>OV702286.1:145158723-146395351 GCA_916181665.1 Avena sativa
AGATATCACACTTGGCGATGTAGCTTCCGATTTCTCTCTTCATCTTGTGCCACCAAAATTGCTCCTTCAAATCTTGATACATCTTCGTTCCTCCAGGGTGGATAGAATAAAGAGTATCATGAGCTTCCTTCATGATAACTTGCTTCAGTTCCGAATCTGCTAGCACATAGATACGTCCTTTGTACCACAATACTCCTTCTTTGTCTTCCGTGAATCCAGGTACCTTTCCTGTACCAATACGATGTTTGATTCCATCGATACTTTCATTCCCCTTCTGGGCTTCCTTGATTTGGCTAATCAAATTGGGTTGAAGTTCAATGCTAGCTAAGAATCATATGCTAACCAATTCAGTCCTGAACTGCTCCAACTCTTCATACAAACTTGGTTGCTTCTCCTTGATCATGGTGTTTAGCCTGCACGGCAATCTGCTAAGAGCATCCGCTACCACATTGGCTTTGCCGGGGTGATAGTGAATGTCAAGGTCATAATCCTTGATTAACTCTATCCATCTCCTTTGCCTCATATTCAGCTCCTTCTGAGTGAAAATATACTTCAAGCTCTTATGATCTGAGTAAATCTCACACCAATTACCCATCAGATAATGACGCCATGTCTTTAATGCCAGCACTACGGCTGCTAATTCAAGATCATAGGTCGGATAGTTCTGCTCATGCTGCTTCAGTTGTGGAGATAGATACGCGATGACTTTGCATTCTTGCATCAATACACATCCTAGACCAATCTTGGATGCATCACAATATACATCAAATGGCTTCGTGATATCTGGCATGATCAAAATTGGGGCTGATATCAATCTCTTATTCGGCTCGTGAAAACTGGCTTCACACTTGTCTGTCCATTCAAACTTCTTGTCCTTCTTCAACAATTGGGTCATGGGTCTGGCGATGCTCGAAAATCCTTCTACGAACTTGTGGCAGTATCCCGCTAATCTGAGAAATGCACGGACTTGGGTTTGAGTGGTTGGGGCTTCCCATTCTTCGACATCTTTGATCTTGGCGGGATCAATAGAGTCTCCTCCGGTAGACACATGTCCTAGGAATCCTACTTCTTTCAGCCAAAACTCACACTTGCTAAACTTGGCATATAACCGATGCTCTCTCAGGGTTTCTAGGATGATTCTCAGATGTTGCTCATGCTCTTCTTCCGACTTGGAGTAGATAAGGATGTCGTTGTTAAACACAACTACAAACTTATCTAGGAAATTCATAAAGATCTTATTCATGAGATTTATGAAATAAGCAGGGGCATTGGTTAATCCAAAAGACATAACCGTATACTCGTATAAACCATAGAGAGTAGTAAAGGCGGTCTTCGGAATATCCGTTGCACGAATCTTAAGTTGGTGATAACCAGTCCTAAGATCAATCTTTGAGAATACTTGGGCTCCAGTCAACTGATCAAATAGATCCTCTATCTTTGGCAATGGGTACTTGTTTTTGATGGTGACGTCATTCAACTTTCTGTAATCTGTACACAAATGGTTGCCTCCATCTTTCTTGTCGACGAATAACACTAGTGATCTCCATGGCGATGCGCTTGGCTGAATCAAGCCTGTTGCTAACATGGCATTGAACTGCTTCTTCAACTCAACTAACTCTGAGGGGTCATGCTATAGGGTCTCTAGGCTATGGTTCCGGTTCCAGGGATTAGTTCGATAATGAGCTCAATATCCCTATCCGGGGGCATACCTGGCAATTCATCTGGGAATACGTCGGGGTATTCATAGACTACTCTGACTTGGTCTATGGTGGGTAGGGCTAGACTCTTGTTGCACTTGAATTGACGGGGTAAGGTTTTAGAGATATGCTCTATTGTTACTCTAGAACTACTGGTCATGGTGATGGCTTTCTTAGCACAGTCTATTAGTCCTTTATGCCTTGACATCCATTCCATACCTAGTACTATTTCCAATCCTTTGGTTCCAGTACTATTAGGTTGGCATAAAAATCTATCCCATGTATTCTGATAGGCAAAACTTTGCAAATTTTTCTAGCTTTTGTAGTTGAACCAGGGATTTGAACTATCATGACATGCTTCAGGGTGGTTGGGTGAATCTTACTAGTGCATGCAAATTCTTCGGTGACAAATGAATGGGATGCTCCCGAATCAAACAATACTCTTGCTAAAACTGAGTTGACAGAAAACATACCCAGCACTACATCTGGCGCTTCTTGGGCTTGTTCTGCGTTCATGTGGAAGAGACGACCGTTGCGGTTGTCAGGGTTCCCTGGGGCAAACCTTCTTCCTGGTTGAACATGACGTTGCTGTTGAGCTGGGGCATTCACAGTGGCATTGGCAGCAGTCTTCTTGGGACACTCATTGGAGTAGTGACCCTTCACTCCACACTCGAAACAGGTGATTTGGGACTTGTCCTTTGCTGCGACAGGCACAACATTGCTGCCAGTTCTGGGTGCAGTGTTGTTGTTGTTGTTGTTGTTGTTATTGTTGTTGCTCTTGGGAGGTGCACGGTTGAAATTGTTGGCATTGCTAGAGTTGTGATGGTTTCCTCCGGTCATCACATTTCCTCCGCTACGGTTGGGGTAGCTTGGGCGAGACATTGGGGGTCGGTTGTTCCTTGGTGCATATCCTGGTGAGGGGTTGGGACGGTACTTGTGGTGACTGCTGGATCCTGATTGCTGCATCATACGACGCTTATGGTTGTCGTTTGCCTGGTTAATCTTCCCTTCCATCTGAATGGCAGAGTCGACTAGCTCTTCGAGATCCTGAAAATGGATGTTGACGAGGACAGTCTGCATCTCATCATGCAGTTCGTTCAAGAATCTCTCCTTCTTCTTGGCCTCCGTGTTGATCTCATCGGGTGCATATCTGGCAAGTGACAGGAATCTCTCACGGTATTCTACCACAGTCATTCTTCCTTGCTTCAATTCGCGGAACTCATCTCTCATTCGGTTTACTAGACCTTGCGGCACGTGGGTGCGGCTGAACTTGACTTTGAATGCTTCCCATGTTATAACCTGACCATGGTTCATATTGCGGATACTAGTCCACCAAGCTCTTGCATCTCCCGCCAGATAGTGGGTGGCAAAGAGAACTTTCTCATTTTCATCAACTCTTGCAACTTCTAGGTTGTTTTCCATCGTCTGCAACCAGTCATCAGCATCTAACGAGTTTTCATTTTGGTTGAAGATTGGGGGATTGGTATTCTGAATTTTTTTGAGTTTGGATCCATGGTGATCCTGATTTCCATGCCCTTGGTTGTTGAGAGCCATCTGGGCGATCTGCTGCAAAGTTGCTAAGTTGGCTTGGCGTTCTGCCCTGCTTGCTTCACGGTCTGCGATGAGATTCTACAAGATCTGCAGCATTGGGTCTTGCGACGAGCTGCTCCCTCCTTGGTTTCCACGAGTCATCTGAGGATTGAGATAGATATAAGGGTAAGAGGGAAATTCTAAGGTTCATAGTTTTGGTTTCAAAGCGAAAACTTTGAGTTAGACTCGGGTTTTTCAACTAACTCCATTTCATTCATGCAAACAAGCACACGATACAACACACACCACAACAAACAAAGGAAAACAGATGGTTTGAAGAACCATTCTGCAAGCTACGATACAGTGGGACCGATACATCTCATGCTACGACAGTGCTCTAGTGCATCTACTCATCGTCGAGGAAGTCGGAGTCCTCATCGTCAATGTAGAAGTCTACGGCATCCTCCTCTAGAAAGTCATCATCATTGCTGAGGTAAGAATCCATGTCTCCCTGGATGTCTTCACCCTCATCTTCTTCTTCCTTGGCGGCAAGCTGAGCTTCCTGCTCCTTGACGGTCTTCTCGAGGTCGGCCACCTTCTTCCGAAGACGGGCGATGGTGCGATCCTTCTTAGCACGCTGGCGGCAAAGAGACTGGCGGTCCTGGACGAGCAGTGCGAAAGTCTGGGCCTTCTGGTCAGCAATGGAACGGTTCTGGTTGGCTAACTCCCTAGCATTGTCCAGTTCCTGATGTCTATCATGCAGCAAGAAGTCAAGATTCTTCACTTGACGCCTCAACTCTAGGTGACTTGGCATCTCCATCGGCATTCCCATGAAGTCACGTCTTGCATAGTGAGAAAAACGGGTTCCCTGGAGTTGGTTGATGTTGAGGGCACATAGACGTGCGAGAGCTTCATGCATTGCCCTGGCTAATCCATCTAGCCAGTTGTTCTCTCTCACGGAGAACTGAATTCTCCCATAAGTTGGTGCTTCAATGCTTCCTCTAAGATCAGCGGTGACTAGCCACTATAGGTCTCCTCCTAGGGGTCCTAGAAGTTGAGCTCCAAGAAACTCTGGATGTGGGCATCCCAGTAACTCTGATAGGGAATCCAGATCCCTCTCGAAGATCAGCTGACCTCCGTTTCCCAACTGGTAAAACTTGCTGAACTGAGTCTCCATCTACAATAATTAAGGATGAGGAAATTAGTGAAGTGATCAAGTGTGTCAAATTTTTAAGTAGTAATGTAAGAACTTTGAGGAACATGAATTTTTGAGAAAGAAATAATTCCCAAGGATAAGAGAGGAGATAGTTTTTCGTAAATACTCACTTTGGTTTTGAAACTAAGTTTTTGTTCGGACGTCCATTCTCACTAGGGTCTCCTATGGTCAGGATGGCTCTGATACCAACTTGTCAACACCCGGATTTTTAATCCTAGATGCCCGTTATGCCATACCTCGCAATCCCAGGATTACCATTTTTGCGAGACATAACGGATTGGATATCACAGTACATCATCCATTACAAACCATACGTAAGGTCTTACACAAATAAGGATCTCATGATCCAGTCTTAATACAACAAGCAGCGGAAATAAAAGATAAGCATAGCGGTGGGGTCCATCTTTAGGGGGCACAAGCAATGCTGACAAAGGCAGATAGTCCTAGTTATCATAGCCGTCCTGCTGGCCATCATCTTGGTAGTCTCCTTCATAGTCTGGCCATGAGAATAGCCAGGGACAAAATCCAGGAGTACTCTTTAAGTACTCGTAAACTACCACTAACAAGTAGTATAATTCTAAGTTAAAGTGCTAAATCTAAGTTTAACTATCAGGTTAACTCTGAAACCTAAGCTAAGTTCTGAAGCAAAGAAAGATAAAATAAAGTTCTAGAATAACTTAAGTTGGGAAGCTATTGTCATAAACACAACTCTGTTGTGGTCAATTCAAGACTCATCATTAATTTCATAAGTCATTTTGAAAACATCTGACAACGAAACAATATGGCCAGTCCAACTGTCCATAACCATGGACGCGGCTATTCGAATAGTTTGACACTCTGCAGAGGTGGTACACTTTCACCACAAGATTCGATACATCTGTCAGGGATAACCCTGAATCATCATACTTAGTATGCAAATAATCAAACATAACCTTTCCTTTTACACATCCTAGTATAAGCAGCTCTCCTATGAGCATGGCCTCCCAACCATGACCATCAGTCATCTTGGGCACTGCATAGGTGGACAACATTGAGAGGTAGCCTAACCTCAAACCTCTCCCGCGAGGGAACTTATACTAATGCATATAAACTTCCGGCTAAGCCTTACCCAATTCAGGTAGTGTGGTTGTACGGTAAATTTGGAATGGTATCGCATCCGAATCCAACCATCAGTTTTATAAAAGGGCTAAGGCTCATGCCTCAACATTTTCATCATCATAAACCATTTGTGTTTCTCAACACATGTCAAAACATCTCAATAGAATGACTCATCATTCCAAGGTTTTCATAATTCATTTTCACCAATTGTTCCCATCTAAAGTGACTCAAGTTTTTATGTACTCTAAACTACTAAGTTAAGAGTGTTCACTAAGGTGGAAAGATGATGGGTTCAATCTCATGTCATAGAATGACATCTAAAGCTTATCTAAATAGGTCAAGTTTTATACTCTTTATGCTACCTTCAAAACAAGTAAGGGACTTTGTGTAAGGTAAAGGAAGTAAAGCTTGAAAGTAAGACTTGGGGTAACTAGTAGTCAAAGTGGTAGGATCAAAGCATGCCTAAAGCATCTTTGCTTGGGTTATCTAGATTGCAAGGATTTGCTTGCATTGTTAATGGTGGCTTGCTAAAGTAAGCTTCGCAAGGGTTAGACTGCCAATAATAGCTTGCCTTGGTTGGTTTAGTGGTTGAAGTTTTCTTCTTCTTTTTCTTGGTAGAACTCTTCCTCCTCGTAAGCTTGGTCGGTACTATCTTCTATAAATACATACGGAGTACACAATCACCAAACAATACTTAACTAGTTTACTTAGTACTTTGAGGCACACAATTGATGATCTATTATCATCACAAGCATCACAAGTTTTATTCAATAGTTTCCTCCTTTTTATTTTAGAAAAGTAATTTCTACTCATTGAAAAATTAACTAAGATTTAATATTCACCACTTAAAATATGGGATCATGTGGACACATGTCATCACCACATATTCTAACATGTGGGAATGTAATTTAAGGGTTGGATCATAAATACTTTGGTTTAAGTTCATTATTTAATGATTTAAAGTGACTAGAAATGCCTATATAGCATTATTTTGGTACTAGTCCAAAGTCACTGCATGTAAATCCTAATATTATTACATATTCAGATAGGTATGATGAAAAGTGATTTTTGAGAGTTGGAATCAACTCAAAAGCTAACTTGGTTGATTTTATAAAAATGTTGTAAGTTGCAAATGCTTCTGTTTATTATTTTTACTACGAGAGATCTATAACTCTAAATGAATTAAATCCAACGGGCTTGGATAGATCTTTTCAGTATCTTTCTAACAAAATTGTAATCACTCCATTTGGATTTGTAAATCTCTCTGAATTAAATTTTGAACTAAGGGACAGAACTAAGTTTAAACTAAAAAGAAAAATCCTAATTCAAACTGACTGGATCGCGCGGGAAATGCTAACGGGCCGGCCCAATGTCACTCCGCGGTGCGGGGCTCAGCAAAGGGGTGTCCACGAGTCAGCAGCTCATAACACGCGAAGCAGTACGGGGCAATGTGGGACATTGGATTAGAGTGGGGATCAATGGCTGGGGATTATCGTCGATGACGGACCTGTCGCCGGCGAGATCTAACCCTAGCGGCTCACTGGGGGTGCATAGGTGGCATACAGGGCTCCAACAACAACGGCGAGGCGGGCAAACGGACTGGTGGTCGACGGCGAGCTCAGGGACGGTCGAGGCAGCTTCGGGGGTGGTCGCAATTAGTGGCGCCCTTCTCCTCTACAGGCAGCCTGCTCCAGTGCAATTCCGGTGAACTGCTGCTCCCCGTGCTCTGGCTAGAGGTGTGGGACGATTAGTGAGGTGAGGGGAGTGGAGTGGTGTGCTGCAACTGGCTGGGGGTGCCCTCCTTTTATAGGCTCGGCGGCGAGACCGAGAGGGATGGGCAGGCGATGGTGGCGACATGGCTACGGGATGCTAGCGGCATGGCTGAGGGTGGCGATCGACGTGCGGTCTCCTGGCGGTGCTCTAGGACTTTAATGCGGGCTTAGGGGCGGTGGTAAGCGGTCCGGCGGAGCTGGCGCTCTGAGTGGAAGAGGCGGCGGCTTCGACGGAGAGCGGTGGCTGTGAGGCGTTGGACGGCAAATGGGGGTGTTTGGCGTGCTCCCTAGGTCCTGGCGATGCGGTGGGCATGGGCTGTGGTCGAGCGGCGGCTTGTGCACGCATGCCGGGTGCGACGCTCTGGCGCGTGCTCGGCATGGCGCGGTGGCACTGGACGCGGGGTTTTCTCGGTGGTCCACGGCTGGGCCTGTCTCGGGGAGGGGACAGTGGGTGGTGGTAAGGTGCTGGCTAGCTGCTAGACATGGTGAGAGAGACGGGGACGGTCTACTGCAGTGGTGACCAAGTTGGCCGGCGAGTTGGTGCTCTGGGTGGCTCGGCACTGTTGCTAGGGACAAGGGGGTGAGGTGCTAATGGTCTGGTTTGATCAAGAGGGGACAAAGGGATTAATTGGAGAACAAATGGGGGCAAAACACTGTACAAAACAGTGAGCTATGTTTAGACTTTGATTTTTGCCTGCCAAGTGTTTGTGAAAATGGCCGCAAGAAATAAACTTTGGAATTTTGAAAAGATTTTTGGTGGGTGTGCTAGTACTAAGCTTGGGACTTTGTGGGTGCTTGGGTTTTGAAAATTGAACTTGTTTGAGTGGTTTTGGAAATAGTGGGATCTTCCCATATGAAATATATTCAATTTTAAACTGTCATTTAAAATTATTATTTGATTGTTTTTAGCAGATCACAAAGTGGGCCTTGGTACCTCATTATGTGTACTAGCAAGGGGTTTAAAGATCCACAAATGTTTCTGTTAGGTTTTGAATACTAGGAATAACCAAAGTAGGCATGATAGTTAATTTGGCCAAAATGACCATTCACTTCAATTATCTATTTTGAGTTGTTTTTCTTTGGGAAAAATTTGGGAATGATTTAGATGATGTTTATTTCACCTAAAGATCATTTTACAAGCAATGAATCACAGAACCATGGCAATTCAAATCAACTCCTAATTTAAATGCACATACACATGCATGCTTTCATATTTTGAATTGGAAAAGTTTTTGTTAACCCTAATTTTGATGAATTGGATATTAATAATCTTGGATTAAAGTTTTGGGATGTTATAGGTTATCCAAAACTCGCACACTAGTGTATGACGATCCGTGGCTGTTCGCGGCAAATGTATCGGATCTTGTGGGGAAAGTGTACAACCTCTGCATAGTGTAAATCTATTTGAATAGCCGTGTCCGTGGTCATGGACGGCTGGGAAGGTTGCTGTAGAGCGGTGCTGGTTTTGTTTTCAAAAAGGATTTCGGAAAAGCAAAGGGTTTGAAAATATTTTGACCATGGGATGGTCGAAAAGGAGAAAGGTTTTGACCATGGGATGGTCAGCAAGGAGTTTGGTCGTGGGATGACCGGGAGAAAGGAACAAATGGGTGACCCAGTCCTGATGTTTTTCCAAAAATTTTCAAAACAGTTTCGAAATGGTTTACAAAAGTTTTCACAAAGATATGTAGATGTTATATCTACAAGAGAAACTATTCGAGAAGAGAACCTCTCTTGGAGCCCTCCTACTACCACAGCCATAATGCATATCCTCTTGTTATTATTGTTACTTTAAGGTGGTTTGCGAGTACATTCAAAGTACTCACTGGCATTGTCCCTGGCTATTAACTTGGTCAGATATCAAGAACAGGTGAAGTGGATGACTATGCGAGCTAGGACGTTCTCCTAGTCAGTTACATGTCGGTTAAGGCATGGATCGGGCTCTACGCTTACCGAAGTTCCACTGATGTTTATTGATGTAGCCATAATGGAATTTATGTAAGTCTTGTAATTCGGTATGTCTTGGATGTTGTAATGATACTTGTCGATTATGTTCCACGACTAACTGATCATGGGATCGTGGTTGTATGCATAACAGGGATTCTCGGAGGATTAATCCGGGGGCCCCACATTTTGCTTTCAGTTTTTGTTTATTTGAGTCTTGGAAGTTATTGTTTCGGCAATAACCTCTCCTTATCCTTTTTGTTTGGTTTTTGTGTCAAGATCAACCTCTAATGAGAGAGGCGTAAGATTTAGGGAAGTTGTTGTCCCGAAACAAATTTTTGTGCTTCACTATAAAATTTCGTGAGAGATCTTTGTACATCGGCTTGAGCTGTAATTGTTTGTTCTTCTGCCCTAGGTTATTATTTAACTTTTGTTAGTTTTGCACTGTTTGATTTGAGCAACAGAAGATTTTCAAAAAAATTGATCTTTACCTGCTGGTCTGTTTGACAGATTTTCCCACTCTTGCATTTGCTTCTTAAATCGATTTCCTTTTTGAATTCTTTTTGGGTTTTCGGAAGGAGTTGCTACAGTAGCTTAGGTTTTGATGGATTTCAGTTGAATTTGAACCTAAAAGGTTTATTACCTCGCTTACACTAATGTTGCTAATGAGAATTGTGTGAAAGAAATTTCTAGGTTATTAGAGAAAATGGTGTAATAAGAAAGTGAAAGGTTTCATGACTCGAGCAATATGAGTATGAAGATGAAGATATTGATGCTATGCAAGTAGTACCTCCGGAAAAATTTATCAAAGACCAAATTCAGAGACCTGCAGAGTCTGTTCGAATAGGTAGTAGTTCTGGTAAGAGAAGTTCCACGAAAATTCTGTCAAGTTATATTTTTTTAGTTTTTATCCAACAAGGAAAGCAATGAAGCAAAAAAGGGACGGAAATGGAGCCAGGGTGGCTCACACCGCCCCTGGCGTGGGCCCCCTTGGCCACACCAGCAGGTGGTGTGGCCACCTCGGACTCCGTCTCTGACCCGTTTTCTCCCAGTACCTCCCTTTTGTTGTAAAAATTCCTAATATTTAATCCCCCAGATCCCCCGAGGTTCGTATATCATGTTCTCGTCGTGGTTTTTGTTTCGATCTGTTTTGTTCAGATGACGTTCAGGGGTTCATCTTCAAAGGATTACGAGCTGCGACGCTGTCACGAACTCCATCGCAATCTTGAGTAGGAGATTCTCATGGGACGGGTGAAACAAGAAAGGATCGCAACTAGGTGCGAAGACACTGACCGGAACGTCGGCGAGGAAGTAAAAGACATGACAACAGGCATGAAGGGGCTGATACTTCCAACTCTAGATCTCAGTTCCTGCCCAGCAGCAGTGGAAGCTCTATGAGTAACCGATGAGTTCTGCGACAAGTACCGAGTCTTGAGGAGGAAGGTGGATATGCTTCAAGAGGAGAATAATAGGCTTCGCAAGATACTAGAAGATTTCCTTGCGCCAATTGAGAGAACACCACCACCAGCGAAGGAGTAATTCGTCATCAGGTTTTGGCATCCCCTTGGTTTGTTCCAAGCTTGGGGCAGCGCCGCGGTATCACATCACTATCTTCTATCTTTTTACCTTTTTAGTAGAGTCATATCATGAATACAGAAGTTACCGTGTAGGATGGTTTGCATTATGGAAGTGTCCCCACTCTCGTTAGATATCTATGTATCCCTTGGAGTGAGTTGCTGTTATGGAATATTAATGAGAAGTTCTATCATTTACTCTTTTGCATATCTTATATTAGTTTTCAATTTATGATTATATGATTGATCTTGTCGTTAGTATTGGTATCACTTTAGGATCATTGAGTTAATTTAGTTGGTTTTGGCAAACCTGGCTCGGTCAGTAGGAACACTATCTTGAGAATTGAATGAAAAAGATAAAAGTACTCTTAAGATATATAATTTCATATCTTTCTTTCTTGATTTGCTCATAAGCTTAGTATTCTCTATTTAAGATCTTTTGTGCTTCCAAGGAAGATTGCATGTTTGTTTCAATCACTAGTATGTTTGTTTGTTTCCTTCATCTCTTATGCTTGCTACCCATCCTTGATAGCCAAAAACCTGTACTGAGAGGGAATGCTTCTCGTGCATCCAATCCTTAAACCAAAACCTATGCCATTTGTGTCCACCATACCTACATACTAGCACTATTGCCATTCCAAGTAAATTCATGTTTTTATGTACCTTCAGAATTGAACTTGTTATGTGAAAATTAGTGAGTAAAGCTCTCACGAACTTGATGGCGCATTTTACTTTCTTGCACTTAATAAACTTGAACCACTGTGCCCATCTATGTTGCGTATATGCTTGCGCTTTGTAAGTTGTGAATTAGCAGAACCATGCTGTCATGGGGAACGCTTTCAACATTGCACTTGTACATTGTACCTAATTGATATCATGCTCTTTTGTTTATGGATGTCGTCGGTGTGAAATGAAAGGGGAGCTTGTAAGTCCATGGAGTTATGTATGTGTGTTAGAGAAATTCCTGGGCCGCTGGTCTAATCCATGCCTAATCATGGTGGAAACCTGCAGCATAACCATAATGAGGAATCTATGAAGCATTATTATTATAAAAAAGAGATAGAGATTGAGGAAAAAAATAAAAAAAGATGAGAAAAGAGGAAAGAGATAAAAAAGCACCATTTTCCCATGGTAAATAAGAAGATTGCTAAGATGATCGTTGTCTCCTTGCCTTGTCATTTTGATATGGGGATTCTTCCGTATCATCGGGCAAGGGTTACCCCGTTGGAGATTCTCTATGATACACATGTACTTACTATGACAAGAACTTTCCGGTAACTAACCTTGAGTAGCATGAGGAGCGGCCCTCGTATTCAAGGGACATGAGATTTTGAACTTACAACTTGTCAAGCATTTCCTCATATTTGATCACTTTAACCTTAATCGCCTAAAGATGCCTATGATAGGGGCAATGAGAGCTGAAAGCTAATAAGTACCATAATTTTTGGAAGCTCTTTATGAAACTTGAAATCCCTGCTTCCCTCTGCGAAGGGCCTTTCTTTTACTTTTTAGTTGACTCAGTAAACCTACCCTTCTATCTCAAGCAAGTATTTTGAGTTGTTGTGTTTCATTCATTCATTCATATGATGATTTATTCAACCATGTTTCTTATGTTCCTTGTTTTGCACATTGTTCTTATCTTAGTGCTTACTACTTTGAAAGCTATCATTGAAAACCCTTTGTGTGTGAACTCTAGCAAATTGTCAACTATTTTTCAACCAAGAGCTAAGTTTGCCATTACCAATTATGATTTACTTTATGCATCTTTATTGTGTTTCCTTTACTTATTGCAAGTTAAGTTATATAATAGTGAGTTGTCTTCTATTATGATTTATGTATTGATGAATGTGATGCTTCTTGTCCGTATTCTTTTATCGACTCTTCACTCCATAAACCCGAGGTCATGTTTATTGAGCTCAGTTTTCGCTTGGGGACAAGCGAAGTCTATATCATAATTTACTGTTATTCATTGATATATTTCATATTAAGAGATGATACTTATGTTATTTCATCTGTTTTTTGCATGGTTTATGACTTTTGGAGCATGGACCACTGCAGTCAGGATTCTGATGGAAAAGGTGTTGTTTGGAGGCATAATTCACGAAGATCAAAAAATTCGGCAAAATACATGGAAAATTCTATTTTTCCAGAAGACAATGATTGCCAGAAGGGGCAGTGGAGATGGGCCATAGGGGGCCCACACCACCCCCTGGCGCAGGCAGCCCTAGGCCGCGCCAGCAGGTGGTGTGGCCAACTTGGCCCACTTCAGGCTCTCCCCTCTAGCGTATATTATCCCCTCGAAATCCTAATACCTGGGGGGCGACCACAGAAAGATTCCGCCGCCTCTACGGGGCAGAAAACACCGAGAGAGAAAGATCTCTTCACCAGACGGAATTCTGCCGGGGGAATTCCTTCCCGGAGAGGGGATATCGTCGCCATCAACACCACCATCAAGTTGGACTTCATCGGGATCATCATCATCACCATCATCATCTCCACCAGCACCATCATCACCACTTCATACCGCTGTAACAATTGGGTTGAATCTTGCATAGTTCTTAGGGGAAACTTTCCCGTTGTTGATTACTCCTTGTAGTTGATGGAATTGAGTGAACCATTGAATTACTGTTTATGATCAGAATGTTACTAATAATTATATCATCTTTGATCTTGATCCATAGGATGCCTTGTGAGTAGTTCGTTTAGTTCTTGAGGACATGGGAGAAGTCATGTTATTAGTAGTGGAATTGTGTTGAGAAAGATTCAATGCTTTGATATTTAAGTTGTGGTGTATTTCTTCTAGTGATGTCATGTGAACATCGACTACATGACACTTCACCTTTATGGGCCTAGAGGAATGCATTGTGTATTTGGCTACTAATCATAGGGGTTTCCAGAGTGACAGAAACCTGAACCCCCGTTAGGAAGCCTTCGCACAAGGGATGTCAGGGTCTTAGAGTTTAAAGCTGTGGTTAGGTTTCTACATTAATTACTTTCTTGTACTTGCGGATGCTTGCAAGGGGTATAATCACAAGTATGTATTAGTCCTAGGAAGGTTGGTACATTAGCACAGGTTCTCCCACACAACACTTAGCAAACTAAAGAAGATTAATCAACTATATGAAGCGAAAGCACTTGATGATATTCCCATGTGTCCTCGAGAACGTTTGGTCATCTTAAGTAATACAACCGGCTTGTCCTTTGCTAAAGAAAGGATTGGGCCACTTGCTGGATTTATTATTATTGTCTTTTATTTACTCGTACTTTATTTACCTACATTATAAAAAAAACCTAAAAATCCGTTTGTTAAGTATTTACAGAGAATTCCTGCTCCAAGCCACTCGTCAACCCCTTCTGCTCCTCGTTGGGTTCGACACTCTTACTTATTGAAAATACTGTGATACACCCCCTATACTTGTGGGTCATCAGGCGCTTCCTGAGCTTCTTCAGTATTCTTGTGGAACAGACGACCGTTGCGGTTGAGCGAGTTCCCTAGGGCAACTCTCCTTCCAGGCTGAACACGGCGTTGCTGCTGAGCGGGTGCATTCACATTGGTGGCTGCTGCAAGCTTCTTGGGGCACTCATTGGATTAGTGACCCTTGACTCTACATTCAAAGCAAGTAATCTGGGACTTGTCTTTTCCTGCAACAGGCACAACATTGCTTCCAATCCTTGGGGCAGTATTGTTGTTGTTGTTGTTGGACTTGGGCGGTGCACGGTTGAAGTTATTGGAGTTGCCAGGGGTGTTGTTGTCGTGGTTTCCTCCAGACATCAGGTTTCCTCCACTACGATTGGGATAGTTTGGATGGAACATAGGGAGTCTGTTGTTCCTTGGGGCATATCCTGCAGACGGGTTGGGGCGATACTTCTGGGTATGGTGGGATCCAGGCTGGTGCATCATGCGACGCTTACGGTTATCATTGGCTTGGTTGATCTTCCGTTCCATCTGAATGGCAGAATCTACTAGCTCTTCTAGATCTATAAAACGGATGTTGACCAACACAGTCTGCATCTTATCATGTAATCCATTCAGGAACCTTTCCTTCTTCTTTGCTTCGATGTTAATCTCATCAGGGGCATATCTAGCTACTGACAGCAATTTTTCATGGTACTCAACTACCGTCATCCTTCCTTGCTTCAGTTCCCTGAACTCATCGCTCATCCTGGTGACCAAACCTTGGGGCACATGGGTCCGGCTGAACTTGATCTTGAATGCTTCCCAAGTCATCATCTGACCGTCGTTCATGGTACGGGTGCTATTCCACCAGGCTCTTGCATATCCTGCCAGATAATGGGTGGCAAACAGTACTTTTTCATTGGCTTCAACTCCTATGACCTATAGATTGTTCTCCATGGTTTGCATCCAGTCATCAGCATCTAAGGGATCCTCATACTTACTAAAGATAGGTGGGTTAGTATTCTGAAAGTTCTTAAGCTTGGATCCATGGTGATCCTGGTTTCCGTGACCTTGATAATTGTGGGCCATCTGAGCTATCTTTTGAAGAGTGGCTAGGTTGGCTTGGCGTTCGGCTCTACTAGCTTCACTGTCAGAAACTAGCATTTGCAGAATCTGCAGCATCGGGTCCTAAGATGAACTGCTTCCTCCGGGGTTTCCATGAGTCATCTAAAGATTGAGATAGATAATGAGATAAGAGGGAAATCTCTAGGGTTCATGGTTTTGTTTCAAAAGCTTTAAACTTTGAGTTTGACTCAGGTTTTGTAAACTAACAACTTCCTCTCATTCATTCATTCAAAGCACACCATACAAACACACACCACAACACAAATAGAAACAAATAGTTTTAGGAACCATTATGTGAACTACGATACAGTGGGACCGGTACAACTCACCACTATGGTAGTGCTCAAGTGCATCTAATCATCATCTATGAAGTCAGAATCATGATCATCATCAGTGTGGAACTCCATGGCATCATCCTCCAGGTAGTCGTTGTCATCACTAAGGTAAGAGTAAAGATCTCCCTCGATATCTTCATCTATGGTCTTCTCGAGAGTGGCCACCTTCTTGCGAAGACGATCGATGGTGCGGTCCTTCTTGTCACACTGATGACAAAGTGATTCGCGCTCCTTGCGAGAATGGCGAGGGTCTGGTCCTTCTTCACTGCAATGGCATGGTTGTGGTTGGCGTAGGCACGGGCGTTGTCCAACTCCTTCTACCTATCATACAACATGAAGTCAAGATTGTCCACCTGGTGCTTCGGCTCCGGATGTCCTGGCATCCTCAAGGGCATTCCCATAGAATCACGCCTTGCGTAGTGAGCAAAGCGAGTTCCCTGGATCTGGTTGATGTTTTTCCCACACAGACGGGCAAGAGCTTCATGCATAGCCCTGGCTAATCCATCTAGCCAGTTGTTCTCATGCAAGGTGAATTGGATCTTCTCCGAAGTGGGTGCTTCCATCTTGCCTCTGATATCTGCAACTATCAGCCATTGTAGATCTCCTCCTATGTGATCGTTGAGTTGTGCCCCGAAGAATTCCAGGTGCGGGAGCTCAAGATACTCTGACAGTGCATCTAGATCCCTCTCAAAGATCAGGTGGCCTCCATTGCCTAGCTGGTAGAACTTGCAATACTGGACTTCCATCTATAAGAATTTAGGGTGAGTAAGTTAGTAAGGTGATCAAGTGTGTCAAATTTTATGTAGGAATGCATGAATTTTTGAGGAACATGACTTTTGAAAGAATCATGGATAAGAGTAGGGATAGGTTTTCATAAATACTCACTTCTAGTGTTTTGAAACTAAGTTTTTGTTCAGACGTCCATTATAACTAGGGTCTCCTATGGTCAGGATGTCTCTGATACCAACTTGTCAACACCCGAATTTTTAATCCCAGATGCCTGTTATGCCATACCTCGCAATCCTAGGATTACCATTTTTGCGAGACATAATAGAATTGGTACCACAGTACATCATCCATTACAAACCATAATAAGGTCTTACACAATAAAGGATCTCATGATCCAGTCTTAATACAAATCAAGCAGCGGAAAATAAACGTAGTAGGGGCTCCATCGTTAGAGTCACAAGCAATGCTGATGATGGGAGATGATCCTAGTTTCGTAGACCTCCTGATGTCCATCATCCTGGTAGTCCTCCTCATAGTCTGACCACGGGAATAGCCAGGGACAAAGCCATGAGTACTCTTTAAGTACTTGCAAACTATCTCTATAAAGTAAGGTAGTTCTAGTAGGAATCTTAAGCTCTAGGTTTATTTGCAAAAAGCCAGGTTTATCTAATACTGAGTTTAGAAGTAAAGAAAAAGTAAATTAATGTTCTAAATCACCTAAGTGGGAACCTAATTTTCATGTTCACAACCCTGTTGTGGTCAAGTCAAAGTCATAGTTCAATTCACAAGTCATTTGAAAACATCTGACGACGGAACAGTATGGCCACTCCAACTATCCATGACCGCGGACGCGGCTATTCGAATAGTTTGACACTCTGCAGAGGTGGTACACTTTCACCACAAAATTCAATACATCTGTCAGGGATAACCCTGAATCATCATACTTAGTATGCGGATAATCAATCATAACCTTTCAATTACACACTCTATAGGCACATCCCCTATGAGCTTGGCCTCCCAGCCATGGCCATCTGCCATCCTAGGCACTGCATAGGTGGACATTCATACTCACGAGGTAGCCTAAGCTCAACCTCTTTCCGCGAGGGAACTCATACTAAGGCATATAAACTTCCAGTTAAGCCCTACCCAATTCAGGTATTGTGGTTGTACGGTAAAATTGGAATGGTATCGCATCCGAACCCAACCATCAGTTTTTATAAAGGGCTAAGGCCCATGCCTCAACATTTTCATCATCAAATCCTTTTGTGTTTCTCAACACATGCCAAAAAATTTCAATAGAATGAATCCTCATTCCAAGGTTTTCATAATCATTTTCACTAATTATTCCCATCTAAAGTGATCAACTTTTATGCTTAGCACTAGCCACTAATGTTGAAGGTATTTACTAAGGAGGGGTGCTAATCAAGGGTAACTATCCAAGTCTAATATCATGCCTTGGGATGACATCTAAGTATAACTAGTTAGGCCTAGTTTTATACTCTTTATGGTATCTATCCTATGTTTCCAATCCTCACCAAGCACTAACTAGAAGTAAAGAACTTTGGTAAAGGAAAAGAATAAAGCTTGCAAGTAAAACTTGGGATTGGTATAAACAAGGTTGTATAACCAAAGCATGCCTAATACATCTTGCATAGGTTATAAAATTTGCAAGTGTTAGCTTGCATAGTTATAGCTTGCAATTAGTGAATGGCTTGCCTTGAGTAGTTCAGTGATTGAAGTTCTCCTCTTCTTCTTCTTGGTAGTACTCCTCCTCCTCGTATCCCGGATCAGTACTATTGTCTATAAATAAATACGAGGTACACAATCACCAAACAATACTTAACTACTTCTATGTAGCACACTAAGGTTCACACTTGATGATCTAGCATCGTCACAATCATCACATGAAATAAAGACTTAGTCTTATTTATCTTATTTTAGAAAAGTAATTTCTACTCATTGAAAATATTTAATATTTAATATTCTCCAATTAAAATATGGGATCATGTTGACACATGTCATCACCACATATTCTAATACTTGGGAATGTGATTTAAAGTGTTTGTCATATTTTATAAAGTTTAAGATTATCATTTAGCAGAATTAAAGTGACTAGAAATGCCTATATAGCATTCTTTTGGTACTAGTCCAAGTCACTGCATGTAAACCTAAATATTTTTACATATTCAGATAGATCTTGTCAAATGTGATTTTTGAGAGTTGGAATAAACTCAAAAGCATTTATGGTTGATTTTTGAAAAATGTTTGAAGTTGGAAAAGTCCCTGCCTTGTTGTTTTTACTATAGGTGATCTATAATTTCAAATGGTTTGAATCCAACGGGATTGGATAGATAATATGAATATCTTTCTAACAAAATTGGAATCATGCAATTTGGTTTAGTGAATATCTTTGAAATGATTTTTGAATTTACTGATAGAATCTAGTTTCAACTAAAATGGAAAATAACTATTTGAATCCCTGGGCTCTGCGCGTGTCGTGGTGGTGTCACGGCAGATGCCATGGATAGGCTAAAGGTGGGGCCAATATGCACTAGAGGAATCCAGGGAGGGATAGTGTGGTGATTCCACACACAAATGCTTTGTATTCTCCAAGTGTTCAAGGTTTACCGATGCTCCTTGAGCTGTATTGGGGAGAGGAGGAAGAAGAAGCTCTCTTACTCTCACCAGTACCAACTACTCCCGCCCAGGGCAAATAACACACGATACCCTTCTACTGAGGTCCTGGCACTCCTTATAAAGGGGAGGCCAGGCTACTAGCTAGGGCATACGTGGAGGCATATTCCTAGGAATATGCCTCTCCCAAAATAGCAAACCGACCGGGTCACCTTTTGCCATCGTAAGCCATGCAGAGGCTATGTAAGCCTCTACGGTGCCAGCAACAGCCGACATAGTCCGCGTCACCCTTGTCGGCCACTCCTCGGTGGTCCTTCCCTCTGTCCGCTTTGCTCACGCTCCTGCGCACAGAGGTCACACTTTGACCAGCGAGATACCTTCCTTCTCTTGCAAGCTTGATATAACGCGGATCATGCCTGGTTAATCCGGCCCCGTGGGTACCTGCATACAAGTTACAAAATGCCTGCCGGCATACGACCTACGTCGGTTGGGACTCAGTTAGGTGGACATCCTCCGGTCCAGGTTACTCCGTAAGTCGGTATGCCTTGAGGTGACTCGGCCATCATATGCTTTAACCTTGCCGTACCTCGGCTAACTCGGCCTCTATACCCCGGCGTGACCCTACCCGGGGGTATCCACCCAACATTAGTCCCCGAAGCTGGTGTGATCTTAGCAACTTCAGCTGCTAAGGCCACGGCAGGTTCAATCTACTGAACCTTTTGCTCCCTTTTTCGAGTTACCTCATAGCTCGAATTTCACGGACTAGCTTTCCCTTGGCACATTCAAAGTTATCACTCACTGGACGGGTCACCCTTAAGTTTTCCAGGTTATCCTTCCTTCTCTCATACACTTCCCCACGTCCTACGTGGAGGGTAATAATTATCTTGCCTCATTTTAAGGCCCTGAGCCAGTTACTGCATTTATTGTCAGGGGTTACTGTTGCACACGTCATGTCATAGCTGCATCCTCGTTAACTACATCACCACGTCGCGTCATGGGATCCCCGGTTTCCTCTGGCCCTTCCTGTGGCTTGCCTCTGATTGGCTGACCCGGCTGATACACGGCCACACTGTGTGGCCTTGACGCATAGCACGATCCCACTACCCACCGCTGGGGCGTGGTTAAATAGGGGAGGGGGCGCGTCCCTTGGGTGTTTTTCCCTTCTCGCGCCCCTTAGCCTTTCTGCCTCTTCTTCTTCCTTACGACAGCGCCGCAGCCACCGCATCTGCTCTGCAGCGTCGCCGCCGCACCGTGCATCTTCGCTCTAGCCTTGCTGCCGCTCCCGTGCCGCTTCACCGTCACGGGTCCGCACCACTCCCAGCCTCTACTCCCCACCTCCGAACTGGCCGGTGAGGACAGTGATCTGGAAATGACTGAGGAGGAGCTCGCCATCGTCGGGGAAGAAGAGACGGAGGAGGACGGCGAAACTATGGGGCGCGGTGGCTAGGCCAGTTCCTGGGTGTGCCAGGATGACCTGGATTGGCTCTACCGCACCCGGCGCATCCCCGAGGGCATAGTTTCGTGCCTCCCCTGCGAGGAGATTGCTCCCTCACCCAATCCGGGTGAGTTCATCGTGTTCCTGTCTCACTTCCAGCGCGGCTTCGGCCTGCCAGTGAGTGATTTCTTCCATGATTTCATCAACATCTACGAACTCCAACCCCACCATCTTCCGGCGAATGCCATTACATCCCTCACTTCCTTCGCATCCTCCATAGAGTGATACGTCGGCCTGTGGCCTACCAAAGAGCTCTGGATCCGGTTCTTCGGTCTGCGGAGGAACGTTATTCCGGATAAGCTGCGTGCCCTAGAGGACAAGCACCTGGCCCAATGTGGTGCGGCCTCCATCTCACCTCGGAAGCAATCTGTCTTCCCCCGGGTTGCGGGGCTTGATTCCTGCAAGGGCTGGGCCCGGACCTTCTTCTATGTGAGGAATGGTTCGAATGAGGATCTCATCCGACTATGCCCCTTTAAGATGGGTCCTCCTAATCCGGATCTATGGGAACGGGTTTCCAAGAAGCCAACTGTCTTGGCGAATCAAGTCAATAAGCGGTTCCAGGAGCTGAAGGATCTAGGGCTGCACAACAAGGATGTAATGATCACATTCGTCCGCAGTCGGATTTCCCCCTACAGAAGCGTACGCACAAACTTTGCCATATGAGCTAGCGACTTGACCCCAACCGGACCTCCTCCTTCGAGTTAAACAACATCGAGATCTTTCGCCGGGTCAAGGCCCTCTTCACAACCGACAAGGACTTTAGCTCTGACGGGGAGTGGGGGATGGAGCATTTCTGCCGGGATAAGCCTCCTCCTCGGGTAAATCTCGTTTCTCAATCCTTTTCCGAGTTATATTCTATGTCGGAGCATGTCGCTCATTTGATTCCTTTTGCATTTTCCTCTTAGTTGTTTCTTCAGCAGACCCTGGAATATGGCACCGAGCCTTCCCTCAAATGGGGGAAGGGTCGACTTGTCTCGGACGAGGAGGAGCCGGATCAGGAAATGTTCCTGCCCACCCCGGACGCAACCAAGCGACACTCTGGTAACTTCTCTTCCTGAAGGAATTGGCCCGACGATGAAGATGATTCCGACATTGAGGTGATGGAGGCACTTGACGCCGTACCTATTTCTTACACATTTCCGGCTTCAGCTAACCCGGCTGGACAGATCCATGAAGATCCCCCTATTGCTACGGGTGAGTCGGCCCCAGCCGTGTCTAAGAAGTGGGCTGCCACTTCTGCTGCTTCTTCCGGGCCTACCAAAATGACCAAAAGGCGAAAGAAGTCCACTGACAAGACCGCCACCAAGCCTCCGACTAAGGCCATAGTCCGGAGAGCTCGAAAGACCAAGGACCCTTTGACTTCTGACGAGTAAGTCACTTTTCTCTTTGTCTAATTCTCTGCTTCATATTTTTCTATCTATATGCCTTTCTTTTTGTTACAACTTGTAGTTCGTCGTTTGATTCGGCAGGGCTGCAGTGGAGGTTCCTCAGAGTGGCTCCAGCATCGCTTCGCCCCTCCGGCATACCCCATCTCCCCCTCGTGGTGATGATACACGCCCGCTGAGCCCAATTCAGGAGGGTTAAGTGGCTGCTCCGGGTTCTAGCTCACCTCGTCTAGAGGAGGGCAACCTCGGAGGAGGGGGAAGTGGCCCGGCCAGGGTAGCGGATGCTCCCAGCTCCCCATCGGCTCAGCCGCAACCCGCCACCTCCAAGGTACCATCAGCAGCAGCAGCAGCACCACCAACATCAGCACTAGCATAAGCACCAACAGCAACACAAGCACCAGTATTAGCAGCAACTCCTTCTACCTCGTCCGAGTCTTCCAAGACCCGGCGAGAAGATTCCGCTAGCACCAAAGCAGCACCCAAGTCCAAATCAGCGGCTCAAGCTTCTGCCTCCGAACAGCAACCCAAGGCCAAGAAAGGTTTTGGGGCCACCAAGGCAGCATCTATCGAAGCTGGATAGTGTACGCTTGCGTCCATGCTGCCGAAGAAAGATGCCCCTCCGGGTCATCCGTCAGCAAGCAACTTGCACTGCATACTAGCCCTGCTGCTGCCCTAGTTGCAAGGAAGGAGGCCCACTCCAAAGGCTTGGTTGCGCCTCACATGCTTAGTGGATAGAGTTATCCTCCGGCTCTGATCGAATATGTCAATAATTGGAACAGAGCGGAGTTCATCAATCCCAATGACGATCTCCCGGAGAAGTTTGGGCCTGCCGAATGTAGCGCACAAATGAACACAGCAGCCAAGGCTATCAACCTTGCTGGCCGGATGATGGAGGTACGCTACTTTTTCTTTTCTTTAACATGAACAAGTGCTTAGAGACATATCCATTAGTCCCGAGCCTCCGGGGGAGTAACTTGTTACTCGGTCGGATGCTCCTTAGAGAACTAGCGTAGCTCCTTAGTAGCTTTGAATATGCAGACATCTAGAGCCGGGTTAAGTTCCACTTGGCCCGGATTTTGTACACTTCGAACATGCACACACCTAGAGCCGGGTTAAGTTCCACTTGGCCCGGATTTTGTACACTTCGAATATGCACACAACTAAAGCTGGGTTAAGTTCCACTTGGCCCGGATTTTGTACACTTCGAATGTGCACACACCTAGAGTCGGGTTAAGTTCCACTTGGCCCGAATTTTGTACACTTCCAATATGCACACACCTAGAGCTGGGTTAAGTTCCACTTGGCCCGGATTTTGTACACTTTGAATATGCACACACATAGAGCCGGGTTAAGTTCCACTTGGCCCGGATTTTGTACACTTCAAACATGCACACACCTAGAGCCGGGTTAAGTTCCACTTGGCCCGTATTTTGTACACTTCGAATATGCATATAACTAAGCCACCCTTGCTTTTTTTCAGGTCACTACCAATCGCCGGAGTGCTGAGTTTCAGCGCCTCTTGGACACACACAAGGCGATGCGCTCGAAACATGCTACACTTCTCACTGAGTTCGAGAAAAGGGGTAAGTTTTCACTTTGACTTTTTCCCATCTTTCTGTACCTTTTCTCGCCAAACTAATCTGTCATTTGAATTGCGCAGCCAAAGTGGAGGCCGAAAACAAAATTATGAGAAAAAACTTGGCCGAGATAAAAGGTAATTCGCTTTGATTACTCAATTTCGATGCCCTCTCTCCTTTCTCCTGAGCTCGGCAGATATTCATACCTCGGCTCTACCGGGTCAACAAACCGTTTCAGCATCCCTTGAAGATAGTGTGTCTGTGCCTGATATGATGCTGCATTTTCTGGAACAAGCAGGGCAACATCAGGCCGAGTTCAAGAAGAAGGACGACGAACTTGCCAAACTCCAAGCCAGGGATGATGAGCTTGCCAAGCTCAAGGCTGAGATGGAAAAACTCAAGGAGCTCCACAAGATTGAAATGGACAAGGCTGGCCAGGACTTCACCGAAGAGCGAGAACGCCTTAACCTCCAACTTGCAAAGGATCAAGAATTGTTGAAGGAGGCCGACGTCAATCTTGGCTCGGCTAACGTTGAACTTGAAAACCTCCGGAAGAGACGTGATAATTGCACCAAGGAGCTGACTCGGATCCATAGTCATATCTCCCGTAAACTCCTTTCCTTCAGCCGACATGTATTTTTCCGGGTTAAATTCTTTTACTTATTTTACTTGTTTTGTCTTCTGGGCAAATTCCCAGAGGGCGATGCCATTGCCAAGTTCTGCTAGCAGAGGGGTACTCCAACTGGTCCTGGCTCTGAACCCATTCCTTTTGACATGGAGGATCTGATAGTCAGCCTATCCTCCCGAGTTGAAATTATGAAGAACTATGGTTCGGGTCTCTTGGATTCAGCCGTCCGGATCTTCCGTTCCCTTTGGCCTGGTGAGGATGTTCTGGTGGGATCCACCGTTCTGATCAACAAGCTCATGGATTGCGAGACCCAACTCAACCTCTAGAGGGAATCCGCCGCTCGCGCTGGAGCTGATACTGTCCTCCACTTTGTTCTCACGTGGTATGAAAAACTAAATCTGAAGCTTCTCGAGCGCTTGCGCACCGGATCAAGGTGGTCAAATGACCCGGATTGGGTAGCCCGGCGTAAGGCTTGTGCCCATAACCTCATTCAGTTTGCCCCTGTCCATCAGTGGAATGAAGGATCAAGCTTCCTCGGCGCCGTTGACGATGAATATGTTGAAGATGGTTTGGATGACGAGGAAGAGGACGAAGCCTCAGATGTCAAAGAAAATGAAGATGACGATGAGGCTGAGGCCAGAGTTCCACCCGCTGGCGCCGAGTTACCTCCTCCTCCTGCTGCTCCTTGAGCACGAAAAAACACTTTGAATTTTATCAGATCCTCGGTATGCCGGGTGCGGATGTATTAAGCACATGGATTATGTTTTGCTACTAAATTGTTCATGCCGGATTAACTTGGGCGTAGTCCCCGAGTTTCATTTTCTTGTTCCTTCAATTTCATGGCTCGGCTCGCGTCTACCTTGATTCGGTTTTGTGACTTACGAGTCCGAGTTTCAAAAATTGACTTAACAATACTTGGTAACTTTAGGCTTAGCTCAAAATAATCCAACGCAGTAAAAGTAAAGTAAACATAAGGTTAGTCCGAGTAACAAATGTTGGCTCGATTAAGTTATATTCCTTAGTCGTTTTCCGAGTGCTTCACAATTCCAAACTTGTTCTCTTGCTTGCAATGAAGCCAATTCTTGTTGGACAGCAGCAAGTCGAAGAGTTGAGTTTTTGGTGTTCACACACTACTAATCCGGCTTAGGTAGAAGCAACTTACACCAGCCGACATAAAAATAAATAACAAATACAGGAGACAACAAATATTACTAAGGCAGTCCCCGAGTTACTGCTCGAGGTTCCAAGATTTCATTGATAAACTCATTGCCGGCATACATACCGACACATGAGAGACTTGGATACACACACTCCATTGTTAAGTGTAGAATGGACGAAGTAGAGCTACATTCCATGGACACTTAGATTCCTCGCCGGACCTGTCCACCTTGTTCTTCTCCTGTGGTTGTGCATCAATGAGATAATAAGAGTTATTGTGCAATGTTTTGCTCACGATGAATGGCCCTTCCCATGGGGGGATAACTTATGCATGCCAGCAGTACGTTGTACCAGCCGGAGTACCAGATCACCTTCCCGGAAGACTCGGGGGTTTACTTTTCGGCTATGAGAGCGTCGGAGATTTTGCTGATATATGGCGGATCTGGACAATGCCAATTCTCTCGCTTCTTCCAGCAGATTAACATCATTTTTCCAGGCTTCTCGCACTTCGGCTTCTTTGTATTGGGTGACCCTAGGCGAATCATGCTCTATGTCGGCTGGTAATACAACTTCTACCCCATATACCAGAAAAAAATGGCATATAGCATGTTGATCGATTCAGAGTTGTTCTTAAACTCCACAGTACCACTGGTAGTTCTTCTATCCAGCACCCCGCTGATCTTTGCAGCAGCTCAATGAGCCGGGGTTTTATCCCGGATAATACTAATCCGTTGGATCTTTCTACTTGTCCGTTCATGCGGGGTGGGCTAATAAAGCAACGTCCAGTTGGATCTTCTTATCTCGGCAGAATCGCGCGAATGTTCTTTCAGCAAAATTTGTGCCGTTATCTGTTATGATACTGTGAGGGTAGCCATATCTCAGGATGATATCTTTGAGGAATGTCACGGCCGTAGCTCCATCACATTTTTTGATCGGCTTTACTTCAATCCATTTTGTAAACTTGTCAACCATAACCAAGATATGGGTCATATTTCCCCTTGCCGGCTTAAATGGACCAACCATATCCAAACACCATATAGCAAATGGCCAGGTAATTGGTATGGTCTTGAGCTCCGACATTGGCATGTGTGCCTTGGTAGCATACCTCTGACAACCATTGCATTTTCTTACTAGATCTTCTGCTTGTTCTAAGGCACTTGGCCAGTAGAATCCATGCCGGAAAGCTTTTGCCACTAAGGCTCTGGATGAGGCGTGATGCCCACATTCCCCTTGATGTATATCTCGGAGGATGTCAAGCCCTTCTTCCGGGTCAACACACCGTTGCAGGACGTGACACTCCTCTTGTATAGCTCGGCATTAATAATCGTGTATGCCTTTGGCCTCCTCTGAATTTGCCTTGAAAGCACTTCTTCATCGGGCAAGGATCCATCCTTCAAGAACTGGAATATGGGTAGTGCCCAAGCTAGTATAGCTCGCACTGGAAATACATCCATGTCAACTTCCATTTGATCCATCGACATAACCTTTGCTGGGTCAAGCTGCACAGTCCCCGGGTTCTGCGAAGCAGTCCTCGGGTTTCCTGAACCACTTCCCACATCAATGTCCATGGGCACAGCTTCCGACTCTGGATTTACCGGGATATAAATTGACTCGGATTCTGGGGATGGCCTGATAGATGGCTTTCTGAGGTGCTCTAGTGCTACGCCCGGTGGAATCGCTTGTCGGGTTGATCCGAGTTTCGATAGTACGTCGGCAGCCTCATTTTCCAGCCGGGGTACATGATGGAACTCGCATCCCTCGAAGTATCCCGATATTTTCTACACATGAAATCTGTACAGTGCCATGTTTGCATCCAATGCATCCCATTGCCTTGAGACTTGCTGAACTACTAGATCCGAGTCACCAAAGCACTGGATCTGACATATTCCAATTTCTTTTGCCACTTTGAGCCCATGCACCAGTGCTTCATATTCTGCCACATTGTTTGATGCTGCGAAGTGGATCTGCAACACGTACTTCAGCTGGTCTTTCTTGGGAGAGGTAAGCATAACTCCGGCACCTAACCCAATTTTCGTTTTTTATCCGTCAAAATGCATTCTCCAGTAATTCAGATCTGGCAATGGTGGCTCATATTGCATCTCGGCCCAATCCAAGAAAATGTCGGCCACTGCCTGAGACTTGATCGCATCTCTCCTGTCGTCTTGTGGAGTATAAGGAGCTAGCTCAATTTCCCATTTCGCGATCCGGCCGCTTGCATCCTTATTGCTCATTATCTCAGATATGGGGGCTTCACATATCAGTTTGATGGGGTGCTCTTCAAAATAGTGTTTCAGTTTCTTTGCTGCCATATACACACCATACGCCATCTTCTGATAGTGAGGATAGTTTTGTTTTGACACTGATAATACTTCACTCAGGTAATAGACTGACCTTTGCACCGACTTACCCTCTTCGTCGCGCTCTACTACTATCACTACGCTTACAACTCGGTTGGTTGCGGCTACGTAGAGCAACATTGGCTCTTTTGATAGTGGAGAGGCTAATACTGGTGCGGTGGCTAACATTTTGTTTAACTGGATGAAGGCTTCATTGGCCTATGGCGTCCATACGAACTTGTCCGACTTAAGGATGTCAGGCAACCAGTGAACTTCTGGACATCATTAAGACACTTCGGCAATTCCATTCGCTCTATGGCTCGGATTTTAGTTGGATTAGCTTCGATACCCCGGCTAGAGACAAGAAATCCGAGTAATTTTCTAGCCGGGACACCGAAGGTGCACTTCTCCGGGTTAAGCTTCATCCAGAACCTCCTTAGGTTCGCGAATGTTTGCCTGATATCATCAAGGAGCGTTTTGCTTTCCTTGGTTTTTATAACCACATCACCCACATATACATGCACATTTCGTCCAATTTGGTCGTGTAAACATTTTTGCATTCATCTTTGGTACGTTGCTCCTGCATTACGTAAACCAAAAGGCATGGTGCGATAGCAATAAGCCCCGTACAGGGTAATAAACGCAGTCTTTATTTGATCATTCGAGTTCAGAGGTATCTGGTGGAAACCAGAATATGCGTCTATGAATGACAACAATTCACACCCAGCAGTAGAATCTATGACCTGATCTATCCTTGGAAGTGGGAATGGATCTTTTGGGCACGCCTTATTCAGGTTCGTGTAATCGATGCACATACGCCATACCACTGCCACATTCAGATCATCTTTCTTCTTCTCCACAAGCACCGGATTAGATAACCAATCCGGATAAAGCACTTCCATGATGAATCCGGCTGCGAGGAGCCGAGCTATCTCATCTCCAATGACTTTTCTCCTGTCTTCGGCGAAGCGGCGGAGAGGTTGCTTCACCGGCTGCTCTGGGTCTCACATTCAAAGAGTGCTCGGCCAACTCCCTCAGAACACCTTGCAAGTCATGTGTGGACCAATAAAAGACATCCTGATTCTCATGGAGGAAGTTGACGAGCTCGCTTTCCTATTTCTCGGTTAACCCGGCACCAATTGTTACGGTGCGCTTTGGGAACAGATCATCAATAGGTACTTTCTTTGTATCCTTTGTTGCCTGAAATGAGACACTTCCATGCGGGTTACTCAGCGCCGGCATATACTGCTGTGTGGACTGGGCCAATGTTGCTACTTCCTGGATCTTTCTCTTTTCTTGTGCAATCATGAGTGATTCGGCCAGGTTAGACCCGGCTGACGTGCACTCAATGGAACATTGGAAATCTCCGGCTGTGGTAATTACTCCATTTGGCCCAGGCAACTTCATCTTCAGGTAACTGATGTGAATACTTGCCATGAATTTGTTGAGGGATGGCCTGCCGAGTAATGCGTGATATGTGCTTTCTAAGTTCGCAACCTCAAACTCCAAATTCTCAGTTCAGTAGTTATCTCTTATGCCGAATAGCACGTCAACCCGGACTTTGCCAATGGGCGCACAGGAGATACCAGGCACAATGCCATTGAAAGTTGTCCCTGTGGCTTGGAGCATGTTCTCCGAGATACCCAACTTGCGCATTGTATCCACGTATATGATATTGATGCTGCTGCCATTGTCAATCAGCACCTTAGAAAACCTCACATTGATATTTGGCCCGATGAATGTTGGGTCTAGCACAAATGCATACGAACCAGGACTCGGCATCAGCTTTGGATGGTCCTTGATACTCCAGGTAATTTCCTGATCTGACCAAGGCATATACCTCGTCACAGCGGACATAACCGCATTTACTTCCATATGTCGGTATTGCAAGCTCTTTCTATCTGTTTCCTCCATGGTAAACACATAGTAACTCTGGTGATGCTCTCTGTATTCATTTGTCCCCTCATTGCTGGGATACCTTTGATCTGGTTGATGCTGGTTTTCCACCTGATGCACTGCATCCCTTCTCTCATGATTCTCATACCTCGGCGGAGGTGGTGGTAACATTAACTGTTGCATGTTTGCTCCAGAGAGCAACTGCTGCCAAGGTAACTCCTGCCAAGGTTGATCGTTTCGAGGTGCCTGAGCATTCCCCGAACCACTTTGCTCTATCTTCCTCATCCACTCACATTGCTAGGTTGTATGACCCGCCGGGTTACTCGGATTTGGCGTGTGAAATTTGCACGGCTGATCCAGCATTGTCTCATACGTATACCTTGGCCGGTCTTTCTTTTCTTGCCACTGGCTCTTTTGCTCTGGCGTCCAAGCTTTCTTGCCATCATTTCTTGGAGTCCACTATTGCCTTCGAGTTTTTTGACGCTGATTACTCCCTGCTCCGGGTTGATCTTGGTTTACAGCAGCAACTTGTTACGAATTGTACCTATAATCCGGTCTGTCATCTCTTCTCTTACCCCGGTAATCATTTCGTCGGGACGATCCGGCTCCATCTCGCTTGTAGTACTCCTCATTTGACTCGTTTGACATAAGCTGTGGTTGGGTCGGATCACCCAAAGCATACGAATCAGCACTCCAGATTGTCTCTGCCAGCGTAGTTGGCATATACCTTTGTAACCTTTGCCACAACATGCTTGCATATCTACACCCTTGTGCAAACCAAGCTATGGCCTGAGATTCAATCACGCCTTCACATGAGTTTCGCACATTGCACCAGCGAGTTAGGAACTCTCGGTTTGTTTCATTTGGCCTCTGCTTACAAATTGCTAGGGTCTGTGGCCTATTCGGCCTCTAATACGTGCTCGAGATGTTACTGACGAACATTTCTTCAAAGTCAATCCAGCAGTTGATACTATCGGGTGGTAAATTGTTTAACCATACCCTCGCTGGCCCTTCCAGCATCTGAGGTACGTATCTCACTGCCCATCTCAAATTGCCTATCGCAATTTTCACTACCGTAGCGTAGTTGATCAACCAATCCTCCGGCTTGGTGCTGTCGTCATATGTTTTCGTGCCTCTGGGTAACTGGAAGTTAGGTACCGGAGGCTCTTTCATGATCCTGGGCCCAAACCATGCTAGATCTGGAGGACCTTGCCCCTCAATCTGCTCTGACCTATAGAGCCGATCCAGCTTTAACCTAGCGTCGTCAGGCATCAAGTTCCTACTTCCCAACCTTGACCCTATCACATGATAATCTGGCCTAGGGTATCCTACATTCACTATTTCCGAATCACCATTGTTGTATCTGTCTTGCTCTTGTGGAGCGCATCTCTGTTGCATACCTTGGCTGGCATTTTGCTCTTGCCGTGGTATATTCCGCTGCTGCGGTTGCCCTGCACCCGCCGAGTTATGCTGTCCGGCATTGCCGTTTTCAGCGTTTCCCTGACCGCCATTGCCTTGGTCGCGGTTACCTCAGCCAGCTTCACCTCGGCTGACACTTCATCGATCCTCATTTCCCCGCACTGCTTTTCCTTTCCATGCCCTTGTCGGGTCATATGGGACTATCTGTTTGTTTCTCCTTGCCAAGGTTACCACCTCCTCTCTTCTAGGGCCACCATGAGGTGATGATGCAGCCCTAGCGGATTTCTCCGGGTTACCTGCTGCCGAATAAACGACCTTGGAAGCTCCAGCTCTTGCTGGGTTAGCCCTGAGCAACTCTTCATTCTGTCTGTTAGAGATCCGAACTAACTCGTTAACCCTCTCCTGCTGTGTTTACCGGGCTTCACCCGTCAAACCTTCTAACTCGGATGCAGCTGCATCCGCTACTCTGAGGTTCTTTGCCGGGGTGCTGTACTTCGGCAACCCCATAGACAAAGGGTTCTCTGATTCTTTAAATCTAGTATCACCCTCTTTATTCATCTCACTAATGAGGTTTCTCCCTTTTACTTTTACAGCATCTACCTTATTTGCCCTTGCGTACTCACGCAGCGTCATGTTCAACGATTGCTGAGCCGCGGCTATCTTTTTCGCACCCTCTAGTATTTTCTGCCTAGTTTCCTCTAACTCGGCCTGTGCCCGAGCCGGATCTACTACAGGTGCTATGGGGCTTTCCAAGCTATCTATCGCCTGCTGCAACATGTTTTCTGGCCTCTCTAGTGGAGGACCTCTACTTTTCCTGGGCGCCTTGGGTGTTACCTCCGGATCTGGTGCCGGGTCCTTGCTCGCAGAAGCGTCAGGCGCTGTCATCATCACCTCAGCGTGGTCAGGGGAGCGAGTGATATGCGCACCGTGAGCTGCGCTAAGGGGTGGCTCGCCTCCCTCGACGACGTGCCGCGGGTGACCGCAAGACACATCGACGCCGACGTAGATCCTATGGGCGCCAAGCTTGACGAAGACACCATTGCATGGTGGAGGCCGCTTGCCGAAGCAATCAGCATTGTCGCTGACGTAGTCCAGCGCTCCAAAGCACTGAACGAGCCCAGAGACGATGCGCTCGCCGTTGCCGATGATGCTTCCCGTCCGGATCTTCACACCTTCTAGCGCCGCTAGCCCCACGGTGGGCTCCAACTGTCATGGTGGTGTCAAGGAAGATGCCATGGATAGGATAAAGGTAGGGCCAATATGCACTAGAGGAATCCAGGGAGGGATAGTGTGGTGATTCCACACACAAATGCTTTGTATTGTCCAAGTGTTCAAGGTTTACAGATGCTCCTTGAGCTGTATTGGGGAGAAGAGAAAGAAGAAGCTCTCTTGCTCTCACCAGTACCAACTACTCCCGCGCAGGGCAAATAACACGCGATCCCCTTCTACTGAGGTCCTGACGCTCTTTATAAAGGGGAGGCCAGGCTACTAGCTAGGGCATACGTGGAGGCATATTCCTAGGAATATGCCTCTCCCAAAATAGCAAACCGACCGGGTCACCTTTTGCCATCGTAAGCCATGTAGAGGCTACGTAAGCCTCTGCGGCGCCAGCGTCAGCTGACATAGGCTGCGTCACCCTTGTCGGCCACCCCTTGGTGGTCCTTCCCTCTGTCAGCTTTGCTCATGCTCCTATGCACAGAGGTCACCCTTTGACCAGCGAGATACCTTCCTTCTCTTGCAAGCTTGATATAACCCGGATCATGCCTGGTTAATCCGGCCCTGTGGGTACCTGCATACAAGTTACAAAATGCCTACCGGCATACGACATACGTCGGTCAGGACTTAGTTAGGTGGACATCCTCCGGTCCGGGTTACTCCGTAAGTCGGCCTGCCTTGAGGTGATTCAGCCAGCATACGCTTTGACCTTGCCATACCTCGGCTAACTCGTCCTCTATACCCCGGCGTGACCCTACCCGGGGGTATCCCCCCAACAGCGTGGGGAAGTAAACGGGCCGGCCCAAACTGCACAGCACGGCGCAGAGGGCTGCTGACAGGGGGGTCCCACTAGTCAGTGGCTCATCTAACCTGAAATGGTATTTTTCAATCTAAGACCTACGATTAGAATGTGATCTAACGGCTGAGGTTCATCTCCTATGTCAAACAGCTCCGGCGAGGACTGAACCCTAACGCGGCGGTGGGGGTCGTGTGAGCCTCACCAGGGCTCCAGCTAGGGTCGGTGATGGTGGCGACCAACGTTGTAGACGACAACGGTTCAAACGGTGCTCGCTGTAACATCCCAATTTCAGCAACCCTAATTAGTTGTCCAGAATGCAAATCAGGGGGAACAAAAACTTTTTCTTGCTTAATGCTAAAGTGTTTGCTTGTTGTTTGACTATGTTTATGCTTATGTTTGTGTATTAGAAGATATACTCGTTACCTGAACCCTAGTTGACAAAAGCTACTTCCCAAAACTATCTTGGCTTAATTTCCATGTTCTCAAATGTTCTGGCATTTCAAAAACCTGAGCCAAGATACCTTTACAACCTCCACCATTTTAGTAGCTTCTAATTCCCCAGACTATGGAGGGCTACTTACTATAATCTCCTTATGTTTTCAAGACAGACCTTCAACTACTCTTACCTCTAAGATTTCCAAAACCTTGTATAAAACCTTTGAATTATACTCTTGGTAGGGATACCAAGGACTCTTACCTTATTCAAACTCCAACCTTTCAAAATTGCCCATCCTTACCTCAAGCTAAGCTTGATGGTAACCCTAGTAGCAGTTGATTTGTTTGTAAGATGAGTTGCCTTGATCTCCTATTTGACTTATTTGCTTAGGAAGTAGGATGAGCCACTCTAGGAGCTCATCCCTAGGATCAAGATGTTCCCAAATCACCACACCCTAAGCAAGAATACAAAGCTGGATCTAATCCCTAGCTACTAGGTGATCATCTAAAATCCTTAAACCAGATCAGCTCTGAAGTGATCTAATTCTAGAAGCTTCCAAGTCAATGAAGACCAATATCAAGCATAGATCCTTTTTACTCAATCTACACTTCAACATCATCCACTTGATAATGCTTGGGTACCTGGCAACCCATTCAAAACATCCCCTCTCACATTCTAGTCAAAAACCCTAAATCTGCCAAATTCGGCAAAGTCTGGAATCTGTTCCAACATCACCTTTTCGAATGCCTCCTTTTCTCAAACCTTGTGCATTTATGAAAATGCATTCGAACCATATTGTTAAACATCCTAAGGACTACCAAGGCCCACCCTTGCCCTTGGTTAGATCATCCTCCAACCCACTTGTTCTTGATGGTTTTTCAGGCAAGAAATTAACTATTCCTGCAAATCTAGTCAACATGCCTACTTTGACAGAAGCTCACACCATCATCCAACCTTCTATGGACCAACTCTAGGCATGGTTGTGTTCTACTCATATAGTTATATCAACATCTACTTCACTTGTTCCAAATGTATCTTTGTGCTTATTAAACCCACATGGTTTCTAAGGCATCATGACTCATCTGGTATGGCATCCTTATTTTCAACAAAGTTTGCCATCCCTTCCAGACCACCTCAAATATAACCAATCCAAACTCCTTCTACCATGATCATATATATGACTTGGTCTAACTATACACCTATCCCTTGCATCAAGGTGAGCTCTGAGCTCCAGGATCCCCCAAGGTTTGGTGGTATAAAAATAACATCACCCTAGATCCACAAATCCTTGTTTTCCATCTAATACAAGTTGGATTTCCAATTCCTAAGGTTGAAAATGCTTTCCAAACCTTGTCTACATCATCTACCCTGATCACCAATGTCGTCGGATTGATGACAAGTACGCCATGAGGGGGTCCACGAGGCGTGCGGAAGAGAGGGGTGTGAGACGTACGGTATTCCGGGACGGTGAGCACACAAGTTTACCCAGGTTCGAATTCGCCGGCTTTGGACAGATCCTACTCCTGCTAGCAATCCAGTAATACGGCAGAGCCGGAATATGGGTTACAAAGGTTTCGGCTGTGCGAGTTGAGATTGTAGACTATGGAGGTGCCCTAAAGGCTCTCTCTAGGACGACTTATATAGATATTCGGCCTAGGGTTTACAGGAGAGATCTATCTGGCTACGACTAAGAGCCGGTTACAGAGTACATCTTGAACTACAAGTAACATTATGGGCCTAAGTTGGTAAGTCTTCTGGGCCTGCCCGTAGCCGGATTGGACTCCGTCTTTCTCCCTGACTGGGCCGCCCGTGAAGCAAAGCTCTAACCCGAAGTGGGCCACCCTGGTCAGTGAGGAATTGTGAGGATACCCAAAAAGTATATCCCCAACAGCAGCCCCCGGAGGCCTCCAAGTATCCAAAGTCGGATTTATCATCGTCTCGGCTTGCAGAATCTTGAAGGGTTCCTGAAACTTCACAACAAAAATACGATCCAGGTCTGAAAAATAAGTCGGACCTATCAGTAGGTTACTCGGATTTTCCAGCTCGATTTCAAACTAAGCTGAAACTTGGTTCTCAACGCCACCTGACACAAGTCATGGTCAAGTCATGTCATCTGACAGGCATTCCGTCAGCACGACCGTTGGTGGGTCCGCGGTTCGCGGAACTGAGGCGCCATTTCAATGCGTGCGTGGAGATCGAGGCGACGCAATCATCACGTGGGTCCTTCCCAATTCCTTCCACGATGCGTGGCGGTTACACTGTAGCATTTGCACGAATCTTGGCGCAGTTAGGTGGATATAAGGGGTTTGGATTTTTCCTTCTCCTTTCCACCAGTCCTTTGCCGTTTCCTTTCCTCCCAATCCTCCTGCGTGCACAGAGCTTCCTCGTTCTTCCCCCATATAATTCCCAGCGCCGCCCCTTTTAGGTCATCTTCTCACCAGAGAAATGGCTTCATCTTCTTCCTCCGGCTTGGCGGCAGTGGCGGCGGCGACGGCGGAAGCAGCAGCGGAGAAAGAGAGCTTCCGGGGAATCTGGATCCCCTGCGCTCTCAACGAGGAGGGCCTCAAGAACGTGGAGAAGGAGGGGCTTCTCGTCGCCGGCGACTGGCGGAGCGGCTACGGTGAAACCATCCCCAACCCGCACGACAGCGAGCGGGTACACTTCAGCACCCTCGGAGTCCTTCTCTGAGGTGATAGATCATTACGGAGTTCAACTCCATAACCTTCCTCCCAACTCTCTCTTAGAGATGAGTGCGTATGCTTCGCTTTGTGAGGGCTTTCTCGGCATTAGGCTGAGTTTGACTCTCTTCCGGTATTATTTCCATGTCCGAAGAAATTCCATTACTGCCGGTGTTCTTTACATCACCGACACTATTAGCTTTTCACTTATATGCGACCGGGCTTATCCCAAAATTCTAGCCAGTGGCTCGGTCAAACAATGGTCAGCCACATTTTTCTATCGTAGGCTCCCGACAAAGCTAGCGCTTTGCCGGCTTTAGTCGACGGAGCCTCCACGGCCCAGCCTTCCTGGGACGAGGCTGCTCTGGCTCTTTCCGACGATCTGATCCTCGCTAAGAGGCGGATCGAATACTTGATTAAGCACAATGGTCTGAAGGGATCCGACTTGGTCTAGTGCTGGGTCTCACGTCGGATCCAGCCACTTCAGTACCATGGAACCCGACTGATGCATTCCATTATGTCGTCTCCGAAAGACTCCCTTCGCATCAGCTCCAAAGCCTACACCACTCAAGGCTACATAAGCTAGATCAAGTGGCTGATCAAGGAGCGGATCGAGAGGAGAATTCCGGAGGTTTCTTTGGACATGCACACGGCGGATAACCCCCTAGTGTCGGTAAGCTTCTATCAGTATACCTTTTTATGTGTTCTAATCTTTGAGTTCTATCGCAATACTGATATGTTTTCTTCTTTTCAGCTTGCTGACCTCCCCGAGTCGGAACTTGCTTCGCTCGAAGGATATCCTCCGGAGTTCTCTTAGGAGGTGGAGGTAGTTCCATTGCCGGATCTTGTGCTCAAGAAGCGCAGAGCTCCGACAGTGGTTGTTGGCACAAAAGAGGTGCCTGTCGTGAAGAGGTAACATTCAATCACAACTTCCGCCTTTGTACCTTATTCAAATTTCTTTCCGAGATGTAATGTTTTCCGACTTTACTACATTCTTAGAGAAAAACCGCTCGTCAAGGCCAAGGGGAAAGGGATTTCTTCGAAGCCGCTACGGCAGACGAATCTTACCATAGCTTCCCTAGCCGTGGCTCCTCCGACTCCTGCCCCTCAAACCTTCTGCAACACCGGTTATCTCGCCAGATGCTGCAGAAGATCCGACTCCTTCAACGGGGCCTGTGAACCTTGGATCGCAAACTGACGTCACCACGGGTGCGTCAGATGTAGATAAGGGTGAACCCTCTTTGGGTAATGATCCCTCGGCAGAAACCTTCGCCGAAAACCTCATCAGCAATCTGGGACGTGCCAAGTTTGGCCTGTCTCGGAAATCTGTTGAAGGAATCCAGCGGCTCGCCAGGAAATGCCTGGAAAAAAGCCATTTATCTCCCGAAGAAGAAGCACAAGAAGCAGAGGATGTCAAGTTCTCTGACCTTCTCGCCCAAGTCCGCCTTCGCGACGAGAGGATTAGGACCGGTGAGCTTCCAACAGCTCTAGTGATTCCTCTGACTCTTGCCGAGAAGGTGGTTGCTGAAGTGAACGCGGGTTTGGATAAACTCACTCGCGAACAATATGTAAGTCAGAATTCCAACTCCTGTTTTTCCTTTATTGTATTTTATATCATATCCTCTAGCCCCCAAGCATGAAGTAGGATAAACAATCCGGGTTTATGCTTCATTAGGATGCCAAAGAACAAACTAGTGTAGCCCCCAAGGCTCATGTTGATATTTAGCAAAAATATTAGCCCGAGTCTTAAGTAGCTTTCTAACTTTGGGTATTCTGACTTACAGAAAGAATGTTCCTATAACCAGGAATTACTGACCAATGTCTGCGATAAGCGGAGAGAGATCAAAGCTCTCCGGCTTAAAAATGCTGAACTCAAAGTTGCCAAGGATGAGGCCGAAGGTAAACATTCCGAGACTCAAACCTTGTCCTTGTTATTTTCAATGTCGAATTTTTCTGAACTTTTGTTCTTTTTGACTTACAGCGCTGGTGAAACAATCCGTCGCCATGATTGAAGAGGCCGAGAAACTCAAGACCCTGGTGGTGGAGAACAAGGGACTTCGCCAAGAGCTGGATAAGCTTAAGGCGGATCATGAAAGGAGCATAGCTCAAGTCCTTGAATCCTCCTCCATGGCCACTGATAAGCGTGATCGCAAGATCGCTGCTCAAGATAAAATACTCTCGGATCTCAAGAATGAGCTTGGCAGAGAAAAGGATATGTCCTAGGCGCTCCGGGCTGAACTCTAGAGTCTCCGGGAGGAGAAGACCAAAATTGACGACATCATTTTTGGTACGTTCCATCTATCTGACTTGTCTCTTTCTTCGACTTTATCAATGTCAGATTTTTCTAACTTGTTTTGTGTATAGGTCCTCTGAACTTGACGGACTCTTCCTCCTCCGAGCCCCGCACCCACCGACTTACCCAAGTCGGTGACCTGCTTCATGACTTCCGCCAGTCCCTTGAGGACGTTGGCGAAGCTCTCAAGATTCCGGACATGCCAAGCATGTCGGATTTTTAGGTGCGGGACAAGGCAAAGGAGATGTCGCAACTTGTTTGGGACTGGAACATGTCCTACACGCGGACTGCTGCGCAGAACGCTCTCACCATGGTCATGAGCCACCATGGAAACATGGAGATATGGCAAGTGACCAGAGGGTACTGCAAGGTAGACGAAGACGTCCAGGAGCAAGGCCTTCAAGCCATCATGCACTCCTACGCCGGATATGGGTGTCACGTGGCTAACCTTACCAGCTACGAGATCCCCTTCTTCACCCGCGTGGATACTCCGCCTCCTCCTCCGGAAGAACCAACAGAAGTTTCCGACGATGAACGCACCACCTCGGATGCGGACATCTCGGAACGATATCAAGGCGGAGTAACCAGCGAGCCGACAGCTCCTTCATCTCCTCCTGCATCATAGACCATAAACTTATGTATTATTCCGAAAAAAAATGATGCGTTTGTAAATATGTAATACTTTAACTTTGCTAGTGCTAAGCTTTTGATCTATTCAGCACTTTTTGGCTTTGAAATTTTTTGTGTGCCTGACATGTTTACATAAGCACTTGTATTTTTCCTCTCTACTTATCGTTTATCTGGCTTTCCGCCTCGTCCCTTTCGTGAGCCGGCTAAACCTTCTGCCAGAAACTTTGCCGAGCAATGGAGCTCAATTGCTAAACCAGTTTAAACTCGGAAACAAAGCCGGCTTCCAGTACCAACAATTCACTACTCGGAAAATGCCCGCATCCAGCAATCAGACAAATAACCAAAGTAAATACTAGAAACTTTAGAGTTATACCCGAGGGTAGCAGTTTTAGAATCGGAAATCTAAACCAGAACAAACATGAGCATAAAGTACTTTCAAGCATTCTGGGATTTTCTACTATGACATGATCATTCGGAAATAAGATGGTAAAAACTTCTCAGAAAAATTTGAGGCAACCAAAACTTTTATTTCTCACAGAACATGTACATATGTATGATTACAAAGAAGGATAAACTAAGAATAAAAGGGACGTAGCTGAGCAATATTCCATGGTCTGTCTAACTCATCCGGATTTGTAATTCCTCCAGCTCTCTTTCTCTTCTTAGTAGCAGGTCTTTCTTTGACTGGCCTCATGTCAGTTAAGTAGTACGATCCATTGTGCAATACTCCACTAACTAAAAAGGGCCCTTCCCATACTGGGGAAAGTTTGTGCTTTCTTTGTTGCACAAGCCGGAGAACCAAATCACCTTTATTGAAGGATCTATTTCGGACACTCTGGCTATGATACTTCCGTAACTTCTGCTGATAGGCTGTAGATCTCATTTCAGCAACGACGCGAACTTCTTCGACTAAGTCGAGATCATTTTGTCGAGAAATCTTGGCATCCTCTTCGATATACGCGGCCACTCTAGGAGAAGTATGAATCAAATCACTAGGAAGAACTGCTTTTGCACCATAGACTAAGAAGAAAGGTGTGTATCCTATTGACCTGTTTGGAGTTGTTCGTAAACTCCAAATTACAGAGGGTAATTCCTCTGCCCAAGCCCCCGCAGCACGTCGTAGTGGTGCTTCGAGTCTCGGTTTTTGGCCTTGTAGAATTAAACCATTTGCTCTTTCGACTTGTCCGTTAGCCTGTGGATGTGCGACTGACGCAATGTCAAGCCGGATATTTTTCTCGTTGCAGAATTCACCCAATTCTCCCATAGAAAAGTTACTCCCGTTGTCCGTGATAATGCTATGCGGATAACCATACCGGATTATAACATCCTCGACAAATCTTGTGGCTGTTGCTCCATCACAACTAGTGACAGGTTTAGCCTCAATCCATTTGGTAAATTTACCCACCATCACTAAGAGGTGAGTAAATCCACTTGGAGCTCATTTAAAAGGTCCTACCATATCAAGCCCCCAGACCGTAAAGGGCCATGTTATAGGTATTGTTCGCAGCTGATCAGCCGGAACATGAGCTTGCTTGGCGTACTTTTGGCAGCCTTTGCACGTCTTGACTAATCGTTCAACATCTGCCTAAGCTGTAAGCCAAAAAATCCGTGGCTAAAAGCTTTTACCACTAAAGATTTGGCTGCAGCATGGTGACCACACTCGCCTTCGTGGATTTCTCTTAAGATTTCCACTCCTTCTTTCGGAGATACATAGCGCTGAAAAACCACAGAAACACTCCGTTTATGGAGCTCACCTTTAACAATAGTATAAGCTTTTGCTCATCGGATAATCTGCCGGCTCAGCACCTCGTCTTCGGGTAATTTGCCATCTACCAAATAATCGAGGTAGGGTGAGGCAAGCTAGGAATCACAGCCATAACAACTATCAAAGGTGAGTCGGATTTGGTCGGATATTCCTCATCTACTCCCTTTATTGAGGGAACTTTGAGGTGCTCTAAAAAAGTGCCATCCGGGACCTCTTTCCGCGCAGAACCTATCCGAGATAGTGCATCTGCTTCCTCATTTTCTCTTCGAGGGATGTGTTGAACTTCAAACCCTTCGAACGATTTAGATAGATCATCCACGACAGCTTTATATGCAGCCATGTGTTTATTTGCATTACAAATATCCGACACTTGTTGAGCAACAAGATCCGAATCTCCGTAACACATCAAATGTTGGATGCCAATATCCTTAGCAATCCGGATTCCATGCAGCAGTGCTTCATACTCGGAAATATTGTTTGTCGCTGTGAAGTGGATCTGCAACACGTATAAAAGTTTATCTCCTTGGGGTGATTTGAGCACCACGCCAACCCCTGAGCCCCCTCGAGCCTTAGACCCGTCGAAAAAGGGTCCAATATTCTGACTCAGGGAGGATCATATTCTCCTTCGTCTCTATCCAATTAGCGACAAAGTCAGCAAGGATCTGGGATTTGATTGCTGTCCGAGGTTTGTACTCAATATCGAAAGCTGAGAGCTCTATGCCCCATTTGGCGACGCGTCCTGTGGCGTCGCTGTTGTTGATTATATCTCTCATGGGAGCTGTGCTCACCATGGTAATTGGATGCTCCTGAAAGTAGTGTCGTAACTTACGAGATGCTAGAAAAATACCGTAAGCCAACTTTTGATAGTGCGGATACCGCTGTTTTGATTCTGTCAGAACCTCGCTGACAAAGTAAGTCGGACGCTGCACCAGGTGTTCCTGACTTTCGACTGGTCTCTCCACCACCATGACGATACTAACGACCTTATTTGTCGTAGCAACATAGAGCAACATCGGTTCCTTAGGTTCCGGCGCTGCAAGGATAGGAGTAGATGAGAGTACTTTCTTCAGGTCTTGTAGTGCAGCTTCAGCTTCATCAGTCCAAACAAAATCTTTGGTCTTTTTCAGGAGTTTGTACAATGGTGCAGCTCTTTCTCCAAGCCGGCTTACAAATCGACTGACCGCAACAATGCAACCAGTTAGTCTTTGTACGTCCTTCAGGCGGGTAAGCCTGGAAATATTGAGTATAGCCTTGATTTTGTCCTGGTTCACCTCTATGCCTCTGTGAGATACGATGAAACCTAACAATTTTCCGGCTGGTATTCCAAAGAAATATTTCTTCGGGTTAAGCATGATGTTCTATTTTCGTAGGTTGGCGAACGTCTCCTCCAAGTCGGAAATCAGCGTTTCCTTCTTTTTGTACATCACCACGATATCATCCACGTATGCATGTACATTGCGTCTGAGTTGGTCGTGGAGGCAACGCTGCATCGTGCGTTGGTACGTAGCCCCTGCATTCTTCAGCCCAAAGGGCATCGTAACAAAACAGAAGGTTCTGAAGGGGGTTATGAATGAAGTTTTGACTTTGTCAGATTCCTTCATCTGGATTTGGTGATAACCGGAATATGCGTTGAGAAAACAGAGGAGTTCTGAGCCTGCCATAGAATCGATGACTTGATCAATTCTAGGCAGAGCGAACGGATCTTTTGGACAAGCCTTGTTCAAGGCAGTATAATCAACACACATCCTTAAATCAATGGTGTCCTTTTTAGGGACCATTACAGGATTGGCCGACCACTCAGTGTGGATGACCTCTTCTATGAATCCGGCTAACTCGAGCCACGCTAGTTCCTTAGCTATTGCATTACGCTTTTCGTTGCCAAACCATCGTAAGGACTGTTTGACGGGTTTAGCATTCGGGTTTACATTTAGAGAGTGCTCGGCAAGTTCCCTAGCTACTCTGGTCATGTCAAATGGCTGCCATGCGAAGATATCTTGATTTGCTTGGAGGAACTTGACGAACGCGCTTTCCTATGCGCTATCTAGGCCCATGCCTATCTGGGTCACCTTGGAGGGGTCATCATCCTTCAACGGTGCTTTCTTCGTCTCTTCTGATGCCTTGAACTCCGGGTTTGGCTTTGTCACTTCCTTCTTCGTTGCGGGCATCTCGGACGGATCTATGCTCTTCTTGATCTCCTGGTACTCCTGGGCGTGCAACACGGCTTCGGCAAAGGGGGCATTTCCATCCTCGCACTCTCGTGCTTTCTTCGGGTCTCCCCTGATGGTGATCACGCCGTTGGGACCTGGAATTTTCATCATATTGTAAATGTAACACGGACGAGCCATAAAAGCCCAGTAAGCCAGACGTCCGAATATAGCGTGGTATGCGCTCTTGAACGGGACCACTTCGAAGGAAAGTGCTTCCGTCCGATAGTTATTTGGAGTTCCATAGGTAACATCCAAAGTAATCTCTCCCAGGGAATTAGCTTGTCTTCCTGGGACAATTCTGTGAAAAATCACAGAGCTATGGTTCAGCTGGGTTTCCGAGATCTTCATCCGGCATAGTGTTTCGACATAGAGAATATTGATGCTGCTACCACCGTCCATGAGGGTCTTGGAGAAACCATAACCGTCAATAAGTGGGTTGACGATTAAGGCGTATTTTCCTCGCCTGTGTAACTTAGGAGGATGATCATCACGGTCAAATGTGATTGCCACTTCTAACCAGTCCAGATACCGGGGGACAACCGGAACTGCTGCATTGAGCTCGTGTAGAACTGCTTTCTTGACCTTTGCTGGTTGAGATCCGGGGAAAGTGACATAAGTGTCCTTCTTGGTGGGAAAAGTTTTCTTCCCTTCCGACTTGGGATTTGAAGCATTAGCTTCCTCCATGTCAGAATCTTCCTTGGTCTCCTTGTCCTTCTTGGGATTTTTCTTTCCCTTCTTCCTCTTAGCTTTGTAGCCCGCGGTGTCATCTCTTTTGATGTCGTCATTGAAACGACATTCAGCGTTGGTGTGGAACAAGCCCCCATTGGCGTCTAGGTGATGCACACATGGGTTATTGGCAATGTCGGCCCAAGAGTAGGTTTTTCCTGGTTACTGTTCTCCTCTACCTTGGACCCTGGAAGTCCCACGGCCACGCCCGTGGCCTCCACCACGTCCTCCTTGTCCTCTAGACCCGGAAACAGTAGTTACCACCGCTGTTTCCGCGTTGGGTTTTTCCTCCGAGGTGTTCTTGCGCTTCTGAGCTTGTTGCTTTGTTTTTGCTGACTGAGGTACAGCCAGGACGTTGAGTAATCCCTCTGCATCGTCGTCAGCGTCCGCATACTTGCTCGATGTTTCTATCATTTCTCCTAGATCAGTGACCTTATCACACTTCAAGCGTTGACGTAATAGACCAATTGGGAACCCTGCGATGAAAACTTCAATCGTGGTTTGGTCGTTTACTCCTTCACAGGATTTCTTGGTGTCGATCCATCGTCCAAGATAATCTCGGCAAGTTTCTCCGGCTTTCTGGGTGCAACGCTGTAGGTCTCCGACCGAACAGGGCCTCCGATATGTGCCTTCGAAATTACGAAAGAACGCACTTTGCATGTCATACCAGTTATGGATGGTGTTCTCCGGAAGTTCATTGAGCCATGATCGCGCTGTCTTCCGCAACATAAGTGGGAGATATCGGGTTGCGACCAGGCTGTTTTCGCCTTTCGCGATGCAGCAAGCTTGGAAAAAATCCTGTAGCCAAGTGTCTGGCCAAGCAATGCCGTCGTAGGCTTGGATGTGCCTTGAGATAGCAAATCCTGCCGGGAATCTTGTAGCTCTGATGCATGGTCCGAAGAACTTTGGGCCCACGTACATGTCATCGTATTCATAGCGCCGCGCCTCTATGTTGGAATTGATCATGTGCCTTGCGTCGTTCAGGGATAAAGATCGTCCCGAATGTCGGATGTGGCTGCGGTGCCTTGGAGCTGGACTTCGGCTTCTGCCACCACCTCCTCCGCCATGTCGTCCTCCTTGCCCTCCTTGGGAGCCGTTGTGATGACTGTGTGGTGGAGAGGGTGGGGCAGCTGGATAATTTCCGGCTGATCGCCGGCCTCCATCCGGGACGTCATTATTCCGATTCCGGGGAGGGTCTTGACTACGACGAGCCCCCTGCCTGCTTGTTCCGGCGTGGTTTCCGTGGTTTCTTTGTCCGTCATTCCCACCATGGTGGGGCTCAGCCGGACGGCTTGTATGTCTAGGAGGTGGCATTTTTTGATGATCCTCCTCCTGACGTTTCTCTTTATCCTCTCCCCTTCGATTGTTAGATTCTCGACAAGGAGGATTCCTCAGATTTAGAGCAGCGATGGCCTCTTTCTCGGCCGCTGGAGCGATGTTGCTCCAGTCGCGTGCAGTCCTGCGATGTTGTCCTGATGATCCGGTTCTCGAATAATTGTCCTCCCGTCGTTCGGGGCGATAATGCTGCTCCGGAACGCGGTGGGGTCTTACGTCAGCCCATGCCGGATCTGTTCGACATTGGTCAGAATCTGAGACCAGTTTTTGGCTTCCGGACAGGGTGACCTTTTGCTGCTCCAGTCCCTTGTTGAGTAGCTTGATACCCAAATGGATCTCCTCCGGTCCTGGATTAGCCGATAGAATTTCTCGGGCCGCCACGGTATTCTGTATTGGGGTTGGGTATACCCAGTCTCCTTTGCTATCTTTCCGTGGCTTCCCCATCTCATCTCCGAAAAGGACGGCACAGACAGTTCGGAACTGATCGTCATTGGTGTGACGTTTCCGTGTCTTCTGGTGCAATCGAGACATGTAGTCCTTAGTTGCCATGCGTTTCTTCTCCACCTCGATGTTTTTGTCTTCATCGAGGAGTTGTTGATGACGCGCTTCTAGGGCTTGGGCCCTTTCATCTAGCTCATCTGTAGTAAGTTCTACAGCTGTAGGGATATGTGTGGTTAATGCAGCATGGATGAGTTTACGCGCACCTTCGGTGATCACGTGTCCATCCACCGATTCTTCTTTTTTCGGCTCGTCTGGGATAAGTGCTCCATCTGAGTCTTCTTCGTATTCCTCGGCAATCACCTCCTCAGCCAGAGGGTCTTTTGCCGGGGTCTTGTTTTTCTTGTTCTTCTTCTTTGCCTTCTTGGCAGCGCCAGTAGCAAAGACGGCTTTGGGTCCGTTTCCCGGAGTCAAGCTCTGATCGGTACTTTCGGACATCTGGACCTCGGGATTATCTCCGACGTCCATGTCATCCTGCATTTTGGGAGAGTGTTCCCCGGATCCTTCATCCATGGCTTCTCCTTCTTCTGCAGTCTTGGAGTTGTACTCCTCTTCATATTCCGTGGAGAACTTTCGGAAATCTGCTGACATCATCGATTCATCCGAGGATGCGGGTACGTCGGCGTTTGTTCCAATTGCCTCCAACACTGAGTCGGTGTTTTCTCCAGCATCGGCAGAGCCAGATCCGGATCCCACGTATCCGACAAAGTGCGACGCATGCTTCCTGAGGTACCTGTGGCTTTCACGATCAGCCATGTCGAAACTTTTGATGGTCTCGAGAATTGCATCTGCGCTTTCACCTTGCAGTATCATACGTCGTAATGTGTACCTTAGAAAAGGTGTGTCTATCCCGGCATCATCAGAGACGGAATCAGTGTCACTGATATGTTCCTCCTGGATTTCGAGTTCCATAGGTGGGTTGATCTGGGATCCGTCTCCTCCAAGGAGATCCATTCCAGATTCGACTTGGACCGCTAGGTCTTCTTTAGGCACAGATTTCTCCACTATCTCCGCAACTGGTGCGGGCTGGGTGGGATTAGGGTTTTCTGAGATCTGGAACTCTGCCGCCTCCATGGACAAAGGGGACCCAGAAGATTCCTCTGCCTCTATCATCACCACTGGGGTGGGTTGGGAAGGTTCAGCGAAACCGATGAAAACGTCGATCTCGCCAAATGACATGATTGTGTAGGCAGTCACGACCTCCCTAGCCGGAATCCAAGTCTCGTCGAGAACGATGAGAGGGACGTCGCTGGCGTAGAGGATGCGACCGATGGCGATAGTCTTGCTGATTCCGATTCTTGCAGTTTCCGCTCGGAACGCACATCCGAAGCGCACTTGCCCCGCGGTAGATACCAACTATCGTCGGATTGATGACAAGTACGCCATGAGGGGGTCCTCGAGGCGTGTGGAAGAGAGGGGTGTGAGACGTACGGTATTACGGGACGGTGAGCACACAAGTTTACCCAGGTTCGAATCCGCCGGCTTTGGACGGATCCTACTCCTGCTAGCAATCCAGTAATACGGCAGAGCCGGAATATGGGTTACAAAGGTTTCGCCTGTGCGAGTTGAGATTGTAGACTATTGAGGTGCCCTAAAGGCTCTCCCTAGGACGGCTTATATAGATATCCGGCCTAGGGTTTTCAGGAGAGATCTATCCGGCTATAACTAAGAGTCGGTTACAGAGTACATCTTGAACTACAAGTAACATTATGGGCCTAAGTCGGTAAGTCTTCTGGGCCTTCCCGTAGCCGGATTGGACTCCGTCTTTCTCCCTGATTGGGCCGCCCATGAAGCAAAGCTCTAACCCAAAGTGGGCCACCCTGGTCAGTGAGGAACTGTGAGGATACCCGGAAAGTATATCCCCAACAACCAAGATTTATCAAATATTATCCATAATTATTATGGACCCAAATCTATTTAATTCCTTTAATAGGCAAAATCCCCAAAACTCCACTCCCAAGGGAAAGTTTGGTTTTTGCCAAAACACTTCCCTAAATTTGGGCTCAATTGAGTCCTATATATCATACCCTACCATCCCACTTCAAAAATAAATATTTTTGAAGAGATTTAATAATTCTTTTTGCCTATTTTCTTAACAGGCAGAAATGATATAATAAATAGATTAAATACTTTTATTCATCAATAAATCTTGGGAAAATTCCCCTAAGTGTGTACTCACATTTGGGACCTTATCACATCAAAAACTCCACTTGTCCAATGTAAATTTATCAAAGGATCTCCAATACTTCACTTCAGCAGATTTTGAATAAATGGATTTAGGTGGACTTCTAATCTTCTAAAAAATCCCAAATAAATCCTAGAGAGGCATCCTAACCTTACCCATCTACCAGCATCTTTCTCTCACTTGGTCAAGATCAAAAATCAAGAAATAAACCTTGATCATCACTTACGGAAGAAGTGGACATCTATCCTTTTAGCACCAAAAACCCAATCAAACCTCTTCTAATCTTCCCGAACAAGCCTCCACAGCACCACTCTCTCCTCTGGTCGACCACCCCCTGTATCCTGTACTGTAGCACCACCTCCCCCTTGTCCTCTCATTCTTGGAAGTGAGAGAGAGAGAAAGACAAGCAGGTGAGGCCAATTAAATGCAGTAGCTGCCACCCCCTCCCTCTCTGAGCTCTAGCACGACCAGACCCCACCTCACCACCCTGCATAGACCCTGGCAGCCAATGGCAAGGCCATGGACCTGGCCTTGCCCTCCATACACCCCTTCCACCATGGACCTCCCCCCTCCTTCGTTTATAAGGGCCAGAGGCCACCAACTCTCCCCTGCTCCCTTATTTCTCCCCCTCACACCTCACCTCACCTCCCCAGAGCCTCCCCCTCATCTCCGCTGCTCTGCCTCGCACAGGGAAAGAAGGAGAAGCCCCCTTGGCCATCTACAAGATCTGAGCCCCGAGCTCTCTCCCCATCCTTCTATCCCCTGCATGTCATTGTACTGGAACCCCTGCACCCTACTGCATCTAATCCCCTCCTTTTTCTTGCCTAGGAGCAGCTCCACTGGTGGCGCCATCGAGCTCCGACGAGGTTGCTCTTGGGCGTCCTCGCGCGAGCCAGATCCAGGCGAGGAAACCCACTGTGTCGCCCATCTACTAGGTCGCCGCCGTCGACCGCTACATCTCCGCCCTCTCCTCGAGCTCCGGGAGCTCGCTAGGTGAGCCCCTGCAACCCGTCGTCGCGAGCTAGGGTTTCCCCTTTGTTTCCTCTGGACCAGCGAGGAACAAGAGCCACCGCCGTCCATCGCGGCTTAATCCAACAGCAGAGAGCGCTCCTTACCCCTTCATGCTCGCCTCTCTCTGGCGGCCGGGCCTCGCCTGGCAGTTTCAAACTGTGCCCCCGCACGCTGGCCTTGCTCGGTTAGGCCGATTTCGCCCGGGCCGGCCCAACTCGGCGCAGATCCCGACCTGGCGCTTTCCCTTTTCTTTTCTTTTAATAGTTCTATAAAAATCCTGAACCTTGGGCTTAGATTAAAATTATTCCAAAAATGCTAATCAACTTCAAATTACCAGGTCTAAATTTTACATGCTCTATGAAGTTTTCTCTAACATCCAGAGCTAGTCTCATACCAATATCTATCTTAGTGATTTGCTGGAAATAAATCTAAAAAAAGGTATATTTTTGCACTAGATAAATTCCATAGTGAGCTATGCATGCTCAAATAGGATGAAACAAACTTCCCCTGAAAGGTTATTACTGTACCTATCAGTTAGCATTTATCACCTGTTAAGGTGAACCCTGGTTTTACCAAAGTAAAAATACCAAAATCCATCCATATCTACCTTTAGAAAATTCCCTAGGCATATCTACAACACCTATGAGGCTAATTCCAACTCCCAAAGAAGTGGCACATCAATACCTATCTAAAACCAGGAGATAAGGATTTATTGACCCTCTGTTGGAATTTTGTGAATTAAATACTTCTATAAGTGGTTTTATCACCAGATAAATCATTCCAGGAGTTTGATAACTCCAAAATGAGTGAATCCAATTTCTACAGAAAGGTATTCTAAATACCTACCATGGGCCCTTGAATAAACTCAAAAGCTTCTGTAGAATTAGTTTGGTGAAAAAGCAAAAAACCCACATAACTGCCTTTGGGAATTTCATGAGGGCATTCTCTTAATTATTTTGGAGTAATTACAACTTGAAGTGAATCAGTATATCAGGAACTACCTAACCACCCAAGGAAATAATTATTGGAGCTCCAGAACTTTTTTGGTGAATTATTTCCTCAAACTAGAGTTTATTCCACTATAAAAAGCATAACTAAATCTAGGTAAGTGATAATCTAGTGAAACCTCTTGTGTTGGTCTTGTTTTGTCAAGACCTATCTGAGGATATCATTGTTGCACATTGTTATCCTACAGACCTCAGACCCCACCCCAAGTCCTTGGTAAATAACCTTGACAACTATCTTCCAAGTGAAAAACACCTCTATGGCAATCTAGTAATTCCATTACTAGTACCCAACTTCTCCAAAACCTACTAAGTTAAGTAGTATTCCTTATGTTTGTTTGCTGTATAGTTTGATGCATGTATGCCTTGTATTGATTGTGGTATTGTCTTCTTGCATGTATACTCAATGACGGTGATAGTGTGATTGTCTAACGACGAGAAAAAAGGGGACTTCTTATTATTATTTATTGGGTATTCTTGGTAATCTAAGGAAATCCGGGCACTTATCGCTGATCGCAGGCAAGCCACCATTCCCAAATTCCGATACTTGTCCTACTCTTTTTATTACTTGTTTTGTACCTCCTTTACAAATTGCATTATTTATCTACATGTCTTGTTTTATAAATACTACGCGAATGACTTGGCTTCTCCAAGTTATGACTTGGTGTCCCTCGTGGCACCCACCCTGGTGTAAACCCACCACTTACCCCCCCCTTCCGATCGAGGTTATGAGGATTAGCATCCTACCTCGTTGGAAACCACGAATTTTTGTTGAATAAATTGTTTTGGGATTTACCCTACTACAAATGTTTAAAAACTGCTTTGTATAACCCTTGGGAAGAGGCATCGTTTCAAGCGGATGTTTTAACTAAAGAAGTGGTGATGATGAGAAATGAGAAAATGGACAAAAGAATGAGAAGGGATGTTCTACACCTTTACCAGAACAATTTTTACCTGTGCAACCACATTACCCTAGGTGCTGGGGCTTAGCTCGTAGTTTGTCTTCTTTAGCGAGGCAGCTTGTACAATGCTTATTCGGAGAAATACCTTGAATTCCGGGCAGGCATTAATAGTTCTACGGATCTGGAGCCTATAGCTTTCTTTGGCAAGAGTGAGCCTGTCTTGGCAAGAGTGTCGGTGCAACAATTGGGTCTCCCGCGGACGGTATGACTTAGGTGGTACGGAAGGAAGTGGAGTCACCAAGTTAAGGTATATGCCAAACCGCGGTTTGGGTATATGCGTGTACGAAAGGCGGGACTATGGCTGGGAGCCACATACTTGTTGCCGGGGAGAACAAACCCAAAAGGAAAAGCAGCCTTTGCTAGGGTCGACAATCGAACTGTTAGGTTTGTTTATCCGGACCCCCATCTACCGTGGGTAGAGGGCCGTGGTTTTATCCCAGTGGATGTATTGATTCTTGTGGGGAAAGTGCGCAAACTCTGTAGAGTATAATCTATTCGAATAGCTGTTTCCACGGTCAAGGACGGTTGGAAAGGTGTTGGCTAGGAGTACCCAAATGGTGGTTGTTTGGAAAAATGGATGAAATATGGAGGTTCCGAGGGAACCTGAGTTTAAAGTTTTGTTCTAACCATAGGTGGTCAAAGAGGTTTAAAAAGGGTTTTTACTCCAAAACTGTTTTCAAAAAAAGGTTTTCAGCAAGGATATGGGATATCCTGATTTATAAAACGGAAGCATGTTTCACAACTCTTTTTCAACAAAGATATGGAGATGCCATAACTATAAGAGATAGTCTAGGCTTTTCAAAAACAACCCTAGATAGAGCTATCTCGTCACAGCCAGATTTGCATTCCCTTATCTAACTTATCTTGGTGGTTTGCGAGTACATTCAAAGTACTCATTGGCATTGTCCCTAGCTATTAACTTGGTCAAATATTAAGAAGAGGATGAAGTTGACGGCTATGCGAGCTAGGACGTTTTTCCCAGTCAGTTACCTGTCGTTTAAGGCATGATTGGGCTCTGCGCGTGATGATGTTCCGCTTCTGAAGATGGTATAGCCGTAACGAGATTTATGTAAGTCTTGTAATTTGGTATACCTCGGATGTTGTAATGATACTTGTCAGTTATGTTCCATGGCTAGATGATCATGGGAACATGGATATACACATAACAGGGATTTCTCGGATGATTAATCCGGGGGGCCCACAAACTTGGTATTAGAGCCATCCTGACTATGGGAGAACCTTAGTTAGCATGGTCGTTAGACAGGAACCTTATTTTGAAAACCCTGGCTTTCCAAAACTAGTTTCTCTATGAGTTTCAAAAAGTTCTACTTCTTCTCTTACTCTAAGTAAATGCTTTCAAAAATGGTTTCCTCTAACTCTCGTCCAAACTTCAAACCTACGGATTCTAAATAACTAGGATCTAGAACCCGGTGAAGACAATGAGAACACAATGAAGAAAAGCAACTACCAGCAAACACAAGGAGACTACAATATCGCTCTACCAGCGGAATCCTGACAATCAGAAGACATCGGGTGTTGCACTATCCAGAAGCGTCCAAGATACGACAAAGGCTTCATCTACAAGATAGAGACTTCAAATTGAAGAAAGACGATATCTAGGGTAAATATTCCTAAGAATAGGATTCCCCTAAATCGTGAGTACTTAAATCCTTGGTCCACCTGGTAGACCGTGTTTGCTTGCCTAAGTGCATCATGTGTTGCTTGATGTGTGCTGTTTGCCGAGGACATTGCGATCCCCTTGTTCTGTTCGCCTTGTTTGCATGCTCTGGTTTGCTTTGACCTCCTTAAAAATGTGACTCGAGGAGCGATAACCCACCTAGTAACTCAGGAAACCCCTGTGTTAGATGTCGGTAATGAGACCCAGACTAACCTCGAGAGTATATGAGAGGAAAAGCATCACAAGAACCAGGAGTTCTACATCGTCAAGTAAGAATCAACTCAAAGATTTCACCTTAGTAGGATGGCATACCTCGTCAAACTCACCTCGCAAGACTTGTCAATAGCACCACACTCCCTTGTTCCTCAGTCCACCACAGCAAGAATCCCGTTGAAGCCGGAAGTCGATCACCGAAGGATCCTCAATATCCACAGGAAACCACCCGATAAGTCAACCAAGACAAGAAGTGACGACCTAACTACGCTGATCTTCGGTATATTAGAGGTTCCGAACGCCTCAGGAGACTACCTATTATAGTTGAATCTACCCAAACTGACGGGAAGTTCCTCCCTAGAAGGTCAGAACTATCCCTGAAGTCAGATGATTAGGAAGTGTGAAGACAATGAGTCCACTCCACCATCGAGTAGAAGTAACACAAGAAATGCCAATGAAGATAGCTTACCCGACGCTGACTGCTTCAACCCTGACTAACTACTAGCAAGAAGAGACGTAAACTGCTAACTTATGCTGAGCTAACTCCTTAAAGCTTCATTAAGAAACCACCCCCGATAAGGCTTAAGCGATAAGACGTCACTCGAAGAATCCAATCAAGACACAGAAAGAAGACAGCTTTCCGCTAACATCAGGTCAGCACTCCCAGACAGAAAATCTGTACCACTCCTAAAGCACCTTAGTGAAGCTCTATGGTGGAAAGACTGCGTCTTTCCACTCAATCCTCAGAAGACTGTCTACCAGAGGATACTTCAGAAGAGATCTTCGGATACACCGGCATTCCGCCAAACAACCACCCGCGAGTTATTAGAGGAGAAACTAACTAAAGATCCATTGAATCCCTCGGCTACTTCACCTGAAGACCACCCTAAGGGACAGTAGATTCACTGACCCCGTCAGTACGAAAACAGTTTGGACGATCAGCGAATTCAACTACTCCGATCAGCTAAGTATGATAAAAGTAATATATGAGCCTCATAGAACCTAGCTTGCAGAAGACATCTGAAGGCTTCAACTCCAGACAAAAGGTTGGCGACCGTCTTAAAAGCATCAACCGATGACTCTAAGAAAGAAGGACTGACGTATTCTAGAGCTACCCTAGTTTAATCCTAAGGGGGAAAGACCTGCGTCTTTCCCACAAAAATAGAGTAACTCTTTGCCAGAAGCAAACTCAGGAGTCCCGAACCTAAGATCGTTAAATTAGGTTATGCCACGCCCCTAACAAAGAGCCATGGTACCCCAAGCCATAGATTCTATTCTCCGACAAGTACTCCGTGAAGTTCAGCATCGAGATAGTCTGCCCTGTCTAAGCCCTCGAGATATAGAGTCCGAAAGGAAAAGAAGGTCATCCCTCGCAATCGAGACTAGACGCTGCTCACCTCTCCGTGCATCCCCGAAGACTGAAGCTCAACTTCATCGATAGAATAGTCACTTTCAAAGACGGAATCCATAAGATAGTACACGTAAGACACCTAGTAGCAACCCGTCTCAAAATTCCCTAACCCTACTCTCTTGAATCTTGGGATGAGATTATTTTAAGGGGGAAAGGTCTGTAACATACCAATTTCAGCAACCCTGATTAGCTGTCCAGAATGCAAATCAGGGGGAACAAAAACTTTTTCTTGCTTAATGCTAAAGTGTTTGCTTGTCGTTTGAGTATGTTTATGCTTATGTTTGTGTATTAAAAGATATACTCCTTACCTCAACCCCAGTTGACAAAAGCTACTTCCCAAAACTATCTTGGCTTAAGTTCCATGTTCTCAAATGTTCTGGCATTTCAAAAACCTGAGCCAAGATACCTTTACAACCTCCCCCATTTTAGTAGCTTCTAATTCCCCAAACTATGGAGAGCTACTTACTATAATCTCCTTATGTTTTCAAGACATACCTTCAACTACTCTTACCTCTAAGATTTCCAAAACCTTGTATAAAAACTTTGAATTCTACTCTTGGTAGGGATACCAAGGACCCTTACCTTATTCAAACTCCAACCTTTCAAAATTTCCCATCCTTACCTCAAGCTAAGCTTGATGGTAACCCTAGTAGCAGTTGATTTGTTTGTAAGATGAGTTGCCTTGATCTGCTGTTTGACTTATTTGCTTAGGAAGTAGGATGAGGCACTCTTGGAGCTCATCCCTAGGATCAAGATGTTCCCAAATCACCACACCCTAAGCAAGAATACAAAGCTGGATCTAATCCCTAGCTACTAGGTGATCATCTAAAACCCTTAAACCAGATCAGCTCTGAAGTGATCTAATTCCAGAAGCTTCCAAGTCAATGAAGACCAATATCAAGAATGGATCCTTTCTACTCAATATACACTTCAACATCATCCACTTGATAATGCTTGGATACCTGGAAACCCATTCAAAACATCCCCTCTCACATTCTAGTCAAAAACCCTAAGTCTGCCAAATTTGGCTAAGTCTGGAATCTATTCCAACATCACCTTTTTGAATGCCTCCTTTTCTCAACCCTTGTGCATTTCTGAAAATGCATTCGAACCATCTTGTTAAACATCCTAAGGACTACCAAGGCCCACTCTTTCCCTTGGTTAGATCATCCTCCAACCCACTTGTTCTTGATGGTTTTTCAGGCAAGAAATTAACTATTCCTGCAAATCTAGTCAACATGCTTAATTTGACAGAAGCTCACACCATCATCCAACCTTCTATGGAGATACTCTAGGCATGGTTGTGTTCTACTCATATAGGTCTATCAACATATACTTCACTTGTTCCAAATGGATCTTTGTGATTATTAAACCCACATGGTTTATAAGGCATCATGACTCATCTGGTATGGCAGCCTTTTTTTCAACAAAGTTTGCCATCCCTTCCAGACCACCTCAAATATAACCAATCCAAACTCCTTCTTCCATGATCATATATATGACTTGGTCTAACTATCCACCTATACCTTGCATCAAGGTGAGCTCTGAGCTCCAGGATCCCCCAAGGTTTTGGTGGTATAAAAATAACATCACCCTAGATCCACAACTCCTTGTTTTCCATCTAATACAAGTTGGATTTCCAATTCCTAAGGTTTCAAATGCTTGCCACACCTTGTCTACATCATCTACCCTGATCACCAAGATTTATCAAATATTATCCATAATTATTATGGACCCAAATCTATTTAATTCCTTTAATAGGCAAAATCCCCAAAACTCCTCTCCCAAGGGAAAGTTTGGTTTTTGCCAAAACACTTACCTAAATTTGGGCTCAATTGAGTCCTATATATCATACCCTACCATCCCACTTCAAAAATAATTATTTTTGAAGAGCTTTAATAATTCTTTTTGCCTATTTTTTTAATAGGAAGAAATGATAGAATAAATAGATTAAATACATTTATTCATCAATAAATCTTGGGAAAATTCCCCTAAGTGTGTACTCACATTTGGGACCTTATCACATCAAAAACTCTACTTGTCCAATGTAAATTTATCAAAGGATCTCCAATACTTCACTTCAGCAGATTTTGAATAAATGGATTTAGGTGGACTTCTAATCTTCTGAAAAATACCAAATAAATCCTAGAGAGGCATCCTAACCTGACCCATCTACCAGCATCTTTCTCTCACTAGGTCAAGATCAAAAATCAATAAATAAACCTTGATCATCACTTATGGCAGAATTGGACATCTATCCTTTTAGCACCAAAAACCCAATCAAACCTCTTCTAATCTTCCCCAACAAGCCTCCACAACACCACTCTCTCCTCTGGTCGACCACCCCTTGTATCCTATACTGTAGCACCACCTCCTCCTTGTCCACTCATGCTTGGAATTGAGAGAGAGAGAGAAAGACAAGCATGTGAGGCCAATTAAATGCAGCAGCTGCCACCCCCTCCCCCTCCTTCGTTTATAAGGGCCAGAGGCCACCAACTCTCCCCTGCTCCCTTATTTCTCCCCCTCACACCCCACCTCACCTCCCCAGATCCTCCGCCTCATCTCCTCTGCTCTGCCTCGCACAGGGAAAGAAGGAGAAGCCCCCTCGGCCATCTACAAGATCTGAGCCCCGAGCTCTCTCCCCAGCCTTCTATCCCCTGCATGTCATTGTACTGGAACCCCCGCACCCTACTGCATCTAATCCCCTCCTTTTTCTTGCCCAGGAGTAGCTCCACAAGTGGAGCCGTCGAGCTCCGATGAGGTTGCTCTCGGGCGTCCTCGCACGAGCCAGATCCAGGCACGGAAACCCACCGTGCCGCCCATATACTGGGTCGCCATCGTCGACCGCTCCATCTCCTCTCCCTCCTAGAGCTTCGGGAGCTCACTAGGTGAGCCCCTGCAACCCGCCATCACGAGCTAGGGTTTCCCCTTTGTTTCCTCTGGACCAGCGAGGAATAAGAGCCACCGCCGTCCATCGCGGCTTAATCCAACGACGGAAAGCGCTCCTTACCCCTTCGTGCTCGCCTCTCTCTGGCGGTCGGGCCTCGCCTAGCAGTTTCAAATTGTGCCCCCGCGTGCTGACCTTGCTCGGTTGGGCCGATTTCGCCCCGGGCCGGCCCAACTCGGCGCAGATCCCGGCCTGGCTCTTTCCCTTTTCTTTTCTTTTAATAGTTCTGTAAAAATCCTGAACCCTTGGGCTTAGATTAAAATTATTCCAAAAATGCTACTCAACTTCAAATTACCAGATCTAAATTTTTACATGCTCTATGAAGTTTTCTCTAACATCTAGAGCTAGTCTCATACCAATATCTATCTTAGTGATTTGCTGGAAATAAATCTACAAAAAGGTATATTTTTGCACTAGATAAATTCCACAATGAGCTATGCATGATCAAATAGGATGAAACAAACTTCCCCTAAAAGGTTATTATGGTACCTATCAGTTAGCATTTATCACCTGTCAAGGTGAACCATGGTTTTACCCCAGTAAAAATACCAAAATCCATCCATATCTTCCTTTAGAAAATTCCCTAGGAATATCTACAACACCTATGAGGCTAATTCCAACTCCCAAAGAAGTGGCACATCAATACCTATCTAAAACCAAGAGATAAGTATTTATTGAGCCTCTGTTGGATTTTGTGAATTAGATACTTCTGTAAGTGGTTTTATTACCAGATAAATCATTCCAGGAGTTTGTCAACTCCAAAATGAGTGAATCCAATTTCTACAGAAAGGTATTCTAAATACCTATCATGGGACCTTGGAATAAACTCAAAAGCTTTTGTAGAATTAGTTTGGTGAAAAAGAGAAAAACCCCACAGAACTGCCTTTGGGAATTTCCTGAGGGCATTCTATTAATGATTTTGGAGTAATTCCAACTCCCAGTGAATCAGTACATCAGGAACAACCTAACCACCCAAGGAAATAATTTTTGGAGCTTTAGAACTTTCCTGGTGAATTAATTCCTCAAACTAGAGTTTATTCCACTATAAAAAGCATAACTAAATCTAGGTAAGTGATAATCTAGTGAAACCACTTGTGTTGGTCTTGTTTTGTCAAGAACTATCTGAGGATATCATTGTTGCACATTGGTATCCTACAGACCTCAGACCCCACCCCAAGTCCTTGGTAAATAGCCTTGACAACTATCTTCCAAGGGAAAAACACCTCTATGGCAATCTAGTAATTCCATTACTAGTACCCAACTTCTCCAAAACGTACTAAGTTAAGTAGCATTCCTTATGTTTGTTTGCTGTATGGTTTGATGCCTGTATGCCTTGTATTGATTGTGGTACTGTCTGCTTGCATGTATACTCGATGACGGCGATAGTGTGATTGTCTGATGACGAGAAAAAAGGGGACTTCTGATTATTATTTATTGGGTATTCTTGGTTATCTAAGGAAGTCCGAGGACTTATCACTGATCACAGGCAAGCCACCATTCTCGAATTCCGATACTTGTCCTATTCTTTTTATTACCTGTTTTGTACCTCCTTTACAAATTGCATTATTTATCTGCATGTCTTGTTTTATAAATACTACACGAATGACTTGGCTCCTCCAAGTTATGACTTGGTGTCCCTCGTGGCACCCACCCTAATGTAAACCCACCACTTACCCCTCCCCCTTTAGATCGAGGTTATGACGATTAGCATCCTATCTCGTTGGAAACCACGAATTTTTGTTGAATAAATTGTTTTGGGATTTACCCTACTACAAATGTTTAAAAACTGCTTTGTAAAACCCTTGGGAAGAGGCATCGTTCCAAGCTAACATTTTAACTAAAGAAGTGGTGATGATGAGAAATGAGAAAATGGACAAGAGAATGAGAAGGGATGTTCTACGCCTTTACCAGAACAATTTTTACCCGTGCAACCACATTACTCTAGGTGCTGGGGCTTAGCTCGTAGTTTGTCTTCTTTAGCCGAGGCAGCTTGTATAATGCTTATTGGGAGAAATCCCTTGAAGTCCGGGCAGGCGCTAACAGTTCTACGGATCTAGAGCATGTAGCTTGCTTCAACAAGAGTGATCTTGTCTTGGCAGGAGTGCCGGTGCAACAATTGGGTCTCCCACGGACGGTATGACTTAGGTAGTATGGAAGGAAGTGGAGTCACCAAGTTAAGGTATATGCCAAACTGCGGTTTGGGTATACGCGTATACGGAAGCCAGGACTATGGCTGGGAGCCACATACTCATTGTCGGGGAGAACAAACCCAAAAGGAAAAGCAGCTTGTAACTACCTCGGTGAATTACGCTCTTAGTTACAAGACTGGATGAACGGAAATGGTTAAAATAGTACGGTGGGGCCAAATGCCACTCACAGGTAGACCTTTCGGCCGTCCTAACCATTTCCAAAACATCGGGACAAGAACGAGCGGCGTAATCGGCAGGCGAAGGGATCAACTACATACACAAATGAGTATGTATGCAAGCCACCATACAACAGTCCTCAGAGCCATTCCATCTAAAAGAAATAGAAATATTGCAACGCCATACGGCAAGATCCAAATATCCTAGATAGATATAATAGTTTAGGATATCTCCTCATACATCAAACATCAGAGTATCAGGCGGAAGCGGAAAACAAGATCCAAGTACGGATAGGCAGCAAATCGGCATAAGATGCCCCATAAATAAACACATCCCGCCCATAGATCTCACGGATCCCCGTTCCCGGAATCTCTACACCGAGTGATCGTTGCCCACATCGTTCGTCTCCTCCTCCCAGTATCCATCTTGCGAGTTTACCTGTTCATCTGAATCAAACAATTTATCGTGTGAGACCCTAGGGGTACTCAGCAAGTCTTTATGCCTCTAAAGGGGACACAACCTAGGGTGACGCAATTTGCAGCAAAACATATCACCTACCAATTCTATAGATACTCGCTAACCATCCGCCTAACCAAAGATAGACGGATGTCCGTGAATTAATAACAACAGTTATAACAGTAATATTAACAGATCCATCCTCCTCCTCGCTTACTAACGAGGAAGCGGACGAACAGCCCCCCATCCGTTGGCAGTTTTACTATCCATTCCATGAGTGTTGCACTATTTACTAGTCAGGTACTTAGTCAAATTAAAAGCGGTACATTAGTTATACTTCTCTATGATCGAGAAACTGTGCTCCAAGTCGTCCATAACCGCGGACACGGCTCTCAGAAAGATTTACCCTGCAGGGGTGCACAAATAGCAACACACACTCGATCAACCTCGGAAACACCAAATCAAAACCCAACGAGGCATTCACGACAAAGCGATCACAGGATTCAGAAATGTTTCAGGGGGCCACCCCATTAGGCTACCCGCAACGAAGTTGGCCGGCTCCGAGACGGACCCAAGGTTTGCGTCAATGGCTGTAAACGACTGGGAACCCGAAAGTGTGACTGGGCTTGTCGATACCGCGAAAACACTCCGCATCCAAAACAGTACAGGTGCTCCTCGCACAATCTTAAATAAAGCAGTCAAGCATGGCATAAGTACAGGATAGTAATAAAGCCCCAAACTACTTTGTGGCCCCAAGAAATAAGAATGAATCAAGCTCTGGCTCAGGGGGTCCATAAGGCCTCCCGGATGTGGATAGTGCGAATAGTCAAGGAACAGGAATCAAGTACTCGGGGTCCTACGGGACACAAGTGAGCATGAAGAACCAAATAGCAGATATTGCCCACCGGTGCCACTGTCATTAGTTATCCCATTACTACTCAGGTTAAGTTGTTTAGGTACCTCGTTATCCATCAGACACTCACATACCCTACACATGCTGTTCTACGACCCGCATGGCTCAAACAACTCCTGTAGTAATGGCTCATGGGATGGAGGAACAAGCTTCGGTGGGGTTTAAATGTAAAGGCTGTGCAGTACTTGGGATTCATTTTCAATGCAATCGTGACTCAGTGATGCAAGAATAAGAGAGAGGCAATAGGTACTATATGTATGCGAGCATGTGGTAGTGCTTGCCTGGCAGCTCAGTTGAAGCGAGGGATGGATCTGGGTAGTGCTCCTGGGTTTCTTGATATATCCCCTGCTCAGCGTCTATTCGAGGAAGAACCAAACAAACAAGGGCCAACATAAATAGAGTGCACAAGCATATGAATTAAAATGCGACAAGCAAACAATCATGCCATGATGAATGTAGCATGGCATGGGTGAGATGTGGAATACAAGAATAAAGCCTTTTATTGAGTTTTAGTCACATTTTATCCTCAAATAAGTTGCTGTATACTTTATATTTATATGATGCATGCTGCAATTCAGAACATGGAATGCATAGATAGAACGGGCTCGTCACGCTGATCGATTTAGACATATTATTTGTCAAATTCGGAGTTATAAAACAAAAGTTATTAATAAATTAAGGCAAAGGCATTTTATTGTAATTTTAATCAACTCGAAATTTAAAGTGTTCAAACATTATTTTGAATAGCATATTTGAATTCCTCACATTTTTCTGATTCAAAAACATATATTATTTGTATTATTCGGATTTGAAAATTAAAAGTTATTTAAAACAGTTTTGAATTTGAATTTTAAACAATTTTGAAAAGGTTTAATTAAAAACAGACAGCAGAAAAACTTTTCTTACTCAGCCCGTCCCAGCCCTAGTCACTGACGGGTGGGCCAGCGGCTGACTGGGACACACACGTTCGGGAATTGTTTTTCTCACCACGACGCTTCCTAGCCACAGAGGGTGACAGATGGGCCCGGTGGCTACGGGCCCACGTGACAGCGACTAAACCCGCAGTGACTGACAAGCGGGGACACGATGGAGTGCGGGTTGAGAGTTACGAAAACCGGAGTGCTTTTTTGCAAAAAGCACACAGCGGCTAGCAGGTGGGGTCAGCGGGACCGTGGGTTGAGCGCGAGAATAAAAACAGGGGCTATTTGTAAACTTCCACAGAGCCCTGTACTGTTCTTCGTCTCCGCGGTCTGACGAGAAAATGGCGCGCGGCGCGGGGCGGGGGATCGAACCTAGGTCGCGGGCGTGCGCGCTGAGGGGGCTGACCAGCGCGGCGGATCAAGGGGAGTTGACAGGGAGGTAAGCGCGGGCTAGATAGGGTGTGGCGCGGGGCGGAAAGCTTGCCGACAACGGCGAACGACGCGCACGGTGGGCGTTCGACGAAACGATCGGCGGGGCTAGGGCGGTACGGCGAGGCGGAAACTGTCAGGGGGGAAGAGAGGCTCACCGCGGGGGTAACGGTGGAGTTGGATCGGGCCGGAGCGCAGAGGATCGTCGACGAGGCTCACGACCGGCGTTCTAGGGTTTAGCGTCGGTGGCGGTAGTACCGGCGGTTCTGGGGTTCCTCCTTCGCGTCGGCGTGTCCAGGGTGAAGCAGTGAGGTCGCCTTGGTCACCCCGGCCACCTCCATGATGTGCTCACCGGCTGGAACGACGGGGACGACGCGGTGCTGGCGGCGAACGGCGGCAGATCTTGGCGACGCAGAGGAAGAAGGAGGAGAGGAGGGCTGGCTCGGCACAGATCTGGCGACGCAGGAGAGCCGTGGGGAAGGAGGAAAAAGGAGGGAGAGGGAGGAGGAGCAGCCGTGGCAGGGGGTAGATAAAGGTGGCTCGGGTGCCACCTTTTTCCTATCCTCCTCGGCACGTGCTCGGCCGGCTGGGCTGGCTGGGGCTGGTCCAGGGCGAGGCAGAGGCAGGCAGGTGGGCCAGGAAGAGGGGGAGGTAGGTCAGGTCCGGGTAGGATAAGCATGGTAGAGAGAAGAGAAAGAGAGAGAAGAGGGGAGGCTCGGTGAGCTAGGGTTGGCTAGGGGAGAGGCTCGGGTTAGGGCTGGTTAGATGGGGTAGGAGGGTAGCTAGGTGGAGGGCTTGGTTAGGGTTTAGGTTTAGAGAGGAGGTTAAGGATAGAGAGCCTAGAGGAGAGGTGGTGAGGTTGTTTAGGGTTTTACATCCTCACATGAGCAAGCAAGGAGGGGATGGTAAGGAAAGGTAGAGTAGGGTGTTATTGAGGTATAGGGTTTATCATGCCCAAAACTAGATCAAGCTAGAAAAGGTGTTGAGATGGAGATGGGGAGGTGATGAAAGAAGAAGGTGTGATCAACAAGAGATCAAGAACACATAGGATGATAACACAAGACAAGACCCACTTTTAAAACAAAGGCAAAACTCAAAGGAGAAGAGATGGTGGAGCTTTGCATGGCCCATGCATGTTTTTAATGCCATGTGTTAATCTTGTGAAAACAAAAATAAAATCTCATGGCATTTATTTATGTGCCTCCTCAAAAGATGGAGTAAGGGCCAAGCTAAGGAGTTGTAGAATTAGATCCACCCAATCCACATGAGATAGAATAAATATCAAAAGAAAAAGACTTACAAGCTCATGGGTTATTGGAATGGTGGAAGTATAAGGTGGTGACAAGGAAAGGTGATGGAGTTGAATAAAAGATATGCCCCCAACTCAACTTGGGCATTTAAACAATATATCAATAACCAAATACAATATCAAGAGGCAAATACAATTAACAATGTATATGAGAGAAGAACCAAATCAAAAGGGTTTTATATGATGCTCAAATGCAAGGTGGCATGATGACATGAGCATGATATCATTATGATGCAACAATTATATATAGGAAGTAGCCATTATATTACTAGACCAAGTAGCATTACCATTGTTAGACAAATGGGATGCTACAACTCTCCCCCACTAAACAGGAATCTCGCCCCGAGATTCTAGGAAAAAGAAGACTCAAAGAGGGTAGGATACTTGGCACCGAGCTCATCTTCATGTTCCCAAGTGGCTTCATCAACGGAATGGTGCGACCACTGCACCTTGCAGAACTTGATGGACTTGTTGCGAGTCCTTCTTTCTGCGACTTCAAGGATTTTTATGGGGTGTTCTTGATAAGACAGGTCTTCTTGGAGATTGATGAGATCATGATCCACGGTCCTGCCGGGATCCTTGAAGCACTTCTTGAGTTGAGAGATGTGGAAAACATCATGGACCTTGAGTTTTTCCGGGAGCTCAAGAGCATAAGCAACTTCTCCTCTTCTTCCACGAATTTTGAATGGACCGATGTATCTAGGAGCCAGCTTTCCTTTGATACCAAAACGGTGCGTGCCTCTCATGGGAGTGACACGAAGGTAAACGAGATCACCAGAGACATACTCCATGTCCGTGTGCTTTCTGTCATAATTGCTCTTCTGGCCACTTTGAGCAATCTTCAGATTTTCAAGAATGATGTGAACCTTCTCCTTCGCTTGAGTTACAATTTCGGGGCCAAACAATATTCTTTCTCCTGCACCCGACCAACCAATCGGAGTTCTGCATTTGTGACCATAGAGAGCCTCAAATGGTGCCATCTTTAGACTTTTCTGGAAGCTATTGTTGTAAGAGAATTCAGCATAAGGAAGACATTCTTCCCACTTCATGCCGAAAGAGATGACGCAAGCACGGAGCATATCTTCTAGAATCTGATTGATCCTTTCAACTTGTCCTTGCGACTGAGGGTGGTAAGCTATGCTGAAGTTCAATTTTGTTCCCAAAGCATTTTGGAAACTTCCCCAGAACTTGGAAGTGAAGATGCTTCCACGGTCTAAACTGATCTCAAGAGGAACCCCATACAGAGAGACAATTCTGTTGATATAGAGCTCAGCCAACTGAATTGCAGAAATTGTTTCCTTGACGGGAAAGAAGTGAGCCACTTTAGAAAGCCTGTCAATGACAACAAAGATTGCATTGTTGCCCTTCTGCGACCTTGGAAAACCAGTGATGAAGTCCATCTCTACTTTCTCCTATTTCCATTCCGGGGGTTTCAATGGCTGTAGAAGACCGGAAGGTTTCTGATGGACAGCTTTAACTCTGCGGCAGACATCACACTCCGAGACATACTTGGCACAATATCGTTTCAATCCCGGCCACCAATATTTTGTTTTCAAGGCCATGTACATCTTTGTGCTGCCAGGGTGGATAGAAAGAACAGAATCATGCGCCTCCTTGAGAACTTGTTCTCTCAAACCCGGGTAGTTCGGAACAAACATCCGTTGTTGAAAGAAAAGCGTGCCTTGGTCATCGACGTGGAAGGACGCATACTTCGGAAGCTGAATGCTGGAGATGATCTTTTTGGTGTACGGATCACCAAGTTGAATGGAGCGAACCTTTTCTTCGAAGAGAGGGGTTGCCAGAAGGTTTAGAAGATACCCTTGATCCACAATTTCAAGGTTGAGCTGACAGAATTCCTCGCACAAGAGCGGTTGTTGTTCTTCCATCATGAGGTTGCTGACATAAGCTTTGCGGCTGAGAGCATCGGCCATGACATTAGCTTTGCCCGAGTGTAGTTGATGGTCAAATCGAAATCATTGATTGCTTCAATCCACCTCCTCTGACGAAGGTTGAGATCAGGCTGTGTGAAGATATACTTCAGACTCTTGTGATCAGAAAAGATTTCACAACGGTTGCCAAGCAAGTAATGCCTCCATACTTTCAAAGCAAAGACAACTGCTGCGAGTTCGAGGTCATGTGTAGGATAGTTGATCTCATGCGTCTTCAAAGCTTGCTTGACATGCAGGAGTCCAAAGGTATTTCTTGCCTTTCTTGAGGAGATCGGTAAGAGGCTTCGCTATCTTCGAAAAGTTCTGAACGAAGCGACGGCAATAACTAGCCAAACCAAGGAAGCTCCGGACTTCTTTGACATTTACAGGAGGAAGCCAGTCAACAATTGACTTTATAGTTTCTGGGTTGACGGCAATGCCCTTGGCAGAGATGACGTGACCAAGATAGGTGACTTGAGGCAGCCAAAACTCACATTTGGAGAACTTTGCATACAGGCGGTTCTCACGAAGCTTGTTTAGGACACACCGAAGGTGTTCTTCATGTTCTTCCTTTGACTTATAATAGACTAGGATGTCATCCAGATAGACCACAACAAACTTATCAAGATACTCCATGAAAACCGAGTTCATAAGCCTCGAGAAGGTGGCAGGTGCATTGGTGAGACCGAAAGACATGACCGTGTACTCATACAGGCCATAGCGGGTGGTGAAAGCTGTTTTAGGAACATCTTCCTTGCGAATCTTGATTTGATGATAACCACTTCTCAAGTCAAGCTTAGAGAACACCACAGCTCCAGCTAGCTGATCGAAGAGATCATTAATCCGCGGAAGGGGATATTTATTCTTGATGGTTTTAGCATTGAGAGCCCGATAGTCAACACAAAGTCTATCGGTCTTGTCTCGCTTCTTCACAAAGATGGTTGGGCTACCCCAAGAAGAAGTACTGTGTTGAATGAAACCCAACTTCTCTTGTTCATCAAGCTGACGTTTGAGTTTAGCCAACTCAGCAGGACCCATTTTATAAGGCCGCTTGGAGATAGGAGTCGTTCCAGGTTCAAGCTCAATTACAAACTCAACCTCACGATCCGGAGGCATACCTGGCAACTCTTCAGGAAAGACATCTGGGAACTCACAGACCACCGGAACACTCTGAATAGCTTCCATAGCATCAGCATTCAGAGCCGCCAAAGAGAAAAGCTGAAAAGCAGGAGTCAGACTTGGAGAATAGACTATATGGCCTTCAGGAATTTTCAGAGAAACCGAGCATTTAGCACAATCAATCACAGCTGCATTTGCTGTCAACGAATCCATGCCCAAGATAACATCAATGTCAGAATTGCCCAGAATAATTAAGGACACCGAGAACGAAGAGCCACCAATCTCAATTTGGTTGCCATGGCTGATTTTAGAAGCTGCCATTGTTGCTCCAGGAGAAAGGACCATTAACCGCTTAAGGAGAGGATCCATAGCTAACTCATTCTCATTTGCAAATTTGTGAGAAACAAAAGAATGCGATGCACCATAATCAAACAAAACTCGTGCAGGGACTGAGTTAACGGAAAGCATACCCATCACAACTCCAGGTGCATGCTCAGCTTGAGCGGCGTTGACACAGTTGGCACGAGTAATAGTAGACCCGGGCTTGGTGTTGATGTTGAGAGCCCGAGGTGGTGGTGCACGAACCATAGGAGAGCTTGCCGCAGGTCTTGGAGGTGGTGGAGGAAGAGCTTTGTTGTTCAATGGACAGTTCCAGTGTTGATGCCCAGTGTTTCCACAAGTGTAACAAGCACCAGGTGGACGTGGAGCAACGTAGCCAGGGACTCCGCCAGGCGCTCCAGGGTAGTTGTGGTGGTAGCCCCTGGGAGCAGCAGTGGGGAAGTTTGGTGGCCTTGCCGCGTAGCATGAAGGTCTTGGTGGAGCCGGGAGCGACGGTGGGGTGTTAGGAACCCAGACACGACGCTTAGAAGGAGTTGACATAGCTGAAGAGCTTGCTGCATCGCGGTTGTGTTTCTTTGACTCCTCAAACACTTGCCTACTTGCTTCTTCCTGCAGAGCTGTATGCTGAAGTTCCAGAAAATACGCCGGCCTTGCATGTGTGATTGCATATTTAATCGATGCATTGAGCCCTTGTCGGAACCTCTTTTGCTTCTTCTTGTCATCAGAGATCTCATCGCCACCATAACGGGAAAGGTTCATGAAGTTTCTGATGTAGGTATTGACATTGTCATTGCCCTGTTTGAGGTTGAGAAACACTTCCTTCATCCTCTCCATGACAATTTCTGACAGATACTGCTCTTTGAAAGCTCCAGTGAACTGTTCCCAAGTAGGCTGAAAACTAGTGCAGTTTGCCTTGAGGTAATTCTCCCACCACAGAGCTGCATCTCCCTTCAGAAGGTGAGTGGCACATTTTACCCATTCTTGCTCAGGAACATCAGTAGTCACCAGTAACCTTGACATCTCACGCAACCAATCATCAGCATCAAGTGGTTGATCGGACACATCAAATTGACGTGGGTTAAACTTCAGGAAGCTTTTGATGTCTCCTCGCTTGGGAGGTGGAGGTAGCAGAACAAACTCATTCCTCCTGACACTTTCTTCAAAACGCTGCTGGTTCTGCTGCATTGCTGCCAAGGCATTGGCGATGCTTGACAACGCGGCCCCCAGTTCAGGTTGTATGTCCTCCACATAACGGCGTGGGGTGCCATCCTAGAAGATATTAAGCGTATCGCACACGACTGAAAAGGAGTGTGGAAGCACAGATGTATCAAAGAAATTTTTTACGCATTTTCGGCATTAAAATACCAATAGATGCGCAAAAAAACTTATCAGGTAGAGATTAGCAACTCCACATTCTGTGAAAGCATGCTGGAAGGAAGAACACCCTTAAGAAGATGGCACCGGTTAACAAGGAGTCAGATAGATCGCGCCGGTTTTCAAAAGCCTGTCAGTATGGAATGTACCAACAGTTGATAACCAAAGGCAGATTGTGATAACAAATTGGATGCAATAGATAGACAAGGAATTACACACACACACACACACACACACACACTTTCTATGGTACTACGGAAACCCAGAACACGTGAATCCTAGTTTGAATTTTAAGAAGAGGATTGAAAACGTTACACTTCCTTACCAGAAAAGGGTGGGTGGGTGGGTAAGAAGAAAAGTGGAAGCAGTCCTACTCTCGCGTTTTGTTTTTCCCTAGTATACATAGCTACCAAAAATATTTGCTAGACTGACAACGACCATTTGGCTGAGACCCTGAAGGGCGGGATGGCTCTGATACCAATTGTTACTACCTCGGTGAATTACGCTCTTAGTTACAAGCCTGGATGAGCGGAAATGGTCAAAATAGTACGGTGGGGCCAAATGCCACTCACAGGTAGACCTTTCGGCCGTCCTAACCATTTCCAAAACATCGGGACAAGAACGAGCGGCGTAATCGGCAGGCGAAGGGATCAACTACATACACAAATGAGTATGTATGCAAGCCACCATACAACAGTCCTCAGAGCCATTCCATCTAAAAGAAATAGAAATATTGCAACGCCATACGGCAAGATCCAAATATCCTAGATAGATATAATAGTTTAGGATATCTCCTCATACATCAAACATCAGAGTATCAGGCGGAAGCGGAAAACAAGATCCGAGTACGGATAAGAAGCAAATCGGCATAAGATGCCCCATAAATAAACACATCCCGCCCACAGATCTCACGGATCCCCGTTCCCGGAATCTCTACACCGAGTGATCGTTGCCCACATCGTTCGTCTCCTCCTCCCAGTATCCATCTTGCGAGTTTACCTGTTCATCTGAATCAAACAATTTATCGTGTGAGACCCTAGGGGTACTCAGCAAGTCTTTATGCCTCTAAAGGGGACACAACCTGGGGTGACGCAATTTGCAGCAAAAGATATCACCTAACAATTCTATAGATACTCGCTAACCATCCGCCTAACCAAAGATAGACGGATGTCCGTGAATTAATAACAACAGTTATAACAGTAATATTAACAGATCCATCCTCCTCCTCGCTTACCAACGAGGAAGCGGACGAACAACCCCCCATCCGTTGGCAGTTTTATTATCCATTCCATGAGTGTTGCACTATTTACTAGTCAGGTACTTAGTCAAATTAAAAGCGGTACTTTAGTTATACTTGTCTATGATCGAGAAACTGTGCTCCAAGTCGTCCATAACCGCGGACACGGCTCTCAGAAAGATTTACCCTGCAGGGGTGCACAAATAGCAACACACACTCGATCAACCTCGGAAAAACCAAATCAAAACCCAACGAGGCATTCACGACAAAGCGATCATAGGATTCAGAAATGTTTCAGGGGGCCACCCCATTAGGCTACCCGCAACGAGGTTGGCCGGCTCCGAGACGGACCCAAGGTTTGCGTCAATGGCTGTAAACGACTGGGAACCCGAAAGTGTGACTGGGCTTGTCGATACCGCGAAAACACTCCGCATCCAAAACAGTACAGGTGCTCCTCGCACAATCTTAAATAAAGCAGTAAAGCATGGCATAAGTACAGGATAGTAATAAAGCCCCAAACTACTTTGTGGCCCCCAGAAATAAGAATGAATCAAGCTCTGGCTCAGGGGGGTCCATAAGGCCTCCCGGATGTGGATAGTGCGAATAGTCAAGGAACAGGAATCAAGTACTCGGGGTCCTACGGGACACAAGTGAGCATGAAGAACCAAATAGCAGATATTGCCCACCGGTGCCACTGTCATTAGTTATCCCATTACTACTCAGGTTAAGTTGTTTAGGTACCTCGTTATCCATCAGACACTCACATACCCTACACATGCTGTTCTACGACCCGCATGGCTCAAACAACTCCTGTAGTGATGGCTCATGGGATGGAGGAACAAGCTTCGGTGGGGTTTAAATGTAAAGGCTGTGTAGTACTTGGGATTCATTTTCAATGCAATCGCGACTCAGTGATGCAAGAATAAGAGAGAGGCAATAGGTACTATATGTATGCGAGAATGTGGTAGTGCTTGCCTGGCAGCTCAGTTGAAGCGAGGGATGGATCTGGGTAGTGCTCCTGGGTTTCTTGATATATCCTCTGCTCAGCGTCTATTTGAGGAAGAACCAAACAAACAAGGGCCAACATAAATAGAGTGCACAAGCATATGAATTAAAATGCGACAAGCAAACAATCATGCCATGATGAATGTAGCATGGCATGGGTGAGATGTGGAATACAAGAATAAAGCCTTTTATTGAGTTTTAGTCACATTTTATCCTCAAATAAGTTGCTGTATACTTTATATTTATATGATGCATGCTGCAATTCAGAACATGGAATGCATAGATAGAACGAGCTCGTCGCGCTAATCGATTTAGACATATTATTTGTCAAATTCGGAGTTATAAAACAAAAGTTATTAATAAATTAAGGCAAAGGCATTTTATTGTAATTTTAATCAACCCGAAATTTAAAGTGTTCAAACATTATTTTGAATACATATTTGAATTCCTCACATTTTTCTGATTCAAAAACATATATTATTTGTATTATTTGGATTTGAAAATTAAAAGTTATTTAAAACAGTTTTGAATTTGAATTTTAAACAATTTTGAAAAGGTTTAATTAAAAACAGACAGCAGAAAAACTTTTCTTACTCAGCCCGTCCCAGCCCTAGTCACTGACGGGTGGGCCAGCGGCTACTGGGACACACACGTCCGGGAATTGTTTTTCTCACCACGACGCTTCCTAGCCACAGAGGGTGACAGATGGGCCCGGTGGCTACGGGCCCACGTGACAGCGACTAAACCCGCAGTGACTGACAAGCGGGGACACGATGGAGTGTCGGTTGAGAGTTACGAAAACTGGAGTGCTTTTTTGCAAAAAGCACACAGCGGCTGGCAGGTGGGGTCGACGGGACCGTGGGTTGAGCGCGAGAATAAAAACAGGGGCTATTTGTAAACTTCCACAGAGCCTTGTACTGTTCTTCGTCTCCGCGGTCTGACGAGAAAACGGCGCGCGGCGCGGGGTAGGGGATCAAACCCAGGTCGCGGGCGTGCGTGCTGAGGGGGCTGACCAGCGCGGCGGATCAAGGGGAGTTGACAGGGAGGTAAGCGCGGGCTAGATAGGGTGTGGCGCGGGGCGGAAAGCTTGCCGACAACGGCGAACGACGCGCACGGTGGGCGTTCGACGAAACGATCGGCGGGGCTAGGGAGGTACGGCGAGGCGGAAACTGCCAGGGGGGAAGAGAGGCTCACCGCGGGGGTAATGGTGGAGTTGGATCGGGCCGGAGCGCAGAGGATCGTCGACGAGGCTCACGACCGGCGTTCTAGGGTTTGGCGTCGGTGGCGGCGGTACCGGCGGTTCTGGGGCTCCTCCTTCGCGTCGGCGTGTCCAGGGTGAAGCAGTGAGGTCGCCTCGGTCACCCCGGCCACCTCCACGACGTGTTCACCGGCTGGAACGACGGGGACGACGCGCTGCTGGTGGCGAACGGCGGCAGATCTTGGCGACGCAGAGGAAGAAGGAGGAGAGGAGGGCTGGCTCGGGACAGATCTGGCGACGCAGGAGAGCCGTGGGGAAGGAGGAAAAGGGAGGGAGAGGGAGGAGGAGCAGCCGTGGCAGGGGGTAGATAAAGGTGGCTCGGGTGCCACCTTTTTCCTCTCCTCCTCGGCACGTGCTCGGCCGGCTGGGCTGGCTGGGGCTGGTCCAGGGCGAGGAAGAGGCAGGCAGGTGGGCCAGGAAGAGGGGGAGGTAGGTCAGGTCCGGGTGGGATAAGCATGGTAGAGAGAAGAGAAGGAGAGAGAAGAGGGGAGGCTCGGTGAGCTAGGGTTGGCTAGAGGAGAGGCTCGGGTTAGGGCTGGTTAGATGGGGTAGGAGGGTAGCTAGGTGGAGGGCTTGGTTAGAGTTTAGGTTTAGAGAGGAGGTTAAGGATAGAGAGCCTAGGGGAGAGGTGGTGAGGTTGTTTAGGGTTTTACATCCTCACATGAGCAAGCAAGGAGGGGATGGTAAGGAGAGGTAGAGTAGGGTGTGATTGAGGTATAGGGTTTAACATGCCCAAAACTAGATCAAGCTAGAAAAGGTGTTGAGATGGAGATGGGGAGGTGATGAAAGAAGAAGGTGTGATCAACAAGAGATCAAGAACACATAGGATGATAACACAAGACAAGACCCACTTTTAAAACAAAGGCAAAACTCAAAGGAGAAGAGATGGTGGAGCTTTGCATGGCCCATGCATGTTTTTAATGCCATGTGTTAATCTTGTGAAAACAAAAATAAAATCTCATGGCATTTATTTATGTGCCTCCTCAAAAGATGGAGTAAGGGCCAAGCTAAGGAGTTATAGAATTAGATCCACCCAATCCACATGAGCTAGAATAAATATCAAAAGAAAAAGACTTACAAGCTCATGGGTTATTGGAATGGTGGAAGTATAAGGTGGTGACAAGGAAAGGTGATGGAGTTGAATAAAAGATATACCCCCAAGTCAACTTGGGCATTTAAACAATATATCAATAACCAAATACAATATCAAGAGGCAAATACAATTAACAATGCATATGATAGAAGAACCAAATCAAAAGGGTTTTATATGATGCTCAAATGCAAGGTGGCATGATGACATGAGCATGATATCATTATGATGCAACAATTATATATAGGAAGTAGCCATTATATTACTAGACCAAGTAGCATTACCATTGTTAGACAAATGGGATGCTAAAACTCTCCCCCACTAAACAGGAATCTCGCCCCGAGATTCTAGGAAAAAGAAGACTCAAAGAGGGTAGGATACTTGGCACCGAGCTCATCTTCATGTTCCCAAGTGGCTTCATCAACGGAATGGTGCGACCACTGCACCTTGCAGAACTTGATGGACTTGTTGCGAGTCCTTCTTTCTGCGACTTCAAGGATTTTTATGGGGTGTTCTTGATAAGACAGGTCTTCTTGGAGATTGATGAGATCATGATCCACGGTCCTGCCGGGATCCTTGAAGCACTTCTTGAGTTGAGAGATGTGGAAAACATCATGGACCTTGAGTTTTTCCGGGAGCTCAAGAGCATAAGCAACTTCTCCTCTTCTTCCACGAATTTTGAATGGACCGATGTATCTAGGAGCCAGCTTTCCTTTGATACCAAAACGGTGCGTTCCTCTCATGGGAGTGACACGAAGGTAAACGAGATCACCAGAGACATACTCCATGTCCGTGTGCTTTCTGTCATAATTGCTCTTCTGGCGACTTTGAGCAATCTTCAGATTTTCAAGAATGATGTGAACCTTCTCCTCCGCTTGAGTTACAATGTCGGGGCCAAACAATATTCTTTCTCCTGCACCCGACCAACCAATCGGAGTTCTGCATTTGTGACCATAGAGAGCCTCAAATGGTGCCATCTTTAGACTTTTCTGGAAGCTATTGTTGTAAGAGAATTCAGCATAAGGAAGACATTCTTCCCACTTCATGCCGAAAGAGATGACGCAAGCACGGAGCATATCTTCTAGAATCTGATTGATCCTTTCAACTTGTCCTTGCGACTGAGGGTGGTAAGCTATGCTGAAGTTCAATTTTGTTCCCAAAGCATTTTGGAAACTTCCCCAGAACTTGGAAGTGAAGATGCTTCCACGGTCTGAACTGATCTCAAGAGGAACCCCATACAGAGAGACAATTATGTTGATATAGAGCTCAGCCAACTGAATTGCAGAAATTGTTTCCTTGACGGGAAAGAAGTGAGCCACTTTAGAAAGCCTGTCAATGACAACAAAGATTGCATTGTTGCCCTTCTGCGACCTTGGAAAACCAGTGATGAAGTCCATCTCTACTTTCTCCCATTTCCATTCCGGGGGTTTCAATGGCTGTAGAAGACCGGAAGGTTTCTAATGGACAGCTTTAACTCTGCGGCAGACATCACACTCCGAGACATACTTGGCACAATATCGTTTCAATCCCGGCCACCAATATTGTGTTTTCAAGTCCATGTACATCTTTGTGCTGCCAGGGTGGATAGAAAGAACAGAATCATGCGCCTCCTTGCGAACTTGCTCTCTCAAACCCGGGTAGTTCGGAACAAACATCCGGTGTTCAAAGAAAAGCGTGCCTTGGTCATCGACATGGAAGGACGCATACTTCGGAAGCTGAATGCTGGAGATGATCTTTTTGGTGTACGGATCACCAAGTTGAATGGAGCGAACCTTTTCTTCCAAGAGAGGGGTTGCCAGAAGGTTCAGAAGATACCCTTGATCCACAATTTCAAGGTTAAGCTGACGGAATTCCTCGCACAAGAGCGGTTGTTGTTCTTCCATCATGAGGTTGCTGACATAAGCTTTGCGGCTGAGAGCATCGGCCATGACATTAGCTTTGCCCGAGTGTAGTTGATGGTCAAATCGAAATCATTGATTGCTTCAATCCACCTCCTCTGACAAAGGTTGAGATCAGGCTGTGTGAAGATATACTTCAGACTCTTGTGATCAGAAAAGATTTCACAACGGTTGCCAAGCAAGTAATGTCTCCATACTTTCAAAGCAAAGACAACTGCTGCGAGTTCGAGGTCATGTGTAGGATAGTTGATCTCATGCGTCTTCAACTGTCGAGAGGCATAAGCAACAACTTGTTTTTCTTGCATAAGGACCGCACCCAATCCTTGCAAAGATGCGTCATAGAATATCTGGAAAGGCTTGGATGTATCTGGAGGAACCAAGACTGGTGTGGAAGTGAGCTTCTCTTTGAGTGTTTCAAAGCTTGCTTGACATGCAGGAGTCCAAAGGTATTTCTTGCCTTTCTTGAGGAGATCGGTAAGAGGCTTCGCTATCTTCGAAAAGTTCTAAACGAAGCGACGACAATAACTAGCCAAACCAAGGAAGCTCCGGACTTCTTTGACATTTACAGGAGGAAGCCAGTCAACAATTGACTTTACAGTTTCCGGGTTGACGGCAATGCCCTTGGCAGAGATGACGTGACCAAGATAGGTGACTTGAGGCAGCCAAAACTCACATTTGGAGAACTTTGCATACAGGCGGTTCTCACGAAGCTTGTTTAGGACACACCGAAGGTGTTCTTCATGTTCTTCCTTTGACTTAGAATAGACTAGGATGTCATCCAGATAGACCACAACGAACTTATCAAGATACTCCATGAAAACCGAGTTCATAAGCCTCGAGAAGGTGGCAGGTGCGTTGGTGAGACCGAAAGACATGACCGTGTACTCATACAGGCCATAGCGGGTGGTGAAAGCTGTTTTAGGAACATCTTCCTTGCGAATCTTGATTTGATGATAACCACTTCTCAAGTCAAGCTTAGAGAACACCACAGCTCCAGCTAGCTGATCGAAGAGATCATTAATCCGCGGAAGGGGATATTTATTCTTGATGGTTTTAGCATTGAGAGCCCGATAGTCAACACAAAGTCTATCGGTCTTGTCTCGCTTCTTCACAAAGATGGTTGGGCTACCCCAAGAAGAAGTACTGTGTTGAATGAAACCCAACTTCTCTTGTTCATCAAGCTGACGTTTGAGTTCAGCCAACTCAGCAGGACCCATTTTATAAGGCCGCCTGGAGATAGGAGCCGTTCTAGGTTCAAGCTCAATTACAAACTCAACCTCACGATCCGGAGGCATACCTGGCAACTCTTCAGGAAAGACATCTGGGAACTCACAGACCACCGGAACACTCTGAATAGCTTCCATAGCATCAGCATTCAGAGCCGCCAAAGAGAAAAGCTGAAAAGCAGGAGTCAGACTTGGAGAATAGACTATATGGCCTTCAGGAATTTTCAGAGAAACCGAGCGTTCAGCACAATCAATCACAACTGCATTTGCTGTCAACGAATCCATGCCCAAGATAACATCAATGTCAGAATTGCCCAGAATGATTAAGGACGCCGAGAACGAAGAGCCACCAATCTCAATTTGGTTGCCATGGCTGATTTTAGAAGCTGCCATTGTTGCTCCAGGAGAAAGGACCATTAACCGCTTAAGGAGAGGATCCATAGCTAACTCATTCTCATTTGCAAATTTGTGAGAAACAAAAGAATGCGATGCACCATAATCAAACAAAACTCGTGCAGGGACTGAGTTAACGGAAAGCATACCCATCACAACTCCAGGTGCATGCTCAGCTTGAGCGGCGTTGACACAGTTGGCACGAGTAATAGTAGACCCGGGCTTGGTGTTGATGTTGAGAGCCCGAGGTGGTGGTGCACGAACCATAGGAGAGCTTGCCGCAGGTCTTGGAGGTGGTGGAGGAAGAGCTTTGTTGTTCAATGGACAGTTCCAGTGTTGATGCCCAGTGTTTCCACAAGTGTAACAAGCACCAGGTGGACGTGGAGCAACGTAGCCAGGGACTCCGCCAGGCGCTCTAGGGTAGTTGTGGTGGTAGCCCCTGGGAGCAGCAGTGAGGAAGTTTGGTGGCCTTGCCGCGTAGCTTGAAGGTCTTGGTGTTGCCGGGAGCGACGGTGGGGTGTTAGGAACCCAGACACGACGCTTAGAAGGAGTTAACATAGCTGAAGAGCTTGCTGCATCGCGGTTGTGTTTCTTTGACTCCTCAAACACTTGCCTACTTGCTTCTTCCTGCAGAACTGTATGCTGAAGTTCCAGAAAAGACGCCGGCCTTGCATGTGTGATTGCATATTTAATCGATGCATTGAGCCCTTGTCGGAACCTCTTTTGCTTCTTCTTGTCATCAGAGATCTCATCGCCACCATAACGGGAAAGGTTCATGAAGTTTCTGATTTAGGTATTAACATTGTCATTGCCCTGTTTGAGGTTGAGAAACACTTCCTTCATCCTCTCCATGACAATTTCTGACAGATACTGCTCTTTGAAAGCTCCAGTGAACTGTTCCCAAGTAGGCTGAAAACCAGTGCAGTTTGCCTTGAGGTAATTCTCCCACCACAGAGCTGCATCTCCCTTCAGAAGGTGAGTGGCACATTTTACCCATTCTTGCTCAGGAACATCAGCAGTCACCAGTAACCTTGACATCTCACGCAACCAATCATCAGCATCAAGTGGTTGATCGGACACATCAAATTGACGTGGGTTGAACTTCAGGAAGCTTTTGATGTCTCCTCGCTTGGGAGGTGGAGGTAGCGGAACAAACTCATTCCTCCTGACACTTTCTTCAAAACGCTGCTGGTTCTGCTGCATTGCTGCCAAGGCATTGGCGATGCTTGACAACGCGGCCCCCAGTTCAGGTTGTATGTCCTCCTCAGAACGGCGTGGGGTGCCATCCTAGAAGATATTAAGCGTATCGCACACGACTGAAAAGGAGTGTGGAAGCACAGATGTATCAAAGAAATTTTTTCCGCATTTTCGGCATTAAAATACCAATAGATGCGCAAAAACACTTATCAGGTAGAGATTAGCAACTCCACATTCTGTGAAAGCATGCTAGAAGGAAGAACACCCTTAAGAAGATGGCACCGGTTAACAAGGAGTCAGATAGATCGCGCCGGTTTTCAAAAGCCTATCAGTATGGAATGTACCAACAGTTGATAACCAAAGGCAGATTGTGATAACAAATTGGATGCAACAGATAGACAAGGAATTACACACACACACACACACACACACACACTTTCTATGGTACTACGGAAACCCAGAACACGTGAATCCTAGTTTGAATTTTAAGAAGAGGATTGAAAACGTTACACTTCCTTACCAGAAAAGGGTGGGTGGGTGGGTAAGAAGAAAAGTGGAAGCAGTCCTACTCTCGCGTTTTGTTTTTCCCTAGTATACATAGCTACCAAAAATATTTGCTAGACTGACAACGACCATTTGGCTGAGACCCTGAAGGGCGGGATAGCTCTGATACCAATTGTAACTACCTCGGTGAATTACGCTCTTAGTTACAAGCCTGGATGAGCGGAAATGGTTAAAATAGTACGGTGGGGCCAAATGCCACTCACAGGTAGACCTTTCGGCCGTCCTAACCATTTCCAAAACATCGGGACAAGAACGAGCGGCGTAATCGGCAGGCGAAGGGATCAACTACATACACAAATGAGTATGTATGCAAGCCACCATACAACAGTCCTCAGAGCCATTCCATCTAAAAGAAATAGAAATATTGCAATGCCATACGGCAAGATCCAAATATCCTAGATAGATATAATAGTTTAGGATATCTCCTCATACATCAAACATCAGAGTATCAGGCGGAAGCGGAAAACAAGATCCGAGTACGGATAAGAAGCAAATCGGCATAAGATGCCCCATAAATAAACACATCCCGCCCACAGATCTCACGGATCCCCGTTCCCAGAATCTCTACACCGAGTGATCGTTGCCCACATCGTTCGTCTCCTCCTCCTAGTATCCATCTTGCGAGTTTACCTGTTCATCTGAATCAAACAATTTATCGTGTGAGACCCTAGGGGTACTCAGCAAGTCTTTATGCCTCTAAAGGGGACACAACCTGGGGTGACGCAATTTGCAGCAAAAGATATCACCTAACAATTCTATAGATACTCGCTAACCATCCGCCTAACCAAAGATAGACGGATGTCCGTGAATTAATAACAACAGTTATAACAGTAATATTAACAGATCCATCCTCCTCCTCGCTTACCAACGAGGAAGCGGACGAACAGCCCCCCATCCGTTGGCAGTTTTATTATCCATTCCATGAGTGTTGCACTATTTACTAGTCAGGTACTTAGTCAAATTAAAAGCGGTACTTTAGTTATACTTGTCTATGATCGAGAAACTGTGCTCCAAGTCGTCCATAACCGCGGACACGGCTCTCAGAAAGATTTACCCTGCAGGGGTGCACAAATAGCAACACACACTCGATCAACCTCGGAAAAACCAAATCAAAACCCAACGAGGCATTCACGACAAAGCGATCATAGGATTTAGAAATGTTTCAGGGGGCCACCCCATTTGGCTACCCGCAACGAAGTTGGCCGGCTCCGAGACGGACCCAAGGTTTGCGTCAATGGCTGTAAACGACTAGGAACCCGAAAGTGTGACTGGGCTTGTCGATACCGCGAAAACACTCCGCATCCAAAACAGTACAGGTGCTCCTCGCACAATCTTAAATAAAGCAGTAAAGCATGGCATAAGTACAGGATAGTAATAAAGCCCCAAACTACTTTGTGGCCCCAAGAAATAAGAATGAATCAAGCTCTGGCTCAGGGGGGTCCATAAGGCCTCCCGGATGTGGATAGTCCGAATAGTCAAGGAACAGGAATCAAGTACTCGGGGTCCTACGGGACACAAGTGAGCATGAAGAACCAAATAGCAGATATTGCCCACCGGTGCCACTGTCATTAGTTATCCCATTACTACTCAGGTTAAGTTGTTTAGGTACCTCGTTATCCATCAGACACTCACATACCCTACACATGCTGTTCTACGACCCGCATGGCTCAAACAACTCCTGTAGTAATGGCTCATGGGATGGAGGAACAAGCTTCGGTGGGGTTTAAATGTAAAGGCTGTGCAGTACTTGGGATTCATTTTCAATGCAATCGCGACTCAGTGATGCAAGAATAAGAGAGAGGCAATAGGTACTATATGTATGCGAGCATGTGGTAGTGCTTGCCTGGCAGCTCAGTTGAAGCGAGGTATGGATCTGGGTAGTGCTCCTAGGTTTCTTGATATATCCCCTGCTCAGCGTCTATTCGAGGAAGAACCAAACAAACAAGGGCCAATATAAATAGAGTGCACAAGCATATGAATTAAAATGCGACAAGCAAACAATCATGCCATGATGAATGATGCACAATTTGCATGGCAATAATGTAGCATGGCATGGGTGAGATGTGGAATACAAGAATAAAGCCTTTTATTGAGTTTTAGTCACATTTTATCCTCAAATAAGTTGTTGTATACTTTATATTTATATTATGCATGCTGCAATTCAGAACATGGAATGCATAGATAGAACGGGCTCGTCGCGCTGATCGATTTAGACATATTATTTGTCAAATTCGGAGTTATAAAACAAAAGTTATTAATAAATTAAGGCAAAGGCATTTTATTGTAAATTTAATCAACTCGAAATTTAAAGTGTTCAAACATTATTTTGAATAGCATATTTGAATTCCTCACATTTTTCTGATTCAAAAACATATATTATTTGTATTATTCGGATTTGAAAACTAAAAGTTATTTAAAACAGTTTTGAATTTGAATTTTAAACAATTTTGAAAAGGTTTAATTAAAAACAGACAGCAGAAAAACTTTTCTTACTCAGCCCGTCCAAGCCCTAGTCACTGACGGGTGGGCCAGCGGCTGACTGGGACACACACGTCCGGGAATTGTTTTTCTCACCACGACGCTTCCTAGCCACAGAGGGTGACAGATGGGCCCGGTGGCTACGGGCCCACGTGACAGCGACTAAACCCGCAGTGACTGACAAGCGGGGACGCGATGGAGTGCGGGTTGAGAGTTACAAAAACCGGAGTTCTTTTTTGCAAAAAGCACACCGCGGCTGGCAGGTGGGGTCGGCGGGACCGTGGGTTGAGCGCGAGAATAAAAACAGAGGCTATTTGTAAACTTCCACAGAGCCCTGTACTGTTCTTCGTCTCCGCGGTCTGACGAGAAAATGGCGCGCGGCGTGGGGCGGGGGATCGAACCCAGGTCGCGGGCGTGCGCGCTGAGGGGGCTGACCAGCGCGGCGGATCAAGGGGAGTTGACAGGGAGGTAAGCGCTGGCTAGATAGGGTGTGGGGCGGGGCGGAAAGCTTGCCGACAACGGCGAACGACGCGCACGGTGGGCGTTCGACGAAACGATCGGCGGGTCTAGGGCGGTACGGCGAGGCGGAAACTGTCATGGGGGAAGAGAGGCTCACCGTGGGGGTAACGGTGGAGTTGGATCGGGCCAGAGCGCAGAGGATCGTCGACGAGGCTAACGACCGGCGTTCTAGGGTTTGGCATCGGTGGCGGCGGTACCGGCAGTTCTGGGGCTCCTCCTTCGCGTCGGCGTGTCCAGGGTGAAGCAGTGAGGTCGCCTCGGTCACCCCGGCCACCTCCACGATGTGCTCGCCGGCTGGAACGACGGGGACGACGCGGTGCTGGCGGCGAACGGCGGCAGATCTTGGCGACGCAGAGGAAGAAGGAGGAGAGGAGGGCTGGCTCGGGACAGATCTGGCGACGCAGGAGAGCCGTGGGGAAGGAGGAAAAAGGAGGGAGAGGGAGGAGGAGCATCCGTGGCAGGGGGTAGATAAAGGTGGCTCGGGTGCCACCTTTTTCCTCTCCTCCTTGGCACGTGCTCGGCCGGCTGGGCTGGCTGGGGCTGGTCCAGGGCGAGGCAGAGGCAGGCAGGTGGGCCAGGAAGAGGGGGAGGTAGGTCAGGTCCGGGTGGGACAAGCATGGTAGAGAGAAGAGAAAGAGAGAGAAGAGGGGAGGCTCGGTGAGCTAGGGTTGGCTAGGGGAGAGGCTCGGGTTAGGGCTGGTTAGATGGGGTAGGAGGGTAGCTAGGTGGAGGGCTTTGTTAGGGTTTAGGTTTAGAGAGGAGGTTAAGGATAGAGAGCCTAGGGGAGAGGTGGTGAGGTTGTTTAGGGTTTTACATCCTCACATGAGCAAGCAAGGAGGGGATGGTAAGGAGAGGTAGAGTAGGGTGTGATTGAGGTATAGGGTTTAACATGCCCAAAACTAGATCAAGCTAGAAAAGGTGTTGAGATGGAGATGGGGAGGTGATGAAAGAAGAAGGTGTGATCAACAAGAGATCAAGAACACATAGGATGATAACACAAGACAAGACCCACTTTTAAAACAAAGGCAAAACTCAAAGGAGAAGAGATGCTGGAGCTTTGCATGGCCCATGCATGTTTTTAATGCCATGTGTTAATCTTGTGAAAACAAAAATAAAATCTCATGGCATTTATTTATGTGCCTCCTCAAAAGATGGAGTAAGGGCCAAGCTAAGGAGTTATAGAATTAGATCCACCCAATCCACATGAGCTAGAATAAATATCAAAATAAAAAGACTTACAAGCTCATGGGTTATTGGAATGGTGGAAGTATAAGGTGGTGACAAGGAAAGGTGATGGAGTTGAATAAAAGATATGCCCCCAACTCAACTTGGGCATTTAAACAATATATCAATAACCAAATACAATATCAAGAGGCAAATACAATTAACAATGCATATGAGAGAAGAACCAAATCAAAAGGGTTTTATATGATGCTCAAATGCAAGGTGGCATGATGACATGAGCATGATATCATTATGATGCAACAATTATATATAGGAAGTAGCCATTATATTACTAGACCAAGTAGCATTACCATTGTTAGACAAATGGGATGCTACACAGCCTTTGCTAGGGTCGACAAGCGAAATGTTAGGTTTGATTATCCGGACCCCCATCTACCGTGTGTAGAGGGCCGCGGTTTTATCCTGGCGGATGTATTGATTCTTGTGGGGAAAGTGCACAAACTCTGTAGAGTATAATCTATTCGAATAGCCGTGTCCACGATCAAGCAAGGTTGGAAAGGTGTTGGCTAGGAGTACCCAAATGGTGGTTGTTTGGAAAAATGGATGAAATATGGAGGTTCCGAGGGAACCTGAGTTTAAAGTTTTGTTCTGACCATAGGTGGTCAAAGAGGTTTAAAAGGGTTTTTACTCCAAAACTGTTTTCAAATAAAGGTTTTCAGCAAGGATATGGGATATCCTGATTTATAAAACGGAAGCATGTTTCACAACTCCTTTTCAACAAAGATATGGAGATGCCATAATTATAAGAGATAGTGTAGGCTTTTCAAAAACAACCCTGGATAGACCTATCTCGCCACAGCCAGATTTGCATTCCCTTATCTAACTTATCTTGGTGGTTTGCGAGTACATTCAAAGTACTCACTGGCATTGTCCTTGGCTATTAACTTGGTCTCATATCAAGAAGAGGATGAAGTTGACGGCTATGCGATCTAGGCCGTTTTTCCCAGTCAGTTGCCTGTAGGTTGAGGCATGATTGGGCTCTACGCGTGATGATGTTCTGCTACTGAAGATGGTATAGCCGTAATGGCATTTATATAAGTCTTGTAATTCGGTATACCTCGGATGTTGTAATGATACTTGTCGGTTATGTTCCACGGCTCACTGATCATGGGAACATGGATATACACATAATAGGTATTCCTCGGATGATTAATCCGGGGTTAGTCGCCGCGGCTCCTGGGGCGACTCCAATCAACGGCTCCCTTCCTTCACTGCAGCGGCGGGCTCCGGTGAAATTTCAGCGGTGCGGTGCTCACCTTGCTCCGGGGAGAAGTGTGGGAGGTTCTGTGAGGGGTGGGGAGTGAGATGGTGTGGTGAATTGAGGCAGGGGTGGCCTCTATTTATACACCGGGGAGAGGGACATTGCGGCATGGGCTGGCTCCTCCGGCGAAAGTGGTACAGCAAGCTATTTGTATGGCTGAGGGTAGGGGGCGACGCGGTGCTTCCTGGCGGTCGAGAATGGTCGGGCGCGGGTGGAGCTCTACGCGGAACTGGTGGTGTTCGAGACGGCGCACGGGGGCTATAGGTCGCGCGGTGGCGAGCGGGGATGTCTGGGGGTAGCTAGGGTCATGGTGATGGTGTGCATGCGCGGGGAGGGCGAGGCGTTGTGGGTGCGCGCTGGTCGGCTGCGGTGCTCTGGCATGCTCTCGGCATGGCGCAGAGAAAATGGGCGCAGCAATTCTGGGGTGGTCCATGGCTTGCCTGCGGTCGAGGGCTGGACAGGGGGTAGTGGTGGACAGTCGCCTGTCTCCTGGTCGTCATGGGAGAGGGAGGTGTGGTCTGTGGCGAGCTGTCCATGGTCGACCGGCGAGGTGAGCGTCGGGCGGTGCTTCACTGGCGCAACGGCAAAGGGGGAAGTGGTCTACTGTGCAGCTAGGTGCTGGGGGAGACCAGGGGAGTGAAGAGGGGACAAATGGTTGGGTGATCACTGCCCAAAACAGTAGAGTTAGGCAGAGTTTGATCTGTGTCTGCCAGGTGCTCGACCAAATGGATGCAAGAATTCAATTTTGAAATCTTTGAATGAAATTTGGTGAGTGTTCTGAGCACTTGCGTGAGTGTCTATGGTTTCTTAGAAAAGTCAAGGTGAATTGATTTAGTTGGTTTTTGGAAAATGGTGATCTTAGTACCTATACTTGATTCAATTTTGAAATGTCCTTTAAATAGATTTGAAAATACTTTCTGTGAGTTTATAAAGTGGGCTTGGGTTCACTTTTACTTGGTCTAGCAAGGGGTGAAATGAAATGGAAATGTTTCTGTTAGAAATTCTTTACTAGGAACTCACAAAGTGGCCTAGTGGTTGATTTTGGTCAAAATGACCATTTTCTTATTTGATTCATATTTGATTTCTTTTTCCTTGGATTTTGTTTGTAATTGGCCTAGATGATGTAGTATTCTTCTCTAAAACATTTCTTATCATTTGTAGCAAACACAGATAGCAATTTCACTCAATCATACACTAATGCAAATCACACATGCACCCATATTCAATTTGGTAATAAAAGTTTTTGTTAACCCTAAACTTGGGTGATTAGAACTTGATAATCTTGATTAATATTTTTGGGGTGTTACAAATATCATACCCACTCCTGTTTAGTCAGTGGGTATAAAATTTTACCCATACACGTACTCGTGGGTATAAAACTTTACCCATGCCCATACCCGGTGGGTACCCATACCTGTTGGGTAGGTTTCTGGCGGGTTGATCCAATAGTACACAAGTTATTTATAATTTTACATTCGCCGATTGCATATTTGACAAAAGATAACTATCTCTACTCAATAGTAGGTAGACAAGTACATGAAAATTATCAAAGTTTATAAGTCATAGTATCATACTCTTCCCTAGGTTGCTCCACCCCATAGGTTGAAACTCTATAGGTAAGTTATACTACTATGTCAGTTTAAATGGGTAGGGTACGGGTATACCTACCCGTGTCCGTAGCCATGAATTAACGGGTTAGGGTATGGATATTACGCGTGGGTATAAAGTGTGCCTATATCCTACCAACGCGGGTACTGTCCCTGCATGCACTCGTGGGTAAAATTTCCTTCCTTAGTGTGGAGGGACAATAAGAGGTGTGAGAACAAAGTACTTGTGGGGCCTAGCAACTTTCACATTTTTTCGATCAAAACACCATCACTTCTTATGTTATGAGTGGTTTGATGTCGTTGCTAAGGATCTAGATTATTCATGTTAGTGAAATAGTGGGTTCCTAAAAAAATTTAGAATAGAAGTTTGAAAACTCCCAACCATAGTGATTTAAAATTTATTGATAAAGGGCGCTTTATTTTTTTAAAGATCGGGATGCTTTTTTATTACACTCGATTCCCCATCGCATCGTACTACCATTCTACTATTATTACTTGGACTATGGATAAATTCAAATTCAGTCGAGTTGGTTGGGGCTTCAATCGTAATTTTCGGGCTCACTACATGTCTTGGTGACAACATCTTCATATGCATCATCGTTGATGAATGAATATAATACGGAAATATATCAATGTCATAGTATTTTAGTTCCTACCAAAGTAATACTTCAGTTTTGCCTCTTCTCAGTTTCTTCAAAAAGGGGTATGGCCTCTTTCTCAATTATTTAAAAAAACATAGTTTTGGAGAATACTTTAGTTTAAACCCGTATTGGAACCAAACACTGAAAGGTATTTAATAGTTCAGTTTATTCCACAATAAAAATATTTTCTAAATAATTTAAAAATACTTTGATGCCAAACTAGTCCTTAATATCTGAACCAAGCCAATCTATGCCATGGATGATCAATATTTAGATGCCAAATGGCCAAATGGGGCCTTAATTTCTGAACTGAGGCAGTATGGTGATGTGCCTATCGGCCTTTGATTCCAGGGAGTACGGCTTACCAATTTACTACTAATTGGACTATACATAAATCTGAATTTAGTTGACCGGGAAAATCTCCTGCCATCCCCGAAATATTTTGCGCCCCAATGTTTCAAACATCTAGGAATCCCCCTTCGACCCCTAGTGAAGTCGGTTCATTGGGGCTTCAATCTTAATTTCCATGTTCAGTACCTCTATAGCCCCATCCCCTACCACCGACCCCCCCCCCCCCCCGCCCCCACCCCCACCCACACACACACACAATCCTCGCCCCCAACTGCGCAAGCCCTGCCGAAAACCCTAGATCTACCTTCACACCTTAGATCTGATTCACCGTAGTCACCGTGCACAACACCAGATCTCCTTCACCGACCCACTCTCTTGGCACGCCGAACACATTCCCACCACCAGGAATCTGCTTCTTCGCTATTGTCATTGAGCACTCGGAGGAACCCTTGTTCTGCTTCACCTTCGCCCACAAGAACCACAACCACAACACCCTCGACAACCTCGACGTCACCACCCAGGATTTGCAGGATGCCTAAACATCGTCCCGACCGATGTAAGCATATCTCCTTGGATTTTGGTAAGATAAATATGTAGCAGTTAACTGTATTTTGTATTGGTGCTACTTTTTTAGTAACTTACAAGTGATATACTTGTTACCCGTATCTTCCAAAATAAATTTTTTGTAGTCATTTTTAACTATAAGGCATTCAACTACGATTTTGTATGTCATGGCGAAATATGAGTCATTCAACAGTTAAGAAATTTGTTTCCATTATCTACTTTATTTAGTTCCCATATCTGATGTGGTTATAATTTCTCTCTAGCTTGGCGTAGGCTATGGCACTAACTGTTACTTCCTACTTGATGCTGGTCTCCTATCTATGTAGTACACATTTACATTCGTTATACTGCTTCCACTAAGTATAATTTCTCTCTGTTTTATTTTCTTCTGCTTACCCCACGATTTCTAACAGTTTGTTGTTGTTACGCAATGAACAGGTGTAGTTTACACTAGAAGTTGTAGAATGAATGGTCCCTATAATCTTGTAAGTATCTATTGATTTTGTATCACTTCATGCTAACATCTGTTAGACTGGAACCTTTTTGTGTTTACTATTCGCTGCACCATTATGCAGAGCCCCAACACTGAAGTATGGAGACCACCAGTCCAATTACTTGCTGCAGTGGACATTGTCGACGAACATACCTGTAATCAGATCAGCAACCCTCAGACTCTACATAGATCTATTGTAAGCATGTCCCCCTTTTTTAAGGTTTAAGTCCCCTGGTGTCATGCCATTTACTCTAGTTGAGTTGTTATTTTTGTCGGAGGCACTACGGTGATTAATAAGGCCAGACATGCAATGGAATCCAATATAACAGAAACGGAAGAATCATAAGCAACCTCACACTTCAAATCCCACTCTAGTATTTTCCACGTGTATGGATATTTTAATACGAGTCACATGATAGTACACTTTGTTTTTGGGCAGACAATCAAAAACTTTAAACAATCTGACTGTTTGATAGATTGTTTGCCCATTTCTCTAAAACGATTTGGCTAGACAATTAGAGGCACACGTCTATTTCTAATTTGACTGAGGCACTATAATAGTTTGTCGATGATTACAACAATAACACCGACCTAAGTTTCTGATCCAACTGCACATTGAGTATGCTAGCTAATATCAGCTACACTGTTTAAATGCTTATTTTGTTTTTTGGTAAATGCTTTTCTATCAGTTTAAGGATCTTTAGGAAGGGCATGCACTTCTTTTTGATTGCATTTTCTAGATTTCTGTTGTCATGTGCCTGCCTAGTTATGCTCTCAGTTGGCAAATTCATTAAATTCATAATTCACGCATTCTGCTTTGATCAGTCTGCATGAGGTCCTTGTGTTGAGTGCTTACATTGCTATAATGGACCAAATATTTTTTTGAAAATCTTTGAGAATGAACATGGTAGTTTTGTTCCTTTGTATGATGTTGTAACTTCTTTTATCTTAGTTTCAGCCTTCATCAAGTAGAGCAGTCATTTCACAGGGCAGAAGTGACAGTTGCACACGATCTCGTCCCTTTATGAAGTCTACTATTCCAGTTATGCCAGAAGAAAAAGATGTATGATGCCCTGATGTTACTAATTGCTTTCTTCCTTTTAGCAAAAAGACTGATTTGAAATTTGTTGGTTTTTGTTTTCCTTGGTAATGATGTTATATGACCTTTATTTTTTGTTTTAGGTTGCAAATATAAATATGAAGGAAGAACAAAAAACAATTATCTCAGGTGTAGATCTCTTTGGACAGAGAAGCAGTAACAGTGTGTATTGCTCACGTAGGTACACGATCTCGACTGCTCCATACATTCCAGTAGAAAGAATTTTGGTGCTGCACTCCAAGATGCACTTGATGTAGTTGGATAGGAAGCCAACATAAAAGATGCAGTAGTCTCCATAGCAAGGAAGGAGTTATCTGAGTTGAAAAACAGGCAAGCTTTGACGGAGAACCTACTTAATAATATCCTCAACACGTCTCGTGGTAATCCCGTCGTTACATGTGAGGCGGTGCGAGCTCCCTAAAAGAAACATTTTTGAAACTGAGATTATATTGTTTATCAGTTGTGTTGTACTCCGATGATGCTTTACAAGTTATAAAAAATTTTAGGACTATAATAATTTACTATTTTTCTAGTTATAAGTTTTTTTTCATATTTCTAGGATTTATTTAGCATTCTAGAGAACTTATGTTCTTTGTTTATCCACTTTTATGTTCTGGCAATGGATGTGAGTTTGATAGGTTTAAGCAGTAGCAGACCCACAATGTTTGTATCAGTCCTTGATGGGCCGCCAATCAATAGTGATGGGCCTACACTGACACCATTATACTATGGAATTTGACCGCAAATATATAATCGCAAAAGGCCAGAATAGTAAAAGGCCAGAACAGTAAAAGGCCAGAATAGTAAATGGCCAGAATAGTGAAAGGCCAGAATAGTAAAAGGCCGGTATAGGAAAATGGTAGGATGCCAGAATAGTAATAGGCTGAAAACAATAAAAGGCAGTAATGGTAGATGGCCGTAAGGTCCCACATGGGTGCGAGAAAAGTGATGGGCCGGCCGCATGCCTTAACACTAACAGATAGACTTGGCCCAGATGCTGAATGGGTCGCATATTATTGGACGAAGGTGGGCCTTCTGTAGGCTGAAATAGTGTCGGGCCTGAAAATTCATGGGCCACGGCTGCCTGCTCTAATGGGCCCATTTCAAACAGTGTAGGACGAAACAAATAACGGGCCTTCTTCTTATTAGGCTCTCCTCATGGGCCGGCCCACTTAATATTTAGCAGGCATTCGCTGGGCCTGACTTCTTCCATGGTTTCTGTAACCGTTAACGGTGGTAACCGGCCGTTAATGGCGGGTGCCACATGGCCATTTGCCTAACGTCAGTAGTCAACACGGCTGGCGAACAGATCTACGACGGAACAAGTTCTCGTGCCTGAAGGGTGCGATCCGCCATGGTCGAAAAAAACCGTGGTATATTCTATTGTGACGGGGATTTTACCACGAAGGCTATCCATCATAGAAGACTTTTTAACCACAAAATTCATCCATTGTAAAAGACAATTTTTCTTGTAGTGAAGTCATGTTGATACTCCTTATGCTTTGCTTCGGTCTTAATACAAGTCTTCCTCTTGATCTTTGGATTTCGCCTCTCCCTTACACAAATTATATTCCTATCTAGGTCTATAACATCAAGTAACAACTTGATGCAACATGCATTTGCACACCAAGTTAAACTTCATGAACAGATCTAGCTAATCAAGAAGATCCAAGAAAAAACAAGAAAATCCAACTTTGGTGCATATAACACACATTATCCTAAGCCCGAATTACAATAGTTGAGTAAAACATCTCTAGAATTCAAGATTGGAGGTGTAGTATATAACACCTCACAACATAATTTTATGTTGTGATACATAGCACTTATAGGTTAAACTATTCTTTGTCTCAATATTTATCCAAACTGCTCAATTTCGACTGGATAATGTTGAGAAAAGTGGTCTCTAAATGGTATTGGCTATCTCACTATCTTCATTTTGGAACTACTAGCTATGACTTAGCTTTCGTTCTTCTGAAATTGACCTCACAAGATCTCTCAAGACTAATTTTCATACCTTAGATCCATATGACCTTTATGACTTATGCCATGATACTACAGTTTTATTTCTGATTTCATCTTCAAAATTAGTTACTAACACCCTAATTGCATATTTATTAGGGTTTAAGAGATAATCTCACTATTATCTAGTTATGATTTGCAAATTCGGAGCTAAACTCACCATGTTTACTCTTCTTCTGATCTTTCTATCATTGCCCCTTAACAAGATTTCACTCCATCCCATACAATTCTCAAGTGAAACCAACAGGATTTACTTCCCATCTCATTATTATGTTCTCTAATGGTCACAATTAGGTGTCCATAATATTTACCATGATTACCTAATGATAGAATTCTTCTACCTTACATGAATTTTGTTTATAGGACTACACCACTAACATTTCTTCATAGAATATCCTTAACTTAATCATAATCTACTTTCATACTTTAACTCACTTAAGACATCTTAATGGTGTTATACCTACTTAGGATGACACTAAATCAGTACTTCACCGAGAGAACATAGATTACTACTCCTAAGAAAGATGACCAAAGCATCCAACTTAAGTGTGACAAGGTTATCTTCATGTTGATATTCATCACAAGTTATAACAACATTTGGTTTAGATAAGATAACTTCCTATAGTCACTATCCAACCTACAGATCTCCTAAAAGGGTTTTAATCCCAAGGCCAAAGTGTATGCTCTGATACCAGCTGTGGTGACCCAGCATACCACTACATGATGTAGTACACTATAATCCTTGACATAACAGCAATGAAACACTATTCTACTAGTATTACATCCCTTAGAGTGGTACAACAAAAACATCACGGGTCCAAGACATGATAATAGATTACAACTCCAATCTTTACAAACGATCCAGGGAGACTCTTAAGTACAAAGAGGTAGAATAAGCTTATAGAAGAAGAACCAGAAATAACAACTCCAAAGCTATACCCTGAATAATACTATGTATAATACTATTTTGTTAGACATTGCTGCTACTACAATTCTCTAGAAAAATCGGTTTTATGGATAGAGATTATACCCCTTTCTTATCAGGAACTTCATCTTCACTTTAGTTGTTGTATGTAGACTTCCTTGACTTCATTGAAGAACTGCTTTAGCTTCTTGTAACGATCCTATTGAGCAACATTCGGTGTTGATGTCGTCTTCATCGGCTATAGAATCTAGTAAGGGTTAAGATGGTACGGTTGAGTACAAGCCTATTCAACAAGTTCACTAAAAAGGAGTGTTTAATGCACTATATACAGCCAAAGACCAATGGTCATAGGCTATGCAGCTTTTCGTAAACATTTCTTCAAATGTTGCTTTTATTCTAAAAGGCTATGTTTGTCAGCCTTCACGGGTTTACTAGAACTTCATGGAGCTTCTTTCCTGCCGTGTTCGTAGCTCCTTATAGGAATAGGGAGTAACATGTTATAATTCTTACACTCTGAACAAGTGCATTAGTTTACCTATAAGAGATCTTAAGCCTTGTTGCACAACCAGCAGTATGTCCCCATTCAAAATTTATTGGTTTGAGGCCCAGTCTAAGATCCAAGCCATTCATTGCCCTTCTCTACGACCCAACATGCCAACACGATCCTTCAAGCCGATACATCTCTGTTAAGCTCCCTTTTGGACCATTATAAGTCCGATATTCCCTTGAAGACTCTGTGAGTTGATTGTGCCCCTGGTAGGACCCATTAAAATGGTCGTCCTACCTCCTGCAGCCTCACACAGATAATCTAGACACCAAAACCGCGGGGCTCTAAGGGAGCCCACCCATATGCTGGATCCTCTCAAGGAATCCTAGCATCATTTTAAGGCCGTCTGTTGACACGCGAAAGGAAGAAGATCTGGAGACTTTCTCGTCCCATTCCAAGTATTATGGTTAACACAGTCTATACGGTGCAAGAATCACTAGCGACATTGGTTGTTAATCCTAGATGATACATTGTCGTGCAATGGTGATTCCATCGCCAGTCATAATAGATTAATTGATCACCCTGGATCAGTAACCAAAAGTTCACATTACTCTTGAAAATAGTGTTTTCTACCATCCTTTTTGAAATGCAGGTGATAACAATAATAGATTGCAAATACTTGATAGAAAATAACCAAAGGTCATGAGCAAGTGTGAATTTGCCTTTATGATTACAAGATTATGCAATCACGGTCTTCAAGATGGTATAAACTCTAATATCTAAAATCAGCATCATTGGTCCGGTAAGGACTAATGTTTAAATAAGAAAGATGATGTGATGCATAAGTAATGCCACACATTTTGTAAACCCCCAAGTAATATCCAATATTGTGAATGAGTTGAACTTAAGTGATTTCTTTATGATTTGGTTTATCTTCAAGTTTACTTCACAAACAAATGTATCATTAAAGATTTTAAGATTGAACATACAAGATACAAAAGTAAATACAATATAAAAATTATAAACATCTTCTTTACATTATAAACATCTTATTTGTATGTTTTAACCTTCTTTGTATGTTTTTCCCAAGTTATAAAGGTAAAAGTAATTTTAAAACATTATAAACATATTATTTACAATTACTAAGGAAAGAATATCATTTGTTCATGGCAATAAATACTAAATACTCAAAGTAAAGTTAAAAAGGAATCTAATTGAATTTATAGGTGATAACAGAAAAGACATTCTATTAATTTGGATGCGAGAAAAAGGATTTAACACACTTTTATCTCATTTATTTTCTACAAATACCAAAATTACTTGGAATTTCATATTTAGTTTTTTTAGTGGTGGATGAATTTTCATTCACAAAAGTGATTTTTATTAATTTTTATGATTTTTTTATTTCTCTTATCTCATTTGACATATTTAATGGTTTTAATATCTAGTTGCATTTTATTTACCTTAAATGAGTAATGCTATATTTTTCCTAGCTCGATATTGCTTTTGTGAACATTTCAATATAACATATGTATTTTTAGGATTTTCTACATTTTTCTAGAGCTTGAAATGCTCAGAGGGTATTTTGGTAATTTATTTTTTATTGTTCCATTTATTTTTCTATTTTTCTTTTATAACCTGCGCCTGGCCCGTGTCTAGCTCAACCCACTAGGCTATAGGGTTGGGTCCAATCCTAACTTTTAGGGTTAGGTCAGCCCACCTGGCCCCTATTCGTCCCTAGCGCTCTATCCTCTCTTGTTCTCTCCCTATCTAGCGACACCATGTCACTATCGTGCTTTCCCGCTTGATTTCGGTGAGCTTGGACGTACTGGCCGCCACCGACGGTATCAAACAATGCTCGCTTCTATGCTCTATCGACTGATCCAAAAGGAACCATCTGGTTTCCTTTTTTGTGGACACGCTGACCCCCTACTAGTGGGTTAGGTCTCGGTTATGTGACTGCGGTGGTGCTTCATCGCCGTGCTTGTGGTTTCCAGGAGCTCATGAGCTCCCTCCTCGATGTTAGTGAGCTGCTGGTTATGGCTTGGCGCAAGTGCAGTACCACCATGCTCCCTGTGCCATCGTGCCACGGTCTCCTCCTTGGACACCGCCGCCTCTACTTAGCCTCTAGAAAGTTACGCCTGGCCCCCGAGTAGGTGACCTCCTCCTTCTACCTTATCCTCCAATACCCCTCTTATTCTCACTCAGATGCTATTTTAATCTAGGGATTTTCCCCCTTATGACTGAACTCTAAACTTGCAACATCTTGTGTTATCTAGTTACTAATTCTACCATGTTTTGGTTAATTTGGCTTAAGAATCGCTTAGTAGTAATCTTAGTTGGTGAACAGGATATACTATATTTATGATTGTTGTCTATTGATATATTGCTAGCCGTATAGGTTTTGGTACTAGTGGTATTGCTACTGTTAATGTAGCCTACTTTTATTTTTATCTTAAAAAATAAGATTACATGTGGATATTATGGTAGTAATAATTAGGTACTACAACATGGTTATTGTCTGTTACTTTTACTAAGAGGAAAATATTTTGGATGATTGAAATAGAAATGTAGGAGATGTGCTTGAGATCCTAGAACAGGTATGTGTTGTGTATGAATCGACTTATTGGTTTCCAAATTGTTTGTTAGATCGAACACTTGAGCATATGTATGTGAACACAGAGTTTTGGTGGTACTTATTTACTGACCTCAATAGATGATTTATTGTTTTGCATGCTCTACTAATTTGTTATGACTAGAAATAGATTTCTTGAGATGAACACATTACTTGAGAAGTTATAAAGATGTTGCCTCATTGTGGTTTAGTTCTTTTGGTGTGTTCTTGAGTTTCCTAATGAGCCCATGACCACCCAGGTCTATTTAATAATGGCTCCAAATGGGATAGATGCTTTTCTAGATGATTTGGTAATGTTTTAGGGATTTGTGGTTGACCTGCTTGTAAAGAACCTTGTGTTCTTTAAGAATTGGACATCTTATTCCACTACTAATAATGGCCTATACTATAATATTACCTTCTATGGTTGTGACTTGCTACTTGGGCATCTCCAATGAGTGTTCTTATTAACTATATCATGACCATACGATCTTCTTCTAGTGAATAATTGTGGATGGGTTAGGTGCTCACCTATATTACTTGTGCCTTAACTATACTTTGAATTGCTTCCTATCCCTAATGCAAAAGCTTTACTGTATAAACTATGAGCTTGGATATTATACTTTAGTGGCTTCTACTATTTGTAATATGCTAATTTGGTGCCTCGCTGGAGTGTGCACGGTGGTTATCCCATGATGGTATGATCTGCTTCTTTTGCCAATTCCAATGATGCAACAAAAGGCTAAGGCTTTGATTCCTATGAGAACCGATGCTAAATAGTTCTTAGTAGCTCTAGGATGAAATTAGCATAACACTTTTATGCTAGTATGAGAGCTACCTCTTTCCCAATTCCATTTTCTATAAAAATAATAAGGATTGATACTACTGATGATCTTGATTGTTAACCTGCTATGCTGAGTGGAGAATCTTATAGGATGATGTGGTGGATGAATTGGTATTTGACCTTGACCAGATGCTCCTGATCTTGTGACTTTCTCCTCCTAATCTAGCTCTAGTTGCTCCTACTAGCACCTAGATCATCTCTTCCTTGATCTGTTATTGCTGAGGGCTTCTCCTTTAGAGATGATGCCTTCCCTAGGAACTCCCATCATAGCTGCTGGATGGCTTTCTAAGCAACCACGGTGCTATGGCTATGAACTGTAAGAACAAACTATATTCCCGGTAGCTGTATGGCTTGATATAGGAAGTGGATCTTGGTGTCCTTATGATGAACTGGTTCTTGGTGGTTGTGTGGGTAGTGTGGAAATGTTGTGACAATGACTAGCAGCTTGGCTACTACAGCTGAGTGATATCTTATCAACTCTCTAGTTGCTCTATTATGTTGACAGCACACACATGCAACGGTGTGTGAGCTCATTGCTTGCTTGTTGCGACTTGTGGATCATATCTAGTGAAAACATGATATTTCCAGGCTACTTATCTTTTGACCTTTACTAATTTTGTGAAACCTGCCCCAATTTAATGCCAATGGTGTAGCACTAAGGAAAAATATTGGTAAAGAACAGATTCTACCTTGGACGAACTTAACCCTGACTATCTGCTCAATGATGTAATGAACAGTGCATTACACTATTAAACTGAGAGCAACTTTATAAAACTAACCAATTCTCAATTCTATTTTTGTTTGTCCAATCATTTTGTATTTTGCTATAGGAACCCAAGTGAAGAAGAAACAAGAGAATACAAGAAATGGATAGGAAATTTTAGTTTAGGATTTTCTTTTATACTTCTGTAACTTTCTTATCTATTTGGTAAATAGTAAATACACTTTAATATGGTTGTTGGAATAAAGTATTTTCCTTTTTTAATGATTATTGTAAAGACACTTTAATATTGTTATTGTAATAAAGATATTATTTTATTCATTCTTATATTTTATTTCTTTGTTGCAATCTTTCTTTTCCATTTAAACATTGTAAAAGCATTGTAACATTTGTATTAGTGTAATAAAGTTATTCATTTTTATTTATTGGTAAAAAAGTATTATTCCTTATTATAAACTGTATTTCATTATATTCTCTCATTTATCATAATTTTCCTTATGATTTCATTTGTAAATTGTACTATTTAATACTTGTTGTAAAACTTTATTTTGAGTATAAATATTTGTATGCTTAAATATTATGGAATTATAAATTTTTGTTAATCCTATTTAATTTATGAATGATTTGATCCTTGTTATGCAATTAAGAATACCATTATTTATTTGCATTTGAAATTCCTTTATAGAACTTTCTTACTATTTGGAATCTCATTCCTTTAGTTATTATTATAACTAGGACAGTGGCCCGCGCATATACGCGGGCAACTTCTTAATGGTCTATTAAAATTTCTTATATAAAACTATATCATGCATGAAAAGGAAAGAATTCGAGCCGACTCAATAAAATGCCGACATGAAAAAAATTAAGGTGTCATTTCAGCATTAGTGATATTTTTTGCTATAGTTTTTGTATGGAAACCATTATAACCTGGTAGCATAAGATTAATTGCAATTTTTTATCTATCTATCACGGTGTATATCTATCAAACTACTACTCGGTGGATATTGTTGTTTGATTTTCAACATGTTATATATATATATATGGTTTTAAAACTTTCGTTTAACATATATTATTTTTTGGTAGGTAGTTTTTATTTTTCACTTGCATTTGTGACTGAAATATATGCTTATGTTTAACGTGCATTATCTTACTTTAGGATATAAGTGTGTTGTTAGCCCAATTGCTGACGTGGTAGATAGGTTGTAATTTTTTCACTAGCAATGATGCATATTTCTGCTACATTTGTAAACTTCTAGACTATATTCATCCTGCCATGTAGTGCATAAGTCCTTGTAAGCATAAATAAGTTATTTATTTAAATTTAAAAATATTACAGCAAAGGGAAAAATTGTCATCTTCATATTTTTTGAAAGCTTAGTAGCATCACCGAGTGGAAGAAGTATATACAAAGGTTTCCTTTTGTCTAACCTTTGGAAAAATTCCTTGTAAACTATCCTATACAAAGGTTTTATTTTAACTTTTGAAAATTTCCTTGTAGACTATGCCCGTCCCTCCTTGTGTCTCTCGAAAATACTATGTATCTTTCTATGTGTATAAAAACTTGTTTAGGTAGATACGGTCCTACCTTATGTAGATATTGCCCCTGTTTTTTTTCGATTGTCGTAGCAAAGCACTAAGAATTAGGATATTTTATCCTTTTTAGAAGGATGGCAATGATAATTTTGTTGGTGATATTATTATTATTCTTGGAATATATACCATTTATCCCACACCACTGCAAACCATGTATGCCATATTCCTGAACCAACCAACTCTAAAATCAACAAAGTACATGGTATAGCTGAGATCAAGTAGCTAGGTTGTGCCAGAGGATAAACAATTTTGATTTTGTGCTTTTCCAAATGTTACAAATATGTAAAACACTATTGTTTTATGTTGAGGTGAAATATATTTAATCATACAATTCACTACATGGAATAAATAATGGTAAACCTCATTGTTATGCCATGCTTCAATTATCTCAGAACTTCCTTTGCTAGTATCTTAAGGGAGAAGACATCTATCTGAATAACTTTCTACATGTCCAAATTGATAAATCATATAATCAGTTTGTCGATATTAACTACAAGGACAACAACAACTAAACTGTATGATGTATGTTAGAAAATGTAAAAAGGCTATTGTTTTACATTGAGGGAAAATATATTCAATCACACTGTTCACGGGATGGAATAGATAATTGGTGAACCTCATTGTTGTGTCGTGCTTAAATTATCTTGGAACTTCTGAGCTGCTTTCCCTTTGTCCAATGGGTTGCTACTTTGCTTGTCCCCTAGGGAGAAGAGATATATCCGAATAACTTACTACATGTCCAAATAGTCAGTTTGTCTAGATTAGCTATAATGACAATAACTAAATTGTAAGTCATTGACAAAAGTATGTTATCTTTCTCTTTGTTTTTTCTAGGCTATGCAGGAGAGCTTATTTCTCTATTTTGATAAATCAGTGAAAAATCCATGCAATAGCAATATGTACGACCTCTCATTAAGAATCAGAAGTTAATAACTCAGTATCAATTGAGAATGCAAGTATTAGTGTTTTCACTTCACAATATATCATGAATAGAATGATTTGTTTGGAATAACCATTGCACAAATAATCAAATCAATGTATAAGAACGAATCCCAATGAAAATCACCCGCGAGGAGGAAAAAATACTGATTCCTAGGGGGCGAGGATACCTGGAGTTTGCCAGAGATGTTCATGCTGGAAAACGATGGCTAGCGCCGAAACCATAGGCAGAGACCTCAAAAGGGTCCAAGGCCTACTTGATCTAGTCTTGTTATCACGGTTTCCTGTTGGAAAATAAATATATGAAAACTGAATGAAACTAATTATCATGATGTCAATAGTTTCTAGAAATTCTACGTAGCAATCGCTAGATATGTGCCTCATGCAGCCATGCCTAGAGACATGCTTGACGATGCTTTGTAGTTCCACCAAATTTATGAATGGAGCTGGGTAGGTGGCTAGCTATAGTCCAAATCGAATAGCTTGGCGCGGACAACCTAATAGCCGCATGGGAGATCATGGTGTTGATATATTTTTCCAGATTTGCAAGCGAGATTGACTTAGGTTCAGATGCATCTGTGTGGCATTGGTGGGTAATATTTTCATAAATTTGATATAGTTTGCTGAACATGAAATTAATGGCCATATTTTTTTGCCTATGCACATAGTAAGATCCAGAAGTGTCTGAATTATAATTTGACTACAACGGCTCTTAAAACTATGGTTTCTTGCATGCCTTTTAAACAGCCAGTTTGAGTATCTATGTATTGAATAGTCTCTGACATGTACGAGTTGATTAATGTTAGTCGTATTGGATCCATACTTATTGTTGTGGTTAGTGGTGTAAGGTGAACTATTTTTTTCTAGGCGAAAATAATGACATAAGAGTCTGTAACTATGATGAAAAATAGGAGTACTTAATACTATTTGATGACTTGTCAAATTAACTACCTTATTTGTGGTTACAGCTAATGCTGATGTATTGACATGAACAAAGTCATACATGCCAATATTGTTGATCACCTAATTGTCGTGGTACTTAACCTTTTTTATGTGCATAAAATACGATATGTAACGTTAGGGGAAATCGCTCATATTATTGCATAGGTTAGTGAGAACGTACATTAGTCCTCAAGAATTAATGGTTTCCAATCAATCCTGTAATGACGGACCACTTTATTTGTTCTGCACGCCAGCCATCACAATGCGCCAACATCAATCTTGATTCTTCACTCTATTTTAGACCGCGTTAACAGTGCAGGCTTGAAGCAAAAGCACATCTGCTAAGAAAACAAAGAAACAAAGAGATGACATAGCTACTCCAATGAATTGTTTACTAACAACTAGAGCACGGAGATTAGGTAATTACTCTAGGAGAGGACGGAAGTAAACTTTGATCGCTTATTGTTTGCATAGGCGTATACACATAGCTATGATAGATTCGTATTTCTTAGTTTAAATTTCTTATGACAATGGTGATGATGGAAATTTTATACGCTGTACTTTGTATTGGGATGGTAAAAAAAGATGCATATCATGTGCCAATACACACCTAGGGATGGGTTGTCTTGATGACTTAAGTCTTGGATTCGAGCTAGATCCGAGCTATATAAAGGCTCCCACTATGAGGAAAATCTCGGATCGATCGTCCAGGCTGCATTTGCATTGGAGGTCAACTGTGTGCATGATTACTACCAAATTTGAAATCTGAGTCGCTAATGTCCACACACCTGGAGTAGTTCAGCCAGCCGAGGGCACCGAGATGGCAGCAGATCAGCACTCTGCTCGAGGTTGTAATTTTGATTTTCTTTGAATAGAAGTGTTTGTGACCTTATTCGGTACCCTCGGCTTGTTTCTCTGGCACCTCTATCATCTAGACCCCAAGTCCCAACACAATATATATGAATTTGTAAAAAAGAATTATTTGCCAGATAAAACAGGATTGAAAACACATAGATAGTTAAAAAACCACGTTCTTGTACACAAATGGAACAACTTTGAGTAACTTATTTGTAGACGTATATGTAGTTGTTAAAATATTTCTAATGTATAATTCTATGTGCACCTAGCTTGCGGAACGAATTAAAAAAGCTTTATGCTCAAAGTTGCTGATCTAATCTACTATTATCCACGCGTTACCTGCCTTTTAGTGGTTGGGCACTTGCCGTAGGTTGTTTTTCCTTCTTTCCAATTCCAATCAAATTGGATGCTGCACTTGCATGAACCGTAAACTTGCTAGAGAAAAAGCAGAGACTTCATGCCAGGGCGTATGGCATCGCGGGATCGGTGGTCCGGCGGCCGGTCAGCCGCGTCGAAAAGGACGTGGTTTTTTTTGTTACGTGGTACGTGAAAACTTACCAAGGGTAGTGGTAGGTAATTTTTTTGAACTTACATGTCAATAAATTATTTTAAGATCCATCGGCTACCAAAAGCTAGATAATTAAACTGATGGACGGATATCTCTGTGCGGGATTTTCTAGGCTATTTCTCTTTTTTCTGGTAGCCCGTCATGTACTTTTAATATATAATAGATTCAATTACCATTTATGATTTAACTAAATATTATTTTTGAATTCAAATATATATTTGAAATTTAAAATTGAACGGTTTTCTCCTCAAAACCAAAAATTCAGTAGAGGTCTCGATCCCTCTATGGTTCTTTTAGTTTTGCGCGGAAATTTCTCGAATTTTCTTATACTTGAATGCAATGCACGCACATGTGGCCTCACTATTTCTAGAGATTATATTAGGTTATTACATACCGCGAGGAAAAATAAGATGGTGTCTCAAGACAATGCCAAGGCAAAAAGAGTAGTGGCTACATCATGTCCCCTTGACAAAGACTGCATCGCAGGTGGCACCCATGGTGCCGGAAGAAATCCAGAGCTATCTCCACAAGGCCTCATCCACGTTGAATGAGCCCAAGGAAACGGCGATGACTCGTTGACTTTCGACATCTTGGTGAACTAATCCCAGCGTCCAATCGATGCCGAGCGCCTCTCCCCCGACATATGATAGCCTCTGGATCAGGAGGCAACTCGTGGCGCTAGTGAGGTGGACAAACCTCTCCAAGTGGTGTTGCCTGCCTAACCTACTTTTTTGAAGGTCACACCCGACCCTCATCATTCTCACAATCATCTCCTTTGAGGCCCAGGTTGACTCACGGCGCCATTGTTATAAGCAATGAACTTCCTAGTCATTTTTGGAATATTGCGCCATGCTCCAACTTCCGTTTTTCACCCTGACTTTTGTATCTCCTTGTATTTATGAAGCTCTCCTACATGTACCGTATCAGCGGGGGCTAGGAATGGTGTCTATCGTCAAGCTGCTCCGTGTCAACACCAAGGCCTAAAGTGTCGAGCTCTGGCTTGTCCCAGTAATAAGGTCACCTCACCCATAGTTCTTGCTGTTTGAAATCCTCGTACGACACATATACGGAAACTAACAAATGCATGGCAAGCAATTCATGCTAAGCCTATGACTTACTCTTTGAGGATTCAACAGGACATGCATTTTCCCTACGGTCTCCTCCCCGAGGGACTTATGGGGCGGCTCACGAGGGCACTTCCCCTCAAATAGCATAAATTCATGCTAGGCCTACGTCTTCCTCCTCGTGGAGCCAACATGACGTGCATTTTTCCTACGGTCTGTTCCCCGAGGGACTTAAGCGATGGCTCACGAGGTCACTTCCCCTCAAATAGCATTAGTTCATGCTAATCCTATGGCTTACTCCTCGAGGAGCCAAAGCTACGTGCATTTTCCCTACGGTCTCCTCCCCGAGGGACTTACGGGGCGGCTAACGAGGGCACTTCCCCTCAAGTAGCATAAATTCATGCTAAGCCTACGGCTTACTCCTCGAGGAGCCAATCAGACGTGTATTTTCCCTACGATCTCCTCCATGAGGGACTTACAGGGAATCTCATGAGGGCACTTCCCCTCAAGTAGCTAAATCCATTCTAAGCCTACGGCTTCCTCCTCGAGGATCCAATAGGATATGCATTTTCCCTACCATCTCCTCCACGGGGAACTTGCAAGGCTGATCACGAGGGAACTTCCCCTCAAGTAGTATAAATTCATGCTAAGACTATAGCTTCCTCCTCAATGAGCCAACAGGACTTGCATTTTCTCTATGGTCTCCTCCACGAGGGACTTATGGGGAGGCTCACAAGGGCACTTCCCCTCAAGTAGCATAAATTCATGCTAAGCCTACGGCTTCCTCCTCGAGGAGCCAACAAGACATGCATTTGTCATACGGTCTCCTCCCTCAGGGACTTACGGGACAATTCATGAGGGTACTTCCCCTCAAGTAGCATAAATACATGCTAAGCCTATGGCTTCCTCCTCGAGGATACAATAGGACATGCATTTGCCCTACGGTCTCCTCCACAAGGGACTTACGGGTGGCTCACGAGGGCACTTCCCTCAAGTAGCATAAATTCATGCTAAGCCTACGGCTTCCTCCTCAAGGAGCAAACAAGACGTGAATTTGCCGTATGGTCCCCTCCCTAAGGGACTTACGGGGCGATTCATGACGGAACTTCCCCTCAAGTAGCATAAATACATTTCTAAGCATATGGCTTCCTCTTCAAGGAGCCAACGGGATATGCATTTACCCCGCGGTCTCCTCCACGAGGGACTTATGGGGCGGCTCACGAGGGCACCCCCACAGCAGTCTAAGTTCGTTGAAGCCATATGGTTTCCTTCTCGAGGAGCCAATAGGAAGCAAATTTTTCATGTGTCCCCATTCACGAGGGACACAAGGGACGGTGCTCGAGGGCGCTTCTCGCTAAGAACATGGGATCGCTGGAACCCTTTGATTCTTCTCCTCCGAGGACCTAGCATAAAACGCGTTCACCCTACGATTTCCCTATAAAGGAACCTAAGAGGGCTCCCTCCATCGTGAATACTAACGCGGGAAGATCACCAGGCTCATGTGGCTTCCCTCGATCTAGTGTGACACAGTCCGCTGCTGCCGAAAACTAGCGTGGAAGGAATAGGAGAACAGAACGCATATACACATGGGCGCTAAAGTCACCCTCTCAAGGGGTAGACAGTGTTTCCCCTCCTCAAGGAATCGCTCCTCCACAAGACCAGTGAAAAGCCTCCTCCACGAGGGCACCTACCACAAGCTAAGTTCCAGTGTCTCCAGTACCATTCCCTCTTCACGCTCTCTTTTTTCTTTTGCGCTCCCGACGAGAGCTTTTTACTTATCCACAAACTCCTTGACGTGCTACGAGGTGCCTCGAGAAGAAATCTCGCAACCACCTTCTCTGGATAGTGACACCCGCTATTCCTAAGAAGGCCAGCGTTTTGTATCACTTTTCTCGGGGCTGGTCCCTAACAGCGTGTCATGACAGGGTGCACGAAAGAAAACAAGCTCTGTGAGGGACTAGAAAATAGAACACCTAGAGGATTCACTAATAACATATCCATTACAGGCACACCCACAGGGCAAACACTAGAACATTGCTACACATTAATGTTCACAGAATACATGCACCATCTTCCGGGGCACGACGACAGCGATGTCCGGCAAACCTCTTATACGCTCCAGAGGTGGTGCAAGTAGTCGAGACGGCACAACAATGTGTCAAACACAGACACAGAGAAATCCCTACCTTCTCCGCCGTGGTAGCAATACTGCAGCAGGAAGCCGCGCCCGGCGTTGTTCTCGCGGACGAAGCGCTCCTAGACGACGGTGAGGAACATGGCTCTCGGTGTTGGGGCCTCGATGTTCATGCTCTAGCCATCGCTGCCGCTGGAGTGCCTCAGCCTAGCTCCCCCCGACATGGTGCTTATGGCTCTAAGTGTAAAATATTCATAGAGCTTCACTCTTCGGGCCCAATCCACATCGTAGAGGATGATGAAAAAGTCGATAATAGTGTCGGTTTCATCCTCAATTTTGCCACTGCTAGCAGGGGGATTGGAGGTGGCAATGACGCCGGTTCCCGACCATCGCCTCGGCCTCCGTTGTGGACAAAGTCGATAATAGTCTATTTTCGCAAGGTCGATAATAGTCTATTTCCGCAAGGGTGAGAGCAACAATCCTTTATGGAGGTGACAAAGTCGATAATAGTCTATTTCCGCAAGGGCGAGAGCAACAATGCTTTATGGACGCTCCATCCTCAGCCACTATGACAGAAGTGGAAGTCGGCGCACCTCTACGACCGGCACATGCCCCCGGTGCCCTCTGCGGCCGGTCCCTCGCGGTTTCCCCAGTCTACGCTTCACCAACGGACCCTCCTCCGCCTCTGCCATCATGGCCTTGCCCTTCTCGGCAGTAGACGCTCACTTCGGCACCATTGAAAGAAGGTAAGCACTAGCGTGGTAATTCAGGAAGAAAGGAGAAAGAGCGGAGTGAGCGGCATCGAGGGTAAAAAGCATCAAGCCTTTTATCTTATGAATCGTGGCAAAAGACTACATCTTTTCCTTCATTACTGGGCCTTAACCACTGGTCAATTCCACGGACCTTCAATCATTATGGAGCAACTTCTGAGACGTGGCCGGCCCCACGATGATTCTCGATCCGATGGTAGGAGCCGCGCGACCGCTTTATGTGCATGGCCAGGATGCTCATCGGTTGATTCCGTGTTGGCTCGAGTAGCGGCAGCACCCCACCAACTGTTTGGGCCCTTTCCCCTTCACATCCACCGAAGGACACGTGCGGGGCAAGCGTCCGAGGGCTACTATTGGGTCAATGGCAACCGAGGTACCTAGACCCACCGGTTGCTAGGCCCATTGGCCGAGTAGCGATGGCCTCGCGAGGCCATATCTCCTCGAGGAGGAACGAATAGCCCTTCACAAGGCCCGCTCCACTAGGGCGGGACCTCGTCCAGGTTGCCTCCAGGAGAAAGGCTTTAGGAGGAGGCAACTCTATGCAGGCCTCCGATCTCTCCCATTAAACCCCAGGGACACGCTCGTAATCTCGCCGCACGTGGAAGAAAGACCACGGGCACAACGGGCAGTCCACGGACATATAGACCGTGTGGTCTGCCTCGGAAAAGAAGAGGCATTGTCTGGCCTCTTTGGTGATAAAGAAGGGCTGACGGCAACAGAGTCTGTCCCCCTACCTCTTTGCCACTTTTGTGCAAAAAGGTGGTGGATAGCACCATGCTGCGGGGGAGACGACAGCGGCGACCACAGCTTTATGATGGACCGACGTCCCCCGGAGATCCTATACCGAGTCCATGTAAATTAGACTTGTAGACGCTCTCCATGGGCCGCAATATGGCAACCTTTACCTCCCAATGAATTGGGGGAAGAGGTCCGGTGCCACTATAAAAGGGGAGCTACCCCAACCTTTGAAGGGGTTGATCCTTACGATCTGAAACCCTAGGAATCACTCGATATTATACCCTTGTGAAGCACCATGACCAATACACAAAAGAAGTAGTTGGGGCTTTACCTCCTCACGAGAGTCCCGAACCTGGGTAAAAAAAACCATGTCATCTCTCTGTCGTGTGCAAACTATGTCGCCCCCATCGTCGGATAAAAGATCAAGCACGTGTTTAGTCTCCTCGCGAAGCCGGGGCTCATCGATGCCCTTGTTCTTCCGTGGGAATTCCTTTCTCTGATAGGCTGCTTTGGGAGGAAGGTCTCATAGAGCCTGTCTCATCTCGTAGTTGTCAGTCGCACTCCAATGCATGCCTTAGGGACGCCTTGACTAGTATTACTCCCCTAGGACCTGTGAGTTTAAACATCAGGTAGGTGTAGTTGGGGATGCCCACGAACTGCAAGATGTGCAGGCACCCGAGAAGTGTGTTTTAGACCATGGTGTTAGATTATAAGTTGGTTTGATTTTTGCTTGTAACATAAGTTAGGGTTTGCCCGGCCAGACAGCTATAGATACCCTTTGTAACCTCTCAAACAACATCAATTATTATGAGACAATTATATTTCTTCATGGTATCAGATTAGTTCGATCCTTGGGCATGGACCAACCACCCACCCCGCCGCCGTTGCCACCGCCAGCTACTTCAAGCAGCGCCCCACCCTCGCTGCCTCCAAACAAGCTTCTGTCATGGCCACCTCTTCCTCCACCACGGCCTCTCCATCCTATAATATTTATGTAGCCCAACAATCTCCACCACCATCACTATGTCGATACTATCTCTGATGTTAGCCTATTTATTCCAATCACCTTAGATCTACCAAAACACAACTACTACCATTGGTGTCATTTGTTCGAAGTTCATATAGGCTGATGCAATCTCCTCGTCCATGTCGACATTGACTCTTTCCCCCATCCATCGTATACTCGATGGGTGAAGGACGACCTCTCCATGATCCAGTGGATCTACCAACAGGTGTCCACCAGGATCTTCAATCTCGTCTTCCGCGAAGCCTCCAATGCTGCCGTCCTCTAGGCGGCCCTTCGTCAACTCTTTCAGGATAATATCTATGCTCGCATTAACACCCTCCACACCAAGCTCTGAAACACCATTCAAGGCGACTCTCAAGTGGGGGTCTACTTCTAGAGGCTCAAGTATCTTTCCAACGAGCTCCGCGAACTCGGCGACCCCATCGATGATCATTAACTCATCAATATCCTCCTCATCAGGCTTAGTGAACGTTTTGATAAGCAAGCCTCTTTCATCCCATGATGCGGCCACGACCCTCCTTCGTCAAGGTTTGCTCTATGCTACAATGGGCCGATCGCGCCATCACCGACAAGGAGTATCGCCCCCAAGTTTTTGTGGCCATCCCGCGACCGCTCGTTGATACGTCGTAAACGTATCTATAATTTTTGATGGTCCATGCTTGTTTTGTATCAACTTTATTATGTTTTGTTTACACTTTGAGGTATTTTTATACATTTTCTGGAACTAACCTATTAACAAGATGCCGTAGTGCCACTTGCCTGTTTTCTACTGTTTTGGTTTCAGAAAAGCTAGTAAGGAAATATTCTCGGAATTGGATGGGACAAAAGCCAAAGTCAATATTTTACCAGAAGTAACACGGAGTCTGAAGGGCAGCCAAACTGAGGCCACGAGGTGGACAGACCTAAGGCTAGCACGGTCACCCCCTAGGGCACGCTGCCCCATGGTGTGGGCCCCACGGGCGCCCACCGACCTTGCCCCTTCTCCTATAAAAGTACCCCGATGCAGAAACCCTAAGGACCCTATCAAAAATCCACGAAAGAGTCTATAGCCGCCCCCATATCCATCCATAGATCAGGGGGATCCGAAGCTCTTCCCGGCACCCTGCCGGATGGGAGAGATCATCCTGAAGGCCTTCTTCATCACGATGCTAGCCTCCGGAGTTATGCGTGAGTAGTTCAACCATGGACTATGGGTCCATACAGTAGCTAGATGGTTGGTTCTCCTCCTTTGTGCTATCATGTTTAGATCTTGTGAGCTCCGTTCATGATCAAGATCATATATTTGTAATCCTATATGTTGTGATTGCGGGGATCCGATGGATACTGAGATACTATGTCAGATTGATTATTGATTCTATCATGTCTATGTTATTTGTGATCTTGCATGCTCTCCGTTGCTAGTAGCTATCTTGGCCAAGTAGATGCTTGTAACTCTGAGAGGGAGTATTTATGCTCGATAGTAGGTTAATACCTCTAGTAATCTGGGGAAGTGACAGAAATCTCTAAGGTTGTACATGTGTTGTTGCTACTAGGGAGAAAACAACAATCCTTTGTCCATGGGGCAATTATATTGTTTACTTTACACACTTTCCTTAATGCAATTATCTATTGCTTGTAACTTAATACTGGAAGGGGTTCGGACGATAACCTGAAGGTGGATTATTAGTCATCGATGCAGTTGGATTACCGTCTATGTATTATGTTGTAATACCCAATCAAATCTCGTAGGAGTCAAGATGTCTAGTATATGCATTGTTATGCTTTCTCAATCTGACAATTGCCTCGTTGTAATTTGTTCACCCAACATGCTATTTATCTTAAGGAGAAACACCCCTTGTGAACTGTGGACCCCAGTCCATTCCCTTACCATTAATATACCATCTATTGTTTACCGTTTACTATTTACTTTCTACACGCAATTACTATCTTCCACACTATACGTTTAGTCCTTTGTTGTCAGCAAAACCAGTGAGATTGACAACCTCACTATAAGTTGGGGCAAAGTTCTATGGTTGTGTTGTGTAGGATTCCAAGTTGCTAGAAACACCTTGGAGTTGTTTCCTTACTCCTACTGGTTCGATAACCTTGGTTTCATAACTGAGGGAAACTTGCTGATGTGCTCATCATACCTTCCTCTTCGAGTTCCCAATGAGCTCTACATATCTTGAGCCATCAAACACTTTTTCTGGCGTTGTTGCCGTGCAGTTAAGGATAGCTTCAATCTCTTCCTCCTCATCAATCGCTTTTCAGGGAGAAAGAATATTATTGCAAGGGGAGTCTCTCACAACCAGTCTCTTTACTTAGTTTTTGTTTTTCTTAGTTTATTTTTCTTTGTTTGCTTGTTTATTTTTATAAAAAACACACAAAAAATTAGTTGTACTGGTTTGCTTCTTTTATCAAAAACACAAAAAAATAGTTCCTATTTCAGTTTCTATTTCTGTTGGCTTGCTTTAATCTTGCAAAAAAATGAATAATCCTGGAAAAACTAAGTTGTGTGATTTCACTAGCACAAACAACAATGATTTCATGTGCACACCTATTGCTCCACATGTTCCTGAAGCTGCTTTCTTTGAAATTAAACCTGCTTTGCTCAATCTTGTTATGAAAGAACAATTCTCTGGTGCTGGTACTGATGCTGCTGATGCTCACCTTAATAACTTTGTTGAACTTTGTGAGATGTGAAAACATAGGGATATAGATGGAGATATTATTAAGCTTAAATTGTTTCCTTTCTCTTTGAGAGGAAAGGCTAAAGAATGGTTGATATCCCTACCTAGAAATAGTATTGATTCTTGGATTAAATGCAAAGATGCTTTCATTGGAAAATATTTCCTCCTGCTAAGATTATATCTATGAGAAGTGAAATAATGAAATTTAAACAATTTGATAATGAACATGTTGCCCAAGCTTGGGAAAGAATGAAATCTTTGGTAAAGAATTGCCCCACTCATGGACTGACTGCTTGGATGATTATCCAAACTTTTTATGCAGGACTGAATTATTATTCAAGAAATCTATTAGATTATGCTGCTGGAGGCACCTTTATGACCATTAATTTTGGTGCTGTAACAAATCTCCTTGATAATATGATGGTTAACTATTCTGAATGGTACACTGAGAGAGCTCCACAAGGTAAGAAGGTAAATTCTATTGAAGAAACTTCCTCCTTGAGTGATAAAATTGATGTTATTATGTCTATGTTGGTTAATGGAAAAACTCATATTGATCCAAATCATGTTCCCTTAGCCTCTTTGGTTGCCCAAGAAGAGCAAGTTGATGTGAACTTCATTAGAAATAATAATTTTAGCAATAATGTCTATAGGAATAGTTTTGGTAGTACTAATTATAGGCCATATCCTCCCAATAATGGTAATGTTTATGGAAATTCCAACAACAACAATAGAAGTGCACCCTCTGAACTTGAAGTCATGCTTAAGGATTTCATTAGTAAACAAACTGCTTTCAATTAAACTGTCGAGGAAAAACTTTCGAACGCTGAAAAAATATATCATCTTTGTCTTAAGCATAATATTCTTTGATTAATAAAAATGGCTGCTAAACCTGAAACTACGGAAAACCCCCTTGTTGCTACTAATGCCATACAAGTTAGAATTGATAAAAATGTTAGACTATTAGCTGAATTGCATGCTAAGTGGGAAAGAGAAGATGAAATTGCTAGAAATAGTTGTATTTGTACTATTACCACCACCAATGTTGATACTAGCAAACCACATGAAGTCCCCATTCCTTGTGCCACAATGCCTAAAACCAATGGAACCTTTTCCAATAAAAATGCAAAAATTCTTCGAAATATGGGAAACAGTAGTTCTACTACCTTGGATGGTAATTTTGATTTTGATCTTGATGGTTGCAATATTTCTGAAGTAATTATGTTCCTACAAAAGCTTGCTATAAGTCCTAATGCTAGTGCTATGAATATGGCCTTTACAAAACACATTACAGATGCTCTCATAAAAATTAAAGAAGAAAAATTGAAACATAAAGCTTCTATTCCTAGGAAATTAGACGATGCTTGGGAACCCATCATTAATATGAAAGTGAATGATTTTGATCTCAAAGCTTTATGTGATCTTGGTACTAGTGTCTCTATTATGCCTAGAAAGATTTATGAAATGCTTGATTTGCCCCCATTGGAAGATTGTTATTTAGATGTCCAACTTGATGATAATGCTAAAAAGAAACTCATGGGGAGTACCAATGATGTTCTTATTATGGTTAACAATACCTATATCCACGTTGATTTCTATGTTTTGGATGTTGAATGCAATGCTTCTTGTCCTATTATTTTGGGAAGACCTTTTCTTAGAACTATTGGTGCTATTATTGATATGAAGGAAGGCACCATTAAATATCAATTCCCACTCAAGAAAGGTATAGAACACTTCCCTAGGAAGATATAGAAGATAAATTTTGCCTCTCCTATTAAAACAAATTTTGATCTTAATGCTTCTTCATTAAAAAATACTTGAATCTTGCTCCTATGCCTAGCTGAAAAGCATTAAAGAAAAGCACTATTGGGAGATAACCAAAATTATTTTTACTTTCAGTAAGTTTTTCTTTTGTTGAGTCTTGGAAGTTATTGCCTTCGTAATAACCTCTCCTTATCCTTTTTGTGTGGTTTATGTGCTAAGAATAACCTCTAATGAGAGAGAAGTAAGACTTGGGAAAGTTGCTGTCCCGAAACATATTTTTGTGCTTCACTGTAAAAAATCGTGAAAAATCCCTGTATGTCGGATTGAGCTGTAATTTTTTGGGCTTATGCCGAAGGTTATTATATAACTTTCGTTAGTTTAGCACTTTCCGATTTGAGCAACATAAGATCTTCGAAAAAATAGGTTTTTACCTGCTGGTCTGTTTTGACAGATTTCTATCATTATTTGCATTTGCCTCTTAATCTCTTTGTCTTTGAGTTCTCTTTGAGTTCTCTTTGATCACTTGAGATTTTAGAAGGAATTGCTACAGTAGCTTGTGTTTTAATGGAAGTTTTACTTGTGTTGAAACTAAACACAAAGACTTATTATCTTAAATACACTAATGTTACTAATGAAGATTGTGTGAAGTTTTGTATGAAGGAATTTTTCAAGTGTAGGGAAGAATAATGTGATGAGATGAAGTATGGACAAAATCTCAAGCTTGGGGATGCCACCCGTGTCACCCCAAGAAATATTCAAGAGGTACTAGCGTCAAAGCTTGGGGATTCCCAAGGCATTCCCTTCTTCATCAAGAAAAATCTCGGGTTTTCTTCCAAAAAACTTCATTTTTATTGTTTCATGCACAATTGTGTTGTTCTTGGAGCGTTTTTTTCTTTTAGTTTTCTTTTGTTTGGTTTGCTTGAATAAATTGGTTCGACCCCCGCATCCATATGTTTTTTCAAATAAGTTGACTGGTGTTGGAAGAGAGTAGGAAGCTTCATGCTTATAAGTGGTATAAAAGGAGCTTGTTTTGACTGTGGCCTAGACTTTATCATGTCATCTTTGATGTTGCTTTGACCTTATGCTTAGTGATTATTGTTGTAGCATGACTTGTTCCAAACAAATGATATTGCTTAATGTGCCTTGAAAGAATCATGTGTTGCTTTAGCATACAAAAGCATAGTATTGTGGTATTCTCCTTTGATGCTTTATTTGGGTTGACTTGGCACATGCTTACACCATGTTAAGACTATACCAATCACCTTAGCCTCTATGATCATTTAGTTTTTGAGTTGCAATATCACTTTATACTTTAATTAATAATGTTTTGTCGCTTTGCATGATTATGGCCATTATTGCTCTCTTAGTTAGTCGCTCCCAGTCTTTTGCTAGCCTCCACCTGTACCACGTATGAGTTCCACTCATGCATCCAACCTCCAAGAAAACCAAGTTATTCCAAATAGTCCACTATAAATTCCTATGCATTGTGTATTACACCATTCCAGGTATATTCATGTTTTTATCTACCTTCCGAATTAAACTTGTTATGAGAAAATTAGTGATTAAATCGCTCACAAGCTTGATGGAACACTTTATTTTATTGCACTTAATAAACTTGAACCATTGTGTACATCTATGTTGCTTATATGCTTGCACTTTATAAGTTCTGAATTAGCAGAACCATGATACCATGGGGAACGCTTTCAACATTGCACTTACTATTCAGTTGATATCATGTTCTTTTGTTTATGGATCCCGACGGTGTGAAATAAAAGGGGAGCTTGTAAGCTCATGGAGTTTGTATGTGTGTTAGAGAAACACCTGGGCGGCTAACCTAAGCCATGCCTAATCATGGTGGAAACTTGCAGCATAACCATAGTGAGCATTCTGTGAAGCATCCTCAATAAGAACCTATGAAAATAGCAAATAAAAAGATTGCTGACATGCTCATTGTCTGTTGCCTTGTCATTTTGATATGGTAAAGCTCATGTGTCATGGGGAAAGGGGTACCCCCGTTGGCAGTTATCCATGATACACATGTACTTACAATGACAAGAACTTACTTGTGACTAAACTTGAGTAGCATGAGGTTCAGTACTCGTAAGCAAGGGCATGAGATTTTCAACTTATAACTTTTCAAGCATATCCTCATATTTGTGTCACTTTAACCTTAATCACCTCAAGATGCTTATGATAGGGGCAATGAGAGCTGAAAGCTAATAAGTACCATAATTTTTGGAAGCTCTTTATGAAACTTGAAATCCCTGCTTCCCTCTGTGAAGGGCCTTTCTTTTTACTTTTATGTTGAGTCTCCATCTTCTATCTTTATGCACAAATTTAGAGAGCATAGTCGTCATTCTTAGTTTAATGTGCATTGTCCCAAAATTTGTTGATTGATTCATAACTTTAATATTGCTTGTTCTTAAATTATTTGTATCTAATCACCCTTATGTATTTATGTTTTGCTATACCATGAGGTACAAGCTGAATACCACTCTTAATATGTTTTCTATATGTGAAACAGACAAACGTCTTACAATGCATTGTTATCCATGATCTTTTGTTTGTACCTTTTCATGTTACAACATAGTTGCTATGTCTTATTGTTAGAACTCTATCTTTCATGCTCATGTTTAGAGTACTTTGATCCCAGCTATCAATGCTTTACAAATACCTTGATCAAGATTGTGATGGTGCATGTCACCTAAAAAATTATTCTTTTTATCACTTACCTACTAGAGTACGAGCAGGAGTTAAGCTTGGGGATGCTTGATACATTGTAAACGTATCTATAATTTTTGATGCTCCATGCTTGTTTTGTATCAACTTTATTATGTTTTGTTTACACTTTGAGGTATTTTTATACATTTTCTGGAACTAACCTATTAACAAGATGCCACAATGCTAGTTGCCTATTTTCTGCTGTTTTGGGTTTCAGAAAAGCTACTAAGGAAATATTCTCGGAATTGGACGGGACAAAATCCAAAGTCAATATTTTACCAGAAGGAACACAGAGTCCGAAGGGCAGCCGAAGTGGGGCCACGAGTTGGACACACCTAGGGCTGGCGCGGCCACCCGCTAGGGCGTGCCGCCCCATGGTGTGGGCCCCTTGGGCGCCCACCGACCTTGCCCCTTCGCATATAAAAGTACCCTAATGCAAAAACCCTAAGGACCCGATCAAAAATCCACGAAAGGGTCTGTAGCCGCCCCCATCTCCATCCCTATATCGGGGGATCCGAAGCTCTTCCCGGCACCCTGCCGGAGGGGAGATATCATCCCGGAGGCCTTCTTCATCACCATGCCAGCCTCCGGACTGATGCGTGAGTAGTTCACCCTTGGACTATGGGTCCATACAGTAGCTAGATGGTTGGTTCTCCTCCTTTGTGCTATCATATTTAGATCTTGAGAGCTCCATTCATGATCAAGATCATCTATTTGTAATCCTATATGTTGTGTTTGCGGGGATCTGATGGATATTGAGATACTATGTCAGATTGATTATTGATTCTATCATGTCTATGTTATTTGTGATCTTGCATGCTCTCCATTTCTAGTAGCTATCTTGGCCAAGTAGATGTTTATAACTCAAAGAGGGAGTATTTATGCTCGATAGTAGGTTCATGCCTCTAGTAATCTGGGGAAGTGACAGAAATATCTAAGGTTGTACATGTGTTTTTGCTACTAAGGAGAAAACAACAATCCTTTGTCCATGGGGAAATTGTATTGTTTACTTTACACACTTTGCTTAATGTAATTATTTGTTGCTTGTAACTTTATACTGGAAGGGGTTCAGAAGATAACCTGAAGGTGGATTATTAGTCATAGATGCAGTTGGATTATGGTCTATGTATTATGTTGTAATGCCCAATCAAATATCGTAGGAGTCAAGATGTCTAGTATATGCATTGTTATGCTTTCTCAATCTATCAATTGCCCCGTTGTAATTTGTTCACCCAACATGCTATTTATCTTAAGGATAAACACCTCTAGTGAACTGTGGACCCCAGTCCATGCCTTTACCATTAATATACCATCTATTGTTTACCGTCTACTATTTACTTTCTTCAAGCAATTACTATCTTCCACACTATACGTTTAATCCTTTGTTTTCAGCAAAACTAGTGAGACTGACAACCTCACTGTAAGTTGGGGCAAAGTTTTGTGGTTGTGTTGTGCAGGATTCCAAGTTGCTAGCAACACCTTGGAGTTGTTTCCTTACTCCTACTGGTTCGATAACCTTGGTTTCATAACTGAGGGAAACTTGCTGATGTGCTCATCATACCTTCCTCTTGGGGTTCCCAACAAGCTCTACATATCTTGAGCCATCACCCGTACCGGCCCCAACTGCGCCACCTCCTCTAACATCAGTGCAACCACGTCCCGGCTGGCGCCCTAGTCCTAACTACTGTGGCACGAGGCCGAACTTCTGTCCTCCATGATCTTCATCAACACTGTCATCCCTGGCTCCTCCAAGTGGTGCCCCACCTCCAGATCATGCGCCTCCAGCGTCGCCCATCTGATGCCCTCCACATGACCCATGGACAAGACTCGTGCAGGCCCGATCCATGCCTTGGGCTGCCCCTGTCTGATTGGCACTCCATCGGCCTACTCCAGCTCCTAGATGCCGGGCATGCTGAAGGGAATATGCCCGAGAGGAAATAATAAAGTGGTTATTATCTTATTCCTTGTTTATGATAAATGTTTATTTTGCATGCTATAATTGTATTGATAGGAAACATCAATACATGTGTGTTTAATAAACAAATAAAAGGTTCCTAGTCATGCCTCTCTTATAGACTAGCTCGTTGATTAACAAGATGATCAAGGTTTCCTGATCATGGACATTGGATGTTGTTAATAACGAGGTCACAACATTGGTGGAATGATGTGCTGAACATTCATCCGAAGTATATCATTACGATCAGAGTCATTATGTTTATATTGCTATAACATCATACGAAGTAATCTCAGTCCTTAGACCATGAGATTATGTTAATTGCTAACACCGGAAGAGTATCTTGATAACATCAAACGTCACACCGTAACAGGGTGACTATAAAGGTGGGTTCAGTGCTATGAAGGTGTTATGTTGAGGCTCATGGATCAAGAGTGGGATTTGTCCATCCTGATGACGGATATATATACTCTAGGCCCTCTCGGTGATATCACATTGAAATAGCTTGCAAGCAAGTGATGTGATCACTAGAATGTTATATCACGGGAACGAGAAAAGAGTGCATGTCGGAAACAAGATCAAACTAGGTATTTGGATACCGATGATCGCATCTCGGACATGTAATATATCGCGAGACAAAGGGATTTAGTTACGACGTTAAAGGTTCACACGATCACAAGAGTCATCGTTGAATGTGTAGGAGTCAGTATGGATCTCCAGGTCCCGCTTCTGATTATTGATCTGAGAGCGGTCTCGATCATTCGCGAACCGTAGGGTGACACACTTAAGGGATACCGACACCATTTGGAGCAAATATGTTTCAGATAAAGATTTAAGAAAGCGCTGGAATTATTTCAATAGACACCAAAACTGTTTCGAGGGAAATTGCTGAAATTGGTTTTGCATGTAATATTGAAATGTTGCAGGGTTTTTTTTGTGAATGTTTGTTAATTAAAGTAATTAACAAAATTCTGAATAAAATTAATAAAAGAGTTTTATTAAATGAGAGAGCATTAAATTTGGAGAAATTTAATGCATTTAAAGTGGAGACTTTAAAGGAGAATGTGAAGGGGCAAACTTATGTGGAGGGGGTTACCACCACATGAATGGAGGAGGTGAAGGGTCACCTCCTCCATGCGCCGGCCATGAAGGAGGGGCACCCCCCTCCTCCTATAAAAGGCCACCCCCTCCTCACTTCTCACACACACCTCCTTGTGAAGGATCTCTCTCCCCCTCTAGTATTATTTCCCCATGGTCTCGGATTAGCGAGATACATGTTCCCGGTGGCTTTATCTGGAAAGGAGTTGCTGCTTCCGCTGCTTTGCTGGAGCGAGGGACGGAGGTTGTCGGGGTACCGGACGTGTGTGCGATCACGTATGCACCGCTGCTTTGCGGTGCTGGAGCTAGATCTGATGGACGTGCTGGAGCCGGACCTGCTAGACTTCATCACGATCTTGAGATCAGCAAGTGTACGACTACATCAACCATGAGTTCCTACTCGTTAACAAAACTCGTTGTCTTCGAGGGTAAGTTCTCCATGGATGTATGTCCACCCGTTTCTCTGTATCTAGTAGATAGATCTTGGCGTATAGTTCTCATCGTAGGAATTTTTTTGTTTTCTGTGCTGCGGACCCAACAGTGGTATCAGAGCCTGATCTATGCGTAGGTGCTTTGCACGAGAAGTACACATATGTTTATATGTGGGCGATGATGATCATGTTATTGCATCTTCTATGTACTTTGGATATTGGTGGCATAGTGGGATGAAGCGGCTCGGACCAACCTGACATGTCATCGTACATGAGACCGGTTCCACGACTGACATGCAACTTGTTTTGCATAAGTGGCTGGCGGGTGTCTGTCTCTCCTACTATAGTCAATATCTGATTTACAACGAGTTGCTAATAACTTAGTTATCCTCGTTGTGGTTCATGTTCGTAGGTAAGAACGGTTCTATCTCCGAAAGCCCTAAGCCACGTAAAACTTGCAATTGATAAATTAGAGGCGTCTAGTTTAGGTTGTTGCTGGGCTAGTGTCTTGATATGGTATTGTTGTAAGTAGATGTATGATAGATACTCTTACAACACATTCAACATGTAAGTTCCATAGACCTTGGCCTTACACACAAAGGAATGATAGAGATCATACATGATGCAAATGATAGAGATCAAATGCATGGACCATATCATCTCACTTTACACATTAAATGTTAGCATCTTAAACTGCTAGTTTGGCGCTTTCTGTAGCATTGTAAGATGATCCCTCACTTAAATATCAAGATAAAATGTGTTCTTCCTTAAGTATGCACCGTTCTATGGATCGTGTTTCGAGACATCACGTGATGATCGGGTGTTCTCAACTTTACGCTTTCATGCAACGGGTGTAAGACAGTTTTACACACGCGAATACTAAGGTTCTTACTTGGCGAGCCTAGCATGTACAGACATGGCCTTGGAACACGGACCGAAAGGTTAAGTATGAGTCATATAGTTGATGTGATGACCATATTGATGCTCGCCTTTGAAGCTACACCGACTCACGTGATGATCGGACTTGGTGTAGTGGATTTGGTTCATGTAATCACCAAAAAGGCACGAGGGGTGTCGTTTTTGAGTGGGAGTTCATTTCTAATTTGGATTAGTCGAACTCAATTTGTCATAAATTAAATCAAAGTGAATTTGCATATTTTGTTGTAGTCATTGGCATTCGTTTTCTACCTTATGCTTAGTTTTTATTTGAGATAATAGAACTATAGAATTCTGGATATTTACTTTACGAACTGGTATCGTATTGTTTCGAATGTCAATTTAAAGTTTGTAAGTCCTATTGCAAACTTTCAGCAAACTCTATTTACTCCATGAAGTTTAATAAGTAGTATTAAATTAAGAGTAAGAATTCCAATGTTAGTATCTAAAGTATCATGTTTGCCTCCATGATTATTGATATTCAAAAAGTTGTTTTAATATCAAGATTATATTGGAGCTAAAAATTGTTTCAGAAACCATCATGTGTGAAAGATATTGTGATATCTGAAACAATGTTTTTTGGTTGCATTATGATAGAGTATAATTTAGCAAAATACATGTTCTCATATTGTATGAGAATTTGTGAAGGATGGAGATGCTAGGCATCCGAATCTACCAAAAAGGTTTTGGGAACTAATATTATACTCGCGATTCTTCCTTATAGGCTATAGTAGCTTGATCATGAAAGTTGTCATGATAAGGATGAATATAAGATGTAAGTAAAATGTCTACTACACTAATAGATTACTAAAGAATGGATTTTTGAAAGAACACCAAACATTTGATGATGGTGATCCACTTCAAAGTGCAAGTCCAAAGGTATTAGTAGTTGACTATATACGCTTTGTACCATGTGTCATGTTGATGACACCACTATTGATGTTGATAGATTCTTTTAAAAGAAAAGGAATTGCTGAAAGAGAATCCATAAAATATTTGGCAGAAAGTAAAAGGTTGGAGATGTCCAACTTAGGTATATAGAAGATATACATGTTATGGCTATATTCCTTGCTTGTTAAACAATGTGGTTCTTAGGTATTGGATACCGAATTGGTTGGTATGAAGTGTCATACAGGACAACGCAATTCATGAACTACAATGGCCTAAGTAACCAGCAAGAGAATGAGTGATGATGTTCATCGAAAACAAATAAAGTGTTATTGTGTTTTTCGTTGTCATCAAACCAAGCCTTCAAGATTTGTTTAAATAATTGTTATTTTGTACCGGTATTATGAGAACAATGGTTGTTCAAATAATTACCGTATTCCATAAAGGATGGATGCACTTTTACAAGTCTAGTTGGAGAAATCACATCCATAAACACTATTGCTAAAATGTCACAAGACGAATGATTGAAATATCACTTATGAAGTGACATCGCTGTTTGAATTATATTTGAAAGAAAACATGAAGAAACTCCATGTTGATGGATTTTTGGAGTCTTTGATTTTGATCAATTGACGCATGTGAGACTTTCCTCGAGATAATTGAAACTCCGTCCATAGGCCAAAGAGGAATGGATGACTAACTTATTGGATATTATGCATGTTGATGTATATTGTCCATTATGTGTAGCCATATGCGATGGATCTTTATGCTTCTCCAGAAATTTGAGTGATTATATCTATATATTTACTTAATAAGGAAGAAGTATGAAACATTTGAAAATTGTTCAAAGACTTTCAAGATGAAGTGAAAAATCATTGTAACAAGAGAATAAAAGAGTTTATGATTTGATCATAAAGGAAGATATTTGAGTTACATGTTTAGCAAAAACACCTAAGACTTGAGGAATTGTTCCATGATTTGTGTTTCTCGATAAACCATAGGAGTATGGCATATTCGAGAGATAAAATCAAACCATGTTTGACATGGTAAGATCAAGGGTGTTATTTATAAAACTGCCATTATGTTTTAAGGATTGAAGCTTTAGAGACTACCGCTTTTACACTGAAAAGAGCACCATCGTGATCCGTTGAAATGACACCATATGAGTTATGGTTTGGGATAAAACCCGAATTGTCTTTTCTTAAATTTTGGTATGCTATGCATAAGTAAAATGTTTACAACCAAAGTCGGATAAGCACGTCTTTGTAGGTTATCCCAAAGAATTTGTTGGGAATTCCTCCATAACACCAAGGATAAGAGAGTTTGTCTCTTAGAACGTCAAGTTTCTTGAGAAGGAATTTTTCGCGAAAATTTAAGTGGGAGGACAATAGAACTTTGATAAGGTTGTTGAACCTTAGCTATATGTGCTAAGTAGCGCAGTGCCGGAAAGTGTCCTGGTGGTGGCCACAATGCTCATGGCTCTCGTGATTACAAAGGGTGTGATCTTGGAGATTAGAGTTCCTATTGAACCATGTGGGTCGGTAAGAATCAAATAGTAAGATTTGAAACATAAGTCGTTATTGTTTTGACAATGATGAACCGACTGCATGCAAAGAAGCGATGATGGGCCCTGACTCCATAAAATGACTAGAAGTCATAGAATCCGTGATAGTATCCATACACGAGAAATCAAGTTTCTGAACTTGGAAGACCTTCCGGAAAGGCGTGAAGCCTATCAGTCGTGTTTGGATCTATAAAGAAATAGACATGGATGTTTGACATCTATGAAATAGTTGACATGTCGGAAAGAAGTTTACGGCAATGTTCAAGGAGTTGACTATGACAAGATATGATCTTTTATAGCAATATATAGTCTTGACGGATTAGTGTAGCAACCACTACATATAATTTGGTATATGGTAGTTGAATAAACAAAACAAGGTTCTTCTAATAGAACGGTAACCTAGGACATGTACATGACATGGTCCGAAGGGTTTTGTTAATTCAAAGGGTGCTAAAAGGGCATGTAAACTTCAATAGTTGAAGTAAGCATAGCGGAGTTGGAATCTTCACCATGATGAAACTGTTAAAAGAGTTTAAATTCATCGGAGATGACGAAGATGCTTGCATTTGCAAGAAATTAAGTGGGAGTGCTGAGACATATTTCTAATACATTATGTAGAGGACATATTGTTGATTGGAAATGATGTATCTTGAATTGACACAAGTTAAGGATTTCATTAAAATAAGATTTCGATGAAAGACTTGGGCAAACCCAGAATATTAGGCATCAATATCTATATGGATAGATTAAGGCGCTAATATGGTTGTGCCAAACATACATATATGAGATATTGAAAGGGTTCAATATGGAAACAACAAGAAAGGTTCTTGCTGCATGGAAAGGATTGTATCAAAATTCAAGTGTTTCAACACTTGGTGAGTAAAATCACATGAAGATTTTGATCGATTATACCATGATATGTATATATCCAGAATGTCCTATGCTCTAAATGTTATGAGCATATACCAGAATGATTCATAAGATGATCATTGGACAATAGTAAAGATATTCTTATGAGCTTTGGAAGAACTAAGAATATATAATGTATAAGTGACAAATAATTAAAGGTAGTTCATTGTAAAGTGTTACATTGATACTAGTTTTGTCACAAGATACAAATTAAATTTATCTCAATTTAGACTATGGGTGGCACAATATAATGTAAAGGATGTTCCATGATGGATTTGGATGAGTTCCAAAGTTGAGATATTGTGACGGATACTACAACAAAAGGCTAAGTATATGACTGCTATAGTAGCAGCATAGGAGGGCATTTGTGTTAAGTAGTTTGTTATCAAACTAGGTGTGGTTCAAAGTGGGATAATACTATGAAGATATATTGTGTGACAATAATATCAACATATTTTAACCCGAACGAACTAAAGGTCTCACCAGAGGACCAAATTTATACAATGCCATCTCATTTGAGAATGAGTGATGCGTAGAGACGCAAAGACATGCAAGTGACCTGAAACTGTCAGATCTAGAGATTATGTTAACCACTAGCAATCGCGTATATGCAACACCAGAAAGCCATAGGTGTTCAATACGCAAAGTTTTTCAAACTAGATTATTGACTCTAGTGCAAGTGGGAGACTGAAGGGAATATGCCCGAGAGGCAATAATAAAGTGGTTATTATCTTATTCCTTGTTTATGATAAATGTTTATTTTGCATGGTATAATTGTATTGATAGGAAACGTCAATACATGTGTGTTTAATAAACAAATAAAAGGTTCCTAGTCATGCCTCTCTTATAGACTAGCTCGTTGATTAACAAGATGATCAAGGTTTCCTGATCATGGACATTGGATGTTGTTAATAACGAGGTCACAACATTGGTGGAATGATGTGATGAACATTCATCCAAAGTATAGCATTACGATCAGAGTCATTATGTTTATATTGCTATAACATCATACGAAGTAATCTCAGTCCTTAGACCATGAGATCATGTTAATTGCTAACACCGGAAGAGTATCTTGATAACATCAAACATCACACCGTAACAGGGTGACTATAAAGGTGGGACCAGTGCTACAAAGGTGTTATGTTGAGGCTAATGGATCAAGAGTGGGATTTGTCCATCCTGATGACGGATAGATATACTCTGGGCCCTCTCGGTGATATCACATTGAAATAGCTTGCAAGCAAGTGATGTGATCAGTAGAATGTTATATCACGGGAACAAGAAAAGAGTGCATGTCGGTAACGAGATCAAACTAGGTATTTGGATACCGATGATCAAATCTCGGACATGTAATATATCGCGAGACAAAGGGATTTAGTTACGACGTTAAAGGTTCACACGATCACAAGATTCATCGTTGAATGTGTAGGAGTCAGTATGGATCTCTAGGTCCCGCTTCTGATTATTGATCTGAGAGGGGTCTCGATCATGTCTGCATTATTCGTGAACCGTAGGGTGACACACTTAAGGGATACCGACACCATTTGGAGCAAATAAGTTTTATATAAAGATTTAAGAAAGCGTTGGAATTATTTCAATAGACACCGAAACTGTTTCGGGGGAAATTGTTGAAATTGGTTTTGCATGTAATATTGAAATGTTGCAGGGTTTTTTGTGTGAATGTTTGTTAATTAAAGTAATTAACAAAATTCTGAATAAAATTAATAAAAGAGTTTTATTAAATGAGAGAGCATTAAATTTGGAGAAATTTAATGCATTTAAAGTGGAGACTTTAAAGGAGAATGTGAAGGGGCAAATTTATGTGGAGGGAGTTACCACCACATGAATGGAGGAGGTGAAGGGTCACCTCCTCCATGCGCCGGCCATGAAGGAGGGGAACCCCCCTCCTCCTATAAAAGGCCACCCCCTCCTCACTTCTCACACACACCTCCTTGTGAAGGATCTCTCTCCCCCTCTAGTATTATTTCCCCATGGTCTCGGATTAGCGAGATACATGTTCCCGGTGGCTTTATCTGGAAAGGAGTTGCTGCTTCCGCTGCTTTGCTGGAGCGAGGGACGGAGGTTGTCGGGGTACCGGACGTGTGTGAGATCACCGATGCACCGCTGTTTTGCGGTGCTGGACTTGGTGGTGCTGGAGCTGGATCTGATGGACGTGCTGGAGCCGGACCTGTTGGATTTCATCACGATCTTGAGATCAGCAAGTGTACGACTACATCAACCATGAGTTCCTACTCGTTAACAAAACTCGTTGTCTTCGAGGGTAAGTTCTCCATGGATGTATATCCACCTGTTTCTCTGTATCTAGTAGATAGATCTTGGCGTATAGTTCTCATCGTAGGAAAACTTCTGTTTTCTATGCTGCGGACCCAACACATGCACCCTCACACCAGATCTCCTGGACTACTCGGATCTCGTCCATAGGCGTAGACCTACATTCCTACACCATCCTACTACTCCTATGGCGCCCCGTGACCAACAAACTACAACACCTCAGTAGGAGGCCACTATCTGATGTACCAGTTGTCGCCACCCCTGATCGCACCAACACTACCATATACACCGACTTCGTCTCCTGCAACAATGCCAAGCTAGGACCAAGCTGCTTTCCTCCAGGCCATGACCAACTTTGCTTCTCAAGGAAACTCAGGTATGGGTTGGATTTTCGATTCCGATGCTTCTAGTCACATGTCTTGTTCGCGTAATATGTTGTTATCATGCACTTCTTTGCCTTTTTCTTCTATTACTCTCGAAGATGGTTATTTGATTCCTATTCACTGTGTTGGTCAAACCCATATTCTAAACCCCTCCTCGTTCGAGATGTTCTTGTCGCACCTGCTCTCATCAAATACTTAATTTATGTCCGTCAATTTACTCGTGATAACATTGTCTCCATCGAATTTTACTCTTTTGGCTTGTCGGTGAATGATTACCTGACCAAGGCAGAGATCGCATGCTTAAATAGTTTTGGATATCTATATTCCATCAACAGGGCTCCCACCACCACCCATCCCTCATCCATGGTGGCTTCGGTGGATCTATGGCACCAAAGATTAGGACATCCTCACGCCACCACACTATCACATCTTCTTAGTGAATTTTCAATTTCATGTAATAAAGATTCTCATGATCCCTTGGTTTGTGAGTCATGTAAATTAGGCAAACATGTTCATCTTCCCTTCAGTTCCTCACATTCTTGTAGTACCTTCCCATTTGAATTATTAAATTGTGATTTATGGACATCTCCCCATGCAAGTATCTCTGGTTTTAAATACTATCTTATAATTCTAAATGATTTTTCTCACTTTATTTTGACTTTCCCAATGCGAAACAAATCTGATGTACACACTATATTTATAAACTTCCAATGATATGTGTCTGCCCACTTGTTTCTACCTATAAGATTTGTCCAATGCGAAAATGGTCATGAATTTGACAATATTTGAAAGCAAAACTTTTTTCTTTAGCCATGGCATTCTCCTGCGTTTTTCCTGCCCCCTATACCTCCCCTCAAAACGGCAAGGCCGAACAAGCTCTCCTCACAATCAATGATATAATTTGTACTCTCTTAATTCATTCATCCATGCCTCCAAAATTTGGAGTTGTGGCCCTACGCACGGCCACATATTTACTCAACATAAGACCAACTAAATCAAACCCACACACTACTCCCTATTTTTCTCTTTTTGATGTCACCCCACTTATTCCGAGCTACGAGTTTTTGGTTGTCTTTGTTTTCCAAACATGTATGCCACCTCCCCTACCAAATTAGCACCCCGGTCTATCCCTTGTGTTTTCCTCGGATACTCTGATGGACACAAGGTCTTTCATTGTCTTGACTTACTATCCGTCCGTATTCACATCTCTCGTCATGTTCGTAGAACACGTCTTTCCATTTTCGCAATGCACACCATCTCCTGAACCCAAGTACTCTACACCGCCACCCCCTACCTAACGTGTCGTCCTACACCCTCTCCACGTCATTCCTGCCTCAGCCTAACTAACCCACAACCCTACCCAAAACACTACCCCTGCCGCGGCAAAAATTCACCCCCTTTTCCTGCCGCGGCAGCATCTGATAACACCAGCCCCACGGCAGTGTGCTCTGCCATGGCAGCCAAAACGGTTGAAAACTCTGTCACGGTAGACTTCTTTGTCGCGCAAGCCGAGTCTCCCTCCCCTTCGCCTGAGTCATTCACTGGGCTCTGCCTCTTCCTCCCCTCTACTCAATCCTCTAGCAAATGTCATGCATACTGCTAAAACTACCAATGATCATGTTATGCGTACTCGTGCAAAATCAGGATTTCACTTACCCACTCAAAAGCTTAATCTCAGTGTTACTCCATCTATCTCTTCCATCCCTAAAACATACAAATTAGCTCTTCTCGATCCTCATTGTATTTCTGCTATGCATGAAGAATTCCAAGCCCTCATCGATAGCAATGCTTGGAAACTCATTCCTCATCCTCCTGGTGCAAATGTAGTTTCTAGAAAATGGGCTTTTCATAAAAAATCCACTCTGATGGTACGCTCTATTGTTATAAAGCTCGTTGGGTCTGTCATGGTTTTTCTCAACAACATGGTCTTGATTACGATGAAACTTTCTCTTCCATTGTTAAACCTAGTACAATTCAAACATTTCTTAGTTTGAAGTTTCTTCGTCTTGGCCCATTCATCAACTTGATGTTAAAAGTAATTTTATTCATGGATCTCTAAATGAAACTATTTACTGTCAGCAACCTCTTGGTTTTGAAGACACAACTAATCCCAATCACGTCTGTCTTCTCAAAAAATCACTATATGGTCTAAAACAAGCTCCTCGTGCATGGTTTCAATGATTCTCTACCTTTCTTCTCACTATCGGTTTTCAACCATCTCCCTCAGATTCTTCTCTTTTTATCTATCGCACTACCTCTCACACAGCCTATTTACTCTTATATGTAGATGACATTGTCTTAACAGCCTCCACGCAGCATTTTCTCGATCACATCATTTCCTTACTTTGCTCTAAATTTTCCATGACCGGTCTTGGTATACTTCGTCACTTCTTAGGAATTGTTGTCACTCATGATACCCATGGTCTTTTTCTATCTCAACAAAAATATATTCTTGATCTTCTAACTAAATAAGGCATGCTTGATTGTCAACCGTCTAAAACCCCTATAGATACAACTAGCAAACTTTCCTCCTCGGGTGTTGTTCTTCCTGATGCCACTATCTATCATAGTATAATCGGAGCTCTCCAATAGCTCACTCTCACTCGTCCAGAAATTTCTTTTGTCGTTCAACAAGCATGTCTCTACATGCATGATCCTCGCAACATGATTCTAGAATCATGTTAAACGTCTTCTTCGATATCTCAAAGGTACTGTTGATCATGGTCTCCACATATATTCATCATCTCCAAACACTTTGACAGCATATTCTGATGCAGACTGGGCTGGTTGCCCGGATACTTGTTGGTCCACATTCGGATACTGTGTTTTCTTGGTAACTACTTGATTTCATGGTCTTCGAAACGGCAGGTTACAATTTCACGTTCATCTGCAGAAGCTATGTACCGTGCAGTGGCACATGCTATCGCCAAAATGGTCCGGTTGCATCAGCTTCTCTCGAATCTTTGTCGTCTTGTCCAGCAGGCTACTATAGTTTATTTTGATAACATTTCAGCTGTTTACATGTCCAGCAATCTAGTGCAGCATCGTCGAACAAAGCATATCAGATCGACATCCATTTTGTTTGTGAAAAGGTGACTTTGGGACAAGTTCACGTTCTTCATGTTCCAACCACTGTTCAATTTGCAGATATCTTCACAAAGGGTCTTCCAACATCATCGTTTACCGACATTCGATCCAGTCTAAATGTTGGTGAACCACATGTTGACACTGCATGGGATGCTAGATTATAATCGGTTTGGTTTTTTCTTGTAACATAAGTTAGGGTTTGCCCGGCCAGCCACCTATATATATACCCTTTGTAATCTCTCAAACAACATCAATTATTATAAGACAATCATATTTCTACACATGGGTAAGTCCACGACCTCAAAGATGCACTGTTATGTGTGGAAGTTTTCTCCACTATTGAATGTGACGGGCAGAGTAATCTGTCTGACTGCCTTGTGAGCTACTCTAGGGAAAAAATAGCCCTAAAGGTGTACTTTCTTGATTCGGATGCCCTCGGGTCCTATTGCCAAGGTCGGATGCCCTCGGTGACCCGTCGGGGCGGTGTCCTTTCTATTGCTGGGTTGGGGTGGTTAATGAGTCCATTTTTGAAGCATATTTTCCTTATGTTTTTGCATACGTAGAGATAGGATTTGGTATTTTATGGCGCTTGCGTGCACCTTTTACCCTTGTTTCAACGGGATCCCGAAATATTAAGTCTTTTGTGAATATATCAATTGGGACTATCATGTTATGTGATAAGATGATATTTCTAAGTGATAAATGTCATTTAAATAATTTTGTATGCACCTAGGAGAAGAGAGGATGTGAGGAGAAGCTACTGCAAGCTTAAGTACCTGCGGTACAGGTGGATCTTGCCTGTACCGTTTACCCGTATTGCCTGCCAAGATGTCTGCCTCGTCAAGTACTCTCACCATGCAAAGACGGATCTAAGATCCGACATTCACAGACACCTCAGCCACTAAACACCACACTACGAATGAATTTGGAGGAGGAACTTGGAGAAGGGAAAATCTTTGCTGCTACACGAATCATCGCAGGACAACACATCATTAATCGCTGCATCTCCATCATCACCATCATCCCCTCTATCCTTCATTTAGATCTTGTTGTAATTGCAAATACAAATGCACCTCATTTTACCTTTGCACTTTCAATCCATCCATATGAATATGATGATGTAGTTTATTTCTACCATGTGTGAGTAGTTCCCTTTGTTCTTGGGGAGATGGAGAAACCCTAGAATTATTATGAAATGAAATAAAGATGATCTATAACTTTGGTCTTTGATCTTTATGTGATCTAAGATATTGTGTTAGATATCTATCTTTAGATGGTATGTTAAGTCGACCACATAACATTTGCCTTTGGGAGTAAAGAGAGGGGACTACCATTTGGACGTGTATGGGAGTATGTCTAGTGCTACTTTGTGCCTACAAGCATCAGCTTATAACCTACACAGTCATAGGGGCATAAAAGAGAGATTCACTAAGCTTATAATGATATCCATGGGGAAACACTTAATTATGGTGGTCTGTAGAAGTGACTTGCTTGCATGCATCACAATGGTTATTTAGAGGTGACCTCATCATATGACTCATATAAGTGGCTTGCTCGCGAGACTTGTTGGTGAACATCTTATTATGGAACTCTCTCCACACAAATCATGACGAAAGATATAGGTTATCCTATTTATAAGTAATTCTCATATGCTAGCGGCGTATCCTACATCCTCGAGAATATTTAAGCCTTATTGAGTTCCAACACCAATCCCAATGCACTTGTTACTTTCTTTATTTGCTTTCATTACTTTCTTGTATTCAAATGCAACACCCTTTAAAAACCCTTCACTTGAGATCAAAGGCAGCTTACAAGTATCTTTTGGTAGATAGTGATGAGGGGCATAAAGACCTTAACCAAATAGCTATGTGGGTTTGATACTCTTGTTTTGAAACTAGCTACAATTGATCTCTGCACTTGCAGTCATCAGTGGTGTGTCGTGATGGTTGAGGCAGCAGAGTCTTGCCTTCCTGTGATGCTTTGGCCACGTCCTTGAGCCATGAGATGATGACTCAGAAACTTCTTCTACCATGTGAGGCCATGGCATGGAAGTCACACAAGTTTTCGTTTGTACGCTCCTTCAGGGGATCCATCGCTGCTGGGCTTCTCTCTTCCATGTCGTGCTGGAACCAGTCGGCTACTATAGTTGATGTGAAGGTCTGGCCCACTGATGTGGTTGTTGGGTCACGACAACGTCATGTTGGTGTCCCCAGGTTATTTCTGATACAGGACCGTTACACACCGGAGGACCTCGTGCAGCGAATACCTAGCATCTTCCTTCCTTATGAGGTTTCTTGGGGTGCTCGTCTATTTACCTGAAGAGCAGTAGGCCTAGGTCAAACTCTTGTTGTCGAATCATCATGTCGTCGTGACTAACCGCCTTTTTTAGGATGACCATGAGATAGTCCAAAGTCCTCGGTTCTCCAGCGGTGATAAGCGCAACACGGTTTTGGTTATGGACCCCATTAGTGAATGCCCAAACGATGGCCCTATTAGACAGGTCGGTTGTGGTGTTCATTAAGATCCTAAAGCGCTTTACAAAGTCCTTCAACCTCTCTCCTGGATACTTCTTGATGTTCTTGAATTCTGCATGGAGCATGTTGGCGTCGTTATCTACAGCAAAGGCCTGGATCAGCCCCTAGGAAAGTTGTCCCAGGTCCTGGTCAACTGGGGGACCTTGTTCCACAGCCACTTCAGGGCGTTCACCTTCTAACGGACCCTACACCCGTTGATCAGCCTCGTGCCCCAATCCTCATACTCTTGTTCATACTCATCACGATGATGACTGCAACATTCCCATTGCTTTCATGTTGGTTTCACCTTATGTCCCATTGACAGGCCTTGCCGGCCTTGTTGTCGGGCTCCGGATCCATCTCACGTTCTTCATTGTTGTCCCGACCTCTTTCTTCCCATGTCTTGGCAGCTTCGCTCGTATTGGGATAGGCATCTGAGTTTTACACATATACTAGTGAATGTTGACATTGGCTACCTGGTGCCTCTTGCATCCTCGATCACTATGAAGCCTTTTCCTCGTGGTGATATTAGCACTCGTCTTGTTGGTCATACCGAAGCGATCTATCGCTACTCTCAGAGCTCACATTGCTACTAGTGAGTGACTGATTGCCCTGGATGACCCTGTTTGCTGGTTCCGGGGGCCAGGGTGCAAGCATTGTACTTCTGAATCTGATTTTCCAGGTCTACTGTAGTCTTGGCAGCCAGGTCTAGGGCGGTCTTCAATTCTGCTTCTAGGGCTTCCTTGTCCCCTTCAGATGCTTCTGCGATCTGCCTCTGGAGATCTTTTATATGGGCATAATGGAATTGAGCCCCCCATGCTTCGAACGGCGGTATGAGCTCCAGAACTAGTGAAGCACTCATAGGGTCCCTGTTCCTACGCTGCTTCTGGGTTGTAAGGAGAGATGCTCACCCATGATGCCACCGAGCTTTCAGACGTGCCCATAGAGGTGGAGTAGGTCATTCCTTCCGAGTAACATGTACTAGAGCTAGGAGAAGGTATGGTTATGTAATATCCTGTAGGTACGAGGCCGGGGTAACTTGTGTAGTTGGCATGGATGGGAGCACTGGGGTAGATCACTATAGGATCATAGACGTACGGGATCTCAGCTTATCCATATGCGGGCCACAGGAAAACAGCATGCGGGAGGCCCGTTAGGAGCGGAGAGCCAGGGTTGAAGTAGTTGGCCTCCAGTGGCGTATAGAGTGCCTCGATATAGCGATGGTATGTGGGACCATACATCACTTCAATGATGTTCTAGTAGACCCTGCGCGATGTGGACATACTATCCGGGGTGTACTCCTCTTCCGGTGATCCGATGGCTGTGCGGCTATGGCCTGGACCTAGAGCCCCCCGGCCTCCTTCTGGGAGGTCTTTGGTGGCTTCGTCCGCCAGGACAGTAGATCCGATCTGCATGACACGGGCTCCCCCTGCCCGGCTCACCAACTAATGAAGGATAGTTTTCATGATCCCTCTATAGTCTCGCTTTCGAGAAAAAAAGAGAGTTTATGGGGAGGATTACCTTAGACTTTATCCATAAGGTGATAGAGATATCTTACAATGTGCCTACAAGATTATCTCGGTGGGTTGACGATGATACCGGACGAGAGAGATGAATTTGTATGATTAAGGCTAATGACCAAGACTCTAGCGAATATGCCGTGCCCTCTTTGGTGAATGTCCTTTAGTACTTATAAGTGTCAATGGTGGCAGAGTCTCCCTTAGTAACGTTAGGTCTTCATCTTCTCTTGCACATAATATTCATCTTCGATCTCCCCTGGATGTGCGTATGGTCTTCATGATCCTTAGAGAGCCGTCTTGTAGCCCCAGAAGCCAGGTCGGATGAGGTTACGTTAGTTGAGATCTTCTAGATGCAGGCCTTCATGTCCTTGACTGCAGAGGTAGGCATGGGCAGGAATCATGGATTAAGGCCCATGTGATGTATAGGCCTAAATACACCCATCACCGACAACAGAGTTATAGCTATTCGCGATCCATTCGTGATGCAGAGGTTCGTTTCATCCATGAAGTACTTTAGTTTGATGGTTATATCTATAGCGAAGAAAGATATGATAATTGCGAAGAAGACGAGGCAATGAAAATCTGGTCTTCACGGGTGTCATCTGAACAGACAACTTTTAGATAGCGTTGGGAGATTTCCCATGAACTCTCACTCCTCTATGACCTCACAAGTGAAACTATCATATGATGGATCATACTTTCATATATGTAGGTAGTGTCATGTGTTAGATTAGAAATAGTAAAAGCCTCGTAGAACTTGCTAAGAACAAGTAGAGGCATCTAAATTGTTTTTAATGGAATGCATGTGATGTGGTATAGTCTTCGTCATTATCATAACTAGTTGATACCCTGCGCGTTGTGGCGGGTATTGGAGATGATTTTTATGTACGTAAAATATAGCATAAACAATATATGAAAATAGTGTTTTTTCAAAGTGCAAGAATATTGCTTTTTTAATTTGTTTTATTGTTCTATTTATTCTAGATATCAAATGAGTAACCTTTCTTGAGAACATAATAAAAGAGAATCAAGTATATTGGATTTGTTTTTTATGTGAAGTTTCTGTGTAGCCTCAACTTGTGGAGTACCATCATATCTTCATCTTGTCCTCGTTTGCTGGTTCACTTTCACTGTTGGAGAACAATAAGTGGATAAAAGGAAGAAAACTATCTCGGTTCACTCGGCAAAGGCTAAAGGACACACGTCAAAGAACTCCTTTGCCTTGTGTATTACTTAGGACCCTCGGCAAAGAGCATCGTCATAACGGCTCCGTCCTGGCCTTGCATGGTGGGCAGCGTGGCCCACTACCTGCTCGTCTGTTGTTCTTTGCCATGTGTCCTTAGTCTATTTGCCGTATCTTTTGGCTTTGCCGTGTACTTTTCTTATTTTGCAGTGTATAGTTTATTTGCCGTGTGTCACGCTCGGTATTGCCGTGTAGCGTTACTTTGCCGTGTTTTTTCTACGTTATACACGACAAAGACGCTCTTCTCTTTGCCGTGTTTCGCACCGTTATACACACGGTAAATACTTAGAGACACGGCAAAGCACTTTTTCCCGTAGTGGTTATGCACTGCTGATACTAAATCTTGCAAAATAAATATTCACGCCAACCTCCTTCTCAGAAGTGTGTCTTAGCTACAACATTCAACATGGATAAAACATAAGGGCTCAATCCCTACCTAATGAATGATGTTGAGGGTCTCTGATCCTCCCTCCGAGGCTCATGAGCCTAGACTCGTATGCTGCTAGAACGACTTGCCGTGCATCAGCACATGTCATCTGTTGGCATGTACTCTAGAAAAAAACAGTTGGCTTTTGTAGCCTTGTGGCTTCATGGCCGTCGAGCTCATGTAGTGTCAGGCTACGCACACCTCTTTGGTCCTGGCCCCTGGGTGTGGGCCACACAACACATCGATACCATGCATTAACGCTTCTGGGATTGGACACAAAAATCCATTAGCCTCATACTTACTCATGTGTTGTGCGTTTGTATAGACAGAGAGAGACAATGTGGCAGCAATTCCGTTGTTCATCAGCATGATGCGCACATCGTTAGAAGGCATGACCACCCCGGCAAACCATGGCACTAGGTTGCATCTTGTTCTCCGGCTGGACGCATCGACGGAGCAGCCCATGCTTCCACATCGACCTCCATCGCCAGCTACCCAAACACAGCCTATTTCCTCATGATCCTGCAGCCAAACAGAGCTCCTCCCAATCCAGAAGCTTCGCGGCTGGCCATTCTCTATAGACCCAAGCCGATTCCGAGTGCACGACGGTGAAGAGCAGCAACTCGACGTAGACAAAGAGCCCTAGGCACATATATGCCATCTATTGGTACAGAGAGGTAAGCATCTTGATCGACACCTGGGATGGGAGATGCAAGCGGTATGGCTGATGTACCATCATGTGTGGATTCGGAAAATACCACGGTACAAAAGCATGCAAACAATTTCGTGCCTGGTGACTCCACCATCTGTGAAAGTACCGGACTCCGGAATGATTTATACACAATTGGGAGGTCAAAGGATATCCGGAGAATTAGGACGTGTTCGGCAATGGACTGGCTTCCAGCCTGTAAAATTCTTCGCGGAGCAGCACCCAACAGTCTAACTCCGGAAAGCTAGATCCAAAAAGCTGCCTAAAATTTACACACAAAACACGGAGCACCTCTTCCGCAAATCCAAGGATCGGCAAAATCAGAGTAGTTAGAAATTACACAGTAATTGTTACCGCCAAGTCAAATAGTACACGGTTTGTTACCACCACTACCGGTCGACACGTTCTATCGCTGGGTACCAAAAAAAATCAACACAAGCATCTCTGGCTCCAGCGAGCTCGCGGTCGTCGCCGCGCCCCAGTGCTCTGGTCGGCGCCTCCGGCCTCCGGGACCCCTCCGCCACGACCCCCGTATATCCGCTCGCACTCCGCCACCCAGCTCTCCTCCAGCGAGCTCTCGGTCGCCTACGCGCCCCAGTGCTCCGGCCGGCGCCCCGGCCTCAGCGACCGCTCCGCCGCGACCCCCGTATCTCCGCTCCCACGTCGCCGCCCAGCTCTCCTCCAGCGAGCTCTCGGTCGCCTATGCGCTCAGTGCTCCGGCCGCCGCCTCCGTCCTCCGGCCTCCGCGACCCCTCCGCCCTCGCCAAGCAGCACCGGCCGTCGAGTCCGACCTCAAGCAGTAGCAACCGGAGCCCCCGCCCAGACCTCCGACGCGCCGTCCATCTGCTGTAGCTACAACAAGGTGATGCCCTCGCTGCTAATTGAACCAAATCTGTGTACGTTGCTACTGCTAAGTGAATAAATTTCATGTAGATAATGCTACTGTCCTGATTCTTGATACTGCTAATTGAATTTGCAGAGAAAAATTTCATGTAAACAAACACGTACAGGAATAGACAAATACGTACAGTAAAAGGAAAAAAAGATAGAAAATGCTCCCGATCATAAGCGGAGCGATCGGTCCTTGCCGAACGTTTTCTGCTCCACCTGAGAAACTGGCGAGCGATCGTGAAGCAGGATCTGAGAATTTCTGGGAAGCCGGAGGATTGCTGAACATGCCCTTATAGGAGGCACATCCATTGGAACCCGAAGCGCAGGCGTTTCTGCTACTGCATTTGTCTCTACACATGTTGATTTTTTTTCCTTTAGTAATGATGAAAAATTAAATATGTGGTGGGGAGACGGGGGAGTCACACTGAGTAGGCAATGGGATTGGGAAGCATGCAGTTTGGGAAAAGTAATTGTTTTTTTGAAGGAAGATGTTTCAACTTTTTTTAACTTTTTTTGCAAGTATAGACATGGACTGCATGAGGTGAGGTTGCCAACACTACGACCGGTGATTAAAGAACAACCGATTGAAATCCGACGGACATAAATAATTGGGTTGATGTGGCTGCGTCCTGTTTCAGCTTGCAAACATTAGATGTATTTTAGTGGGGATAAACTTTATAGATATTATAGATGTGTCATGTATGAGATTATGTACATTTTATTTTATTCATGATCTGCAAATCATGGTACGGCATGATGGCTGGAGCCATGTGATTGTCTCTATGATCTACATGTCAAATTTTTGTTATGCATTTACTTTATTTGCTATAGTTGAAAAAAATAGTTATTCGTGCGATGAACACGGAGGTGACAATCATGCATTCTAGGATCTTGATGCCTTGCCAAGATGAGAAGAAGGAGTTCGACACAATGGTGTTGACAGATATCAACAAAAAGGAAAAGGATTATGTCAAATCACACTATTATGAACTACATGTGCATTAATCCTTTTCATGTACCCTGTTATTGATAAGTAGTCGTGTTTTAATAGGGTGATCCTTCACAAGAAAATATTTAGGTTGTTATTGATATTCCAAGTGTGGCACCGTCTGTAGATATTGTAATTTCGAGGTGCCCCATATCCCATGGGTACAATGCACTTGTCATTAGTGAGGCAGGTTGAATTAGAGCTTCAGAAGCTATATCACTTGGTTCTCTTAAATGATGTGGAATGATAGTCAATACATCAGAGCACGTCCATCAAAATATGAATAAGAGTTACATAGAGATGTAATTCACAAGGTGGCCTACCGGGGCGGAATGTTTTCATTAGTCATGTCACATCAATGGCAACCATTCCTACTGGATCTTGAATCATGAAAATCATATGTGAAGTATGTTGATTTTAGTGGGAGCAAACATTAAATTGTTAAGTTTATAGTGCAATTTAAATTTTGAACTAGTTTCATTTATTATGATCTTGTAGCATGGATTTAGAGAGTATGGATCACTTTGATAGTTTTATTTTGAACCTGGTGCTTGATCATGAGAAATTTAACTACAGACATAACTATGTTAATTGGATTCACAATCTAACGATGATCCTTATAAGATTAAGAAAGAATATGTTCTGGATGGACCATTTTTGTACACACCAAAAAAGGATGAAGTGAAAACCTTCACCATTAGAGAACGGGTGAAAAGGAATAAGGTAAATCCTAAAGCTTGGAATAGATGGCAATAAGGTCCGATGAATGAGCATGTGACCAAGCTAGTTGTACACGTTTATCACATAGATGTTGAGATTCTTGTTATCGTGGTGATACTGGTTCACTTCCCTTCCTTATAGACATGTTGTCTTGGATTGTCTCAACACTAGGAAGAACAAGGAGTTTCGTGAATCATTCGCCATGTTGGTAACTATGGAAGAGGTATTACAAAATAGACCAACCATCATGAGATGATGATAGCAAAAAGAAAAGTCTAGAAGGTCTAGAGAGAAATACAAGTGTTAACATCCTTTCATTCAAGGATTATTTCAACTTATTCGTATTGGATACCCATTTTGGTTGCTCAACTTACAAATCCAATGAAGGAACTTTGAAATAAAAGGAATGAAAGAAATGAATAGCCGAAGCTTGACAGGAATAGTGTCCTCGTTGTAAAATCTAAAGTCCTCTAGGACACCTATCAAGATTTTTCTACACATTGGCTCCCCCACTGTGTCGAGGCGCGTGGGTTGGCCTAGCAGGCTAAATAACGAAAGAAGGGCATGTGCACCAATCGGACGGATAAGCCCATGAACATGACCCACCCTTTTGTAAAGGTATGGAGGAATGCTAACACGACTATATATGTGTGCATATATGTGTATTTCCTAGTACATATGATCTGCATACTTGCACAAGGAGAAGGGAAAGAAGAGCAAGGAGTCCTACAAGATCTATATCTAGTAATGGTGTTGGTATATGGAGGGGCACCACTACGACTGAGCTTCTCAAATATGTCCTAGATCCTATTCTATGATATCTTCAAGGAGCTCATCACATGAGTGTTCTCGAGCCCCTGGAAGGAGTACCCAAGAAGGGGCACGATAGAAGCTACCTCAACACAAGGCCAACAGCGCCCGGTAGGGCCGCTGGAGATCCTAATCATCCCGGTAACCATAATGGGACGAGAACCTGAATTCAACATCATGGGCAGCGGTGGAAGCAGACATGTGGGCATGGTGGATGCGTGGTGTGCACCTCCTGGTGGCACTGCCCCTATAATGACGGCATTCCAGGTGAACTAGTCGAGACAAGACGAGAAAAGGTTGTCATGTCCCATCATCAGCAAGTGTAGTCGCGCACCGCCTAGAGCAAGGGAGCGCTCTGCAGCACCACCCACCCTCATCCACACCACATGGGGAGATTTTTCAGACCTGGGAACCTTTCATGATGGGCATGCACATTGGCTTTGTGGTAACCGTCGGTTGTATAAGAGGGGGGTCGACGCTTTCTAGAGGAAGATGGCGGATACTTTGTATAGCGAGCACATCCAGAGTAGGAGTGGTAGCTAGAACTGGAGAAATGAACAGAATCCTAGGAAGCACCCAATAGCTCCCCGAGAAGAGATTGAATCCACCCATTTTGTACATTGATTCTATATATAGAGAACAAGGCAATATTTAGGGTTGAACCTAGTTAAAAGTATGTGTTTTCTGTGATTTTCATTCCATTGATTTAGGGCCACCTCGTGTCCCTAGCCAAACAAAAAAGGGGGTATATCCCATCCCAGTGTCCACGTTCCCACTAGGGACAAAATTCATGTTGGAGTTGAATAATAGTTATTCAATCCATCGTTATTGTAACGCATAATTCTTAAAGATCAAGAAAAATAGTTGTTATGGATATTCATGTAATTATGTTATGAATAAGTTTCCTTCTTGAAGGCGTTATTCATTTTATCTTGATTGTTGTAGTATCAGGAGTAAAAAACAGTGCTAGATTGTTTTCTCTCAAACACTTATCCACGTCATCCCGATTCTTTTTGGCCATGGTATGGATTCCGAGGAGGACACATGGTGATGTTGCAATGGAGCCCTGCTATCCCGTGAGGTGGGTCCTACTGCGGGTCAGGGCAAAAGATTCTATACCGTGGACGGGTGTACCGCGAGCTGCTAGACGGTGGGCCACGCGCGCGACATTGTATCGTCATCATCGTCCGCGGCTTGGAAGATGCGTGGAGAGAGGAGTTCTCGGTGCAACACGGCTCTGCACCCTCCAGGTGGTCGGACCCTAAACGAGCATGTGTGGCATGGCAGAGAGGCGAGCTGGCAGCTGATGTTGCACTGGAAGGCATGGGTGGATGCTAGTTCTCGCTGCGGAGAGACGAGCTGGCAGCGTAGACCATAGGCATCCACGTTTTCTCGCGGTGATATCGTATGATGGATCCTGGCGATAGCAGAGCTGACATCGTAGGTTATAGATGCCCCTGGTTTCTCACAGCGAGGTCATAAGTTTGGTCCTGTCTACAGCCGTCATGGCCAAGTAAACTCTTGATGGATGCAGGTTATCATGAGCGAGATCCTAACTGGCTACCTAGAATATAGGTGTTTGCTGGTTATCACAGTGGAAAAACGATCTTTCAGCATCCCATGTTTTCGTGCCCATGCATTTGCTATCAAACACCGAGCGGTAGCTCCTTCCTCCTCAACGCATTACATACCCTTTCTTTTCTCCCGACTCCGCTCCCACTTTCGCTATGTTTTCTTTAACTCCAGCATTCGGCTTCGACATCGCTGATAAGGGCGAACATGATGCACACCTAGAACCACTTCGATGTATAGGATGAACGGTCCTACCACCAGACTGACTCTGTGGTAGTCTCATCGTCCGCTTCTTCCTTCGTCGTGCACACTAGTAAGACGCTCTTCCGTCTCTCTTTTTTCTGCTTCCCCGTCATGATCAATATATTTTTAGATTTTTACTTTGTTTCTTTGTATGTGTTTGCAGGTGCTTTAATTCCGGCGGCGCAGGTAGGCAGAAAATATGGAGAGGATGAGCATCATCGCCTCAAGAACCACACCTTGATCGTCCGCGTATCTCTCTCGGGCTCTTCTTTCGTGACAAAAGATAGCCTACCTGCTATGCCATCTATGGTCGTTGCTTCTGCTGGACGACAGTCGGCGCTTCGGCAGGATCAGCATGCCATCTACGTGTCCTATCGCTTCCACAGACAGGACTTCACGCATGCGGTCATGGACGATGAGAAGGCTTATTTCGATTGTTCTAGTAGCTTGGAGTAGGAGTAGGGATAGTTAGGAGCAGGGGTAAGATGTCTAATAGGACTTTTTACTCGCTTAGTTTACTGGAAAAGCTATGCTTGTGTAATAGTTAGGTTTGTAATACGAGACAAGAAATGACAAAAAATTGTCATGTGTTTACTTGCATCAGATTAAAGAAATGTGTGTTTTTGTTAGCTTTAGTTTCAATCGAATTTGTGTTTAGCTGTTGAAAATATCGTGTCTCCGTGATACTTTGGTTTGTAATTGGAAAATAAAAAATCGTTGCATAATGTGTTTATATACGCGAGACTAAGAAAAAAGCGTTGTTATGACGCTTGACATGGTAATCGGATCACGTGTATGCGTATGTGAGAAGAAGTTTTATTTCGTTTTCTCTGTAATACTTAGACTTATGTTTCCGATTGGATTGAATAAATAAATTGACATTGTTTTACGTGTATGCATCGATGAGAACAACTTTTATTTTCTACTTCTTGCCCCCGTAGTCGGATTAAATAATGAATCATCAAAAAATATGGGTATCAGTTAATGTGTTTTTTTGCTAGCCATGTTTTGTACATCTACTTTTTCGCACAACGCTTCGAGTTTTCGGCTGCTATGTTATTGATGGTCAGAGTTCTAGTTTTACGTTCGATTTGATCTACAGAAGTCGCTTCGTAGGTCAGTGCGTGGGTATCAAATGTGTGCGATATTGTATCTTACATAGTTGTACGAGTGTTTTCTTGGACGCCCATAGTGTATGCTTCGTAGATCGGGTCGTGGGTATCAAACGTGTGTGAGATTGTGTCTTATATCATTTTATAAGCATTTTCTTGCAAGCACATTGTGTATGATTCCCGTGTGTCCTATCACGACGTCCTAGATGCCATGGTCACAATAAACTACTAGACCATGAAAACGTGCTTTGCCGCGCCCGTCCATATTGAGAAAAGAATAACAAGGTACTTGAGAATAACCGGAGAAATATTTTAGTCCATTATATGCAAAGATTTTACAAGCGACAGTTCAAATAGATCACACCGATCGATTCTACACACAACTTCGTTGTGGTGTTTACAACAATTGTTAAAAAATAAAAATTATTTAGTCAAAGAGCCCCGATGACTGATTTGAGGTCCTTCCTGCTGCTCCATGCTGATTGCCTTGTCAAGTTTGATGTTGTCCTTGCTTCCAGGTCATTATACACTTGATCACCATATTAAAAATGCTTCATAAAATAATAACATCAACAGGCTAGATTTGAGTCCATAAGACGTGATGAATAGCAGGTACTTTGCACACGAAAAATGTGAAGTCGAGCATAGACAACAAGTACACGAAAAATTTCCTTGTATGGTTCTTGCATTTGGCAAACCACAACATTGGTTCAGAGGGATATCACTTACCAACACCATGCCAACCACCAACACCACCGTTTTCAACAGCGCGTGCTCACGCACACCTTGAATGGTATCCATGTTAATACTGAAGACAAGTTGTTGCTAGCTAGATTTCAGAAAGCAATTTTTTTAACACAAACAAGAAAACTCTGTAAAATGTGAAGGAACAATTGTAATTGTATATGCATACAATACAAGAGGCTCCCTATTGATTTGATGACCTCTACTATTTTGTTATTTTCAAAATAGCAATTTCAAGGAAAATAAGTAGATTGTCTTTAGGATATATAAACTGAGTTCTATCAGCATCATATTATGAGCCAACTTGAAGGCTGCCAAAGAACAACATCAGATGAAAGATTGAACCCCTTTTTTCTAGCCGGGACGAGCATAATTTTCTTGTGTAAAAGAAAAAATCATATGGACTGACCTGTAACGTTTATTCAATTTCCTAAAATGATTCCTAGCATGCAACTCAAGGTTATGTTGTTTTGAAATAAGCAAATATAAAATACATAAGGATTGTTTGTAGATTAATCTACGATGCATGTAACATGATCAACTACTCAACATGAATCAAGATAATAACTTTCCATCAAATAATCAACCTACGGCCTTATATTGCTATACCAATTAGCACAGCCCATGAATCAATCCTACAGATACAATCAAATTCTCATGGAGTGACCATGATTATCACAAATGCTTATGCATTACTAATTTTATAAAAATACGTTACTCAACTTTCGTCATCTCAACTCAATATGTCAAAACATGAATGGCGCTACATTAGTGTCATGTGAATGGCACTACATTAGTGTCATGTTGGAGGCAGCATTCCAAATGATTATGAGCGTTTTAAAAGAAACTTATTTCGTGACCATATGTCGTACGGACTCCTGTCGAACACTAATTATAAGTCACCAAACTTGTTGAAAAAACAGTAGCAACACTACTTTTCAAGCCAGATCGTAATGGTCTGTGATGCATTGTGTCAGAGCAAGAACATCTCTCATGTGTTCCCCAACAGCGACATCATGTTTCCCGGCACCTTCTCGTGCCAATCTACAACAGGAACCAATGCACCATCAGACTGTAAACCCAAAAAACCGAAATTCTCAATAAAGAATAGAGGTGTGATCGTTGCATTACCCTAATCATGGTGAGGCCAATGAGTTGGGACTGGCGTTTTACCTGCATCAATTCCCCGGAGTCATGGACGCTGGAGCACTCTGAAGACGCAGGTGTCCACACACATCCTCTGTTCATGCCGTTACAACCTACCTACCTAGAGAATGAAGAGAGTGAAAAAGGATCTAAACCTATCGTATTGGAAAGGCATATCAAGGTGAGGAACCGAAGAAGGGGAATCGAGTGGCTGGCTGGCTGCTGTACCTAGAAGCCAACACGCCAGATCCATACTGAATAGAGCAATTCGACAATTCCTGAAACAATAACATCAAGTAAGCATCTTGAGTAACACTGTAACATAGCGACAAGAACTGCAAGATCCATGGCTATCGAAGAGGAGGATGATGAAAATCCAAATGGAGGAAGAGAAGCCGTCGAAGGCACACACCATATATGGAGGGGCAGGAAGTAACGCACCTTAACTCCGAGTAACCGTAACGGGAGGGAGACGGACGAGCTTCATCCTCATTACTCTGCCGTTTTCGGTGTCTTGTTTTTCCAGGGAAGGTATCTTTGCAGCGAAGGAGCTGCAGGGAGACGATGATTGAGTCATTCCTTCTGTGCCATCAAGGGAAAGAAGGTGGTGCAAAACTAAGCTGGGCCTTAACCATCGCAGAGGGCAGCAACGGGAGTCCAGAAAGAGCAGTTTTCATAGGCCATCACTAAATTAGTAGCTCTGTGATCAAATCGGCCCAGTTAATGAGAAGGAGTCCAGCTGGATCCCCGGAGTAGCAGCCCGGTAACTGTGTGGCCGGACGGGACAGGCAGGACATCGATACTAAACAGGAGTAACTAACAATTTGAAACGTTCAATAGTAAGATCAGACGGCCGAGAATGTCAAATGGCAGTGGTGACTCCTAGGTAGCCCAGTTTTACTGTTTCTTAATAAGAATTTAATTTCTTAGCTTCATTGACATGTTGTAAAATGCCATGGTTGACAGATTCAAACGTTTTGGTCATCGACTATTTTTTCATCAACTTGTTTACCATTTTCTGCTTCTTAGGGTCCTTTATCTTGCGCTAACATGTATCGTGATCATATCATCAAGCATTCTCCCTGTCGGGCGCCTCGAGGGCGCAAAGTGAAGTCTAGTCTCTTTAATTGAGTATCTAAATTGTAAATGTTATGAGAAGTTTACCATATAGTATGGTGCTAGATGACTAAGTCATATTCATGTGGAAATTATGTGCACAAGTTCTTTTGAAATAGAATTACGAAATTCAAATTTATTTTGTGCATATTGAATTGTCCAATGAATTAAATGACTAAGACATTTTTGAGTTATGGCATAGATCCGGTAAGATTATTGAAGTTGTGTAGCACGACGGGAAACCACTACCAGAAAATCGCCTATTAATTCTACTTTATGCATCCTCATGACATCGTGCATATTTCGGCACTAAAATATTTCTCCTAAAAGCCTACCTTTGTTTTCTAAATAGCCCCCTTTTTCAAATTATAAAGCCCGATATTTCTGGATATTTTGCTTTTGTAAAACTTTATACAAAAGTCTTTCAAAAATACAAACAAGTAAAAAAATAAAAACATTTATAACCGGGGGAGGCAGCCTAGTCGACCAAGCCCAAAGGCACAGCCAGCAAGCCAGCTAACACCCCACTAGACCAAACCCTAGACTACCTAACCCTAACCCCACCACCTTCCACGCCCCACCCTGCTGCTGGATACACGCCACACACACTCGCACACGCACGCCACACTTTATACATGATACACGCGACCCTGCACGCATAGCCACACACCACGCAACACACACTTGTCGTGTAACAAACGCTAAACACGTAGCCACCCGCAAAAACGCCACCAACAACCCCCGCATGCAATGCGTCCGCGGACCCTACCACATCCCGATCGGGATACCCCGTCGGCCTCCTCGATCCCCACCTACCCCTCGCAGCCTCTTCTGGCCATGCCCGCTCACCTCGCCTCTCACCACCGCCACCGCGCGTGCTCCCCGAACTCGCCCGCCTTTCCTCGCAGGCCCCAGCCAGAGAGACATCCCCCCACCGCCCACCGCCAGCGCGGTACCGCCCCTCTCACTCTCTCCCCGGCCTCCCTGCAAGCACCGCCGTGCTCCATCGCCCCTCTAGCCGCAAGATCGTAGCTCCGCCCCCTGCAAGCTCCTCGCCGTCTGCAAGAGCCGTCCCAGGTCGACCCTGGCCTCTTGCTATTTCTCGTCGCTGCCGCTAGTGAGCGTTGCGCCCTCCTGCATCTCGCCCTCCCCAGGCCTCCGCCTCGGGTCACTCATCCACGAGCCTATGCACCATGTCTTCTCCACCTCGCCTCTGCACCATGTCACGCCGTCGTCGACCCCGTCCCCCTGCGATGCTTGCTTGCCCTCATGTCCCACCTCAACACCCTCTGGTTTCGACCCTGTGGCAGCCATACGGAGGTAAAAACTGCATGTCCCTGCCTTCTTGATTCGTCACCCCGAGCTTACCCCACGTGTACCTCTATTCTTCCAGGTTCCTGGTATTTTGGGCCCTCCGATGAGATGATGAGATGGTGTGACCACGTGGTGGAGATTTGGTGTAGAGGTGGTTTGGTGATGGATGCGTTGAGGTGAAGTGAACATGGTGGTGTTGGTAGACTCATCTTCTACGAAAATATATGCGACAAGAACTTATGAAGGCGAATCGACAAAATATTGGCGCGATAAGATCTCCTTGTGAACAAGACAATTTGGTGCTCTCCAAAGACCATTGGTGTTGATTCCAAGACCATCATCAAAAATTGAGCAGTAAGCTCAAGTTATACTTCACGGAACCCAAACCTCTTAGAATGACAAGGTCTCCTTCCCAGAACCACCAATACCTTCGTCATCGATCCGATGGCCGAGACCCTAAAGACCGATCCCGGATCCAAAGACCGAACCTGAACTGTCAGAACCCAAGATCTTCGAATCCCAAATGTGTGACCCTTTTTCCGACACCCTTTTTTTATAATATTGACATGTATCTTGTTGCATTAAATCATTCATATCGCATACATATTTTGTGTTTTGGGGGCATTATGCCAATTTACCTCATAACGAAATATGGAGACTATATGCGGGCTCTTCTTGTCTAATATTGAATCTATTTAAATTTGGATAGGGAATCGGTACTATGGTTTGCCTTGTTAATACAACATTTAAATTATGGGGTATCTAAACAACATGAACCAATTATTTAATTGTTGGGACCCTGATTCCGCTTAATATTGCCCAGTTGCATCGCATCTTTTCCATGTCATACATCATACATGAACCAAGCCCGATCTTCTGTCGTAGTAGTAAATAGTGCATCCGGTGTTTCTTTTAGCACTTTGCTTCTTCACGGAGTAGACCGTTGAGTGGATGTGAGTATTGACAAGTCCTTTGGATAATGTATCTTTGGTGATGTTTCTTAGGTGAGCATTCTCCCCTCTTACCTATTTTGCATTCATAGTCTTTACTTCCTCATGTTGATCAATTGCTATCGATGCTTTAGTTTCCGTACCATTGATATCCCATGCAACCTATATTGCCTTGGACACTTCCTATTGGTCGTTGTTTGGTAGATAGTTGGCATTGCGAGTCGTAGTTTCTTTCTCAGGTGTTGCTTCGCATCGTCGAGTTCCACAGTTGTTGGAAGGTTGGCACACGCTTAATGGTGTAGATAATCGTGGCTCCACTTATCAACTTGATAATTAAATGTTGGAAGTAGATATAATTAATGAGGAGGCACCGGTGGATAATAATTGAGATATGATTTTTAACCACCCACATGTGTCCACCTAGGATCCGAGTTCTTGACACCTATTTCGAGACCGAGCGTGCTAACCACATGTGGGGTGTGTGGGCACCCCCATCGGCTTACTACGTGATTTCAATGTACTGTGCTCGGGGCCACAAACTAGTTTGGGCGTTATTACTATCATGTACTTATGGCATGCTTTACTTCTTTATTTACTATTGAGCGTGGAGCACATATACTATTTAGAAACATTGTGCCATGTTTCCGCGGTATCGACAAGTCCAGTCATACTTTCGGGTTCTCAGTCGTTTACAGCTATCGCACAAACCTTGGGTCTGTCTCGAAGCCGGCCGACTTTGTTGTGGGTAGCATTAGTGGGGTGGACCCCATGTACTTGATTTGGGTCTAGAAAATGTCGTGTCCGAAGCCTCGTCGACATACCGTTGGGTGTATGTTTCATGATCCTGCACCTACCTGATCTGACAACAAGGTTTGAAGTGCGTGTGGATACTTCGGTGCACCCCTGCAGGGTTAAATCTTTTCGAAAAGCCGTGTTCACGGTTATGGACAACTTGGAGCATATTTTATCGATCATAGACACCTACAACTAAAGACTTACTATTATAATTTGACCTGCATCTGATATGACTAGTAAGTTGGACAACCACCATGGAATGAATGAATAAAACTGTCAATTGTGTGAGTTTCCTCAGAATGACTTCCTCATTTGGTCTCGAGAGGGAAATACCAGGATGGGTATGGTTGGTGTTAGTATCAGGTTGGTACCGAATAGGCCTTTCTTATCCCTCTCTGATAGCCGACAGTTGTATCGAGTTTCTATAGATTGTTTAGTGCATGCTTCGCTGCCGCTTCACTCCACCATACCTATGTAGGCTAGATCCGCTGAATTCTAGAGTCGCCGTGTAATGGCCTTAGTACTGACCGCTCCGTTTTTCCTTTGCACTTTGTTGGAATCCCTTTGTTTAACAAGTATAAGTTCGACGTCATTAGTAGGGTTATCCTTCCGTCTTGGCCTGGGCAGAGTTATGGACCCCATTGGTTATTCTTCAGGGCTCTTAGCTCAATTTGCATATTATCTTTACTCGAATGTGTATCGTTTTCAAGGTGATCTAGATCTTTGTACTGTATATCTGTATTTTTTACTCGTTGAGTCGTTGTTGTATCTATATGTTCTTGTGGGTCCCATAATGGACTATTGTATAATGGTATTACTTTGTTTCCCACCCGCACGCAAATTGTTTCTATGCGGGTTTGGAGGGAAGCGCTAAAATCTGCATTTGGGCCGATTAGAGGGTGTTACAAGTTGAGAAATACATGTTAATGTATATGATTCAATGAACTTACATGCAAGTTTTATTGATTGGAAACGTCAATACATGTGTGTTTAATAAACAAATAAAAGGTTCCTAGTTATGCCTCTCTTATAGACTAGCTCGTTGATTAACAAGATGATCAAGGTTTCATGATCATGGACATTGGATGTTGTTAATAATGAGGTCACAACATTTGTGAAATGATGTGATGCACATTCATCCGAAGTATAGCATTACGATCAAAGTCATTATGGTTATATTTCTATAACATCATACAAAGTAATCTTAGTCCTTAGACCATGAGATCATGATAATTGCTAACATCGGAAGAGTGGCATGATAACATCAAATGTCACACCATAAAAGGGTGACTATAAAGGTCGGTTCAGACACTCTGAAGGTGTTATGTTGAGGCTCATGGATCAAGAGTGGAATTTGTCCATCCCGATGACGGATAGATATACTCTGGTCCCTCTCAGTGATATCACATTATGATAGCTTGCAAGCAAGTGATGTGATCTCTAGAATGTTATATCACAGGAACGAGAAAAGAGTGCATGTTGGTAACGAGATCAAACTAGGTATTGAGATACTGATAATCGAATCTTAGACATGTAATATATCGCAAGACAAAGGGATTTAGTTGCTATCGTTAAAGGTTCTCACGATCATAGAAGTCATCGTTGAATGTGTGGGAGTTAGTATGGATCTCACGATCGTAGAAGGCATTATTCACGAACCGTAGGGAGACACACTTAAGGGTTGCCAACACCATTTGGAGCAAATATGTTCTAGATGAAAGAATTACAAAGCGCTGGAATTATTTCAACAGACACCGGAATTGTTTCGGGTGAAATTGCTGAAATTGGTTCTACATGTGATGTTGAAATATTGTAGGGGGTTTTATGTGGATGTTTGTTAATTAAAGTAATTAAAAAAATTCTGAATAAAATAAATAAAAAAGTTTTATTAAATGAGAGTTGTATTAAATTTGGTGGAAATTTAATACATATGAGTGGGATTTTTGAGTGGAGAAAATGGAGGGGCAATTTATGTGAGTGGAGCTCCCTCCACATGAATGAGGAAGAGGTGGGGGCACCCCCCATGGTGCGCTGGCCATGGGGAGGGGCTTTCCCCTCTCCTATATAATGCCCCCCTCTCACTCCTTCTCACTCACACCTCCTCGTGAAGGATCTCTCTCCCCCTCTAGAATTATTCCCCATGGTCTCGGTTTAGCGAGATACATGTTCCCGGTGGCATTTCGTCTGGAAGGAGTTGCTGCTTCTGCTGCTTCGTTGGAGCGAGGAGGTGGAGGTTTTCCGATGGCCTGAACATGTGTGCGAGGACGGATGCGCCGCTGATTTGCGGCGCTAGGATTTCCACACGATCTTGAGATCGGCAAGCGTTCGTCTATATTATCCACGAGTTCAATATCGGTACACTTTGTCGGTCTTCGAGGGTATGTTCTGTTGGATGTATATCCACTTGTTGCTTGTATTTAGTAGCTAGATCTTGGCATAGAATAGTTCTCATCGTAGGAATTTTTTTGTTTTCTATGCTGTGAACCCAATAGTGGTATCAAAGCCTGATCTATGCGTAGATGGTTTGCACGGGGTAGTACACATATGAGTATGTGGGCGATGGTCATCATGTTATTATATCTTATATGTATTTTGGATATTGGTGGCATAGTGGGATGAAGCAGCCTGGACTAACTTTACATGTCCTCGCATATGAGACCTATTCCACGCTTGACATGCAACTAGTTTTGCATAAGTGGCTAGCAGGTGTCTGTCTCTACTACTATAGTCAATATCTGATTTACAACGAGTTGCTAATAATTTGGTTATCATCATTGTGGTTCCATGTTCGTAGGTAAGACCGGTTCTATCTTCGAAAGACCTAAGCCACGTAAAACTTGCAACTGATAAATTAGAAGTGTCTAGTTTAGATCATTGCTAGGCTAGTGTCATGATATGGTATGTTGTAAGTTGACGTATAGTTGATACTATTACAACACACCTACCGTGTAAGTTCCATAGACCTTGGCCTTACGCACAAAGGAATGATAGATATCATACCACGATACACATGATAGTGATCAAGTGCAAAAACCATGTCATTTCACTCTACACATATGATGTTTGCATCTTATATTGCTTGTTTGGCATTTTAGTAGCATTATAAGATGAACCCTCGTTTAAATATCAAGATAAAAATGTGTTCTTCCTTAAGTATGCACCATTCTATGGATCGTGTTTCGAGACATCACCTGATGATCGGGTGTACTCGACTCTACGCTTTCATACAATGGGTGTAAGACAGTTTTACACACGCGAGTACTAAGGTTCTTACTTGGCGAGCCTAGCATGTATAGACATGGCCTCGGAACACGGACGGAAAGGTTAAGCATGAGTCATATAGTTGATATGATGCTCATATAGATGCTCGCCTTTGAAGCTACACCGACTCACGTGATGATCGTACTTGGTGTAGTGGATTTGGTTCATGTAATCACCAAAAAGACACGAGGGATGTCGTTTTTGAGTTGGAGTTTATTCGTAATTTGGATTAGTTGAACTCAATCTATCGTAAAATTAGTCTAAATAAACTTTACAAATTCTATTGTAGATGGCACCACCTGCTTTTAATTTCAATATGTTCATGGAGAAAGAGAAACTTGCGGCAAATGGTAGCAACTTTACCAACTGGGCCATGAATTTGAGGATTCTCCTCTCCGCTGCACAAAAGCAATATGTGCTAGAAGCGCCGAGGCCCCCCACCAGCTCCTGATGCCCATGAAGAGGAAAAGAATGTCTATTTGACTCGTCAGGAGGACCACGACTTAGTTCATTACGGCATCATGTATGGGTTAGAGCCAGAACTTCGAAAGCGTTTCGAAAATGGCAATGCCTTTGATACCATGGGAGAATTGAAAATGATTTTCAACACCCATGCTGTCGTAGAGAATTATAATGCTTCTGAAAAGTTCTTTAGTTGCATGATGGAAGAGAACAACTCCGTTAGTGAGCACGTACTCAAAATGTCTGGGTACGCCGATAAGTTTGTGTCCTTGGGAATAACGATTCCCATTGACTTAGGCATACATCGTATTCTCCAATCTCTGCCACCTAGCTACAAGAGCTTCGTGATGAACTATAATAAGCAGGGCATGAAGAAGTCTCTTCCCGAGCTTCTATCAATGCTTAAAACTGTAGAAGTGGAGATTAGGAAATAACATCAAGTGTTGATGATCAATAAGACCACCGGTTTCAAGAAATATAAGAAGGGCAAATAGAAGGGAACGAAGGGTGGCAAATCTATTGCCGCACCTGAAAAGATATCCCGAGCTGGCCCTAAGTCTGATACCGAGTGCTACTATTGCAAGGGGACTGGCCATTGGAAGTGCAACTTCCCCAATTACTTGGCAGATAAGAAGGCCGGCAAGGCAAACAAAGGTATATGTGATATACATGTTATTGATGTGTACTTGACTAGTACTCGCAGTAGCACCTGGGTATTTGATACGGGATTGGTTGCTAATATATGTAACTCGATTCAGGAGCTGTGGAACAAACGACAGCTAGCAAGGGATGAGGTCACGATGCGTGTCAGCAATGGATCAAGAGTTGATGTGATCACCGTAGGAATGCCGCCTCTCCATATGCCGTCGGGATTAGTGATAAATCTAAATAATTGTTATTTGGTTCCTGCACTGAGCATGAACATTGTATCCGGATCATGTTTGATGCGAAGTGGTTATTCCTTTAAATCAGAAAACAATGGTTGTTCGATTTATATGAATGATATCTTTTATGGTCATGCACCTATGATGAATGGTTTATTTCTATTGGATCTCGATAGTAGTATTACGCATATTCATAATGTTGATGATAAAAGGATTAAACTTGATAATGATATATTTGCATATATGTGGCACTACCGTCTAGGTCATATTGGGGTTAAACGCATGAAGAAACTCCATTTTGATGGACTTTTGGAATCACTTGATTTTGAATCCTTCGATACATGTGAGCCATGCCTTATGGGAAAGATGACTAGAATGCCGTTTTCCGGTTTAGTGGAACGGGCGACAGATTTATTGGAAATCATGCATACGGATGTATGTGGACCAATGAGTGTGTCGGTGCAAGGTGGATATCGTTAGTTTGTTATATTCACGGATGATTTGAGTAGATACGGGTATCTCTATTTGATGAAACATAAGTCTTAAACCTTTGAAAAGTTCAAAGAATTTCAGAATGAAGTGGAAAATCATCGTAAAAAAAGATCAAATTTCTGCGGTCCGACCGTGGAGGAGAGTATCTTAGTTACGAGTTTAGCGCACATATGAAAGACTGTGGAATAGTTTCACAACTCACGCCTGCCGGAACACCACAACGTAATGGTGTGTCAGAACATTGTAATCATACTTTATTGGATATGGTTCGATCTATGATGTCTTTGACTGACTTGCCACTGTCATTCTGGGTGTTATGCACTGGAAACCGCTGCATTTGAAGGAAATATGCCCTGAGAGGCAATAATAAAGTTGTTATTATGTATTCGTTGTATATGATAGATGTTTATTTTGCATGCTATAATTGTATTGATAGGAAACATCAATACATGTGTGTTTAATAAAAAAAGGGTTCCTAGTTATGCCTCTCTTATAGACTAGCTTGTTGATTAACAAGATGATCAAGGTTTCCTGATCATGGACATTGGATGTTGTTAATAACAAGGTCACAGCATTTGTGAAATGATGTGATGAACATTCATCCGAAGTATAGCATTACGATCAAGTCATTATGTTCGTATTGCTATAACATCATACAAAGTAGTCTTAGTCCTTAGACCATGAGATCATGTTAATTGCTAACACCGGAAGAGTATATTGATAACATCAAACGTCACACCGTAACAGGGTGACCATAAAGGTGGGTTCAGTGCTATGAAGGTGTTGTGTTGAGGCTCATGGATCAAGAGCGGAATTTGTCAATCCCGATGACGGATAGATATACTCTGGGCCCTCTCGGTGGTATCACATTAAGATAGCTTGCAAGCAAGTGATGTGATCACTAGAATGTTATATCACGGGAACAAGAAAAGAGTGCATGTCGGTAACGAGATCAAACTAGGTATTTGGATACCGATGATCGAATCTCGGACATGTATTATATCATGAGACGAAGCGATTAAATTGCTGACGTTAAAGGTTCTCACGATCACAGAAGTCATCATTGAATATGCAGGAGTCAGTATGGATCTCCAGGTCCCGCTTCTGATTATTGAACTAAGAGGGGTCTCAATCATGTCTGCATTATTCGCGAACCGTAGGGTGACACACTTAAGGGTTTCCAGACACCATTTAGGAGCACATATGTTCCAGACAAAAAGTTTGCAAAGCACAAGAAATGTTTCGATAGAAACAAGAATTGTTTCGAGAGAAACCGGAATTGTTTCGGGTGAAATTGCAGAAAGTGGTTCTGCATGTGATATTGAAATGTTGCAAGGGGTTTTGTGTGAATGTTTGTTAATTAAAGTAATTAACAAAATTCTGAATAAAATAAATAAAAGAGTTTTATTAATTGAGAGTTGCATTTAATTTGGTGGAAATTAAATACATGTGAGTGGGATTTTGGGTGGAGGCCATGTTTATGTGAGTGGAGGTTCACCACATGAATGAAGGAGGGGAGGAGTCCCCCACCAGCTGCGCCGGCTATGGGAGGGGAGGGGTCTCCCTTCCTCCTATATAAAGCCCCCATCTCCCCTCTCACAAACCACACCTCCTCGCGAAGGATCTCTCTCCCCCTCTAGATATTTCTCCATGGTCTCGGATTAGCGAGATACATGTTCCCGGTGGCCTTGCGTCTGGAAGGGGTTGCTGCTTCCGCTGATTCGCTGGAGCGAGGAGGTGGAGGTTGTCCGGTGGCGTGAACGTGTGTGCGAGGACGGATGCGCTGCTGATTTGCGACGCTCGGACTTCCACACGATCTTGAGATCGGCAAGCGTACGACTACATCAACCACGAGTTCCTACTCTTTAACAAAACTCGCTGTCTTCGAGGGTAAGTTCTCCATGGATGTATGTCCACCCGTTGCTCTGTATCTAGTAGATAGATCTTGGCGTATAGTTCTCATCGTAGAATTTTTTTTGTTTTCTATGCTGCTGACCCAACAGTGGTATCAGAGCCTGATCTATGCGTAGGTGCTTTGCACGGGTAGTACACATATGTTTATATGTGGGCGATGATGATCATGTTATTGCATCTTCTATGTACTTTGGATATTGGTGGCATAGTGGGATGAAGCGGCCCGGACCAACCTTACATGTCATCGTAGATGAGACCGGTTCCACGACTGACATGCAACTAGTTTTGCATAAGTGGCTAGTGGGTGTCTATCTCTCCTACTATAGTCAATATCTGATTTACAACGAGTTGCTAATAACTTGGTTATCCTCGTTGTGGTTCATGTTTGTAGGTAAGACTGGTTCTATCTCCGAAAGCCCTAAGCCACGTAAAACTTGCAATTAATAAATTAGAGGCGTCTAGTTTAGATCGTTGCTGGGCTAGTGTCTTGATATGGTATTGTTGTAAGTAGATGTATGATAGATACTCTTACAACTCACTTAACGTGCTTCGTGCATCTCTCGCCCTCCGTCAGTGCCCCTCCTCTCTGCGTGATGATGGACGCGAGTAGGTGGCTGTTCTTGCGCTGTCATCCTCTTCACCCTAGCCGAGCACCCGCATCGTGCATCTCTCGCCCTGTCCTTATCTTCTCCTCGCCTCGGAAAACCTAGCCTAGCTGACTCTTCCCTTTTTCCTCTCCCAGCGACAACTCTCCGCTCTCCTCGTAGCATCAATATGGCGCCACCACCAAAATTCCGCATTCGGCCATGCCATAACCACCCTCTGTTGCGCCATGGTTTTGCGATCCTCCCTGCACCTTCCGTTCAAGATTTTGCACCCAATATAGTTGGCTACAACACCATCTTCAGCTTCGGACGCCACTATCAAAACCAATTCCACTGTCATATGACCTCCTCCGGCCAAGCCGATGTTGCCATCGTCTTCCTAGTGAGCTACCTTATCCCTACCTCTCATTGTGACCGCTCTTATTCCCTTTTTTTGTTCTGTCTATCTTTGATTAAGCCATGTTCTTCTCCGTCGCCTTCCATCCCCACTGTCATGCCACTGCACTGAGCCACCGCAGGCCAAGCCCGACAATCCATCAAGTTTGCCTCGCCCAGCTCGTCCTCAACGTGTCCCCAAATCGTCCAAGTGCCCGGGATTGAGGCCGACGTCTTTGTCCTCATCCCTAGCTGCAAGCTTGCCAGCAAGGAAGCTGTCTGTCCCACCCTCCTCCGTCCTTCCCAAGGCGACCTTGAGCATTTAGGTGACCCAGCGTATCTAACCGTCCTCTCCTTGTGCTTGCTTGCTCCCGATTTGTCTCGTGTGCCACTGACCTGTGCCGCACCATCGCAGGACCTCAATGCTGGCGCTTCTTCCAGGACCTCCAACAAGCGTGGTATGACAACTCAAACCAGCGCAACAGAGCGCGTCCATACGAATCGGCCGCGCATTCCATCTGCCGCCATTTTGTATCACCATCCTGGCGCGGTCAATGAACTCCAGCAAGGTTTACCTGGGTGTAACCTTTGCCACGGTGGCGCCCAGTTAGCGTTGCGTGTACGCCGCCTCATCTCGATCCCACCTAGAAGCCACATGGGCTAGAATCCCCCACGGTGGGAAAACCTCTCGGATCCACATCTGGTAGTTTCACAAAGTAGCCCCTGTAGTTATAATGTTAATTGTGAATCACAGTCACTGCAGCTGAACCTTTTCCGTATAAGCCCCCTCAATTTAAAAAGCTAAACCTGCAGTCCTTTACCAGTTTTTCCTTTTGCTAGAGAGCTCTTGTTTTTAATATCAGCCCCTGGACTTTTCTCTATTCCGTTAAACTCAAGTCAAAGTCAATTGAAAACAAAACATCCAAATAAATTTGAATTTGACAAAAGTGAAAACATGAAACTTGTTTGTCTTTAAATTTTAAACATTAATGTGCCCTCTATTTATTTTTATCACATGTTGGACTCTAATAGATATTTCCTGGATATTAATAAATGCTTTATTAAATATTAAATAAAACCTTTTTATTGATAATTCCAAATAATACAAATGATATATGTTTTATGATTATAAAATTGCAAGGATTAATAATATGCTATCCAAAATAATTTCTAGGAAAATAAAATTTCGAAATTGTTTAATGATATTAAATGGTCTTTTCTTAATAAATTCATAACTTTAATTCTGTAAATCGGAATTTCACAAATAATATGTGTAAATCAATCAGTATGACGAGCCCTTTCCAACTATATATTACATACTTGTAATTGAAACATGCATCATGGAGAACTTGTAAAATCATAACTGTTTATGCAAGGAAAACATCACGAATAAAATTGGAAAATAATTCTTTCTTGTTGATAATGCCTCACTAATGTTGTATCATCAATTATCTATGATAATGACATATTTTCAACATGTTTTGCATAATTAACTTTCCATGCCATGCATCATATCATAATCATGTCGGTTCTTCCTCATTAGTTGTATTTGTTGCATCGCTCGTTCCTTTTAGTGCTTCGCTACTTCCCGGATAGGACGATGAGATGTTGTGAGTTTTAAAAAGTTCTTTGGATATGTATCTTTAGTTATGGTTCCTAGGCGAGCATCCTCCCCCTTCTAACTATTTTCGCTTTATGGCTTTACTTCTCTCTATTGCTATCCATGTTATGATGCTTTAGATTCCGTACCATTTATACCCCTTGCATCCTATATTGCCTTGGTCACTTCCTAGTGCTCGTTATTTTGGTAAATAGCTATCCTTGCGAGTCATATTTTCTTGATTAGGTGTTCATTCGAGTCATCGAGTTCCACAGTTGTTGGGAGGTTGTCAAATTCTTAATGGTGGAGATGATCATTGTTCTAATTACAACTTGGTAATTAAAATGTTGGAAATATCTATAAATAATAAAGAGGCACCGGTGGGCAATACTTGAGATTTGGATTTTATCTCAGCCACTTGTGTACACCTAGGACCCATAAACTGAATGCATATTTTTTGACTATCGCACTATCCACATGTGGGAGCATGGATACCCTTTGTATGAGCATGATTCAAATCTTATTTCTTGGGGCCACAAATTAGTTTGGGGCTTTACTACTATCCTGTACTTATGCCATTCTTTACTACTTTATTTACTACCATTGCTCGAGGAGTGGTTTACTACTGTACTTCTTTGGAAAGAGGAATGTTTTCATGGTATCAACAAGCCTAATCACACTTTCGGGTTCCCATTCGTTTATAGCCATTGACGCAAACCATGGGTCTGTCCCAAAGCCCGGCCGACTTTGTTGCGGGTAGCTTAGTGGGGTGGCCCCCTAAAATCATTGTTGAATCTTGTGAATGCTTTGTCGTGATGCCTCATTTCTTTTTATTTGGTTTTTCCCGAGGTTGATCATGCGTGTGTTGCTATTTGTGCACCCATGTAGGGTAAATCTTTTCGAGAAGTCATTTCCGCAGTTTTGGACTACTTGGAGCATAGTGTCTCAACCATAGAGAACTCAAAAATAAAGTTTGGTGTTTAAACTTGAATCTCACATGACTAGTAATCAACTCCACTATAACAAAATAGTTAATTAAAAATGCCAATAGCTAGTGATACTAGGATGTCATATATTACCTATATTTGACTAGTAAGTATTGCCACAATAACGGAATGATTAATAAAATTTCCAACTATGTGAGTTCCTCAGAATGAGTTCCTCGTTTGGTCTCGAGGGGGAACCTCCAAGATGGGTTATCTTTGGAGTTATTATTAGGTTGGTACTGAATAGGTCCCTCCTATCCCTCTCTAATAGCTAATAGTTGTATCGAGTATATATAGGTTATTTAGTACATGCTTTGTTGCTGCTTTAGTCCACCATAGCTGTCGTCGGATTGAGGACAAGTACGCCATGAGGGGGTCCTCGAGGTGTGCGGAAGAGAGGGGTGTGAGACGTATGGTGTTCCGGGACGGTGAGCACACAAGTTTACCCAGGTTCGAATCCGCCGGCTTTGGACGGACCCTACTCCTGCTAGCAATCCAGTAATACGGCAGAGCCGGAATATGGGTAACAAGGGTTTTGCCTGTGCCAATTGAGATTGTAGACTATTGAGGTGTGTCTTAAAGGCTCTCCCTAGGACGACTTATATAGATATCCGACCTAGGGTTTATAGGAGAGATCTATCCGGCTACTACTAAGAGTCGGTTACAGAGTACATCTTGAACTACAAGTAATACTATGCGCCTAAGTCGGTAAGTCTTCTAGGCCTTCCCGTAGCTGGATTGGACTCCGTCTTTCTCCCTGACTGGGCCGCCCGTGAAGCAAAGTTCTAACCTGAAGTGGGCCACCCTGGTCAGCAAGGAACTGTGAGGATACCCAGAAAGTATATCCCCAACAGCAGCCCCCGGAAGTCTCCAAGATCCAAAGTCAGATTTATCTTCGTCTATCTTGATCTTCGGCTTGCAGAATCTTGAAGGGTTCCTGAAACTTCACAACAAAATACGATCTGGGTCTTAAAAATAAGTCGGACCTATCAACAGGTTACTCGGATTTTCTAGCTTGATTTCAAACTAAGCCGGAATTTGGTCTCTAACGCCACCTGACATAAGTCATGATCAGGTCATGTCATCTGACAGACATCCTGTCAGCACGACCGTTGGTGGGTCCGCAGTTCGTGGAACCGAGGTGCCGTTTCAATGTGTACATGGAGATCGAGGCGGCGTATTCATCGCGTGGGTCCTTCCCAGTTCCTTCCACGATGCGTGGCGGTTATACTGTAGCATTTGCACGAATCTTGGCGCAGTTAGGTGGATATAAGGGGTGAGGATTCTTCTCCTCTTCTCTTCACTTGTCCTTTGACTTTTCCTCTCCTCCCATTCCCCCCGCGCGCACAAAGCTCCTCTTATTTCCCCCAAAAAACACCCAGCACCACCCATCCTAGGTCAACTGCTCGCCAAAGAAATGGCTTCTTCTTCCTCTTCCGGCTTGGCAACAGCGGCGGCGATGGCGGCGATGGAAGCGGCGGCGGAGAAGGAAAGCTTCCGCGGGGTCTGGATCCCCTGTGTACTCGATGATGAGAAGCTCCAGAACGTGGAGACATAAGGGCTCCTCCACGCTGGCGACTGGTGGAGCGGCTTCGAGGAAACCGTCCCCAACCCGCGCGCCAGCGAGCGGGTCCACTTCGACACCCACCTCGACAGAGGTTTGTCATTCCCTTCCTCGGAGTTCTTCTCTGAGGTGATTGACCATTTTGGTGTCCAACTCCACCATCTTCCTCCCAACTCTCTACTAGAGATGAGCTCTTACGCTTCTTTTTGTGAGGGATTTCTCGGCATTAGGCCGAGTTTGACCTTATTCTGGTACTATTTTCATCACTGCCGGTGTTCCTTACATCATTGGTACTATTAGTTTTTCACTTAGACGCGAGCGCGCATATCCCAAAATCCTAGCTAGTGACTCGGTCAAACAATGGCCAGCTACATTCTTTTATCATAAGGATATTCTGGCTCCCGTCAAAGCCACTGCTTTGCCGGCTTTCATCGACAGAGCTGCCACGGCCCAACCGTGGCTCTCACTGACGATCTGATCCTCGCTAAGAGGCGGATCAAATACTTGATCAAACACAAATGACTGAAGGGATCTGACTTGGTTCAATGCTGGGTCTCATGCTGGATCCATCCCCTTCAGTACCACGGAAACCGACTGATGCACTCCATCACGTCGTCCGAAAAAGGCTCCCTCCGCATCAGCCCCAAAGCATACACCACACAGGGCTATATAAGCCAGATCAAGTGGCTGATCAGGGAGCGGATCGAGAGGAGGATCCCGGAGGTTTCTCTGCATATGCATACGACGGAAAACCCCGTAGTGCCGGTAAGCTTCTATCAGTACACCTTTTTATGTGTTTCAATATTTGAGTTACATTGCAATACTGATATGTTTTCTTCTTTTCAGCTTGCTGACCTCCCCGAGTCAGAATTCGCTCCGCTCGAAGGATATCCTCTAGAGTTTTCTCAGGAGACAGAAGTGGTACCATTGCCGGATGCTGCGCTCAAGAAGCACAAAGCTCCGACAGTGGTTGTTGGCCGTCGTGAAGAGGTATCTTTCAATCACAACGCCTTTGTACTTTATTTGAATTCTCTTCTGAGATGTAATGTTTCCGACTTTATCACATTCTCAGAGCTAAATAGCTCATCAAGGGCAAGGGGAAGGGAACTTCTTCGAAGCCCCTGCGACAGACGAAGCTTACCTTAGCTTCTCCTGCCGTGGCTCCTCCGACTCCTGCCCCTCAACCTTCCGCAACGCTAGTGATCATCCCTTCTTCAGCCGTCGCAGAAAATCTGGCTCCTTCATCGGAGCCTGTGATCCTTGAATCACAAACTGATGTCACCATGGGTGAGTCAGGTTTAGATAAGGGTTGAACCCTCTTTGGGTAATGATCCCTCGGCAGAAACCTTCGCCAAAAACCCTCTCAGCAATCCGAGACTTGCCAAGTTTGGCCTGTCCTGGAAATCTGCTGAAGAGATCCAGCGGCTGGCCAGGCAATGCCTGGAGAAAAGTACCTTATCTGCGGAAGAAGAAGCGCAAGAAGCAGAGGACGTCAAACACCCTAATCTTCTTGAACAATTGCTTCTTTGCAATGAGAGGATCAGGTCCGGGGAGCTTCCAACTGCTCCTGTGACCCCTCTGACTCTCGCTGAGAAGGTTGCAGTTGAAGTGAACGCGAGTTTGGATAAACTTACTCACGAACAATATGTAAGTCGGAATTCTAACTCCTGTTTTTTCCTTTATTTCATATCATATCCTCTAGCCCCCAAGCATGTAGTAGGATAAATAATCCGGGTTTATGCTTCCTTAGGATGCCAAAGAACGAAATAGTGTAGCCCCCAAGGCTCTTGCTGATATTAGTAAAAATATTAGCCCGAGTCTTTAGTAGCTTTCTGACTTTGGGTATTCTGACTTACAGAAAGTATGTTCCAATAACCAGGATTTGTTGAAAAATGTCTGTGACAAGTGGAGAGAGATCAAGTCTCTCCGACTTAAAAATGCTGAGCTTAAAGTTGCCAAGGATGAGGCCGAAGGTAAACATTCTGAGACTCAAACTTTGTCTTTGCATTTTCATAGTCGAATTTTTCGCTGAACTGTTGTTCTTTTTGACTTATAGCACTGGTGAAACAATCCTGTGCCATGATTGAAGAGGCCGAGAACCTCAAGACTTTGGTAATGGAGAACAAGGAGCTTCGCCAAGAGCTGGATCAGCTCAAGGCGGATCATGAAAAAAGCATCGCTCAAATCCTTGAATCCTCCTCCATGGCTACTGATGAGCGTGATCGCAAAATCGCTGGTCAAGATCAAAAAATCTCGGACCTCAATAATGAGCTTAGGAGAGAGAGGGACCTTTCCGAGGCGCTTCAGGCTGAACTCCAGAGTCTTCGGGAAGAGAAGACCAAAATTGACGATGTCATTTTCGGTACGTTCCATCTGTCTGACTTTTCCACTTTCTTCGACTTCTTTCAATGTCGGATTTTCTTAAATTGTTTTGTGTATAGGTCCTATGAACTTGACGGACTCTTCTTCCACCGAGCTCCGCACCCACCGCCTTACCCAAGTCGGTGACCTGCTTCATGACTTCTGCCAATCCCTTGAGGACATTGGAGAAGCTCTCAAGATTCCGGACATGCACAACATGTAGGATTTTCAGGTGTGCGACAAGGAAAAGGAGATGCTGCAACTTGTCCAGGATTGGAACATGTCCTATGCGCGGACTGCGGCTCAGAACGCTCTTACCATGGTCATGATCCACCATGGAAACATGGAAATATGGCAAGTGACCAAAGGGTACTGCAAAGTAGATGAAGACGGCCAGGAGCAGGACCTTCAAGCCATCATGCACTCCTGTGCAGGATATGGGTGTCACATGGCTGATTTGACCAGCTACGAAACCCCTTTCTTCACCCGCATGGACACTCCGCCTCCGCCTCTAGAAGAATCAGCAGAAGTTTCCGATGATGACCGCACTGTTTCGGATGTGGATATCTCGGAACGATACCAAGGCGATGTATCCAGCGAGCCGGCAGCTCCTTCCTCTACTGCATCATAGATTACCAGAAATGTTTGTATTATTCTGAAAAACATGATGGGCCTGTAAATAAGCTTTTGATCTATTCAGCACTTTTGGTTTTAAATTTTTGTGTGCCTGAAATGTTTACATAAGCACTTGTATTTTTTCATCTATACTTATCGTTTATCTAGCCTTCCGCCTCGCCCCTTTCGTGAGCTAGCTAAACCTTCTGCCGGAAACTTTGCCGAGCAACGGAGCTCAATTGCTAAACCAGTTTAAACTCGGAAACAAAGCCGGCTTCTAGTACCAACAATTCACTACTCGGAAAATGCCCGCATCCAACTATCAGACAAATAACCAAAGTAAAGACTAGAAACTTTAGAGTTATACCCGAGGGTAGCAATTTTAGACCATGAGCATGAGCATAAAGTACTTACAAGCATTATGGGATTTTCGACTATGACATGATCATTTGGAAATAAGATGGTAAAAACTTCTCACAAAAAAAACTTGGGGCAACCAAAACTTTTATTTCTTACAGAACATGTACATATATAAGATTATAGAGAAGGATAAACTAAGAATAAAAGGGACGTAGCTGAGCAATATTCCATGGTCTTTCTAACTCATCCGAATTTGTACTGCCTTCAGCTCTCTTTCTCTTCTTAGTAGCAGGTCTTTCTCTGACTAGCCTCATGTCAGTTAAGTAATACGAACCATTGTGCAATACTCGACTAACTAAAAAGGGCCCTTCCTAGATTGGGGAAAGTTTGTGCTTTCTTTGTTGCACAATCCAGAGAACCAAATCACCTTTATTGAAAGATCTGTTTCTGACTCTCTGGCTATGATACTTGCGTAACTTCTGCTGATAGTCTGTTGATCTCATTTCAGCAATGACGCAAACTTCTTCAACTAAGTCGAGATCATTTTGTCGAGAAATCTTGGCATCCTATTTGATATACGCGAACACTCTAGGAGAAGTGTGAATCAAATCACTAGGAAGAACTGCTTCTGCGCCATAGACCAAGAAGAAAGGTGTGTATCCGGTTGACCTGTTTGGAGTCGTTCGTAAACTCCATATTACACAGGGTAATTCCTCTGCACAAGCCCCCGCAACACGTCGTAGTGGTGCTTCGAGTATCGGTTTTAGGCCTTGTAGGATTAAACCATTTGCTCTTTCAACTTGTCTCTTAGCCTATGGATGTGCGACTGACGCAATGTCAAGCCGAACATTTTGTTCGTTGCAAAATTCGGCCAATTCTCTCATAGAAAAGTTACTCCCGTTGTCCGTGATAATGCTATGCGGATAACCATATCGGATTATGACATCCTCAACAAATCTTTTGGCTATTGCTCCATCACAACTAGTGACAGATTTAGCCTCAATCCATTTGGTGAATTTATCCACCATCACTAAGATATGAGTAAATCCACTTGGAGCTCGTTTAAATGGTCCTACCATATCAAGCCCCCAGACCGCAAAGGGCCATGTTATAGGTATTGTTCGCAACTGATCAACCGGAACATGAGCTTGTTTGGTGTACTTTTGACAGCCTTTGCACGTCTTGACTAATCGTTCGGCATCGGCCTGAGCTATAACCCAGAAAAATCCGTCTATAAAAGCTTTTGCCACTAAAGATTTGGCTGCAGCGTGGTGTCCACACTCGCCTTCATGGATTTCCTTTAAGATTTCCACTCCTTCTTCCAGAGACACACAGCGCTGAAAAACTCCAGAGATACTCGCTCGTCGGATAATCTGCCGGCTCAGAACCTCATCTTCGGGTAATTTGCCATCTACCAAATAATCGAGGTAGGGTTGAGTCCAGCTGGGAATTATAGCCAGAACTGCTATCAAAGGTGAGTCGGATTTGGTCGGATATTCCTCATCTACTCCCTTTATCGAGGGAACTTTAAGGTGCTCCAAAAAAGCGCCATCTGGGACCTCTTTCCGTGCAGAGCCTATCCGAGATAATGCATCTGCTTCCTCATTTTCTGCTCGAGGGATGTGTTGAACTTCAAACCCTTCGAACGATTTAGATAGATCATCCACGACAGCTTTATACGCTGCCATGTGCTTATTTGCATTACAAATATCCAACACTTGTTGAGCAACAAGATCTGAATCTCCGTAACACATCAAACGTCGGATGCCAATATCCATAGCAATCCGGATTCCATGCAGCAGTGCTTCATATTCGGCAATATTGTTTGTCGCTGTGAAGTGGATCTGCAGCACGTATAGAAGTTTATCTCCTTGGGGTGATTTGAGCACCACGCTAACCCCTGAGCCCCCGCGAGCCTTAGATCCATCAAAATAGAGGGTCCAATATTCCGACTCAGGGAGGATCATGTTCTCCTTCGTCTCTGTCCAATCAGCGACAAAGTCAGCAAGGATGTGGGATTTGATTGTTGTCCGAGGTTTATACTCAATATCAAAAGCTGAAAGTTCTATGCCCCATTTGGCGACGCGTCGTGTGGCGTCACTGTTGTTGATTATATCTCTAATGGGAGTTGTGCTCACCATGGTAATTGGATGCTCCTGAAAATAGTGTCATAACTTACGAGATGCTAGAAAAACATCGTAAGCCAACGTTTGATAGTGCGGATACCGCTGTTTTGCTCTGTCAGGACTTCACTGACAAAGTAAGTCGGACGCTGCACTATGAGCTCCTGATTTTCCTCCGGTCTCTCCACCACCATGATGATACTAATGACCTTATTTGTCACAGCAAGATAAAGCAACATCGATTCTTGAGCTTCCGGTGCTGCAAGGATAGGAGCAGATGAGAGTACTTTCTTCAGGTCTTGTAGTGCAACTTCAGCTTCATCAGTCCAAACAAAATCTTTGGTCTTTTTCAGGATTTTATATAATGGTGTGGCTCTTTCACCAAGCCGGCTTACAAATGGACTGACCGCAGTGATGCAACCAGTTAATCTTTGTACAGCCTTCAGGCGACTTGGCCTGGAAATATTGAGTATAGCCTTGATTTTGTCCCGGTTCACCTCTATGCCTCTTTGAGACACGATGAAACCTAACAATTTTTCGGCTGGTATTCTGAAGAAACATTTCTTCGGGTTAAGCATGATGTTGTATTTTCGTAGATTGGCAAATGTTTCCTCCAAGTCGGAAATCAACATTTCCTTCTTTTTGGACATCACTGCGATATCATCCACGTATGCATGTACATTGCGTCCGAGTTGGTCATGGAGGCAACGCTGCATCGTGTGTTGGTACGTAGCTCCTGCGTTCTTCAGCCCAAAGGGCATCGTAACAAAACAGAAGGTTCCGAAGGGGGTTATGAATGAAGTTTTGACTTTGTTAGATTCCTTCATCCGGATTTGGTGATAGCCAGAATATGCGTCGAGAAAACAGAGGAGTTCCGAGCCTGCCGTAGAATCGATAACTTGATCAATTCTAAGAAGAGCGAACGGATCTTTTGGACAAGCCTTGTTCAAGGCAGTATAATCAACACACATCCTTAAACCAGTGGTGTCCTTTTTAGGGACCATTACAGGATTAGCCGACCACTCAGTGTGGATGACCTCTTCTATGAATCCGGCTAACTCGAGTCGTGCTAGTTCCTTAGCTATTGCCTTACGCTTTTCATCGCCGAAACATCGTAAGGACTGTTTGACGGGTTTAGCGTTCGGTTTTACATTTAAAGATTGCTCGACAAGTTCCCTAGGTACTCCGGTCATGTCAGATGGCTGCCATGCGAAGATATCTTGATTTGCTTGGAGGAATTTGACGAGCGCGCGCACTTTCCTATGAGCTACCTAGGCCTACGCCTATCTGGGTCACCTTGGAGGGGTCATCATCCTTCAACGGCGTCTTCTTCGTCTCTTCTGATGCCTTGAACTCTGGATTTGGCTTTGTCACCTCCTTCTTCATTGCGGGCATCTCGGATGGATCTATGCTCTTCTTGATCTCCTGGTACTCCTGATCATATTGTAAATGTAACACGAATGAGCCATAAAAGCCCAGTAAGCCGGACGTCCGAATATAGCGTGATATGCGCTCTTGAACGGGACCACTTCGAAGGAAAGTGCCTCCGTCCGATAGTTCTTTGGAGTTCCAAAGGTAACATCCAAAGTGATCTCTCCCAGGGAATTGGCTTGTCTTCTTGGGACAACTCCGTGAAAGATCACAGAGCTATGGTTCAGCTGGGTTTTCGAGATCTTCATCCGGCGTAGCGTTTCGACATAGAGAATATTGATACTGCTACCACCGTCCATGAGGGTCTTGGAGAAACCATAACCGTCAATAAGTGGATTAACTATTAGGGCGTATTTTCCTCGCCTGTGCAACTTAGGCGGATGATCAGCGCGGTCAAATGTGATTGCCACTTCCGACCAGTCCAGGTATTGGGGGACAGCCAGAACTGTTGCATTGAGCTCATGAAGAACTGCTTTCTTGACCTTTGCTAGTTGAGATCCGAGGAAAGTGACATAAGTGTCCTTCTTGGTGGGAAAATTTTTCTTCCCTTCCGGCTTGGGATTTGAAGCATTAGCTTCCTCCATGTCGGAATCTTCCTTGGTCTCTTTTACTTTTTCGGGATTCTTCTTTCCCTTCTTCCGCTTAGCTTTGTATCCCGTGGTGTCATCTCTTTTGATGTCGTCATTGAAACGACATTCGGCGTTGGTGTGGGACGAGCCCCCATTGGCGTCTAGGTGATGCACACACGGGTTATTGGCAATATCGTCCCAAGAGAAGGTTTTGCCTGGTTGTTGGTCTCCTCTACCTTGGACTCTTGAAGTTCCACGCCCACGCCTGCGGCCTCCACCGCGTCCTCCTCGTCCCCTAGACCCGAAAGTAGCAGTGACCACTGCCATTTCCGTGTTGGGTTTTTCTTCCGAGGTATTTTTACGCTTCTAAGCTTGTTGCTTTGGTTGTTTTGCCGACTATGGCACAGCTAGGGCATTGAGTAATCCCTTTGCATCGTCGTCGGCATCTGCATACTTGCTCGCTGTTTCTATCAACTCTCCCAAATCAGTGACCTTGTCACACTTCAAGCGATGGCGCAGTAGACCAATTGGGAGACCTGCAATGAAAGCTTCAATCGCAGTTTGATCGTTTACCCCTTCACAGGAGTTCTTGGTGTCGATCCATCGTCTGAGGTAATCCCGGCAAGTTTCTCCGGCCTTCTGGGTGCAACGCTGTAGGTCTCCGACTGTACAGGGCCTCCTATATGTGCCTTCGAAATTCCGAAAGAACGCACTTTGCATGTCATACCAGTTGTGGATGGTGTTCTCCGGAAGTTCATTAAGCCATGATCATGCCGTCTTACGCAACATGAGTGGGAGATATCGGGTTGCGACCAGGCTGTTTCCGCCTTTGGCGATGCAACACGCTTGGAAGAAGTCCTATAGCCAGGTATCTGGCCGAGCAATGCCATCATAGGCTTGGATGTGTCTTGAGATAGCAAATGCTTCCGGGAATTTTGTAGCTCTGATGCGTGGTCCGAAGCACTTTCAGCCCACGTAGATATCATCGTTTTCGTAGTGCCGTGCCTCTATGTTGGAGTTGATTCTGTGCCTTGCATCGTTTGGGGATAGAGATCGTCCCGAATGTCGGCTGTGGCTGCGGTGCCCTGGAGCCGGACTTCGGCTCCTGCCACCACCTCCTCCGCCACGTCGTTCTCCTTGTCCCCCTTGAGAGCCGTTGTGATGACTACTTGGTGGAGAGGGTGGGGCAGCTGCATTGTTTCCGGCTGATCGCTGGCCTCCGTCCAGAGCGTCATTATTTCGGTTCCGGGGATGGTCTTCACTACGACGAGCCCCCTGCCGGGTTGTACCGGCATTGTTTTCGTCGTTCCTTCGTCCGTTGTTCCCACTGCGGTGAGGTTCAGCCGGACGGCTTGCATGCTAGGAGGTGGCATTTTTTGATGATCCTCCTCCCGACATTTCTCTTTATCTTCTCCCCTTCGATCGTTCGACTCTCGTCGGGGAGGATTCCTCAGATACAGTGCAGCAATGGCATCTTGCTTTGCCGCTGGAACGACGTTGCTCCAGTCACGTGCAGTTCTGTGATGCTATCCTGATGATCCGGTTCTGGAGTAGTTATCTTCCCGTCGGTCGGAACGGTGACGCTGTTCCGGAACATGCTGGGGCCTTATATCATTCCAGGCTGAGTCCCTATGACATTGGTCGGATTTCGAGACCAGTTTTCCACTTCCAGATTTCGCAGCCATCTGTTGCTCCAGACCCTTGGTGAGTAGCTTGATGCCCAATCGAACCTGTTCTGGGCCTGGGTTATTTGATAGAATATCTCGAGCTATGATAGTGTTTTGTACCGGTGTTGGGTATACCAGGTCTCCTTTGCTGTCGAGCCGAGGCATCCTTGGATCTCCTTCAAAGAGTACCATGTTTACTTTCGGAGTTGTTGACGATGCGCTTCTAGGGCCTGGGCCCTTTCGTCCAGCTCTTCAGCAGTGAGTTCTGCAGCTGTAGGGATAGGTGTTGTTAATGTAGCATCGATGAGTTTACGTGCACCTTCAGTGATCACGTGTCCATCCACCGATTCTTCTTTTTTCGGCTCTTCTGGGATAAGTGCTCCATCCGAGTCTTCCTCATATTCCTCGGCAATCACCTCCTCTATCAGAGGGTCTTTTGCCGAGGTCTTGTTCTTCTTATTTGCCTTCTTGGCAGCACCGATAGTGAAGACGGCTTTGGGTCCGTTTCCCGCAGTCAAGCTCTGATCGGTACTTTCGGACATCTGGATCTCGGGATTATCTCCGACATCCATGTCATCCTGTGTTTTGGGAGAGTGTTCCCCGTATCCTTCATCCATGGCTTCTCCTTCTTCTGCAGTTTTGGAGTTATACTCCTCTTTGTATTCCGTGGAGAACTTTCGGAAATTTGCTGACGTCATCGATTCATCCGAGGATGCGGGTACGTCGGTGTTTGTTCCAATTGCCTCCAGCATAGAGTCGGTGTTTTCTCCAGCATCGACAGAGCTGGATCCGGATCCCACGTAACCAACGAAGTGCGACGCGTGCTTCCTGAGGTACCTGCGGCTCTTGCGATCAGCCATGTCAAAACTTTTGATGGTCTCAAGAATTGCATCTGCGCTTGCATCTTGCATTATCATATGTCGCAGTGTGTACCTTAGGAAAGGCCTGTCTGTCCTGGTGTCATCAGAGCCGAAATCAGTTTCGTTGACGTGCTCCTCCTGGATTTCGACTTCCGTGGGTGGGTCGATCTGGGATCCGGCTTCTCCAAGGAGATCCACTCCAGCTTCGACTTGGGCCGCTAGGTCTTCCTCAGGCTCGGATTTCTCCACTATCTCCGCAGCTGGTGCAGGCTGGGTGGGTTTAGGGTTTTCTTAGATCCGGAACTCTGCCGCCTCCATGGACAAAGGGGACCTAGAAGATTCTTATGCCTCTATCATCACCACTGGGGTGGGTGGGGCAGGTTCAGCAAAACCGATATAAACATCAATCTCGCAAAAAGACATGATTGTGTAGGCAGTCACGGCCTCCCTAGCCAGAATCCATGTCTCATCGAGAACGATGAGAGGGACGTCGCTGGCATAGAGGATGCGACCTACGATGATAGTCTCGCGATTCCGATTCTTGCAGATTCTGCTCGGAACGCATATCCGAAGCTCACTTTCCCCACGGTGGGCGCCAACTATCGTCGGATTCAGGACAAGTACGCCATGAGGGGGTCCTCGAGGCGTGCGGAAGAGAGGGGTGAGCACACAAGTTTACCCAGGTTCGAATCCGCCGGCTTTGGACGGACCCTACTCCTGCTAGCAATCTAGTAATATGGCAGAGCCGGAATATGGGTTACAAGGGTTTCGCCTGTGCGATTTGAGATTGTAGACTATTGAGGTGTGTCCTAAAGGTCTCCCTAGGACGGCTTATATAGATATCCGGCCTAGGGTTTACAGGAGAGATCTTTCCGGCTACTACTAAGAGTCGGTTACAGAGTACATCTTGAACTAGAAGTAACACTATGGGCCTAAGTCGGTAAGTCTTCTGGGCCTTCCCGTAGCCGGATTGGACTTCGTCTTTCTCCCTGACTGGGCCGCCTGTGAAGCAAAGCTCTAACCCGAAGTGGGCCACCCTGGTCAGCGAGGAACTGTGAGGATACCCGGAAAGTATATCCCCAACAATAGCCATGTAGGAGAGAGCCTCTAAATTCTAGGACTCGCCATGTACTGGCCTCAATACTGAATGCTCCCTTCTTCCTTTGCCCTTTGTCGGACCCCTTTGCTTTGATAGGTACGAGTTCGATGATGTTAGCAAGGTTACCCTTCTGGCTTGGCTTGGGAAGGGTTATGGATTCTATTGGTTATTATTTAGGACTCTTAGTCCAATTTGCATCTTATTCATACTTGGATGTCATGTTGTATCGTTCTCACTATGATTTGGATCTTATCTCTAATGTATATTTGTATTCTTGACTCGCTGAGTCGTTGTTGTATATATATATATGTTCTTGTGGGTTCCATCATGGACTATTGTGTAATGGTATTACTTTGTTTTTTCCATCCTCATGCAAGTGCTTGGTGGGCACGATTGAAACATTTCTATGCGGGTTTGGCGGGAGTCGCTAAATTCTGCATAGGGTCGATTCGAGGGTGTTACAAGTGGTATCAAAGCCTTGATTTATGATACCCCACTAGTCCAGCTTGTAGTATAACCTAGCTAACAGATGACGAAGAATGTCAAAACTATTTTGCAAAATCGGTTAGATAAATCTGAGTAGCTCTGGTTTTACGCCTTACCTATATGCTATTCTCCTGTTACCTTTGCGTGTTCTGAATCTACTCTCTTATATTTTCTTCAAGTCCAAGCTCTCTCGTGTTGATTTTTCCATTGTACCTTTAGGATTTCGAATCCTTTCTCTTGCAATGGTGTTTCTACATATAGGTTTCATAAAGTTTCATGGATATATCATCTGTTGTAGCTTTAATTTGATCCAAAATATAGTAAAAATTATTTATCTCTTCCGTTGTTTCCAACGTTGACATCATCTATGTTAGATCCAATAAAGAACCTACATCACTCCTTTGTTTTCTGAAGCTTTCAGAACATCGATTGTCGAGATCTTCGATCTGAATTCCAAGAGTTGGTTGCACGATTCTCCTATTGGTGTGCGGAGTAATAGTTTGGGTGCGTGATGGATTGGCCCCATACCGACTACTCTTTATATTCGCTCTGGTACATTGAAGTGTATTAGGGTGTACCTTTCTAATCCTTCTATGGTAGTTAGAGGTGGCCTGCTCTTTTCAGACCTATACCTTCGCATTTGTTTCTCTAGAGTGTTCTCTCGACGAACATGAGAAACAACCTTTGTTGGTGGTGTCGATGATTTCAAGATGGAGCAGCAACATTTGTTAGTGGTGTCACGAGGATCTACACGAAGCAAGAAGAATATGATCATCGTGCTTCTTTCCCGTACCATGGAGCGGATCTCAGGACAATATCCCTTGTTAGTGGTGTCAAATTGTAGCACCCCTGAAATTCCCCAATAGAATTTTTTTGTTCTTTTACTTTGTTACATCATCATGATATCATGCTCATGTCATCATGCCACATTGAATTTGATCATCATATATCATGCTTACATTGTTATCATATTTCTTGTATTAATGTTATCACCCATACCTCTCCCTCTTTTACCTATCTTTATTTTGTTTTAAACAAGTGGGAATTCATGGCTAGGGTTCCATAAGTATCGAATGTTTTTATCCTTTTTCTAAAAACCCTAAAACTTCTACTCTTGTAAATGCCCAGTTGGACATGTAACATGTGGGCACCTCTTCTCTTTGCTATATTCCCTCATACCTTTTCATTGCCTCCTTCTATTCAAAACCATCTTCTAAGTCTAAAAACGTGTTATTTAAGTTGTTGATTGAAAAAGGATAAACAACAAAAACAAATAAATAAAATAACATAGAAAAATAATAAAGAAAAGAGAGAGAAGCCTGGCCCAGCCTGCATCATCCCAACGGGCAACAACAGTAAATTGCCAGCCCACCCGGTCAGATCCCTCTCCTCTTTCCCTTGGGCTGACCTAGTTATTCACCTACCCAGCCCTTACTACATCAACGGTGGAATGCCTCTGTTCCTATTATTCTTCCTCCATCATCCCCCTCCTCTCTGCGCATTGACGTACACGAGCAGGTGGTTGTTCTCGCGCCATCATCCTCTTCATCCTAGCCGAGTATGTTCTTCGTGCATCTCTCGACCCATCCTTATCTTCTCCTCGCATTAGAAATCCTAGCTCAGCTAACTCTTCCATTTTTACTATCCCTGCGACAACTCTCTGCTCTCCTTGCAACATTGCTATGGTGCCACCGCTAAGTGCCGCCTCTGGCCGTGCCAAAACCACCCCCACTGTGTCATTGTTCTATTATCCTCCATGCACCTTGCTTTCGAGATTTTGCACCCTATATCATTGGCTAGGACCTCATCTTTAGCTTTGCATGCCACCATCAAAAGCCGATTCTGCCGTCGTAAGACCTCCTCCAGCCAAGTCGACGTTGTCATTGTCTTCGTAGTGAGCTTCCCTATCCCTACCCTCTCGTTGTGGCCGCTCTTGTTCCCTTTTTTGTTATGTCTATCTCTAATGAACCCATGCTCTTCTCCGTTGTTTCCCAGCCCCGCCATCACGCTACCTTGTTGATCCACCCCAGGTCAAGCCCGACACACCATCGTATTTGCCTCGCCTAGCTACTCGTTCCCACGTCCCCAGATCGTCACGTGCCCTTAGGATTAAGGGGGACATTTTTGTCCTCATCCCCGGTTGCAAGCTCACCGGCAAGTAAGCCATCTGACCTGCCCTCCTCTGTCCTCCCCAAGACGACCTTGAGCATGCAGGTGACTGAGTGTATCTTCATGTCCTCTCCTTGTGCTCCCTTCCCCTGTTTTCGCTCGCGTGCCACTGACCCGCGTGGCACCACCGCAGGACCTCAACACTGGTGCTTCTTCAACAACCTTTGGCAAGCGGGGCCAGGATCGCTCAAACCAACACTGCAGAGCGCATCCTCTAGAGACCACGAATCGTGCACACATGCCCTCTATCATCGTTGTGTACCACCATCTCGACGCGGTCAAGAAACTCCGGTGAGGTTGACCTGGGTGCAACCTTTGCCATGGTGGCGCCCAGTCAGTGTTGCAAATTTGCCACCTCATCCTGGCCCCACCTGGCAGCCACACAGGCTAGAATCCCCCACGGTGAGAAAACCCCTCAAATCCAGATCTGGTAGTTTTGCAAAGTAGCCCCTATAGTTACAATGTTAATTGCAAATCATAGTCCATGCAGCTGAACCTTTTTTGGATAGGCCCCCTGAACTTTAAAAGCTAAATCTGCAGTCCTTTACGAGTTTTTCCTTTTGTAGAGATCCCTTGGTTTTAATATTAGCCCCTGGACTTTTCAAAATTTAGTCAAAGTCAAAAATTTCAAATAAATTCGAATTTGACAAATATTAAAACTTGTGTCTTCAAATTTTAAACATTAATGTGCCCTTTGTTTATTTTTTATCACATGTTGTACTCTAATAGATATTTCCTGGATATTATTAAATGGTTTATTAAATATTAAATTACACCTTTTATTGATAATTCCAAATAATACAAATCATACATGTTTTCCAATCAGAACAATGCAAGGATTAATAATTTCCTAAATTATTTTAATGATATTAAATGTCCTTTTCTTAATAAATTCATAACTTTAATTCTAGAAATCAGAAATCGACAAATAATATGTCTAAATCGATCAGCATAATGAGCCCTTTCCAACTATGTATTCTATACTTGAAATTTCATCATGAATCATGGAGAACTTTTAAAATCAGAATTGTCTATGCAAGGAAAACATGACGAATAATATTATAAAATATTTCTTTCTTGTAGATAATGCCTCACTAATGTTGTGTCATCATTGTGATATGATAATGACATCTTTTCAACATGTTTTGCATCATTAATTCTCCATGTCATGCATCATATAATGATCATTTCAATTCTTCTGCATTAGTTGTAATTGTTGCATCACTCGTTCCTTTTAGTGCTTTGATTCTTCCCGGATAGGACGATGAGATGTTGTCAGTTTGGACAAGTTCTTCGGATATGTATCTTTATCTATGGTTCCTAGGCCAGCATCCTCCCCCTTCTATCTATTTTTGCTTTATGGCTTTACTTCTCTCTATTTCTATCCGTGTTATGATGCTTTAGATTCCGTATCATTTATACCCCTTGTAGCCTATATTTCCTTGGTCACTTCCTATTGCCCGTTATTTTGGTATATATCTAGCATTGTGAGTCGTTTTTTCTTCATCAGGTGTTCGTTCGAGTCATTGAGTTCCACAGTTTAATGGTGAAGATGATCATTGTTCTAATTACATCTTGATAATTAAAATGTTAGGAATAGCTATAACTAATAAAGAGGCATCAGTGGGCAATAGTTGAGATTTGGCTTTTATGCCCCCACTTGTGTCTACCTAGGACCCGAGTACTGGATGAATGTTCCTTGACTATCGCACTATCTACATGTGGGCCCATGGATCCCCTTGGTATGAGCATGATTCAAATCTTACTTCTTGGGGCCACAAATTAGTTTGGGGCTTTACTACTATCATCTACTTATGACATGCTTTACTGCTTTATGTACTACTTTTACTCGAGGAGCAGTTTACTACTGTACTGCTTTGGAAAGTGGACTATTTTCATGGTATCGACAAGCCTAGTCACGCTTTCAGGTACCCAGTCGGTTAAATCCATTGACGCAAAATCTGGGTCCGTCCCGAAGCTTGGCAAATTTTGTTGCATGTAGGTTAGTAGGGTGGCCCCCTAAAATAAATTTTGAATCTTGTGAATGCTTTATCGTGATGCCTCGTTAGTTTTTATTTGGTTTTTCCTAAGGTCGATCATTTGTGTGTTTCTATTTGTGCACCCCTGCAGCGTAAATCTTTTCGAAAAGTCGTGTCTGCGGTTATGGAATACTTGGAGCATAGTGTTTCGACCATAGACAACTCAAAACTAAACTAGTGCTAGAAACTTGTCTTTCGCATGACTAGTAATCAACTCCACTACAATGGAATGGTTAATGAAAAATGTCAATAGCTGGTGATACTGCGATGTCATATGTTACCTATGTTTGACTAGTAAGTATTGCCACTGTAATTGAATGATTAATAAAATTGCCAACTATGTGAGTTCCTCATACTGACTTCCTCGTTTGGTTTCAGGGGAAGTCAAGGATGGGTTATGTTTGGAGTTAGTATTAGGTTCATTCCGAATTGGTCCCTCTTATCCCTCTCAAATAGCTGATAGTTGTATCGAGTCTCTATAGGTTGTTTAGTATGTGATTTGCTGCCACTTCAGTCCACCATAGCCATGTAGGACAGAGCCGTCGAATTCTAAGACTCACCATGTACTGGCCTCAGTATTGAATGCTCCCTTCTTCATTTTCCCTTTGTTAGCACCCCTTTGCTTTGACAGGTATGAGTTCGACGATGTTAGCAAGGTTACCCTTCCGTCTTGCCCTAGGCAGGGTTACGGACGCCATTGGTTATTCTTTAGGACTCTTAGTCCAATTTGCATCTTATCTGTACTCGAATGTTGTATCAGTTTCACTATGATTTGGATCTTTGTAATGTATATTTGTATTCTAGACTCGCTAAGTCGTTGTTGTATATATATGTTCCTCTGGGTTCTGTCATGGACTATTGTGTAATGGTATTACTTTTTTTTTTCATATGCACACATGTGCTTGGTGGGCACCATTGAATCATTTCTATGGGGTTTAGCGGGAATCGCTAAAATCTACATAGGGTCGATTTGAGGGTGTTACACTCCGTGACGTAGTTCCGACCACCATCATCTTCGGGCCATGTTTTGCTGACCTTGCCGACGATCTGGTCGTCATTATTGTTGTGGCAGGCGCTAATGACCTCGCCAACAATTAGCGCACCAGGCTTGGTGAGTCTATTCTGGCCAACCTTCTGGTGTGGATGTAGAACAGAAACGAATGATTGATTAGCAAAAGGGGAATGAAGAAATCAGCAAAACACACTTTTAAGAAGGGATAACAAACATTTAAATGACGAGTGAAGGACTTCACTGAGAGTTGAGAAGATCATGCAACTTGACCGAATGTGGACCGCTTGGGCACAACTATTTTCGAAGTGGACATAAGGGAAATTCCTGATGAGATCTAGGGGTTAGAGTGAAACAGGGAGACCATAAGAGATGCAGTGTTCGGAGAGGAAAGAGGGAGAGCTAGAGATCTCGGGTTAGCAGTGGAGTGCAGCGACATGGAGGAAGAGGATGTGGTCCTCAATTATATAAGACAGGATTGGTGGATGTCCCTATGGTTAGTTTTATGGGTCTATGGGCCTCACTTCCGGGCCACTCAATACACAAATGAAGAATTTAGTAAATAAAAACTCCTTTCCATTATTAGTTTACAAAACAGAAAATAGGGCAGGAAGTCTGGAAACACTACAAGAATCTGGACGATCTGTGACGTTTTTTTATGACGCCGCCTAAAATCGTCGCGGATTCCTGACGTTCTAGAACGTTTCGTCACAACGAGCTCCAAGCCCCTCCAGCCCGATTATCCATGACGTTCCTTGTTTTTGTCGTGGCAAATTCGTTGCAGATTTTGTCCTAGGCCTTGAAACCCAGTTTGTCATTTTGTCTGGTGCCAAATTCGTCATGGATTTCGTCACGGCACATGTTTGACTCCTTTTTTTTCATCGACCGTCTCCTCCGTGCTTCAACCCCACATGTCATCTCAGTGTTGACGGTGCGTACGTAGTGTATATCATGGTAGTGCTGGGTTTGATGCTACTTCATGAATTTTTCCGTCGGCCTCAGCTGTTAGTGCGTTTGATAAGAAATTAAATAATAGAAAAACATTTCGTGCAGGTAGACGGAATCAAACCGTCAACCAATCTTTTGCAGAACTAACTTGCAACCGATGCACCTGTCCATTGGTTTTGTGCTGATCTACAACTTTATTCTATATATTATATACCAACTCTCAATCACGGGAAATGTAGTAATCCGAAAATAGAAAATCAGCATAGTATATATGTATCGATGCGGTTGATACATATTGTACATTTCACACAACTATAAAAAAGAGAACATAGCATATTTTTAGATCATCTTTTACGAGTACGTAGAAAAGCAACAACATGAACACAATCAACCAAATATATATATAGCATATGGAGATAATATTACTTAGCAATGTAGAGCACCAGGTTGACAACAAGTTCCTTACCACTACAAGTTCACTAACAACATATTACATTAATGGCTCATCCAACACCAGCATAAACAAGATACTTTTTGGCCTCACTATAGAATATTAACACAACCCATGAAGCCATATAGCCCCTCATTTAAAAAGATGAAGATGCACACATTCCCCTCCCTTATTCTAGCGAGTTCGAGAATATTAGACCATCCTTTTGTCATCTGAGCAGCATCATTCATGCCTTGGAAGAGGTTAACATGCTCAAAAGTGGCCTTGTAGGAGCACGCGAGTGGTAACACCTTTGGGAGATAGCGGTTGAGGTGGGCACGACTGTAGCTAGCTGAAAAGTACTATAGGAGAAGAATAATATTAGTTGTTGGCTAGAGTTCACTGTGCATAATAAAATTTAAATATTGAAATGTCAAATTGTAACCATCTTGGCCTTCCCGTGGATGACATTTGACTTGTTCATCTTGCACACATAGTATGGTATAGATGGCTTGTGTTGTTTAACTATCACTTTGAGGGAAGCAACTTGGTCGAAAGTCATTTCTAGAAAATTTCCAAACACACAGTGCTCATTGAATTCCTCAACCCCTATCATACTTGGACCTAGAAAGAAAATATTAGAAAGTAATAATCTATATCTTCATATAAATGTAGAAAAACATGTACTTAGCTAATATAATGCCACACCTCTACGAATAAGGATCCTCGGTTTCTAGACTACTATAAATCTTTTCATATAAGCTTTAGCTCTTCGTCTTGCTATATTAGCTTTCATCTTGCAAAAAACTACAGCAACAGGTTTTTTCACATCATCATCGGATGAGACATTGATGATGACAGCATCCTTTGTAGCCTAAATTAGACATTGCACTAATTATAATGATTAGTTTTTATGCCATATACAGTAGTAGTGCCAGTAGAATCAATTTTAGAACATGCTCAAGTATCTCCCTGGCCTTCATCGTACTTGCCCCAAAGAGTAAATACAAGAATTAAGTTAGAATATAATTCTACTTTCTGAATTATTATGATAATCAAATTTACTGAGTAAACTAAAGGGTGCTTCTAGTGAAATAGATTGAGCCTTTTTCGTAAGCAGCAACGTCGATGCGCAGAGCCGTAGATTGTGAGTATATAAGCGCTGCCATAGAACAAGGAGGCGACGCATTGAACTAGAACTAATTAAACAGCAACATAGACACGGTGTCCTAGAACAAGGAGGGGATGCGTCAAACTAGAACGAGGAGGCGACCACATCGCCGTCCAGTTAACGAAGAGTTGACGCGGTGAAAGGGAGCTAGGTTCAGGAGCACTTACACGTTAGTTTGCACCCTCCACTACCACCGTCATAGCAGGGATTTGGTCATTGGTGGGGAGGGAGAGGGTTTTTTGTAGAACGGATTTGGGGGAAGTGGTGTGGGATTTCAGAGTGGCATGGAGGGGAAGGTTTTTTTTCTAGCTGCTATGACAGGTGGGTCCGATGTGTGAGTGGTTTTGGTTCACACTGGCATCGTCTGGTAGGCTGACGAATGGGTCCCTTGCGGACTGAATAACAACACAATTTTTCTACCACAAAAAGAGCTTTTGTTCAGCCAAGTTTGACAAACAGAATAACAACACAATGTTTTGACGAATTTTCTCAATGAATATCTATTAATTCCATGAACTAAAGGAGAATCATATTAATCAGTTCAAAGGTATGCACACAACCATTAGTTCAACACAAAGCATGCAACACAGGCATACACACAACCATTAGTTCAAGCATGCATCACAAAGCATGCACACACGATTATCAGTTCGACACAAGCATGCACACATCCATCAGTTCAAGCATGCAAAACGAAGCATCCAACACTCCACCTCCATAAGCTAGAACTATTCTTCATCTGTATCATCTTGTACTTCATCTTGTTTGTCACTGCAGTACTCCTCAATGGTGTCGTATACTCCAGGCTCACTGTCAACTTCCTCCTCTTCAACAACTTTCCTTTTACCTTTGATACAATCGAACACTGATGCATCTATGAAGCGGCGGCCTCCATTGACAGAGGGTCAACGTTTCTTGAAAGGAAGACCCTCAGATATAGTTTCATTGTCAGAGCCTACAAACTGTTGGTGTGCTACATCAGTATGCACCACCTCCTCCTCCTCCTCTCCTTCGGCAACATCAAACTTATGTCTTTGAACTATTTGTTGAACCACCCGCCAGTTTTTGCCCTTGGCTGTGTCTGGCACGTAGAACACTTTTGTAGCCTGGGTTGCCAAGAAGTAATTGTCATCTTTGGACTGAAAATTCGTAATGTTGACACTCCGAAAGAGTTCATCATACACCATCTCTATATCCTTGTGACCCTCAAGCTGATACCAAACACAGTGGAATAACACAACAGATCGTTGGTGTTTCAAATAAGAGTTAAAATACAACACCTTCATATCCTTGAGGACACCGTAAAAATGGATATCCTTCTCCAAGTGACAACCTTCAGTCATTACTCCTGTTTTGTGTTTTCTTGCCCTTCTCATGATTAGCCGTGAGGAAACGAACACCATCCACAATACAAGATGAATATGTTCTTACTCGGAAGTCTGGGTCACACACCAATGCAAAAAGCTCTTCATCCACGGCTTCTGTATTCTCCTGTAACTTTTTCATGATCTGTATGTACCGCAGCAGAAATACAATATGGACAAATCATGCATTGAAATGGTATATATGAAGGACAGAGATAAATGCAAAAGGAAACTAACATGGTCCTTGAACCATCTTTGAAATCCCTTCTCAAGCCTTCTTTCCACATTGGACATCCCATCATTCACCAGCTGTTCTTGACGAAGACTGCAATCCAGAGAGTAACTTAGAATTAAAATCTTTAGGTGTATAACAATATTGGTGTTGGCACTCGTTTTCGGCTCGTAGCTAACCAAGACAAATGGAGATACACTCGGAAAGTTCACTTGGAGGATTATTAATCATCATCAAAGAGGCACCATTTCAAGTCAAGTGATGATCAGGCTTAATAGCTGATTATACTAGTGTTCACAGAATACTTGGGGATTGATATATGGAGGCTTCCACTATGACTCCCTTTAAGATCATCTCAAGTGAAAAAGTGCCAAACACTTTCGTTTTTGAATCATCTCGACCCGAGTTATTTTCGTGCGATCTGCATAAATCAGTCAAGATCAATTCAGATGAAAAAGTGATAAACATGAAAGTTCTTCATTTTTTGGAGGTGAACAACTTTGCTTTTCGAGTCGTCTTAATCTGAGCAAGTATGTGGCCTCCAGATTCATGATACGGCCGAATTGAGTTAAATTCATTCGGCCTAAATCCGAGTTTGATACAAAAATAAGGGGAAAAGTCCATCAAGACAAGATCAGATGAAAAGGTGGACAACATAAAAGTTGTTCGTTGTTTCGAGACGCGCAACTTTGCATTTTACGACACTTTGAGCCAAGCTTGTTTACCACCTCAAAATTGGACAAGAATGTACATACCAGTTTTTGGCCGAACAGTTACGGAAAGTTCGGACTAGACCATCCGAATTTGACCCCAACTAGTGTTTTGGTCATGATTCCAAGCCTCTTTCTTGCACGGAAAGTCCATCCACTCCTTATATACACGAGGGGTGAGGGCCAATTGAACCAACACCAATTGAACAAACACATCTACTACTTTTTCGTGTTCATCTACTTTTATCCCTCTCTTGTATCTTTCTTCTCGTTCATCCGTAGTTCTTCATACCGGAGGGTTGTGAATCCACAAGGTCCTAGGGGCGGTTAGGCCGACCTAGGGCAGCTCATAGCCGCCGCGACACCCTGACGGGGTCCCTCCCGGGAGAGTGGGGTTTCCGGGTCTACAAAAACGCCCGCCGGACTGTCTTGCGTACCGTGCTTCCGGCGAGCCTCCCTCGGCGCGTGCTGCCACGCATCACACTCAGCGCCGAGGGTACATGGTGACGTGTTCGTGTGCGGACACACTTTTTGGCGACTCCGCTGGGGACGAAGATTCAAATGGTCTCCAGCTCCTTCTTGCTACGAAGAGGCTACAGTCTACAAGCGGTATCATGAATCCTCAATCTTCCTACGTAGATGCATATTACTCTTATGTTGATGTTGCTAGATCTTTTGATATGTGTACTGTATCAGCAAGCCCTAGTTTTTACTATGTGCAAAAGCCGATGCATAATATCTACATGCTTCAACTTATCTTAGTAACTTGCAACATGTAAATTCGAATTCTCATGCCTTGGCAACCCCAAAAATTCATATGCTGATGAATAACACGACGAATTCTGTTAATCCATATGAAACACCTGATGTTAGAAATTTCAATAACATGCAACCAAGTGTTTCATCTTCATATTCATCAGCCAATAAGTTGCAATCTCTAGGTTTAGCTTCAAACATGCTGATGGATAGGGAAATTGGACATGCTACAACTAGTTATTTGCCTAATTACTCTCAGTCATCATATGCTACGCCTTATGTTTTAGCACCGTATGCAACTAATGATATTCATAATTCAGCTTCGCACCTTTATGGTTATAGCCAAATAAGTGGAAACTCGATAGAAGCTAATGTGACTTTGAAAGAACATTTCATGTTTTCCTATGTTTTGAGTGTTAGATAACAATTCCGTGGAGTTTTCTCATGTGCGCTAAGTGCGCAGGTGTTTTGGGGGGCCAGATTAGCCGCCCCACCAAGGGTCGGATAATCCGGCCTATCTCATCGATCAAAGGCTGCCAAGGCGTGTCGCTCAGAGTCCGGTTGGATTATCTCCCAGAAAATCCGAACTGGGGCGGTTTTCCACCCTAGGCTAGATAATCCGGCATTCGCATGGGCCGGATAATCCGGCCCCCAGAAATCGATCAAAGGCTACCAAGGCGCGTCGCTCGGAGTCCGGTCGGATTTTCTCCCGGAAAATCCGAACTGGGGCAGTTTTTCCTCCCCAGGCCAGATAATCCGGCCTTCACATGGGGCCAGATAATCTGGCCCCCAGAAGGCGATCAAGGGCAGGATCGGCGCGTCACTCAGAGTGGGGGCGGTTTATCTGCCAGATAATCCTAGTCTGGGGCAGAGTTTTTCCCTAGGCCGGATAATCCAGCGCTCACTTGGGCCGGATAATCCACCCCCCATAGGCTCCAACGGCTTGGATTTGGAAGGGGGTATAAATATCCCTTCTTCCCCAACGAGGAGAACTCTTGATTCACTCGAAATTTTTTAGACACTTTGCAAAAGCTCTCTCACTAGATCTCCCACTTCAACCACCCGAAGGCTTCGATCTTTTGGGGCAATTGAAGGAGGAGACAATCTTCATCGACATCACGAATCAAGCGCATCACCTCCTCTCCATTCATTTGGAGAAATCCCTGATCTAGTATTCTTGTCAATATCTAGATCTTGTTCTTTGTTATTGATAACTTGTTCTTGTGGCAGCTTGTTGTCATTACGGGAGCCTCCAAGTTGATTGTGGAGTTGTGTCCTGCTAGTTGTGTAAAGGCACTAGTACCCGCCTCGAAGGGTTCCTATAGTGGAAAGGTGGATCAGGCCTTTGGTGGCGGGATCCATCGGAGGACAGGGTGAGGCCTATTGTGGCATGGTGGCCTTAGTACCAACCACCCCTCCAACGCAGACGTACTTCCCTTAACAAGGAAGGAACTGCGGTAAAACAAATCCTATGTCTCCGCATGCTTCGCTATGGTTCACTCGTTCCTCTTCCACTCGCCCTTTACTCGCTAGTAGATAGGTTTGCATATAGGGAAATTCCACATAATAGTTTATCTAGAGAATTTACCCTTTATGTTAAGCCTAAAATTGAAAAATCATTAAAATTTGGAGTAGCACCTATTCACCCCCCCCTCTAGGTGCCCGTACGATCCATTTCAATTGGTATCAGAGCCCCGGCTCTTTATTCGGGCTTAAACCGCCTAAGAGAAGTATGGGTACCAAGGAGAATGGAATGAGGCTGTGGATAAGGTCACAATGGATAACCTCAAGACGTTGGAAACAACCTTGTTGAAATCCTTTGAGGCCAGGATGGAGGAGATGAATCAAATGATTGCTCGTCTCACATCATCCATAGCCCCATCTCCTTCCTCCTCTGAGGCCACCACACCATCATCCAAGGATAAGGCTAACACCGGATCCAAGGATGATGAAGTGGTAGGTGAAAAACATAATGGCTCCACCTCCAAGAAGGGAAGTGGTAAGGAGGAATATAGTGAGGTTCATCACGTATATTCCCCCGATCCACCTATCCCTCATCCTCATATAAACAATAGGGGTGATCCACCCAAGCTTAGTGCATCCTCTTTTAATCAATGGAAATTCTTAATGAAGTCTCATGTTTGCAGCTCTTCTATTGAACTTTGGAGCATTATTGAAGAGGTTCTTCATATTGGAGATCATACCAACCTGACAAGAAGAGAAGTTGTGGACAGCCAATTGAATGCTACGGCTCTCCACGTGATACAGCTCGGTGTGGGTCCCAAGGACATGCCCCACATTGAACATCTCATCACAGCTAAAGAAGCTTGGGATGCCCTCACCGATATCTTCATTGGGAATGAAAGCATGACAAGGAATAGTATGATGCCCTTAGTAATGAAGCTGAAGGATTCTACATTTTGGATGGTGAAAACCATGAAGACGTGTATAGAAGACTCAAGGGCATTGCAACAACATTTAGAAAGCATAGAGCCACTCACATTGATGATGCATGGATAAAAAGAAAATATGTGAGTGCCTTAATGCCTTTTGAGCCAACGGACTTGAAGAGCTTGCAAGGTAGACACAACTACCATCAAATGACATCCAATGAAGTCATGCAAGAAATTGCGTCATTCAAAGTTGCTGCAAAGAACAATGAAGATGCCCGTGCCCGCGCCATTGGAATGCAAAGGGGGGTCAATGTTGCTCTAAAGGCTAATGTTCTTGAGCAAGATGAGGACGAAAGATTTTTCGAGGGAGCCTCCATGGACTGCCCCGATGAAGTCAAACGTGCTCATGGTGAGTACATGGCATTTTACGCAAGGAACTTTTGGAAGGATCCTACCAAAGCCAAGTCGGAACTCGATCGCAAGAATGGGTCAAGTGGAAGAAGAGAAAGTGGCCCAAAACTGTAAACATGCTACAATTGTGGAGATAGACTGCACTTCGTAGCCGAGTGTCCTTATCAAAATAGAGAAGACAATGGTGGCAGGCTCATTCTTAAAGAAAAATCCAAGCCGCCTAAGAAGAAGCCATTTATTAAAAATAATGGCCCCTACAAGAAGCAACCCAAGATCGTCTTGGTGGCACAAGAAGAATACTCCTCTACAAGTGAAGATGAAGAGGATGAAGATAGCTCTCGCGAGGTGGCTGCTATAGCCACCACATCGACTCCGTCATCTCTCTTCGACTCGCCAAACGAGAACGTCATCAACAACAACGCCACCTGCCTTATGGCAAGAGGATCCGAGGTATCAAGTTCTAACTCTTCATTTCCTAAGACTGATATAAATTTGGATATGGATGATCATGCTAGTCTTAAAATGAAAGAAGAAGTTATTGATTTGGACAACTTTTTGACTAACCTGCAAGGTGAGCACAAACTTCATTTTGATGCTCTTATGAGTCAACTTGCCCAAGCCGAAGATCTTCTTGAAGAAAAGGGCAGAATTGAAAGAGAAGATGCCTTGGAGATAGCTTATTTGAAGAATGCCTTGGAAGAAGAAGAGGAAGCTCGAGTATCTTTGGAAGAGAGACTCGAATCGATTGAGGAGTCACATGAAGAAGTTGTGGCTCAGCTCATCAAAGAACGTGACAATGCTCTTTCCAAGGTAAAGAAACTAAAGAAAGAAAAGATTGAATTTGGGGCTGCTCATGCTAGACTCTCGGAGAAGTTTGATAAACTTGACAGTGCTCGCAAGGCATTGGAGAGTGATCACTCTACTCTAGATGAGTCTCATGACCAGCTCCAAACTCAACTGAAGATGTATGATGTGCCAAGCACCTCCACATCATCTTATGGAAAAGAAAAACTTGCAAGAGGTTCTCAACACAAAGGTAAAGAAGTTTTAGATGAGATACTGAGCAAGCAAAAGACAAACAATGGAAAAGAAGGTCTTTGTTATATTCCCGAGACAAAGAACAATAAAAACAACAACAAGAAGAAGAAGAAGAGCAAGACTGCTCAACCAAAGACTAGCACCACCACCAATGACAAGTCTAATTATGATGGTTTTGCAGGGGCTAACAATCCTAACTTTGAGTTATATTGCGATCATTATGGTGATGTTTATGCTAGTTATGTTGGTCCTTATGATTGTTATATTCCTTGGTCTATTTGGTTCCCCAAGACCCTTGTCACTAACATGAGAGGACCCATTGAAAAATGGGTACCTAAAACCAAGAAGTAACTTTCTTGCAGGGTTATGCTTCCGGTGGGTCTAAATGGGTACTCGATAGCGGATGCACGAGTCACATGACCGGAAGCAAGGAGATCATCACGTAGATGCGGCCAAATCATGATCATATAACCGTCTCCTATGGTGACAAGTCAAAATCTGAGGTATTGGGTCTCGCCAAAGTCGTGGCGGCTCACGATATCTTTCTCGTGGACGTCATGCTTGTTGAGACCTTTGGGTACAATTTACTTTCAATTCGCGCCCTTGGTAAGATGGGATTTGCAGTTTATATTGATGCTGATTTGGTGGTACTCTTGTGGAGCAAGTCTCTAAAAGTCGCTTTCGTGGGATATGTCAAAAATGACCTGTACGTGGTGCACTTTTCGAGGAAAACCACTACAGTCCCGATGTGTCTTTTTGGAAAGGCTGACACGGGTTGGTTATGGCATAACCGACTAGCCCACGTCAATATGAGAACTTTGCAAAGTCTGCACAAGGGTGGCCACATCCTTGGACTAAAAGAAAATGTCTCCTTTGCCAAAGATCGTGTTTGCAGGGCTTGTGTTGAAGGGAAAATGCACGACTCTCCTCATCGAAGGAAGACTATTATCTCGTCAAAAAGAATCTTAGAGCTCCTTCATGTGGACCTCTTCGGACCTCCATCTCATGCAAGCCTTGGTGGGAAAAAATACTGTCTTGTGATAGTTGATGATTACTCAAATTACACTTGGGTTTATTTCTTCAAGTTGAAGAGTGAAACTCAACAAACGGTCATCAACTTCGCCAACGAGGTTCAACGTCAACACAACGTCCCTGTTCTGGCTATATGAAGTGATAACGGCTCTGAGTTCAAGAACTACACCTTAAATGAGTTCCTAAGTGAAGTGGGGATAAGACATCAATATTCCGCTGCGTACACCCCTCAACAAAATGGTGTAGCCTAGAGGAAGAATCGGACTCTAATGGATAAGGCAAGGTCAATGCTAGCTTAATTCAAGTCTCCATATAACTTCTAGGCTGAAGCAATATCTACCGCTTGTCATTCATCCAACCGGTTATACCTCCGTAAAATCTTGGACAAGACTCCATATGAAATACTTACCGATAACAAGCCAAACATCTCATACTTTCGGGTATTCGGGTGTAAGTGTTTCTTTCTCATCAAGGGAGTTCGTTTATCTAAGTTTGAATCTATGGCTTTAGAAGGTATTTTTGTTGGTTATGGTACCAAATCCCACACTTATAGAGTCTACAATAAGCTCTCCGAAACTGTTGTAGAATCTTGTAGTGTGGTGTTCGAAGAAAATGATGGCTCTCGTGCGGGGCAAGTTGATGTTTGTGATGCAGATGTTGAAATACCCCAAGATGCCATAAGAAGAATGGGCGTGGGATTTTTCCACCCCATTGAGGAACCCCTTGTGGTGGATCGGGAAGGACAATGCTCTACTCATGAAGATCCCTCGTCTACACATACTCAACATGTTCCAACCACAGGTGTAACTTCTACACCATCTCCATCAATTTCTGAAGGTCAAGATGTTCCAGAAAGCTCCAGGCCAGATTATCCGGTCAACACCGGGTTATCCAGCCACCCCGCTCCTGGCGACCAAACTGCTCCTGGTGTTGAAGAAATCGCTGCAAGCTCCAGGCCTGATTTTTCGGCCGGCCCTCGATTATCCGGCCTCTCGCCAATTTCAGCAAGTCCTAGGCAGCCTGATGAAAACGCTACAAGTTCTCCTAGGCCGGATTATCCAGCCTCACCATCGGCCGGATTATCCGGCCCTGAATCACCTGTTGTTCAGCAGCCTCCTGTTACGGCTGCTGACCCACCTCAAGTGCATGCTTGATCACCTCCTACTGCTGTTCATCCGAATTCTAATCAAGGTCAAGCAAATGATTCCAATGAAGATTCAAGTGATGAAACTATTCCTATCAAGAGACAACAAGCTTATTGAACTTCGTCGCAAGGCTCGTGCTGATTGGAACCTTGAGTTAAGGGGTCACACTCTTGACAAGGTTGTAGGTGATCTTCGACGAAGGGTTTCCACAAGAAGGGAATTGGCAAGTTTTGGTGAGCATCAAGCTCACATCTCAATGGTGGAACCCAAGAAAGTATTTGAAGCTCTTGAAGATCCGGATTAGGTTGTTTCTATGCATGACGAATTGAATAATTTCGAGCGCAACAAGGTCTGGAAACTCGTGGAGAAGCCCAAGGATTGCCGCAATGTTATCGGCACTAAGTGGATTTTTAAAAACAAGCAAGATGAGAATGGCATTGTCGTGAGGAACAAGGCGAGACTTGTGGCACAAGGCTATTCCCAAGTTGAGGGCATTGACTTCGGTGAGACCTATGCTCCTGTGGCTCGGCTTGAGTCCATTCGTATCCTTCTTGCTTATGTTGCCCATAACAATTTTAAATTGCAGCAAATGAACGTCAAGAGTGCTTTTATTAATGGTCCTCTACATGAGTTGGTATATGTAAAGCAACCCCCGGGATTTGAGGATCCTAACTTCCCGAACCATGTCTACAAACTCGATAAGGCACTCTATGGCCTTAAACAAGCCCCATGTGCGTGGTATGAGTAGCTTAAAGAGCTTTTTCTAGACCGTGGCTTCGAAGTTGGGCAAATCGATCCCACTCTTTTTACTAAGAAGGTTAAGGGGGAGCTCTTCGTATGCTAACTATATGTAGACGGCATCATCTTTGGTTCTACTAATAAAGCTTTGAATGATGAATTTTCAAAGCTTATGACTGACAGGTTTGAGATATCTATGATGGGGGAATTACGGTTCTTTCTTTGGTTCGAGATCAAGCAACTTAGAGAAGGAACCTTCATCAATCAATTTAAGTACATCCAAGATATGCTCAAGAGATTCAAGATGAGGATCTTAATGGTGTCGCCACTCCGATGCAAACAAAATGTCACCTTGAACTTAACCCCCATGGTAAAGATGTGGACCAAAAGGTATACCGGTCCATGATCGGCTCTCTTCTTTACCTCTGCGCATCTAGACCCTATATTGTGTTGAGTGTGGGGGTGTGTGCAAGGTATCAAGAAGCTCCTAAAGAAAGTCACTTAGTGGCGGTCAAGAGGATCTTTCGATATTTGGTCCATTCCCCTAACTTTGGTCTATGGTATCCCAAGGGCTCCAATTTCTCTCTATGTGGTTATACTGATTCAGATTGGGATGGTGATAAGGATGATCAGAAATCCACTTCTGGAGCTTGTTAATTCTTGGGCAGATCTCTAGTGTGTTGGTCATCTAAAAAGCAGAATTGTATCTCTCTCTCCACCGCCGAAGCTGAATATGTTGCTGCTGCTAGTGCCTGCACTCAGTTATTATGGATGAGGCAAACTTTAAAGGAATACAGTGTCAATTGTGACAAAGTGCCTCTTTTATGTGATAATGGAAGTGCAATCAAAATTGCGAACAATCCGGTACAGCACACAAGGATAAAACATATTGAGATTCGGAATCATTTTATTCGAGACCATGTTGCTCGAGGCGATATTGATCTATATTTTTTGAGCACGAAGAATCAACTTGCTGATATTTTCACGAAGCCACTTGATGAAGCAAGGTTCTGCTACTTGAGGAATGAGCTAAATATCATTGTTTCCAGGAGCTTGTCTTGATTACTCATGCACTCACTCATACATCTCAGTCTTCTTTGGTCTAGATGTGGGCATGGATATAGGGGGAGTGTGGTCCTAATTAATTGGGCTAACCCTCCCCCCATAATGCCGAAAGCAAGATAAATCATTTCTCTTAATATCATTTTTTGATATGTGAGATTATTGATGAGTATTGGTCGTGAACCCAAGATATATCTTCGCGGTGTCATACCATACACTCCAACAAGGTGGCTTCGGCCACCGCCCTCTCCCATCAGGAGAATTGGATTTTTGTGGACCTTTTTGGTTGTTTTCGCTCTTCTTCCTTTTTGGCGTCTCGATGCCAAAGGGGGAGAAGTAGTTCTATTAGGTCTTCGAGGATTTGCATGGGCCGGGCACAAGTTTGCACTTTTTTCCTATTCGTTTTTTCTCTCTTGTGCCCATTTAACGTTGAACTTTAATTTTTGGCTTGTGGTTTGTTTGAGACTCTGTGACGGTGGATGTCTAGATTTATCTCATGGATTATGCTTATGGACTCATCTGTTCATATCCTATTATGCTGGGAATCTATATCGAGGAAGGCGCTCATATTGGTTATCACATTGATAATTGTGGCTATTTTAAGGACGCCTCTCTCCCTATCTCGGTGGTATGATTTTGTTGTTCATATGTCAATGGAATATATTCACACCCATTTGTGTGCATTTGTATTCAAATGCAAATTTCTAATATGCACACATTGAGGGGGAGTCTCTTCCATGTTTTTTGTTGGTGCTCTTGTGGTCCTATCCTGCAAATCCTAGTATTGTCATGTAACACCAAAAAGGGGGAGATTGAGAGAAGATTTCATGTTTTCCTGTGTTTTGAGTGTTAGATAACAATACCGTGGAGTTTTCTCATGTGCCCTAAGTGTGCAGGTGTTTTGGGGGGCCGGATTATTCGCCCCACCAAGGGCCGGATAATCCGTCCTATCTCATCGATCAAAGGCTGCCAAGGCGCGTCCCTCAGAGTCTGGTCGGATTATGTCCCGGAAAATCTGACCTAGGGCGGTTTTTCCTCCCTTGGCTGGATAATCCGACATTCGCATGGGCCGGATAATCCGGCCCCCAGAAATCGATCAAAGGCTCCCAAGGCACGTCGCTCGGAGTCGGTCAGATTTTCTCCCGGAAAATCCGAACTGGGGCAGTTTTTCCTCCCCGGGCCGGATAATCCGGCCTTCACATGGGGCCGGATTCCCCTAGAGTGGGGCGGTTTATCTGCCGGATTCCCCAGGCTGGATAATCCGGCCCTCACTTGGGCCGGATAATCCGGACCCCAAAGGCTCTAACGGCTTGGATTTAGGGGTATAAATATCCCTTCTTCCCCAACGAGCAGAACTCTTGATTCACTCAAAATTGTTCAGACACTTTGCAAAAGCTCTCTCACTAGATCTCCCACTTCAACCACCCGAAGGCTTCGATCTTTGGGGGAATTTAAGGAGGAGACAATCTTCAACAGCATCACGAATCAAGCGCATCAACTCCTCTCCATTCATTTGGAGAAATCCCTGATCTAGTATTCTTGTCAATATCTAGATCTTGTTCTTTGTTATTGATAACTTGTTCTTGTGGCAGTTTGTTGTCATTATGGGAGCCTCCAAGTTGATTGTGGAGTTGTGCCCTGCTAGTTGTGTAAAGGCACCGGTACCTGCCTCGAAGGGTTCCTATAGTGGAAAGGTGGATCGGGCCTTTGGTGGCGGGATCCATTGGAGAACAGGGTGAGGCCTATTGTGGCATGGTGGTCTTAGTACCACCCACCCCTCCAACACAGACGTACTTCCCTTAACAAGGAAGGAACTGCGGTAAAACAAATCATGTGTCTCTGCGTGCTTCGCTACGGTTCACTCGTTCCTCTTCCACTCGCCCTTTACTCGATAGTAGATAGGTTTGCATATAGGGAAATTCCACCTAATAGTTTATCTAGAGAATTTACCCTTTGTGTTAAGCCTAAAATTGAAAAAGCATTAAAATTTGGAGTAGCACCTATTCACCCTCTCTCTAGGTGCCCATACGATCCATTTTAGCCTTCATCTAGTACTATAGTGTATGGTACGTCCCTCGCACAATTGCAAAGTTTTGGTGACACCTCATTGCCGAAAGATACAAAAACCATTGGGGGGCATTCTTATGCAGGAATAAATGACTTGAAGGAAAAACTTGCAGCTAAGTTCAAGAAGCTTAATTCTCTTCACCTAGAACTAGAAGAGAGGCCCCACGATCTTGGTACAATACAAGCTTATGAGGCATACAACAAGAGGAGCGTAAGGCAACAAGATCAGGTTTTCCCCATCTCAATTGCTAAGTTTCAGTGATACTACGTTTCCGAAAGAAACTAAGAGCATCGGGGATAAATCACGTGCAGCTGAGGTTAACACCAATAATGTCATTACATTTGATGATTTATCGGAGGAACATCTTCAGTTATCTGAGACACTCAAGAATAAACGTGATGAGGAGTTTGATGCACTTGAAAAGAAGATGAAAGAAGATCATGAAGCATATAAGAAAAAACTTGAAGAAGAAGAACTGCAAAAGTTTCTTACAACTCTAGAAAAGGACCATTAAGACAATACTACTCAAGTTGAAGGAATTGATTCATCTCCTCCACGCAGCAATCAAGTTGAACCCACTACTACATCAAGGAAAAAAGAAGAATCTTTGCAATATGAAGAAGCCCATGAAGGTGAGAACAATTCTGCTAGGATAGTTAATTCGGTTAATGAAAAAGCCGAATTAGAAAATACATATGCCGAATCTACCGAATTAGAAGAAGCAAGCTTCGTCGATCAAGAGCATAGCAAGCTTAGCAAAACTGTCATGCTTGACTTTTATGGATGTAAGGGAACTTACATGTTGACCTATGAGTTCCGTGCCAAAGTAATTTGTGAACATCAACAACAACAAGATATAGCCGAGCAATGTTCGGTTGACAAAGCGCATCAAAGAGAAGAGGCACAAAATCTAGAAAAGAAAGAAGACAAGGCATTGGAGAATTATCTAGAGGCCGAGAAAGATATTTTTCAGGTCATGCAGTCATCATACACTTCCAATGTCTTCAAAGAGGTACATCTAGCAAATAATTTACTTATGTTCCGATTTGGTCAAAACTTTATTATTTATACATCTGTTAGAAAAATTCTCATAAGCTATGAAAGACCAATCGAGAGAGGTAATTTATTTATTAGAAATATAATTGTCACAAAACATATCGGTCAACACATTGTGCCATTTAGGGAGACTGGTAGTAAAAAGTAATTACAACCTAAGCTTTCCACATTGATTCATCTAAATTTTATATCTACATGGACAACTTTGTTTATTTCATATTTGGCTAAAATTTGGTCTCTAGTGAGACAAATGTGTTTTAATTTTTTGGTTTTAGAATCCTAAAGCCAAGGTTATTGTCTCTTGAGAAAGCCGATGATAGAATATCTAGTATTTTGAATACATCGGAAAAGAAGTGCAAAAAACAATCCATAGCCGAATTGGATGATATTAAATCTGAACCATTTGATTGTTCAATTCAAAAGTCGTTCTCACAACAACATCAGTTAGAAGATAAAAGGTGTACCTATAGTTTGAGAATGTGTGATCATATATTTGACATGTTGCTGAAAATTGATTATATTAGAATTCTTGATCACAATGCTGAGCCATCATTACAAGGAAGAATGTATTGCATGTTGCATGATTCGTTCGAGCATAATATAGAGAGTTGCAATATGTTTGATCAAATAATACAATCGGCTATTAATAAGGGACGATTGAAATTTGTTGAAACACAAACTGATGACCAATCTATTTCCATTGGTCTTGATGGCCAAAATATATTGCATCACCTACCGCTAGTCGATTTGTGTAATGATGATCAGGTACACAAGGAAGATGATGGGATCAAGCTCTCAAGCAAATATATTGTTGAAGAGCATATTACAAATGTTCTTGAAGGAGAGAGTTCGATTGAAGCTATGATGAAGACATCAAGCACTAGGGGGTAACAACAAAAAATCAAAGATCAATGCATGCAAAACTCAAAAATATAAAGGCCACAATAAGCACAAGGCCAAGAAGTCAAAAGTCACTTTCGCACAACTGCTGGAAAAATACAAATAGGAGAGTGAAGCCAAAATTTCTTATCAGCCACGTAGTGCAAAAGCATCAAGATTACCCCAAGGCAAAAGTCTAAAGATTACCCCAAGGCGAAAGGAGAAATTAAATACAAAAAATTCATATCCTCCATTTGGGCCACTAATGCCAATGTCATGGATACCTTCCTATGCTAATTTTTATTCATATCCATTATTGGAAAGGTATGATTCACGTGCATGTTATCCATCTAATTCTAGATTATCTCACCCAAATTATGCATCTCTAAGAAGGTCAATTGATCAGCAATCACATGTCAAAGACCATTACAATAGAAAAGAGTCGGTCCAGAGTTCATGGGTAAAGAAAGAAGTGATCAAGAAAGTTTACCGAGTGAAAAAGGATGGGAGCAAATGTGTTGTTTTAGATTCGACTCAAAATAATGAGAAGCTAGTTGAATTGATGTTGGCTACTAAGCGCAAGGAAGTGAAGCGAGTAACTTTCAAAGACCCAATTTCCAAATCAGAATAAGCAAAATTGAAGGTGCCCAAGATTGTGTGAAACAAAACCACAGCCGAGATGCCCATTCGGCTTATCACATTGGCAAGAGAGGAAGATATATAGGCTGACATCCAAGGAATTGAAGAAAATAAACATTGTGTGGGCTCCCAAAGTAATCCCGCAAGGAAAGAAAGATGTGCGAGACCTATCATAAGAAGGACAACAAGAGTGGAGAACAAAAAGAATAAAGCCAACAAGCAATCAGGCCAAAGAATTTGGTATCAATATCCAAAGCTTCGGCCAGCACATCATCCATATTATTATACTTCAGCATTAATGCATATGCCATGGAATTCATCCCTAGGTATGATTGGTTACCCACCATGGATTTATTTTGATCCATGGATGCATCATAATTATGTACATCATGAAAGGGTATTGCCAAATCATTATTCATATGATTAGTTGCAATTTTGTTGCTAATCCAAGAGGCCAAATATTCGAAGTTCATAATTAGATTTGATTTTTTGTTTACTTTGGCTATACATACTTTGATAGATGGATTATGCATGCCCATTGGGGCAAAGATATATGGCTGATATTTATTCTATCGCCTTGAGATCATTATACAATCATGGCCGATGTGGTTTTCTAACATCGTCCTTAGTGTTACTCGAGGCAGAGGCAAGGTATGCATTCATTAGCAATTGTGCTTATGCTTATGTGTTGATAATTTGCCATATAAATCTTTGAAATCTATGAAAGGCCAAAATGTTTTTAATTTTATTATTGGTCGTAGATGATAAGCATGATATTGATATTAATCTTGTCTCTATAGTACCATGGAAATTACATTTTGAGTGTTCAGTTTTAAAAGCAATAACCAATGCATTGGTATTATTTATTTATCTCTTTATGGTGTTGTTTTATGAAGTCTCATGCCGCTTAGAGTATCTTGCACAAACCATATAGCCTAATGTGAAGCTTTGCTGTTCGTGCTAGAGCTTTTTATTGCTATAGGTGCTACACATATTGAGGCTTCTAGTGATTCGTTGTGAGTAGTGCAATGATGTCCATGGTTTACCAAAGTTTTGACGAATCACTTGTTATTTACCTTGATACATGTCTAGATGTAACTTTCATCCTGATGTAACTTTCATCCTGATACATGTCTAGATGTAACTTGCTCATATATCTAGATATGAAAACTGAAGTGCAAATGAGTTGGCTCAACAAACATCCAGGTACCATGTTATTCACGATATATTTCATATTCTACAACAACCGATGCTTTGTTTCGCCAACATAAGTAAGGCCGGATTGGAGACTACCACTTCAGCCACTAATGAAAGATCTAGAGCAAGTGAAGATGAAGAATAGAGGAATCCCAGAGTTTATTACATGAAAATCTAAACCAAAGGGTGAACATGATAATTCGGTTGCTTTTCAAATACTTATAGGTAATAATCTTTATTGCCGAACAGTTGGTGATATTCTTCTTGAGAAACATGAATGAAGAATTGGTCGGGATCATTGTGGGAGTTGTTCATGAAGGAAATTATGATATTCATCAACTTTAGGATGAGCACATATGGCCGATATAGAGTTATCGCCTTAAGGCAACCAATGGACGATGGAGTGTTGACATCGTCCTTAGATTAAAAGTGGAGCAACTTATTTTCTGGCACGCAGGCTCTGCCAATAAACAGGGGGCATGTGTTGGCACTCGTTTTGGGCTCATAGCTAACCAAGAAAATGGAGATACACTTGGAGGATTATTAATCATCATCATCATCAAAGAGGCACCATTCCAAGTCAAGCCATGATCAAGCTTAATAGCTGATTATGCTAGTGTTCACAGAAGACTTGGGGATTGATATATGGAGGCTTCCACTATGACTCCTTTTAAGATGATCTCAAGTGAAAAAGTGTCGAACATGAAAGTTGTGCGTCTTGTCGAAACAAGTGACTTTCATTTTTGAATCATCTCGATCCGAGTTAGTATACAAAATTGAGAGCCAAAATACTGTGAGGGACCAAATTTCCACGGCGGGCTCGCCGGACCACATACTAGGTCTGTCCTTTGGCGTGAATTATGCCAAAAAGTGCATTAGCAAACTTATTTTCGTGCCATCTGCATAAATCGGTCAAGATCAATTCAGATGAAAACGTGATAAACATGAAAATTCTTCATTTTTTCGAGATGAACATCTTTGCTTTTGGAGTCGTCTTCATCTAAGTAAGTATGTGTCTACAGATTCAAGATAAGGCCGAATTGAGTTAAATTCGTTCGGTCTAAATCCAAATTTGATACGAAAATAAGGGGCAAAGTTCATCAAAACAAGATCATATGAAAAATTGGCCAACATAAAAGTTGTTCATTGTTTCGAGACACACAACTTGGCTTTTTACGATATTTTGATCCGCGCTCATTTACTACCGCAAAATCAGGCAAGAAGATACATACCAGTTTTTGGCCGAACAGTTACGGAAAGTTCGGACTAGACCATCCGAAATTGACCCCAACTAGGGTTTTGGACGTGATTCCAAGCCTCTTTCTTGCACGAAAAGTCCAGTCGCTCCTTATATACACGAGGGATGATGGCTGATTGAACCAACACCAATCGAACAAACACATCTACTACTTTTTCATGTTCATCTGTTTTTTATCCCTCTCTTCTATCTTGCTTCTTGTTCATCCGTAGTTCTTCATACCGGAGGGCTACGAATCCACGAGGTCCTAGGGGCGGTTAGGCCGACCTAGGGCAGCTCATAGCCGCCGCGATGCCCTGACAGGGTCCCTCCAGAGCGAGCAGGGTTTCGGGTCTACAAAAGCGCCCACCAGACTGTCATGTGTACCGCTCTTCCGGTGAGCCTCCCTCGGCACGTGTTGCCGTGCATCACCCTCGGCGCCGAGGGTACATGGTGATGTGTTCGTGTGTGAACAATTGGATTCATAAGTATGGGAGATCAGAACATACATGATATATGGCTTAACCTCGTCGCAGTTGTTTAGGATATACCAAGTCATCTTGTGTAGCTCCCTTTGGAGGGTCAAATCAGTATCATCAATTCCTCCATAGCAAGTGACATGGCTTCCTCCAATCAAATTCACACCATGGCCAAACACATCACAAGCTAATTCATGTTGGTCACCTACATTTCTCGCTGGTCGATTGAAGCTTGTCACAATATCATCAAGGTATCTAGAGAAAAAGTCGCGCACTCGGCAGCAATGTAGGCCTCTGCCACTGAACCTTCTAGACATGACATGTTCCTGACATATCTCTTCAGAGTACACAACAACCTCTCTATTGGATACATTCACCCATAGTTCATAGGGCCTCAGAGCATTGCCTCATCAGGTAAATGCACAGCCAGGTGGACCATCACATCAAAAAATGCTGGCAGAAAGATGTGTTCAAGTTTGCATAGAATTACCGTGGCCAAACACATCACAAGCTGATTCATGTTGGTCACCTACATTTCTCGCTGGTCGATTGAATCTTGTCACAATATCATCAAGGTATCTAGAGAAAAAGGCATGCACTCGACAGCAATGTAGGCCTCTGCCACTGAACCTTCTGGACGTGACATGTTCCTGACATATCTCTTCAAAGTACACAACAACCTCTCTATTGGATACATTCACCCATAGCTCATAGGGCCTCGGAGCATTGCCTCATCAGGTAAATGCACATGCAGGTGGACCATCACATCAAAAATGCTGGCGGAAAGATGTGTTCAAGTTTGCACAAAATTACTGGGATTTCATCTTTGAGCCTTCACAACACTGACAGTTTCAAGGTTTTACTGCACAATTACCTGAAAATCTTCCCAACTCTCCAAGTATTGTGTAGGTGTTGGGAAGCAAATACCCCCGAATGCTAGCGGCCAATATTCCCTGCAACAGGATGTTGTAGTCATGGGTTTTAAATCCCGTGATCTTGCATGTAGGAATGCTAACACATTTTCCCATGTTTGAACAAAACCCATCAGGAAAAGTGCAGTCCCATAGATATTGACAGAAACTCGTCTTCTGCCCCTTATTCAGGTAATACGATGGATATGGATAGAGAAGGTCCTTCTCTATGTCTGTGGGTTGCACCTGTAGATCTCGCCTAATGCATAGGGTTCACAATCATATCTAGCCTTCAAGGTATCCTTATTCTTCCTGTCAAGTTCAAGTAGTGTGCCAAGAAAGTTGTCACAGATGTTTTTCTTGATGTGCATCACATCGAGATTGTGCCGAAGTTTCAAAGAAGACTAGTAAGGCAAGTCCAAAAAACCATGTCGCCGGTTCCAGATTGGTGAAGGATATGTTTGCTTCCTCTTTTTGCTCCCAGGATCACATCTAGCTCCTAGTTTAAGATGCCAAACTTTCTCCAACTCATCTTGTAACTCAACTGTAGTAAATTTGCTAGGATGCGACTGGTCATCATGAATGCTGGCAAGCTCCGTGTCTCTCCGCAAGTGGTGGCGCTTCGGGAGGAAACGATGGTGCCCAATGTAGCATATTTTGCTCCTTATGTATTTGGACAGAGGATTTTTGTCACAATGCAGGCATGCATAATATCCTTTTGTTGTACGCACACACATAGTGCTGCAAGTTGGGTAGTCATGGGTACACCAAAGAACCACTGCTCAAAGATCAAACTTTTTGTTTTGAAATGCATCGTAAGAGCACACACCCTTCCAAAGCTGTTGCAAATCATCTAGCAGAGTCTCAATAAAGAGATAAAAGTCCTTTCCAGGACTTGATTCGCCAAGGATTAGAAGGCAAAGCATGTAGTTTGATGCATCCATACAATCCCATGGTGGAAGGTTGTACGGCAGGGCAAATACAAGCCACATATTGTGGCTCGTGCTCATGGTTCCGTAAGGATTGGAGCCATCGGTGGCAAGGTCGAGCCTTACGTTTCTAGGGTCAGCTAAAAAGTCCTCCCATGTTCTGTAAAAATCCGTCCATGCTTAACCATCAGACGGATGACTAAGTATACCATATATGGGCATTCTCTTTAACTTTTGCCACTGCATGTTCTCCGTTGTTTTCCTCGAAGAGAACAAATTCTGCAGCCGTGGCGCCAAAGGAAAATGATGCAACACTTTGACAGCCGACGACCTTCTTTCCGGATATTTCCACCTTGAGGCTCCACACGTAATGCAGTTGTCCATCTTGATATTGTCCTTCCAGAAGAGCATGCAGTTGTTTTTGCATACATGTATGCTGTCATAGGAAAGTTCAAGCTCCTTCAAATAAGTTTTTGCTACATGGTATGATCTCGCCAGGGTATTGAGATCCAGCAGTGCATCAGCAAATAGCTTCATCCAATCATCAAAAGTAGTGTTGGTGGTGATATGACTTGTGATGAAGGAGCTTCACAACAAATACAAGCCTGGAGTGTTTACTTCTCGGGTAAAGGTTGCGCTTTGCCTCTTCCATCAACTTTGTAAACAATTTCTCATGTTTACCATCAGTTGGGACATTAGCAGCATTCTACTCTGCAATTAATGCATCGCATGCATGCTTAAGATCTTGCAACATATCTGGAACACTGTGACCTCCATCATCAGCGCCTTCATCATCCAATTTTTTACTGGACAATTGCCTGAAAAATCTTCCCAACTCTCCAAGTATTGTGTAGATATCGGGATGCAAATACCCTCGCATGCCAGCGGCGAATATTCCCTGCAATAGGATGTTGCAGTCATGGGTTTTAAATCCAGTGATCTTGCGTGTAGGAATGCTAACACATTTTCCCATGTTTGAACAAAACCCATCAGGAAAAGTGCAGTCCCATAGATATTGGAAAAAACCCGTCTTCTGCTCCTTATTCAGGTAATACGGTGGATATGGATAGAGAAGGTCCTTCTCTATGTCTGTGGGTTGCACCTGTAGATCTCGCCTAATGCATAGTGTTCACAATCATATCTAGCCTTCAAGGTATCCTTATTCTTCCTGTCAAGTTCAAGTAGTCTGCCAAGAAAGTTGTCGCAGATGTTTTTCTCGATGTGCATCACGTCGAGATTGTGCTGAAGTTTCAAGGATGACTAGTAAGGAAAGTACCAAAAACCATGCCGCCGGTTCCATATTGGTGAAGGATATGTTTGCTTCCTCTTTTTGCTCCTAGGATCACATCTAGCTCCTGGTTTAAGATGCCAAACTTTCTCCAACTCAGTTTGTAACTCAACTACAATAAATTTGCCAGGCTTCGACTGGTCATGAATGTCGGCATGCTCCGTGTCTCGCCGCAAGCGGTGGAGCTTCGGGAGGAAACGATGGTGCCCAATGTAGCATATTCTGCTCTTTATGTATTTGGACAGAGGATTTTTGTCACAATGCAGGCATGCATAATATCCTTTTGTTGTACGCCCACACATAGTGCTGCAAGCCGGGTAGTCATGGGTACACCAAAGAACCACTGCTCGAAGATCAAACTTTTCGTTTTGAAATGCATCGTAAGAGCGCACACCCTTCCAAAGCTGTTGCAAATCATCTAGCAGAGTCTCAATAAAGAGATAAAAGTCCTTTCCAGGACTTGATTCGCCAAGGATTAGAAGGCAAAGCATGTAGTTTGATGCATACATACAATCCCATGGTGGAAGGTTGTACGGCAGGGCAAATACAGGACACATATTGTAGCTCGTGCTCATGGTTCCGTAAGGATTGGAGCCATCGGTGGCAAGGTCGAGCCTTACGTTTCTAGGGTCAGCTAAAAAGTCCTCCCATGTTCTGTAAAAATCCGTCCATGCTTAACCATCAGACGGATGACTAAGTATACCATATATGGGCATTCTCTTTAACTTTTGCCACTACATGTTCTCCGTTGTTTTCCTCGAAGAGAACAAATTCTACAGCCGTGGCGCCAAAGGAAAATGATGCAACACTTTGACAGCCGACGACCTTCTTTCCGGATATTTCCACCTTGAGGCTCCACACGTAATGCAGTTGTCCATCTTGTTATTGTCCTTCTAGAAGAGCATGTAGTTGTTTTTGCATACATGTATGCTGTCATAAGAAAGTCCAAGCTCCTTCAAATAAGTTTTTGCTACACGGTATGATCTCGCCAGGGTATTGAGATCCAGCAGTGCATCAGCAAATAGCTTCATCCAATCATCAAAAGTAGTGTTGGTGGTGATATGACTTGTGATGAAGGAGCTTCACAACAAATACAAGCCTGGAGTGTTTACTTCTTGGGTAAAGGTTGCGCTTTGCCTCTTCCATCAACTTTGTAAACAATTTCTCATGTTTACCATCAGTTGGGACATTAGCAGCATTCTACTCTGCAATTAATGCATCGCATGCGTGCTTAAGATCTTGCAACATATCTGGAACACTGTGACCTCCATCATCAGCGCCTTCATCATCCAATTTTTTACTGGACAATTGCCTGAAAAATCTTCCCAACTCTCCAAGTATTGTGTAGATATCGGGATGCAAATACCCTCGCATGCCAGCGGCGAATATTCCCTGCAATAGGATGTTGCAGTCATGGGTTTTAAATCCCGTGATCTTGCGTGTAGGAATGCTAACACATTTTCCCATGATTGAACAAAACCCATCAGGAAAAGTGCAGTCCCATAGATATTGGCAAAAACCCGTCTTCTGCTCCTTGTTCAGGTAATACGGTGGATATGGATAGAGAAGGTTCTTCTCTATGTCTGTGGGTTGCACCTGTAGATCTCGCCTAATGCATAGTGTTCACAATCATATATAGCCTTCAAGGTATCCTTATTCTTCCTGTCAAGTTCAAGTAGTGTGCCATGAAAGTTGTCGCAGATGTTTTTCTCGATGTGCATCACGTCGAGATTGTGCCAAAGTTTCAAGGATGACTAGTAAGGCAAGTACCAAAAACCATGCCGCCGGTTCCAGATTGGTGAAGGATATGTTTGCTTCCTCTTTTTGCTCCCAGGGTCACATCTAGCTCCTGGTTTAAGATGCCAAACTTTCTCCAACTCGGTTTGTAACTCAACTACAGTAAATTTGCCAGGCTTCGACTGGTCATCATGAATGTCGGCATGCTCTGTGTCTCGCCGCAAGCGGTGGAGCTTCGGGAGGAAACGATGGTGCCCAATGTAGCATATTCTGCTCTTTATGTATTTGGACAGAGGATTTTTGTCACAATGCAGGCATGCATAATATCCTTTTGTTGTACGCCCACACATAGTGCTGCAAGCTGGGTAGTCATGGGTACACCAAAGAACCACTGCTCGAAGATCAAACTTTTCGTTTTGAAATGCATCGTAAGAGCGCACACCCTTCCAAAGCTGTTGCAAATCATCTAGCAGAGTCTCAATAAAGAGATAAAAGTCCTTTCTAGGACTTGATTCGCCAAGGATTAGAAGGCAAAGCATGTAGTTTGATGCATCCATACAATCCCATGGTGGAAGGTTGTACGGCAGGGCAAATACAGGCCACATATTGTAGCTCGTGCTCATGGTTCCGTAAGGATTGGAGCCATCGGTGGCAAGGTCGAGCCTTACGTTTCTAGGGTCAGCTAAAAAGTCCTCCCATGTTCTGTAAAAATCCGTCCATGCTTAACCATCAGACGGATGACTAAGTATACCATATATGGGCATTCTCTTTAACTTTTGCCACTGCATGTTCTCCGTTTTTTTCCTCGAAGAGAACAAATTCTGCAGCCGTGGCGCCAAAGGAAAATGATGCAACACTTTGACAGCCGACGACCTTCTTTCCGGATATTTCCACCTTGAGGCTCCACACGTAATGCAGTTGTCCATCTTGTTATTGTCCTTCCAGAAGAGCATGCAGTTGTTTTTGCATACATGTATGCTGTCATAGGAAAGTCCAAGCTCCTTCAAATAAGTTTTTGCTACACGGTATGATCTCGCCAGGGTATTGAGATCCAGCAGTGCATCAGCAAATAGCTTCATCCAATCATCGAAAGTAGTGTTGGTGGTGATATGACTTGTGATGAAGGAGCTTCACAACAAATACAAGCCTGGAGTGTTTACTTCTCGGGTAAAGGTTGCGCTTTGCCCCTTCCATCAACTTTGTAAACAATTTCTCATGTTTACCATCAGTTGGGACATTAGCAGCATTCTACTCTGCAATTAATGCATCGCATGCGTGCTTAAGATCTTGCAACATATCTGGAACACTGTGACCTCCATCATCAGCGCCTTCATCATCCAAGTTTTTACTGGACAATTGCCTGAAAAATCTTCCCAGCTCTCCAAGTATTGTGTAGATATCGGGATGCAAATACCCTCGCATGCCAGCGGCGAATATTCCCTGCAATAGGATGTTGCAGTCATGGGTTTTAAATCCCGTGATCTTGCGTGTAGGAATGCTAACACATTTTCCCATGTTTGAACAAAACCCATCAGGAAAAGTGCAATCCCATAGATATTGGCAAAAACCCATCTTCTGCTCCTTATTCAGGTAATACGGTGGATATGGATAGAGAAGGTCCTTCTCTATGTCTGTGGGTTGCACCTGTAGATCTCGCCTAATGCATAGTGTTCACAATCATATCTAGCCTTCAAGGTATCCTTATTCTTCCTGTCAAGTTCAAGTAGTGTGCCAAGAAAGTTGTCGCAGATGTTTTTCTCGATGTGCATCACGTCGAGATTGTGCCAAAGTTTCAAGGATGACTAGTAAGGCAAGTACCAAAAACCATGCCGCCGGTTCCAGATTGGTGAAGGATATGTTTGCTTCCTCTTTTTGCTCCCAGGATCACATCTAGCTCCTGGTTTAAGATGCCAAACTTTCTCCAACTCAGTTTGTAACTCAACTGGAGTAAATTTGCCAGGCTACGACTGGTCATCATGAATGTCGGCATGCTCCGTGTCTCGCCGCAAGCGGTGGCGCTTCGGGAGGAAACGATGGTGCCCAATGTAGCATATTCTGCTCTTTATGTATTTGGACAGAGGATTTTTGTCACAATGTAGGCATGCATAATATCCTTTTGTTGTACGCCCACACATAGTGCTGCAAGCTGGGTAGTCATGGGTACACCAAAGAACCACTGCTCGAAGATCAAACTTTTCGTTTTGAAATGCATCGTAAGAGCGCACACCCTTCCAAAGCTGTTGCAAATCATCTAGTAGAGTCTCAATAAAGAGATAAAAGTCCTTTCCAGGACTTGATTCGCCAAGGATTAGAAGGCAAAGCATGTAGTTTGATGCATCCATACAATCCCATGGTGGAAGGTTGTACGGAAGGGCAAATACATGCCACATATTGTAGCTCGTGCTCATGGTTCCGTAAGGATTGGAGCCATCGGTGGCAAGGTCGAGCCTTACGTTTCTTGGGTCATCTAAAAAGTCCTCCCATGTTTTGTAAAAATTCGTCCATGCTTAACCATCAGACGGATGACTAAGTATACCATATATGGGCATTCTCTTTAACTTTTGCCACTGCATGTTCTCCGTTGTTTTCCTCGAAGAGAACAAATTCTACAGCCGTGGCGCCAAAGGAAAATGATGCAACACTTTGACAGCCGACGACCTTCTTTCCGGATATTTCCACCTTGAGGCTCCACACATAATGCAGTTGTCCATTTTGTTATTGTCCTTCTAGAAGAGCATGCAGTTGTTTTTGCTACCTGTATGCTGTCATAGGAAAGTCCAAGCTCCTTCAAATAAGTTTTTGCTTCACGGTATGATCTCGCCAGGGTATTGGGATCCAGCAGTGCATCAGCAAATAGCTTCATCCAATCATCGAAAGTAGTGTTGGTGGTGATATGACTTGTGATGAAGGAGCTTCACAACAAATACAAACCTAGAGTGTTTAATTCTCGGGTAAAGGTTGTGCTTTGCCTCTTCCATCAACTTTGTAAACAATTTCTCATGTTTACCGTCAGTTGGGACATTAGCAGCAATCTACTCTGCAGTTAATGCATCGCATGCGTGCTTAAGATCTTGCAACATATCTGGAACGCTGTGACCTCCATCATCATCGCCTTCATCATCCGTATACATATTTTCATTATCATCACCGACATGACCACCATTGTTACCACCATTTGGTGCATCTTCAATAATAGCAAGATCAAGTCGCTCTCCATGCTGTATCCATCGAGTATACGTGCGCGACATGCCACTGCGGAGTAAGTGGTGATAAAGAAGCCCTACATGTACCATTCTCTGTTGAGGCGCACTTACGACAGGTGCATGGAACTTTAGCATTCGCGCCATATCCCTCCTTGACAAATCCGACAAACTGTTTCAGGCCAGCTTTGTAGAGTTAAATAAACTGTCTGCCATGAACAATGCAACTCCTATCCATCTATTAAGAATTAAATAACCAAATCAAACTTTTAGAACAGGCTAGTGATTTTGTAGAACAATTTTCTTTACAATGAACAATACAACTCATATCCATATGTTGAACAATTAAAACAACAAATCTCATTTTTAGAATAGGCTAGTCATTTTTCAAAACAATTTACTTTACCATGCAACAAATCTAACTCCAATCAATTTGTTGGACAATTAAACAAACTAGTCACACTTTCTGAGAAGAATGATCCTTTTTAAGAAGATTTTTCTGTATATGAACAATCCAAGTGATATCCATGTGTTGAACAATTAAACAAACAATTTTGTACCTTGGCAGACACGGAGACGAGCAAGTTGAGCATGGAGATGGCGCCTGGAAGGGGAGCTGGCAAGGTGCGCTGAGACGTCGGCCGAAAGGGGAGTCCTAGTGGATAGCCTTGGAGTGTAGACGCCGAAATGGACGAGGAGATGCCAAGATGGACAGGGAGACAACGCCCTAGCTGCCACCATGTGTGGTGGACCAGCAAAGGCAGTGATGCCCTAGACGCCGCCACGTGTGGTGGACCGGATTTCAGATTTGATTTCTAAATCTCCCTGGTGGAGTTCAGGTGAGTGTGTGGGTGGCAAAGAGGTGGGCCCCACAAGTCAGCGAAAGCATCTTCACTTGTCTAGTTGACACGCGGGGTTAATCATTGGTGGGTCCACCGGCCAGGGGCCTTTTGGTTGCGTGTTCGAGCCCTGGAGGTTTCCATTTTATTAAATTTCTTCGGACTTTATTTTGGCTCCATTTTTTCGGAACCAAAGAGGCACGTAGAGAGAGAGAGAGTGGACAAGATAGGTGCATCTCTTCTAGAGAGAGTGAGAGAGACAGAGCGTGCCCCATCGCTGCCTCCGGCGAGCCTTCACCGGAAGCAGGTGCACGACTTATATATTCTCCAATCTCCGGTGAGCTTCCTTCGTGTATAGGTGCGCGGCATGGTGCCTGATCTCATGCATTTTCTGGACGAATGCAGGGGAGCTACAACATCCACGGGCGAGCACGACGAGGCAGAGTGAGGGATGCAATCTGTCATGGAATAACCGGCGGCGAGGCTCTACAACAGCGGTAAGAATCCCCTTCACCTGAGTATAGCCGGCGGTAGAGAGCTTCAGTAGCAGCTCGATGAATCTGTAGGGTTTTGAGAGATGCGTAAATAGTACTTGTTCTTCATCGAATCTATAGCGTTTTCTCTATGATTGCTTCATTGAATCCGTAGAGTTTTCTGTAAGAGTACTTCATCGAATCTCTTGAGTAAATCTAGGATGTGCAAAAAAACTTATTGCAGATTTTGTTGGGTTGAATTTCTGCAGATTTTTTTTGGTACAATTTGTGATGATATTTTGTTAATAACAATGTTCAGTATGTGGGTGCAGAACTGTAGATTCGTATAGTGTGCACATCATTAGTTGTATTTTTGCAGGATTATCTATGTAGAACTGTAGACTAGTTGTATTTCTGCACATATATAGTACTAGTTGTCATTAGTAGTATATATATACTAGAAAAAGTATAATGTAATCAATATCATTAATATTCCTAGCTTGGGTATAAATCCCATAATTTTCCTAGCTTGGATAATGTGGTTTTTCCTCAATAGATCGTTGCTGCAAATTTAGAGTTTAGTTTTGATATTTTTAACTACATGAGTAGTAGTGATACTAGTAACATCATACCATTTATATAATTTGACACTAGTAGTAGTATTCAGAGATAATATTAGTAACATCATATCATTTATTTTCCTGATCTTTTGTAATTTTTGTGTTCAGAAAAAAAGCAATATGGCTCAAAACGAATGTGTGACATGTCAGCAGCAACCTGCCTGTTGTTGGAGTGGAAACATAGACCATGTGATGTATTTTAGAATGAGGGCGAGATCACCCTTTTTTATAGAGGGATTTGTAAGTATTCTCGATTTTCATATACATATCTTATTTTAAATTTCCATATATACTGCTTTATGTTCATGATCTTATGGGTTTTTTATGTCTCACAGATTTATGCAAGGTATTCCTTGTTGCTTTGCTGAGTGTATGCAACAATTTGCTCGTGGTCCACATCTGACCTGGATCCTTGCTAGGAGTGACGACCATGATCAAAACAGAACAATTGATGAATACTAATTATATGTGCTGTATGGTGGGAATTTTGGGAGGTCGGTAGGATTATGTGGGCCATATTGGAGGGGGGCCTGTGTAGCTTATAACATTGAACAGAATGATGTTCTAACATTTGCATACGATAGAGTAGACAGGTGCTTTATTGTTGAAGGATCAAATGCTGATAATGTTGTCAAACCTTGGGTTGATCAAGACTAGTGTATGTATTGACTTCATTGCATTGAATTGGTCTTTTCTTACACACGTGACTAGTTTCTTACACACAAACCTTCTTCAATTTCATATGCATGATTAGGGTGTTATAAGACCAAAAATTGTTTCAAGGTGACACTAGAGAAATCCATATTTCAGCACCCATGTAATGTCAGTTGCTCTGAAATGAATTCCATATCTTGGGAATTCTACAAGGAGTTTGTAAGAGACCTGGATGAAGATGAGGTCTTTGAGATCCCACAGTTCTTGGTGCACCGGGTGCAGGATGAAGATCATCTTCATCAGATGGTTAGTTAATCACTTTTTCCTATGTTTTTCCTTCTTATTTTGTAAATTTATCAGGGTGGACAGTTAACTAAGATCTGTTATATATTTTTGTTACTCAGGAAATTCCTTTGAGATGCACAATGGAACGCCAAATCCCAAAGAAAGGGTTCTATTGTGTATGCATGAAGAATAATTATGACAAAGGCCTGAAAATCTTGGGGCAATATGGCATATCAAAAGTATATGACAATTGCATTGAGTTCACCGACCCCTGGGTTGAATTCTGTGCTAAAAATAGAATTTTCCTTGATGATCTGCTCGTCGTCCAGGTCAAAGTGATGAGGCACTATATCAAGCTGATTATTGAGGTGGTCACCGATCCGGTAGAGGAACATGAGGATGCAGAAGACGACAGTGACGAGCAACAGGAGGAGGATGAAGATGAGAGTGTTGGCTCTGTGATGTCGATTGTGGCTCAGAACTTCTGAATAAATTATCAGAATTTAAATTTCAAGAATGCATGCTCAGAAACTTTTATGTTGTTGTATGTTAAACTAGCAAATCTCTTTTGTTCAAATCTCTTGGGTTTTACCAACTTCATTATGTTTAATTATGAAAGAGAAAATATAAATGATTTCTCTCAATTTCTCGCATAGAAAAATGGACAACTAATTCCATATTCTCGTAGGAACCGGCCCCACTTGTTGAACCGGTGGCACTGCCACAATCTCCACGTAACCACGGTGAGTTCTCGAACCGAAGCTGCAGTTATTCATTATTACCACGTATCCACGATCTCTATAGTTATTCATGCGAGCTTATTCTTCCTCTTCCTCGCTCATTCCTCTGTTCTTGAACCATAGGTTCTTCTTATTCCTCCTCGCAGGCATTTCCTTGTAGGCATTTCCTTTCACCCATTTACTTGCAGGCATGCACGATGGGAAACGCACAACAGAGACCCACTTCGCCCCTGCCCATGGCACCACGACTTTGATAGTGGTGTACACAAGTGCTGAAGCGAATGTGGAGACAACTCTCGCCAGGTGACGAGGGGTTAACTCATCAATGCCCATCGCAGATGGAGTTAGGTTTGAGGAAGTGGGGAGCGCTGGAGGCATCGATCGACTAGCAAACAAGCACACATGGGACACGAGGTTTACCCAGGTTTAGGCCTCGCAAAGGACCCTACTCCTGCTTGTCTGCTCTTGGAATTAACGAGGTGGTGAAAGTTTCAGGGTGCATAGATGCAATCTGGCGATGGTGGGGAAACTAGGGTTGCAGATATCCTCCTCGCCGCCCCTCCTAGCCTTTATATAGATAGGCTAGGTCTCGGGATAGTAGGTCGAGTCGGTTACATATTAGGGTTTCCCCTTTAAACTTCTATCTTGTATTTTCCTAATTCTACAAGGAGTCAAAGTCTCCCAAGTCACATGAATCTTGACTAGGACTTAGCAACATCGTGGGCTTCTTCTGGGCTGGACCGTATATGCTGATCTCGAGTACCTGTAGGATATGCCATGTCAGTAGCCCCCGAGTGTCCAGTTGAATCGTGGATTCGAGTGGAGACTTATGAAGCCTTCGAGTGTCTACTCGAGCATGTTTTCGAGTGCTCTAATTTGTGTCATAGGGATTGTCGATATACGTGCCTGGTTTATCCTATGTATCGAGATCATTTAACTTCCTTAGGGAAAAACAACGTAATCTACTCAAACTCGAGTCCCCCGACTCGAATTCGGAAAAGTGCTTGTGTAATTCGACTCATGGCATGGAGGTCTTATAGAATATAATCCTAGTATATAAGTGTGAGCACTCGACGCATCTATCAAGGCTTATTTCATCGTACCTATAGGCACGAATTATTTCTGGTAGAGCGCCGCAGGTGCGTTGCCAGGCCTTCTTCAGGTCTTATCTTCACGCTGCAAGCATGGCATCCGGATTTTGTCATCGTGGAGATGATTCGAGTGGTGTAGGAGACGCAGTCTCCTTGCAGGGGAAAATGTGAGGAAGAGTCGCCGATGCTTTCGAGTGTGGACGTAGTCAACACACATTTATTAAAAGAAAAAATCATAGGGTGCATGGCCAGCGCTCCCTATGGGAGTAGCCCCCGAGTGCCTATTCGAGTCGTAGACTCGAGTGGGGAGAATGACTGTTTTCGACTGCTGTCGTCTTTTGCTTGCTTAAGTCGAATGTGCTTCTAGTGCTCCCTATGGGAGTGGCCCCCGAGTCCACAACCAAATCGTTTATTCGAGTGAGGGGTTTAAGTTCAATTACATTTTCAAAATGTTTTTATGTCTATGAAGTTTATCGGGTGCGTGGCCAGCGCTCCTGTTAGGAGTAACCCCCGAGTGCTTTATCGACTTGAAGAGTCGAGTGAGGACTAGATTTGTCAGAAGATGCTCCAACTGGAGTGGATGACGTCAGTGCTGACGATGAGATGACCTTATTTGCCTATGTGAGAGATTTTGACGGGACGTGGCGAAAGTGGGGCCCCATTTATGACTTGGATTTGACCAGGCATGCGTAACCTTTGGTTTCACCTGTGTCTCCTCGATTCTCGCGCGTAATGAGAAAAGTGGGGCAATGGTTCACCACTTGCATCGCCACGTGTCCATCTTGATTTGCTCCACGCGTCTGATTACTGCGCTTCTGGCTATTGGATTGCATCGGTGCTGAGGTTAAATAGGGATTTCCCGTGCGGTAATTTCCCCCACAACTCATCTTCTCCCTCGCGCTCTGCCTCCACTGCTGCTCTCTGCTCTTCCATTGCTCGCGCCTCCATTGCTGCACTGGATAGCCTCAAGACCTTCCCAAGCTACTTTCTGTGCTCACACCTCACTCGCAAGATGGGGAAGAAGAAGGACGTCTCCACCGCTGGATATGCGGCCTCCACCGTTACGGCCAAGAAGATCTCGCATTTATCATTTGTGGCCTCTCTCTCCCTCTCCACAAGTTTTTGCGAGGGTTACTCTGCTACTACGGGCTCCAGCTCCATCAGGTGACCCCTAACTCCATTCTCCACATTGCTTGATACATCACCCTTTGCGAGTGATGGCTCGGAATCGAGCCACACTTTGGCCTTTTCAAAAAACTCTTTAACCTGAAGCGCCAGACGGGCTCTTGGTCGGTTGTCTATGATATAGGAGGGCTGCGGGATCCAAGTAGACCCCAATGTCGAATATTTCTCCATCAAGTTCAATGCATCTGTCTAAGGGTGGAAGGAGAAGTGGTTCTACATCCACGACCAAAAGGTTGATGACGAACACTTTAGACTCGCGCCTTTTGATTCAAAGTCAGAATGAAAGAGGAGGAGGTCATGGAAGAACACGGTGATGTTCGGCAAAGCCGAAGAAACTGAGGCTCTGCACAAGCGTGTCTGCGACCTTGAATTCCGCATGGGGAAGGAAGTGGGCATCATAGATCTCATTCGCACCTGGACGCATCGTCGAGTGCAGCCAATGCAGGCTAGGGCACATCCGATGTGCTACTGGACTGGTGTTGATGACATCACTCGCATCGCGTGAGAGAATATATCTTTGGGTGAAGTGGACAAGAGGTTTCGACTGCTGACCAAGTACATAGCCAAGGAGAAACTCTCTAGTGACTCAGCCATGCCTCCATTATGCGCGAGTCACCCTCCACCTGAGGTGGCTTTCTTGTTAGCTCTTCTTATTTTTTGATTGCCTACTAGATTCTCCTTTATACTAACGTTGCCTCTTGTTCTAGGACTGGAAGGTGACCACTGTGTTGCCTCCCCAATAGGAGGGAGTGATTCCTCATGAAGCGGAAGAGGAGGATGAGTCGGGCTCCACCATCCCCGTTGGGGAAGAGCAGGAAGCCCCCGAGTCCAGCGGGAATGGGACTCGCAAGCGCTCCGGGAGCAAGGACTCGGATGCATTTTCACTGACGATGCCTAGCAAGGCGTAACCTCGGCAATGCCCATGGTGATGGACTTAGGGTTTCGCAGAAAAGAGAACGCTGGGGATTTCGTCGGATGTCAGGAAACAATGAAAACAGAGTCGCCTGAATATTGGGAAAACACACTATTACAAGTTGTCCTCTTGATTTCGGTATCCTCGCTTGGGCTTCTCCCGCCCTATATATAATAAGTCGGGTCTCAAAGTTGTATGCGGATAGGTTTCATACACACGTGATTACAATACGAACATAATGTCGGTTCATGGTTTCTTTCCTAATACAATAACAAGTCTCTGTCTATGGCTGCCTTGGGCTGTTATCTGGAATCTTTACGGGTCGTAGACCTTTTACCCAATGTAGGGTAACAAATAGTGAACACACGAATAATCATACCCATGTCAGTAGCCCCCGAGGCTCTACCTAAACCACATTTTCAGGTTGAGTCTCAAAGTTTCTTTTATCGCTTTTTGTATTTTGTAGGGATTTGGTACAACGAGTCTAATGCTTCCGACGGATCGGAATCAGTTAGGTGCTCCAAAGAAAAAACAAGGTTGACCTACATTAAATTCAAGTCCCTAGGCTCTAATCCGGAATTTCTAATTGGCGTAATTCAGTTCGAGCCGCTGAGGTCTTACCGAATACTGAATTCCAGTTTTCTATTTTTATCGGGTACCCAACACGTCCGTTGGGATTTTTCATCGTATCGTTGATACAGAGTTTTACTGGTTGAGCGCATTCTTGTGTTATTACCAGGCCACAAAGGAAGAATCTTGGGGTCTTACCTTCATGTTTCTGAACACGGCATTCGGATTTTTTGTCATGTCTGAACGAGATCCGAGGTTTTTGGATTTTTTGTCGGGTGGCCTACTAGGTCGCCACTCTTTTTGATTATATCAGATTATTTTATACAATATCCTGATAGGAGTAACTCCTTTTTAAGGATACATAGGTGTAAAACTCAAAAAAAAAGGTTTTAGCAATTATCCAATATACTTCATACACATATGAATTCTTTATCCTTCGTAGTGAGGAACCTAGTTCTTTCCTGATAGGAGTAGCCCCCGAGGCTATGTTCAGATGCCTGCATCTGGACATAGGCTCATAATTGTTGTTAGCTGGATGGAAATCATTGATCTTTGTGAAAAAGGTATAAATAACATATCTCTTTACATATAAGGCAAAAATCGACGGTGCATTATTCTTTTGATCAGATGGCTATTTAGCCTTTGTCCTAGACATCTTGGATTAATAAGCCGAACTGTAACTCTTATCATCTTTGCAAATAATCTTATGCATAAGAGCGTCGTAGCTGTGCTACGTTCCATGGATTTGAGTAATTTACTCCTGTCTTCTTGTCTTGTTGTCGATATGCTCCTCCAGGAATAACTTTTGTGATGATGTATGGTCCTTGCCATGGCGATTCTAGCTTATTATGACCATCTTGCTTGAGGGAAAGAACTAGGTTCCCCACTACGAAGGACCTAGGTCGCAATCTCCTGCTATGGTAATTACGCAAGTTTTGCTGGTACATAGTTGCTCTTTGGAGGGCTTTATCTTGAGCTTCATCAAGAACATCCACATCATCTTCGAGTGCTTCTCTTGATTCCTCTTCATCATATGCAGCTACCCTTGGCGATTCGTGTGATACCTCAACTAGAAGCATGGCTTACACACCGTGGACCAAAAAGAAAGGCGTCTCATGTGTTGAATTATTTGGAGTTGTACATAAACTCCATAACATGGATGGCAATTCATCCACCCATGATCCTTTCGCTCTGTCGAGTGGTGCCAGTAATCTCTTTTTGAGTCCAACGGTGACTAGTCCATTGGCTTTTTCGACCTTTCCATTTGTTTGCGGGTTAGATACCGAGGCGTAGCTTATCTTGATGCCCATCTCCTACAGTACTCCTTGAACACATTGGAAGTGAAGTTGGTCCCATTATCCATGATAATGTTGTTTGGTATGCCAAACCGAAATACTATGGATTTGATAAAATTCACAGCCAAAGTTCCATCTTGGGTTGTGACAGGCATTGCTTCAATCCATTTAGTAAATTTGTTGACTGCTACTAGCAGAAAGATGTGTCCTCCTGGCGATGATTTGTGAAGTTTTCCCACCATGTCGAGTCTCCACTGAGCGAAAGGCCAAGCTAAGGGTATGGGATTCAGCTCAGCGGCGGGTGCTCCAGGTTTTGTTGCGAATCGTTGGCATGCTTCACATGTTCTGACAATGTCTTTTGCATCTTGTACTGCAGTGAGCCAATAGAATCCTGCCCTAAACGCTTTTGCAGCAATTGCTCGGCTACTAGCGTGGTGGCCACAGACTCCTTCATGTATATCTTTAAGTATAATTTTTCCTTCTTCGGGTGTTACACAACATTGCAATACACGCGGAATACTTCTTTTGTATAGTTCTCCTTTGATTATCCTGAAGGCCTTTGATTGTCGGGTGATTCTTCGAGCCTCTATCATATCCTATGGCAGTTCCTCTTTAGTCATCCAGGTTGGTCCGATTAACATGACCTCTCCGATTTCTCGTTTTTCTTCTTTGATGGCTTCTTCTATATTTTTGGTTTCTGAAGGAGCCCCCGACCCTTTTTGCGGATGTTTCTTTTTCCCTGTTTTTGGTGCTACAACCTCGGAGACTCTTTTTTCTTTGATTGATTGCTCCATTATTTCATCCCAAATAACTCCTAGTGGTATTGGCAAACATAATGACCCGATGTTTTCTAAATTGTCGGCTTCCTCATTGCTTGCTCTTCCTATATGTGATACTTCATATCCATCAAATTGAGCCTCCATGATGTTGTATAGGTTGTGATAAGCAATCATATTTTCGCTAATAGCATCACACATGTCCATTGCTTGCTGTGCTACAAGATTTGAATCTCTGAAGATTTCGAGGCGAGTTGCACCGCAAGCTTTGGCCATCCACATGCCGTGCAACAGGGCCTCATATTTTGCTTCGTTATTGGATGCATTTGTAAAGCTCATCCGAAGAATGTAGCGCATTTTGTCGCCTTAAGGTGATATTAGTATGACTCCTGCTCCCACTCTCTCCGTTCTTTTTGATCCATCAAAATACATTGTCCGGGCACTAGAAAGGTTTGGTGGACCCGCACATTGCAGCTCCGTCCACTCTATGATGAAATCTGGTAGAACTTGTGACTTAATTGCTTTGCGCTTCTCATAAGTGATATCCCTAGGGGATAATTCGATGCCCCATAGAGAAACACGCCCGGTTGCTTCTGGATTGTTGAGGATGCTTGACAAAGGCGCTTCGTTGACCACTATGATCGGGTACTCCGAAAAATAGTGGCATAGTTTTCGTGCTATCATAAATACCCCGTATGCTAGCTTCTGGTAATGTGGGTACCTTTGTTTATATGGCGATAAAACCTCACTTAGGAAGTATACTTGCCTCTGCACGCCGTGTGTCTTCCCTTCTTCGGGTCGTTCTACGACCAGGACTGTGATAACCACCTGATGTGTGGCAGCAATATAAAGGAGTAAAGGTTCTTTCTCTTTTGCCGACACGACAAAAGGGGATGTCGAAAGTGTTCTTTTAAGATCTTCAAATGCATGCTGAGCTTCTTCCGTCCATTCGAATTTTTCTGATTTCCTCATGAGTGCGTAGAATGGTAGCGCTTTTTCTCCTAATCTTGCAATAAAACGACTCAGTGCCGCCACTTGTCCCGCCAATAGATGTACACCATATAGATTTGTTGGCTTCTTCATTGTGAGGATTGCTTGTATTTTTTCGGGGTTAGCCTCGATCCCTCTGGGTGATAACAAATATCTGAGGAGTTGTCCTACTAGAACTCCAAAGGAACATTTCTTCAGGTTTAGTTTGATGTTAAACCTGTTGACATTTCTGAATGTTTCTTCTAGGTCCTTGATCAACGCAAATCCATGACTTGTGGTAACTATGACATCATCAATATACACTTGCACATTTGTACCTATTTGGCTTCCCAAGCACTTCTGCATCATCCTCTGATATGTTGCTCTAGCGTTCTTGAGGCCAAACGACATTGTTGTGTAGCAGAATACACCGTAAGGCGTGATAAACATCGTTTTCTCGTGATCTTCCTCCTTCATCCTGATCTGGTGGTATCCTGAATAAGCATCCAAGAAAGAAAGTCGTTCGCATCCTCCAGTTGGATCGATGATTTGGTCGATTCGCGGCAATGGGAAGTGATCTTTTGGGAAATGTTTGTTTAGTGCAGTAAAGTCGATACACATCCGAAGTTCTATAGTGTTTTTCTTTGGAACACATACTAGGTTTGTGAGCCACTCTAGGTTTGGCATCAGTTAGGCGATGGATTTCTTTTCCAATGGCCTTGCATTTTGGTTATGCAAAGTATCGAAGTGGTTGCTTTACCGGCTTCGCCTTTGGGTCTAGATTTAATGCGTGCTCAGCAAGTTCCCTGGGGATTCCCGGCATGTCATAAGGTAGCCATGCAAAAATCTCCTAGTGCTCATCGAGGAACTCGATGAGCGCACTTTCCTATGCGGGATCAAGGTTAGAAGCCACGAATGTTGTTTTTGTCGGGTCGATGGGGTGGATCTGTACTTCTTTTGTGTCTTTTGCCGTGTCAAAAGCCTGGTCGGGATTGACATGTGTTACTTCTAGAGGTTGTGCGTTTGCTAAACTTTTGAGTTGCTCAAACTTCGTTGCCATCCCGAAAGATTCAGAAATTTTGTTGAACTCCCGATCATAGTTGTCAGCACGTGTGAAGCTTCCTTGTACCATGATAGTGCCCTTTGGTGCTGGCATTTTCATTACTAAATATGCATAATGCGACACTGCCATAAACCGTGCAAAGGCTGGTCGTCCCAGGATTGCATGATATTGTGATGGCCAATCCATGACTTCGAATTCGAGTTTTTGTCGCCGAAAATTTATCTTCAAACCAAAAACAACGTCAAGTAAAACTTTGCCTAAAGGTATTTCAGCTCTACCTGGTACTATTCCGTGGAAAGATGTTTCTGTTGGAGCAAGATTGTCCAGGGGGTAGCATATTGTTCTCAACATTTTCGTGTAGATCAGATTTATACTACTTCCTGCATCCATGAAGACCTTGCTCATATCGAACCCGCCAATTTGTGCTTCAACTATCAGAGCCGAGTGACCCGGTCGCGGGACCCGAAGTGGATGATCGGCTCTGCTGAATGTGATTTCTTGCTCTGACAAATGGAGATATTCAGGTGTAGCTGATGTTGTTGTTTCTGCCATGTTAATTTGTCTTGTGATGAGCTTCTGAATTCTGTTGGATGGGCGCCCTTTCTGAATCATTTCCATTGCTCCTTTTGATTTGGGGTATTCGTTGTTTTGATCAGTTGTATTTTGTGGTGGTGCGACTGGTGGTGGAGCTCCGATGGCTAGTGCACTAGGCGTGGATGTGTATCCTCGATTTGCTGCCTCGGTTGCCTTTGCGTTGCATAACTCCTACATTTTCAAGAATGTTCGACAGTCTTTCATCAGATGATTGGATTGTCGTCTGCCTGCTGAGTCGATGTAAAAATGCATATTGCAGGGTCCTTCCAGCATTGTCATTGCGGACATAGGTGGGTCGCGTGCTCTCGGCTGATATGACTATGTGGACTGGCTTCCTCCAACGTCGTCCTTGTTCTGGCGGTATCCGCCATTATGGTCGTTGCTTCTGTTGTTACCTTCACCCGAAAAACCGGTTGCGACGTAACTTGGTCCCGTGTTTCCATCGTTTCTCCTTCTTCTTCTATCATTGCCACGTTTATCCCTATCTTCCTCGGGTGACCATGCACGCTTATTATGTAACGCGTCCTCTCCATCAGCCCATCGGTTCGCTATCTCCATTAGCTGTGGTACCGTCTTTGGTTTGACCCGTCCTAGTTCTTCTATGAATTCTCGACGACGGAGGACGTCGTTGATGGCATCGATGGCCCTTTCGTTGGATATGGATTTAGCTGAATTTTTGATAATGTTCCACCGTTGTATGAACGCTCTTATCGACTCTCCAGATTTTTGTTTGCATGCTCGTAACTACTCCAAAGATGTTGGTCGTTTGAACGTAGAGTGGAAATGTCGGATGCATTTATCTTCCAAATCATTCCAGCTACCAATTGAATCTTTGAGTAAATGCTTCAACCACGATTTTGTGGCTCCGGTGATATGCAGCTGTAGACTTTGCATTGCGGTAGTTGTGGTGCCACCCTGTAATTTGACGGTGCCCAGATAGTCTGCTAACCAAGCTTCGGGTTCGTGGATGCCATCGTATTTGTGATGGTCGTGTGGAAGTTTGAAGTCCTTGGGTACTGATGCCTTGTGGATCCTCTGCGTGAAACACCTAGCTCCGCATAACTCGTGTCCATCCTGGTATCGTCGGCTGCGGTTTTCATCTCTGGGTCCACTGCTCCTGTGCTGGGTGTTGTCGTTCCTTGTATGGCTTCGCGACTCGGATCCTACGAGATCCACCTGGTGTGGTGATTGAGATCGTTGTGTGTGTCCTTCTTGCCAAGGACTATTGTGACAGTGTGGAGATCTCTGTGTGAGTCCTTCTTCTGCTTCTGCGAGTGAGGCTCCTACCATGTTGAGGTTCATCAAGGTGGAGCGGTGAAGGGTCGCTCGTGGATCGTTGGGTGAGGGTTGAGTGGTGATCAGATATGTTTGCGCGGCCACAATAGCTGCCTGAGCCGTTTTTGCTTTGATGTTTCCTGCTTGATCAATTGACATGAATGATAGGTCGAGATCTTGGATGATTCCGCTTCTTTCTGCTTCGGGGATATTCTGCAGTTGAGATGTTGGCCTTCTTGGTGGTGCTGCTCCTGTTACACTCCTTGATCCTCGAGTAGAGCTTAATTGTGCCCGTCGTCAACTCGATTCGTCGGCTAATCTTTTTCTTTCTTTGAGTTGCCTTTGCATCCGGAGTAGGTCTCTCTTCTTGTGGTGGAGCAGATATTGATATGCCAATAGATCATCATGTGAAGCATCCACTGTCATTTGGACTGCTCCCGAAATTGCCTCCCTTGCTTTTTGCCATGCCGATGCTGGTAGCCAAAGTCTTTGTCTTTCTTATGTGCGAGGTTCTCCGCCTCCTCCTTGGACTATGCGATTATCTACTGTTTCTCCTCCGTTTCCGTGTTCTCCTCCATTGTCGTGGTTCCCTGCATTGCCATCTGATAAAATATCGTCAGGGTTGATAATAGGGTTACCGTTTTCGTCGCGTGGTGTTGAGGTATCTCCATTGATCATGTACACTTGGTGGCGTGTTGTGTGTGGCCTAATGGCGTCGCCTTTTGCTTCTGTGGGTGTGTTAGTAGTGCTCCGAGATCGTAGTTCTAGATAGATCGCTGCTACCCTTTCTTCAAAGTCGATGTTTTCGCTGCTTTCTTTGGGTTCTGAGTTTGTCGAGTTTGCTTCGTGTGGTGAGATTGGCTGGTGGCCTTCTTCTCCTACTTTGATCCGTGCGGGGATGTCCGTGGAGGATCCAACGGGCAATGGCAGTGCCGCGATGAGTGTAGCTTTTCACACCGATGGTTCTTTATGCGATCAGGGCCGAAGGATGTGATTTTTGTGTGTTGTCTGCTTGGAAGTGAAGGCTTCCAATGATTAGATCGGATCCGTCGTTGAAATCGGTGGGTACTAACACAAGGGTGGGCGGGTGTGGATTTGCTTTCGTCGAGTTGATATTTGGTGGAGAGTGTTCCATCGAATCCGTGTTTCTAGCATTCAGGTTTCCCATAGATGGCGCCAATTGACGAGGCGTAACCACAGCAGTGCCTATGGTGACGGACTTAGGTTTTCGCAGAAAAGATAACGCTAGGGATTTCGTCGGATGTTAAGAAACAATGAAAATAGAGTCGCCTGAATATTGGGAAAACACACTATTACAAGTTGTCATCTCGATTTCGGTACCCTCGTGATACGTCCATTTTGCATCACTATTCTATGTCTTAATTCGCTATTATTCATTGATATATTTCGTATTGAGAGGTGGTACTTATGCTATTTCATCTATTTTCGCATGGTTGATGACTTTTGGAGCATGGACCGATGCAGTCAGGATTCTGATGGAAAAGGTGCTGTTTGGAGGCAAAATTCGCGAAGATCAGAAAATCCGGGAAAATATACGGAAAATCCTATTTTTCCAGAAGACTAAGGATGCAAGAAGACAGAGTGGAGATGGGCCACAGAGGGCTCACACCACCCCCTGGCGCGGGCAACCCTAGGCCGCGCCTGGAGGTGGTGTGGCCACCCTGGCCCACTCCAGCCTCTCCCCTCTAGCGTATATCAACCTCCCGAAACCCTAAGACTCAGGGAGCGAGCACAAAAAGATTCCGCCGCCTCTGCGGGGCGGAAAACACTAGAGAGAGAAAGATCTCTCCGTGATGAGGGTTTAACTCATCAATGCCCATTGCTATGGACTTGGGTTTTGGAGAAGGAGGGAGGGCTGGAGACATCTATCGGCTAGCAAACAAGCACAGAGGGGACTCAAAGATTTACCCAGGTTCAGGCCTCGTAGAGGTCCCTACTCCTACTTGTCTGCTCGTGGAATTATCGAAGCAATCGAAGATTACAATGGTGCGTAGATGCAATCTGGCGAGGGTTGTGGAAACTAGGGTTGCGTGTGTACTCCTCACCGCCCCCTCCTAGCCTTTATATAGGTAGGCTAGGTCTCGGGTAGCAGGTCGAGTCGGTTACAAGTTAGGGTTTTCCCCTTCAAACTTTCTATCTTTAGCTTCTTCTTGTTCTTCAAGCAATCGAGAGTCCGTAGGTTACTCAAATCCTTCATTTGGGCCTTGGTGACACTGTGGGCCTTTACGTATTTAGGCTGTATATACCAAGCTCGAGTACCTGTATGGTATACCCATGTCAGTAGCCCCCGAGTGTGCAGTGGAATCGCAGATTCGACTAGGGACTTTTTTGAAGTCTTTCGAGTGCATGAATGAGTATATTTCGACTGCTTTGTTTGTGTCATAGGGATTGTTGATGTGAGTGCCTGATTTAACCGAAGTATCGGTATCAGTTAACCACCTTAGGGTGAAACAACGCAATCTACTTGAACGAGTCCCCAGACTCGAATCCGGAAAAATGCTGGTGTAATTCGACTCAAGCCGCGGAGGTCTTACAGGAGTCGAATTCCAGTTATATGGGTGTGAGAACTCGACGCGTCCGTCAAGGCATGTTCATCGTACCTGTAGGTATGGATACATTTCTGGTAGTGCGCAGCTAATGCGTTGTCAGGCCTTATTCAGGTCTTACCTTCACGCTGTAAGCACGACATCCGAATTTTATCATCACGGAGATGATTCGGGCGACTCAGGAGACACAGTCTCTTTGTAGGAAAAAATTATGAGGTAGTGTCTCCATGAGTTTCGAGTGTGGATGTTATCAACACACATTTTTTTGTACAAATAATCATAGGGTGCGCGACCAGTGCTCCCTATGGGAGTAGCCCCCGAGTGCCTGGTTGAGTCGAAGACTCAGGCAGGGACTGAAGAATCTTTTTTGACTGCTGTCGTCTTTTGTTTGCTTGTTTCAGTCGAGTTTGTTTCCGCCGCCCCCTATGGGAGTAACCCATGTCCATAGTCAACCCATGCTTCGAGTGATTGGGTTTGCTTTGATTATCCATGTTCCTGAAAAAGAAAGAAATATTGTAGGGTGCGCGACCAGCGCTCCCTATGGGAGTAGCCCCTGAGTGCTTGGTGGAGTCGAAGACTCGAGGAAGGACTAAAGTAGTCAAAGTCTTCTGTTGCGTAGCTTTGATGACGTCAGTGCTGAAGATTTCATGACCTCAGTTGCCCGCGTGAGCGAGTTTGACGGGACGTGACAAGCAGTGGGTCCTACTTTCTGACTTTAATTTGTCTGGGCATGCGTAATCTTTATTTTAACTGCGCCTCTTCGATTTCCGTGCGTAATGGGAGCAGTGGAGGGACGGTTCACGCTTCCACTCCTCCACGTGTCCAGCACGATGTTGGCCACGCGTCCAGTAGGGTTTTTCTAAGCCGTTGGATTGCATCTTCCAGGGGTTAAGTAGTGGTGTTGCGACGGTAATTTCTCATCTTCTCTCATTCATCCTTTGCTTCCATCGCCATTGCCGCTACTCCTCTGCTTTCTCTGCACTCGTCTCGTCCACGACGCTGGACCAGCTCTGCTCGTTTCCAAGCTACTTCCTTCGGTCGCATCACCGCCGTGCAATGGGGAAGAAGATGGGAGGTGCTGGGGCCGATTCCGCAGCTACCGCTGCTGCGGCGAAGAAGAAAGGCGGCTCCGCCGCTGCGGGCACCAGCACCATCGCCGGCGGGAAGAAGAAGGGCACGGGCACCCGGGTCACGAAAGGCGCGTGGCGTCCCTCCATCATCAAGTCATCGGATCTCTGTCTTCTTCGCCAAGACGGAGTGCCGTTCGAGGCAGTCGCCGACGCGCACGTCCCCGGCGGTGAGATGATTCCTTCTCCTCCCGCTGGTTTTCGAGTGATGTTTTTGGCATTCATCATTCGCGGTCTCTCCTTGCCCCTTCACCCCTTTTTAAGGGGCCTCCTTTGTTTCTACGGGCTTCAGCTCCATTAGCTGACCCCGAACTCGATCCTCCACATGTCTTGCTTCATCACCCTCTGCGAGTGCTGGCTTGGAATCGAGCCGCACTTCGGCCTCTTCAAGCGCCTCTTCAAGTTGAAGCGCCAATCTGCATCTGGCTCTTTAGTCTATGATTTAGGTGGTTGCGGAATACACGTCGACCCATCCGCCACCTATTTCTACATCAAGCTCACAGCTTCCGTCCAAGGGTGGAGGGACAACTGGTTCTACATCCACGATGAGAAGGTTGGCGACGAGCACTTCGGACTCGTGCCGTTCGACCCTGCGATGCTGTGCAATAGGAGCCGCTCCTGGAAACATGTAGTCATGATTGGCGAATCCGCGGAGACGAATGTGCTTTACGTGCACGTCTGCGACCTCGAGAGTCGCCTCGGCAAAGAGGAGGGAGGCTGCGCCCTCATTCGCACGTGGCTGCACCGTCGCGTCCAGCCCCTGCAGGTCAGAGTCCATCCCACATTTCAGTGGACTGGCGCTGACGATCCCACTCGCGTGTCTGCCGATGGCATGTTCGTGAGTGAGGTGGACAAAAGGGTTCGACTGGTCACCAAGTACACCGTCAAAGATGTGCTCCCCAGTGAACCAGTTGTTCCTCCATTTGATGCTGCTAACCCTCCTCCTGAGGTAGAGTTGTGCTACGCAGTAGCTTAGTTTGTCGATTGCTTCTCAGCTGTTTATTTACTTTTTGCTGAATTCGTTGTCTGTATGCAGGATTGGGCGGTGTCGCCTTGTATGCCCCCTCTTCCTGAGGGGATTACCCCTCACGAAGCCTTGGAAGAGGACGAGTCGGAGTCGACCGTCCCATCTTATGTAGAGGAGGAAGCCCCCGAGTCCAGTAGTCCGGATACTCGCAAGCGTTCGCGTAGCAAGGATTCCGATGCGTCGTCTCCTTCGACTCAGGAAGGTGCAGGTGTAGGTGCGGAGTCGCCGATCCCTGCCATTCCTGTGAGTGCCGTGGCACCATCCTCTCGCAAGAAGATGCGATTGCCCAAGGAGTCCTCGTCAGAGTCGGGGGAGCCCACTTTTGACTTTGACAAGTTTGATTGGTAAGTTTTCTAGTTTACTTGTTCTTCTCTGTTTTTCCCTTGTTGGCTCGTTTCTGGGTTTGCCCTTTCTTGATGTGGATTTTTGTCTTCTAGTCAAGAGGCGTCGTCATCTTCTGGCAACGTCCAATTTTTGAAAGAATCAGGAGTCACGACCTCGAGGGCCAGGGAAGAGGTCGAGCGCGCTCCTTCCCATCCATTGGCGGCCCACTTCGGGCACAACTCTTCCAGCTCTCTGCACGAAGGGGAGCATCGAATGGTTGCCCGGATGACGGTACAGCAGACAACTTCGGAGTCATTGGAGGATCATGTAAGTGTAGATTTTCTTCTTTTCGTGTTCCAGTCGATGGTATCTATTGCTTCTGCTGATCCTTTGTTGCGCGATAGCTCCTTGTGAAGGAAGCCGCGCACTTGGCGGAGCAAGTGCTTGCGATGGGCCGCCAGCATGCAATGCTGGAGACACGTCATCGCATGGTCGAAAGTAAGTGTTTTCCATTTCCTCTTCTTCTCCTTTTTATATGGTCGACTGATAGTCGATCCCTTTTTGTTTTGTAGCTGAACATAACGCCCTCTTGCACAACGGTGCCACCATGGAGAAGACGCTCGTCGCGGCTGTGAACAGTCGCGATGAAGCAATCGCAGCGCCTGACGAGGCGCGAAGAGGATCTGCGTGCCTCCTTCGCAGCCAGGGAGAAGTTGTTCGAAGAACAGCTTTTCTCGATTGCCAAGGCCCTTTCAGGTACTTTGCTTTAGATATCGTTATCCTTCTTTGCTCGACTATTTGCCGTTGGTGCTGATGCTTTGTTCTTGTGTTGGTTTGTGTGCAGATGCTAGCGGTTTGATCTTCGATCCTCAGGCCCTCCGCCGTGACGACACTTTGGCGGGTGCACTTTCGGCAGTCGAGGACCGCAGCGCCGCCATTCAAGATATGCTCTCCAAGTCCAAGGGCGTTCTCAGTCGCCTCCGGGAGGAGCTAGTGCCCAAGGCTGAGCTAATCGAGAACGTTGGCGAGCTGGTAGAGTCTTCCGCCGGGGGTGTTCCCTCCAGCTTCAAGAATTCACTCCGCGCGGCTGGCATGTCCATGTCACTTACCATGGTGCAGGCCGACGGAGTTGCGATTGATCCTGCCACTGTGTCGAAGGCGATGCCTATTAGCGCGGATGGCCAGCAGGTAGTCTTTGCTCCTTTCGTGACTGCCTGTGGTAAATATGGGCCGCAGCTGATAAACACGGTCGCGAAGTATTCTGAGGAGCTGCAACGCGCCAAGAAAGCAGCAAAGCCTGCGGCATCAGGGGCTGGCGGAAAGTTAGTGGCATCTGACACTGCCATGGACTCGATGAAGCCCCCGAAGCCATTGAAGTCGAAGAAGCCCATCGCTCCTTAGTAGCCTTGTAATAGTTAACTAGTTTATGTCCTTTGTTAACAACATGCCTGCTGGCGAGTGTATCTAGTCTTGAATGCACTTGAATGTTTTGTCTTTGTGTTGATTTGGTCGTATTATTTGTTTCTATCTTGGCTTGTGGTAGGGTACATCGAGTGATCCTTTGAGGGAAACTCAGGACTAGCCGCCTCTTGATGATGGTTTGGCACCGCCGTGCTCCAGGGTAGATGAGTTGTCGCTGCTTTCGCGACCGCGTGACCGCGTGAAGCAGCTGTAGCGTGAGTTACCCGTGCTCCGCGGTAACGCGGATGTATGGAAGTCGAAGGCAGAGAAAGCCGCTGCCCGAGAGTAGTATCTGCTTGGCGAGGTGTCGCAGCTGGGCGACCAATTCAAGTGTTAGTTTGCTTGCTCTTATCTTTTCCTTGTAGTCACTCGCGATGGTACGCTATACTTATGCTGCTGTTGCTTCTTCGTGTAGTTGTCAGCGCGCGTCATCCGCAGGATGAGAAGGATAGAATTGCCATTCGTATGCATGATCTCACCCAGGAGCAACTTCAAGAGAGTGGATACTTCTGGGTAGATCATGATCGTGCGATTGTGCTGGCGACCCTGCAGGATCGTGCGTCGTGAGTGCTGTACTTCCTGAAGAAGTCGCAGTCATGCTTGAAGAACATCTATTGGACGATGTTTCTACTGGATGTTACTCCATTGAGCATGCTGGCCCTTCTGGCCAAGTTTCAAGACCTGACCGCGGTTCGCGAGTGTGTGAGGCAACAGTTGGTGGCTGGTGACAAGGCCGCTCTATCGCTGGTGCGACTGCATCGGCCAGACATAGATGTTGCGGCAATTGCGGCTGGACTGCCTGGCCACCAGCAGGTTCTGTCTGGAATATGGTGCCGCACTACCAGCCTGTGGATCGCCCAACAGAAGAGATCGTCGACTTCTTTGAAAAACAAACCAACGTTCTCTTGCTGCAGTAGTGGCTTAGTTTTTATCCTGCACATAAGTCTACCCGTGTTGTAAAGTTCGTATAAATGTTGTATATAATTTATTGTAGAGTATGTATAAAGAGCTTTGTGAGCATGAAGTGCGTTGCACTATGCGAGTCCTTTATGTTAGCCTAGCCATGCTCTTATCTCAGTCCCTTGTCAACCTGTCAGGTGCGTTGCAGCTGGGTTGATGTTGTGTCAAGGGTTTCAATTGATGTGCCAGCTACTCAGGATATCGCGTTTTGGTTGGTAGAATAGATGTATATAGGGTGGCGTAGCCCCCAAGTCGATAAGTTGCGGAAAAATACAGAGTTTTGGGGCACTTAGCTTTATTTATTTATGAGACAGTACGAGGTACAATGTGTGGCTAAGTAGCCTTGGCTGAGTGCCTTATTTGCGATGCAAAAGTAAAACGACTAAGGGTAGAAGCGTCGCAGTTGTGCGACGTTCCAAGGGTTGGAGTATGCGACTCCTGTCTCTAAATCTTAAAGGCGATAGGCGCCACCAGCGATTACTTCTGTAATCGCGTATGGTCCTTCCATGGGGGACTCGAGTTTGAGATGTCCCTGCTGCTTCAGTCGCAATACCAGGTCGCCTTCGATGAAGGATCTGGGGCGTACCCTCCTACTGTGGTAGTTGCGCAGGTTCTGCTGGTAGATCGTTGATCTTTCTACGGCGATTTCTCTTGCCTCGTCAAGGAGAGCGACGGAGTCTTCGAGTGCGAGGGATGAATCTTGTTCGCTGTAAGAGACCATGCACGGCGCCTTGTACCGTACCTCGGCGGGTAGCACTGCCTCGGCTCCGTGCACCACAAAGAATGGCGTGTAGCCCGTGGCACTGTTTGGAGTTGTGCGTAGGCTCTAGAGTACGGATTGCAGTTCGTCTGGCCAGCAGCCCGCGGCTTGTTTGAGTGGCCGGAGGAGTCGCTTCTTGATACCGCCACAGACGAGCCCGTTTGCTTTTTCCACCTGAACGTTGGTATGTGGATGTGCGACAGAGGCGTAGCTGATGTTGATCCCCAGATTCTCGTAGAATTTTTGGAACTCCTTGGATGTGAAGTTTGTCCCATTATCGGTGATGATGCTGTGCTGCACTCCAAAGCGGTAGACGATGGATTCGAAGAACTTAACTGTGTTGTGTCCTGATTGGTTGGTCACTGGCATGGCCTCAATCCACTTGGTGAATTTTTCGACTGCGACCAAGAGGTAGACGTATCCTCCTCGTGAAGATCTTGGGAGTTTGCCAACCATGTCGAGTCCCCATTGCACGAAGGGCCAGGCCAATGGAATTGGTTGGAGCTCTGCGCCCGGTGCGTGCGGCTTGTCCGCGAATCGTTGGCAAGCGTTGCATTTTTGGACGATGTCCATGGCATCACGCATGGTCATAGGCCAATAGAATCCAGCTTGTAGAGCTTTGGCGACGAGGGCGCGACTGCCGGTGTGATGCCCGTAGGTCCCCTCATGGATGTCGAGGAGAACAGCTCTTCCATCGGCCGTGGAGACGCATTGTTGGAGTACTTCTGTGATGCTGCGTTTGTACAGTTCGCCGTTGATAGAAGCGAATGCCTTGGATCGCCACGCGATGTGCTGTGCGTCAGTCGGATCGTCCGGTAGCCTTTTGCTGAGGAGGTACGTGATGTACGGTTGCGTCCAGGATTGCTCAATAATCATGACGCTCATTGGTCCCTCGAGTCCTGTGTCCAGCTCCAAGTCATCGAGTGCCCTTGACTCATTGGGTGGCGTAGCCCCCGAGTCCGTTGCTGCGCCAGTTTTCTTCTGTGCGGCCTTTGGCTTGATGGAGCATTCGCATATGCGCTTGAGAAATACCCCAGGTGGTATGGGGGCGCAGGTAGAGCCTATGTTGGCGAGTGCGTCCGCCTCTTCGTTGCTTTCGCGACCTACGTGCCGCAGCTCGCAACCGTCGAAGTCTCCTTCGAGTGTGTCGTAGAGGTCATGGGACGCGATCATGTTGTCATTTAGTGCGTCGCACTCATGCATTGTTTGGTTGACGACCAGCTTGGAGTCACCGTATATGATGAGCCTCTTGGCGCCGCAGGCTTTTGCCATCCTCATCCCGTGCAATAGGGCCTCGTATTCAGCCTTGTTGTTGGAGGCTGTGAACTGCATTCGCAGGATATACTTCTACTTGTCCCCTTGAGGTGATGCCAGTATGACACCTGCGCCTGCTCTGTCCTTCCGCTTGGACCCATCGAACTGCATTGTCCAGAGGTAGGACATATCTGGTTTGTCAGGGAGCTGGTTCTCCATCCAGTGCACGAGGAAGTCAGGGAGAACTTGTGACTTGATTGCGTCGCGCTTTTCATATGTGATGTCTCGTGGAGACAATTCTATTCCCCAAAGCATGACTCGTCCCGTGGCATCGAGGTTATTGAGGATATGCCCCAACGGGGCGTCATTGACCACCACGATTGGGTGTTCCTGGAAGTAATGAAGCAGTCGACGGGCGGTCATGAAGACACCGTACGCCAGCTTCTGGTAGTGCGGGTACCGCTATTTTGTTGGCGTGAGGACCTCGATGAGGTAGTATACTGGGTGTTGTACCCCGTAGACCTTGTTTTCCTCGGCTCGCTTGACGACGAGCACTGTGCTGACCACCTGGTCGGTGGCGGAGATATATAGCAATAGTGGTTCCCTTTCCCGTGGGGTCACTAGTACTGGCGAGGTGGGTAGAAGGCGCTTGAGGTCTTCGAATGCTTCCTGTGCTTTGTTGGTCCACTCGAACTTTTCAGCTTTGCGGAGGAGTTGGTAGAAGGGCAGTGCCTTTTCACCCATCCGACTGATGAATCGACTGAGGGCTGCGATTCGCCCAGCTAGCTGCTGAACGCCCCGTATGTTTTTCGGCTTCTCCATGGCTAGTATGGCTTTTATTTTCTTCGGGTCTGCCTCGATTCCCCTCGCGGAGATGAGGTACCCGAGTAGTTGCCCAAACGGCACGCCGAAGGAGCATTTTTCCAGATTGAGCTTGATCCGGTAGCGGTCGAGGTTGGCAAAGGTTTCGTGCAAATCATCGATTAGGGAGGCTTCTTCCTTGGTCTTGATTACTAGGTCGTCAACATAGACTTGAATGTTGTGACCCAGTTGTTCCTTGAGGCAAGCCTGCATGCACCGCTGGTAGGTGGCTCCTGCATTTTTAGCCCGAAGGGCATTGTGTTGTAGCAAAAAACACCAAAGGGCGTTGTAAATGCCGTTTTCTCTTGGTCTTCCTCCTTCATTCAAATCTCATTATAGCCGGAGTAGGCGTCGAGGAAGCAGAGGCGCTCGCATCCCACGGTGGAGTCGATGATCTGGTCGATTCGCGGCAACGGGAAGTGATCCTTTGGGCAGTGCTTATTCAAAGAGGTGAAGTCCACGCACATCCGCAGGATATCCGTGTCATTTTTGGGTACCAGCACCGTGTTGGCGAGCCAAGTGCCTTCCTTGATCTCGCGTATGAATTTGGCGTCGAGGAGTCTGTTGATCTCCATGCCGACTACCTACGCTCGTGGCTCGGACAATCGCCGAATTGTTTTCTTGACCGTCCTTGCGTCGGGGTTAACGTTGAGTGCGTGCTCGGCGAATTCCCTGGGAACTCCTGGCATATCCGCAGGACACCAGTCAAAAATTTCTCAGTGCTCACGGAGGAATTTGACGAGCGCTAATTCCTATGCGGGACTCAAGTTGTTGGCGATGAGGGTCGTCTTGGTGAGATCCGATGGGTGGACCTGCACTTTCTTTGTGCGCACCGCTGAGTCGAAGGATAGATCGGGCAAGCTCGGCCGGCTCAGTGGGGGCAGACTGTTGTCTGTTGACTCTTTCAGTCTTGCGAGTTCTTCCTGCATGCCGAAGGACTAGGAAATTTTGTTGAATTCCCTGTCGCAGCTTTCGGATCACTTGAAGTTCCCGTTGATCGTGATGTTGGGACCTGTCATTTTCATCTGCAGGTAGGCGTAGTGTGGCACTGCCATGAACCTAGCGAACGGGACATGTCCGAGGATGCAGTGGTATTGTGAGGGCCAGTCGACGACCTCAAAGTCGATGCGTTCGCACCTGAAGTTCTTCGGCGTGCCGAAGATGACGTCGAGGTTGATTTTGCACAGGGGATATACGCCTTTTCCTGGGACGATGCCGTGGAATGTTGTGTCCGAGGCCTCAGGCAAGTTAGAGGGATCGTCATTGCTCGCAAGGTACTCGCGAATATGAGGTTGATGCCGCTTACGCCATCCATGAAGACGCGGCTGATGTCAAAGCCTCCGATTTGCGCCTCGAGTACGAGGGGACAATGGCCTGGACGAGGTACTTGAGGCGGGTGGTCGCGTTTGTCGAAGGTGATGCATGACTCGCTTCCACTAAGGTACTCAGTGGTAGATGGTGGCGAGTATGTGGCCAAGTTGACTTGGCGAGTGATGGACTTCTGCACCCGATTGGAGGGGCGTCCTTTTTGGATCATCATGGTACCCATGGCCCTTGGGTAGGGTTCGCCTCCCTGGTGCTGGTCCGGTGCAGCTGCGTTTGGGGGCATTCCAGGTGGTGGTGGCGGAGCGCCATGTGCCACGGCGCCTGGGGCGGCTCCGTAGCCTCTTTCGACTGCATAGCGGTTCATCCAAGCTAATCCCTCGTGTAGTTTGAGGAACTCGCGGCATTCCTTGAGGAGGTGGTTGGACTTCTTCTTCCCGTCATGTTTGTCGATGTAGAAGTGCACCGTACATGGCCCGGACAGTTTGTGTTCAATGGATGTTGCGGGTGCCTCCTCACGGTCGCGGCGTTGCCACACTTGTGTGGTCTTCCCAGAGTCGCGGTATCCACCGTTACAGTATCCGCTGTTGCGGTTGTCGTCGCGTCTGTCGGCGTAGCCGGCTGTGACCATGTTGACATCGTTGCAGTCATCGTAGATGCGCATACGTCATTTGACTCGGCGGTCGCGTCTGCGCTCGAGTTCTGCATCCTCGTCAGAGTGAACGCAATTTTTCACCGAATCTTCTCCATCAGCCCACCGATTCGCAATTTCCATCAAGTGATCGATGGTCTTGGGCTTCGAGCGGCCCAGCTCCTCCCTAAGATCTATGCGGCAGACGCCGCCGTTGAATGCATCAATCGCGATCCTCCGAGATGTTCTCTGCGGAGTTCTTGATGATGGACCACCTTTGGATGTAGGAGCATAGCTATTCACCCGATCGTTGCTGGCAGCAACTTAGCTCTTCTATTGATGCAGGGCGCTTGTACGTGCCCTTGAAATTGCGCACAAAGCTATAAACCAACTCATCCCAGCTGCGAATGGATCCGCCTAGGAGGTTGTTGAGCCATGCTTGGGCGGCGCCCTACAACTGTAGCTGCAAGCATTGCATGGCTGTGCTTCGACTGCCTCCGTGGAGCCTGACGGAGGAGATGTGGTCCTCCAGCCAGATTTTTGGGTCCTGGAGGTCGAACTTCGAGTTCTCCGACGGGAGTTTAAACCCCTTAGGCATTCGCTTCTGCCTAATGGATCTGCTAAAGCATCTGGCGCCGCAGAGCTCCACATCTTCCTCTTCTGAGTCAGTCGACCGAGTGCGTCGCGCCCTTGATTTGTCAATCTTACGCTACGTGAGGTCGTCGCGCGGATCATAGTCACGGTCGTGTCGCTATGAGCGGCGGCGTCGAGACAGATCATGACTGTCATCGCTAGATGAGGGCGAGGAGTAGCGCTTTGCTAGCGCTTTGCCCTTTTTCGGCTCTGGTGTTGGCTCCTTGTCGAGGGCGGCCTCGATTAATCCCAAGCTCGCGATCGTAGATCAGTGCATGGCAGCTCGGGGATCTCTAGCTGGTGGCGGATTGTTAAGGAGGTACATGGTGGCCGCTGTCACCACAGCCTGTGGTGTCTTGGGGACTACATTGCCCCGTGTGTCGACTATCATAGAGCTGAAGTCGAGGACCATTGCAGCTTCTATGCATTCTTGCTCGATGAGATGGGCCATCTGAGATTGCCTCTTTTTGGCAACGTACTCGTTGCCTCTTGAGGAGGATCCTCTGTAGGAGGAGAGCCCTGCACGACGAAGGCTCGACTCATCTGCTGCTTTTTTGCGCGCCTCGAGTTGCACGATTGTTTGCACTTGGCGCTTGAATTCTTCCTTCAGGAGCCAATGGTAGCCCATTAGCAGTTCTTGCGGAGATCCGAAGGGTAGAGGAGTGCCTTGTAGAGCCTCGCAACAGCGAGCCCATTCTTGCTCGCTGAGCTTGATCACGACGCGTTCACCAGTTTGCTCGTTTATTATGGTTGGAGGTTCGACTGCTCCTCCATTGTTGGTGTTGGTGCGATCGCCACCGTTACTGCCGTTAGCTCCGTTGCCGCCATTGCCGCTGTTTGGAGGGTCGGTTCCATTACCTCGATTGCCCCTATTGTCGCGGTTGGCGAAGGTGTCGCCTGCGTTGATGATGGCGCACATGAAGTGATTGGGGAAGCTGCTGCTCCCACAACTCTCAGATCCAGAACCGTAGGTTCCGTCTTCAGTGGCCAGGTCGCCCAGATCGGAGTCGCGACTGCTGTCTGAGCGTTGAGCTCACTGAGTGTGCTGATCGATGGAGGGAACCATGATACTAGAGCAATCGACGGTGTCGTCGGCTGATCGGGCATGCGAAGCATGCCCATCTGACCAACTTAGAAGCGGAAGCTCCCTATTGCCAGGCTGATCCCGTCGCCTACGGACTCGAAATCCGGGCGAGTGGCTGGCGTGTGGACGGTGAAGTCGAACGCGCCGAAGAGCTGGCGAATCTCCGCTGTTGTAGATGGCATGTGGACGGTGGAGTTGTAGATTGCGGTTGATGGGGCCAAAGAAGCCGCAACATCAGCACTCCCAATTCCCACAGACGACGCCAATTGACGAGGGTTTAACTCATCAATGCCCATTGTTATGGACTTGGGTTTTGGAGAAGGAGGGAGCGCTGGAGACATCTATCGGCTAGCCAACAAGCACACAGGGGACTCAAAGATTTACCCAGGTTCAGGCCTCGTAGAGGTCCCTACTCCTGCTTGTCTACTGGTGGAATTATTGAAGGAATCAAAGATTACAATGGTGCGCAGATGCAATCTGGCGAGGGTTGTGGAAACTAGGGTTGCGTGTGTCCTCCTCGCCGCCCCCTCCTAGCCTTTATATAGGTAGGCTAGGTCTCGGGTAGCAGGTTGAGTTGGTTACAAGTTAGGGTTTTCCCCTTCAAACTTTGTATCTTTAGCTTCTTCTTGTTCTTCAAGCAATCGAGAGTCCGTAGGTTACTCAAATCCTTCATTTTTGCCTTGGCGGCACCGTGGGCCTTTACGTATTTAGGCCGTATATACCAAGCTCAAGTACCTGTAGGGTATACCCATGTCACTCCGGCAGATAGATTTCTGCCGGGGGAATTCCTTCCTGGAGAGGGGAGATCGTCGCCATCAACACCAATATCAAGCTGGACTTCATCGGGATCATCATCATCACCACCACCATCATCATCACCATCAGCACCCCCATCACCATCTCCATATTGCTGTAACAATCGAGTTGGATCTTGCATTAGTTCATAGGGGAAACTTTGCCGGTGTTGATTACTCTTTGTAGTTGATGCTATTGAGTGAACCATTGAATTATTGTTTATGTTCAGATTGTTATACATCATTATTCCATCTCTGATCATGATCCATATGATGTCTTGTGAGTAGTTCGTTTTGTTCTTGGGGACATGGGAGAAGTCATGTTGTAAGTAATGGAGTTGTGTTGAGAAAGATTCAATAGTTTGATATTTAAGTTGTGGTGTACTTCTTCTGGTGGTGTCATGTGAACGTCGACTACATGACACTTCACCTATATGGGCCTAGGGGAATGCATTGTGTATTTGGCTACTAACCGTAGGGGTTGCCGGAGTGACAGAAACCTGAACCCCCGTTAGGAAACCATTACACAAGGGACGTAAGAGTCTTAGAGTTTAATGCTGTGGTTAGGTTTCTACCTTAATTACTTTCTTGTACTTATGGATGTTTTCAAGGGGTATAATCACAAGTATGTATTATTCTTGGATGGGGTGGTACATTAGCACAGGTTCACCCACACAACACTTAGCAAGCTAGAGAAGATTAATCAACTATATGAAGCGAAAGCACTTGACAGTCTTCGCATCTATCCTCGAGAACGTTTGGTCATCTTAAGTAATACAACCGACCTGTCCTTTGCTGCATAAAGGATTGGGACACTTGCTGCATTTATTCCTACTGTCTTTTATTTACTTGTACTTTGTTTACTTGCTTTATCAAAAACCCCTAAAAATCCATTTGCTAAGTATTTGCAGAGAATTCCTGATCCATACCACTAGCCAGCACCTTCTGCTCCTTGTTGGGTTCGACACTCTTACTTGTCGAAAATACTGCGATACACCCCCTATACTTGTGGGTCATCAAGACTATTTTCTAGTGCCGTTGCCGGGGAGTGAAGCGCTATTGGAGAGTGGAACTGGTAAAGGAAACTTCTACTGTGAGTATTGTTTACTTCTGCTAGTTGCTTTATTTTTGTTATGGATCATTCGCTGAGTTTCTTATTTGGTAATACTACTACCACCGCTAAAGTAGTAGATAAGCCACCACCTGCTGAGAATGATGTTTTCAAAATACCTACAAGAATTATTGATCGTGTTATGGATAACTATTATGTTGGGGATGGAACTGTCCATCCCGGTGATCATTTACTCTTTATACACGAATTATGCGGGTTGTTCAAGTGTGTAGGTATTACTACAGATCAAATTAAGAAGAAGTTATTCTCATTATCACTAAAAGGAAGAGCTGAGGAATTGTATAAGCTGTTGAAGAATTGTCAAGCTCTGGAATGGGAGGAAATAGTGCCTCTCTTTTATTCAAAGTTTTATCCTCCTAGTGAGATTCATAAAGATCGGAATCAAATATACAACTTTTGGCCTCTTGATGGAGAGAGTATATCTCAAGCTTGGGGGATATTGAAGTTACTAATGCTCAAATGTCCCATTCATGAGCTCCCCAACAATATTATTATCAATAACTTTTATGCAAGGCTCCCTCTACATGATAAAGATTTATTGGATGCTTCATGTGCTGGATCATTCACTCGCATGGAAGAAGAAGCTAAATGGGATCTTCTAGACCATATTCAAGATAATGCTGAAGCTTGGGAGAATGACAAAGGTAGAAAGTCATGTATAAATTATGATTCTGAATGCATTGAATCTTTTATGGGAACTGATGACTTTCAAAATATTAAAAATGCTTATGGTCTTGATTTGCAAGTTATTACGAATTGCTTTAGATCTTTTGCTTCTTATATTGAAATTCCAAAAAGGGGATGGAATAAATACCATGCACCTTATAAAGATATTGTTGACTGTGTTCCTGTTGGGAGCACTGAGTGTTACATTCCTGATCATATCTTACATGAACCTTATATCGAGAAGATTCCCTTCCCAGATAAGGTGAAGGATCATCCTATGATAACTAATGTAATCACTAAAAGTGAAAAGAGAACTGGAAAACCTGATGAACAAATAAACGTTGAACCTGTGGTAGCAATTGTGAAAGACCTTGTCACTAAAAACATAGAAGAGGGACACATAGTCTTTTGTGAGTATGCTTCTAATATATTTTCACATCCTAATAGAACTAAAAAAGCTAGTGTTCCTGTGCTTTCTTTTAGAATTGGTGATCATTGCTATTACGGTTTATGTGATATTGGTGCTAGTTCCAGTGCTATTCCTTATGAGCTTTGCAGAGAAATTATGCATGAAATCACTCATTGCGAGTTGGAAGAGATTGATGTGGTTATTTACCTTGCTAATAGAGAGACCATCTCTCCAATTGGTATTGTACGAGACATGGAAGTTCTTTGTGGTAAGATTAAGTACCCTGCTGATTTTCTAGTACTTGGTTCAGCTGCTAGTAAAACTCATCCTATCATTTTTGGTAGACCTTTCTTGAGTACTTGTGGAGCTATTATTGATTGCAAGAGAGAGAAAATCTTGACTAAGTTTGATGGGGAATCTTATGAGTTTAATTTTTCGAAATTTGCTAAAGAACATTGCAAAGAGGAAACCCATAATGAGGATTTTAGAGTTGAATAACTTGTTTCTATCTCTCTTGCTCCTAACAATGCTTTGCAACAATTTATGGAAAATCATGAAAGTGAGATCTTCGTGGAAGAAAGGAATGAGATTCACGAGATCCTCCGTCGTCAACCCCAGATGCTAAAGCATGACTTTCTTGTAGAAGACTTGGGTACCACGTTGCCACCTAAAAAGGATCCGGTTTTCGATCTAAAACCTCTCCCTGATGATCTTAAATATGCTTATATTGATGATAAAAAGATATATCTTGTTATTATTAGCTCTAAACTTTCAGGAAAGGAAGAAGAAAGGTTGTTGGACGTTTTGAAGAAACACCGAGGAGCTATGGGTTATACTCTAGATGATTTAAAAGGGATTTCACCTACTATATGTCAGCATTCTATCAACATTGAACCAGATGCAAAGCCAGTAGTAGAGCACCAATGACGTTTAAACCCCAGGATGAAGGAAGTGGTAAGGAATGAGGTATTGAAACTCCTTGATGCTGGTATTATTTACCCTATTGCTGACAGTGAATGGGTTAGTCATGTTCATTGTGTTCCTAAAAAAGGAGGTATTACCGTTGTTCCCAATGATAATGATGAGCTTATTCCTCAAATAATAGTAGTAGGCTATAGGATGTGCATTGAATTTAGAAAATTCAATAAGGTTACTAAGAAAGATCATTACCCGCTTCCTTTTATTGATCAAATGTTGGAACGGTTGTCTAAAAAGAACCATTTTTGTTTTCTTGATGGTTATTCTGGTTTCTCTCAAATTGCTGTTAAACAACAAGATCAAGAAAAAACTACTTTTACTTGCCCTTATGGAACTTATGCTTATAGACGTATGCCTTTTGGTTTATGTAATGCTCCTGCTACTTTTCAAAGGTGCCTGTCTGCTATCTTTCATGGTTGTTGTGAGGAAATTGTAGAAGTGTTCATGGATGACTTTTCTGTCTATGGAACTTCTTTTGATAATTGTCTGCACAACCTTGATAAATTTTTGCAGAGATGTGAAGAAACTAATCTTATTCTTAATTGGGAGAAATGCCACTTCATGGTTAATGAAGGGATTGTCCTTGGGCATAAAGTTTCTGAAAGAGGCATAGAAGTTGATAGAGCTAAGGTTGAGGTAATTGAGAAGATGCCATGTCCAAGAGACATCAAAGGTATTCGTAGTATCCTTGGTCATGATGGTTTCTATAGAAGGTTTATTAAAGACTTTTCTATGATATCAAAACCCCATTACTAATCTTCTTCAAAAAGATGTACCCTTCGTTTTTGATGATGATTGTAAGGAAGCTTTTGAAACTCTTAAGAAGGCTTTAACTACAGCTCCTATTCGTCAACCACCTGATTGGAGTTTACCCTTTGAAATAATGTGTGATGCTAGTGATTTTTTCTGTAGGTGCTGTCCTTGGGCAACGTATTGATAAAAAGTTAAATGTTATCCATTATGCTAGTAAGACTCTAGATGCTGCTCAAAGGAATTATGCTACTACTGAAAAGGAATTTCTAGCTATTGTTTTTGCTTGTGATAAGTTTAGGCCCTATATTGTAGACTCAAAAGTCACCATTCATACTGATCATGCTGCTATTAAATATCTTATGACGAAGAAGGATGCTAAGCCTAGGCTTATTAGATGGGTGCTGATTTTACAAGAGTTTGATCTACATATAGTAGATAGGAAGGGTGCTGAAAACCCTATATCTGATAATTTATCTCGTTTGGAAAACATCTCTTTTGACCCTATGCCTATCAATGATAGTTTCCCAAATGAACAGTTAGCTCCTGTAGGGGTGAGCTCACGAGGGAGCCCTTGGTACGCTGATTATGCTAACTTTATTGTCTCCAAGTATTTGCCTCCAACTTTTACAGCTCAGTGAAGAAGAAAGTTCTTATATGATTTGAGGCATTATTTTTGGGATGACCCACACTTATACAAATAAGGAGTGGATGGTATTATGCGAAGATGTGTTCTAGAATATGAAAAAAGGAGATATTGCATAAATGTCATGGTAGTGCTTATGGAGGACATCATGCAGGAGATAGAACTGCACAAAAGGTGCTACAATCAGGTTTCTACTAGCCTACCCTTTTTAAAGATGCAACAAAATTTGTTTTATCTTGTGATGAATGTCAGCGTGTTGGTAATATTTCTCGACGCAATGAAATGCCTATGAACTACTCTCTAGTTATTGAACCTTTTGATTGCTAGGGATTCGACTTTATGGGTTCTTTCCCTCCTTCGACATGTTACACTCATATTCTTGTTGCCGTTGATTACGTTACTAAGTGGGTAGAAGCCATTCCTACAAAGAGTGCTGACGGGGAGACTTCTCTAAAAATGCTTAAGGATGTTATCTTTCCTAGGTTTGGGGTGCCTAGGTATCTCATGACTGATGGGGGTTCTCATTTCATTCATGGTGGTTTTAGGAAGACCCTTGCTAAATATGATGTTAATCATAGAATTGCTTCAGCTTATCACCCCCAAACTAGCGGGCAAGTAGTTTTATCAAATAGAAAAATTAAATCCATCTTGCAAAAGACTGTTAATAGGTCTAGAAAAAACTGGGCTAAGAAGTTGAATGATGCTTTATGGGCTTATAGAACTGCTTACAAAAATCCTATGGGGATGTCTCCTTATAAAATGGTTTATGGGAAAGCTTGTCACCTACCCTTAGAATTAGAGCACAAAGCTTACTGGGCAGTTAAAGAACTAAATAGAGATTGTAAGCTCGCTGGTGAGAAAAGATTATTTGACTTAAGTTCTTTAGATGAATGGAGGAGTGAAGCCTATGAAAATGCTAGGCTCTTTAATAAAAAGTTAAAAGATGGCATGACAAGCGAATACTTAAGAGAGAATTTCATGTTGGTGAGAAAGTTCTATTGTATAGGTCTCGTCTCCGATTTTTTGCAGGAAAGCTACTATCAAAATGGGAAGGACCTTTCATTATAGAAGAAGTATACCGTTCAGGAGCAATAAAAATTTCTTCTTCAAAAGATAATACTACACAAGTAGTGAATGGACATCGACTCAAACACTATATTGCTGGAGATTCTTACAATGAAGATGTTGATGCCTTTCAAGTTATAACTTCAGAGAAATTCATCGAGGACCAAATTCAGAGACCTGCAGAGTCTGTTTTCAAATAGGTAACAGTTCTGGTAAGAAAAGTTCCACGAAAATACAATCCAACTATATTTTTGCAGTTTTCAGTCAATAAGGAAAGTTACGAAGCGAAAAAGGGACGGAACCGGAGCCAGGGTGGCCCACACCACCCTGTGGCGCGGGCCCACCCCTGGCCGCGCCACCAGGTGGTGAGGCCACCCCGGACTCCGCCTCCGACCCGTTTTCACTGAATACCTTCCTCTTGTTATGAAACTTCGTAATATATAACCCCCTGGATCTTCCGAGGTTCGTATATCATGTTTTCGTCGTGTTTTTGTTTCGATCTGTTTCTTCCAGGTAGAATCCCAGATTTGTAGCCACAATGTCTTCCACTGGATCAGCCGAGGGAGATTCGTTAGAAGATATCATCAACCCATACATGCGAGAATTGAAAATTCATCCCAAGGAGTTGTTGCTCGAAGGTGGGGAGGTCCGGATTAAACAGGTTCAAGGCCCTAAAGGTGAAGGAAGTCTGGAGGACAGGATGGAAGCACTGGAGCAAGAAGTCTTTAGGTATAAGAAGATGGCAGAGCGCGAAGTGGATATCATCCATAAGAATTGTTCCAAACTCATCACTGAGCACCAAAAGGAGACTGCTGAACTCAAAGACGAAGTCCTCTCACTCCGCCAAACAACCAACAAATTGCAAGCACGGTTCTATGACGAAAAAAATCAAAACTGTGAGTATGAGGCTAGATTTAAATGCATAAGTGCTGCTGCAAGTTTTAGGATGTTGGAAACCATGATGTCCTTTATTGATGGGAAGCCTTTACCCTGGAAGTCGGACGAAGATGAGAAGATACCACTGCCACCGAAGGAATAATTCGTCATTAGGTTTGCATCCCCTTGGTTTGTTCCAAGCTTGGGGGAGTGCCGCGGTATCAAATCACTATCTTCTATCTTTTTACCTTATTAGTGGAGGCATATCATGAATAGAGGAGTTATTATGTAGTATGGTTTGCATTATGGAAGTGTCCCCTCTCTCGTTAGATATGTATCCCTTGGTGTGAGTTGCCGTTATGGAATATTAATGAGAAGTTCTATCATTTACTCTTTTGCATAGCTTATATTAGTTTTCAATTCATGGTTATATGATTGATCTTGTTGTTAGTATTGGTATCACTTTGGGATCATTGAGTTAATTTAGTTGGTTTTGGCGAACCTGGCTCGGTCAGTACCAACACTATTTTTGAGAGTTGAAAGAAAAGATAAAAGGACCTTTAAAGAAAAATAATTTCATCATCTTTCTTTCTTGATTTTCTCATAAGTTTAGTATTCTCTAGTTAAGATCTTTTGTGCTTCCGAGGAAGATTGCATGTTTGTCTTTATCACTTGTATGTTTCTTTCCTTCAACTCTTCTACTTGCTACCCAGCCTTGCTAGCCAAACACCTGTACTGAGAGGGTATTCTTCTCGTGCATCCACTCCTTTAAACCAAAACCTTTGCCATTTGTGTCCACCATACCTACCTAGTAGCATTATTGCTATTCCAAGTAAATTCTTGTTTTGTCTATCTCCCAAATTAAACTTGTTATGTAAAAATTAGTGATTAAAGCTCTCATGAACTTGATCGCACACTTTACTTGAACTTAGTAAACTTGAACCATTGTGCTCACCTATGTTGCGTATATGCTTGCGCTTTGTAAGTTATGAGTTAGCAGAACCATGCTGTCATGGGGAACGCTTTCAACATTGCACTGGTACTTTGTACCTAGTTGATATCATGTTCTTTTGTCTATGGATGTCGTCGGTGTGAAATGAAAGGGGAGCTTGTACGTCCATGGATTTATGCATGTGTGTTAGAGAAACGCCTAGGCCGCTGGTCTAATCCATGATAACATGGTGGAAACCTACAACGTAACCATAACGAGTATCTATGAAGCATTCTTATAAAAAAAGAGATCAAGATTGAGAAAAAGAGAAAAAAGAGAGATATTATGAAAAGAGGAAAGAGAGAAAAAAGCACCATATTCCCATGGTAAATAAGAAGATTGCTGAGATACTTGTTGTCTGCTTGCCTTGTCATTTTGATATGGGGATTCTTCCGTATCATCGGGAAAGGGGTACCCCGTTGGCGGTTCTCAATGATACACATATGCTTACGATGACAAGAACTTACCGGTGACTAAACTTGAGTAGCATGAGGAGCGACCCTCGTAATCAAGGGACATGAGATTCTCAACTTATAACTTGTCAATGCATATCCTCATATTTGATCACTTTAACCTTAATCACCTAAAGATGCCTATGATAGGGGCAATGAGATCAGAAAGCTAGTAAGTATCATAATTTTTGGGAGCTCTTTATGAGACTTGCAATCCCTGCTTCGCTCTGCGAGGGGCCTTTCTTTTACTTTTTAGTTGAGTCAGTAAACCTACTCCCTTCTATGTCAGCAAGTATTTTGAGTTATTGTGTTTCATTCATTCATATGATGATTTATTCAATCACGTTTCTTATGTTCCTTGTTTTGCACATTGATCTTATCTTAATGTTTACTACTTTGAAATCTATCATTGAAAACCAGTTATTTGTGAACTCTAGCAAATTATCAACTATTCTTCGACCAAGAGCTAAGTTTGCCATTACCAATTATGATTCACTTTATGTATCTTTATTGTGTTTCCTTTACTCATTGCAAGTTGAGTTATATAATAGTGAGTTGTCTTGTATTATGATATATGCACTTGATGGATGTGATGCTTCTTGTCCGTATTCTTTTATCGACTCTTCACTCCATAAACCTGAGGCCATGTTTATTGAGCTTAGTTTCGCTTGAGGACAAGCAAAGTCTAAGCTTGGGGGGAGTTGATACGTCCATTTTGCATCACTATTCTATGTCTTATTTCACTATTATTCATTGACATATTTCGTATTCAGAGGTGATACTTATGTTATTTCATCTGTTTTTGCATGGTTGATGACTTTTGGAGCATGGAACGCTGCAGTCAGGATTCTGATGGAAAAGGTGCTGCTTGGAGGCAAAATTCGCGAAGATTAGAAAATCTAGGAAAATATACGGAAAATCCTATTTTTCTAGAAGACTAAGGATGCCAGAAGACGGAGTGGAGATGGGCCACAGGGGGCCCACACCACCCCTGGCGCGGGCAGCCCTAGGCCACGCCTGGAGGTGGTGTGGCCACCCTGGCCAACTCCAGCCTCTCCCCTCTAGTGTATATCAATCTCCTGAAACCCTAAGACTCGGGGAGCGACCACAGAAAGATTCCGCTGCTTCTACGGGGCAGAAAACACCGAGAGAGAAAGATCTCTCCGGCAAACAGATTTCTGCCGGGGGAATTCCTTCCTGGAGAGGGGAGATCATCACCATCAACACCACCATCAAGCTGGACTTCATCGGGATCATAATCATCACCACCACCATCATCATCACCATCAGCACCCCCATCACCATCTCCATATTGCTGTAACAATCGAGTTGGATCTTGCATTATTTCATAGGGGAAACTTTCCCGGTGTTGATTACTCTTTGTAGTTGATGCTATTGAGTGAACCATTGAATTATTGTTTATGTTCAGATTGTTATACATCATTATTCCATCTCTGATCATGATCCATATGATGTCTTGTGAGTAGTTCGTTTTGTTCTTGAGGACATGGGAGAAGTCATGTTGTTAGTAGTGCAGTTGTGTTGAGAAAGATTCAATAGTTTGATATTTAAGTTGTGGTGTACTTCTTCTAGTGGTGTCATGTGAACGTCGACTACATGACACTTCACCTATATGGGCCTAGGGGAATGCATTGTGTATTTGGCTACTAATCATAGGGGTTGCCGGAGTGACAGAAACCTGAACCCCCGTTAGGAAACCATTACACAAGGGACGTAAGGGTCTTAGAGTTTAAAGTTGTGGTTAGGTTTCTACCTTAATTACTTTCTTGTAATTACGGATGTTTGCAAGGGGCATAATCACAAGTATGTATTAGTCTTGGATGGGGCGGTACATTAGCATAGGTTCACCCACACAACACTTAGCAAGCTAGAGAAGATTAATCAACTATATGAAGCGAAAACACTTGATAGTCTTCCCATGTGTCCTCGAGAACGTTTGGTCATCTTAAGTAATACAACCGGCTTGTACTTTGCTGCATAAAGGATTGGGCCACTTGCTGCATTTATTCCTACTGTCTTTTATTTACTCGTACTTTGTTTACTTGCTTTATCAAAAACCCCTAAAAATACTGATCCATACCACTAGCCAGCACCTTCTGCTCCTCGTTGGGTTCGACACTCTTACTTATCGAAAATACTGCGATACACCCCCTATACTTGTGGGTCATCACCTCGCCTGGGCTTCTCCTGCCCTATATATAATAGGCTAGGTCTTAAAGTTGTATGCAGATAGGTTTCATACACGCGTGATTACAATACCAACATAATGTCGGTCCATGGTTTCTTTCCTAATACAGTAACAAGTCTCTGTCGATGGCTGCCTTGGGCTGTTATCTAGAATCTTTACAGGCTATAGACCTTTTACCCAATGTAGGGTAACAAATAGTGAACACCTGAATAATCATACCCATGTCAACGCTGGAGGGTCCTTCGACTGTGGAAGAGGAGCCATTTCCCGCTGTGCCTATGCACGCCATGGCTCCTCCTCCATGGAAGAAGCTGAGGATACCGAAGGAGGTATCTGAGGACTTCTTCGACCTTGATGACTTCGACTGGTAAGTTTGTGCCTCTACTGATTTGTCCTTATGTCCTAAAATATCTTTCTCTGAAGTTGTTTTTGTATGTTTATGTTGTAGCAAAACTGCATTATCATCATCCAATGACTGCCGCTTTGTGAAGGAGTCTAGAGTGGTGGACTCCAAAGAAAAGGATGTGGTGGAGCAGTCGCATTCTCCCCAGGTGGCAGCCACGTCTAGTGCCAATTCTTCGAGTTCCCCCCATGCTGGGTGCACCAGATGGTTGCCAGGACGCCTATGCAGAAAGAAACTTCGGAGTCCCTAGAGGAGCATGTAAGTTCTCTTGACTATGTTACTCAAAATTAGGTTGATGCTGATGCATTTCTTCTTGCAGCCTGTCGTGAAGGAATCTATTCGCCTCGCCGAACGGATTACATCGATGGGCCATCAACATGCCTTGCTAGAGATCCAGCATCGCGCATTTGAGGGTGAGCTTGCGCTTTGTATATCTGTGTTGTTTCTGCAGAAGATCGCCGATCTTAAATTTTTGCTACCATTCTTTGCAGGTGATAACAATGAGCTCCTCCGTAGCATCAGCTCCCTCAAGAAGGATCTTGCCACGGAAGAGAAGAAATGTGACGAGGCACTCGAAGCTCTTGAGCACTCCATCCAGGATTCAAAGAAGCGCGAGGAGGATCTGTGTTCTGCTGCGGATGACAGGGAGAAAGTGTTCGTGGAACAGCTTTTCTCTGTTGCTAAGGTACTCTTAGGTACGATGATACGTCATTTTGTTTGTTCTACACTTGCCTGTATTTGGTTGTGCTCAAATGTATCTTTTGCAGATGCTGCTGGTGTAGACTTCAACGCCCAAGCTTTGGCCCGCCCAGATGCCTTGGCCAACGCCGTAGCTGCATTCGCACAGTGCAGAGTCTCCATCAAGGATTCCCTTGAGAAGGCCAAGGGTGTGCTTGGGCGTCTTCGAGAGGAGATGGTCCCCAAGGCCAAGCTTATCGATGATCTTGATGGCCTTGGGAGTCCTTTCTAGAGGGCATTCCCATGGACTTCAAGAATGCTCAGAGGGGAGTCGAAGCTACCATGGGACTTGCGATGGCGCAGGCTCATGGTTTTGAGTTGAACCCTAGTGAGGTCTCCAAGGCAATGCCGATCACTGCGGATGGCCAGTAGGTAGTATTTGCTCCCTTTGCTTCTTGCTATCATAAATATGGGCCTCGTCTCATTGATACACTCGCAAAGTACTCGGCAGAGCTGAGGCGGTCGAAGACGACAAAAGCCACAACATCAGAGGCTGTAACCGAGAAGGCCGCGACATCGGAGGCTGCCACTGACTCGAGGAAGCCCCCGAGTGCCAATGCGTAGCTGTAGGATGTCTCTTTGTCGTCTTTTTGTAATATTCTAGCTTCTCCAAACTTCTTCTTGAGTTACACTATGACTTGTGGGGGTACCCCTTTTAATACTTGCTGAACTTCAATGTCTCTACTTTTGGTGTTAGTATGAATGGTTGGTCTTATCTGTCTCTTCCTCTGCCTGGATAGGGTCTTTCGAGTGATCCGTCTAGCGCACCTCCCACCGCTCAACCTGTGGCGCAACCACGTTCAAAGGTGGAGGAATTGTTGCTGCTGTCTCGATTGCATGATCCTATAAAGCACTTGGAGCAAGAAATGGCCATGATCTGTGGTAGCGCTGATGTGTGGAAGTCGAAAGTCAAAAAATCCAGTGAACAGGAGAAATATTTTCTGGGCGAGGTGGCTCAGCTGAATGAGCAATTGGAGTGTTAGTTTCCTTAGCTTCTTCTTCTTTTCTAGCCAGCTGTGGCAGCGATTCGCCCTTATGCCTTTTGCTGATCTTTGCAATTGTTAGTGCTCGTCATCCACAGGAGGAGAGGGCCCAAGTCACCATTCGGCTAAACAACTTGACCCAGGAGCAATTGGAAGCTAGAGGGTATTTTTGGGTTGACCGAGATCGCACAGTAGCGTTGGCGATGTTGCAGGACCGTGTGTCGTAGGTGTTGCTGTACTTGAAGAAGGCGCAGTCGTGATTGAAGCACATCTTTCGTGCAATGTTCCCCTTGGATGCGGTACCTTAAAGCTTGTCAACTTTACTGAAGAAGTTCCAAGATGCCAGTGTAGATCGTGAGTGCTTGGGCCAGCAGTTAGTCGCGGGTGCCAAGGCTGCACTAGCGCTTGTTCGCCTGCATCGACCTAATCTGGATCTTGCAGCTGTTGCCGCTTGACCGCCGCCCCCGCCAGAAGGGATGGCGTGGAACATGGTGCCCCATTATCAGGAAGTTGATCAGCCAACTGAAGATATCGTCGAGTTGTTCGAAGAACGTACCAATGTTCTCTGTTTACGGCAGTAGAGTAGTTTTGAACCCGCACAGAGATGTATAGGTGTTATAAAGTTCGTATAAGTGAGTCGGTTGTTTTTTGTTACCCTTTTATATGTAAAATCTTGCTAGCTTGTATATTTTTCGAGTAGCTTGTACTCTGCGGTTCCTTTTCATTAGCCTGACGCATACTTATCTTAGCACCTTGTGGACCTGTCAGGTGCGTTGTAGCTGGGTTGGTTTTAGCAAGGGTTCGATTAATAGTACGTCACCTACTCAGGCTACTATGTTATTCGTGTAACGAGGTGGAAAGGGTGGCGTAGATCCTGAGTGATGTAATTGCAAGTAAAATTAGAAACACAAGGTTGGAGGCACTTAGCTTTATTTATTTGCAGAATATCAGGAGATACAATGTGTGGCTAAGTAGCCTGGCTGAATAGCCTTATTTGTAAAGTAAAACATCTAAGGGTAGAAACAACGCAGCCGTGCGACATTCCAGCATTGGAGTATGCGGCTCCACTTTCTACGTCTTTAAGGAGGTAGGCACCACCTGAGATTACTTCGGTAATCACATAGGGTCCCTCCCAAGGGGACTCGAGCTTGAGGTGCCCTTGCTGCTTGATATGTTGCAAACGTATCTATAATTTTTGATGTTCCATGTTTGGTTTATATCTACTTTCTTATGTTTTGTCCCCACTTTGGAGTACTTTTTATACACTTTCTTGGACTATCCTATTAACAACATGCCACAGTGCCAACTGCATGTTTTCTACTATTTTTGGTTCCAGGAAAGTCAGAAAATGAATATTCTCGGAATTGGATGCAACAAAAGACAAAGTCAACATTTCACCGAGGAGGACACGGAGCTAGAATACGAGACGGAGAGGGGCCAAGGACCGCCCACACCACCTGGCTGCGCGGCCAGGCCTGGCCTACGCCAGGGGGTGGTGTGGCCGCCTAGGGGACCCCCTCGGCCTCCCTTTTCGCCTATAAGATGCCTTTGATACAGAAACGCTAAGTACCCGATCAAAAATCCATGAAAGAGTTTGTAGCCGCCATCATATCCATCCCTAGATCGAGAGAGATCTGAAGCTCTTCCGGGCACCCTGCCGGAGGGGAGAATTCACCCGAGAGGCCTTCTTCATCACCATGCAAGCCTCCGGTGTGATGCGTGAGTAGTTCATCCCTGGACTACGGGTCCATGTAGTAGCTAGATGGTTGGTTCTTCCCCTTTGTGCTACCATGTTTAGATCTTGTGAGCTCCGTTCATGATCAATATCATCTATTTGTAATCCTACATGTTGTGTTTGCGAGGATCCGATTGATATTGAGATGCTATTTCAGATTGATTATTGATCCTATCATGTCTTTGTTATTTGTGATCTTGCATGCTCTCCGTTGTTAGTAGATATCTTGACCGAGTAGATGCTAGCAACTCCAAGAGGGAGTATTTATGCTCGATAGTGGGTTCATGCCTCTAGTAATCTGGGGAAGTGACAGAAATCTCTAAGGTACTAGATGTGTTGTTGCTACTAGGGAGAAAACAATAATCCTTTATTCATTCAACAATCATATTGTTTACTTTACACGCAATGCTTAATGCAATTATCTGTTGCTTGCAACTTAATACTAGAGGGGGTTCAAATTGATAACCTGAAGGTGGATTATTAGTCATAGATGCAGTTGGATTACGGTCTATGTATAATGTTTTAATGCCCAATCAAATCTCATAGGAGTCAAGATGATTAGTATATGCATGTATGCTTTCTCGATGTTTGTCAATTGCCCCGCTATAATATGTTCACCCAACATGTCGTCTATCTTAAGGAGAACCACCACTAGTGAACTATGGACCCCGATCCTTTATTTTACCATCAATCTACAACTGTTTATTATTTTCTGTTTATTTTCTGCAAGCTTTTACATTCTTCCACACAATACGTTTAATCCTTTGTTTTCAGACAAACCGGTGAGATTGACAACCTCACTGTAAGTTGGGGGCAAAGTTCTGTGGTTGTGTTGTGCAGGATTCCAAGTTGGAAACAACACCTTGGAGGTGTTTCCTTGCTCCTACTGGTTCGATAACCTTGGTTTCATAACTGAGGGAAAACTTGCTGATGTGCTCATCATACCTTCCTCTTGGGGTTCCCCAACGTTCTCGATATATTCTGGGCCATCACTGCTTCAGTCACAGGACCAGGTATCCTTCGATGAAGGACCTTGGGTGTAGCCTTCTGTTGTGGTAGTTGCGGAGGTTTTGCTGGTAGATCGTGGATCGTCCGCTGCTATCTCGCGTGCTTCATTGAGGAGGTCGACAGAGTCTTCTAGTGCGAGAGTTGATTCCGCCTCACTGTATGCTACAACCCGTGGGGCTTTGTAGCGTACTTCTGCTGGTAGTAGTGCCTCGACGCCATGTACCATGAAGAACGGAGTATAGCCTGTGGCGCTATTTGGAGATGTGCGCAGGCTCCACAGTACGAATTGTAGCTCCTCGGGCCAGCACCCAACAACTCTTTCGAGTGGCCTGAGGAGCCTTTTCTTGATGCCACTACAAAAGAGGTCGTTGGCCTTTTCGACTTGACCATTGGTCTGAGGGTGTGCCACCAAAGCGTAGCTGATGTTGATCCCCAAGTTTTCACAGAAATCCTGGAATTCATTCGAGGCGAAGTTTGTTCCGTTGTCTATGATGATGCTATGCGGCACCCCGAACCGGAAGACGATGGACTCGAAGAATTTGTCGACTGCGATGAGGAGGTAGACGTACCCTCCAGGTGAAGATTTTTGTAGCTTGCCGACCATGTCAAGTCCCCATTGTGCGAAGGGCCAGGCCACGGGTATTGGCATGAGCTCTGCACCAGGTGCGTGCGGGTAGTCCGAAAATCTTTAGCAAGCATTGCACTTCTGGACGATTCCTTAGCGTCGTGCATTGTCGTTGTCTAGTAGAATCTAGCTCGTAGAGCTTTGGCAACAAGGGCGCAACTTTCGGCGTGATGGCTGCAAGTGCCTTCGTGTATCTAGAGGAGGATGGCTCTTCCGTCTCTGTTAGAGACGCATCATTGAAGGAACCCTATGACGCTGCGCTTATACGGTTCACCGTTGATGAGGGTGATAGCCGTGGATCTTCGCGATATATGGCGCGTGTCTGTCGGGTCATCTAGCAACCTTTTGCTGAGCAGGTATGTGATGTATGGTTGCGTCCAGGATGGCTCGATCATCAAGACCTCCATGGGGCCCTCGAGTCATGTTTCTTGCTCCATATCCACAAGTGTTTTGAGTTCGTCGGGTGTCGTACCCCCGATTCCTTTGACGTGATGGCTTTCTATTATGGAGCCTTTGGCTTGATGGAGCATTCGCAAATTTGCTCTAGGAATACTCCGGGTGGCATCGGGGCACAGGTGGAGTGAATGTTGTTGAGTGTATTCGCCTCCTCGTTGCTCTCGCGGCTGACATGCCGCAGTTCGTAGCCATCGAAGACCCCTTCGAGTGCGTCATAGAGGTCGCGGTAGGCGATCATGTTGTTGTTCAGAGCGTCGCACTGGTTCATAGTTTGATTTACTACCAGTTTAGAGTCGTCGTAGATGACGAGTCGCGTTGCACCACAAGCTTTGGCCATCCGCATCCCATGGAGCAGGGCTTCTTATTCAGCTACGTTGTTGGAGGTGCGGAACTGCATTCGCATAACATACCTCGTCTTGTAACCTTGTGGTGATGATAGGATGACGCCCACGCCAGCTCCTTCTCGATGTTTTGATCCGTCAAAGTGCATTGTCCATAGACAAGACATGTCTGGCGTGTCGGCGAGCTGGTTCTCCATCCAGTGGACGAGTAAGTCCAAGAGTACTTGTGACTTAATCGCATCTCGCTTCTCGTATGTGATGTCTCGTCGAGACAGTTCTATCCCCTAAAGCGTGACTCGTCCTATGGCGTTGGGGTTGTTGAGGATGTGCCCCAGTGGAGCATCATTCACCACAATGATGGGGTGCTCCTGGAATTAGTGGCGCAGTCGCCGGGCTATCATGAAGACGACATATGCCAGCTTCTTATAATGCGGGTACCGCTGTTTTGTCACCGTGAGCACCTCGCTGAGGTAGTAGACTGGGTGTTGTACCCTGTGGACTTTCTTTTCTTCGGCTCATTCCACTACGAGCACAGTACTAACCACCTGGTTGGTGGCATAGATGTATAACAACAGGGGCTCCTTTTCCTGAGGTCTTACCAACACCAGCGAAGTTCATAGTAGACGCTTGAGGTCTTAGAATGCTTCTTGTGCTTCTTCTGTCCACTCAAATTTGTCAGCCTTGCAAAGTAGCTGGTAGAAAGGTAGAGCCTTCTCGCCCATTCGACTTATGAATCGACTGAGCGTCGTGATTCGCGCAGCTAGCTGCTGGACACCTTTTATGTTCTTTGGCTTCTCCATGGCCTGTATGGCCTTTATTTTCTTCGGGTTGGCCTTGATCCCTCTCGCGGAGATGAGGTACCCGATAAGTTGCCCAGATGGTACACTGAAGGCGCATTTGTCCGGATTCAGCTTGATCCGGTAGCAGTCGAGGTTATCGAAGGTCTCACGGAGATCGTCCTTAGTTTTGATGATGATGTCATCGACGTAGACATGAAAGTTACGACCAAGCTGGTTCTTGAGGCAGGCCTGCATACACCGCTGATAGGTGGCCGCTATGTTTTTCAGCCCGAAGGGCATCGTTGTGTAGCAGAAGACGCCAAAGGGTGTGATGAAGGATATTTTCTCCTGGTCTTCCTCCTTCATTGGAACATGGTGGTAGCCTGAGTAGGCGTCGAGGAAGCAGAGGCGCTCGCATCCCATGGTGGAGTCAATTATCCGGTCGATTTGCGGCAATGGGAAGTGATCCTTTGGGCAATGTTTTTTCAAGGAGGTGAAGTCCACGCACATCTGCAGGATATCTGTGTCCTTTTTAGGAATGAGCACGGGTTTTCTACCCATGTGCTTTCCTTGATCTCGCGTATGAAGTTAGCGCCGAGGAGTCTGTTCACTTCCATAACGACCATTTTTTCCCTTGGCTCATATAGTCGACATATCGTCTACTTCACTGGTCTTGCTTCAGGATTCACATTGAGTGAGTGCTCGGTGAATTCACTGGGAACCCCTGGCATGTCTGTTGGACACTAGGCAAAGATTTCCCAGCGCTCACGGAGGAATTCGATGAGCGCGAGTTCCTATGCGGGACTCAAGTTGTTGGCGATGAGGGCCGTCTTTGTCGGGTCCGTTGGGTGGACCTGTATCGCCTTGGTGTGGACCGATGAGTCAAAGGATTGGTCAGGTGAGCTTGGCTTACTTGGAGGAGATAGACTGTTGTCCGTCGACTCCTTCAGCCTCGCCAGCTCCTCCTACATGCCGAAGACTGGGAGATTCTATTGAATTCCCTATCGTAGATGTCTGACCTCTCGAAGCTTCCGTTGATGGTGATAATGCCATTAGGTCCCGACATCTTCATCTGTAGGTAGGTATAGCACCATGAACCTAGAGAATGCGACAAATCTGAGGATGTAGTGGTATTGTGAGGGCCAGTCGACCACTTAGAATTTGGTGTGTTCTTGTTGGAAGATTGCTGGAGTTCTGAGGATGACATCCAAGCTAATCTTGCCTAGGGGGTATACGCCCTTCCCTGGGACGATGCCATGGAATGTTTTGTCTGAGGTTTTCAGGCATGACAAGGGGATTCGCATGGCGTGCATGGTGCTTGCGAACATGAGGTTGATGCCGCTGCCGCCGTCCATGAAGATGCGACTCATCTCAAAGCCTCCTATTTGTGCCTCGAGCACCTGGGGACACTGACCTGGGCGAGGTACTTGACACGGATGATCATGTTTGTCGAAGGTAATGCAGGACTCCCTTCCACTGAGGTACTGAGTGGTAGAGTTCATCGCCAGGTTAACTTGGTGAGTGATTGATTTTTGCACCCGATTTGGTGGGCGTCCTTTTTGGATCATTCCCATGTTTCCCAGTGCTTGTGGGTACTGCTCGCCTCCGTTGATTTGGACTGGCGCAGCCACAGGTGGTGGTGGCCCGGGTGGTGGTGGTGTTGCTCTGTGAGCCACGGCACTGGGGCCAGCTCCGTAGCCTTGGTTTATCGCGTCGCAATTCATCTAGGCCAGCTCTTCGTGGAGCCCGAGGAACTCCGAACAGTTTATCCTGGATAGATGTTCCAGGTGCCTCATCGCGGGTACGGCGTTGCCATACTTGCGTGGTTTTTCCGCTGCCACGGTATCCATCACTGCGATATCCGCTGTTGCGGTTGCTGTCGTCGCGTTTGTTGGCGTAGCCATACGCGACCATGTTGACTTCCTAGCGGTCCTTGTAACCGCGCATCCAGTGTTTTCCTCAGTGATCACGTCTGGTCTTCATCCACGCGGTCTATCATGGACGCGGTTTTTCACCGAGTCCTCTCCATCAGCCCACCTATTCGCGATTTCCATCAGGTGGTCAATTATTTTGGACTTCGAGCGGCCCAGCTCCTTCCTGAGCTCTCTACGACGTATGCCGCCGTTGAATGCATCGATTGCGCGATCCTCGGATATGTCCTCTACAGAGTTTTTGATGCTGGACCATCTCTAGATGTATGAGCGTAGTGACTCGCCGGTCTTTTGGTATCAACCTCTTAATTCTTCGATTGATGCGGGCCTCTTGTAAGTGCCCTTGAAGTTTCGCATGAAGCTATAGACCAGCTCGTCCTAGCTGCGGATCGATCCGCGTGGGAGGTTGTTGAGCCACACACGGGCGGCGCCTTGCAGCTGTAGCGGGAGGCATTGCATGGCCATGCTCGTGGTTCCGCCATGCAGCCTGACGGAGGAGATAGAATCCTCTAGCCAAATCTTTAGGTCTTGGAGGCCATCGAATTTTGGGTTCTCTTATGGGAGTTTGAACCCTTTTGGCATTCGCTTTTGTCGTATGGCTCTGCTGAAGCAGCTAGCGCTGTAGAGCTCTATCCCGTCATCTTTCGAGTCAGTCGAACGGGCGTGCCTCGCGTGCATCTTGTCCACTTTGTGCTACGTGATGTCATCGTGTGCGTCATAGTCATAGTCGTGTCGCCGTGAGCGGCGTCGCCGCAACAAATAGTGGTTATCATCGCTGGAGGAGGAGGAAGAGTAGCGTTTGGCTAGAGCCTTGCTTTTCCTCGGCTGTAGCGATGGATCATTGATGATGCAGCTTCAACTAGTCCTAGGACAGCGATCATAAATCGGTGCATGGCAGACTGTGGGTCCCCAACCAACAGTTGGTTGTTGAGCAGGTACATTGTGGCTGCCATCACCGCTGCCTGTGGTGTTTTGGGGAGCACGTTGCCCCGTGTGTCCACCGTCATGAACGAGAAGTCGAGAGCTCGACTGGCCTCTTCTCGCTCCCTCTCGGTGAGGTGATCCAGCCGAGAACGTCTTCTGGCAGCTGTGTGGTCATTGACTTTGGAGGAGGATCCTCCGATGGAAGAGAGCTGAGCTCGAAGGAGGCTCGACTCGTTCGCTGCCCTCTTACGCTCGTCAAGTTGGGCGATTACTTGCTGCTGGCGCTTGAATTCCTCCTTGAGCAGCTAGTGATAACCCATCAACATGTCTTGCGATGAGTTGGGTGGTAGGGGATTGACCCTTAGGGCCTCCCTATAGCGGGACCATTCAGCATCATTGAGCTTGATTAGTAAGCGCTCTTGGGTATTCTTATTCGCCGAGAGCTTCGTCTGATCCTCTGGGATGGGTCCTTCTGGCCTGTTGTTGGTGGGGGTACCGTTGGAAGGGCCACCATTCGCGACTGGGATACCACCACCAGTGCCGGTGTTATCCCGAGTGTCGCCATTGCCACTCGTGCTGGTGACGGCACACATGTAATGGCTGGGGAAGCTGTTTCTCCCGTAGCTTTCAGATCTGGAGCCATAGGCTCCATCTTCTGTTGCCAGATCGCCTAGATCGGACTTGCAACTGCTATCGCTGTCCGTATTCCCGACTAATGTCGGGGCATTGAGTTCGCTCAGGGTGCTGATCGGTGGTGGAAACCACGATGCAGGAGCAATCACAGGAACCTTCGGCTGATCAGGGAGGTGAAGTGTGCCCAGCTGACCAACTTCGAAGAATAAGATCCCAATCGCCAGGCCGATTCCGTCGCCCACGGACTCGAAGTCCGGATGAGTGGCTGATGTGTGGATGGTGAAGTCTAAGGAACCGAAGAGGAGGTGACTCTGCACTGCTGCAGAGTCATAGATTGCATTTGATGGGGCCTGATGGCTCAAAATATATTCAAGCTCGTTGGGGAACCCCAAGAGGAAGGTATGGTGAGCACAACAGCAAGTTTTCCCTCAGTTATGAAACCAAGGTTATCGAACCAGTAGGAGCAAGGAAACACCTCCAAGGTGTTGTTTCCAACTTGGAATCCTGCACAACACAACCATAGAACTTTGTCCCCAACTTACAATGAGGTTGTCAAACTCACCGGTTTTGCTGAAAACAAAGGATTAAACATATTGTGTAGAATATAGTAATTTCTTGCAGAAAGTAAACATAAAACAGTAAATAGTGGATTGTGGATTGATAGTAAAAGAAAGGACCAGGGTCCATAGTTCACTAGTGGTGATTCTCCTTAATATAGATGACATGTTGCGTGAACAAATTACAACAAGGTAATTGATAGACACCAAGAAAGCACACATGCATATACTAATCATATTGACTCCTATGCGGTTTGATTGGGAATTACAATATTATACATAGACCGTAATCCAACTGCATCTATGACTAATAATCCACCTTCAGGTTATCATCCGAACCCCCTCCAGTATTAAGTTGCAAGCAATAGATAATTGCATTAAGCAAAGTGTGGAAAGTAAATAATACGATTGTTCTATGAACAAATGATTTTTGTTTTCTCCCTAGTAGCAACAACACATATAGTACCTTCGAGATATTTGTGACTTCCCCAGATTACTAGAGGCATGAACCCACTATCGAGCATAAATACTCCCTCTTGGAGTTGCTAGCATCTACTCGGCCAAGATAGCTACTAAAAACGGAGAGCATGCAAGATCACAAATAACAGAGACATGATAGAATCAATAATCAATCTGAAATATCATCTCAATATCCATCGGATCCCTGCAAACACAACATGTATGATTACAAATAGATGATCTTGATCATGAATGGAGCTCACAAGATCTAAACATGGTAGCACAAAGGGGAAGAACCAACCATCTAGCTACTACATGGACCCGTAGTCCAGGGATGAACTACTCATGCATCACACCGGAGGAAGGCATGGTGATGAAGAAGGCTCCAGGGTGATCTCTCCCCTCCGGCAGGGTGCCGAGAAGAGCTTCAGATCCCTCCCGATCTAGGGATGTAGATGGTGGCGGCTATAGACTCTTTTGTTGAATTTTGATCCGGGTACTTAGGGTTTCTGTATCGGAGGCTTCTTATAGGTGAAACGGGAGGCCGAGGGGGTGCCCGAGGTGGCCACACCACCCCCAGGCACGGGCTAGGCCTGGCCATGTGGCCAGGTGGTGTGGCCGGTCCCTGACCCCTCTCCATCTCGTCTTCTGGCTCCGTGTTCCCCTCGGTGAAATATTGACTTTGGCTTTTGTCCTATCCAATTCCGAGAATATTCATTTTCTAGCTTTTCTGGAAAAAAATAGCAGAAAACAGGCAACTGGCACTGTGGCATCTTGTTAATAGTTTAGTTCTAGAAAATGTATAAAAATACTCAAAGTGTGGACAAAACATAAGAAAGTAGATATAAAACAAGCATGGAACATCAAAATTATAGATACGTTTGCAACGTATCAACATCCCCAAGCTTAACTCCTGCTCGTCCTCAAGTAGGTAAGTTATCAAAATAAAGAATAATTTTTGAGGTGACATGCACCATCATAATCTTGATCAGAGTATTTGTAAAACATTGATAGCTGGGATCATAGTACTTTAACATAGCATGAAAGATATAGTTCTAACAATAAGACATAGCAACTATGTTGTAAGATAAAAAGGCACAAACAAAAGATTCATGAATAACAATGCTTTGCAACACGTTTGTTTGTTTCACATATAGAAAACATAATGAGAATGGCATTCAGCTTGTCCCTCATAGTGTAGAAAAAACATAAATGCATAGGACACCTTCATAGTTCATAAGGGTGACTAGATACAAATAGTTTAAGAACAAGCAATATCAAAGTTATGAATCAATCAACAAGTCTTGGGACAATGCACATTAAACTAAGAATGGCCACTATGCTCTCTCAATAGGTGCATAAAGATAGAAGATGGAGACTCAACATAAAAGTAAAATAAAGGCCTTAATAGAAGGAAGCAGGGATTCAAGTCTCATAAAGAGGTTCAAAAAATTATGGTACTTATTAGCTTTCAGCTCTCATTGCCCCTATCATAAGCATCTTGAAGTGATTAAGGTTAAAGTGACACAACTAAGAGAATATGCTTGACACGTTATAAGTTGAAATCTCATGCCCCTTGCTTACGAGTACCGAACCTCATGCTACTCAACTTCAGTCACAAGTAAGCTCTTGTCATTGTATGTACATGTGTATCATAGAGAACCGCCAACGGGGTACCCCTTGCCCCATGACACATGAGCTATCCCATATCAAAATGACAAGGCAACAGGCAATGAGCATCTCAGCGATCTTTTTATTTGCTATTTGCATAGGTTTTTATTGAGAATGCTTCATAGAATGCTCATTATGGTTATGCTGCAAGTTTCCACCATGATTAGGCATGGCTTAGGCTAGGGGCCCAGGCGTTTCTCTAACACACATACAAATTCCATGATCTTACAAGTTCCCCTTTTATTTCACACCGCCGGGATCCATAAGCAAAAGAATCATGATATCAACGGAATAATAAGTGCAATGTTGAAAGCGTTCCCCATGATACATGGTTCTGCTAACTTCAACTTATAAAGCGCAAGAATATACGCAACAAATATGGACACAATGGTTCAAGATTATTAAGTGCAAGAAAGTAAAGTGTGCCATCAAGTTCATGAGAGCTTTAATCACTAATTTTCACATAACAAGTTTAATTCGGAAGGTAGATAAAATAATGAATATACCTGGAATAGCAAATGCTAATAGGTAGGTTGGTGGACTCTTTGGAATAAGTTGGTTTTATTTGGAGCTGGATGCATGAGTGTAACTCATACTTGGTTATGGAGGCTAGCGAAAGACTAGGAGCGACCAACTAAGAGAGCAATAATGGCCATAATCATGCAAAGCGACAAAACATCATTAATTAAAGCATAAAGTGATATTACAAGTCGAAAACTAAATGATCATAGAGGCTATGGTGACTTGGGATAGTCTTAACATGGTGTGAGCATGCGCCAAGTCAACCGAAATAAAGCATCAAAGGAGAATACCACAATACTATGCTTTAGTATGCTAAAACAACGCATGATTCTTTTAAGGCACAATAAGCAATCTCAATTGTTTATAACATGTCATGCTACAGCAAAAACCACTAAGCATAAAGCCAAAACAATATCAAGCATGACATGACAAAGCATAGGACACAGTCAAAAACAAGCTCCTTTTTACCACTTAAGCATGAACTTTTCCTACTCTTTTCCAATCCAAATCAACTTTATTTGAAAACTAATGCATGTATGAGGGTCAAGGTGAGAATGGGGACAAACCCGCACCATACCCAGACCAGGCCACCGGACGAGCTAGCTAACTCCGTACCACACCAATCCATTGATCATTCTCTGAAAACCCAATCCGCACCAACCCGCAAGCAAATTAAACCCAACCCGCACCAAACCATCATACTGCTGCGGTTTGAAACCAAATACTCAGCCCATTTGAAACCCATGGAGACAGGTTAGCTACATTAAGCAACAGTACAGGAAAAAAGGCAAATCATAAGCAGACATAGAGGTCTAGCTGCTTATACAGGATGCTATTTTACTTACATGACAATCAACAATAAACTTGTAGAAAATAATACTCCCTCCAGCCTGTATGAATTGATGCGACCAAAGTACAAATGTCATTTTGCAAATAAATCCTCAATACATTTAAAGATTTTCAATTTTAGCAAATGAAAATCAAATCTTCTCCGCGTCCATCTCCGTCCTCCTCACCTTCCGCCGCCTGCCGCTCCCCAGCAGTCTGCGTCCGTCTCCAAACACACAAATTACATCTGTTGTCTACAGAGTATTTCCATGATTCACAGCTTTAGGATCCCTGATAAAGGAAACATATTAAGCATGCACAAATTAGATATGAAGAATTATGACTTGTGACTTTACTAAGTGATATATTAACTATTGGTTGTCTATTTTAGTCTTTACCAATCTACCATCAGACTCCTAAACTTGGATCTCTGATCTTGGACCTGCACATGAAAAATGCGTGTTAAGCACAAAAAGAATGAAACAATCGATTGCATTTTCTTTCCACTGAATTGATAGAAAGTCAGACTATAAAGAATAGTATACCTTCATTGCTCGGGACTTTAATAAGCCAATCTTTTCCACAAACTAAAGCTTCTAATGCATGTGGTTTTAATGAGGCCCGTGTATCTCCTAGAATACTGCCACCGCAACTGAATGCTGACTCGGACGACACAGTACTAAGAGGCACAACAAGAAAGTCGCGAGCCATAGCTGAGAGCACAGGGTATTTTTCGGCATTTAATTTCCACCATGTCAGTATTTCAAAGTTTTCGCTTTCAATGAAATTCTCCTCGAGGTATGCATCTAGCTCCGACCTTGGTTGGAAGTTTCTCCTGCTTGACCTGTATCGAGCAAACTCTTCTTCGAGTTTCCTTTTGCCAAGAACAGGTGAGCCCACATTAATGTTGGCTTCACGAGACACCAAGTACTCGCTGCTTCTCTTGACTTTCTCTTCATAAAGCTGATAGTATGACTTCATTGATTTGCTTACAACATTCATGGCCTTCTCACTTTCAGCATAATTCTCACAGTACTTCTCAAAAAAGAACTCCAGGTAGTCTTCCTTTTTCCTTGGATCTAGTACTGTGGCAATGACAAGTGCAACATTCAATTTGGTCTCATTCCAATACTTGTCAAATTTCGAACCCATAGAAATAGCCAGTTTATGCATACCTTCATTGACTTTCCATTGAGGATCCCTTAGGGCATTACGGATACACAACACCATATGCAAGAAGTGTTGTGAAGTTGGCTTTCTATCGGCTGAAACTGCATTTGTCGCTTCTTCAAAAGCTTTAAGAAAATCACATATTACTTCAGCATCCGTCCACTCTTTGGCGTTGAGTGTAACTTCACCATTATCGCTTGCATAGCTGTTCAGAACTCCCCTATATTTGATAGCTTCAACAAGCATTTGGAAAGTCGAATTCCAACGAGTTTTAATGTCAAGGAAAAGACCAGCCTTTTCAGGCAGCCCCTTATTGGTGGCAAGTGTATTGAATGCTTGGATTCTCCCACCTGAAGAATTGACGTGCCTAAACATGTCACGTATCTTCTCTACTGAAACATCGATATGTTGTGTTCCATCTTGAGCTACAATGTACAAGATGTGGGCACAACATCTGACATGGAAATCTACGCCTTCGAGCATTAGGCCGTGGTCTTGAGTTTCTAGGAAGTTGTTTACTGCCCCAGTGTTATTTGCTGCATTATCCAAGGTTATGGTGAATAGTTTACGCTTGATACCCCACTCTGTCAAGCACCTGCTAAGAGCCTCCTCAATGGCTTCTTTTGTGTGTGGATACTTCACAACTTTGAAGGATATTATCTTCTTCTTCAAGACGAAGTTAGCATCAATGTAGTGTACTGTGACACACATATAGCCCAATTTCTGAACAGACGTCCACATGTCCGAGGTGAGGCAAATCCGGGAATCAAGACTCTGGAGTTCAAGTTTCAGTTGGTCTTTCATCTCATCGTGTGTAAGGATGCCGTCATTGCGAACTGTGTGGCGACCAACTACCTTGAACATTGGTTGCATTGAATCCATCCACTCCTCAAATTAAGGGTCATCAAATTTCTTAAATGTAATCTCAGCATGGATGCAGAACTTGATCATGAGTTGTCGACTTCTCTTACGATCGAAGACAAATCCAACATCTGTTGATTTTTTCTTAAGAGTCGCCAAAAATCTAGATCTAACCTCAGCTCCAATCAATCGACATGACTCTGAAATATGACTCAATAGACTACTAGTTCCAGACTTCCTATTGCAAGTAAGCTTCATTGCACAATACTTGCAGACAGCTTTGAGAACATCACCCACAAAGACAAGATCTTGCTCAAAATGCTCCCACACTTTTGACCTCCTGCCATGTGGTGCCGTAGAAGGTGCATCACTAGTGCCAGAGCTCTCGGACATATTAGCAGACATGTTAACAAGCCTAGCTGTCAAAATTAGATACATAAAAGATTGGTCAAAATAAATCATCTGACTACAGATTAAATTCAATAAATGACAGTTTATATTTTACAGCAGGCTAGCAGCAGCAAAACATACATACTGCCATAGTGCAATGGGTTATGCTACTGGTCAAACTGATTGCATTATGCTACTAGAAGTATTTAGAGAATCAATAATCAGCAAGCATCAACGTGTTACTGTCAGTACAGATACAAAACAAGCAGCGGGCATATACATTAGTGCAGAATAAAATCTGGAAACAAATCCTCTGATATAAAATCTGGGGGTCCTTTTCCTTCCTTTTCTAAATTTATACTTTCTAAAGCTATACCTTGCTCTGTATGTGTCCCGGAGTCTTGTAGACGGAAGGGAAGAAGTGCCTATCTGGAACGAGCACTATCACTAACACGCAGCAACAGAAAACCAAGACACACGTTTGCCGCATGGATACTATTGCATGGATACTGAAAACCAAGACACATGTTTGCCGCATGTATACTATTTGTGACTTTACTGAAAACGCAGCAACAGAAAACTAAGGGAAGACATGCTAAGGTCGAACTGATTCAGAACAAAACGCATGGATACTGAAAACAGAACTGATTCAGAACAAAACGCATGGATGCAGAGATACTGAAAACAACAGAAAACCTGTGCCATCTGGAACGCATGGATGCAGAGATATGCTAAGGTTGAACTAACATTAGTGCAGAATAAGCACCCACCTCCGTCTCCCATTAGTGCAGAATAAGACATGCTAAGGTCGAACTAACCAGCCTGGTGAGGAAGACGACGGATCTTCGGATCAGCTGTGCAGGCGACCAAGATGATGCAGGTGGCAGAAACGACGGCGGTGCTGGGCGGAAGGAAGAAGATGCCACCGTGGAACTGCAGGAGGAAGAAGATGCCAGCGATGGGGCTGGCCGTGGATGAGGGAGAAGAGGTTGTCATCGCCCGTCGAGGTATTGAGGAGCCGCTCCTCCTTGACCTAAGAAACCCTAGATTGAAGGCCGGCGGCGCTGGGAGGTTCTGCAGGACTACGGTGACGGCAGGCTGGTAGCAGTTCAGCACGGTGGTGGTGGATAAAGAGGTGGCTAGACCGGCGGTGGGCGGACGGCCATGGGGAAGACTCGAGGTCAATGTGAGATGGGGAATGGGGAAGGCTCGCCACGCGTGGTCGGCTCTTGGCTGGTCGCCCACACTCGCCCCGAACGACTGGTGCGGGTTCAACCCGCGGGTTCTAGCCCATTTCTAATTATGCGGATTGAGTCCAAACCGCACCGCTCCAGTCCGTTTGGCTGTTCAAACTGCACCGCTCCAGTCCGTTTTACTAAAGCCTCCATTCAGCCCAATCCAACCAAGACCGAAACAAAATCCGCCCCAAATGGCCCATTTGCACCCGCACCATTCTCAGCTTGGTATGAGGGGTCCCACCAATTGATTCAAGCAAACTAAGCAAACGAAAACTAAAAACGAAAACAAAGATGCTCCAAGAACAACACAATTGTGCATGAAACAATAAAAATGAAGTGTTTGGAAGAAACCTGATATTTTTATTGATGAAGAAGGGGATGCCTTTGGCATCACCAAGCTTTGACGCTTGTACTTCTTGGATATTTCTCGGGGTGACACGGCGTGGCATCCCCAAGCTTGAGCTTTTGTCCATTCTTCATCTCATTCCATTACTCTTCCCTACACCTGAAATTTTTCTTTCATACAAAACTTCACACAATCTTCATTAGCAACATTAGTGTACTCAAGGTAATAAGTCATTTGGTTCAGTTCCAACACAAGTAGAACTTTCATTAAAACACAATCTACTGTAGCACTTCCTTTAAAAAGTTCAATTCTCCAAAAAGACCCCAAAAAGGAATCAATAAGAAGCAAATGCAAATAAAGGTAGAAATCTGTCAAAACAGACCAGCAGGTAAAAACCAATTTTTTCGAAGACCTTCTGTTGCTCAAATCGAAAAGTGTTGAACTAACGAAAGTTTGATAACAACCTGCGGCAGAAGCACAAAACATTACAGCTCAAACCGACGTACAAAGATTTTCCACGAATTTTTACAGCAAAGCATAAAAGTTTATTTCGGGACAACAACTTTCCCAAACATTACTTCTCTCTCATTAGAGGTTACTCTTGGCACAAAAGCCACACAAAAATGATAAGGAGAGGTTATTACTGAAGAAATAATTTCCAAGACTCAACTAAAACTTTTGGGTTATCTCCCAATAAGTACTTTTCTTTAACGCCTTTAAGTTAGGCATAAGAAGCAAGAAAAGAATCAAGTATTCTCAAATGAAGAAGCATTAAGACTGATACCAGAAATATCTTCAACAAGGCAGGGTATCTCATCCAAATAAGTTCTAGAGGATCCTCTCTCAATGCTCTTGGGTTCACTATTTTCATCAAACAGGTTTTCAAGAACAATCCAATCAAAATTCTTTTCTAAGGCTTCATGCATTCCTACAAGTTTAAAAGGTATTGGTATCTTAATTCCCTCCCCATTAGGTTTGGTTTTTTCCATCTTTTCTCATGTACTAATAACATCTACACATGAGCCTAGCATATTAAAACAATCAAAGACTTTTCTAGCTTCCTTAGCAACATCATAGAATTCTTTAAGCAAGGTTTCCATAATAAAATCTATCTTTTCAGGGTCCTCAATTTCTTTAAGTTTAAGAAACATTATTTGCATTATGGGGTTAAGGTTAACGAACCTAGCTTCCAACATGTGAACTAAAGAAGCTGCAGCAATTTCATAATTTGGAGCAAGTTCTGCAAGGGATCTATCCTCAATATCCTCATGCTTACTAACATCATTAAAGAATTCTTCAATATTATGTTTTCCAATTATAGAGCCACTACCTATTGCAAGGTCTTTTAGGGTGAACTTGGGAATCAACATGGTGAGCTAAGAACGAGGAAACAACTGTAGAAAGAACTATTTTTTTTGTGCTTTTGATATAAAGAAAGCAAACCAGAACAACTAATTTTTGTGTGTTTTTGATAAAGAAACAAGCAAACAAAGCATACTGGTTATGAGGGACTCCCCTTGTGAAGATGTCCTTGACTCCCCGGCAACGGTGCCAGAAAAATAGCTTCATGGCTCAAAATATATTCAACCTCGTTGGGGAACCCCAAGAGGAAGGTATGATGAGCACAACATCAAGTTTTCCCTCAGTTATGAAACCAAGGTTATCGAACCAGTAGGAGCAAGGAAACACCTCTAAGGTGTTGTTTCCAACTTGGAATCTTGCACAAGACAACCATAGTACTTTGCCCCCAACTTACAATGAGGTTATCAGTCTCACCAGTTTTGTTGAAAACAAAGGATTAAACGTATTGTGTGGAAGATAGTAATTGCTTTGAAAAAGTAAACAGAAAACAGTAAATAGTGGATTGTAGATTGATAGTAAAAGAAAGGACCGGGGTCCATAGTTCACTAGTGGTGATTCTATTTAAGATAGATGACATGTTGGGTGAACAAATTACAGCGGGGCAATTGATAGACACCGAGAAAGCATACATGCATATACTAATCATCTTGACTCCTATGAGATTTGATTGGGCATTACAACATTATACATAGACCGTAATCCAACTTCATCTATGAATAATAATCCACCTATAGGTTATCATCCGAACCCCCTCCAATATTAAGTTGCAAGCAACAGATAATTGCATTAAGCAAAGTGTGTAAAGTAAACAATACAATTGTTCTATGAACAAAGGATTGTTGTTTTCTCCCTAGTAGCAACAACACATTGATACATTGCAAATGTATCTATAATTTTTGATTTTCCATGCTTGGTCTTATATACATTCATATGTTTTGTCCACACTTTGGAGTACTTTTCATATGATTTCTTGGACTAACCTATTAACAAGAGCCACAGTGCCAGCTGCTAGTTTTCTGCTGTTTTTGGTTCCAGGAAAGTCAGAAAATGAATATTCTCGGAATTGGACAGGACAAAAGCCAAAGTGCCTATTTTTCTGGAAGACTCATGGAGCCAGAATACGAGATGGAGGAGGGCCAGTGCCTGGCCACACCCGCCCAGGCGCGGGTACCCCTAGGCCGCGCCAGGGCATGGTCTGGCCGCCCCAGGCACCCCCTCGATCTCCCTCTTCGCCTATAAGGTGCCTTCTGACCTAAAAACTCAGGGGGGTCCGATGTTTTTCGAGAAGGAGTTCCGCTCCGCCGCCACCACCAGATTCCACGAAACAGCATCAGAAACTCTGTTCTAGCACCCTCCTGGGACGGAGAATTGGAGATCATCACCATCGCTTCTCCATCGACCATCCATGTTTCCCCCACCTATGAGTGAGTAATACCCCACTGTAGGCTATGGGGATGGTAGGGACTGTTCATTTAATGGCATCAGATTGTTAGGGCATGGTGCCTAGTATCTTTTATTAATGCTTTATGACTTTGTTGCGACTTGTTGTGCTTAATGCTTGTCACTAGGGCCCGAGTGCCATGATTTCAGATCTGAACATGTTATTGATTCATTATGATAGTATTGTTTTTGGTCTTATCTACAAGTTGTTTACACACGTTGTTGTCTGGAACCAATGGCCGCGAAGTGACAGAAATCGGGATAACCGGAGGGAATGGCTTTGATGTGAGGATCACATGTGTTCACGGAGTGTTAATGCTTTGCTCCGGTGCTCTATTAAAAGGAGCACCTTAATTGCCAGTAGTTCCCTTGAGGCCGCGCTGCAAACAGGCTGGCAGGACAAAATATGTTGTGTAAGTTCTCACTGCGAGCACGTATGACTATATATGGAACACATGCCTAGGATTATCTAGTACTTGGATGCTTTATCTTATTTATGTGCAATTGCCCTATGTTATGATTGCTATGTGAATTGTCTTGTCCATGCAACGTCCGTCCATCCATCCCTATGCCTACCGGACTCTAATCCTATTGTTTACTGCTATTGTTACTGCTGTCTTTACTTTACTACAGCTGCTACTTTACTATTGCTACTACAAAACTGTTGACACTGATAAACTGTTGTGAGCGAGATTGTTTGCAGGTGCAGCTGAATTGACAACTCAGTTGTTAAGGCTTATAAGTATTCGTTGGTCCCCTTGTGTCGAATCAATAAATTGGGTTTCACTTCCCTCCAAAATACTACGATACACCCCCTATACTTGTGGGTCAAATAACACCCTCAAATCGGCCCTATGCAAGCTTTAGCGATTCCCGCCAAACCCGCATAGAAACGATTCAAAGATGCCCACCAGGCACTTGCGTGCGGGTGTGAAACAAAGTAATAACATTACACAATAGTCCACGATGGAACCCACATAACAGATATATATACAGCAACGACTCACTGAGTCAAGAATACATATTTACAGTACAAAGATCCAAATCACCTTGAAAACGATATAGTAGCCGAGTACGAATAAGAAGCAAATTGAGCTAAGAGCCCTGAAGAAATAACCAATGGCGTCCATAACCCTGCCCAGGCCAAGCCGAAAGGGTAACCCTGCTAACGACTTTGATCTCTTACCTGCTAAAACAAAAGGGGTGCCGACAAAGGGCAAAGGAAAAAGGGAGCGGTCAGTACTGAGGCCAGTACACGGCAAGGCTAGAATTCGGCGGCTCTCGCCTACACAGGTATGGTGGACTGAAGCGGCAGCGCAGCATGCACTAAACAATCTATAGATACTCGATTCAACTGTCGGCTATTAGAGAGGGATAAGAAAGACCTATTCGGATCCAACCTGATACTAACACCAATCATACCCATCGTGGTATTTCCCCCTCGAGACCAGACGAGGAAGTCAAACCAAGGAACTCACACAGTTGGCAGTTTTATCCATTCCATTATAGTTGCAGCACTTACTAGTCAGATACAATTAGCCAGAGATATCCCAAATCCAGCAGTTGTTAGCACTTTTATTTACCCATTCCATCATAGTGTCGCTGATTACTAGTCATTCCAAAGTCAAATTTATAGCACTACTTTAGTTATGCTTGTCTATGATCGAGATACTGTGCTCCAAGTCGTCCATAACCACGGACACGGCTTTCAGAAAGATTTACCCTGCAGAGGTGCACAAATAGCAACACACACACGATTAACCTCAGAAAAACCAAATCAAAACCCAACGAGGCTTTCACGACAAAGCAATCACAAGATTCATAAAAGATTTCAGGGGGCCACCCCACTAAGCTACCCGCAACAAAGTTGGCCGGCTCCGGAATGGACCCATGGTTTATGACGACGGCTGTAAACGACTGGGAACCCGAAAGTGTGACTGGGCTTGTCGATACCACGAAAACGTGGCACGATCCAAAATAGTACAGGTGCTCCACGCACAATCTTAAATAAAGCAGTAAAGCATGGCATCAGTACATGATGGTAATAAAGCCCCAAACTAGTTTGTGGCCCCAAGAAATAAGAAATGAATCAAGCTCTGGCTAAGGGGATTCATGGTCCCACATGCGGATAGTGCGATAGTCAAGGAACAGGATCAAGTACTCGGGGTCCTACGGGACACAAGTGAGCATCGAAAAACCAAATAACATCTATTGCCCACCGATGCCTCTATGTTAGTTACATCTATTCCCAGCAATTTAATAGTTGTATTTAAAGTCATGATCCTCTCCACCGTAAAGCATGTGACAACATTCCAACAACTGTGTGGTACTTCACGACACTGGATCACACCTGAGCAAGTGACTACGACTCGCAAGACCATCTATCTACCAAACAATAGGTAATAGGAGGTGTCCAAGGCAATATAAAGGCTGCACGGAATATATCTAGTATGGAACACTAAAGCATCGCGACACGGATAGCAATAGATCAACAGGAGGAAGTAAAGACTATAAATGCAAAATAGGTAGAAAGGGGGAGAATGCTCGCCTGGAAAACACTGCCGAAGGTTCATATCCGAAGAACTTGTCGACACTCGCATCCACTCAACGGCCTAGTCCATGAAGAAGCAAAACACTAAAAGAAACAAGCGATGCAACAATTACAACTAATGCAGAAGAATCGGCATGATAATGATATGATGCATTACATGACAAAAGTGTGATGCAATTAGGAAATATTAAGCGGAACCGGGGTCCCGACAATTAATTATATGGTTCATGTTTTTTAGATACCCCACATTTTAAATATTATCCTAACAAGGCAAAACATTGCATCGGTTCGCTACACAAATTTAAATGGAGTCAATACAAGACTAGAATAGCCCGCATATAGTCTCCATATTAATTATTGGGTGAATCGACGAAATAACCCGCACCCCCAAAATAGGTATGCATGCATGAACAATTAATTATGCAGCAAGATATATGTCCTATATTATAAGAATAGGGGCCTCAGAAAGGGATCACACATTGGGGGTTCGGATCTGGGGGTCTCGGGGTTCGACTGGATCGGTCTTCGAACTCTGGGATCGGTCTTCGGGTCTGGCCATCGGATCCATGACAGAGGGCTTGATGGTTCCAGGAAGGAGACCTTGGCGTTCCGAGAGGTTCGGGGTCCGCGGGATCGATCTTCGGATCTTGGTTCGGGGTCTCGAACATCGGACCCGTGATGAAGCCCTTGTCATTCCGGGAAGGATAACTTGGTGGTCTTCGGGTTTAGTCTTCGAATCTGGGGATCGGTCTTCGGAAGAACTTGACATTAAATGGTACTCGTCGGTGTTGGAATAGCTGAACATCACCCACCCATATCATATATCACCATATGGGCATCACACCTCACGGTTGCCGCCAGTAGCACTCCAACGGGACTTGATTACCGTGTCAGCAGGATCGTAGGATCCATCGGGAAGGCAGTCACGGGGATGATGCCGTCACGCGTGGCAGAGAGCCTGAACACAAGGATGATGATGACCGATGATGGGAGCTTGTTGGCATTAGGCAGGGGACGCGACCAGGGCAGGCTCCACGATGAGGCAGACACACACGGCAGGCTTGCCCAACATCGTGGACGAAAGGGAGGTGGACGGGCGGCGGCCAAGGCGACGCTCGGCGACCTTGCAGAGGTGGGACGCGGAGGCACGCGGGAAGAGGTTGACGGCGGTGGAGAAGCGGCGGCGGAGGAGCAGCAGGGTCAGGGTGAGCGAGCGGTGACCATGGGCTCGATGAGGTCCGAGCGCCGGTGGCTGGGGACCTGGATGGCAGCGAGCGAGTAGGTGCTCGCCGGCCGGGACGGAGCAGCTCGCTGGCGGGGTTTCGAGGCGGCGTGGACGACACGGTGGAGAGGAGCTTGTGGGGGCACGGCGCTGGTGGAGCACGGGGGCCGGAGAGGTGAGGGGAGCGAGCGAGCAGGTCGCAACAACGGGGAAGGGGTCGCGGGATCAGGGTTGGTGGGACGGTGTCGCCCGCGTGGAGGCGAGAGGCACAGGGCGCTCGGGAGAGAGAGGGGTGCCATGCGGCGCGTGCGTGGTGGGGTCAGGGTTAGCGAGAGGAGCAGGGTTTGACCGGGCGTTGTGAGCGGGGTGGTAGGCAGAGGTTGCACAGCGCGCGCGTCTGTGTGCGAGTGCGGTGGCCAGGTAGGTGTGGTGTGCGGGTGGCTTAGGGTTTGGGTTGGGTTTGGGGTTAGGTTAGAAATAGGGTTTGATTTAGATCTAGTTGGTCCGGGTAGTAGGTGGTTCAGCCGGTTGTGCCTCTGACCTGGCCGGCTGGACTGCCTCCCCGGACAAAAGATTTATTTATTTTAGTTTTTATAAAACCTTGTTCAAATAATTTTAGACACACAAAATATCCAGGAAGACCAGGGTTTTGTTTTGGAATTGAACAAGAGGATATTTAGAAAACAAAGATAGGCTTAGGGAAATAGTTTTAGGCAAAATATGCATGATGACATGACGATGCTCAAATGCAATGTGGCATGTTCAACATGATGATGATGCATGCTGATGTCATGATGATGCACAAAGTAGAAACAACAAGCGATTTTCTAGTAGTGGTTTTATCGGGGTGCTACAGGTCATCAAGACTATTTTCTGGCGCCGTTGCCGGGGAGGTAAGGTAAAAGGTATTCACACCGCAGGATTAAAGAAGAAGAACCTCCCACGGAATACGCATATTTTCTGGCACCGTTGCCAGGGAGCATAGCTTTATTTATTAAGTTCACTTGGATTCTCTATTGTTTGCTGCTATCCATCCATCATGGGTAAGTCTCGTGATGGCAAGGTTCCTATTTTACCATCCACTACAAGAAGAGGAACGGTTTTGAACACCTCTATTGCTGTTGATTCACCATCTGTTATGAGTAAGCTCGTTACACCACCACATACAAATGCTACACACACTGCTACTACTGTTGAATCTGAAACTTCTAGTGCTTATGATGCTGCTTCTACTATGCTTGATAAGAGTGGTTCATTAGGTCCTTTCCTAGATGCTACGATTGCTAGAACTATAGCTGGAAATACTGAAACTCCTAATGAAGACACTATTACACCTGTTGGTCCACCTGAGTCTAGTGAGAGTTATGATATTGAAGATGGTTACGTTGAGATGACCGATGAATTTATCAAAGAATGTAAAAACACACATGATAGGAGCGCTGCTAAGAGTCTCCTTGAGAGGCGTACTATTAGACCCAAATTGTCTCCTATTGCTAAGTTTGCTGCTTCTCCCATAAACATTATAGATGAAGATTATGATTTCTCTCTCGATCTATCTTACATAGCTATTGTTGAGAAAGAACCTTTTTGTGGGACTAAGAATGAAAGTGCGATAGCACATATGAATGAACTTTCTACCATGAGTGGCTTGTTTTCTAATGATATTAAGATGCGTACTTACTTTGTTGCTAAGATTTTCCCCTTTTCACTGAAAGGAGAAGCTAAAACTTGGCTTAGTAATTTACCTCCTGGATCTATTGATAGCCCTGATTGCTTGATTAGTACTTTCTTGCAAAAATATTTTCCTCCTAGTGCTAGACATCTATTTTGCAGGAACTTTTTGATTTTAAACAGGGAGAAAAAGAGGTATTGCCCGAATGATGGGCAAGGTTTTGTGCTTTGATTCATGCATAGGCTAGAAGTCCATTACCTAAGAATGACCTTCTTGATATATTTTATAATGGGCTAACCGAAGAATCTAGGACATACCTAGATAGTTGTGCTGATTGTGTTTTCAGGAATAGGACTCCCAAGGAAGCTGAGGAATTAATGGCTAAAATAAGCAAGAACTATGAAGATTGGACTCCTCCTGAACAAGCTATACCCGAAGTAATTGTACCTGAACCTATACCAGTGCCTATTCCATCACCAAAGAAGAGGGGAGTTATTGAATTAAACGATGAAGTAATGAAGGAAGCTAAGAAATGTCTTAAGGCGAAGGGAATTAAAGCTGCAGATGTCAAGAATTTACCTCCTATAGAAGAATTATGTAAGCTTATCCCCTACTCATCCACTATTGAGTTACACTCTCTCCAACACTTTGATGAAGGTGATATCCCTTACTCTAAACCTCCTGATCAATGCTTAGAAGAATTTGATGTCTTTATTGTTAAAAAAGATAATTTTAATAAAAGGGTGCAAAATCATCTAATGGAAAACACTAGAGCTATTGTTGAGTTGAAGGATATTGTGGAAAGAACCTCTAATGATGTTAAAATAATTGTTAAACACATTCAAATGGTTCAAACTCAAATAGATCAACTCGTTAAAGTGCAAAAAGACTTTCTATTTAATGCCGCTAAAGAAAAACATGCTTATGAAATTAGAACTAGAAGTGGAGCTGCTACTCAGGATCCTCTATATCCTGAGGGGCATCCCAAAAGAATTGAGCAGGATTCTCAACAAGCTGAAAATAGTGGCTCTACTCGTAAGAAAAGAAAAAAGAAACATAAAACTGTTGTAGAACCCTCTAAACCTGCTATAGATCCTAATAGTATATCTATTTATGATGCTGAAACTGAAAGTGGTAATGAAGAAAACGAAGCTCTAAATGAAGAAAAAGTTGAAGAAGAACCTAAAACCACACTAAGAATACTAAATACACCAAAGAAGATTTTATTGCAAATAAAAATGGTAGTGAAAGAGAACCTTGGGTCCAAAAACATATGCCTTTCCCTGATAAGAAACACAAGTCAAAGGAAGATGAACACTATAATAAGTTTTGTGAGTGGATGAAACCTTTACTCCTTCAAATTCCTTTGACTGATGCTATTAAATTGCCTCCTTATTCAAAGTATATGCAGGATATTGTCTCGAATAAAAGGAAGATCCCTAATGAAGAAATTTCTACTTTGCTTGCTAATTATTCCTTTAATGGTAAGGTTCCTAAGAAACTTGGAGACCCAAGGATTCCAACTATTCCTTTCTCTATTAAAAATAGTTATGTTAGAACTGGTTTGTGTGATTTGGGAGCTGGAGTTAGTGTTATGCCTTTCTCTCTCTATAAGAGACTTCAACTTGAAAAACTGATACCAAGTGATATATCTTTGCAAATGGCTGATAAATCTACCACTATTCCTGTTGGTATATGTGAGAATGTACTTGTTCAAGTGGCTCATAATTGCTTGATATTAACTGATTTTGTTGTGCTTGAAATGCCTGAAGATGATAATATGTCTATTATTCTTGGGAGACCTTTTCTTAATACCGCAGGAGCTGTTATTAATTGTAATCAAGGAAAGGTGACCTTTAATGTTAATGAAAAGGAACATAATGTCTATTTCCCCAAGAAGATTGAAAGGTCTTATGGTTTGAATTCAATTGAACATGTTGAGGGCATTCAAGTTGGAGAAATACATTGTCCCATACCAAGAGAAAAATTTGAAACTATTATGATTGGGACCATTGTTGTCAAGGTTGAGGTAACATAATCATTAGTGGACTACAAAGTTTTGTCTCATATGGAATTGTTTTGGTAACAGGACCTGATCAACCTTGTTAACAAAAGGGTTTCATTGAACAAAACAATGTTTTCACCATGATTATCTCCGCTTACTTCTATTCTATCCATTTTAGTTTTTTCTTATGCCTAACTTAAAGGTGTTAAAAAAAGTACTTATTGGGAGATAACCCAAAAGTTTTAGATGAGTCTTGGAAGTTATTACTTCAGTAATAACCGCTCCTTATCTTTTTTATTCGCTTTTTGTGCCAAGAGTAACCTCTAATGAGAGAGCAGTGATGATTGGGAAAGTTGTTGCCCCGAAACAGATTTCTGTGCTTCACCGTAAAATTCGTGTAAAATCTCTGAACGTCTTTTTGAGGCGTGAATTTTTGTGCTTCTGCCCCAGTTTGTTATCTAACTTTCATTAGTTCAACACTTTTTTATTTGAGGAACATAAGGTCTTCAAAAAAAATCGTCTTTACCTACTGGTCTGTTTTGACAGATTTCTGCCATTTTCTACATTTGCTTCTTGTTGGTTCCCTTTTGAGTTCTTTTGGGGAATTGAGCTTTTTGAGGGAAGTGCTACAGTAGCTTGTGTTTTAATGGAAGTTTTATTGGTGTTGGAACTGAACCTAAAGACTTATTTATCTTGAGTGCACTAATGTTGCTAATAAAGATTGTGTGAAGTTTTGTATGAAGGAAAAATTGCAGGTGTATGGAAGGAATGAATAATGAGATGAAGGATGGACTAAAGCTCAAGCTTGGGGATGCCACGCGTGTCACCCCAAGAAATATCCAAGAAGTACAAGCGCCAATGCTTGGGGATGCCCAAGGCATCCCCCTCTTCATCCATAAAAATCCCAGGTTTCTTCCAAACGATTCATTTTTATCGTTTCATGCATAGTTGTATTGTTCTTGGAGCGTCTTATTTTTCGTTTTCGTTTTGGTTTTTGTTTGCTTTGTTTGCTTAGTTTGCTGAATAAATTGGTTGGACCCCCTCTTTCATACATTGGTGTTCAAATAGTTTGGTTTGGTTTGGAAAAGAATAGGAAAGCTCATGCTTTAAGTGGTAAAGAGAGCTTGTTTTTGACTGTGCCTATGCTTTGTCATGTCATGCTTGATATTGTTTTGGCTTTATGCTTAGTATTATTTGTTGTAGCATGACTTGTTATAAACAAATGAGATTGCTTAATGTGCCTTGGATGAATCATGCGTTGTTTTAGCATATTAAAGCATAATATAGTGGTATTCTCCTTTGATGCTTTATTTGGGTTGACTTGGCGCATGCTCACACCATGTTATGACTATCTCAAGTCACCATAGCCTTTATGATCCTTTAGTTTTCAACTCGTAGTATCACTTTATGCTCTGATCAATGATGTTTTGTCGCTCTACATGATTATGGCCATTATTGCTCTCTTAGTTTGTCGCTCCCAGTCTTTTGCTAGCCTCCGCAACCAAGTATGAGTTCCACTCATGCATCCAACTCCTTAAACCAAGTTATTCCAAAGAGTCCACCATACCTACCTACTATCTTATGCTATTCCAAGTTTATTCATGCTTTTGTTTACCTTCCGAATTAAACTTGTTATGAGAAAACTAGTGATTAAAGCTCTCACGAACTTGATGGCACACTTTACTTTTCTTGCCCTTAATAAACCTGAACCATTGTGTCATCTATGTTGTATATGCTTGCACTTATTTGTTGGGAATTAGCAGAAACGTGTTGTCATGGGGAACGCTTTCAACATTGCACTTGGTACTTGTACCTAGTTGATATCATGCTCTTTTGTATATGGATGTCGTCGGTGTGAAATCAAAGGGGAGCTTGTAAGTCCATGGAATTATGTATATGTTTTAGAGACACGCCTGGGCCGCTGGTCTAATCCATGCTGACATGGTGGAAACCTGCAGTGTAACCATAATGAGCTGTCTATGATGCATTCTTCTTATAAAAAAAGAGTCCTATATTGAGAAAAAAAGAGAAAAAGAAAAAAAGAGATTATGAAAAGAGGAAAGAGAGAAAAATGCACCATATTCCCATGGTAAATAAGAAGATTGCTGAGATGCTCGTTGTCTGCTTGCCTTGTCATTTTGATATGAGGATTCTTCCGTATCATCGGGCAAGGGGTACCCTGTTGGCGGTTCTCTATGATACACATGTACTTACGATGACAAGAACTTACCGGTGACTAAACTTGAGTAGCATGAGGAGAGGCCCTCGTATACAAGGTACATGAGATTTCTAACTTATACTTCGTCAAGCATGTACACCATAGTTTGTTCACTTTAACCTTAATCACTTCAAGATGCTTATGATACGGGCAATGATAGCTGAAAGCTATAAGTACCATAATTTTTGGAAGCTCTTTATGAAACTTGAATCTCTGCTTCCTTCTATGAAGCCCTTTCTTCCACCATTATATTGAGTCTCCACCGTCTACCTTTATGCACCTACTTTGAGAGCATAGTAGCCATTCTTAGTTCTATGTGCATTGTCCCAAGACTAGTTGATTGATGCATAACTTGTTATTGCTTGTTTTAAACTATTTGTATCTAGTCACTCTTATGAACTTTGAAGGTGTCCTATGCATTTATATTTGCTACTCTATGAGGGACAAGCTAAATGCTACTATGCTATGCTTTCTTTATGTGAAACAAACAAACGTCTTGCAAAGCATTGTTATTCATGAATCTTCTGTATGTGCCTTTTCATGTTGCATCATAATTTCTTTGTCTTATTGCTAGAACTTTGTATTTCATGTGATGATTGAAGTACTATGATCCCAGCTTTGAATGTTTTACAAATACTTTGATCAAGTCTTTGATGGTGCATGTCACCTCAAAAATTATTCTTTCTTTTTATAACTTGGGGATGTTCCATGCTTGGTTTTATCTACTTTCTTGTGTTTTGTCCACACTTTGGAGTACTTTTCATATGATTTCTTGGACTAACCTATTAACAAGAGCCATAGTGCCAGTTGCCTATTTTATGCTGTTTTTGGTTCCAGGAAAGTCAGAAAATGAATATTGTCGGAATTGGACGGGACAAAAGCCAAGGTGCCTATTTTTCCGGAAGACTCACAGAGACAGAATACGAGACGGAGGAGGGCCAGGGCCTGGCCACACCCCCCAGGCGCGGGTACCCCTAGGCCGCGCCAGGGCATGGTCTGGCCGCCCAAGGCACCCCCTCGGTCTCCCTCTTCGCCTATAAGTTGCCTTCTGACCTAAAAACTCAGGGGGGTTCGACGTTTTTCCAGAAGGAGTTTCGCTCCACCGCCACCACCAGATTCCACGAAACAACACCAGAAACTCCGTTCTGGCACCCTGCCGGGACGGAGAATTGGAGGAGATCATCGCCATCATCATCACCATCGCTTCTCCATCGACCATCCATGTTTCCCCATCTATGAGTGAGTAATACCCCGCTGTAGGCTATGGGGATGGTAGGGATTGGATGAGATTGTTCATGTAATGGCATCAGATTGTTAGGGCATGGTGCCTAGTATCTTTTATTAGTGCTTTATGACTTTGTTGCGACTTGTTGTGCTTAATGCTTGTCACTAGGGCCCGAGTGCCATGATTTCAGATCTGAACATGTTATTGATTGATTATGATAGTATTGTTTTTTGGTCTTATCTACAAGTTGTTTACACACGTTGTTGCCCGGAACCAATGGCCCCGAAGTGACAGAAATCGGGATAACCAGAGGGAATGGCTTTGATGTGAGGATCACATGTGTTCATGGAGTGTTAATGCTTTGCTCCGATGCTCTATTAAAAGGAGCACCTTAATTTCCAGTAGTTCCCTTAAGGCCCCGCTGCAAACGGGCTGGCTGGACAAAAGATGTTGTGCAAGTTCTCATTGCGAGCACGTATGACTATATATGGAACACATGCCTAGGATTATCTAGTACTTGGATGCTTTATCTTATTTATCTGCAATTGCCCTATGTTCTGATTGCTATATGAATTGTCTTGTCCATGCAACGCCCGTCCATCCATCCCTATGCCTATCACACTCGAATCCTATTTTTTGCTGCTATTGTTACTGCTGTCTTTACTTTACTACTGCTGCTACTTTACTATTCCTACTACAAAACTGTTGCTACTGATAAACTGTTGCGAGCAAGATTGTTTCCAGGTGTAGCTGAATTGACAACTCAGTTGTTAAGGCTTATAAATATTCTTTGGCTCCCCTTGTGTCGAATAAATAAATTGGGTTTCACTTCCCTCGAAAATACTGCGATACACCCCCTATACTTGTGGGTCATCACACATCTAGTACCTTAGAGATTTCTGTCACTTTCCCAGATTACTAGAGCCATGAACCCACTATCGAGCATAAATACCCCCTCTTGGAGTTGCTAGCATCTACTCGGCCAAGATAGCTACTAACAACGGAGGGCATGCAAGATCACAAATAAGAAAGACATGATAGAATCAATAATCAATCTGAAATAGCATCTCAATATCCATCGGATCCCCCCAAACACAACATGTATGATTACAAGTAGATGATCTTGATCATGAACGGAGCTCGCAAGATCTAAACATGGTAGCACAAAGGATAAGAACCAACCATCTAGCTACTACATGGACCCGTAGTCCAGGGATGAACTACTCACGCATCACACCAGAGGCAGGCATGGTGATGAAGAAGGCCTCCAGGGTGATCTCTCCCCTTCGACAGGGTGCCGGGAAGAGCTTCAGATCCCTCCGGATCTAGGGATGGAGATGGCGGCGGCTACAGACTCTTTCGTGGAATTTTGATCCAGGTACTTAGGGTTTCTGTATCGGAGGCTTCTTATAGGTGAAAGGGGAGGCCGAGGGGGTGCCCGAGGCGGCTGCCTTACCCCCAGGCACGGACCATGCCTGGTCGCGTGGCCAGGTGGTGTGGCCGGCCCCTGGCCCGTCTCCGTCTCATCTTGTGGCTCCATTTTCCCCTCGGTGAAATATTGACTTTGGCTTTTGTCCCGTCCAATTCCGAGAATATTCATTTTTTGGCTTTTCTGGAACCAAAAATAGCAGAAAACAGGCAACTAGCACTGTGGAATCTTGTTAATAGGTTAGTTCCAGAAAATGTATAAAAATACTCCAAAATGTGGACAAAACATAAGAAAGTAGATACAAAACAAGCATGGAACATCAAAAATTATAGATACTTTTGCAATGTATCAGGGCCGAGGAAGCCGCAACATCAGCGCTCCCGTTTCCCACACACATCGCCAATTGACGAGGGGTTAACTCATCAATGCCCATCCCAGATGGACTTAGGTTCGAGGAAGTGGGGAGCGCTAGAGGCATCGATAGACTAGCAAACAAGCACACAGGGGACACGAGGTTTACCCAGGTTCAGGCCTCGCAGAGGACCCTACTCCTGCTTGTCTTCTCTTCAAATTATCGAGGAGTCAAAAATTACAGGGGTGCGCAGATGCAATCGGACGATGGTGTGGAAACTAGGGTTGCGGATATCCTCCTCGCCGCCCCCTCCTAGCCTTTATATAGATAGGCTAGGTCTTGGGATAGCAGGCCGATTCGGTTACATATTAGGGTTTCCCCTTTAAACTTCTATCTTGTATTTGTCGTATTCTGCAAGGAGTCGAAGTCTCCCAAGTCACCTGAATCTCGACTGGGCCTGAGCAACATCGTGGGCTTCTTTTGGGATGGACCATATATGCTGATCTCAAGTACCTATAGGATATACCCATGTCACCAGGTATGATCAATTTCTTGAGAAATAGAAGTACAAGTTTGTGGGGATAGACTTGGAGTACACCGGTGCAAAGAAGCGAAAAGATCCTCCACAAGAGATCACCGTCGTGCAAATCGCCATACATGATAAGGTCCTCGTTTACCACTTCTGCAGGTATGTGACATTTAAATTTGAGATCACCACTTCTGCATCCCTTGTTCCCTTACATCCCTAAAACCCTCTAACCGCAGGAGTAAACCAACTGAGAAGCATTGTCTGGCTCTAGTCGAATTCTTCTGTAGGAAAGGGATAACTTTCACTAGCATGGATATCACAAACGACACAACTATGTTTTCTCGTGTGTTGATAAAAATCCCACATGGGTACCACATCGACATCCAAAATCTATACAAGATCAAATGATACCCAGCGAAGGATGGCACGGGTGATCTGACAACGGAAATCATCGATAGATCCTATGCAAAACTGAAGAAATTTAAGCCAAGTGACGATGACTACGAGGAGTGGAAGCCAAAGATGCCTACATGCCTACATGGGATGATTAAGACAGGGTTTTTCATGACAGAGCTATGCCCCGGTTGCAAGCTAGCCCAGGAGAAGAAGTGTGACGAGGACAAAAAGCGTTATCAGGACAAGCAGGGATCTTGGAACAGTGGCGACAGCAAGTGGTTGAAGGGGAAGCAAGTCAAGGATGACAATAAGTGGTAGTGATAAATTATGTGTTTGAACTAGATTAGTTTATAGTTTATTTTGTGTATGTAGTATATATTTTGGGATGTATATATTAGTTTGGGATCTAAGCGCTGGAAGAACTTGCATGTATGTATGTGTTTTCCTATATGATATACGTACAAAAGTGTGATGGGGTGTTGAGATAGGCATTATCTAGGCTCCTGGTGAGCATGGTCACTCACATATATCGATATGCACATGATCCAGCATCTTCTTGGGCTCAAACGTTGGTATTGCACCTAAAACTAACCAAAATAAAGAAGGATAAAAAACCATTTTTCAACCCTCATTTGGATAAATAATCTAGGGGTAGATTGTTGATGTCTATGCACTTCTATTCTTGTAGACAGTTGTTGGGGCTCCAAGTGCAGAGGTTTGTAGGACAGCAACAAGTTTTCCCTTAAGTGGATCACCCAAGGTTTATCGAACTCAGGGAGGAAGTTGTCAAAGGTATTCCCTCTCAAGCAAAACTGCAATCAAGATACAAGAAGTCTCTTGTGTCCCCAACACACCCAATAGACTTGTCAGGTGTATAGGTGCACTAGTTCGGCGATGAGATAGTGAAATACAAGTGGTATGGATATAAGAAAACGGTGCTAGAAAATACTTTGATGGCGTGGAAGAGACTAAAGGCAAACTGAAATAAAGAAGGAAGCAAGCAAACATGTAACAGATCTAGTAGCAAACGGTGTTTCAATGCTTAGAAACAAGGCCTAGGGATCATACTTTCACTAGTGAACACTCTCATATAAATATATTCTCTTCATTATACTACTCTTAACTACTCTCCGGTTGGACAGTCTAATCGATGGTAGGGCTATAACAGCACACCTCAAAGTAAGTCTTTCCCATCTAGATAACCCCACACTATCACCTTGAGTACTAGATGAGTCCAACAAACACCACAATTTCATAAAGACATCCAACTCCAAATATAACTCATAACAAGTATTTGTAATCTCTAGCCTAAGTGCCACCATGGTATGCACGCTGTCACTTTCACACACATGGGGAGAGCAGAGATCTATTAAAGCACTTGAGTAGCAAGGAAGATCTACTTGATTACAAAGCTCACGATCATGATAAGATCATGCATAGAGAGAGAGATGAACACATAGCTACCGGTAGAACCCTTAGCCTCGAGAGAGAACTACTCCCTCCTCATCATGGGAATCAGCAATGGTGATGGAGATGGTGGTGGAGATCGACGGAGATGGCTCCGGGGGCACTTCCCCGTCCCAGCAGGGTGCCGGAACAGAGACTTTCTGTCCCCCGAATCTCCCCTTCAGTTGCGGCGGTGCTGTGGAACTTTTCATGGATTTCTGATTGACTCCTTAGGGTTTATGCATCAGGAGGCTTCTTATAGGCGAAGAGGCAAGGTCGGTGGAGTGCCAGGGAGCCCACACCCACCTGGTGGCGCGGCCAGGGCTAGCCCGCAGCACCATATGGTATGGCCACCCTGTGGCCCCCCTCCGGCTCTCCTTCTGGCTCCGTGAGTCTTTCGGGAAAATAGTAACTTTGGCTTTTGTCCCGTCCAATTCTGAGAATATTCATTTTCTGACTTCCTGGAACCAAAACTGCAGAAAACAGGCAACTGGCACTGTGGCATCTTGTTAATAGGTTAGTTCCAGAAATCATATGAAAAGTACTCCAAAGTTGGAACAAAACACAAGAAGTGGATAAAACCAAGCATGGAACATCAAAAATTATAGATACATTTGCAATGTATCAACATCCCAAAGCTTAACTCATGCTCGTCCTCAAGTAGGTAAGTGATAAAAAGAAAGAATAATTTTTGAGGTGACATGCACCATCAAAGACTTGATCAAAGTATTTGTAAAACATTCAAAGCTGGGATCATAGTACTTCAATCATAACATGAAAGACAAAGTTCTAGCAATAAGCAAAGAAACTGTGATCCAACATGAAAAGGCACAAACAAAAGATTCATGAATAACAATGCTTTGCAAGACGTTTGTTTGTTTCACATAAAGAAAACATAGCATAATAGTATTCAGCTTATCCCTCAATAGAGTAGCAAATATAAATGCATAGGACACCTTCAAAGTTCATAAGTGTGACTAGATACAATAGTTTAAAACAAGCAATATCAAGTTATGCATCAATCAACTAGTCTTGGGACAATGCACATAGAACTAAGAATGGCCACTATGCTCTCAAAGTAGGTGCATAAAGATAGAAGGTGGAGATTCAATATAATGGTGGAAGAAAGGCCTTTTTATAAAAGGAAGTAGGGATTCAAGTCTCATAAAGAACTTCCAAAAATTATGGTACTTATAGCTTTCAGCTCTCATTGCCCCTATCATAAGCATCTTGAAGTGATTAAGGTTAAAGTGAACAAACTATGGTGTACATGCTTGATGAAGTATAAGTCAGAAATCTCATGTCCCTTGTATACGAGGGCCGCTCCTCATGCTACTCAAGTTTAGTCACCGGTAAGTTCTTGTCATTGTAAGTACATGTGTATCATAGAGAACCGTCAACGGGGTACCCCTTGCCCGATGATACGGAAGAATCCCCATATCAAAATGACAAGGTAAGCAGACAACAAGCATCTCAGCAATCTTCTTATTTACCATGGGAATATGGTGCTTTTTTCTCTCTTTCCTCTTTTCATAATATCTCTTTTTTTTCTTCTCTCTTTTTTTTCTCTATATAGGACTCTTTTTTTATAAGAAGAATGCTTCATAGACAGCTCATTATGGTTACGCTGCAGGTTTCCACCATGTCAGCATGGATTAGACCAGCGGCCCAGGCGTTTCTCTAACACATATACATAACTCCATGGACTTACAAGCTCCCCTTTCATTTCACACCGACGACATCCATATACAAAAGAGCATGATATCAACTAGGTACAAGGTACCAAGTGCAATGTTGAAAGCGTTACCCATGACATCATGGTTCTGCTAATCCGCAAAAAATAAGTGCAAGCATATACAACATAGACGACACAATGGTTCAAGTTTATTAAGGGCAAGAAAAGTAAAGTGTGCCATCAAGTTCGTGAGAGCTTTAATCACTAGTTTTCACATAACAAGTTTAATTTGGAAGGTAAACAAAAGCATGAATATACTTGGAATAGCATAAGCTAGTAGGTAGGTATGGTGGACTCTTTGGAATAACTTGGTTTAGGGAGTTGGATGCTTGAGTGGAACTCATACTTTGTTGTGGAGGCTATCAAAAGACTAGGAGCGACAAACTAAGAGAGCAATAATGGCCATAATCATGTAGAGCGATAAAACATCATTGATCAAAGCATAAAGTGATACTACAAGTTGAAAACTAAAGGATCATAAAGGCTATCGTGACTTGAGATAGTCATAACATGGTGTGAGCATGTGCCAAGTCAACCCAAATAAAGCATCAAAGGAGAATACCACTATAGTATGCTTTAATATGCTAAAACAACGCATGATTCACCCAAGGCACATTAAGAAATCTCAATTGATTATAAAAAGTCATGCTATAGCAAAGAATACTAAGCATAAAGCCAAAACAATATCAAGCATGGCATGACAAAGCATAGGCCACAGTCAAAAACGAGCTCTTTTTACCACAAAAGCATGAACTTTCCTACTCTTTTCCAAACCAAACCAAAATATTTGCAAACGAATGTATGAAAGAGGGGGTCCAACCAATTTATTCAGAAAACTAAGCAAACAAAAGGAAACAAAAAACAAAAACGAAAAAGAAGACGCTCCGAGAAAAACACAACTGTGCATGAAACAATAAAAATGAAGCATTTGGAAGAAACCTGGAATTTTTATTGATGAAGAAGGGGATGCCTTGGGCATCCCCAAGCTTTGACGCTTGTACTTATTAGATATTTCTTGGGGTGACATGCGTGGCATCCCCAAGCTTGAGCTTTATTCCATCCTTCATCTCATTACTCATGCCTTCCATACACCTGAAATTTTCCTTCATACAAAACTTCACACAATCTCATTAGCAACATTAGTGCACTTAAGATAAATAAGTCTTAAGGTTCAGTTCCAACACCAAATAAACTTCCATTAGAACACTAGCTACCGTAGCACTTCCCTAAAAAATCTCAATTCCCCAAAAGAACTCAAAAAGGAACCAACAAGAAGCAAATGCAAATAATGGCAGAAATCTATCAAAACAGACCAGCAGGGAAAGACGAATTTTTTCCAAGACCTACTGTTGCTCAAATAAAAAAGTGCTGAACTAATGAAAGTTAGATAACAACATGGGGCAGAAGAACATAAATTCACGCCTCAAAAAGACGTTCAGACATTTTACACGAATTTTTACGGTGAAGCACAGAAATCTGTTTCGGGACAGCAACTTTCCCAATCATTACTTCTCTCTCATTAGAGGTTACTCTTGGCACAAAAAAGCAAATAAAAAGGATAAGGAGCGGTTATTACTGAATTAGTAACTTCCAAGACTCAACTAAAACTTTTGGGTTATCTCCCAATAAGTACTTTTCTTTAACGCTTTTAAGTTTGGCATGATAGTTTGAGAAGATGCTCACATAAGAAATATGAATTGAAGTAAAAGAGAACATCAAGATGAAAATTCAAAGCACATTTAAGTCTAACCCACTTCCTATGCATAGGAATCTTGTAAAGAAACAAGTCATGAAAGCACAAAGCAACAAGCATAGGAAAGCAAAACAAGTGCAACTTCAAGATTTTCAACATAAAGAGGGGAAACTTAATATTGTTGAGATGCATAAAACCATTTTTCCCCCGCTCATAATAACTTTCAGTAGCATCATGAATAAAAGTAAAAATATAACTATCACAAGAAACATTCTTATCATGAGCCACATGCATATAATAATTATTACTCTCCATATAAGAATAGTCATTCTTATTAATTGTAGTGGGAGCAAAATCAACAAAATAGCTATCATTATTATTCTCATCACCATAATCATCAAATATAGGAGGCATATTGTAATCATAATTAACTTTCTCCTCAATAGTAGGTGGGATGAAAATATTATACTCATCATTGTAATCATCATATATTGGAGGCATAGTATCATCAAAGTAAATTTTCTCCTCCATGCTAGGGGGACTAAAAAGGTCATTCTCATCAAAACCAACTTCCCCAAGCTTGGACTTTTCCATAGCATTAGCAATAATGGTGTCCAAAGAATTCATACTAACAACATTGCTACTAGCATGCAAATAAAGTTCCATAGGTTTTTTAATTTACTCTTCAAACACTTCATGTCCTAACTCAATATAAATACTATAAAGCTCTCTAATTTATTTGTTGTTTTCCATTAAGCCTAACTAGTGAAAACAAGAAACAAAAAGACAAAATTGCAGAATCTAAAGGAAATAACTTCGAGTACTCACACCAGAAAATAGGCGTTTGCCGTGGGAGGTTCTTCTTAATCCTCCGGTGTGAATACCTTTTACCTTTCCTCCCCGGAAACGGCGCTAGAAAATAGCTTGATGTCTACGCACTTCTATTCTTGTAGACAGTTGTTGGGCCTCCAAGTGCAGAGGTTTGTAGGACAGCAGCAAGTTTTCCCTTAAGTGGATCACCCAAGGTTTATCAAACTCAGGGAGGAAGTGGTCAAAGGTATTCCCTCTCAAGCAACCCTGCAATCAAGATACAAGAAGTCTCTTGTGTCCCCAACACACCCAATACACTTGTTAGGTGTATAGGTGCACTAGTTCGGCGAAGAGATAGTGAAATACAAGTGGTATGGATATAAGAAAACGGTGCTAGAAAATACTTTGATGACGTGGAAGAGACTAAAGGCAAACTGAAATAAAGAAGGAAGCAAGCAAACATGTAACATATCTAGTAGCAAACGATGTTTCAATTCTTAGAAACAAGGCCTAGGGATCATACTTTCACTAGTGAACACTCTCATATAAATATATTCTCTTCACGATTCTACTCTTAACTACTCTCCGGTTGGACACTCTAATCGATGGTAGGGCTATAACAACACACCTCAAAGTAAGTCTTTCCCATCTAGATAACCCCACACTGTCACCTTGAGTACTAGATGAGCCCAACAAACACCACAATTTCATAAAGACATCCAACTCCAAATATAACTCATAACAAGTATTTGTAATCTCTAGCCTAAGTGCCACCATGGTGTGCACGATGTCACTTTCACACACATGGGGAGAGCAGAGATCTATTAAAGCACTTGAGTAGCAAGGTAGATCTACTTGATTACAAAGCTCATGATCACAATAAGATCATGCATATATAGAGAGAGATGAACACATAGCTACAGGTAGAACCCTTAGACTCGAGAGAGAACTACTCCCTCCTCATCATCGGAATCAGCAGTGGTGATGGAGATGGTGGTGGAGATCGATGGAGATGGCTCTGGGGGCACTTCCCTGTCCCAGCAGGGTGCCGGAACAGAGACTTTCTGTCCCCCGAATCTCCCCTTCAGTGGCGGTGGTGTTGCAGAACTTTTCGTGGATTTCTGATTGACTCCTTAGGGTTTATGCATCGGGAGGCTTCTTATAGGCGAAGAGGCAAACTCGGTGGAGTGCCAGGGGGCCCACACCACCTGGTGGCACGGTCAGGGCTAGCCCGCACCACCATATGGTGTGGCCACCCTGTGGCCCCCCTCCGGCTCTCCTTCTGGCTCCGTGAGTCTTCCGGGAAAATAGTAACTTTGGCTTTTGTCCCGTCCAATTCTGAGAATATTCATTTTCTGACTTCCTGGAACCAAAACAGCAGAAAATAGGCAACTGGCACTGTGGCATCTTGTTAATAGGTTAGTCCAAGAAATCATATGAAAATTACTCCAAAGTTGGAACAAAACACAAGAAAGTGGATAAAACCAAGCATGGAACATCAAAAATTATAGATACATTTGCAATGTATCAATCATCTATGGGGCCCATGGTCTAGGGTTTTGTTGAAAACCGAGCATCGGAGCGTCTGAATCCCTCCATATCTTGCATGTATTTCTAGAATATGTACAAAAGTTGAGATAGGTATCATCAAGGAAACTTTATTGGATTTTGTGATGCAACTTTTCCTATGTGTTTTTGGTCTATGTGATACCATATGGTTGGACACATGGATCCCCTAGAGTCATTAGTTGCATGTGTGTTCTCTTCCTAAACCACATTGATATATCCACTAGAGTCATTGATCCACATGAACACATTGCATGTGTTCTTTTCCAAAACCAGAATGATATTTACATGCATGACCACACACACATACTCCGGTGGATTATTCTGTGATGCATGCAATTTCTGTCATACTGGTGCAACATGCAATGTGGAAGCTGTTTTCCTATGTGTTTTTGGTCTCTGTAACCATGGTTGAATTTGACACATGGATCCCCTAGAGTCATTGCATGATGTGTGTTCTTTTCCTATATATATCCACTAGATTCATTGATCCACATGACTACATTCCATGTGCTCTTTTCCAAAACCACATGATATCTACATGCATGACCACACACATAATCCATTAGATTCTGTGATGCAACTTCTATCACACTGGTGCAACATGCAATATGTGTGGAAGTTGCTTTCCTATGTGTTTTTGGTCTCTGCGACCATGCATGGTTTAATTTGACATATGGATCCCCTAGATCCATTGCATGATGTGTGTTCTTTTCCTAAACCGGTACACACCGATATATATCCACTATAGTCGCTGATCCATCACAAAACCACATTGCATATATGTACACTATTCTTTTCCAGAACCACAATGATATCTCTACATATGCATGACCACACACATGCATATAATCAAGTGGATTCTGTGTTGATGCACAACTTCTATCACACTAGTGGAACCATGAATGCAATGTGGAAGCTCCTTTATTTAATTCCTCTGTGTTTTTGGTCTCTATGACTATGGATCTCTCCTAGAGTCATATTGCATGCATGTGTTCTTTTCATAACCCACATTAATATGGCCACTACAGTCATTGATAGATCCACATGATGACCACATTGCATGTTTTCTTTTTCCAATAATACCACATTGATATCTACATGACCACACACACTTTGTAATGCAACTTCTATCACACTGGTGCAACATGCAATGTGTGGAAGCTGCTTTTCCTATGTGTTTGGTCTCTATGACCATGGTTGTACACATGGAGCCCCTAGAGTCATTGCATGTGTTCTTTTCCTAAACCACGTTGATATCCACACTACTAGATGTCATTGATCCACACATGACCATATTGCATGTGTTCTTTTCCAAAACCACATCGATATATCTACATGAGCACACACACTAGTGGATTATGTGATGCAAATTCAGTCACACACACACACTGGTACAACATGCAATATGTGGAAGCTATTTTCCTATGTGTTTTTTTGACTCTGTGAGACCATGCATGGTTTGACACATGGATCCCCTAACTGCTAGAATCATTAATTAATTACATGTGTGCGTTATCTTCCTAAAAACCACACTCATATCCACTAGAGTCATTGATCACATGACTACATTGCATGTGCTCTTTTCCAAAACCACATGGTATCTATATGCATGACCTCACACATACTCTAGTGGATTTTCTGATGCAACTTCTATCACACTGGTGCAACATGCAATATGTGTGGAAGTTGCTTTCCTATGTGTTTTTGGTCTATGTAACCATGCATGGTTTAATTTGACACATGGATCCCCTAGAGACATCGCATGATGTGTGTTCTTTTCCTAAACCAGTACACACTGATATATATCCACTAGAGTCACTGATCCATCATATGACCACATTGCATATATGTACACTGTTCTTTTCCAAAACCACAATGATATCTCTACATATGCATGACCATGCACATGCATATACTGAAGTGGATTATGTGATGTTGCACAACTTCTGTCACACTGGTGCAACCATGCATGCAATGTGGAAGCTCCTTTATTTAATTCCTATGTGTTTTTGGTCCCTATGACCATGGATCTCTCCTAGAGTCATATTGCATGCATGTGTTCTTTTCCCAACCCACATTGATATGGACACCAGAGTAATTGATAGATCCACATGATGACCACATTGATATCTACATGACCACACACACTTTGTGATGCAACTTCTATCACAATGGTGCAACATGCAATGTGTGGAAGCTGCTTTTCCTATGTGTTAGGTCTTTGTGACCATGTTTGTACACATGGAACCCCTAGAGTCATTGCATGCGTTCTTTTCCTAAACCAAATTGATATCCACATTACTAGATGTCACTAATCCACACATGACCACATTAGATGTGTTCTTTTCCAAAACCACATTGATATATTCACATCACCACACACACTAGTGGATTCTGTGATGCAACTTCTGTCACACACACACACACACACACTGGTGCAACATGCAATATGTGGAAGCTTCTTTCTTATGTGTTTTTGGTTCTCTGTGAGACCATGCATGGTTTGACACATGGATCCCCTAGCTGCTAGAGTCATTAATTAATTGCATGTGTATGTTCTCTTCCGAAAAAGCACATTGATATCCACTAGAGTCATTGATCCACATGACTACATTGCATGTGCTATTTTCCAAAACCACATGATATCTACATGCATGACCACACACATACTCTAGTGTATTCTGCGATGCAACTTCTGTCACACTGGTGCAACATGCAATATGTGTGGAAGTTGCTTTCCAGTGTGTTTTTCGTCTCTGTGACCATGCATGGTCTAATTTGACACATGGAACCCCTAGAGACATTGCATGATGTGTGTTCTTTTCCTAAACCAGCACACGCTGATATATATCCACTAGAGTCACTGATGCACATGACCACATTGCATATATGTACACTGTTCTTTTCCAAAACCATAATGATATCTCTACATATGCATGACCACACACATGCATATACTCAAGTGGATTCTGTGATTATGCACAACTTCTGTCACACTGGTGCAACGACCATGCATGTAATGTGGAAGCTCCTTTATTTAATTCCTATGTGTTTTTGGTCTCTATGACCATGGATCTCTCCTAGAGTCATATTGCATGCAAGTTTTCTTTTCCTAACCCACATTGATATGGTCACCAGAGTCATTGATAGATCCACATGATGACCACATTGCATGTGTTCTTTTCCAATAATATACCACATTGATATCTACATGACCACACAAACTCATGTGGATTATGTGATGCAAATTTTGTCACACAGGTGCAACATGCAATGTGGAAGCTGATTTCCTAGCTATATATGTGTTTTTGGTCTTTGTGGCCATAATTTGACACATGGATCCCCTAGAGTCATTGTATGATGTGTTCTTTTCCTAAACCATATTGATATATATCCACTAGTCATTGATCCACATGACCACATTGCATGTGTTCTTTTCCAAAACCACTACATATGCATGATGACCACACACACATACTCTAGTGTATTTTGGGATGCAACTTTTGTCACACACTGGTGCAACATGCAATGTGGAAGCTAACTTTCTTATGTGTTTTTGTCTCTATGACCATAGTTTTTGACACATGGAACCCTAGAGACATTGCATGTGTTATTTTCCTAAACCACATTGATATATATCTACATGATTCTGTAATGCAACTTCTGTCACAAATTGGTCGTGTAACATGGAAGCTGGTTATTTATTTCCTATATGATGTTTAATTTTGGTCTGACACACATGGATCCCCCTAGAGTCATGCATGTGTTCTCTAACCACAATGATATATCCACTACTAGTCATTCACATGACCACATTGCATGTGTTCTTTTCCAAAACCACATTGATATCTACATGTGACCACACATATATAGCTAGGGATTCTGTGACAATGCATGCAACTTCTGTCACACTGGTGGTGCAACACATGGATGTGCAAGCTGCTTTTCCTATGTATTTTGGTCTCTGTGATGCATCTTCTTGGGCTCAAACTTTGATATATACCATATTTGTTGCTACGACCTAAAACTAACCAAAATAAGGATAAAAGTCAATCGTTCAACCCTAATCTGGAGAAATCCATTGTTCAAAACCGCATTTTGAATTTTATCTAAATTTGAATATATTATCCAAAATACGTTACCTCTCTTGAGATCATTATACAAGCCAGAATATAAACTAGTAGTCCACATTATTGCTTTTTTCAAGATTTATTCATCAATAATTTATAGTTTTCTTCACCAGGCCCTTTTAGTGTAGACTTTCTAAAATATGGTTAATTTATTTGAACCCTCCATCATGCATCCGATGGCCAGGACATCAACCCCAAATTTTCAGGTTAGGTCCTCCCGCCCACGCAAAATTTGGCGCCAGCGCAGGTGAGTTTCTACGCAAACAAAAATTTCTCGAGCTATAATTACCTTTGAGCCCACTCGCACAGTGCCAACCAAGCATTCGCAGAAAGGTCATTTACGTAATCTATTCGGAACCCTTTTTATCCCCTCTCCGAAATGAGACTGATCCAAATTTCCCCATCGCCCTCGACACCGTCATCCCCGCCGCCCTCCCCCTTTTCCCCTTGCCCTCCTCGCCATCCTCTCCCTTTTCCCCTCGCTGTTGTCCGTCCCTCCGCCCTCTACCTTTAATCCCCTCGTCTTGTTCCGTCCTTCCAGTAGTAACCTCTCAATCACCCTAGCACAAACCCTAGCCCCTCCTCACCGTCCCGGTCTTCCACCATGTCTGTCGACCTCGCCGGTCGTCCACCTCGCCAACAGCCAGCTTACCTTGTCTACCACCTCACTATACACTTCACCCGCAAGGTCGGCCATCTTGCCGTCCACCTTGTCGTCCATCACGCCGTCGAGCTCGCTGATGGCTCAAGATATGTAGAGCTCGTTGGGAACAGCAAGAGGAAGGTATGATGAGCACAACAGCAAGTTTCCCTCGGTTATGAAACCAAGGTTATCGAACCAGTAGGAGTAAGGAAACAACCCCAAGGTGTTGCTAGCAACTTGGAATCCTGCACAACACAACCACATAACTTTGCCCCAACTTACAGTGAGGTTGTCAATCTCACTGGTTTTGCTGAAAACAATGGATTAAATGTATAGTGTGGAAGATAGTAATTGCTTGCAGAAAGTAAACGGTAAACAGTAGATGGTATATCAATGGTAAAGGAATGGATTGGGGTCCACAGTTCACTAGAGGTGTTTCTCCTTAAGATAATAGCATGTTGGGTGAACAAATTACAGCGGGGCAATTGACAGATTGAGAAAGCATATCAATTCATATACTAGACATCTTGACTCCTACGAGATTTGATTGGGCATTACAACATAATACATAGACCGTAATCCAACTGCATCTATGACTAATAATCCACCTTCAGGTTATCGTCTGAACCCCTTCGAGTATTAAGTTGCAAGCAACAGATAATTGCATTAAGAAAAGTGTGTAAAGTAAACAATACAATTGCCCCATGGACAAAGGATTGTTGTTTTCTCCCTAGTAGCAACAGCACATCTACAACCTTAGAGATTTCGGTCACCTCCCTGGATTACTAGAGGCATGAACCTATTATCGAGCATAAATACTCCATCTTGGAGTTGCAAGCATCTACTTGGCCAAGATAGCTACTAACAACGGAGAGCATGCAAGATCACAAATAACATAGACATGATAGAATCAATAATCAATATGACATAGTATCTCAATATCCATCGGATCCCCGCAAACACAACATATAGGATTACAAATAGATGATCTTGATCATTAACGAAGCTCACAAGATCTAAACATGATAGCACAAAGGAGGAAAACCAACCATCTAGCTACTGTATGGACCCATAGTCCAAGGGTGAACTACTCACGCATCACTCTGGAGGCTGGCATGGTGATGAAGAAGGCCTCCGGGATGATCTCTCCCCTTCGACAGTGTGCCAGGAAGAGCTTTGGATCCCCCTGATCTAGGAATGGAGATGGCGGCGGCTACAGACTCTTTCGTGGATTTTTGATCAGGTCCTTAGGGTTTCTTCATTGGGGTACTTTTATAGGTGAAGGGTTAATGTCGGTGGCCACCTGAGGGACCCACAACATAGAGCGGTGCACCTAGGGGTGGCCACGCCAGCCCTAGGTGTGGCCGCATCATGGCCCCACTTCGGCTGCCCTCCAGACTCCGTGTTCCTTCTGGTAAAATATTGACTTTGGCTTTTGTCCTGTCCAATTCCGAGAATATTTTCCTTACTAGCTTTTCTGAAACCAAAAAAAGCAGAAAACAGGCAACTGGCACTATGGCATCTTGTTAATAGATTAGTTCTAGAAAATGTATGAAAATACCTCAAAGTGTAAACGAAACATAAGAAAGTTGATATAAAACAAGCATGGAGCATCAAAAATTATAGATACGTTTTTGACGTATCAAGCAATCCCAAGCTTAACTCCTGCTCATCCTCGAGTAGGTAAGTGATAAAAAGAATAATTTTTGAGGTGACATGCACCATCACAATCTTGATCAAAGTACTCTAAACATGAACATGAAAGATAGAGTTCTAACAATAAGACATAGCAACTATGTTGTAACATGAAAAGGTACAAACAAGAGATCATGAATAACAATGCATTGAAAGACGTTTGTTTGTTTCACATATAGAAAACATAATAAGAGTGGTATTCATCTTGTCCCTCATGGTATAGCAAAACATAAATGCATAGGACACCTTCAAAGTTCATAAGGGTGACTATATACAAATAATTTAAGAACAAGCAATATCAAAGTTGTGAATCAATCAACAAGTTTTGGGACAATGCACATTAAACTAAGAATGACCACTATGCTCTCTCAATTGGTGCATAAAGATAGAAGATGGAGACTCAACATAAAAGTAAAAAGAAAGGCCCTTCACAGAGGGAAGCAGGGATTTCAAGTTTCATAAAGAGTTTCCAAAAATTATGGTACTTATTAGCTTTCATCTCTCATTGTCCCTATCATAATCATCTTGAGGGGATTAAGGTTAAAGTGACACAAATATGAGGATATGCTTGACAAGTTATAAGTTGAAAATCTCATGCCCCTTGCTTATGAGTACCGAACCTCATGCTAACTTTAGTCACAAGTAAGTTCTTGTCATTGTAAGTACATGTGTATTATGGAGAACCGCCAACGGGGTACCCCTTGCCCCATGACACTGGAGCTTTCCCATATCAAAATGACAAGGCAACAGACAATGAGCATCTCAGCGATATATTTATTTGCTATTTGCATAGGTTTTTATTGAGGATGCTTCACGGAATGCTCACTATAGTTATGATGCAAGTTTCCACCATGATTAGGCATGGCTTAGGCTAGCCGCACAGGCGTTTCTCTAACACACATACAAACTCCATGATCTTACAAGCTCCCCTTTTATTTCACACTGTCGGGATCCATAAACAAAACAACATGATATCACTTGAATAATTAGTGCAATGTTGAAAGCGTTCCCCATGGTAACATGGTTCTGCTAACTCACAACTTATAAAGTGCAAGCATATAAGCAATATAAATGGACACAATGGTTCAAGTTTATTAAGTGCAAGAAAATAAAGTGTGCCATCAGGTTTGTGAGAGCTTTAATCACTAATTTTCACATAACAAGTTTAATTTGGAAGATAGATAAAAACATGAATATACTTGGAATGGTGTAATACACCATGCATAGGAATTTATAGTGGACTCTTTGGAATAACTTGGTTTTCTTGGAGGTTGGATGCATGAGTGGAACTCATACTTGGTACAGGTGGAGGCTAGCAAAAGACTAGGAGTGACCAACTAAGAGAGCAATAATGACCATAATCTTGCAAAGCGACAAGACATTATTAATTAAAGCATAAAGTGATATTACAAGTCAAAAACTAAATGATCATAGAGGCTAAGGTGACTGGTTCATAGTCTTAACATGGATTAAGCATGTGCCAAGTCAACCCAAATAAAGCATCAAAGGAGACTACCACAATATTATGCTTTTGTATGCTAAAACAACGCATGATTCTTTCAAGGCACATTAAGCAATCTCAATTGTTTGGAAGTCATGCTACAGCAATAATAACTAAGCATAAATTCAAAGCAACATCAAACATGACATGATAAAGTCTGGGCCACAGTCAAAACAAGCTTCTTTTGTACCACTTATAAGCATGAAGCTTCCTACTCTTTTCCAACACCAATCAACTTATTTGAAACAACATATGAATGCGGTGGTCCAACCAATTTATTTAAGCAAACAAAACAAAATAAAACTAAAAGAAAAAACAAAGACGCTCCAAGAATAACACAATTGTGCATGAAACAATAAAAAAATGAATTGTTTTAGAAGAAAAACCTAAGATTTTTATTGATGAAGAAGGGGATGCCTTGGGCATCCCCAAGCTTTAACGCTTGTACCTCTTGAATATTTCTTGGGGTGACATGGGTGGCATCCCCAAGCTTGAGATTTTGTCCATACTTCATCTCATCACATTATTCTTCCCTACACTTGAATATTTCCTTCATACAAAACTTCACACAATCTCTATTAGCAACATTAGTGTATTCAAGATAATAAGTCTTTGGGTTTAGTTTCAACACAAGTAAAACTTCCATTAAAACACAAGCTACTGTATCAATTCCTTCTAAAAGGTCAAGTGATCAAAGAGATCTCATAGAAAAAGGAATTAAGAGGCAAATGCAAATAATGGCAGAAATCTGTCAAAACAGACCAGTAGGTAAAAACCGATTTTTTCGAAGACCTTATGTGCTCAAATCGAAAAGTGCTAAACTAAAGAAAGTTAGATAATAACCTGAGGCATAAGCACAGAAAATTAAAGCTCAGTCTGACGTAATTTGATTTTTCACGAATTTTTATAGTGAAGCACAGAAATCTGTTTCGGGACAACAAGTTTCCCAAGTCTTACTTCTCTCTCATTAGAGGTTATTCTTGGCACAAAAACCACACAAAAACAATAAGGAGAGGTTATTATTGAGGCAATAACTTCTAAGACTCAACAAAATAAAAACTTACTAAAAGTAAAAATAATTTGGGTTATCTCCCAATAGTGCTTTTCTTTAACGTCTTTGAGCTAGGCTCAGTAATTTGAGAAGATGATCACATAAGAAATATGAATTGAAGCAAACGAGAGCATCAAGGAGAAAATATGATACACATTTAAGTGTAACCCACTTCCTATGCATAGGAATCTTGTAAGAAAATAAATCAAAGAAGCACATAGTAACAAGAATGGGTAGATAAAACAAGAGCAACTTTGGAACTTTCAATATAAAGAGAGGTTTTTTAGTAACATGAGAATTCCAACAACCATATTTTCCTCTCTCATAATGATTTTCAGTAGCATCATGAACAAACTCAACAATATAAATATCACACTCATCCTCCTTTGGTAACCATGGAGGGCGATCAAATAAGGTATTAGTTAAAGAGTTACTCTTATTGGGCGGTAGACATGGGTAACTGCTCCATTCTTCCTCCTCTTGATCATCACTCTCCGCCTCTTTTTCATCCAATGAGCTTCTAGTTTCAGCAATTTCTTCTTCCATAGGCTCCTGCAAGGCATTAGTCTCTTCCGTTGCTGGAGAGCATCTATTAAGATATTTAAGAATATAGCCATTTTCTTCCTTCTAATTATCAAAGCAAAATTTAAGTATATTATAAACCTCATATTTATAAGGTGCATCATCAGTATTTTCAAGAAAATAAGCAAGTTCGAATGCACCCTTCCAAGCAATAAATTCTTCAATTTGTTCCACATCATAAAAGTCATAATTTCCCATAACATAAGAAGATATGGTAACATTATCATTATACTCACATTGAAAAGGGAGGTGTTTATACCTCCTACAACAACAAGATTTATCAAAGAAATAAGTAACATTATAAGTAGAGCACACGTTTCTAGCAATGGTATACAATTTATTAATTTGTTCCCATAAGTGTTTCCCTTTTTGTGACAAGCGATGTTCCTCATAATATTTTTGTTCTTCCGTGAACCCACCTTGCCAATAAGATCTAGTTTCAAAGAGACCAACCATTAATAGAAAGCATGATAAAGCAAGACAATAACAGACCAACAAAAATAACAACTATAGTAGGAACTATTTTTTTTGTATTTTTGATAAAAAGAAGCAAACAAGTACAACTATTTTTTGTGTGTTTTTGATAAAAAGAACCAAGCAAAACAAAGAAAAATAAACTAGGCAGAACAAAAACAAAGTAAAGAGATTGGTTGTGAGAGACTACCCTTGCAAGAATCTTCTTTCTCCCTGAAAAGTGATTGACGAGGAGGAAGAGATTGAAGCTGTCCTTAACTCCCCGGCAACGGCACCAGAAAAGTGCTTCATGGCTCAAGATATGTAGAGCTCGTTGGACACCCCAAGAGGAAGGTATGATGAGCACAACAGCAAGTTTCCCTCAGTTATGAAACCAAGGTTATCGAACCAGTAGGAGTAAGGAAACAACCCGAAGATGTTGCTAGCAACTTAGAATCCTGCACAACACAACCACAGAACTTTGCCCCAACTTACAGTGAGGTTGTCAATCTCACTGATTTTGCTGAAAACAAAGGATTAAACGTATAGTGTGGAAGATAGCAATTGCTTGTAGAAAGTAAACAGTAAATGGTAAACAGTAGATGGTATATCAATGGTAAAGGAATGAACTGGGGTCCATAGGTCACTAGAGGTGTTTCTCCTTAATATAAATAGCATGTTGGGTGAACAAATTACAGCGGGGCAATTGACAGACTGAGAAAGCATAACAATGCATATACTAGACATCTCGACTCCTACGAGATTTGATTGGGCATTACAACATAATACAACTGCATCTATGACTAGTAATCCACCTTCAGGTTATCGTCCGAACCCCTTCCAGTATTAAGTTGCAAGCAACAGATAAGTGCATTAAGCCAAGTGTGTAAAGTAAACAATATAATTGCCCCATGGACAATGGAATGTTGTTTTTTCCCTAGTAGCAACAGCACATCTACAACCTTAGAGAATTCTTTCACTTCCCTGGATTACTAGAGGCATGAACCTACTATCTAGCATAAATACTCCCTCTTGGAGTTGCAAGCATCTACTTGGCCAAGATAGCTACTAAGAACAGAGAGCATGCAAGATCACAAATAACAAAGACATGATAGAATCAACATATAGGATTACAAATAGATGATCTTGATCATGAACGAAGCTCACAAGATCTAAACATGCTAGCACAAAGGAGGAGACCAACCATCTAGCTACTGTATGGCCCCATAGTCCAAGGGTGAACTAATCACGCATCACTACGGAGTCTGGCATGGTGATGAAGAAGGCCTCTGGGATGATCTCTCCCCTCTGGTGGGGTGCCAGGAAGAGCTTCAGATCCCCTCGATATAGGTATGGAGATGGCGGCGGCTATAGACTCTTTCGTGGATTTTTCATCGGGTCCTTAGGGTTTCTGCATCGGGGTACTTTTATAGGGGAAGGGGCAAGGTCAGTGGCCGCCCGAGGGGCCCACACCATAGGGCGGCACGCCTAGGGGTGGTCGCGCCAGCCCTAGGTGTGGCCGCCTCGTGGCCCCACTTGGGCTGCCCTCGGACTCCGTATTCCTTCTAGTAAAATATTGACTTTGGCTTTTGTCCCGTCCAATTCTGAGAATATTTCCTTACTAGCTTTTCTGAGACCAAAAACAGCAGAAAACAGGCAACTGTCACTGTGGCATCTTGTTAATAGGTTAGTTCCAGAAAATGTATAAAAATACCTCAAAGTGTAAACAAAACATAAGAAAGTTGATATAAAACAAGCATGGAGCATCAAAAATTATAGATATGTGTATGACATATCACGCGTCGTCCACCTCGCCGTCCAGCTCGCCGTCCACCTCGCTGACAAGGCCCGTCACCACACTGATAAGGCCCGTCCACCTCATCGCCCACCTTGTCGACAAGGTCTGCTACCTCACTGTCCAGCTCGATGCCACGTGCCCCGAGTCACTACAAGGAACGAGGTATGAAAAAGGCCCTACAGCCTGCAGGCAAGGAAACACACTCATCCTTGATGCTCATTTTTTTACTTTGCCTAAGAAATGTTGTTCATTATCTTGTTCATGCCACCAGTTTACCTATTTTGTTGCAGTTATTCTCTCTTATTTGTTCTGCCTGTGAAATTGCTTGTGATTTTACAAGTCTTGTGATCAAGGTTGTATTATCTTGTCCGTTGCATTAGTTTGACTGCTTCATGACATGTTTGATGAGCAGAGTATAAATTGTTCATAGTAGTCTGTTTTACATGATGATTACTATTGAACAATCAACATCATATGTCATGACTTGTTTAATTACCTATTTTAATTGCATGAAAGATGCTTATCCTTCTGATTTTAATTGTCCTTCCCTACTTATTAGTGCAACCAGCCAACCAACTGGTAAGTGAGATTCAGAGTATTTGACTTATGATCAGTTTACATACAGATAAAGTTTGCATTATCTTGGTTGTTCCATTACTTTGGCTGCTTCATCCTATGTCTTTTGATCAGAGTATAAATTGCTCATAGTGGACTCTATTACATGATGATTACTATAGAACAATCAGCACCATAAGTTATATTTTGTTTATTTGCAGGATAGTTGCTTATCCTGCTTATGTTTTATTGTGATTATCCTCTTTAACTGCGTGTGATAAAGGTTACACTTGCTTTTTTGCATTAGTTTGGCTGCTTCGTCATAGGCCTTATGATCATAGAAGAAATTGATCATAGTGAGCTTTCACATGATGAGTTCTATAGAACAATTAGTACAGTAGGTTATGTTTCCTGTTTAATTGCACTATTGATGCTTATCCTTCTTATATTTTATTGTCCCACTATGCTTATTACTACAACCAATTGGTGAATTGTCCAGCTTGTTCATCGTCTTGTCTCTTGCTTTGCTTTGGCCTATGATTCAGAGTAGAAGTTCCTCATACTGGATTGTTGTACATTATGATTAGTATAGAACAATCAATACCATAGGACATAGGTTACATTTTTGTAGCTTACTTAAGAGTTGTTTATTCATGATAGAACCACAATTGCATCACATGGAAGAAAGACGGCTAGAAAACATCACGAGAAACAATGCATGGATGCAAAAAAAATGGGTCTTAGGCCCCTTGTTTATGCATCTCCCATTGAATTCTCCCCTAAAAAGCAAGGATGAAGGCTTTGGATCTGACTATTATCATGAAGAGGAGGGAGAGGATGAGTTGGAGGTAGTCCCCTTACTTGCCTACTCATCTTTTGTGTAATTATTTGCATACTTAATTTTCCATATATGTTGTGCTTTTTTATTATCCCGAATTGACTACCTTTGAATTGTGTAGACTGAAAAAACGAAATATAAGAAGAAACCTGTCGGTCAATCAGCTACTTGGAAGCGTGTCTTGGCTAGCATGGCTACCTCGACAGGAAGTACGAGACATACCAGGTCCAAGGGGAATCCGCTAGAAGTACTTCCACCTCCAAGTTCTCCACGATGCCCACCAAGACCGCCAAGTGTTGTGACCTCTTTGCAGGAAACTCAGAGTCCTGCAGATCCTGATGCTCAAGGAGAGAAGGTAGCAACCCAAATCGAGATGGCATCACTCCATGGAACGAAGACAACTGACCAAGACGAGCAGACAGCTGCCCCAGGCAAGCAACCAACTCCCCAAGGAAAGCACATTATATTGTTTGAATGGCACTTATTATATGGTAGAACACTAACTCCACATTATATGTTTGTAGATGATTTTGGCCATCATCCTTCTGAAGACACTATTAAACATGAGGATCCTCAAATTGTCTTGAGGGAAAAATCATGGGGAAGCAGCGTGAGAACATGTCCAAAGGAGGAAAGCTTCCATTTGACATTCCTCTAGGAAGAACTATTGCTTCCAAGGTTGCCACCGAGTGTGCAAAAACAGTCAGGACTGGTATGCCTATCTTCTCTCACTGGAAAGAGTACAAGGAGAGGCCGGATGTCAGAGCAGAGTTCTACGACAGAGTTTCTGTATGTTCTATGACTCAACTGCCCTGTTCTTCTCATGGATGCATCACACCTAGATGTGTAGGTTGCTTGCAACCAATAGTTAATGAGGCACACAAGAATTCAAAGGCATCTCCTGAAGAAGCAGTTTTTTGACCCCCCTCTCACTGAATGAAGTAACAAGGATATCTCATGTTGAACACATGAACAATGCAGAGTGGTGCAAGCTTGTTGATTCTTAGACTGACCCAAGAACTAGGTCAATTCTTATCTACTCAACTTCCCCCTGTTTGTGTTTAACCAGGAGTGCCTCTTATACTCTATGCTCTCTCTTTGTGTAGGCCCGTTGTCTAATAAAAAGGCAAACAAGAAATAGACAACCTTATCGCAGTGACTTGTTTTTCTATGACAGTCGGGGCTTCTCCAATCATAGTGTGAAAAAAGCAATAGTAAGCCCTCCAGAATACTTTTAATCTTTCTCATCTTCCAAAATTTCAATGTCATATTTGTCTCTGAAATGAGTATGATCAACTTGTAATTTGCTGGCTATTTTTCTAATGTTTGATTCTATTCCTAAAACTCAATAGGCAACCATGGAAAGCAAGATGGCGCCTAATGCTATAGAAGATATCACTGAGGGTGAGAAACTTCCTTCCACCGATGTGGTGCACTATGCGCTATCGCAGGACACTAGCATCCATTCTTCAAGACCAACCAAGACTCTCCTTGAAGCGCAACTCGTGGCTCAGAGAGTAGGGAATGCGATACTGCGCAGTGCCATTATGGGGTTGCAGACGGAGAAACCAGATGGCAAGGCAAAAGCCCTAAAGGAAGCGCATGAAGTGTGGAAGAAGCTATACCAGGTCCATCTTTGTCATCTTTGTATAATTCAATACCATGTTTGTCCATGAAGATGTGCTTGGAATTTGCTTGCTAGTTTTCCAATGTTTGCTTCAATAACTATTAGGCACCCACTAGAAGCACGGTGGCACCATCTTCTATAGAAGATGGCATTGATGATCAACCCCTTACTTCCACCGATGAAAGCATCCATGCTTAAGACCAACCAGCTCTCTCGTTGAAGCACGACTAGGGGATGAGAGAGCAGCGAATGAGGCACTAGGCAGACACATTGCATCATTGCTGAAGGAGATAGAAGCAAAGAATGAAGTCCGAAAAGCACTTTTGAACTTCGCAAACCTTATAAATGCATCACTTCAGCAATTCCTAGCTATATTGCGTAAGTGAACTAGTGGTGGGACTAAAAGCTTGTTAGGCTCTTTTCTTTATTTTATTGGAAACTTATGTGCGAACCTATTTATGTCACCTGAAACATGCACCCTGCAATTTCTGTCATTTTGATCTGAATGGTGCAATCCAGCAAAGTTGCTAGCACTCTTCTCTGACGTAAATGAAAACGTCATGCTTGTTTAGTTGATGAAAATATTTCCATCACCGATACACGCCGACATGGCGCACTTTCACTCATCAACGTCCTCGACGAAACAGAAACACCATCTCTTCTGCCCTAACGAATTGAGTTTGTCATGTGTTGGAGATATGTGTCCAGCTCCGATTGGTACACGATTCGTGCTGCAGATGGACCACGTGTTTCCTTCCTATTGGTACACATGTCACCCTGACGGTCGGCCATGCCTAAGCTGGTCAGCTTATTGCCATTACGAAAACGAAATTCCTCTCCGCCAGCGTGACAAAATTGGAAGGATGACATAAGCAAATGAATGAATGACGTCAGCAAATGGCGCTAGCGGAATCAGGTCGTGACGGGAAAAAATGTCAAGAAGTAGATGATGTCGTAGACGGCGAACATGAAGGTAGCAAACATCGTTGATGGCAGCTCGTGGTGCCATCCTCCATGTGGCATCGTTCATGACGAAATAAAAACGTTCAGTTTGTCACGACGAGGACGTTACGGACGGCACGTGATGTTATCACACAGAAAAAACATCATGGATTGAATTATGATGTGATGTTAGTGACCTATTTTTTCATCACAGAATTCGTCGCGGATGGTCATCTACGATTTTTTGACCCCTATCCACAACGATATCAGATCGTCATGAACCACCCAGATTCTTATAGTGAAGACTTTACAAACCTTACCTATACTTCATAAATCTTTAATTGCATCTGTAATTAATTAATTGGTGTAGGAAACATAGAAAAAATAAAAAATAACTTCTTTTCATTTATTTGGTGTACAAAACAGGAACAGTTCGAAAATCTTAATTACCTTAATTATTCTGTGTACAAAATAGAGAAAACATAAAAAAATAACTTCTTTGAATTTATTCGGTGTACAAAACGACGAACAAAATAGGAAAAAGTTCACAAATCTTAAGTACCTTAATTATTCGGTGTACAATCAAAACAACAAACAAAATAGGAACACTTCACAATGGTAATCACATTAGACATCTTTAGCCAGTTCCTCTAGTTTCTCCTGAACCGCCGCTAGCACATCTTAATCACGTTTACCTTATCTCGTACTTCCTGTCGTCCTTGCAGATTTTGCTGAAACTCTTGGTCGGACACCTTCAATTTCATGGGATAGGTAAGCTTCCACATCGCCAGCAATACATGAGAAATCTCCAGCGACTGTGATCCATCAATCTAGTCCACCATGTGTAACTTAGGTGATTTATAGTGGCAACCCATGAACTTGCAGCCCGTGTCCACGCCCTCATATGCCACGAGACAACATTGCAACAAACCGCAGTCGCACTGCCTCCATATCTTATCTATGCCATTCTAGCAGTCATTATGGATCTAATTAGACACTTTGTTGGTCTACGAAGAACATCCCCGATTGTTCCTAATTGAGATCGATCGAATAATCCAACAATAATAGTTATGGATGAATAAAATCAACAAATGGAGGATAATGTACGATGTCACCACCATGCTCAACTTTACTATCGTCGATGCACATCATCATGTTTTTGCACCAATGTTGGCACCGCCACTATAGCTGCTGCATGACCGGATGAATCAAATGTCCATCGCGCGAGATGGGATGATATGGTGCACGGACAATGATGATTGGGCCGCTATGAGTGTGTGAGCGGTAGTGGACGATGGTTGTAAGGAGAAAACAGCTTGTGGTAGGTCACACATGTCATAGAGACATGCTTGAGTAGTTAGATCCGCGTGAACGTCTCGAAACAAACACGACGCAAAATTAAATACTACTATTTTCATGGCGCGGAAATCACGAGCGCCATTATTATGTCTAATCTACCGCGGCACTCCAATATACCGGTATCGAGTGTGCCATAACGTATAAGTAACATCTGTGAAAAAATTGTGCCGCAATAGCCCATCAGCTGCGCAACCAACTTTTGTCGGTTCTTTTTGCTTATGCCACCCCAAGAATCTGCTTGGTATGGGGAAATGTTTGTAGTGACTGTTCAAATGAATTCATAAAGTAAGTATTAATTAGAGTAAATAACAACTCTAGATTGTTTCGGCTCAAACTATTATCCAAGTCATTCTGATTCTTTTTGGCTGTGGGATGGACGACGGAAAGGACACGTGACAAGGTTGCAATGGAGTCCTGCTCTTCCGGGAGGCGAAACCCTCTACGGGCAAGGACACAAGATTCTTGGCTCGGACAGGTTTCACACGCAATGGCGTACCCCAAATCGCAGGACAGTGGATCATGCGTGCTCTATGGGTCCACCGTCAGTGTACGCGGGTTGTATCGCGCTCGATGCGATGTGTTCTCGGCATGACATGCCTCCCGATGGGGCCTGTCAAGAACTGACATGATCCCATAGCCCATGCTGACGACGGTTTCTCACGGTCATGAGGCTCACCCAGAGCCGACGTGGTTTCGTGAGCCCATGTCTCCTATGGTTTTCCGCGTACGTGGGCCCATCTAGAGCCGTTGTGGCATGGTAGACTCTAGCCGCCCGCGTTTTCTCGTTCCTCTGGGGTCCTCTCCTAGCCCACGTGGTGGCATAAACTCAGACTGCTAGGCAGCATATGATATAGATGATGCGGATTTTTGCGATCAGATGGCCTACTTGGAAGCATAGATCGTAGACGTATGCAGATTCTCACGGAGAGATCATACAGTCGGTACCGTTTATAACCGAGTTGGCACCGTTGTATGTACCATTTGTACATGAGGTGGCAGCATAGACCGTATACGTCCGCGGGTTCTCACGGCAAAACCATATTGTAGGTACCATTAATAACCGAGTTGGCAGCGTATGCTCTTGCCGGTAGTGGGTTATCGTTGTGAGATAGTTATTGTTCACACCATGACCTATGCTTTTCTTCTTACGGGTTTTCGCGCAGTGCTTAGAGTATAAGAACACTCTCGTTATTTTCTCGATGCTCGACGCTTTAGATAGTCTCTATCCTCTTCCATATCCACCTCCTCTTTCTTCCTCACTACCGAGTTAGAGAGGACTCTTCTCGATCATCGTATTCTTCCCAATATGCGGAGTGCGACATGTGGTGTACAATAAGTCTTCGTTACTCTCGCCACCTGCATGGTAACTTTCGCTTTATTTTTTGGCTCTTCCCCATTCTCTTCTATGCATTCTTTGCTGGCTGTCCATTTACATTTTGTTGTAGGTTCTGCTCCTTCAGTTTGTTGACACGTACGTTCGGTCTACGTTTACGCAACATGTATTTATGGCCGTTCAGCTCCATATTTTCTTTTCTTATTTTCTTATATGTATTCTATCATTGTATTTTCAATGTTGATGGTTTTCTTTTCGTGTTTTCATTTCCTTCACAGCTCTTCCAGGTCTGTACTAAGTTGCTCCTTATACACGCTACTAGGAGGTAGGTATCTCTTTTCCAACATGGTTTTTCAGTTTTTTCTGCCTTTTAAGTTTTGTCTATTTTTTGATAAGCCTTTTTACTGATAGATAGATGTTTTGCTTCTTTGTAGGTGTGCATGTTGGGTTGTCTTATTTTTCTGTCTATGTTAAGCGCGTCGAGCGGACACGGAGTGGTAAGTGACACCTCTATCGTTCTATATTTTCTTCACACGATGCTGACGATAGTGTCTTTCATTTTTTAGTACATATAAGTGGTAAGTGACACCTTTGTCGTTTGATCACGTGTTCTTTCTAATATGACCTAAACGGCGGTTCCATATATAAGTGGAATTGAAATCATATAGCATTGTGGCTTTTATCATCATTGTTATGGATGTGTATTTTACCAACATGATTTATAATAACTAATTCATCTTCTATGAATATGGTCATAATTTTAAAAACCATTTGTTTTTATCAGACCAAAACAAAATAACAATTTATTAAGTTCCTTTAGAATAAATCTAGATGGCTAGGTAGAGCGAACGATGAACACAATAACATTTTATTATTGTTCTCGACGCACATCTTACCATTTTCTTTTCTAGTCACTCAAGCCATTAATTGTATTCATTTATTGATTTGTATGGTAGTCCATACCAACCAACTAGTACAAATACAAAAGAATTACATTGTGTGACCAGTAGAGAATTACATTCATCATAAGTATATACCAAATACACACCCGAGCTAGAATTTCTATACTCTTCTTTATACCAAATACTTTTGAAGTTCCTCTTTTGGTTTCCTCCTTATTCATAAGAAATTCTCATCTCAAACATGGTGTCAACAGTTTTGACATATATTCCTAGGCGTGTTTAGTCAAGAACTACCATACTCAGACTTACACTTTGAATTTGATCATCATATGACACATTTTCTTTTGGATTTTACTATTAGCAATCTTTTAGTGTGATGAGAAAATCACTCACACTCTTTATCCATCCCATCATGACAACTTCATGATGAAGCTACCTTATCTTAATCGGATTAGATATGTAAATATTATAAGTGTCCAACTGTTTTGATAATCGGGACACCCAGCGTTTACCCTTCATACATACTCATACATTTATGAGTTGATGTAATCTCACTAATTTATATTCCACCATATTGCAGCAAAACAAAGTCTTAGACATCACATACATATTGTATGTTTCCTGTTTTTGAAAACAACCTTTTCAACTCCTTATATAACATTGTTTCCTAAATAAATTTGGAGAAAATATTTTTAATGGACACAAGTATGATTTAGATGCTAATTAAATCATTGCTCTTTATATTTGAATCACTTAGAGCAATCTAAGGTTTACTGAAAATTTGTAATAGGAATTTATCTTTTCTATATTTTTTTTAACAATACGGTATCAGTCTGTAGTGTGAATATCAGTTTTAACGATTTCCAATCTCAACTACAGGCCTAGCGTAAGGTAGAATAACGAATGCCATTTCTACAACGATTCGTGTAGATCCAATCTAGACTATGTTCATGATAAAGTGAGTTTAAATTACTCCATAGTTATCAAATCAAATCCCACTCAAATACAACGTCCTTCAAGTGGTTTTGGTGATTACATGAACCAAATTCACTACACCAAGACCAATCATCATGTGAATTGGTGCAGCTACAAAGGTGAGCATCAACATGGTCATCATATTAACCATATGACTCATCCTTTACCTTTTGATACATGTTCTGAAGCCATGCCTATACATGTTATGCTCTCCAACTAAAACCTTAGTACCCGCATGCGTAAATATGGCTTACACCTATTTTATGCGAACGTAGAGTCCATCCCACCCGATTATCACGTGGTGTCTTGAAATGAAAAACTTTCTGAATGGTGCATACTAAAGGAAGAACATATTTTTATCTTGATATTTAAATTGAGGGATCATCTTATAATGCTATTAAACGCTACCTAAGCAAAATAAGATGCATATAAACATCACATGCAAAAAATTGATATAATATGGGTCTTGCACTTGATATCCATCATGTGCATCATGGTATAATGTCCATCATTCCATTGGTGTGGAGCCAAGGTCTATGGCGCTTCCACCTTTGTTTGTTATAATTTTCAAGAGTATCATACCATACTTAAATTTTTAACATTTACCATACCATAACACATGCCCATAAAAAATTAGATGTTTATAATTATCTTTGCATATTTTACGTGGAGTAGGGCTTTCGAAGAAAGAAATGTTCTGACCTATGCACATGGAACCACAACGGTGATAACCAAACTATTTGCAACCAATTGTAAATCAGATATTAACTATAGTGGGAGAGACGGACACCCGTCAGTCACTTATGAAAAACTAGTTACATGTCAAGCATGGAACATGTCTCATGAGTGAGGACATGTAAGGTTAGTTTGGGCCGCTTCACCCCCACTATTACAGTAATATGCAAAATACGCAAGAGAATGCAATAACACGATCATTAGTGCCCACATACACTATGTGTTATACCCGTACAAAACATCTACGCATAGATCCGACTCTGATACTATTGAAAGGTTCACAACATAGAAAACCAAAATTTCCTACGATATGAAAAAAAAGTACCAAGATCTATCTAGGAGACGCAAGCAATGGTTGGATATACATCTAGAAAAACTTACCCTCAAAGACCAAAAGTTTTACGAGATCCGATATGGTGGATGATGTTGATGATCACTTGCTGATCTCAAGATAGAGTTGTAGACTGCCAAAACCTAGAAGCCCATTCGTGCTCAGGCACATGTATGGATTGACAACAACCTCCAAGTGCTCGATCCAGGGGAGCAGCGGAAGCAGCAGATCCACCAGAGAAACTACCAGAACATGATCTTCGCTAATCCAAAGAACATGGGAACCACTAGAGCGACGAAGGAGAGATCCTTCACAAGGAATTGTGTGTGATGAGAGGAGAACAATCCCTCCTTATATAGGGGAGGGGCAGCCCCATGGGCATGGCCGGCAGCCAAGGTGGTGGCCCCACCTCTTCATTCATCTGAGTGGAGTCTCCACTCATCCCACTCACATGAATATCAACTCCACTCACTTTGCCATTAATTTGCACTAAATTAAATGCAAACTCTCATTAAATAAAAATAATTTTATTTATTTATATTAATATTTCTAAATTACTTTAATTAAAAAAACATTTACATAAACCCCCTTGCATTATTCCGATATTACATCTGAAATAGATTTCATCGATTTGCCTCGAAACAATTTCGGTACTCCTCGAAATTATTCTAGCGCTTACAAAACCTTTCTCTAATATGATATATCTACCCATTAATGTCAGCGTACCTTAAATTTATCACCCTACGATTCACAAATAATATAGACATGATCGAGACACCTATCTGATCAATAATCAGTAGTGGGACCTGGAGATCCATACTAACTCATACACATTCAACGATGACTCTTATGATTGCAAGAACCATAAACATTGCAAGTAAATCTCTTTGTCTTGTGATATATTACTTGTCCGATATTCGATCATCGGTATCAACCATACCTAGTTTGATCTCGTTACCGACAAGTACAATTTTCTTGTTCTATGATAAGACATTCTTTATGACCTAGTCATATTCTTGCAAGTTGTGTCAACACTACCAGAAAAGTTGGCTTTTACAACGGACGATTTTCATGGTTGAAGGCCCATTTTTCATGGCCAAACAGTTTTCTGTGATGGATGGCCTTCGTGGTAAAAGCCCCGTCACAAATGAATTAACCACTTTTTTTGACCGTGGCGGATCGCACCCTTCAGCCATGAAAACTTGTTTCGTTGTAGATCTGTTCACCAGCCGCGTTGACTGCTGATGTCATGCAAACTGCCATGTGGCAACCACCATTAGTGGTTGGTTACCGTTGTTAACGGTCATAGAAACCATGGCAGAAGCCAAGCCCAGCCAAGGCTCGCTAAATACTAACTGGTCTGGCCCATCAGGAGAGCCCAATAAGAAGATGGCCCGTTATAGTTTTGTCCTCCACTGTTTGAAATGGGCCAAAAATGCAGCCAGTAGCAGCCCACAAACTTTCAGGCCCGATTATCTTTCAATCTACAGAAGTCCCATGTTGGTCCAACACTGTGCGCCCCCTAAGCAGCCTACGCTAAGTCGCTCATGTACACTTAAGGTCTACAGTAAGCCCATCACTGTTATCGCAGCCTATCATGGGCCACCTACTGATGGCCCTTCTCTGAGATGGTTCGTTACTATTCTGGCATTTTACTGTTCTGGCCTTTAGCTGTTCAGGCCCATAAGCGGCCATTTAACGCTCTATCCTAGTAAATTTGTTGGCCTATTACTGTCCTCCCCTGGAAATTTCTCGGCCCATTACTATTTAGGCTCATCACTGTTCTGGACTTTTACTGTTGCTGCCATTTACTATTGAGGCCCGCTACTGTTTTGGCCTTATACTGTTCTATGATTTTATAGTTTCTTGCCTGTTATTGTAATGGGTTATTTTTGTTCTGGCCTGCTAATTCTACGGCATGTTACTGTTACGGCATGTTACCACATGAGGGTCGGCCTGTTACATTTATGGCCTTTTACAATTTCGGCCTTTCTGACGCCCATGCCAATATCATAAAACATGTATAATAATCCAGCATTTTTTACTGTTCATTGTCGGCCGAATACACGACGGGCCAATAAAAAGCACGGTATTGTTCCCTAATCGACCTGCCTAGCGTAGTTACTGTAATGACTACCGACATGTGTGGACATCGTCAACTAAATGCCTACATGGCCTACGCAAGTTCTCTAGATATTACATCATCTCCAAACTTCTTAAAATTATTACATATTATAAACTCAAGGGAAAGAAAAATTGGCATTTCAATTGACAATCAAGTTGATAGCAGAGTCCTCAATTTGCTTTCTCAATCGATCACTTGCATCTTCCTTTGAGTGTGACAGCTACATTGGAGGAGACATGATCTTATAGCCCCCTCTTTGGTGGCGATAGCAATAATTGCAGTCTGAAACTAAGTAATAACAAGTTAATACATCCAACAAGACAAACTACTCATTTGACTGATATGACAGGAGCTGTGAACTGGAGTTTACAACTGGTTAATGGTTCAATTATTGACCAACATGTCAAACAAATAGGACAAGAAAGCACACATTAGACAAGTGTGCCTACCGTAAAACGAGCAATCAAAAAATGTGTGTGTGGCTTAGAATTTCAGAAAATATAAACTAGCCAAGTCATTTCAACAAATATATATGGAAGCAGTTCAATACCCTAAAATGCAAGAGACATTGGGTGACTCGGAATTTGTGCTAAGCCACAAAATGGCATGCAGTTACTGTCATAGCGAAGAATGAACCAGATAGAAATTATAACTGCATCATACGAGAACTTGTAGAGCATGAATTCAAACCACGAATGAACTATATATTGTAGAGGATAGTTATGTCGTGACTTAGGATGAACCTGACCCAGAACCAGATGTGAGATATAATGGTGTCACTCGTGAACCTGTAGAACAGGACAAACAAGCATTAGACAAGTGTGCCTAGATTGAAATGAGCAATGTAACAAAGTGTTTCTTAGAATTTCAGCAAATATAAACTAGCGAGGTCATTTTAGCAACTATATCGAAGCAGTGGCATCTCCTAGAATGCATAGAGTCGTTGGGTAACTCAGAATTTGCGGTGAGCTACACAATGGCATATAGTTACTGTCAGAGCTAAGAATCAACCAGATAGAAATTATAATGACATCATACGAGAAATTCTAGAGCAGGAATGCAAACCACAATTTAACTACATAGTAGAGGACAGTTATGTCGTTTCTCAGGATGAACCGGCACCAGATAAGGAAGTCATGTCATCCCTTATGAACCTATAGAATAGGCTATGCAAACCAACATGTTCATTATTCCATTTTAAGCTCTATGCAAGAAAAAGGGAATAGTTAGTGATGAATCTTTTGAAGAACCAGATGGCAACAACAAAATTATGATCGAATTAGTACGAAGAGTTTAAACGGGTACTACAGGATAGCAGAATGATGCCAAGGAGGAAATAATAGCAGGAACTGATCTCAGGACGAACCAGATAGATTCAGCAACTGTAGAGTAGGGAATCCACACTAATATTTTCCACTCACTTCAGATTTTGCGTGAATTACATGGTAGCAGACAATTACTGTTGTATGGAGTAGCTAAGAACATGTGCATGACAAAATAACAGACATGTGCATGACTTGAAATTTGTAGAGCAGCGAATGCAAATCAGCATGTCTAATGACCTTGCATATACTAGCACGAAGAACAGGTGTGCCTTGTGATTGTATGTACTAGCACGATTACAAAAATGCAGTTCACTGCGTTTGGCTTGAACTTGCTATACTACTGACAAAACAAAAACGGGTTGGAGTTTTGGTTAACCTTGGTCGGAGAGGCGTCTAAGCATCATCGGTACCGTGCGAGTGACAGAGGCCATATTTAATAATAGTAGTACTTTAATAGTATTAGTTCTACAAAATACTTTAATAATAACAAGATTAGCACATTTGAGAGATTTAGTAGCTTTTGAAAGATTCAGCAGTACAGGCCATATTCCGCAGTCGATCTGAACAATTCCTAGTACATAGGAATTATTACAAAATATATTAGCAGTTGCAGAACTCCATACAAAATACTTCGAGAGAGAAAGATCTCTCCGGCAAATAGATTTCTGCCAGGGGAATTCCTTCCTGGAGAGAGGAGATCGTCGCCATCAACACCACCATCAAGCTGGACTTCATCGGGATCATAATCATCACCACCACCATCATCATCACCATCAGCACCCCCATCACCATCTCCATATTGTTGTAACAATCGAGTTGGATCTTGCATTAGTTCATAGGGGAAACTTTCCCGGTGTTGATTACTCTTTGTAGTTGATGCTATTGAGTGAACCATTGAATTATTGTTTATGTTCGGATTGTTATACATCATTATTCCATCTCTGATCATGATCCATATGATGTCTTGTGAGTAGTTCGTTTTGTTCTTGAGGACATGGGAGAAGTCATGTTGTTAGTAGTGGAGTTGTGTTGAGAAAGATTCAATAGTTTGATATTTAAGTTGTGGTGTACTTCTTCTAGTGGTGTCATGTGAACGTCGACTACATGACACTTCACCTATATGGGCCTAGGGGAATGCATTGTGTATTTGGCTACTAATCGTAGGGGTTGCCGGAGTGACAGAAACCTGAACCACCATTAGGAAACCATTGCACAAGGGACGTAGGGGTCTTAGAGTTTAAAGCTGTGGTTAGGTTTCTACCTTAATTACTTTCTTGTACTTACGGATGTTTGCAAGGGGTATAATCACAAGTATGTATTAGTCTTGGATGGGGCGGTACATTAGCACAAGTTCACCCACACAACACTTAGCAAGCTAGAGAAGATTAATCAACTATATGAAGCAAAAGCACCTGACAGTCTTCCCATGTGTCCTCGAGAACGTTTGGTCATCTTAAGTAATACAACCGGCTTGTCCTTTGCTGCATAAAGGATTGGGCCACTTGCTGCATTTATTCCGACTGTCTTTTATTTACTTGTACTTTGTTTCCTTGCTTTATCAAAAACCCCTAAAAATCCGTTTGCTAAGTATTTGCAGAGAATTCCTGATCCATACCACTAGCCAGCACCTTCTGCTCCTCGTTGGGTTCGACACTCTTACTTCTCAAAAATACTGCGATACACCCCCTATACTTGTGGGTCATCACCTCGCTTGGGCTTCTCCTGCCCTATATATAATAGGCCGGGTCTCAAAGTTGTATGCAGATAGGTTTCATACACACGTGATTACAATACCAACATAATGTCGGTTCATGGTTTCTTTCCTAATACAGTAACAAGTCTGTGTTGGTGGCTGCCTTGGGCTATTATCTAGAATCTTTACAGGCTATAGACCTTTTACCCAATGTAGGGTAACAAATAGTGAACACCCGAATAATCATACCCATGTCAATGCTGAAGGGTGAGGAAGAGGAGCCATTTCCCGCTGTGCCTGTGCACGCCACGGCTCCTCCTCCACGGAAGAAGCTAAGAATACCGAAGGTGGTGTCTGAGGACTTCTTAGACCTCGATGACTTCGACTGGTAAGTTTGTGCCTCTGCTGATTTGTCCTTATGTCCTAAAATATCTTTCTCTGAAGTTGTTTTTGTATGTTTATGTTGTAGCAAAACTGCATTATCATCATCCAATGACTGCTGCTTTGTGAAGGAGTCTAGAGTCGCGGACTCCAAAGAAAAGGATGTGGTGGAGCAGTCGGATTCTCCCCAGGTGGCAGCCACCTCTAGTGCCAATTCTTTGAGTTCCCCCCATGCTGGGGGCACCAGATGGTTGCCCGGACGCCTATGTAGAAAGAAACTTCGGAGTCCCTAGAGGAGCATGTAAGTTCTCTTGACTATGTTAGTCGAAATTAGGTTGATGCTGATGCATTTCTTCTTGCAGCCTGTCGTGAAGGAATCTATTCGCCTCGCCGAAAGGATTACATCGATGGGCCATCAACATGCCTTGCTAGAGATCCAGCATCGCGCATTTGAGGGTGAGCTTGCGCTTTGTATATCTGTGTTGTTTCTGCAGAAGATCGCCGATCTTAAATTTTTGCTACCATTCTTTGCAGGTGATAACAATGAGCTCCTCCGTAGCATCAGCTCCCTCAAGAAGGATCTTGCCGCAGAAGAGAAGAAATGTGACGAGGCACTCGAAGCTCTTGAGCACTCCATCCAGGATTCAAAGAAGCGCGAGGAGGATCTGTGTTCCGCTGTGGATGACAGGGAGAAAGTGTTCGTGGAACAGCTTTTCTCTGTTGCTAAGGTACTCTTAGGTACGATGCTACGTCATTTTGTTTGTTCTACACTTGCCTGTATTTGGTTGTGCTCAAATGTATCTTCTGCTGATGCTGCTGGTGTAGACTTCGACGCCCAAGCTTTGGCCCGCCCAGATGCCTTGGCCAACGCCATAGCTGCAGTCGAACAGTGTAGAGTCTCCATCAAGGATTCCCTTGAGAAGGCCAAGGGTGTGCTTGGGCGTCTTCGAGAGGAGATGGTCCCCAAGGCCAAGCTTATCGATGATCTTGATGGCCTTGTGGAGTCCTTTGTAGAGGGCGTTCCCATGGACTTCAAGAATGCTCAGAGGGGAGTCAGAGCTACCATGGGACTTGCGATGGCGCAGGCTCATGGTTTTGAGTTGAACCCTAGTGAGGTCTCCAAGGCAATGTCGATCAGTGCGGATGGCCAGCAGGTAGTATTTGCTCCGTTTGCTTCTCGCTATCATAAATATGGGCCTTGGCTCATTGAGACACTCGCAAAGTACTCGGCAGAGCTGAAGCGGTCGAAGAGGAGAAAAGCCACAGCATCAGAGGCTGTAACCGAGAAGGCCGCGACATCGGAGGCTTCCACTGACTCGAGGAAGTCTCCGAGTGCCAATGCGTAGATGTAGTATGTCTCTTTGTCGTCATTTTGTAATATTCTAGCTTCTCCAAACTTCTTCTTGAGTTACACTATGACTTGTGGGGGTACCCCTTTTAATACTTGCTGAACTTCAATGTCTCTACTTTTGGTGTTAGTATGAATGGTTGGTCTTATCCGTCTCTTCCTCTGCCTGGATAGGGTCTTTCGAGTGATCCTTCTGGCGCACCTCCCACCGCTCAACTTGTGGCGCAACCACGTTCAAAGGTGGAGGAATTGTTGCTGCTGTCTCGATTGCACGATCGTATAAAGCACTTGGAGCGAGAAATGACCATGATCCGTGGTAGCGCTGATGTGTGGAAGTCGAAAGTCAAAAAAGCCAGTGAACGGGAGAAATATCTTCTGCGCGAGGTGGCTCAACTGAATGAGCAATTGGAGTGTTAGTTCCCTTAGCTTCTTCTTCTTTTCTAGCCAGCTATGGCAGCGATTCGCTCTTATGCCTTTTTGCTGACCTTTGCAATTGTTAGTGCTCGTCGTCTAGAGGAGGAGAGGGCCCAAGTCACCATTCAGCTAAACAACTTGACCCAGGAGAAATTGGAAGCTAGAGGGTATTTTTGGGTTGACCGAGATCGCACAGTCGCGTTGGCGACGTTGCAGGAACGTGTGTCATAGGTGTTGATGTACCTGAAGAAGGCGCGGTCGTGATTGAAGCACATCTTTTGTGCAATGTTCCCCTTGGATGTGGTACCTTAAAGCTTGTCAGCTTTACTGAAGAAGTTCCAAGATGCCAGTGCTTGCGCCAGTAGTTAGTCGCGGGTGCCAAGGCTGCACTAGCGCTTGTTCGCCTGCATCGACCTAATCTGGATCTTGCAGCTGTTGCCGCTTGACCGCCGCCCCCGCCAGAAGGGATGGCGTGGAACATGGTGCCCCATTATCGGGCAGTTGATCAGCCAACTGAAGGTATCGTCGAGTTGTTCGAAGAACGTACCAATGTTCTTTGTTTACGGCAGTAGAGTAGTTTTGAACCCGCACAGAGATGTATAGGTGTTATAAAGTTCGTATAAGTGAGTCGGTTGTTTTTTGTTACCCTTTTATATGTAAAATATTGCTAGCTTGTATATTTTTCGAGTAGCTTGTACTCTGCGGTTCCTTTTCATTAGCATGACGCATACTTATCTTAGCACCTTGTCAACCTGTCAGGTGCGTTGTAGCTGGGTTGGTTTTACCAAGGGTTCGATTAATAGTACGTCAGCTACTCAGGCTACTATGTTATTCGTGTAACGAGGTGGAAAGGGTGGCGTAGATCCTGAGTGATGTAATTGCAAGTAAAATTAGAAACACAAGGTTGGAGGCACTTAGCTTTATTTATTTGTAGAATATCAGGAGATACAATGTGTGGCTAAGTAGCCTGGCTGAATAGCCTTATTTGTAAAGTAAAACATCTAAGGGTAGAAACAACGTAGCTCTGCGACGTTCCAGCATTGGAGTATGCGGCTCCACTTTCTACGTCTTTAAGGCGGTAGGCACCACCTGAGATTACTTCGGTAATCACATAGGGTCCCTCCCAAGGGGACTCGAGCTTGAGGTGCCCTTGCTGCTTGATATGTTGCAAACGTATCTATAATTTTTGATGTTCCATGTTTGGTTTATATCTATTTTCTTGTGTTTTGTCCCCACTTTGGAGTACTTTTTATACACTTTCTTGGACTAACCTATTAACAACATGCCACAGTGCCAACTACATGATTTCTGCTGTTTTTGGTTCCAGGAAAGTCAGAAAATGCATATTCTTGGAATTGGATGCAACAAAAGACAAAGTCAACATTTCACCGAGGAGGACACGGAGCTAGAATACGAGACGGAGAGGGGCCAAGGACCGCCCACACCACCTGGCTGCGTGGCCAGGCCTGGCCTGCGCCAGGGGTGGTGTGGCCGCCTAGGGCACCCCCTCGGCCTCCCTTTTCGCCTATAAGATGCCTCCGATACAGAAATGCTAAGTACCCGATCAAAAATCCACGAAAGAGTTTGTAGCCGCCATGATCTCCATCCCTAGATCGAGAGGGATCTGAAGCTCTTCCGGGCACCCTGCCCGAGGGGAGAATTCACCCTAGAGGCCTTCTTCATCACCATGCATGTCGTCTATCTCCATCCCTAGATCGAGATGTTTGTCAATTGCCCCGCTATAATATGTTCACCCAACATGTCGTCTATCTTAAGGAGAACCACCACTAGTGAACTATGGACCCCGGTCCTTTATTTTACCATCAATCTACAACTGTTTATTGTTTTCTGTTTATTTTTCTGCAAGCTTTTACATTATTCCACACAATACGTTTAATCCTTTGTTTTCAGACAAACCGGTGAGATTGACAACCTCACTGTAAGTTGGGGGCAAAGTTCTGTGGTTGTGTTGTGCAGGATTCCAAGTTGGAAACAACACCTTGGAGGTGTTTCCTTGCTCCTAATGGTTCGATAACCTTGGTTTCATAACTGAGGGAAAACTTGCTGATGTGCTCATCATACCTTCCTCTTGGGGTTCCCCAACGATCTCGATATATTTTGGGCCATCACTGCTTCAGTCCCAGGACCAGGTATCCTTCGACGAAGGACCTTGGGTGTAGCCTTCTGTTGTGGTAGTTGCGGAGATTTTGCTGGTAGATCGTGGATCGTTCCGCTGCTATCTCGCGTGCTTCATCGAGGAGGTCGACAGAGTCTTCTAGTGCGAGAGTTGATTCCGCCTCACTGTATGCTACAACCCGTGGGGCTTTGTAGCGTACTTCTGCAGGTAGTAGTGCCTCGACGCCATGTACCATGAAGAACGGAGTACAGCCTGTGGAGCTATTTGGAGTTGTGCGCAGGCTCCATAGTACTAATTGTAGCTCCTCGGGCCAGCACCCAGCAGCTCTTTCGAGTGGCCTGAGGAGCCTTTTCTTGATGCCACTACAAAAGAGGTCGTTGGCCTTTTCGACTTGACCGTTGGTCTGAGGGTGTGCCACCGAAGCGTAGCTGATGTTGATCCCCAGGTTTTCACAGAAATCCTGGAATTCATTCGAGGTGAAGTTTGTTCCATTGTCTGTGATGATGCTATGCGGCACCCCGAACCGGAAGAGGATGGACTCGAAGAATTTGTCGACTGCGACGAGGAGGTAGACGTACCCTCCAGGTGAAGATTTTTGTAGCTTGCCGACCATGTCGAGTCCCCATTGTGCGAAGGGCCAGGCCACGGGTATTGGCATCAGCTCTGCACCAAGTGCGTGCGGGTTGTCGGAAAATCTTTAGCAAGCATTGCACTTCTGGACGATGTCCTTAGCATCGTGCATTGTCGTTGTCTAGTAGAATCTAGCTCGTAGAGCTTTGGCAACAAGGGCGCAACTTTCGGCGTGATGGTTGCAAGTGCCTTCGTGTATCTCGAGGAGGATGGCTCTTCCGTCTCTGTTGGAGACGCATCATTGAAGGAACCCTGTGACGCTGCGCTTATATGGTTCACCGTTGATGAGGGTGAAAGCCTTAGATCTTCGCGATATATGGCGTGTGTCTGTCGGGTCATCTAGCAACCTTTTGCTGAGCAGGTATGTGATGTATGGTTGCGTCCAGGATGGCTCGATCATCAAGACCTCCATGGGGCCCTCGAGTCATGTTTCTTGCTCCATATCATCAAGTGCTTTGAGTTCGTCGGGTGTCGTACCCCCGATTCCTTTGACATGATGGCTTTCTATTATGGAGCCTTTGGCTTGATGGAGCATTCGCAAATTTGCTCTAGGAATACTCCGGGTGGCATCGGGGCACAGGTGGAGTCAATGTTGTTGAGTGTATTCGCCTCCTCGTTGCTCTCGTGGCCGACATGCCGCAGTTTGTAGCCATCGAAGTCCCCTTCGAGTGCGTCATAGAGGTCGCAGTAGGCGATCATGTTGTTGTTCAGAGCGTCGCACTGGTTCATAGTTTGATTTACTACCAGTTTAGAGTCGTCGTAGATGACGAGTCGCGTTGCACCACAAGCTTTGACCATCCGCATCCCATGGAGCAGGGCTTCTTATTCAGCTTCGTTGTTGGAGGTGCTGAACTGCATTCGCATAACATACCTCGTCTTGTAACCTTGTGGTGATGATAGGATGACGCCCACACCAGCTCCTTCTCGATGTTTTGATCCGTCAAAGTGCATTGTCCATAGACATGACATGTCTGGCGTGTCGGCAAGCTGGTTCTCCATCCAGTGGACGAGGAAGTCCAGGAGTACTTGCGACTTAATCGCATCTCGCTTCTCGTATGTGATGTCTCGTGGAGACAGTTCTATCCCCCAAAGCGTGACTCATCCTATGGCGTCGGGGTTGTTGAGGATGTGCCCCAGTGGAGCATCATTCACCACAATGATGGGGTGCTCCTGGAAGTAGTGGCGCAGTCGCCGGGCTATCATGAAGACGACATATGCCAGCTTCTTATAATGCGGGTACCGCTGTTTTGTCGCCGTGAGCACCTCGCTGAGGTAGTAGACTGGGCGTTGTACCCTGTGGACTTTCTTTTCTTCGGCTCATTCCACTATGAGCATAGTACTAACCACCTGGTTGGTGGCAGAGATGTATAACAACAGGGGATCCTTTTCTTGAGGTCTTACCAACACCAGCGAAGTGCATAGTAGATGCTTGGGGTCTTAGAATGCTTCTTGTGCTTCTTCTGTCCACTCGAATTTGTCAGCCTTGCAAAGTAGCTGGTAGAAAGGTAGAGCCTTCTCGCCCATTCGACTTATGAATCGACTAAGCGCCGCGATTCGCCCATCTAGCTGCTGGACACCTTTTATGTTCTTTGGCTTCTCCATGGCCAGTATGGCCTTTATTTTCTTCGGGTTGGCCTTGATCCCTCTCGCGGAGATGAGGTACCCGAGAAGTTTCCCAGATGGTACACCAAAGGCGCATTTGTCCGGATTCAGCTTGATCCCATAGCAGTCAAGGTTATCAAAGGTCTCACGGAGATCGTCGAGTAATGAGGCTTCCTCCTTACTTTTGACGATGATGTCATCGATGTAGACTTGAAAGTTACGACCAAGCTGGTTCTTGAGGCAGGCCTGCATACACCACTGATAGGTGGCCCCTGTGTTTTTTAGCCCGAAGGGCATCGTTGTGTAGCAGAAGACGCCAAAGGGTGTGATGAAGGCTATTTTCTCCTGGTATTCCTCCTTCATTGGAACATGGTGGTAGCCTGAGTAGGCGTCAAGGAAGAAGAGGCGCTCGCATCCCGTGGTGGAGTCGATTATCCGGTCGATCCACGGCAATGGGAAGTGATCCTTTGGGCAATGTTTTTCAAGGAGGTGAAGTCCACGCACATCTGCAGGATATCCGTGTCTTTTTTAGGAACGAGCACGGGTTTTCTACCCAGGTGCTTTCCTTGATCTCGCATATGAAGTTAGCACCGAGGAGTCTGTTCACTTCCATAACGACCGCTTTTTCCCTTGGCTCATATAATCGACATATTGTCTACTTCACTGGTCTTGCTTCAGGATTCACATTGAGTGAGTGCTCGGTGAATTCACTGGGAACCCCTGGCATGTCCGTTGGACACTAGGCAAAGATTTCCCAGCGCTCACGGAGGAATTCGATGAGCGCGAGTTCCTATGCGGGACTCAAGTTGTTGGCGATGAGGGCCGTCTTGGTCGGGTCCGTTGGGTGGACCTGGACCGCCTTGGTGTGGACCGATGAGTCAAAGGATTGGTAAGGTGAGCTTGGCTTACTTGGAGGAGGTAGACTGTTGTCTGTCGACTCCTTTAGCTTCACCAGCTCCTCCTACATGCCGAAAGACTAGGAGATTCTATTGAATTCCCTATCGCAGATGTCTGACCTCTCAAAGCTTCCGTTGACGGTGATAATGCCATTAGGGCCCGACATATTCATCTGTAGGTAGGTATAGTGTGGCACCGCCATGAACCTAGAGAATGCGACAAATCTGAGGATGTAGTGGTATTGTGAGGGCCAGTCGACCACTTAGAATTTGATGTGTTCTTGCTGGAAGATTGCTGGAGTTCTAAGGATGACATCCAAGCTGATCTTGCCTAGGGGGTATACGCCCTTCCCTAGGACGATGCCATGGAATGTTGTGTCTAAGGTTTTCAGGCATGACAAGGGGATTCGCATGGCGTGCAAGGTGCTTGCGAACATGAGGTTGATGCCGATGCCGCCGTCCATGAAGATGCGACTCATCTCTAAGCCTCCTATTTGTGCCTCGAGCACCTGGGGATAGTGACCTGGGCGAGGTACTTGACGCGGATGATCATGTTTGTCGAAGGTAATGCAGGACTCCCTCCGACTGAGGTACTCAGTGGTGGAGGGTGGAGAGTTCATCGCCAGGTTAACTTGGCGAGTGATTGATTTTTGCACCCGATTTGGTGGGCGTCCTTTTTGGATCATTCCCATGTTTCCTAGTGCTTGTGGGTACTGCTCGCCTCCGTTGATTTGGTCTGGCGCAGCCACAGGTGGTGGTGGCCCGGGTGGTGGTGGTGTTGCTCTGTGAGCCACGGCACCGGGGGCAGCTCCGTAGCCTTGGTTTATCGCGTCGCGATTCATCTAGGCCAGCTCTTAGTGGAGCCTGAGGAACTCACGGCAGTCCTTCAGAAGGTAACTGAATTTTTTCTTGCTGTCGAGCTTGTCGATGTAGAAGTTTATGTTGCATGGTCCGAACAGTTTATCCTGGATAGATGTTCGAGGTGCCTCATCGCGGGTACGGTGTTTCCATACTTGCGTGGTTTTTACGCTGTCACGGTATCCACCACTGCGATATCCGCTGTTGCGGTTGCTGTCGTCGCGTTTGTTGGCGTAGCCATATGCGACCATGTTGACTTCCTCGCGGTCCTTGTAACCGCGCATCCTATGTTTTCCTCGGCGATCACGTCTGCGACTGAGGTCTTCATCCACGCGGTTTTTCACCGAGTCCTCTCCATCAGCCCACCTATTCACGATTTCCATCAGGTGGTCGATTATTTTGGACTTCGAGCGGCCCAACTCCTCCTGAGCTCTCTACGACGTATGCCGCCGTTGAATGCATCGATTGCGCGATCCTCGGAGATGTCCTCTGCAGAGTTTTTGATGATGGACCATCTCTAGATGTATGAGTGTAGTGACTCGCCGGTCTTTTGGTATCAACCTCTTAATTCTTCGATTGATGCGGGCCTCTTGTAAGTGCCCTTGAAGTTTCGCATGAAGCTATAGACCAGCTCATCCTAGCTGCGGATCGATCTGCGCGGGAGGTTGTTGAGCCACACACGGGCGGCGCCTTGCAGCTGTAGCTGGAGGCATTGCATGGCCATGCTCGTGGTTCCGCCATGCAGCCTGACGGAGGAGATATAATCCTCTAGCCAAATCTTCAGGTCTTGGAGGCCATCGAATTTTGGGTTCTCTGATGGGAGTTTGAACCCTTTTGGCATTCGCTTTTGTCGTATGGCTCTGCTGAAGCAGCTAGCGCTGTAGAGCTCTATCCCGTCATCTTTCGAGTCAGTCGAACGGGCGTGCCTCGCGTGCATCTTGTCCACTTTGCGCTGCGTGATGTCATCATGTGCGTTGTAGTCATAGTCGTGTCGCCATGAGCGGCGTCGCCGCAACAAATCATGATTATCATCGCTGGAGGAGGAGGAAGAGTGGCGTTTGGCTAGAGCCTTGCTTTTCCTCGGCTCTAGCAATGGATCCTTGATGATGCAGCTTCAACTAGTCCTAGTACAGTGATCATAGATCGGTGGCGGACTGTGGCTCCCCAACCAGCAGTTGGTTGTTGAGCAGGTACATTGTGGCTGCCATCACCACTGTCTGTGGTGTTTTGGGGAGCACATTGCCCCGTGTGTCCACCGTCATGAACGAGAAGTCGAGAGCTCGACTGGCCTCTTCTCGCTCCCTCTCAGTGAGGTGATCCAGTCGAGAACGTCTTCTGGCAGCTGTGTGGTCATTGACTTTGGAGGAGGATCCTCCGATGGAAGAGAGCTGAGCTCGACTCGTTCGCTGCCCTCCTACGCTCGTCAAGCTGGGCGATTACTTGCTGCTGGCGCTTAAATTCCTCCTTGAGCAGCTAGTGATAACCCATCAACATGTCTTGCGATGAGTTGGGTGGAAGGGGATTGCCCCTTAGGGCCTCCCGATAGCGGGCCCATTCAGCATCATTGAGCTTGATTAGTACGCGCTCTTGGGTATTCTCATTTGACGAGAGCTTCGTCTGAGCCTCTAGGATGGGTCCTTCTGGCCCGTTGTTGGTGGGGGCACCGTTGGAGGGGCCACCACTCGTGACTGGGATACCACCGCCAGTGCCGTTGTTATCCCGAGTGCCGCCATTGCCACTCGTGTTGGTGACGGCACACATGTAATGGCTGGGGAAGCTGTTTCTCCCGTAGTTTTCAGATCTGGAGCCATAGGCTCCATCTTCTGTTGCCAGATCGCCTAGATCAGACTTGTAACTACTATCGCTGTCCGTATTCCCGACTAATGTCGGGGCATTGAGTTCGCTCAGGGTGACGATCGGTGGTGGAAACCACGATGCAGGAGCAATCACAGGAACCTTCGGCTGATCAAGGAGGTGAAGTGTGCCCAGCTGACCAACTTCGAAGCATAAGATCCCAATCTCCAGGCCGATTCCATCGCCCACGAACTCGAAGTCCGAACGAGTGGCTGATGTGTGGACGGTGAAGTCTAAGGAACCGAAGAGGAGGTGACTCTCCGCTGCTGCAGAGTCATAGAATGCGGTTGATGGGGCCTGATGGCTCAAAATATATTCAAGCTCGTTGGGGAACCCCAAGAGGAAGGTATGGTGAGCACAGCAGCAAGTTTTCCCTCAGTTATGAAACCAAGGTTATCGAACCAGTAGGAGCAAGGAAACACCTCCAAGGTGTTGTTTCCAACTTGGAATCATGCACAACACAATCATAGAACTTTGCCCCCAACTTACAATGAGGTTGTCAAACTCACCGGTTTTGCTGAAAACAAAGGATTAAACATATTGTGTAGAATATAGTAATTTCTTGCAGAAAGTAAACATAAAACAGTAAATAGTGGATTGTGGATTGATAGTAAAAGAAAGGACCGGGGTCCATAGTTCACTAGTGGTGATTCTCCTTAAGATAGATGACATGTTGCGTGAACAAATTACAGCAGGGTAATTGATAGACACCGAGAAAGCACACATGCATATACTAATCATATTTACTCCTATGCGATTTGATTGGGAATTACAATATTATACATAGACCGTAATCCAACTGCATCTATGACTAATAATCCACCTTCAGGTTATCCTCCAAACCCCCTCTAGTATTAAGTTGCAAGCAATAGATAATTGCATTAAGCAAAGTGTGTAAAGTAAATAATACGACTGTTCTATGAACAAAGGATTTTTGTTTTCTCCCTAGTAGAAACAACACATATAGTACCTTCGAGATTTTTGTGACTTCCCCAGATTACTAGAGGCATGAACCCACTATCGAGCATAAATACTCCCTCTTGGAGTTGCTAGCATCTACTTGGCCAAGATAGCTACTAACAACGGAGAGCATGCAAGATCACAAATAACAGAGACATGATAGAATCAATACTCAATCTGAAATAGCATCTCAATATCCACCGGATCCCTGCAAACACAACATGTATGATTACAAATAGATGATCTTGATCATGAATGGAGCTCACAAGATCTAAACATGGTAGCACAAAGGGGAAGAACCAACCATCTAGCTACTACATGGACCCGTAGTCTAGGGATGAACTACTCATGCATCACACCGGAGGCAGGCATGGTGATAAAGAAGGCTCCAGGGTGATCTCTCCCCTCCGGCAGGGTGCCGAGAAGAGCTTCAGATCCCTCCCGATCTAGGGATGGAGATGGCGGCGGCTATAGACTCTTTTGTGGAATTTTGATCCGGGTACTTAGGGTTTCTGTATCGGAGGCTTCTTATAGGTGAAAGGGGAGGCCGAGGGGGTGCCCGAGGTGGCCACACCACCCCCAGGCACGGGCTAGGCCTGGCCATGTGGCCAGGTGGTGTGGCCGGTCCCTGGCCCCTCTCCGTCTTGTCTTCTGGCTCCGTGTTCCCCTCGGTGAAATATTGACTTTGGCTTTTGTCCTATCCAATTCCGAGAATATTCATTTTCTGGCTTTTCTGGAACCAAAAACAGCAGAAAACAGGCAACTGGCACTATGGCATCTTGTTAATAGTTTAGTTCCAGAAAATGTATAAAAATACTCCAAAGTGTGGACAAAACATAAGAAAGTAGATATAAAACAAGCATGGAACATCAAAACTTATAGATACGTTTGCAACGTATCAACATCCCCAAGCTTAACTCCTGCTTGTCCTCGAGTAGGTAAGTGATCAAAATAAAGAATAATTTTTGAGGTGACATGCACCATCATAATATTGATCAGAGTATTTGTAAAACATTGATAGCTGGGATCATAGTACTTTAACATAGCATGAAAGATATAGTTCTAACAATAAGACATAGCAACTATGTTGTAACAAAAAAAGGGCACAAACAAAAGATTCATGAATAACAATGCTTTGCAAGACGTTTGTTTGTTTCACATATAGAAAACATAATGAGATTGGCATTCAGCTTGTCCCTCATAGTGTAGAAAAAACATAAATGCATAGGACACCTTCAAAGTTCATAAGGGTGACTAGATACAAATAGTTTAAGAACAAGCAATATCAAAGTTATGAATCAATCAACAAGTCTTGGGACAATGCACATTAAACTAAGAATGGCCACTATGCTCTCTCAATAGGTGCATAAAGATAGAAGATGGAGACTCAACATAAAAGTAAAAGAAAGGCCTTAATAGAAGGAAGCAGGGATTCAAGTCTCATAAAGAGCTTCAAAAAATTATTGTGCTTATTAGCTTTCAGCTCTCATTGCCCCTATCATAAGCATCTTGAAGTGATTAAGGTTAAAGTGACACAACTAAGAGAATATGCTTGACACGTTATAAGTTCAAATCTCATGCCCCTTGCTTACGAGTATCGAACCTCATGCTACTCAACTTCAGTCACAAGTAAGCTCTTGTCATTGTAAGTACATGTGTATCATAGAGAACCGCCAACGGGGTACCCCTTGCCCCATGACACATGAGCTATCCCATATCAAAATGACAAGGCAACAGACAATGAGCATCTCAGCGATCTTTTTATTTGTTATTTGCATAGGTTTTTATTGAGAATGCTTCATAGAATGCTCATTATGGTTATGCTGCAAGTTTCCACCATGATTAGGCATGGCTTAGGCTAGCGGCCCAGGCGTTTCTCTAACACACATACAAATTCCATGATCTTACAAGTTCCCCTTTTATTTCACACCACCGGGATCCATAAGCAAAAGAATCATGATATCAATGGAATAGTAAGTGCAATGTTGAAAGCGTCCCCTATGATACATGGTTCTGCTAACTTCAACTTATAAAGCGCAAGAATATACGCAACAAATATGGACACAATGGTTCAAGATTATTAAGTGCAAGAAAGTAAAGTGTGCCATCAAGTTCATGAGATCTTTAATCACTAATTTTCACATAACAAGTTTAATTCGGAAGGTAGATAAAATAATGAATATACCTGGAATAGCAAATGCTAATAGGTAGGTATGGTGGACTCTTTGGAATAAGTTGGTTTTATTTGGAGCTGGATGCATGAGTGTGACTCATACTTGGTTATGGAGGCTAGCAAAAGACTAGGAGCGACCAACTAAGAGAGCAATAATGGCCATAATCATGCAAAGCGACAAAACATCATTAATTAAAGCATAAAGTGATATTACAAGTCGAAAAGTAAAAGATCATAGAGGATATGGTGACTTCGGATAGTCTTAAGATGGTGTGAGCATGTGCCAAGTCAACCCAAATAAAGCATCAAAGGAGAATACCACAATACTATGCTTTAGTATGCTAAAACAACGCATGATTCTTTCAAGGCACAATAAGAAATCTCAATTGTTTATAACATGTCATGCTACAGAAAAATCCACTAAGCATAAAGCCAAAACAATATCAAGCATGACATGACAAAGCATAGGACACAGTCAAAAATAAGCTCCTTTTTTCCACTTAAGCATGAACTTTTCCTACTCTTTTCCAATCCAAACCAACTTTATTTGAAAACTAATGCATGTATGAGAGGTCCCACCAATTTATTCAAGCAAACTAAGCAAATGAAAACTAAAAACAAAAACAAAGATGCTCCAAGAACAACACAATTGTGCATGAAACAATAAAAATGAAGTGTTTGGAAGAAACCTGAGATTTTTATTGATGAAGAAGGGGATGCCTTTGGCATCCCCAAGATTTGACGCTTGTATTTCTTGTATATTTCTTGGGGTGACACGGGGTGGCATCCCCAAGCTTGAGCTTTTGTCCATTCTTCATCTCATTCCATTACTCTTCCCTACACCTGAAATTTTTCCTTCATACAAAACTTCACACAATCTTCATTAGCAACATTAGTGTACTCAAGATAATAAGTCTTTTGGTTCAGTTCCAACACAAGTAGAACTTTCATTAAAACACAATCTACTGTAGCACTTCCTTTAAAAAGTTCAATTCCCCAAAAAGAACCCAAAAAGGAATCAATAAGAAGCAAATGCAAATAATGGTAGAAATCTGTCAAAACAGACCAGCAGGTAAAAACCAATTTTTTCGAAGACCTTCTGTTGCTGAAATCGAAAAGTGTTGAACTAACGAAAGTTTGATAACAACCTGCGGCAGAAGCACAAAATATTACAGCTCAAACCGACGTACAGAGATTTTTCACGAATTTTTACAGCGAAGCGCAAAAATCTGTTTCGGGACAGCAACTTTCCCAAACATTACTTCTCTCTCATTAGAGGTTAGTCTTGGCACAAAAACCACACAAAAATGATAAGGAGAGGTTATTACTAAAGAAATAATTTCCAAGACTCGACTAAAACTTTTGGGTTATCTCCCAATAAGTACTTTTCTTTAACGCCTTTAAGTTAGGCATAAGAAGCAAGAAAAGAATCAAGTATTCTCAAATGAAGAAGCATTAAGATTGATACCAGAAATATCTTCAACAAGGCAGGGTATCTCATCCAAATAAGTTCTAGAGGATCCTCTCTCAATGCTCTTGGGTTCACTATTTTCATCAAACAGGTTTTCAGGAACAATCCAATCAAAATTCTTTTCTAAGGCTTCATGCATTCCTACAAGTTTAAAAGGTATTGGTATCTTAATTCCCTCCCCATTAGTTTTGGTTTTTCCATCTTTTCTCGTGTACTAATAACATCTACACATGAGCCTAGCATATTAAAACAATCAAAGACTTTTCTAGCTTCCTTAGCAACATCATAGAATTCTTTAAGCAAGGTTTCCAGAATAAAATCTATCTTTTCAGGGTCCTCAATTTCTTTAAGTTTAAGAAACATTATTTGCATTATGGGGTTAAGGTTAACGAACCTAGATTCCAACATGTGAACTAAAGAAGCTGCAGCAATTTCATAATTTGGAGCAAGTTCTGCAAGGGATCTATCCTCAATATCCTCATGCTTACTAACATCATTAAAGAATTCTTCAATATTATGTTTTCCAATTATAGAGCCACTACCTATTGCAAGGTCTTTTAGGGTGAACTTGGGAATCAACATGGTGAGCTAAGAACGAGGAAACAAATGTAGAAAGAACTAAATTTTTTTGTGTTTTTTATATAAAGAAAGCAAACCAGAACAACTATTTTTTTTGTGTTTTTGATAAAGAAACAAGCAAACAAAGCAGACTGGTTATGAGGGACTCCCCTTGTGAAGATGTCCTTGACTCCCTGGCAACGGTGCCAGAAAAATAGCTTCATGGCTCAAAATATATTCAACCTCATTGGGGAACCCCAAGAGGAAGGTATGATGAGCACATCAGCAAGTTTTCCCTCAGTTATGAAACCAAGGTTATCGAACCAGTAGGAGCAAGGAAACACCTCTAAGCTGTTGTTTCCAACTTGGAATCCTGCACAACACAACCATAGTACTTTGCCCCCAACTTACAATGAGGTTATCAGTCTCACCGGTTTGTTGAAAACAAAGGATTAAACGTATTGTGTGGAAGATAGTAATTGCTTGCAAAAAGTAAACAGAAAACAGTAAATAGTGGATTGTAGATTGATAGTAAAAGAAAGGACCGGGGTCCATAGTTCACTAGTGGTGATTCTCCTTAAGATAGATGACATGTTGGGTGAACAAATTACAGCGGGGCGATTGATAGACACCGAGAAAGCATACATGCATATACTAATCATCTTGACTCCTATGAGATTTGATTGGGCATTACAACATTATACATAGACCGTAATCCAACTTTATCTATGACTAATAATCCACCTACAGGTTATGATCCGAACCCCCTCTAGTATTAAGTTGCAAGCAACAGATAATTGCATTAAGCAAAATGTGTAAAGTAAACAATACAATTATTCTATGAACAAAGGATTGTTGTTTTCTCCCTAGTAGCAACAACACATTGATACATTGCAAATGTATCTATAATTTTTGATTTTCCATGCTTGGTTTTATCTACTTTCTTATGTTTTGTCCACACTATGGAGTACTTTTCATATGATTTCTTGGACTCACCTATTAACAAGAGCCACAGTGCCAGCTGCCGGTTTTCTGCTGTTTTTGGTTCTAGGAAAGTCAGAAAATGAATATTCTCGGAATTGGACAGGACAAAAGCCAAAGTGCCTATTTTTCTGGAAGACTCACGGAGCCAGAATACGAGACGGAGGAGGGCCAGTGCCTGGCCACACCCGCCTAGGCGCGGGTACCCCCAGGCCGCGCCAGGGCATGGTCTGGCCGCCCCAGGCACCCCCTCGGTCTCTCTCTTCGCCTATAAGTTGCCTTCTGACCTAAAAACTCAGGGGGTCCGATGTTTTTCCAGAAGGAGTTCCGCTCCGCCGCCACCACCAGATTCCACGAAACAGCACCAGAAACTCTGTTCTGGCACCCTGCCGGGACGGATAATTGGAGGAGATCATCACCATCATCATCACCATCGCTTCTCCATCGACCATCCATGTTTCCCCATCTATGAGTGAGTAATCCCCCACTATAGGCTATGGGGATGGTAGGGATTGGATGAGATCGTTCATTTAATGGCATTAGATTGTTAGGGCATGGTGCCTAGTATCTTTTATTAATGCTTTATGACTTTGTTGCGACTTGTTGTGCTTAATGCTTATCACTAGGGCCCGAGTGCCATGATTTCAGATCTGAACATGTTATTGATTCATTATGATAGTATTGTTTTTGGTCTTATCTACAAGTTGTTTACACACGTTGTTGTCTGGAACCAATGGCCCCGAAGTGACAGAAATCGGGATAACCGGAGGGAATGGCTTTGATGTGAGGATCACATGTGTTCACGGAGTGTTAATGCTTTGCTCTGGTTCTCTATTAAAAGGAGCACCTTAATTGCCAGTAGTTCCCTTGAGGTCACGCTGCAAACGGGCTGGCAGGACAAAAGATGTTGTGTAAGTTCTCACTGTGAGCACGTATGACTATATATGGAACACATGCCTATGATTATCTAGTACTTGGATGCTTTATCTTATTTATGTGCAATTGCCCTATGTTCTGATTGCTATGTGAATTGTCTTGTCCATGCAACGTCCGTCCATCCATCCCTATGCCTACCGGACTCGAATCCTATTGTTTACTGCTATTGTTACTGCTGTCTTTACTTTACTACAGCTGCTACTTTACTATTCCCACTACAAAACTGTTGCTACTAATAAACTGTTGTGAGCAGGATTGTTTCCAGGTGCAGCTGAATTGATAACTCAGTTGTTAAGGCTTATAAGCATTCGTTGGCTCTCCTTGTGTCGAATCAATAAATTGGGTTTCACTTCCCTCGAAAATACTACGATACACACCCTATACTTGTGGGTCATGTAACACCCTCAAATCGGCCCTATGCAAGTTTTAGCGATTCCCGCCAAACCCGCATAGAAATGATTCAAAGATGCCCACCAGGCACTTGCGTGCGGGTGGAAAACAAAGTAATAACATTACACAATAGTCCACGATGGAACCCACGGAACAGATATATATATATATATATATATATATATATATATATATATACAGGAATGACTCACTGAGTCAAGAATACAAATTTATAATACAAAGATCCAAATCGCCTTGAAAACGATATAGCATCCGAGTACGGATAAGAAGCAAATTGAGCTAAGAGCCCTGAAGAAATAACCAATGGCGTCCATAACCCTGCCTAGGCAAAGCCGGAAGGGTAACCCTGCTAATGACATCGATCTCTTACCTGCTAAAACAAAAGGGGTGCCGACAAAGGGCAAAGGAAAAAGGGAGCGGTTAGTACTGAGGCCAGTACACCGCGATGCTAGAATTTGGCGGCTCTCGCCTACATAGATATGGTCGACTGAAGCGGCAGCGCAGCATGCACTAAACAATCTATAGAGACTCGATTCAACTGTCGGCTATTAGAGAGGGATAAGAAAGACCTATTCGGATCCAACCTGATACTAACATCAATCATACCCATCGTGGTATTTCCCCCTCGGGACCAAACGAGGAAGTCAAACCAAGGAACTCACACAGTTGGCAGTTTTATCCATTCCATTATAGTTGCAGCACTTACTAGTCAGATACAATTAGCTAGAGATATCCCAAATCCAGCAGTTGTTAGCAGTTTTATTTACTCATTCCGTCATAGTGTCGCTTCTTACTAGTCATTCCAAAGTCAAATTTATAGCACTACTTTAGTTATGCTTGTCTATGATCGAGATACTGTGCTCCAAGTTGTCCATAACCACGGACACGGCTTTCAGAAAGATTTACACTGCAGGGGTGCACAAATAGCAACACACACACGATCAACCTCGGAAAAACCAAATCAAAACCCAACGAGGCTTTCACGACAAAGCAATCACAAGATTCATAAAATATTTCAGGGGGCCACCCCACTAAGCTACCCGCAACAAAGTTGGCCGGCTCCGGAACAGACCCATGGTTTATGACGACGGCTGTAAACGACTGGGAACCCGAAAGTGTGACTGGGCTTGTCGATACCGCGAAAACATGGCACGATCCAAAATAGTACAGGTCCTCCACGCATAATCTTAAATAAAGCAGTAAAGCATGGCATAAGTACAGGATAGTAATAAAGCCCCAAACTAGTTTGTGGCCCTATGAAATAAGAAATGAATCAAGCTTTTGCTAAGGGGATTCATGGTTCCACATGCGGATAGTGCGATAGTCAAGGAACAGGTATCAAGTACTCGGGGTCCTACGGGACACAAGTGAGCATGGAAAAACCAAATAACATCTATTGCCCACCGATGCCTCTGCATTAGTTACATCTATTCCCAGACATTTAATAGTTGTAATTAAAGTCATGATCCTCTCCACCATAAAGCATGTGACAACATTCCAACAACTGTGTGGTACTTCACGACACTGGATCACACCTGTGCAAGCGACTACGACTCGCAGGACCATCTATCTACCAAACAATAGGTAATAGGAGGTGTCCAAGGCAATATAAAGGCTGCACGGAATATATCTGGTATGGAACACTAAAGCATCGCGAAACGGATAGCAATAGATCAACAGGAATAAGTAAAGACTATAAATGCAAAATAGGTAGAAAGGGGGAGAATGCTCGCCTGGAAAACACTACCGAAGTTTCATATCCGAAGAACTTGTCGACACTCGCATCCACTCAATGGCCTAATCCGTGAAGAAGCAAAACACTAAAAGAAACAAGCGATGCAACAATTACAACTAATGCAGAAGAATCGGCATGATAATGATATGATGCATTACATGACAAAGGTGTGATGCAATTAGGCAATATTAAGCGGAACCGGGGTCCCGACAAATAATTATATGGTTCATGTTTTAGATACCCCGCATTTTAAATGTTATCGTAACAAGGCAAAACATGGCACCGGTTTGCTACACAAATTTAAATGGAATCAATACAAGACTAGAATAGCCCGCATATAGTCTCCATATTAATTATTGGGTGAATCGACGAAATAACCCGCACCCAGAAAATAGGTATGCATGCATGAACAGTTAATTATGCAGCAAGATAGATGTCCTATATTATAAGAATAGGGGCCTCAGAAAGAGATCACACGTTGGGGGTTCAGATCTGGGGGTCTCGGGGTTCGACTGGATCGGTCTTCGAACTCTGGGATCGGTCTTCGGGTCTGGCCATCGGATCCATGACAAAGGGCTTGGTGGTTCCGGGAAGGAGACCTTGGCGTTCCGAGAGGTTCGGGCTCCGGCGGGATCGATCTTCGGATCTTGGTTCGGGGTCTCGAACATCGGACCCGTGATGAAGCCCTTGTCGTTCCGGGAAGGATAACTTGGTGGTCTTCGGATTTGGTCTTCGAATCCGGGGATCGGTCTTCGGAAGAACTTGACATTAGATGGTACTTGTCTGTGTTTGAATAGCTGAACATCACCCACCCATATCATATATCACCATATGGGCATCACACCTCACGGTTGCCGCCAGTAGCACTCTAACGGGACTTGATTACCGTGCCAGCAGGATCGTAGGATCCATCGGGAAGGCAGTCACGGGGATGATGCCATCACGCGTGGCAGAGAGCCTGAACACAAGGATGATGATGACCGATGATGGGAGCTTGTTGGCGTTAGGCAGGGGACGCGACCAGGGTGGGCTCCACGATGAGGCAGACACACACGGCAGGCTCGCCCAACATCGTGGACGAAAGGGAGGTGGATGGGCGGCGGCCAGGGCGACGCTCGGCGACCTTGCAGAGGTGGGACGCGGAGGCACGTGGGAAGAGGTCGACGGCGGTGGAGAAGCGGCGGCGGGGGAGCAGCGGGGTCGGGGTGAGCGAGCGGTGACCGTGGGCTCGACAAGGTCCGAGCGCCAGCGGCCGAGGACCTGGATGGCAGCGAGCGAGTAGGTGCTCGCCGGCCGGGACGGAGCAGTTCGCTGGCGGGGTTCCGAGGCGGCGTGGACGAAATGGTGGAGAGGAGCTTGTGGGGGCGCGGCGCTGGTGGAGCACGGGGGCTGGAGAGGTGAGGGGAGCGAGCGAGCGGGTTGCAACAACGGGGAAGGGGTCGCGGGATCGGGGTTGGTGGGACGGTGTCGCCCGCGTGGAGAAGAGAGGCACGGGGCGCTCGAGAGAGAGAGGGGTGTCGTGCGACGCGTGCGTGGTGGGGTCGGGGTTAGCGAGAGGAGCGGGGTTTGACCGGGCGTTGTGAGCGGGGTGGTAGGCAGAGGTTGCACAGCGCACGCGTCTGTGTCGAGTGCGGTGGCCAGGTAGGTGTGGTGTGCGGGTGGCTTAGGGTTTGGGTTGGGTTTGGGGTTAGGTTAGAACTAGGGTTTGGTTTAGATCTAGTCGGTCCGGGTAGTAGGTGGTTCGGCCGGTTGTGCCTCTGCCCTGGCTGGCTGGACTGCCTCCCCGGACAAAAGATTTATTTATTTTAGTTTTTATAAAACCTTGTTCAAATAATTTTAGACACACAAAATATCGAGGAAGACTGGGGTTTTGTTTTGGAATTGAACAAGAGGATATTTAGAAAACAAAGATAGGCTTAGGGAAATAGTTTTAGGAAAAATATGCATGATGACATGATGATGCTCAAATGCAATGTGGCATGTTCAACATGATGATGATGCATGCTGATGTCATGATGATGCACAAAGTAGAAACAATAAGCGGTTTTCTAGTAGTGGTTTTATCAGGGTGCTACAGGTCATCAAGACTATTTTCTGGTGCCGTTGCCGGGGAGGTAAGGTAAAAGGTATTCACACCGGAGGATTAAAGAAGAATAACCTCCCACGGAATACGCCTATTTTCTGGCGCCGTTGCCGAGGAGCATAGCTTTATTTATTAGTTCACTTGGATTCTCTATTGTTCGCTACTATCCATCCATCATGGGTAAGTCTCGTGATGTCAAGGTTCCTATTTTACCATCCACTACAAGAAGAGGTACGGTTTTGAACACCTCTATTGCTCTTGATTCACCATCTGTTATGAGTAAGCTCGTTACACCACCACATACAAATGCTACACACACTGCTACTACTGCTGAATCTGAAACTTCTGGTGCTTATGATGCTGCTTCTACTGTGCTTGATAAGAGTGGTTCATTAGGTCCTTTCCTAGATGCTACGATTGCTAGAACTATAGCTGGAAATACTGAAACTCCTAATGAAGACACTACTACACCTGTTGGTTCACCTGAGTCTAGTGAGAATTATGATATTGAAGATGGTTACGTTGAGATGACCGATGAATTTATCAAAGAATGTAAAAACACCCATGATAGGAGCGCTGCTAAGAGTCTCCTTGAGAGGCGTACTATTAGACCAAAATTGTCTCCTATTGCTAAGTTTGCTGCTTCTCCCATAAACATTATAGATGAAGATTATGATTTCTCTCTCGATATATCTTACATAGCTATTATTGAGAAAGAACCTTTTTGTGGGACTAAGAATGAAAGTGCGAGAGCACATATGAATGAACTTTCTACCATGAGTGGCTTGTTTTCTGATGATATTAAGATGCGTACTTACTTTGTTGCTAAGATTTTCCCCTTTTCACATAAAGGAGAAGCTAAAACTTGCTTTAGTAATTTACCTCCTGGATCTATTGATAACCCTGATTTCTTGATTAGTACTTTCTTGCAGAAATATTTTCCTCCTAGTGCTAGACATCTATTTTGCAGGAACTTTTTGATTTTAAACAGGGAGAAAAAGAGGTATTGCCCGAATCATGGGCAAGGTTTCGTGCTTTGATTCATGCACAGGATGGAAGTCCATTACCTAAGAATGACCTTCTTGATATATTTTATAATGGACTAACCGAAGAATCTAGGACATACCTAGATTGTTGTGCTGATTGTGTTTTCAGGAATAGGACTCCCAAGGAAGCTGAGGAATTAATGGCTAAAATAAGCAAGAACTATGAAGATTGGACTCCTCCTGAAAAAGCTATACCCGAAGTAATTGTACCTAAACCTATACCAGTGCCTATTCCATCACCAAAGAAGAGGGGAGTTATTGAATTAAATGATGAAGTAATGAAGGAAGCTAAGAAATGTCTTAAGGAGAAGGGAATTAAAGCTGCAGATGTCAAGAATTTACCTCCTATAGAAGAATTATGTAAGCTTATCCCCTACTCATCCACTATTGAGGTACACTCTCTCCAACACTTTGATAAAGGTGATATCCCTTACTCTAAACCTCCTGATCAATGCTTAGAAGAATTTGATATCTTTATTGTTAAACAAGATAATTTTAATAAAAGGGTGCAAAATCATCTAATGGAAAACACTAGAGATATTGTTGAGTTGAAGGATATTGTGGAAAGAACCTCTAATGATGTTAAAATGATTATTAAACACTTTCAAATGGTTCAAACTCAAATAGATCAACTCGTTGAAGTGCAAAAGACTTTCTAGTTAATGCTGCTAAAGAAAAATATGCTTATGAAATTAGAACTAGAAGTGGAGCCGCTACTCAGGATCATCTATATCCTGAGAGGCATCCCAAAAGAATTGAGCAGGATTCTTAACAAGCTGAAAATAGTGGCTCTACTCGTAAGAAAAAAAAACATAAAACTGTTGTAGAACCCTCTAAACCTGCTATAGATCCTAATAGTATATCTATTTCTGATGCTGAAACTGAAAGTGGTAATGAAGAAAATGAAGCTCTAAATGAAGAAAAAGTTGAAGAAGAACCTGAAAACCACACTAAGAATACTAAATACACCAAAGAAGATTTTATTGCTAAGAAACATGGTAGTGAAAGAGAACCTTGGGTCCAAAAACCCATGCCTTTCCCTGATAAGAAACACAAGTCAAAGGAAGATGAACACTATAATAAGTTTTGTGAGTGGATGAAACCTTTATTCCTTCAAATTCCTTTGACTGATGCTATTAAATTGCCTCCTTATTCAAAGTATATGAAGGATATTGTCTCGAATAAAAGGAAGATCCCTAATGAAGAAATTTCTACTTTGCTTGCTAATTATTCCTTTAATGGTAAGGTTCCTAAGAAACTTGGAGACCCAAGGATTCCATACATCCCTTTCTCTATTAAAAATAGTTATGTTAGAACTGGTTTGTGTGATTTGGGAGCTGGAGTTAGTGTTATGCATTTCTCTCTCTATAAGAGACTTCAACTTGAAAAACTGATACCAAGTGATATATCTTTGCAAATGGCTGATATCTACCACTATTCCTGTTGGTATATGTGAGAATGTACCTGTTCAAGTGGCTCATAATTGCTTGATATTAACTGATTTTGTTGTGCTTGAAATGCCTGAAGATGATAATATGTCTATTATTCTTGGGAGACCTTTTCTTAATACTGCAGGAGTTGTTATTAATTGTAATCAAGGAAAGGTGACCTTTAATATTAATGACAAGGAACATACTGTCTATTTCCCCAAGAAGATTGAAAGGACTTATGGTTTGAATTCAATTGAACATGTTGAGGGCATTCAAGTTGGAGAAATATATTGTCCCATACCAAGAGAAAAATTTGAAACTATTATGATTGGGAACATTGCTATCAAGGTTGAGGTAACATAATCATTAGTGGACTACAAATTTTTGTCTCATATGGAATTGTTTTGGTAACAGGACCTGATCAACCTTGTTAACAAAAGGATTTCATTGAACAAAACAATGTTTTCACCATGATTATCTCCGCTTACTTCTATTCTATCCATTTTAGTTTTTGCTTATGCCTAACTTAAAGGCGTTAAAAAAGTACTTATTGGGAGATAACCCAAAAGTTTTAGATGAGTCTTGGAAGTTATTACTTCAGTAATAACCGCTCCTTATCGTTTTTATTCGCTTTTTGTGCCAAGAGTAACCTCTAATGAGAGAGCAGTGATGATTGGGAAAGTTGCTGCCCCGAAACAGATTTCTGTGCTTCACCGTAAAATTCGTGTAAAATCTCTGAACGTCTTTTTGAGGCGTGAATTTTTGTTCTTCTGCCCCAGGTTGTTATCTAACTTTCGTTAGTTCAACACTTTTTGATTTGAGCAACATAAGGTCTTGAAAAAAATCGTCTTTACCTACTGGTCTGTTTTGACAGATTTCTGCCATTTTCTACATTTGCTTCTTGTTGGTTCCCTTTTGAGTTCTTTTGGGGAATTGAGATTTTTGAGGGAAGTGCTACAGTAGCTTGTATTTTAATGGAAGTTTTATTGGTGTTGGAACTGAACCTAAAGACTTATTTATCTTGAGTGCACTAATGTTGCTAATAAAGATTGTGTGAAGTTTTGTATGAAGGAAAAATTTCAGGTGTATGGAAGGAATGAGTAATGAGATGAAGGATGGACTAAAGCTCAAGCTTGGGGATGCCACGCGTGTCACCCCAAGAAATATCCAAGAAGTACAAGCGTCAAAGCATGGGGGCATCCCCCTCTTCATCCATAAAAATCCCAGGTTTCTTCCAAACGCTTCATTTTTATCATTTCATGCATAGTTGTATTGTTCTCGGAGCGTATTCTTTTTCGGTTTCGTTTTGGTTTTTGTTTGCTTCATTTGCTTAGTTTGCTTAATAAATTGGTTGGACCCCCTCTTTCATACATTGGTGTTCAAATAGTTTGGTTTGGTTTGGAAAAGAGTAGGAAAGATCATGCTTAAGTGGTAAAGAGAGCTTGTTTTTGACTGTGCCTATGCTTTGTGATGTCATGCTTGATATTTTTTGGCTTTATGCTTAGTATTCTTTGCTGTAGTATGACTTGTTATAAACAATTGAGATTGCTTAATGTGCCTTGGATGAATCATGCGTTGTTTTAGCATATTAAAGCATAATATAGTGGTATTCTCCTTTGATGCTTTATTTGGGTTGACTTGGCGCATGCTCACACCATGTTATGACTATCTCAAGTCACCATAGCCTTTATGATCCTTTAGTTTTCAACTCGTAGTATCACTTTATGCTTTGATCAATGATGTTTTATCGCTCTACATGATTATGGCCATTATTGATCTCTTAGTTTGTCGCTCCTAGTCTTTTGCTATCCTCTGCAACCAAGTATGAGTTCCACTCATGCATCCAAATCCTTAAACCAAGTTATTCTAAAGAGTCCACCATACCTACCTACTAGCTTATGCTATTCCAAGTTTATTCATGTTTTTGTTTACCTTCCGAATTAAACTTGTTATGAGAAAACTAGTGATTAAATCTCTCACGAACTTGATGGCACACTTTACTTTTATTGCCCTTAATAAACTTGAACCATTGTGTCATCTATGTTGTATATGCTTGCACTTATTTGTTGGGAATTAGCAGAAACATGCTGTCATGGGGAACGCTTTCAACATTGCACTTGGTACTTATACCTAGTTGATATCATGCTCTTTTGTATATGGATGTCGTCGGTGTGAAATCAAAGGGGAGCTTGTAAGTCCATGGAGTTATGTATATGTTTTAGAGAAACGCCTGGGCCGCTGGTCTAATCCATGCTGACATGGTGGAAACCTGTAGTGTAACCATAATGAGCTGTCTATGATGCACTCTTCTTATAAAAAAAGAGTCCTATATTGAGAAAAAAAAAGAGAAAAAGGAAAAAAAGAGATTATGAAAAGAGGAAAGAGAGAAAAATGCACCATATTCCCATGGTAAATAAGAAGATTGCTGAGATGCTTGTTGTCTGCTTGCCTTGTCATTTTGATATGGGGATTCTTCCGTATCATCGGGCAAGGGGTACCCCGTTGGCGGTTCTCTATGATACACATGTACTTACGATGACAAGAACTTACCGGTGACTAAACTTGAGTAGCATGAGGAGCGGCCCTCGTATACAAGGGACATGAGATTTCTAACTTATACTTCGTCAAGCATGTACACCATAGTTTGTTCACTTTAACCTTAATCACTTCAAGATGCTTATGATACAGGCAATGAGAGCTGAAAGCTATAAGTACCATAATTTTTGGAAGCTCTTTATGAAACTTGAATCTCTGCTTCCTTCTATGAAGCCCTTTCTTCCACCATTATATTGAGTCTCCACCTTCTACCTTTATGCACCTACTTTGAGAGCATAGTAGCCACTCTTAGTTCTATGTGCATTATCCCAAGACTAGTTGATTGATGCATAACTTGATATTTCTTGTTTTAAACTATTTGTATCTAGTCACTCTTATGAACTTTGAAGGTGTCCTATGCATTTATATTTGCTACTCTATGAGGGACAAGCGAAATGCTACTATGCTATGTTTTCTTTATGTGAAACAAACAAACGTCTTGCAAAGCGTTGTTATTCATGAATCTTTTGTATGTGCCTTTTCATGTTGCATCATAATTTCTTTGTCTTATTGCTAGAACTTCGTCTTTCATGTGATGATTGAAGTACTATGATCCCAGCTTTGAATGTTTTACAAATACTTTGATCAAGTCTTTGATGGTACATGTCACCTCAAAAATTATTCTTTCATTTTATCACTTGGGGATGTTCCATGCTTGGTTTTATCTACTTTCTTGTGTTTTGTCCACACTTTGGAGTGCTTTTCATATGATTTCTTGGACTAACCTATTAACAAGAGCCATAGTGCCAGCTGCCTATTTTATGCTATTTTTGGTTCCAGGAAAGTCATAAAATGAATATTGTCGGAATTGGACGGGACAAAAGCCAAAGTGCCTATTTTTCCGGAAGACTCACGGAGACAGAATACGAGACGGAGGAGGGCTAGGGCCTGGCCACACCCCCCAGGCGCGGGTACCCCTAGGCCGCGCCAGGGCATGGTCTGGCCGCCCCAGGCACCCCCTCGGTCTCCCTCTTCGCCTATAAGTTGCCTTCTGACCTAAAAACTCAGGGGGGTTCGACGTTTTTCCAGAGGGAGTTCCGCTCCACCGCCACCACCAGATTCCACGAAACAGCACCAGAAACTCCGTTCTAGCACCCTGCCGGGACGAAGAATTGGAGGAGATCATCGCCATCATCATCGCTTCTCCATTGACCATCCATGTTTCCCCCATCTCTGAGTGAGTAATCCCCCACTGTAGGCTATGGGGATGGTAGGGATTGGATGAGATTGTTCATGTAATGGCATCAGATTGTTAGGGCGTGGTTCCTAGTACCTTTTATTAGTGCTTCATGACTTTGTTGCGACTTGTTGTGCTTAATGCTTGTCACTAGAGCCCGAGTGCCATGATTTCAGATCTGAACATGTTATTGATTGATTATGATAGTATTGTTTTTGGTCTGATCTACAAGTTATTTACACACGTTGTTGTCCGGAACCAATGGCCCCGAAGTGACAGAAATTGGGATAACCGGAGGGAATGGCTTTGATGTGAGGATCACATGTGTTCATGAAGTGTTAATGCTTTGCTCCAGTGCTCTATTAAAAGGAGCACCTTAATTGCCAGCAGTTCCCTTGAGGCCCCGCTGCAAACGGGCTGGCTGGACAAAAGATGTTGTGCAAGTTCTCATTGCGAGCACGTATGACTATATATGGAACACATGCCTAGGATTATCTAGTACTTGGATGCTTTATCTTATTTATCTGCAATTGCCCTATGTTCTTATTGCTATATGAATTGTCTTGTCCATGCAACGCCCGTCCATCCATCCCTATGCCTATCGCACTCGAATCCTAATGTTTGCTGCTATTGTTACTGCTGTCTTTACTTTACTACTGCTGCTACTTTACTATTCCTACTACAAAATTGTTGCTACTGATAAACTGCTGCGAGCAAGATTGTTTCCAGGTGTAGCTGAATTGACAACTCAGTTGTTAAGGCTTATAAATATTCTTTGGCTCCCCTTGTGTCGAATAAATAAATTGGGTTTCACTTCCCTCGAAAATACTGCGTTACACCCCCTATACTTGTGGGTCATCACACATCTAGTACCTTAGAGATTTCTGTCACTTCCGCAGATTACTAGAGCCATGAACCCACTATCGAGCATAAATACTTCCTCTTGGAGTTGCTAGCATCTACTCGGCCAAGATAGCTACTAACAACAGAGAGCATGCAAGATCACAAATAAGAAAGACATGATAGAATCAATAATCAATCTGAAATAGCATCTCAATATCCATCGGATCCCCGCAAACACAACATGTATGATTACAGGTAGATGATCTTGATCATGAACGGAGCTCACAAGATCTAAACATGGTAGCACAAAGGATAAGAACCAACCATCTAGCTACTACATGGACCCGTAGTCTAGGGATGAACTACTCACGGATCACACCAGAGGCAGGCATGGTGATGAAGAAGGCCTCCAGGGTGATCTCTCCCCTCCGACAGGGTGCCGGGAAGAGCTTCAGATCCCTCCCGATCTAGGGATGGAGATGGCGGCGGCTACAGACTCTTTCGTGGAATTTTGATCCAGGTACATAGGGTTTCTGTATCGGAGGCTTCTTATAGGTGAAAGGGAAGGCCGAGGGGGTGCCCGAGGCGGCCGCCTCACCCCCAGGCACGGACCATGCCTGGTCGCGTGGCCAGGTGGTGACGCCGGCCCCTGGCCCGTCTCCGTCTCATCTTGTGGGTCCGTTTTCCCCTCGGTGAAATATTGACTTTGGCTTTTGTCCCGTCCAACTCTGAGAATATTCATTTTTTGGCTTTTCTGGAACCAAAAACAGCAGAAAACAGGCAACTAGCACTGTGGAATCTTGTTAGTAGGTTAGTTCCAGAAAATGTATAAAAATACTCCAAAGTGTGGACAAAATATAAGAAAGTAGATATAAAACAAGCATGGAACATCAAAAATTATAGATACTTTTGCAATGTATCAGAGCCGAGGAAGCCGCAACATCAGTGCTCCTGTTTCCCACACACATCGCCAATTGACGAGGGGTTAACTCATCAATGCCCATCGCAGATGGACTTAGGTTCGAGGAAGTGGGGAGCGCTGGAGGCATCGATCGACTAGCAAACAAGCACACAGGGGACACGAGGTTTACCCAGGTTCAGGCCTCGTAGAGGACCCTACTCCTGCTTGTCTTCTCTTCGAATTATCGAGGAGTCAAAAATTACAGGGGTGCGCAGATGAAATCTGACGATGGTGTGGAAACTAGGGTTGCGGATATCCTCCTCGCTGCCCCCTCCTAGCCTTTATATAGATAGGCTAGGTCTTGGGATAGCAGGCCGACTCGGTTACATATTAGGGTTTCCCCTTTAAACTTCTATCTTGTATTTGTCGTATTCTGCAAGGAGTCGAAGTCTCCCAAGTCACCCGAATCTCGACTGGGCCTGAGCAACGTCGTGGGCTTCTTCTGGGATGGACCATATATGCTGATCTTAAGTACCAATAGGATATACCCGTGTAACCAGGTATGATCAATTTCTTGAGAAATAGAAGTACAAGTTTGTGGGGCTAGACTTGGAGTACGCCGGTGCAAAGAAGCGAAAAGATCCTCCACAAGAGATCGCCGTCGTGCAAATCGTCATACATGATAAGGTCCTCGTTTACCACTTCTGCAGGTATGTAACATTTAAATTTGAGATCACCACTTCTGCATCCCTTGTTCCCTTACATCCCTAAAACCCTCTAACCGCAGGAGTAAACCAACTGAGAAGCATTGTCCTGCTCTGGTCGAATTCTTGTGTAGGAAAGGGATAACTTTCACTAGCGTGGATATCACAAATGACACAACTATGTTTTCTCGTGTGTTGATAAAAATCCCACATGGGTACCACATCGACATCCAAAATCTATACAAGATCAAATGATACCCAGCGAAGGATGGCACGGGTGATCTAGCAACGGAAATCATCGATAGATCCTATGCAAAACTAAAGAAATTTAAGCCAAGCGACCATGACTACTAGGAGTGGAAGCCGATGAACTGGGTGCGCCTTGAGTATGAAGCCAAAGACGCCTACATGGCATACGAGTTGTAAAGTAAGATCATTACCATGAAATATGGGATGATTGGACAAGAAGTGTGACGAGGACAGAAAGCGGTATCAAGACAAGCAGGGATCTTGGAACGGTAGCGACAGCAAGCTGTTGAAGGGGAAGCAAGTCAAGGATGACAATAAGTGGTAGTGATAAATTATGTGTTTGAACTAGATTAGTTTATAGTTTATTTTGTGGGATGTATATATTAGTTTGGGATCTAAGCGCTAGAAGAACTTGCATGCATGTATGTGTTTTCCTATATGATATACATACAAAAGTGTGATGGGGTGTTGAGATAGGCATTATCTAGGCCCCTGGTGAGCATGGTCACTCACATATCGATATGCACATGATCCAGCATCTTCTTGGGCTCAAACGTTGGTATTGCACCTAAAACTAACCAAAATAAATAAGGATAAAAATCCATTTTTCAACCCTCATTTGGATAAATAATCTAGGGATAGATCGTTGATGTCTACACACTTTATTCTTGTAGACAGTTGTTGGGACTCCAAGTGCAGAGGTTTGTAGGACAGTAGCAAGTTTTCCCTTAAGTGGATCACCCAAGGTTTATCGAACTCAGGGAGGAAGTTGTCAAAGGTATTCCCTCTCAAGCAACCCTGCAATCAAGATACAAGAAGTCTCTTGTGTCCCCAACACACCCAATACACTTGTCAGGTGTATAGGTGCACTAGTTCGGTGATGAGATAGTGAAATACAAGTGGTATGGATATAAGGAAACGGTGCTAGAAAATACTTTGATGGCATGGAAGAGACTAAAGGCAAACTGAAATAAAGAAGGAAGCAAGCAAACATGTAACAGATCTAGTAGCAAACGGTGTTTCAATGCTTAGAAACAAGGCCTAGGGATCATACTTTCACTAGTGAACACTCTCATATAAATATATTCTCTTCATGATACTACTCTTAACTACTCTTCGGTTGGACACTCTAATCGATGGTAGGGCTATAACAGCACACCTCAAAGTAAGTCTTTCCCATCTAGATAACCCCACACTGTCACCTTAAGTACTAGATGAGTCCAACAAACACCACAATTTCATAAAGACATCCAACTCCAAATATAACTCATAACAAGTATTTGTAATCTCTAGCCTCAGTGCCACCATGGTGTGCACGCTGTCACTTTCACACACATGGGGAGAGCAGAGATCTATTAAAGCACTTGAGTGGCAAGGTAGATTTACTTGATTACAAAGCTCACGATCACAATAAGATCATGCATAGAGAGAGATGAACACATAGCTACCGGTAGAACCCTTAGCCTCGAGAGAGAACTACTCCCTCCTCATCATGGGAATCATCAATGGTGATGGAGATGGTGGTGGAGATCGATGGAGATGGCTCCGGGGGAACTTCCCCGTCCCAGCAGGGTGCCGAAACAGAGACTTTCTGTCCCCCGAATCTCCCCTTCAGTGGCGGCGGTGCTGCGGAACTTTTCATGGATTTCTGATTGACTCCTTAGGGTTTATGCATCGGGAGGCTTCTTATAGGCGAAGAGGCAAGGTTGGTGGAGTGCCAGGGGGCCCACACCACCTGGTGGCGTGGCCAGGGCTAGCCCACGCCACCATATGGTATGGCCACCCTGTGGCCCCCCTCCGGCTCTCCTTCTAGCTCCGTGAGTCTTCCGGGAAAATAGTAACTTTGGCTTTTGTCCTGTCCAATTCTGAGAATATTCATTTTCTGACTTCCTGGAACCAAAACAGCAGAAAACATGCAACTGGCACTGTGGCATCTTATTAATAGGTTAGTCCAAGAAATCATATGAAAAGTACTCCAAAGTTGGAACAAAACACAAGAAAGTGGATAAAACCAAGCATGGAACATCAAAAATTATAGATACATTTCCAATGTATCAACATCCCCAAGCTTAACTCATGCTCGTCCTCGAGTAGGTAAGTGATAAAAAGAAAGAATAATTTTTGAGGTGACATGCACCATCAAAGACTTGATCAAAGTATTTTTAAAACATTCAAAGCTGGGATCATAGTACTTCAATCATAACATGAAAGACAAAGTTCTAGCAATAAGCAAAGAAACTATGATGCAACATGAAAAGGCACAAACAAAAGATTCATGAATAACAATGCTTTGCAAGACGTTTGTTTCACATAAACAAAAGATAGCATAATAGTATTCAGCTTATCCCTCAATAGAGTAGCAAATATAAATGCATAGGACACCTTCAAAGTTCATAAGAGTGACTAGATACAATAGTTTAAAACAAGCAATATCAAGTTATGCATCAATCAACTAGTCTTGGGACAATGCACATAGAACTAAGAATGGCCACTATGCTCTCAAAGTAGGTGCATAAAGATAGAAGGTGGAGACTCAATATAATGGTGGAAGAAAGGCCTTTTTATAAAAGGAAGTAGGGATTCAAGTCTCATAAAGACCTTCCAAAAATTATGGTACTTATAGCTTTCAACTCTCATTGCCCCTATCATAAGCATCTTGAAGTGATTAAAGTTAAAGTGAACAAACTATGGTGTACATGCTTGACGAAGTATAAGTCAGAAATCTCATGTCCCTTGTATATGAGGGCCGCTCCTCATGCTACTCAAGTTTAGTCACCGGTAAGTTCTTGTCATTGTAAGTACATGTGTGTCTTAGAGAACCGTCAACAGGGTACCCCTTGCCCGATGATACGGAAGAATCCCCATATCAAAATGACAAGGCAAGCAGACAACGAGCATCTCAGCAATCTTCTTATTTACCATGGGAATATGGTGCTTTTTTCTCTCTTTCCTCTTTTCATAATATCTCTTTTTTTTCTTTTCTCTTTTTTTTCTCAATATAGGACTCTTTTTTTATAAGAAGAATGCTTCATAGACAGCTCATTATGGTTATGCTGCAGGTTTCCACCATGTCAGCATGGATTAGACCAGCGGCCCAGGCGTTTCTCTAACACATATACATAACTCCATGGACTTACAAGCTCCCCTTTCATTTCACACCGACGACATCCATATACAAAAGAGCATGATATCAACTAGGTACAAGGTACCAAGTGCAATGTTGAAAGCGTTCCCCATGACAGCATGGTTCTGCTAGTCCCCAACAAATAAGTGCAAGCATATACAACATAGACGACACAATGGTTCAAGTTTATTAAGGGCAAGAAAAGTAAAGTGTTCCATCAAGTTCGTGAGAGCTTTAATCACTAGTTTTCACATAACAAGTTTAATTTGGAAGGTAAAAAAAGCATGAATATACTTGGAATAGCATAAGCTAGTAGGTAGGTATGGTGGACTCTTTAGAATAACTTGGTTTAGGGAGCTGGATGCTTGAGTGGAACTCATACTTTGTTGTGGAGGCTAGCAAAAGACTGGGAGCGACAAACTAAGAGAGCAATAATGGACATAATCATGCAGAGCGACAAAACATCATTGATCAAAGCATAAAGTGATACTACAAGTTGAAAACTAAAGGATCATAAAGGCTATCGTGACTTGAGATAGTCATAACATGGTGTGAGCATGTGCCAAATCAACCCAAATAAAGCATCAAAGGAGAATACCACTATACTATGCTTTAATATGCTAAAACAACGCATGATTCATCCAAGGCACATTAAGCAATCTCAATTGTTTATAACAAGTCATGCTATATCAAAGAATACTAAGCATAAAGCCAAAACAATATCAAGCATGGCATGACAAAGCATAGGCCACAGTCAAAAACGAGCTCTTTTTACCACAAAAGCATGAACTTTCCTACTCTTTTCCAAACCAAACCAAACTATTTACAAACCAATGTATGAAAGAGGGGGTCCAACCAATTTATTCAGAAAACTAAGCAAACAAAATCAAACGAAAAACCAAAACGAAAACAAAAAAGAAGACTCTCCAAGAAAAACACAACTGTGCATGAAACAATAAAAATGAAGCGTTTGGAAGAAACCTGGAATTTTTATTGATGAAGAAGGGGATGCCTTGGGCATCCCCAAGCTTTGACGCTTGTACTTCTTAGATATTTCTTGGGGTGACACGCGTTGCATCCCCAATCTTGAGCTTTAGTCCATCCTTCATCTCATTACTCATGCCTTCCATACACCTGAAATTTTCCTTCATACAAAACTTCACACAATCTCATTAGCAACATTAGTGCACTTAAGATAAATAATTCTTAAGGTTCAGTTACAACACCAAATAAACTTCCATTAGAACACTAGATACTGTAGCACTTCCCTCAAAAAGCTCAATTCCCCAAAAGAACTCAAAAAGGAACCAACAAGAAGCAAATGCAAATAATGGCAGAAATCTGTCAAAACAGACCAGTAGGTAAAGACGAATTTTTTCGAAGACCTACTGTTGCTCAAATCAAAAAGTGTTGCACTAACAAAAGTTAGATAACAACTTGGGTCAGAAGCACATAAATTCATGCCTCAAAAACACGTTCAGAGATTTTACACGAATATTTACGATGAAGCACATAAATCTGTTTCGGGACAACAACTTTCCCAATCATTACTTCTCTCTCATTAGAGGTTACTCTTGGCACAAAAAAGCAAATAAAAAGGATAAGGAGCGGTTATTACTGAATTAATAACTTCCAAGACTCAACTAAAACTTTTGAATTATCTCCCAATAAGTACTTTTCTTTAACGCCTTTAAGTTAGGCATGATAGTTTGACAAGATGCTCACATAAGAAATATGAATTGAAGTAAAAGAGAACATCAAGAAGAAAATTCAAAGCACATTTAAGTCTAAACCACTTCCTATGCATAGGAATCTTGTAAAGAAACAAGTCATGAAAGCACAAAGCAACAAGCATAGGAAAGCAAAATAAGTGCAACTTCAAGATTTTCTACATAAAGAGGGGAAACTTAATATTGTTGAGATGCATAAATCCATTTTTCCCCCTCTCATAATAACTTTCAGTAGCATCATGAATAAAAGTAACAATATAACTATCACAAGAAACATTCTTATCATGAGCCACATGCATATAATAATTATTACTCTCCATATAAGAATAGTCATTCTTATTAATTGTAGTGGGAGAAAAATCAACAAAATAGCTATCATTATTATTCTCATCACCATAATCATCAAATATAGGAGGCATATTGTAATCATAATTAACTTTCTCCTCAATAGTAGGTGGACTGAAAATATCATACTCATCATTGTAATCATCATATATTGGAGGCCTAGTATCATCAAAGTAAATTTTCTCCTCCATGCTAGGGGGACCAAAAATATCATTCTCATCAAAACCAACTTCCCCAAGCTTTGACTTTTCCATAGCATTAGCAATAATGGTGTCCATACAATTCATACTAACAACATTGCTACTAGCATGCAAATAAAGTTCCATAGGTTTTTTAATTTTCGCTTCAAACACTTCATGTCCTAACTCAATATAAATACTATAAAGCTCTCTAATTTTGTTGTTGTTTTCCATTAAGCCTAACTAGTGAAAACAAGAAACAAAAAGACAAAATTGCAGAATCTAAAGGAAAGAACTTCGAGTACTCACACCAGAAAATATGCGTTTGCAGTGGGAGGTTCTTCTAAATCCTTCGGTGTGAATACCTTTTACCTTTCCTCCCCGGCAACGGTGCTAGAAAATAGCTTGATGTCTACGCACTTATATTCTTGTAGACAGTTGTTGGGCCTCCAAGTGCAGAGGTTTGTAGGAAAGCAGCAAGTTTTCCCTTAAGTGGATCACCCAAGGTTTATCGAACTCAGGGAGGAAGTGGTCAAAGGTATTCCCTCTCAAGCAACCCTGCAATCAAGATACAAGAAGTCTCTTTTGTCCCCAACAGACCCAATACACTTGTCAGGTGTATAGGTGCACTAGTTCAGCGAAGAGATAGTGAAATAAAAGTGGTATGGATATAAGAAAACAATGCTAGAAAATACTTTGATGGCGTGGAAGAGACTAAAGGCAAACTGAAATAAAGAAGGAAGCAAGCAAACATGTAACATATCTAGTAGCAAACGGTGTTTCAATGCTTAGAAACAAGGCCTAGGGATCATACTTTCACTAGTGAACACTCTCATATAAATATATTCTCTTCATGATACTACTCTTAACTACTCTCCGGTTGGACACTCTAATCGATGGTAGGGCTATAACAGCACACCTCAAAGTAAGTCTTTCCCATCTAGATAACCCCACACTGTCACCTTGAGTACTAGATGATCCCAACAAACACCACAATTTCATAAAGACATCCAACTCCAAATATAACTCATAACAAGTATTTGTAATCTCTAGCCTAAGTGCCACCATGGTGTGCACGCTGTCACTTTCACACACATGGGGAGAGCAGAGATCTATTAAAGCACTTGAGTAGCAAGGTAGATCTACTTGATTACAAAGCTCATGATCACAATAAGATCATGCATAGAGAGAGAGAGAGATGAACACATAGCTACCGGTAGAACCCTTAGACTCGAGAGAGAACTACTCCCTCCTCATCAAGGGAATCAGCAATGGTGATGGAGATGGTGGTGGAGATCGATGGAGATGGCTCTGGGGGCACTTCCCCATCCCAGTAGGGTGCCGGAATAGAGACTTTTTGTCCCCCGAATCTCCCCTTTAGTGGCGGTGGTGCTGTGGAACTTTTCGTGGATTTCTGATTGACTCCTTAGGGTTTATGCATTAGGAGGCTTCTTATAGGTGAAGAGGCAAAGTCGGTGGAGTGCCAGGGGGCCCACACCACCTGGTGGCACGACCAGGGCTAGCCCGCACCACCACATGGTGTGGCCACCCTGTGGCCCCCTCCGGCTCTCCTTCTGGCTCCGTGAGTCTTCCGGGAAAATAGTAACTTTGGCTTTTGTCCCATCCAATTCTGAGAATATTCATTTTCTGACTTCCTGGAACCAAAACAGTAGAAAACAGGCAACTGGCACTATGGCATCTTGTTAATAGGTTAGTCCAAGAAACCATATCAAAAGTACTCCAAAGTTGGAACAAAACACAAGAAAGTGGATAAAACCAAGCATGTAACATCAAAAATTATAGATACATTTGCAATGTATCAATCGTCTATGGGGCCCATGTTCTAGGGTTTTGTTGAAAACCGAGCATCGGAGCGTCTGAATCCCTCCATATCTTGCATGTGTTTCTAGAATATGTACAAAAGTTGAGATAGGTATCATCTAGGAAACTTTAGTGGATTTTGTGATGCAACTTTTCCTATGTGTTTTTGGTCTATGTGATACCATATGGTTTGACACATGGATCCCCTAGAGTCATTAGTTGCATGTGTGTTCTCTTCCTAAACCACATTGATTTAACCACTAGAGTCATTGATCCACATGAACACATTACATGTGTTCTTTTCCAAAACCAGAATGATATCTACATGCATGACCACACACACATACTCTGGTGGATTATTCTGTGATGCATGCAATTTCTGTCATACTGGTGCAACATGCAATGTGGAAGCTGTTTTCCTATGTGTTTTTGGTCTCTGTAACCATGGTTGAATTTGACACATGGATCCCCTAGAGTCATTGCATGATGTGTGTTCTTTTCCTATATATATCCACTAGAGTCATTGATCCACATGACTACATTCCATGTGCTATTTTCCAAAACCACATGATATCTACATGCATGACCACACACATACTCCATTAGATTCTGTGATGCAACTTCTATCACACTAGTGCAACATGCAATATGTGTGGAAGTTGCTTTCCTATGTGTTTTTGGTCTCTGCGACCATGCATGGTTTAATTTGACATATGGATCCCCTAGAGACATTGCATGATGTGTGTTCTTTTCCTAAACCGGTACACACCGATATATATCCACTATAGTCGCTGATCCATCACATGACCACATTGCATATATGTACACTATTCTTTTCCAGAACCACAATGATATCTCTGCATATGCATGACCACACACATGCATATAATCAAGTGGATTATGTGTTGATGCACAACTTCTATCACACTAGTGGAACCATGAATGCAATGTCGAAGCTCCTTTATTTAATTCCTCTGTGTTTTTGGTCTCTATGACTATGGATCTCTCCTAGAGTCATATTGCATGCATGTGTTCTTTTCCTAACCCACATTAATATGGCCACTACAGTCATTTATAGATCCACATGATGACCACATTGCATGTTTTCTTTTTCCAATAATACCACATTGATATCTACATGACCACACACACTTTGTAATGCAACTTCTATCACACTGGTGCAACATGCAATGTGTGGAAGCTGCTTTTCCTATGTGTTTGGTCTCTGTGACCATGGTTGTACACATGGAGCCCCTAGAGTCATTGCATGTGTTCTTTTCCTAAACCACATTGATATCCACACTACTAGATGTCATTGATCCACACATGACCACAGTGCATGTGTTCTTTGCCAAAACCACATTGATATATCTACATGAGAACACACACTAGTGGATTCTGTGATGCAAATTCAGTCACACACACACACTGGTGCAACATGCAATATTTGAAGCTGTTTTCCTATGTGTTTTTTGGACTCTATGAGACCATGCATGGTTTGACACATGGATCCCCTAACTGCTAGAATCATTAATTAATTACATGTGTGCGTTATCTTCCTAAAAACCACACTCATATCCACTAGTGTCATTGATCACATGACTACAATGCATGTGCTCTTTTCCAAAACCACATGGTATCTACATGCATGACCTCAAACATACTCTAGTGGATTTTGTGATGCAACTTCTATCACATTGGTGCAACATGCAATGTGTGGAAGCTGCTTTTCCTATGGTTTGGTCTTTGTGACCATGGTTGTACACATGGAACCCCTAGAGTCATTGCATGCGTTCTTTTCCTAAACCAAATTGATATCCACATTACTAGATGTCATTGATCCACACATGACCACATTAGATGTGTTCTTTTCCAAAACCACATTGATATATTTACATGACCACACACACTAGTGGATTATGTGATGCAACTTCTATCACACACACACACACACACTGGTGCAACATGCAATATGTGGAAGCTGCTTTCTTATGTGTTTTTGGTTCTCTGTAAGACCATGCATGGTTTGACACATGGATCCCCTAGCTGCTAGAGTCATTAATTAATTGCATGTGTATGTTCTCTTCCGAAAAAGCACAATGATATCCACTAGATTCATTGATCCACATGACTACATTGCATGTGCTATTTTCCAAAACCACATGATATCTACATGCATGACCACACACATACTCTAGTGGATTCTGCGATGCAACTTCTGTCACACTGGTGAAACATGCAATATGTGTGGAAGTTGCTTTCCTGTGTGTTTTTGGTCTCTGTGACCATGCATGGTCTAATTTGACACATGGAACCCCTAGAGACATTGCATGATGTGTGTTCTTTTCCTAAACCAGTAAACGCTGATATATATCCACTAGAGTCACTGATCCACATGACCACATTGCATATATGTACACTGTTCTTTTCCAAAACCACAATGATATCTCTACATATGCATGACCACACACATGCATATACTCAAGTGGATTCTGTGATTATGCACAACTTCTGTCACACTGGTGCAACGACCATGCATGTCATGTGGAAGATCCTTTATTTAATTCCTATGTATTTTTGGTCTCTATGACCATGGATCTCTCCTAGAGTCATATTGCATGCAAGTTTTCTTTTCCTAACCCACATTGATATGGTCACCAGAGTCATTGATAGATCCACATGATGACCACATTGCATGTGTTCTTTTCCAATAATATACCACATTGATATCTACATGACCACACAAACTCCAGTGGATTATGTGATGCAACTTTTGTCACACTGGTGCAACATGCAATGTGGAAGCTGATTTCCTAGCTATATATGCGTTTTTGGTCTTTGTGGCCATAATTTGACACATGGATCCCCTAGAGTCATTGTATGATGTGTTATTTTCCTAAACCACATTGATATATATCCACTAGTCATTGATCCACATGACCACATTGCATGTGTTCTTTTCCAAAACCACTACATATGCATGATGACCACACGCACATACTCTAGTGGATTTTGGGATGCAACTTTTGTCACACACTGGTGCAACATGCAATGTGGAAGCTAACTTTCTTATGTGTTTTTGTCTCTATGACCATAATTTTTGACACATGGAACCCCTAGAGACATTGCATGTGTTCTTTTCCTAAACCACATTGATATATATCTACATGATTCTGTGATGCAACTTCTGTCACACATTGGCCGTGTAACATGGAAGCTGGTTATTTATTTCCTATGTGATGTTTAATTTTGGTCTGACACACATGGATCCCCCTAGAGTCATGCATGTGTTCTCTAACCACAATGATATATCCACTACTAGTCATTCACATGACCACATTGCATGTGTTCTTTTCCAAAACCACATTGATATCTACATGTAACCACACATATATAGCTAGGCATTCTGTGATAATGCATGCAACTTCTGTCACACTGGTGGTGCAACACATGGATGTGCAAGCTGCTTTTCCTATGTATTTTGGTCTCTGTGATGCATCTTCTTGGGATCAAACTTTGATATATACCATATTTGTTGCTACGACCTAAAACTAACCAAAATAAGGATAAAAGTCAATCGTTCAACCCTAATCTGGAGAAATCCATTGTTCAAAACCGCATTTTGAATTTTATCTAAATTTGAATATATTATCCAAAATACGTTACCTCTCTTGAGATCATTATACAAGCCAGAATATAAACTAGTAGTCCACATTATTGCTTTTTTCAAGATTTATTCATCAATAATTTATAGTTTTCTTCACCAGACCCTTTTAGTGTAGACTTTCTAAAATATGGTTAATTTATTTGAACCCTCCATCATGCATCCGATGGCCAGGACATCAACCCCAAATTTTCAGGTTAGGTCCTCCCGCCCACGCGAAATTTGGCGCCAGCGCAGGTGAGTTTCTATGCAAACAAAAATTTCTCGAGCTACAATTACCTTTGAGCCCACCCACACAGTGCCACCCAAGCATTCGCAGAAAGGTCATTTAAAAAATCTATTCGAAACCCTTTTTATCCCCTCGCCGAAATGAGACTGATCCAAATTTCCACATCGCCCTCGACACCGTCATCCCCGCTGTCCTCCCCCTTTTCCCCCTGCCCTCCCCACCATCCTCTCCCTTTTCCCCTCGCTGTTGTCCGTCCCTCCGCCCTCTACCTTTAATCCCCTCGTCTCGTTCCGTCCTTCCAGTAGTAACCTCTCTGTCACCCTAGCACAAACCCTAGCCCCTCCTCACCGTCCCGGTCTTCCACCATGTCTGTCAACCTCGCCGGTCGTCCACCTCGCCAACAGCCAGCATACCTTGTCTACCACCTCACTATACACTTCACCCGCAAAGTCGGCCATCTTGCCGTCCACCTTGTCGTCCATCTCGCCGTCTAGCTCGCTGATGGCTCAAGATATGTAGAGCTTGTTGGGAACACCAAGAGGAAGGTATGATGAGCACAGCAGCAAGTTCCCCTCGGTTATGAAACCAAGGTTATCGAACCAGTAGGAGTAAGGAAACAACCCCAAGGTGTTGCTAGCAACTTGGAATCCTGCACAACACAACCACAGAAATTTGCCCCAACTTACAGTGAGGTTGTCAATCTCACTGGTTTTGCTGAAAACGATGGATTAAATGTATAATGTGGAAGATAGTAATTGCTTGCAGAAAGTAAATAGTTAACGGTAAACAGTAGATGGTATATCAATGGTAAAGGAATGGATGGGGTCCATAGTTCACTAGAGGTGTTTCTCCTTAAGATAAATAGCATGTTGCGTGAAGAAATTACAGCGGGGCAATTGACAGATTGAGAAAGCATAACAATTCATATACTAGACATCTTGACTCCTACGAGATTTGATTGGGCATTACAACATAATACATAGACTATAATCCAACTACATCTATGACTAATAATCCACCTTCAGGTTATCGTCTGAACCCCTTCGAGTATTAAGTTGCAAGCAACAGTTAATTGCATTAAGAAAAGTGTGTAAAATAAACAATACAATTGCCCCATGGACAAAGGATTGTTGTATTCTCCCTAGTAGCAACAGCACATCTACAACCTTAGAGATCTCGGTCACTTCCCTGGATTACTAGAGGCATGAACCTATTATCGAGCATAAATACTCCATCTTGGAGCTGCAAGCATCTACTTGGCCAAGATAGCTACTAACAACGGAGAGCATGCAAGATCACAAATAACATAGACATGATAGAATCAATAATCAATATGACATAGTATCTCAATATCCATCGGATCCCCGCAAACACAACATATAGGATTACAAATAGATGATCTTGATCATTAACGGAGCTCACAAGATCTAAACACGATAGCACAAAGGAGGAGAACCAACCATCTAGCTACTGTATGGACCCATAATCCAAGGGTGAACTACTCACGCATCACTCTAGAGGCTGGCATGGTGATGAAGAAGGCCTCTGGGATGATCTCTCCCCTTCGGCAGGGTGCTAGGAAGAGCTTCGGATCCCCCTAATCTAGGAATGGAGATGGCGGCGGCTACAGACTCTTTCGTGGATTTTTGATCAGGTCCTTAGGGTTTCTGCATCGGGGTACTTTTATAGGCGAAGGGGTAAGGTCAGGGGCCACCCGAGGGACCCACACCATAGAGCGGTGCACCTAGGGGTGGCCACGCCAGCCCTAGGTGTGGCCGCATCGTGGCCCCACTTCGGCTGCCCTCCAGACTCCGTGTTCCTTCTGGTAAAATATTGACTTTGGCTTTTGTCCTGTCCAATTTCGAGAATATTTTCCTTACTAGCTTTTCTGAAACCAAAAATAGCAAAAAACAGGCAACTGGCACTATGGCATCTTGTTAATAGGTTAGTTCTAGAAAATGTATGAAAATACCTCAAAGTGTAAACAAAACATAAGAAAGTTGATCTAAAACAAGCATGGAGCATCAAAAATTATAGATACGTTTATGACGTATCAAGCAATCCCAAGCTTAACTCCTGCTCATCCTCGAGTAGGTAAGTGATAAAAAGAATAATTTTTGAGGTGACATGCACCATCACAATCTTGATCAATTGTATTTGTAAAGCATTGATAACTGGGATCAAAGTACTCTAAATATGAACATGAAAGATAGAGTTCTAACAATAAGACATAGCAACTATGTTGTAACATGAAAAGGTACAAACAAGAGATCATGAATAACAATGCATTGAAAGACGTTTGTTTGTTTCACATATAGAAAACATAATAAGAGTGGTATTCACATTGTCCCTCATGGTATAGCAAAACATAAATGCATAGGACACCTTCAAAGTTCATAAGGGTGACTATATACAAATAATTTAAGAACAAGCAATATCAAAGTTATGAATCAATCAACAAGTTTTGGGACAATGCACATTAAACTAAGAATGACCACTATGCTCTCTCAATTGGTGCATAAAGATAGAAGATGGAGACTCAACATAAAAGTAAAAAGAAAGGCCCTTCACAGAGGGAAGCAGGGATTTCAAGTTTCATAAAGAGTTTCCAAAAATTATGGTACTTATTAGCTTTCAGCTCTCATTGTCCCTATCATAATCATCTTGAGGGGATTAAGGTTAAAGTGACACAAATATGAGGATATGCTTGACAAGTTATAAGTTGAAAATCTCATGCCCCTTGCTTATGAGTATCGAACCTCATGCTAACTTTAGTCGCAAGTAAGTTCTTGTCATTGTAAGTACATGTGTATCATGGAGAACCGCCAACGGGGTACCCCATGCCCCATGACACTGGAGCTTTCCCATATCAAAATGGAAAGGCAACAGACAATGAGCATCTCAGCGATATTTTTATTTGCTATTTGCATAGGTTTTTATTGAGGATGCGTCATGGAATGCTCACTATGGTTATGCTACAAGTTTCCACCATGATTAGGCATGGATTAGGCTAGCCGCACAGGCGTTTCTCTAACACACATACAAACTCCATGATCTTACAAGCTCCCCTTTTATTTCACACCGCCGGGATCCATAAACAAAAGAACATGATATCACTTGAATACATAGTGCAATGTTGAAAGCGTTCCCCATGGTAACATGGTTCTGCTAATTCACAACTTATAAAGTGCAAGCATATAAGCAATATAAATGGACACAATGGTTCAAGTTTATTAAGTGCAGGAAAATAAAGTGTGCCACCAAGTTCGTGAGAGCTTTAATCTCTAATTTTCACATAACAAGTTTAATTTGGAAGATAGATAAAAACATGAATATACTTGGAATGGTGTAATACACCATGCATAGGAATTTATAGTGGACTCTTTGGAATAACTTGGTTTTCTTGGAGGTTGGATGCATGAGTGGAACTCATACTTGGTACAGTTGGAGGCTAGCTAAAGACTAGGAGTGACCAACTAAGAGAGCAATAATGACCATAATCATGCAAAGCGACAAAACATTATTAATTAAAGCATAAAGTGATATTACAAGTCAAAAACTAAATGATCATAGAGGCTAAGGTGACTGGTTCATAGTCTTAACATGGAGTAAGCATGTGCCAAGTCAACCCAAATAAAGCATCAAAGGAGACTACCATAATATTATGCTTTTGTATGCTAAAACAACGCATGATTCTTTCAAGGCACATTAAGCAATCTCAATTGTTTGGAAGTCATGCTACAGCAATAATCACTAAGCATAAATTCAAAGCAACATCAAACATGACATGATAAAGTCTAGGCCACAGTCAAAACAAGCTTCTTTTGTACCACTTATAAGCATGAAGCTTCCTACTCTTTTCCAACACCAATCAACTTATTTGAAACAATATATGAATGTGATGATCCAACCAATTTATTTAAGCAAAAAAAACAAATTAAAACTAAAAGAAAAAACAAAGACGCTCCAAGAACAACACAATTGTGCATGAAACAATAAAAATGAAGTGTTTTAGAAGAAAAACCTAAGATTTTTATTGATGAAGAAGGGGATGCCTTGGGCATCCCCAATCTTTAACGCGTGTACCTCTTGAATATTTCTTGGGGTGACATGGGTGGCATCCCCAAGCTTGAGATTTTGTCCATACTTCATCTCATCACATTATTCTTCCCTACACTTGAATATTTCCTTCATACAAAACTTCACACAATCTCCATTAGCAACATTAGTGTATTCAAAATAATAAGTCTTTGGGTTTAGTTTCAACACAAGTAAAACTTCCATTAAAACACAAGCTACTGTAGCAATTCCTTCTAAAAGGTCAAGTGATCAAAGAGAACTCATAGAAAAAGGAATTAAGAGGCAAATGCAAATAATGGCAGAAATCTGTCAAAATAGACCAGTAGGTAAAAACCAATTTTTTCGAAGACCTTATGTGCTCAAATCGAAAAGTGCTAAACTAAAGAAAGTTAGATAATAACCTGAGGCATAAGCACAGAAAATTAAAGCTCAATCTGACATAAAGTGATTTTTCACGAATTTTTATAGTGAAGCACAAAAATCTGTTTTGGGACAACAACTTTCCCAAGTCTTACTTCTCTCTCATTAGAGGTTATTCTTGGCACAAAAACCACACAAAAAGGATAAGGAGAGGTTATTATTGAGGCAATAACTTCTAAGACTCAACAAAATAAAAACTTACTGAAAGTAAAAATAATTTGGGTTATCTCCCAATAGTGCTTTTCTTTAACGTCTTTGAGCTAGGCTCAGTAATTTGAGAAGATGATCACATAAGAAATATGAATTGAAGCAAACGAGAGCATCAAGGAGAAAATATGATACACATTTAAGTGTAACCCTCCTATGCATAGGAATCTTGTAAGAAAATAAATCAAAGAAGCACAAAGTAACAAGAATGGGTAGATAAAACAAGAGCAACTTTGGAACTTTCAATATAAAGAGAGGTTTTTTAGTAACATGAGAATTCCAACAACCATATTTTCCTCTCTCATAATGATTTTCAGTAGCATCATGAACAAACTCAACAATATAAATATCACACTCATCCTCCTCTGGTAAGCATGGAGGGCGATCAAATAAGGTATTAGTTAAAGAGTTACTCTTATTGGGCGGTAGACATGGGTAACTGCTCCATTCTTCCTCCTCTTGATCATCACTCTCTGCCTCTTTTTCATCCAATGAGCTTCTAGTTTCAGCAATTTCTTCTTCCATAGGCTCCTGCAAGGCATTAGTCTCTTCTGTTGGTGGAGAGCATCTATTAAGATATTTAAGAATATAGCCATTTTCTTCTTTGTATTATCAAAGCAAAATTTAAGTATATTATAAACCTCATATTTATAAGGTGCATCATCAGTATTTTCAAGCAAATAAGCAAGTTTGAATGCACCCTTCCAAGCAATAAATTCTTCAATTTGTTCCACATCATAAAAGTCATAATTTCCCTTAACATAACAAGATATGGTAACATTATCATTATACTCACATTGAAAAGGGAGGTGTTTATACCTCCTACAACAACAAGATTTATCAAAGCAATAAGTAACATTATAAGTAGAGCACACGTTTCTAGCAATGGTATACAATTTATTAATTTGTTCCCATAAGTGTTTCCCTTTTTGTGACAAGCGATGTTCCTCATAATATTTTTGTTCTTCCGTGAACCCACCTTGCCAATAAGATCTAGTTTCAAAGAGACCAACCATTGATAGAAAGCATGATAAAGCAAGACAATAACAGACCAACAAAAATAACAACTATAGTAGGAACTATTTTTTTTGTATTTTTGATAAAAAGAAGCAAACAAGTACAACTATTTTTTTTGTGTTTTTGATAAAAAGAACCAAGCAAAACAAAGCAAAATAAACTAAGCAAAACAAAAACAAAGTAAAGAGATTGGTTGTGAGAGACTACCCTTGCAAGAATCTTCTTTCTCCCTGAAAAGTGATTGACGAGGAGGAAGAGACTGAAGCTGTCCTTAACTCCCTGGCAACGGCACCAGAAAAGTGCTTCATGGCTCAAGATATGTAGAGCTCGTTGGACACCCCAAGAGGAAGGTATGATGAGCACAGCAGCAAGTTTCCCTCAGTTATGAAACCAAGGTTATCGAACCAGTAGGAGTAAGGAAACAACCCCAAGATGTTGCTAGCAACTTAGAATCTTGCACAACACAACCATAGAACTTTGCCCCAACTTATAGTGAGGTTGTCAATCTCACTGATTTTGCTGAAAACAAAGGATTAAACGTATAGTGTGGAAGATAGTAATTGCTTGCGGAAAGTAAATAGTAAACGTTAAACAATAGATGGTATATCAATGGTAAAGGAATGAAATGGGGTCCATAGTTCACTAGAGGTGTTTCTCCTTAATATAATAGCATGTTGGGTGAACAAATTACAGCGGGGCAATTGACAGACTGAGAAAGCATAACAATGCATATACTAGACATCTCGACTCCTACGAGATTTGATTGGGCATTACAACATAATACATAGACCATAATTCAACTGCATCTATGACTAGTAATCCACCTTCAGGTTATCATCCGAACCCCTTCCAGTATTAAGTTGCAAGCAACAGATAATTGCATTAAGCCAAGTGTGTAAAGTAAACAATACAATTTCCCCATGGACAAAGGAATGTTGTTTTCTCCCTAGTAGCAACAGCACATCTACAACCTTAGAGATTTCTGTCACTTCCCTAGATTACTAGAGGCATGAACCTACTATCTAGCATAAATACTCCCTCTTGGAGTTGCAAGCATCTACTTGGCCAAGATAGCTACTAAGAACGGAGAGCATGCAAGATCACAAATAACATAGACATGATAGAATCAATAATCAATCTGACATAGTATCTCAATATCCATCGGATCCCCGCAAACACAACATATAGGATTACAAATAGATGATCTTGATCATTAACGGAGCTCACAAGATCTAAACATGCTAGCACAAAGGATGAGACCAACCATATAGCTACTGTATGGCCCCATAGTCCAAGGGTGAACTAATCACGCATCACTCCGGAGTCTGGCATGGTGATGAAGAAGGCCTCTAGGATGATCTCTCCCCTCCGGTAGGGTGCCAGGAAGAGCTTCGGATCCCCCGATATAGGGATGGAGATGGGGGTGGCTATAGACTCATTCGTGGATTTTTCATCGGGTCCTTAGGGTTTCTGCGTCGGGGTACTTTTATAGGCGAAGGGGCAAGGTCAGTGGCCGCCCGAGTGGCCCACACCATAGGGCGGCACGCCTAGGGGTGGTCGCGCCAGCCCTAGGTGTGGCCGCCTCGTGGCCCCACTTCGGCTGCCCTCGGACTCCGTATTCCTTCTAGTAAAATATTGACTTTGGTTTTTGTCCCGTCCAATTCTCAGAATATTTCCTTACTAGCTTTTCTAAGACAAAAAACAGCAGAAAACAGGCAACTGTCACTGTGGCATCTTGTTAATAGTTTAGTTCCAGAAAATGTAAAAAAATACCTCAAAGTGTAAACAAAACATAAGAAAGTTGATACAAAACAAGCATGGAGCATCAAAAATTATAGATACGTTTATGACGTATCACTCATCGTCCACCTCGCCGTCCAGCTCACCGTCCACCTCGCTGACAAGGCCCGTCACCACACTGATAAGGCCCGTCCACCTCATCGCCCACCTTGTCGACAAGGTCTGCTACCTCACTGTCTAGCTCGATGCCACGTGCCCTGAGTCACTACAAGGAACGAGGTATGAAGAAGGCCCTACAGCCTGCAGGCAAGGAAACACGCTCATCCTTGATGCTCATTTTTTTACTTTGCCTAAGAAATGTTGTTCATTATCTTGTTCATGCCACCAATTTACCTATTTTGTTGCAGTTATTCTCTCTTATTTGTTCTACCTGTGAAATTGCTTGTGATTTTACAAGTCTTGTGATCAAGGTTGTATTATCTTGTCTGTTGCATTAGTTTGACTGCTTCATGACATGTTTGATGAGCAGAGTATAAATTGTTCATAGTAGTCTGTTTTACATGATGATTACTATTGAACAATAAACATCATATGTCATGACCTGTTTAATTACCTATTTTAATTGCATGAAAGATGCTTATCCTTCTGATTTTAATTGTCCTGCCCTACTTATTAGTGCAACCAGCCAACCAACTGGTAAGTGAGATTGAGAGTATTCGACTTATGATCAGTTTACATACAGATAAAGTTTGCATTATCTTGGTTGTTCCATTACTTTGGCTGCTTCATCCTATGTCTTTTGATCAGAGTATAAATTGCTCATAGTGGACTCTATTACATGATGATTACTATAGAACAATCAGCACCATAAGTTATATTTTGTTTATTTGCAGGGTAGTTGCTTATCCTGCTTATGTTTTATTGTGATTATCCTCTTTAACCGCATGTATACTCTTTTGGCTTATGATCTATTTGCGTGTGATAAAGGTTACATTATCTTGCTTTTTTGCATTAGTTTGGCTGCTTCATCATATGCCTTATGATCATAGTAGAAATTGATCATAGTGAGCTTTCACATGATGAGTCCTATAGAACAATCAGTACAATAGGTTATGTTTCCTGTTTAATTGCACTATTGATGCTTATCCTTCTTATGTTTTATTGTCCCACTATGCTTATTACTACAACCAATTGGTGAATTGTCCAGCTTGTTCATCGTCTTATCTCTTGCTTTGCTTTGGCCTATGATTCAGAGTAGAAGTTCCTCATACTAGACTGTTGTACATTATGATTAGTATAGAACAATCAATACCATAGGACACAGGTTACATTTTTGTATCTTACTTAAGAGTTGTTTATTCATGATAGAACCACAATTGCATCACATGGAAGAAAGACGGCTAGAAAACATCACGAGAAACAATGCATGGATGCAAAAAATGGGTCTTAGGCCCCTTGTTTATGCATCTCCCACTGAATTCTCCCCTAAAAAGCAAGGATGAAGGCTCTGGATCTGACTATTATCCTAAAGAGGCGGGAGAGGATGAGTTGGAGGTAGTCCCCTTACTTGCCTACTCTTCTTTTCTGTAATTATTTGCATACTTAATTTTCCATATATGTTGTGCTTTTTTATTATCCCGAATTGACTACCTTTGAATTGTGTAGACTGAAAAAAGGAAATATAAGAAGAAACCTGTCGGTTGATCAGCTACTCGGAAGCGTGTCTTGGCTAGCATGGCTGCCTCGACAGGAAGTACGAGACATACCGGGTCCAAGGGGAATCCGCTAGAAGTACTTCCACCTCCAAGTTCTCCACGATGCCCACCAAGACCGCCAAGTGTTGTGACCTCTTCGCAGGAAACTCAGAGTCCTGCAGATCCTGATGCTCAAGGAGAGAAGGTAGCAACCCAAATCGAGATGGCATCACTCCATGGAAGGAAGACAACTGACCAAGACGATCAGACAGCTGCCCTAGGCAAGCAACCAACTCCCCAAGGAAAGCACATTATATTGTTTGAATGGCACTTATTATATGGTAGAACACTAACTCCACATTATATGTTTGTAGATGATTTTGGCCATCATCCTTCTGAAGACACTATTAAACATGATGATCCTCAAATTGTCTTGAGTGAAAAATCATGGGGAAGCAGCGTGAGAACATGTCCAAAGGAGGAAAGCTTCCATTTGCCATTCCTTTAGGAAGAACTATTGCTTCCAAGTTTGCCACCGAGTGTGCAAAAACAGTCAGGACTGGTATGCCTATCTTCTCTCACTGGAAAGAGTACAAGGAGAGGCCGGATGTCAGAGCAGAGTTCTACAACAGAGTTTCTGTATGTTCTATGACTCAACTGCCATTTTCTTCTCATTATTGTTCAAGAAGAGGCTGATGCACGATGTTTTATTTCAGCAAAAGTTTGTCATGGATGCATCACACCTAGATGTGTAGGTTGCTTGCAACCAATAGTTAATGAGGCACACAAGAATTCAAAGGCATCTCCTGAAGAAGCAGTTTTTTGACCCCCCTCTCACTGAATGAAGTAACAAGGATATCTCATGTTGAACACATGAACAATGCAGAGTGGTGCAAGCTTGTTGATTCTTAGACTGACCCCAGGAACTAGGTCAAGTCTTGTCTACTCAACTTCCCCTTATTTGTGTTTAACCAAGAGTGCCTCTTATACTCTATGCTCTCTCTTAGTGTAGGCCCGTTGTCTAATAAAAAGGCAAACAAGAAATAGACAACCTTATCGCAGTGACTTGTTTTTCTATGACAGCCGGGGCTTATCCAATCATAGTGTGAAAAAAGAAATAGTAAGCCCTCCAGAATACTTTTAATCTTTCTCATCTTCCAAAATTTCAATGCCATATTTGTCTCTGAAACGAGTATGATCAACTTGTAACTTGCTGGCTATTTTTCTAATGTTTGATTCTATTCCTAAAACTCAATAGGCAACCATGGAAAGCAAGATGGCGCCTAATGCTACAGAAGATATCAATTAGGGTGAGAAACTTCCTTCCACCGATGTGGTGCACTATGCGCTATCGCAGGACATTAGCATCCATTCTTCAAGACCAACCAAGACTCTCCTTGAAGCGCAACTCGTGGCTCAGAGAGCAGGGAATGCGATACTGCGCAGTGCCATTGTGGGGTTGCAGACGGAGAAACCAGATGGCGAGGCAAAAGCCCTAAAGGAAGCGCATGAAGTGTGGAAGCGCATGAAGCAGCCGGTGTCCACGCCCTCATATGCCACGAGACGACATGGCAACAACCCGCAGTTGCACTGCCTCCATATCTTATCTATGCCATTCTAGCAGTCATTATGGATCTAATTAGACACTTTGTCGGTCTACGAAGAACATCCCCGATTGTTCCTAATCGAGATCGATCGAATAATCCAACAATAATAGTTATGGATGAATAAAATCAACAAATGAAAGATAATGTACGATGTCACCACCATGCTCAACTTTACTATCGCCGATGCACATCATCATGTTTTTGCGCCAATGTTGGCACCGCCACTATAGCTGCTGCATGACCGGATGAATCAAATGTCCATCGCGCGAGATGGGATGCTATGGTGCACGGACAATGATGATTGGGCCTCTATGAGTGTGTGAGCGGTAGTGGACGATGATTGTAAGGAGAAAACAGCTTGTGGTAGGTCACACATGTCATAGAGACAAGCTTGAGTAGTTAGATCCGCGTGAACGTCTCGAAACAAACACGACGCCAAATTAAATTCCACTATTTTCATGGCGCGGAAATCACGAGCGCCATTATTATGTCTAATCTACCACGGCACTCCAATATACCGGTATCGAGTGTGCCATAACGTATAAGTAACCTCTGCGAATAAATTGTGCCGCAATAGCCCATCAGCTGTGCAACCAACTTTTGTCGGTTCTTTTTGCTTATGCCGCCCCAAAAATCTGCTTGGTATGGGGGAATGTTTGTAGTGAGTGTTCAAATGAATTCATAAAGTAAGTATTAATTAGAGTAAATAACAATGCTAGATTATTTTGGCTTAAACTACTATCCAAGTCATTCTGATTCTTTTCGGCTGTGGGATGGACGACGGAAAGGACACGTGACAAGGTTGCAATGGAGTCCTGCTCTTCCGGGAGGCGAAACCCTCTACGGGCAAGGACACAAGATTCTTGGCGCGGACAGGTTTCACACGCAATGGCGTACCCCAAGTCGCAGGACAATGGATCATGCATGCTCTATGGGTCCACCGTCAGTGTACGCGGGTTGTATCCCGCTCGATGAGATGTGTTCTCGGCATGACATGCCTCCCGATGGGGCCTATCGAGAATTAACATGGTCCCATAGCCCATACTGACGGTGGTTTCTCACGGTCATGAGGCTCACCCAGAGCCGACGTGGTTTCGTGAGCCCATGGCTCCTATGGTTTTCCGCGTACGCGGGCCCATCTAGAGCCGTTGTGGCATGGTAGACTCTAGCTGCCCGCGTTTTCTCGTTATTCTGGGGTCCTCTCCTAGCCCACGTGGTGGCATAAACTCAGACTGATAGGCAGCATATGATATAGATGATGCGGATTTTTGCGGTCGGATGGCCTACTTGGAAGCATAGATCATAGACGTATGCAGATTCTCACGGAGAGATCATACAGTCGGTACCTTTCATAACCGAGTTGGCACCGTTGTATGTACCATTTGTACACGAGGTGGCAGCATAGACCGTATACGTCTGCGGGTTCTCACGGCAAAACCATATTGTGGGTACCATTAATAACCGAGTTGGCAGCGTATGCTCTGGCCGGTAGTGGGTTATCATTGTGAGATAGTGATTGTTCGCACCATGACCTATGCTTTTCTTCTTACGGGTTTTCGCGCAGTGCTTAGAGTATAAGAACACTCTCGTTATTTTCTCGACACTCGACGCTTTAGATAGTCTCTATCCTCTTCCATCTCCACCTCCTCTTTCTTCCTTACTACCGAGTTAGAGAGGACTCTTCTCGATCATCGTATTCTTCCCAATATGCGGAGTGCGACATGCGGTGTACAGTAAGTCTTCGTTACTCTCGCCACCTGCATGGTAACTTTCGTTTATTTTTTTTGGCTCTTCCCCGTTCTCTTCTATGCGTTCTTTGCTAGCTGTCCATTTACATTTTGTTATAGGTTCTGCTCCTTCAGTTTGTTGACACGTACGTTCGGTCTACGTTTACGCAACATGTATTTATGGCCGTTCAGCTCCATATTTTCTTTTCTTATTTTCTTATATGTATTCTATCATTGTATTTTCAACGTTGATGGTTTTCTTTTCGTGTTTTCATTTCCTTCACAGCTCTTCCAGGTCCGTACTAAGTTGCTCCTTATACGCGCTACTAGGAGGTAGGTATCTCTTTTCCAACATGGTTTTTCAGTTTTTTCTGCTTTTTAAGTTTTGTCTATTTTTTGATAAGCCTTTTTACTGATAGATAGATGTCTTGCTTCTTTGTAGGTGTGCATGTTGGGTTGTCTTATTTTTCTGTCTATGTTAAGCGCGTCGAGCGGACACGGAGTGGTAAGTGACACCTCTATCGTTCTATATTTTCTTCACACAATGCTGACGATAGTGTCTTTCATTTTTTAGTACATATAAGTGGTAAGTGACAGCTTTGTCGTTTGATCACGTGTTCTTTCTAATATGACCTAAACGGCGGTTCCATATATAAGTGGAATTGAAATCATATAGCCTTGTGGCTTTTATCATCATTGTTATGGATGTGTATTTCACCAACATGATTTATAATAACTAATTCATCTTCTATGAATATGGTCATAATTTTAAAAACCATTTGTTTTTATCAGACCAGAACAAAATAACAATTTATTAAGTTCCTTTAGAATAAATCTAGATGGCTAGGTAGAGCCAACGATGAACACAATAACATTTTATTATTGTTCTCGACGCACATCTTACCATTTTCTTTTCTAGTCACTCAAGCCATTAATTGTATTCATTTATTGATTTGTATGGTAGTCCATACCAACCAACTAGTACAAATACAAAAGAATTACATTGTGTGACCAATAGAGAATTACATTCATCATAAGTATATACCAAATATACACCCGAGCTAGAATTTCTATACTCTTCTTTATACCAATTACTTTTGAAGTTCCTCTTTCGGTTTCCTCCTTATTCATAAGAAATTCTCATCTCAAACATGGTGTCAACAGTTTTGACATATATTCCTAGGCGTGCTTAGTCAAGAACTACCATACTCAGACTTACACTTTGAATTTGATCATCATATGACACATTTTCTTCTGGATTTCACTATCAGCAATCTTTTAGTGTGATGAGAAAATCACTCACACTCTTTATCCATCCCATCATGACAACTTCATGATGAAGCTACCTTATCTTAATCGGATTAGATATGTAAATATTATAAGTGTCCAACTGTTTTGAGAATCGAGACACCCAGCGTTTACCCTTCATACATACTCATACATTTATGAGTTGATGTACTCTCACTAATTTATATTCCACCAAATTGCAGCAAAACAAAGTCTTAGACATCACATACATATTGTATGTTTCTTGTTTTTGAAAACAACATTTTCAACTCCTTATATAACATTGTTTCCTAAACAAATTTGGAGAAAATAGGTTTAATGGACACAAGTATGATTTAGATGCTAATTAAATCATTGCTCTTTATATTTGAATCACTTAGAGCAATCTAAGGTTTACTGAAAATTTGTAATAGGAATTTATCTTTTCTCTACTTTCTTTAACAATACGGTATCAGTCTATAGTGTGAATATCAGTTTTAACGATTTCCAATCTCAACTAACAGGCCTAGCGTAAGGTAGAATAACGAATTCCATTTCTACAACAATTCGTGTAGATCCAATCTAGACTACGTACATGATAAATTGAGTTCAAATTAATCCATAGTTATCAAATCAAATCCCACTCAAATACAACGTCCCTCAAGTAGTTTTGGTGATTACATGAACCAAATTAACTACACCAAGACCGATCATCATGTGAATTGGTGCAGCTACAAAGGTGAGCATCAACATGGTCATCATATCAACCATATGACTCATCTTTTACCTTTTGATACATGTTCTGAAGCCATGCCTATACATGTTATGCTCTCCAACTAGAACCTTAGTACCCGCATGCGTAAATATGGCTTACACCTATTTTATGCGAACGTAGAGTCCATCCCACCCGATTATCACGTGGTGTCTCGAAATGAAAAACTTTCTGAATGGTGCATACTAAAGGAAGAACACATTTTTATCTTGATATTTAAACTGAGGGATCATCTTATAATGCTATTAAACGCTATCTAAGAAAAATAAGATGCATATAAACATCACATGCAAAAATTGATATAATATGGGTCTTGCACTTGATATCCATCATGTGCATCATGGTATAATCTCAATCATTCCATTGGTGTGGAGCCAAGGTCTATGGAGCTTCCACCTTTGTTTGTTATAATTTTTAAGAGTATCATACCACCCTTAAAATTTTAACATTTACCATACCATAACACATGCCCATAAAAAATTAGATGTTTATAATTATCTTTGCATATTTTACGTGGAGGAGGGCTTTCAAAGAAAGAAATGTTCTGACCTATGCACATGGAACCACAACGGTGATAACCAAATTATTTGCAACCAATTGTAAATCAGATATTAACTATAGTGGGAGAGACAGACACCCGTCAGTCACTTATGAAAAACTAGTTACATGTCAAGCATGGAACATATCTCATGTGTGAGGACATGTAAGGTTAGTTTGGGCCGCTTCACCCCTACTATTACAGTAATATGCAAAATACGCAAGAGAATGCAATAACATGATCATTAGTGCCAACATACTCTATGTGTTATACCCGTACAAAACATCTACACATAGATCCGACTCTGATACCACTGAAAGGTTCACAACATAGAAAACCAAAATTTACTACGATATGAAAAAAAGTACCAAGATCTATCTAGGAGACGCAAGCAATGGTTGGATATACATCTAGAAAAACTTACCCTCAAAGACCAAAAGTTTTACGAGATCCGATCTGGTGGATGATGTTGATGATCACTTGCTGATCTCAAGATAGAGTTGTAGACTGCCAAAACCTAGAAGCCAATTCGTGCTCGGGCACATGTATGGATTGACAACAACCTCCAAGTGCTCGATCCAGGGGAGCAGCAGAAGCAGCAGATCCACCAGAGAAACTACCAGAACATGATCTTCGCTAATCCAAAGAACATGGGAACCACTAGAGTGAGCAAGGAGAGATCCTTCACAAGGAATTGTGTGTGATGAGAGGAGAACAATCCCTCCTTATATAGGGGAGGGGCAGCCCCATGGGCATGGCCGGCAGCCAAGGTGGTGCCCCCACCTCTTCATTCATCTGAGTGGAGTCTCCACTCATCCCACTCACATGAATATCAACTCCACTCACTTTGCCATTAATTTGCACTAAATTAAATGCAAACTCTCATTAAATAAAAATAATTTTATTTCTTTATATTAATATTTGTAAATTACTTTAATTAAAAAACATTTACATAAACCCCCTTGCATTATTTCTATATTACATCTGAAATAGATTTCATCGATTTGCCTCAAAACAATTCCGGTACTCCTCGAAATTATTCTAGCGCTTACAAAACCTTTCTGTAATATGATATATCTGCCCATTAGTGTCAGCGTACCTTAAATTTATCACCCTATGATTCACAAATAATATAGACATGATCGAGACACCTATCTGATCAATAATCAGTAGTGGGACCTAGAGATCCATACTAACTCATACACATTCAACAATGACTCTTATGATTGCAAGAACCATAAACATTGCAAGTAAATCTCTTTGTCTTGTGATATATTACTTGTCCGATATTCGATCATCGGTATCAACCATACCTAGTTTGATCTCGTTACCGACAAGTACAATTTTCTTGTTCTATGATAAGACATTCCTTATGACCTGGTCATATTCTTGCAAGTTGTGTCAATACTACCAGAAAAGTTGGCTTTTACAACGGACGATTTTCGTGGTTGAAGGCCCATTTTTCGTGGCCAAATAGTTTTCTGCGACGGATGGCCTTCGTGGTAAAAGCCCCGTCACAAATGAATTAACCACTTTTTTTGACTGTGGCGGATCGCACCCTTCAGTCATGAAAACTTGTTTTGTTGTAGATCTGTTCACCAGCCGCGTTGACTGCTGATGTCATGCAAATTGCCATGTGGCAACCACCGTTAGTGGTCGGTTACCATTGTTAACGGTCATAGAAACCATGGTAGAAGCCAAGCCCAGCCAAGGCTCGCTAAATACTAACTGGTCTGGCCCATCAGGAGAGCCCAATAAGAAGACGGCCCGTTATAGTTTTGTCCTCCACTGTTTGAAATGGGCCAAAAATGCAGCCAGCAGCAGCCCACGAACTTTCAGGCCCGATTATCTTTCAATCTACAGAAGGCCCATGTTGGTTCAACACTGTGTGCCCCCTAAGCAGCCTACGCTAATTCGCTCATGTACACTTAAGGCCTACGGTAAGCCCATCACTGTTATCGCAGCCTATCATGGGCCACCTACTAATGGCCCTTCTCTAAGATGGTTCGTTACTGTTCTGGCATTTTACTGTTCTGGCCTTTAGCTGTTCAGGCCCATAAGCGGCCCTTTAGCGCTCTATCCTAGTAAATTTTTTGGCCTATTATAGTCCTCCCCTGGAAATTTCACGGCCCATTACTGTTCAGGCTCATCACTGTTCTGGCCTTTTACTGTTGCTGCCATTTACTATTGAGGCCCGCTACTGTTTTAGCCTAATACTGTTCTATGATTTTATAGTTTCTTGCATGTTATTGTAATGGGTTATTTTTGTTCTGGCCTGCTACTGCTACGGCATGTTACTGTTACGGCATGTTACCACATGAGGGTCGTCCTGTTACATTTATGGCCTTTTACAATTTCGGCCTTTCTGAAGCCCATGCCAATATCATAAAACATGTATAATAATCCAGCATTTTTTACTGTTCATTGTCGGCCGAATACACGATGGGCCAATAAAAAGCACGGTATTGTTCCCTAATCGACCTTCCTAGCGTAGTTACCATAATGACTACCGACATGTGTGGACATCGTCAACTAAATGCTTACATGGCCTACGCAAGTTATCTAGATATTACATCATCTCCAAACTTCTTAAAATTATTACATATTATCAACTCAAGGGAAAGAAAAATTGGCATTTCAGTTGACAATCAAGTTGATAGCAGAGTCCTCAATTTGCTTTCTCAATCGATCACTTGCATCTTCCTTTGAGTGTGGCAGCTACATTGGAGGATACATGATCTTACAGTCCCCTCTTTGGTGGCGATAGCAATAATTGCAGTCTGAAACTAAGTAATAACAAGTTAATACATCAAACAAGACAAACTACTCATTTGACTGATATGACAGGAGCTGTGAACTGGAGTTTACAACTGGTTAATGGTTCAATTATTGACCAACATGTCAAACAAATAGGACACGCAACCACACATTAACCAAGTGTGCCTACCGTGAAACGAGCAATCAAAAAATGTGTGTGTGGCTTAGAATTTCAGAAAATATAAACTAGCCAAGTCATTTCAACAAATATATATGGAAGCAGTTCAATACCCTAAAATGCAATAGACATTGGGTGACTCGGAATTTGTGCTAAGCCACAAAATGGCATGCAGTTACTGTCATAGCGAAGAATGAACCAGATAGAAATTATAACCGCATCATACGAGAACTTGTAGAGCAGGAATTCAAACCACGAATGAACTATATATTGTAGAGGATAGTTATGTCATGACTTAGGATGAACCTGACCCAGAACCAGATGTGAGATATAATGGCGTCACTCGTGAACCTGTAGAACAGGACAAACAAGCATTAGACAAGTGTGCCTAGAATGAAATGAGCAATCTAACAAAGTGTTTCTTAGAATTTCAGCAAATATAAACTAGCGAGGTCATTTCAGCAACTATACGGAAGCAGTGGCATCTCCTGGAATGCATAGAGTCGTTGGGTAACTCAGAATTTGCGGTGAGCTACACAATGGCATATAGTTACTGTCAGAGCTAAGAATCAACCAGATAGAAATTATAATGACATCATAAGAGAAATTCTAGAGCAGGAATGCAAACCACGAGTTAACTACATAGTAGAGGATAGTTATGTCGTTTCTCAGGATGACCGACACCAGATAATGAAGTCATGTCATCCCTTATGAACCTGTAGAATAGGCTATGCAAACCAACATGTTCATTATTCCATTTTAAGCTCTATGCAAGAAAAAGGGAATAGTTAGTGATGCATCTTTTGAAGAACCAGATGGCAACAACAAAATTATAATCGAATTAGTACGAAGAGTTTAAACGGGTACTACAGGATAGCAGAATGATGCCAAGGAGGAAATAATAGCAGGAACTGATCTCAGGACGAACCAGATAGATTCAGCAACTGTAGAGTAGGGAATCCACACTAATATTTTCCACTCACTTCATATTTTGCGAGAATTACATGGTAGCAGGCAATTACTGTTGTATGGAGTAGCTAAGAACATGTGCATGACAAAATAACAGACATGTGCATGACTTGAAATTTGTAGAGCAGCGAATGCAAATCAGCATGTCTAATGACCTTGCATATACTAGCACGAAGAACAGGTGTGCCTTGTGACTTGTATGTACTAGCACGATTACAAAAATGCAGTTCACTGCGATAGGCTTGAACTTGCTATACTACTGACAAAACAAAAACGGGTTGGAGTTTTGGTTAACCTTGGTCGGAGAGGCGTCTAAGCATCATCGGTACCGTGCGAGTGACAGGGGCCATATTTAATAATAGTAGTACTTTAATAGTATTAGTTCTACAAAATACTTTAATAATAACAATATTAGCACATTTGAGAGATTCAGTAGCTTTTGAAAGATTCAGCAGTACAGGCCATATTCCGCACTCGATCTGAACAATTCCTAGTACATAGGAATTATTACAAAATATATTAGAAGTTGCAGAACTCCATACAAAATACTCGGTAGAAGTATAAAATGACTCGTAGTAGTACCTTGATCTATCTAGGAATGATTACATGTCCCATCATATACTCCAAACATGCATGAGAGAAAAGAGAGAGGTCAGAATCACCACAATATCTGTATGCCAACAATTTAGTGTGTACAGGTCATGACTGGGTAGCGCTTGCTTTCCATCCTGGCATGCTTCTCTCGTTTTATTATCGTTTGTGGATCCTCGTAATAGGCTTTCGCCTGTTCACTTTTAGTAAGTTAGATGTAAAATTCACAGATCATTCCAACAATATCCACCACTCCGATTGCGTAGGGAATCTACCACTAACATAAATAAAGTAATTAATATTCGAATACAGGGACTAGAAAATTACATACACTAGTACATTCATATTAGGATCATTAGGAGAAAATTAAAATGTGATATCTCACAATGGGTTGATGTCGTTGTCGATCCAATATTGGAACTCCACGAGGAACTCCAACCAATGATTGAGGAGCTTGACAATAAGTCTGCGGCATCAACATGAAATGGTTGAGAGCATCCAGCGCCGCTTCGGACGGTGGCTCCACATCTTTGGCTCTGATAACAAAACTCGAGCGCATAGTACGCACGAAAAGAGATCAATGATGACATCATCACCTTGTACTCGTCCAATTCCCACACCGCCGACCTTATGCAGCTGATGCACAGGACAATCTCCATGTTGTGCCCGTCAATCTGGCCGATGGCATTTGTTCTTGATGGCTCAGTGTTGATGTAGAGCTCGTTGGGAACCCCGAGAGGAAGGTACGATGAGCACAGCAGCAAGTTTCCCTCAGTTATGAAACCAAGGTTTAATCGAACCAGTAGGAGCAAGGAAACACCACAAAGGTGTTGCTAGCCGAGCCTTGGTAGGGCGCACTACCGGTGCTAGTAGCAGCGTGGACACCTGCACAACACAACCACAGAACTTTGTCCCCAACTTGCGATGAGGTTGTCAATATCACCGTGTTTTGCTGAAAACAAAGGATTAAACGTATCGAATGGAAGGAAGTAATAGTTTGTAGAAAGTAAACACAAAGCAGTAAACAATTTGTAGATTGTATGTAAAAGAAAAGGACCGGGATCCATAGTTTACTAGAGGTGGCTCTCCTTAAGATAGATAACATGCTGGGTGAACAAATTACAGCGGGGCAATTGACAAACATCAAGAAAGCATACAAGCATATACTAATCATCTTGACTCCTTTGAGACTTGATTGGGCATTACAACATTATACATAGACCGCCACCAACTGCATCTATGACTAATAATCCACCTTCATGTTATCATCCAAACCCCCTCTAGTATTAAGTTGCAAGCAACAGATTATTTCTTTACGAATTGCGTGTAATGTAAACAATACGACTGTCCTATGAACAAAAGATTGTTGTTTTCTCCCTAGTAGCAACAACACATCTAGTACCTTAGATATTTCTGTCACTTCCCCAGATTACCAAAGGAATGAACCCACTATCAAGCATAAATACTAACTCTTGGAGTTGCTAGCATCTACTTGGCGAAGATAGTTACTAACAACGGAAAGCATGCAAGATCACAAATAACAAAGACATTATAGAATCAATAATCAATCTGAAATAGCATCTCAATATCCATCGGATCCCCGCAAACACAACATGCAGAATTACAAATAGATGATCTTGATCATGAATAGAGCTCACAAGATCTAAACATGAAAGCACAAAGGAGGAGAACCAGCCATCTAGCTACTACATGGATCCATAGTGCAAGGATGAACTACTCACGCATCACACCGGAGGCTTGTGTGATGATGAAGAAGGCCTCCAGGGTGAATTGCCCTCTTCGGCAGGGTGCCGGGAAGAGCTTCAGATCTCTCCCGATATAGGGATGGAGATGACGGCGGCTACGGACCCTTTCATGGATTTTTGATCGGGTACTTAGGGTTTTCGTCCCGAGGGCATCTAATAGGCGGAAGGAGAGACCGAGGTGGTGCCTAGGCTGGCCACACCACCCCTGGCGCAGCCAGGTGGTGTTGTGGCCCCTGGCTCCTCTCTGTCTCGTATTCTTGCATCTGATGACTTCCAGAAAATAGGCACTTTGGCTTTTGTCCCGTCCAATTCCGAGAATATTCATTTTCTGACTTTCCTGGAACCAAAAACAGCAGAAAACAGGTAGCTGGCACTGTGGCTCTTGTTAATAGGTTAGTCCAAGAAATCATATGAAAAGTACTCCAAAGTTGGAACAAAACACAAGAAAGTGGATAAAACCAAGCATGGAACATAAAAAATTATAGATACATTTGCAATGTATCAGTTCTCCACGAGCACCCTACACGCAACGGCTTAGACGGGTCCCATTGTTTCATGTTGTAGCAGACTGTGGGCACCTCGATATAGTGGGTGGATTTGAGGTGTAGATACAATGTTAATTTTTTGCCAACACAGATGCATCCTGGCTCCGTGCAGATAAACGGGTTGTGGATGCAGGAGATCATGTATCAACATCAAAAATTATAGATACATTTGCAATGTATCAACATCCCCAAGCTTAACTCCTCCTCGTCCTCGAGTAGGTAAGTGATAAAAAGAAATAATAATTTTTGAGGTGACATGCACCATCAAAGACTTGATTAAAGTATTTGCAAAACATTCATAGCTGGGATCATAGTACTTCAGTCATAACATGAAAGACAAAGTTCTAGCAATAAGACAAAGAAACTATCATGCAACATGAAAAGGCACAAACAAAAGATTCATGAATAACAATGCTTTGCAAGACCTTTTTTTGTTTCACATAAAGAAAACATAGCATCATAGTATTCAGCTTGTCCCTCATAGAGTAGCAAATATAAATGCATAGGACACCTTAAAAGTTCATAAGGGTGACTAGATACAAATAGTTTAAAACAAGCAATATCAAGTTATGCATCAATCAACTAGTCTTGGGACAATGCACATAGGACTAAGAATGGCCACTATGCTCTCAAAGTAGGTGCATAAAGATAAAAGTTGGAGACTCAATATATAAGTGGAAGAAAGGCCTTCATAGAAGGAAGTAGGGATTCAAGTCTCATAAAGAGCTTCCAAAAATTATGGTACTTATAGCTTTCAGATCTCATTTCCCCTATCATAAGCATCTTGAAGTGATTAAGGTTAAAGTGAACAAACTATGGTGTACATGCTTGACGAAGTATACGAGGGCCGCTCCTCATGCTACTCAAGTTTAGTCACAGGTAAGTTCTTATCATCGTAAGTACATGTGTATCATAGAGAACCGCCAACAGGGTACCCCTTGCCCGATGATACGGAAGAATCCCCATATCAAAATGACAAGGCAAGCAGACACCGAGCATCTCAGCAATCTTCTTATTTACCATGGGAATATGGTGCTTTTTTCTCTCTTTCCTCTTTTCATAATCTCTTTTTTTTCTTTTTCTCTTTTTTTTCTCAATATAGGACTCTTTTTTTAATAAGAAGAATGCTTCATAGACAGATCATTATGGTTACGCTGCAGGTTTCCACCATGTCAGCATGGATTAGACCAGCAGCCCAGGCGTTTCTCTAACACATATACATAACTCCATGGACTTACAAGCTCCCCTTTCATTTCACACCGACGACATTGATGACCCAGAAGTATAGGGGGTGTATTGTAGTATTTTTGAGGGAAGTGAAACCCAATTTATTGATTCAACACAAGGGGGCCAAAGAATATTTAGCAGCCTTAACACCTGAGTTGTCAATTCAGCTGCACCTTGAAACAATCTTGCTCACAGCAGTTTATCAGTAGCAATAGTTTTGTAGTAGGAATAGTAAAGTAACAGTAGTAGTAAAGAAAAGACAGTAATAACAAAAGCAGTAAACAGTGGGATTCTAGTGCAGTAGGCATAGGGATGGATGGACGGTTGTTACATGGACAAGAAAATTCACATAGCAATCAGAACATAGGGCAATTGCAGATAAATAAGATAAAGCATCCAAGTACTAGACAATCCTAGGCATGTGTTCCATATATAGTCATACGTGCTCGCAATGAGAACTTGCACAACATCTTTTGTCCTGCCAGCCCGTTTGCACCAGGGCCTCTAGGGAACTACTGGCAATTAAGGTGCTCCTTTTAATAGAGCACCGGAGCAAAGCATTAACACTCCATGAACACATGTGATCCTCACATCAAAGCCTTTCCCTTCCGGTTATCCCGATTTCTGTCACTTCGGGGCCATAGGTTCCGGACAACGACGTGTGTGTACAACTTGTAGATAAGACCAAGAACAATACTATCACAATGAATCAATAACATGTTCAGATCTGAAATCATGGCACTCGGGCAGTCATAACATGTTCAATAACAGTAAGCACAACAAGTCGCAACAAAGTCATAAAGCACTAATAAAAGATACTAGGCACCATGCCCTAACAATCTGATGCCATTACAAGAACTATCTCATCCAATCCCTACCATCCCAATAGCCTACAACGGGGGATTACTACTCATAGATGGGGGAAACATGGATGGTCGATGGAGAAGTGATGGTGATGATGATGGCGATGATCTCCTCCAATTTCCCGTCCCGGCAGGGTGCCAGAACGGAGTTTCTAGTGCTGTTTCGTGGAATCTGGTGGTGGTGGAGGAGTGGAACTCCTTCTGGAAAAACGTCGAACCCCCCGGAGTTTTTAGGTCAGAAGGCTCCTTATAGGCGAAGAGAGAGACCGAGGGGGTGCCTAGGGGGCCCACAACACCCCCTGGCGCGGCCTGGCCTGGCCCGCTCCACCAGGTGGTGTGGCCACCCCAGGGCTCTTCTCCGTCTCGTATTCTGGCTCCTAGAGTCTTCGGGTGAAATAGGATTTTTGGCATATTTTCCGGGATTTTTCCTGATAGTTGATTTTCTGCACAAAAAGTAGACACCAAGGCAATTCTGCCGAAAACAGCGTCAGCTGGCATTAGTTGCATCCAAATCACACAACTATAGAGGAGAAATAATAGGAAAAGTGTTCGGGAAAGTAGATACGTTTTGGACGTATCAGACATCCATTTACAAAAGAGCATGATATCAACTAGGTACAAGTACCAAGTGCAATGTTGAAAGCGTTCCCCGTGAAAGCATGGTTCTGCTAATCCCCAACAAATAAGTGCAAGCATCTACAACATAGACAACACAATGGTTCAAGTTTATTAAGGGCAAGAAAAGTAAAGTGTGCCATCAAGTTTGTGAGAGCTTTAATCACTAGTTTTCTCATAACAAGTTTAATTTGGAAGGTAAACAAAAGCATGAATATACTTGGAATAGCTTAAGCTAGTAGGTAGGTATGGTGGACTCTTTGGAATAACTTGGTTTAGGGAGTTGGATGCATGAGTGGAACTCATACTTGGTTGTGGAGGCTAGAAAAAGACTAGGAGCGACAAACTAAGAGAGCAATAATGGCCATAATCATGCAGAGCGACAAAACATCATTGATCAAAGAATAAAGTGATACTACAAGTTGAAAACTAAAGGATCATAAAGGCTATGGTGACTTGAGATAGTCATAACATGGTGTGAGCATGCGCCAAGTCAACCCAAATAAAGCATCAAAGGAGAATACCACTATACTATGCTTTAATATGCTAAAACAACGCATGATTCATCCAAGGCACATTAAGAAATCTCTATTGTTTATAACAAATCATGCTACAAAAAATAATACCAAGCATAAAGCCAAAACAATATCAAGCATGGGATGACAAAGCATAGGCCACAGTCAAAAACGAGCTCTTTTTATCACATAAGCATGAACTTTCCTACTCTTTTCCAAACCAAACCAAACTATTTGCAAACCATTGTATGAAAGAGGGGGTCCAACCAATTTATTCAGAAAACTAAGAAAACCAAGCAAATGAAAAAGGAAAACAAAAACAAAAAAGAATACGCTCCAAGAACAACACAATTGTGCATGAAACAATAAAAATGAAGAAACCTGGAATTTTTATTGATGAAGAAGGGGATGCCTTGAGCATCCCCAAGATTTGACGCTTGTACTTCTTGGATATTTCTTGGGGTGACACGTGTGGCATCCCCAAGCTTATGCTTTAGTCCATCCTTCTTCTCATTACTCATTCCTTCCATACACCTGAAATTTTTCCTTCATACAAAACTTCACACAATCTTTATTAGCAACATTAGTGCACTCAATATAAATAAGTCTTAAGGTTCAGTTCTAACACCAAATAAACTTCCATTAGAACACTATATACTGTAGCACTTCCCTCAAAAATCTCAATTCCCCAAAAGAACTCAAAAAGGAACCAACAAGAAGCAAATGCAGAAAATGGCAGAAATCTGTCAAAACAGACCAGCAGGTAAAGACGAATTTTTTCGAATACCTTATGTCGCTCAAATCAAAAAGTGTTGCACTAACGAAAGTTATATAACAACCTGGGGCAGAAGCACAAAAATTCACGCCTCAAAAAGACGTTCAGATATTTTACACGAATTTTTACGGTGAAGCACAGAATTCTGTTTCGGGACAGCAACTTTCCCAATTATTACTTCTCTCTCATTAGAGGTTACTCTTGGAACAAAAAGCAAATAAAAAGGATAAGGAGCATATTACTTAATTAATAACTTCCAAGACTCATCTAAAACTTTTGGGTTATCTCCCAATAAGTACTTTTCTTTAACGCCTTTAAGTTAGGCATAAGAAGCAAGAAAGAATCAGGTGTTCTCAAATGAAGAAGCATTAAGACCAAAATTTGTTTTCATAGGAGAGGCAAAAGAAATCTTATCTCTCTTCTTAGGGAAGTGTTCTATACCTTTCTTGAGTGGGAGTTGATATTGAATGGTGCCTTCTTTCATATCAATAATGGCACCAACAGTTCTAAGAAAAGGTCTTCCCAAAGTAATAGGACAAGAAGCATTGCATTCAACATCCAAAACATAGAAATCAACGGGGACATAGGCATTGTTAACCATAATAAGAACATCATTAAGACTCCCCATGAGTTTATTTTTAGCATTATCATCAAGTGGGACATTCAAATAACAATCTTCAAGTGTAGGCAAATCAAGCATATCATAAATCCTTCTAGGCATAATGGAAACACTACTATCAAGATCACATAAAGCTTTGAAATCAAAGTCATTCACTTGCATATTAATGATGGGTTCCCAACCATCTTCTTGTTTTATAGGAGTAGAAGCTTTATGTTTCACCTTTTCTTCTTTAATCTTTATGAGAGCATCAGTAATGTGTTTTGTAAAGGCCATGTTCGTAGCAGTGGCATTAGGACTTTTAGCAAGCTTTTGTAGGAACTTAATAACTTCAGAGATATTGCAACCATCAAGATCAAAATCAAATTTATCATCTAAAGTAGTAGAACTATTACTAGCCTCACCACTAGTGGTGGTGATAGTAGAAACACTAATGTTTCTAGCAATTTCATCTTCTCTTTCCCACTTAGCATGTAATTCAGCTAATAGCCTAACATTTTCATCAATTTTTACTTGTATAGCATTAGTAGATGCAAAGGGATTATCATTAGTTTCAGGTTTAGCAGCCATTTTATTCAAAGAAGATTGAGCTTTAGCCAAAGATGCTATACTTCTTTCAGCGCTAGAAAGTTTTTCCTCAATAGTTTTATTGAAAGCAGTTTGTTTACTAATAAAGTCTTTAAGCATAACTTCAAGTTTAGAGGGTGCACTCCTATTATTGTTGTAGGAATTTCCATAAGCATTGCCATTGTTGGGAGGATATGGCTTATAATTGTTGTTACCAAAATTACTCCTATAAGCATTATTGCCAAAATTGTTATTTCTTATGAAGTTCACATCAACTTGCTCTTCTTGAGCAACCAAAGAGGCTAAAGGAACATTATTTGGATCAATATGGGCTTTCCCATTAACAATCATAGACATAATAATATCAATCTTCTCACTCAAGGAGGAGGTTTCCTCAACAGAATTTACCTTCCTACCTTGTGGAGCTCTCTCAGTATGCCATTTAGAATAATTAGCCATCATATTGTCCAGAATTTTTTTGCAGCACCCAAAGTGATGGTCATAAAGGTACCTCCAGCAGCAGAGTCCAATAGGTTCCTTGAAGAATAGTTCAATCCTGCCTAAAAGATTTGGATGATCATCCAAGCAGTCAGTCCATGAGTGGGACAATTCTTTACCAAAGATTTCATTCTTTCCCAAGCTTGAGCAACATGCTCATTATCAGATTGTTTAAACTTCATTATTTCACTTCTCATAGATATAATCTTAGCAGGAGGATAGTATTTTCCAATGAAAGCATATTTGCACTTAGTCCAAGAATCAATACTATTCCTAGTTAAGGAATTTAACCATTCTTTATCTTTTCCTCTCAAAGAGAAAGGAAACAATTTTAGCTTAATAATATCACCATCTATATCCCTATGCTTTTGCATCTCACAAAGTTCAACAAAGATATTTAGACGGCCAACAGCATCTTCATTACCAATACTAGAATATTGTTCTCACATAACAAGATTGAGTAAAGAAGGTTTTATCTCAAAGAAAGTATCTTCAGGCACAGGTGGAGCAATAGGTGTGCTCATAAAATCATTGGTGTTGGTGCTAGTGAAGTCACACAACTTAGTGTTTTCAAGAGTAGTCATTTTTTTGGGGTTTTCAAATAAGAAAGCAAACTAGTAAAACTAAATTTTTTGTGTTTTTGACAAAGAAACAAGCAGATAAAGCAAAAAGAAACTAAGCAAAACAAAAATAACAAAGTAAAGAGATTGGTTATGAGGGACTCCCCTTGTGAAGATGTCCTTGACTCCCCGGCAACGACGCCAGAAAAATGCTGGCGCGTGGTTGACGTGGGAGCTTCTTGTTCTTCAGTCCCCGGCAACGGCACCAAAAAAATTTGCTTGATGGCTCAATGTTGACATAGAGCTTGTTGGGAACCCCAAGAGGAAGGTATGATGAGCAGGTTTCCCTCAGTTATGAAACCAAGGTTTAATCGAACCAGTAGGAGCAAGGAAACACCCCAAAGGTGTTGCTAGCTGAGCCTTGGCAGGGCACACTACCGGTGCTAGTAGCAACATGGAGACCTACACAACACAACCACGGAACTTTGTCCCCAACTTGCGATAAGGTTGTCAATCTCACCGTGTTTTGCTGAAAACAAAGGATTAAACGTATCGAATGGAAGGAAGTAATAGTTTGCAGAAAGTAAACACAAAGCAGTAAACAGTTTGTAGATTGTATGTAAAAGAAAAGGACCGGGATCCATAGTTCACTAGAGGTGGCTCTCCTTAAGATAGATAACATGCTGGGTGAACAAATTACAGCGGGGCAATTGACAAACATCGAGAAAGCATACAAGCATATACTAATCATCTTGACTCCTTTGAGACTTGATTGGGCATTACAACATTATACATAGACCGCCATCCAACTGCATCTATGACTAATAATCCACCTTCAGGTTATCATCTGAACCCCCTCCAGTATTAAGTTGCAAGCAACAGATTATTGCTTTACGAATTGCGTGCAATGTAAACAATATGATTGTTCTATGAAGAAAAGATTATTGTTTTCTCCCTAGTAGCAACAACACATCTAGTACCAGAGGCATGAACCCACTATCGAGCATAAATACTAACTCTTGGAGTTGCTAGCATCTACTTGGCAAAGATAGCTACTAACAATGAAAAGCATGCAAGATCACAAATAACAAAGACATGGTAGAATCAATAATCAATCTGAAATAGCATCTCAATATCCATCGGATCCCCGCAAACACAACATGCAGAATTACAAATAGATGATCTTGATCATGAACGGAGCTCACAAGATCTAAACATGAAAGCACAAAGGAGGAGAACCAGCCATCTAGATACTACATGGATCCGTAGTCCAAGGATGAAATACTCACGCATCACACCCGAGGCTTGCATGGTGATGAAGAAGGCCTCCAGGGTGAATTCCCCTCTTCGGCAGGGTGCCGGGAAGAGCTTCAAATCCCTCCCGATCTAGGGATGGAGATGACGGCGGCTACAGACTCTTTCGTGGATTTTTGATCGAGTACTTAGGGTTTTCGTCCTCAGGGCATATTATAGGCGAAAGGAGAGACCGAGGGGGTGCCTAGGCTGGCCACACCACCCCCTGGCGCGGCCAGGCTTGGCCAGCGCGGCCAGGTGGTGTGGTGGCCCCCTGGCTCCTCTCCGTCTCGGATTCTGGCATCTGATGACTTCCAGAAAAATAGGCATTTTGGCTTTTGTCCCGTCCAATTCCGAGAATATTCATTTTCTGACTTTCCTGGAACCAAAAACAGCAGAAAACAGGCAGCTAGCACTATGGCTCTTGTTAATAGGTTAGTCCAAGAAATCATATGAAAAGTACTCCAAAGTTGGAACAAAACACAAGAAAGTGGATAAAACCAAGCATGGAACATAAAAAATTATAGATACATTTGCAATGTATCAGTTCTCCACGAGCACCCTACAGGCAACGGCTTAGACGGGTCCCATTGTTTCATGTTGTAGCGGACTGTGGGCACCTCGATATAGTGGGTGGATTTGAGATGTAGATACAATGTTAATTTTTTGCCAACACAGATGCATCCTGGCTCCATGCAGATAAACGGGTTGTGGATGCAAGAGATCATGTGGGCATAGAGTTCGTTGAAGGAGACCACTTCCGAGCAGTTGTGGTTTGGGCAGCTGTAACCTTCTTCATCGACGACTTGGCGGTGTATCTCCTTGGAGCATGCGGCCAGCTGGACGGCGCTTTTAGTGTCCAAACGCTCAGTGATTTTGTTGACGATGTCATCGCCAGCCTTGTTAAAGCCGCTGCACCATCGGCTCTCCCTCGAACCTTTCCAAATTTTGTACAGACGACCCTCCATCGCGTCGAGGAGGATTGGGGCAAGGGCGGATCTATATAGAACTGTTTGGGGTTTTGGGAGGAGAGGGGTGGTGGTCTGGAAGGAGAGATGCACTGGGCAAGATGGCAAGGAAAATGTGTGAACGGCGTAGTGGAGAGGATCCCAAATGCGTCCAGGCGGCATCGACGAGTGGGGATAAACTAAATGGAGATGGGGAAGATGGGATAGCTCTTTGAAAGAGGTTTTTTCTTTTTCTTGTAATAAATTAACCATGTCACCTTCTAGCACAGTGATGACCCACAAGTATAGGGGGTGTATCGCAGTATTTTCAAGGGAAGTGAAACCCAATTTATTGATTCGACACAAGGGGAGCCAAAGAATATTTATAAGCCTTAACAACTGAGTTGTCAATTCAGCTGCACCTGGAAACAATCTTGCTCACAGCAGTTTATGAGTAGCAACAGTTTTATAGTAGCAATAGTAAAGTAATAGCAGTAGTAAAAGTAAAGACAGTAGTAACAATTGCAGTAAATAGTAGGATTAAAGTGCGGTAGGCATAGGGATGGATGGACGGGCGTTGCACGGACAAGACAATTCATATGGCAATCAAGACATAGGGCATTTGCAGATAAATAAGATAAAGCATCCAAGTACTAAATAATCATAGGCATGTGTTCCATATATAGTCATACGTGCTCGCAATGAGAACTTACACAACATCTTTTGTCCTGCCAGCCCATTTGCAGCGGGGCCTCAAGGGAACTACTGGCAATTAAGGTGCTCCTTTTAATAGAGCACCGACGCAAAGCATTAACACTCCATGAACACATGTGATCCTCACATCAAAGCCATTCCCTTCGGTTATCCCGATTGCTGTCACTTCGGAGCCTTTGGTTCCGGACAAGAATATGTGTATACAACTTGCAGGTAAGCCCATAAACAATACTATCATAATGAATCAATAGCATGTTCAGATCTGAAATCATGGCACTCGGGCCCTAGTGACAAGCATTAAGCATAACAAGTTGCAACAAAGTCAAAAAACACTAATAATAGATACTAGGCACCATGCCCTAACAATCTGATGCCATTACATGAACGATCTCATCCAATCCCTACCATCCCCATAGCCTACAGCGGGGATTACTCACTCATAGATGGGGGAAACATGGATGGTCGATGTAGAAGCAATGGTGACGATGATGGCGATGATATCCTCCAATTCCCCGTCCCGATAGGGTGCTAGAGCGAAGTTTCTGGTTCTGAATCACAGAATCTGGTGGCGGCGGCGCAGCGGAACTCTTTCTGGAAAAACATCGAACCCCTGTGGTTTTTAGGTCCAGAGGAAACTTATATGCGAAGAGGGAGGCCGAGGGGGTGACCGAGGCAGCCACGCCACCCCCAGGCGCGGCCTGGCCTAGCCCGCGCGGCCAGGTTGTGTGGGCCCCTCGTGGCCCTTCTCCGTCTCATCTTCTGGCTCCGTGAGTCTTCCGGTGAAATAGGATTTTTGGCATATTTTCCGGGATTTTTCCTGATAGTTGATTTTCTGCACAAAACCTAGAGACCAAGGTAATTCTGCTGAAAACAGCTTCAGTCCGTGTTAGTTGTATCCAAATCACACAAGTTTAGAGGAAAAACCATAGCAAAAGTGTTCAGGAAAGTAGATATGTTTTGGACGTATCAACTCCCCCCAAGCTTAGCTTATTGCTTGTCCTCAAGCAATTTAGTTGAAAACTGAGTGCGAAAAAGAAACTTTCATGAACACATTTTCTTCATAAGATGTATATATTCTCAACAGGATCAAGTACTTGGTCAATTCATAATAAGGAGTATGCAGATAAGGTTACTCAATAGTCATTGCAAGCTATGAAGAGCTTCTAACTCAAAAATAATAAGTACATGAAACATAAAAATAAGCAACATTGCTATGCTCATAAAAATGTATGATAGAGTGGTATCTCGCTTGCCTTTGATTGTGGAGCAAATATAAATGCCAAGGCACCTCTAAAGTTCAAGTGAAGACTAGAAGTAAAGATATCAAAGATACAAGCATCAAGGTCATAACACAATTAATCAAGTTTTGAGACAAGCATATTACACTAAGAATGACAACCATGCTGTCAAGAATGTGCTCATAGAATGTGTGGAGACTCAACAAGGAAATGAAAAGGTTTTGAAAAGTTTGAAAGGCTTCCAAATGCTGGAAGTATGGTACTCATTAGCTTTGAGCTCTCATTGCCCCTATCATAAGCATCTTTAAATGGTTAAGGTTAAACTTACACAACTACGAGGATATGCTTGAAAAGTTATAAGTTGAAATCTCATGCCCCTTGCTTACGAGTACCGAACCTCATGCTACTCAACTTCAGTCACGAGTAAGCTCTGTTCATTGTTAGTGCATATGTATCGTAGAGAACAACCAACGGGGTACCCCTTGCACATGATACATGAGCTATCCCATAATCAAAATTAGAAGGCAAGCAGAAAATGAGCATCTCAGCGATCTTTTTATTTCCTATTTGCATAGGTTTTTATTGAGGATGCTTCATAGAATGCTCATTATGGTTAAGCTGCAAGTTTCCACCATGATTAGGCATGGCTTAGGCTAGCGGCCCAGGCGCTTCTCTAACACACATACAAAATCCATGATCTTACAAGTTCCCCTTTTATTTCACACCGTCGGGATCCATAAGCAAAAGAACATGATATCAACGGGGTACAATGTAAAAGTGCAATGTTGAAAGCGTTCCCCATGATACATGGTTATGCTAACTTCAACTTATAAAGATCAAGAATATACGCAACAAATATGGACGCAATGGTTCAAGTTTATTAAATGCAAGAAAGTAAACTGTGCCAACAAGTTCGTGAGAGCTTTACTAACTAACTTTCTCATAACAAGCAAACATTTTATTTGGAAGAAAACAAGGCATATTGAATATGGACGGACTAGCAAATGACGCTAATAGGTAGGTATGGTGGACACTTTTGGCAATATTGGTTTTGGAGAATTGGAAACACCAGTAGAACTCATACTCAGTGCGAGTGAAGGCTAGCAATAGTAAGGGAGCGACAAACGAGAGAGCAATAACTGTCATAATCATGCTTGCAACAAAACAGGACTTAATCATGGCATGAAAGTGATTCAAGACCCCTGAGGCAAAATAATTCATCGAGGCTTAACTGATTAATGTTTCAGTCATATGCATGCGGGAGCATGTGCCAAGTCAATTCAAGTGAAACATTCAGAGGGAGATACCACAGTGTCATACCAAGTTATGAATAGAGCAATGCAAGCAAACATTCATACGACATGCTACAAACTATTAGCAAGCTGGAGCTAATCATAAGAAAGCAAGAACTACTAAGCATCCATAAATAACATACACCCTACATGAACAGACCAAGCGTTCCCACAATGATGAGTATATGTACAAAAATGAAAACAAATAGAGTTCGTTACCAGCCTCTTACCAAACCTCAAGCTGTCATTAATCCTCATTATTTCCCTTCACTTGTGTGGCTTGAATACCATGAAACCAAATTCCACTGAGGACTGCTGAACCCTTCATAGGGACAACAAATATTTTTGGTGTTTTTGATTTTTAAAAGCAAAAACCAAAAGGAAGAACATGCAAAGAAAAATATTTTTGGGTTTTTCGAATAATTAAGACAAAGCCAAAAGGAAGAAGCAAACCAAGGAAAAAATAAAAAGAAGCAAACAAAGAGAAACAAAGAAAATATTTTTGGTCTTTTTGTGTTTTAAAAAGCAAAAGTAAAGAAAGAACGAAAACTAAAAAGAGAACGAAGCATGGATATACAAAGTACCGACTAAACATGATATGTAGATGAGTGTGATGTCGGTGTACCTCCCCCCAAGATTAGCCTTTTTCCTAATTGGGTATCATCCCTAACACGGGTAAGGGTTCCAAGCAGGCAGGTCATTGTAAGAATGATCATGGTTAGGCCCTTGGGAATAAGAAGAAGCTCCCCAATCATAGGTAGGCTTCTGATATGAAGACTCCCCCTCATTCAAGGGCTGGACCGAATCATCTGTAACCTCCCTTCCAGTATCCTTCTCCTGTTGGGAGTGCTCTCCCAAGTATGCATCGAGTTCTTCCTCAGTGAGTGACCATCCTACCCTGGTATCAAGGTTAAACAAAACTGGTGCAGGCAAAAGAACAACCCGCTCGGACTTACTCCTTCTCCAACCAGCCTTGAGAAAGGTTAATTCATAAGACAAATCACTCAAATTAGCCCAAGAAGAAAGAAATTTATGTTGTATCATGGAATTAAGGTCAAGCCTCTCTATGGGAAACTGTAGGTCTAGATGATGAGGTGCTACACCATGCAAAGCTAATAAACGAGAGGTGATGAGGCCTCCACAAATTCCACCTTTCTCGCGGTTAGCAGCAACACAGAAAGCTATCAAGGCACCAAAGTTATAAGTCCTATCTTGTTTTAAAGCAGCTGAGATGAATGCTAGATCATAGGAGGATAACTTATTAGCAGTTTTCCTAGCGAGAACACACTTGTCAATAAAGTAAGAAAATTAGCGAATAGACGGGAGATGAATGTTACTAATTTTCCCACTCTCCTTTGAGAAGATGCTCCCTTGGAAAATCTCCGCATACAAGTCCATGAGTGGTGCAGGTCGCTCTTTAATCCTTCCACATGATCCCCACTGAGTTACCTTAATAGCTGCACAAAAGTCATCAAGAGGAAGATTGACAGCTATATTGTAAATTTTTTAGTGAACCATGGGGTTAGGCAAAGAGCAACTAAATCGAAAGTCCTGCAACACGGACATAGTTAGTTTCACAAATTGGTAAGGTTCATCTCCCACAAAATGCTCCAATCCTGCATTAGCAATTAAAGTATGGAAGTACTGAGGAATCCCTGCAACCCTCATGAATGTGGGGCATGGATAGATGGAAGGAAAAACTTGCTCCTCTCGGTGAACCTTCATAACCTCAGGCACCCTTAGTTCATGCTGGTTGAGTTGGTGTTTACTCATCTTCTTTTCTGAAATTTAGGACAACCATCAAACAAGTGATTACAAAGTGATTACATAATGAAGGGAACTACTCATAGGGACTTGTAAGCGGCCTAAAAATGCATCAAAACAATATCTCTAAGCATTGAACAAGCTTACAAGATCTCATAACCTATCACCTACAGCAGCAAAATACTCAAGATATAAACCACTAAACACAAATCTACTTGGACAAGCGGAGGAGTTACATATCGAAGAACAAATGTTCCAAATTTCAGCAGGAAAGATGGGCTGAGCAAGGAGATCGAAAAATCATGGACAAGAATAGCAAGAACGCGATTTCGAGCAATGAACTGGTGTTTTCTCACGAGAGAGAAGGAAGAGGGGAGTGAGAGAGTGAGTGGAGGGCCAGGGGTGGCCCACACCATGGCCAGGCGCGCCCCTGGGCTGGCCGCGCCACCAGGTGGTGTGCCTGCCTGGTGGGCCCCCCTGGGTCACTCCAGGCACTTCTCTGCCCCTTTTTTACGTAAAAATTTAATATGAATTTTCTAGAATTTTTCGAGACACTTTATTTTTGAGCAATTTTTAGGTATAGTTGAATGATTTTCTGATAGAAAGATGTTTTGGAATGATGCAATGACAAAACAAAACTAAAACTTCAAAAGTTCTAAGACACTCTAATATGCAAGCAACTAGCAATAGAAAAGTAAACTAAGCGAAAGCAAAAACTAAAATGGATAAAATAAAAGTAAGCTAAGATAATCACGGTGAAAACATTGTTTTGTTCATTAAAATCCTTTTGTTAACAAGGTTGATCAGGTCTTGTTACCAAAAAATTTTTATATGAAACAAAACTTTGTATTCCACTAATGATTATGTTACCTCAAGCTTGATAGCAATGGTCCCAATCATAATAGTTTCATATTTTTCTCGTGGTATGGGACAATATATTTCTCCAACTTGGATGCCCTCAATTGAATTTAAGCCATAAGTCCTATCAATCTTCTTGGGGAAATAGACAGTATGCTCCTTTTCATTAACATTAAAAGTCACCTTTCCTTGATTACAATTAATAACAGCTCCTGCAGTATTAAGAAAAGGTCTCCCAAGAATAATAGACATATTATCATCTTTAGGCATTTCAAGCACAACAAAATCAGTTAATATCAAGCAATTATGAGCCACTTGAACAGGTACATCCTCACATATACCAACAGGAATAGTAGTAGATTTATCATCCATTTGCAAAGATATATCAGTTGGTATTATTTTTTCCAGTTGAAGTCTCTTATAGAGAGAAAAAGGCATAACACTAACTCCTTCTCCCAAATCACACAAAGCAGTTTTAACATAACTATTTTTAATAGAGCAAAGAATAGTTGGAATCCCTGGGTCTCCAAGTTTCTTTGGAACCTTATCATTAAAGGAATAATTAGCAAGCAAAGTAGAAATTTCTTCATTAGGGATCTTCCTTTTATTCGAGACAATATCCTTCATATACTTTGAATAAGGAGGCAATTTTATAACATCAGACAGAGGGATTTGCAAAAATAAAGGTTTCATCCGCTCACAAAACTTATTATAGTGTTTATCTTCCTTTGACTTGTGTTTCTTATCAGGGAAAGGCATAGGTTTTTGGACCCAAGGCTCTCTTTCACTACCATGTTTTTTATTAACAAAATCTTCTTTAGTGTATTTAATATTCTTAGTGTGCCTCTCAGGTTCTTCTTCAACTTTTTCTTTATCAGGAACATCATTTTATTACCACTTTCAGTTTTAGCATCAGAGACATATATACTATTAGGATCTTCCGCAGGTTTAGAGGGTTCTACAATAGTTTTATGTTTCTTTTTTTCTTTCCTTAGGAGTAGTACCACTATTTTCAGCTTATTGAGAATCCTGCTCAATTGTTTTAGGATGCCCCTCAGGATATAGAGGATCCTGGCACTAGTGGAAAATTGCTTATCAGTGGAGCATATTTTTTGCTATCAGTGGCGCATATAGAATGCGCCACTAGTGTTGCACCACTGATAATTAGATATCAATGGTGCGCCAATGATAATTGGCCCACCAGTGGCACACCTAGGATATGCACCATTGATATTGTACAAGTGGTGCATATTGCCAAATACGTCACTAATACTATATGCGCCACTGGATGAAAACAATATGCGCCACTGATGTTTCGTACAGGTATACACAATACAGGGCTCTCAGATATTTATAGAGGAACATATACAGGTATTTATACAGATACACAACAGTGTAAAAACAAAGATAATAATACCACTAGAATTATACATCATCACATCAATTAGAACCCGACAAAGTGACAAGTGCCCGAATATTATACAAGTCTAGAACAAATTGATCTCATCTTCTCATACATTACACATTATAACAAGTGGATCGTCATGATCATTAGCCAAGTCCTAAACTACTAAAGGACCGAGTAGAGTACAACCGCAATGGCGGTGATGAGCAAGACGGGGAGCACGATCATCAAGGTCTTCATCTGGTTCCTGTCTCTCTGCTCTCCAAGGAGGTGGTTCCTCCACCTAGCTTCCGCCTACTCTCTCGTCGGGTACCCTTTGTATCTGTTGCCACTGAACTTGTTCACTTGCTTATGACAATCCTCCCACTCGTCGTAGACTCCTGGGACCCTCCCTCTGAACACCACGTAGCACGACATCTCTATACACAAGGCACATAAGTACTATATCATGCAACCGAAAGAATTAAAAGGTTCATCACATGCATCTCCACAAAAAAGAAGGTTTCAATCTAAGGCAAGCTATTAAGTTTCATACATATGGTAATAAGTAAACAAAGTCCAACAACGACCATTTCGAGCTAAGGCAAGTTAAAGTTTATGACACACACACACAAGATACACAAACCGGCTGAGCGCTAGCTACCTAGGAACACTACATCATGAAGACTTTGTTTTACACGGCACCGGGAACGGTTTGCAGCCGTCTTTCATTGTCCATGTCCTACGGTCACCCTGCGCCACGAGCCGTGCTTTGATCTCGCTCTTACTGAACGCTCTTTTGCAGGATAAGGCCCCCCTTGTGATGACATCTTCTTGCACGATGGTCGCAATCTGAGTCTGGATGCATAAGAAGTCATCCTTAAGTTCATCATTGTCCATTTTTGCCTCAACTTCGGCCCATGCTCGGAGACTAGATGGCAACGTAATGAAGTGAGCATCCCGGACGATCGCTCGCAGGTGATGGAGGGTGTAGTAGGCCTTCTTGACACTGTTATCCGGCTGCTTGACGCAGGCGAACTTCATTACGTGTTTGAACACGTGTCTGCCATCCTTGAAATTTTCCACCCCCTTCTTGAATTCGCCTCCATTTTCGGTGTATACCTCGAGAGCATCATCTAGAAGACTCCTTATGTTGGTGTAGTCTTTCTTCTTTTGCTCGCTCCCCGAGTCCAAGTACGTGGCTAGCGAATAACTCAGGTGAATGAGGATCAGTGTGGAGTATTTGTCTCTACGCAAAACAATTGAAACGAAACAATGTTGGAAAAAGAGCAACCAAAAACTAAGAAATGACAAGTTACGGCGACGAGCGAGTGTGTGCACTTACTCGGGAAAGAAAGGCAAAATAAGCTCATTTCCACTCTTGTTGTCCACCATGAAATTTTGGAGGTAGTTCCTTGTGTTGGCCCGGGTCACTGGATTCACCAACTGGCTATCACGCATGAAGTAGAGGTCCACTATCACGACGCCAGGGGTCTTCTCTCTGTTGACCTTCATCGCCCGATGGCACTTCCCCTCAAGTAGCATAAATTCATGCTAAGCCTACGGCTTCCTCCTCGAGGAGCCAATAGGACGTGTGTTTTCCGTACGATCTCCTCCACGAGGGACTTACGGGGAATCTCATGAGGGCACTTCCCCTCAAGTAGCTAAATCCATTCTAAGCCTACGGCTTCCTCCTCGAGGATCCAATAGGATGTGCATTTTCCCTACTGTCTCCTCCACGGGGAACTTACAAGGCTGATCACAAGGGCACTTCCCCTCAAGTAGTATACATTCATGCTAAGACTATAGCTTCCTCCTCAAGGAGCCAACAGGACTTGCATTTTCTCTATGGTCTCCTCCACGAGGGACTTATGGGGAGGCTCACAAGGGCACTTCCCCTCAAGTAGCATAAATTCATGCTAAGCCTATGGCTTCCTCCTCGAGGTGCCAACAAGACGTGCATTTGTCATACGGTCTCCTCCCTCAGGGACTTACGGGACAATTCATGAGGGTACTTCCCCTCAAGTAGCATAAATACATGCTAAGCCTATGGCTTCCTCCTCGAGGACACAGTAGGACATGCATTTTCCCTACGGTCTCCTCCACAAGGGACTTACGGGTGGCTCACGAGGGCACTTCCCTCAAGTAGCATAAATTCATGCTAAGCCTACGGCTTCCTCCTCAAGGAGAAAACAAGACGTGAATTTGTCGTACGGTCCCCTCCCTAAGGGACTTACGGGGCGATTCATGACGGAACTTCCCCTCAAGTAGCATAAATACATGCTAAGCATATGGCTTCCTCTTCGAGGAGCCAACAGGATATGCATTTACCCCGCGGTCTCCTCCACGAGGGACTTATGGGGCGGCTCACGAGGGCACCCCCATAGCAGTCTAAGTTCGTTGAAGCCATATGGTTTCCTTCTCGAGGAGCCAATAGGAAGAAAATTTGTCATGTGTCCCCATTCACGAGGGACACAAGGGACGGTGCTCGAGGGCGCTTCTCGTTAAGAACATGGGATCACTAGAACCCTTTGATTATTCTCCTCTGAGGAACTAGCATAAAACGCGTTCACCCTACGGTTTCCCTATAATGGAACCTAAGAGGGCTCCCCCATCGTGAATCCTAACGCGGGAAGATCACCAGGCTCATGTGGCTTCCCTCGATCTAGTGTGACACAGTCCGCTGCTGCCGAAAACTAGCGCGGAAGGACTAGGAGAACAGGACGCATATACGCATGGGCGCTGAAGTCACCTCCTCAAGGGGTAGACAGTGTTTCCCCTCCTCAAGGAATCACTCCTCCACAAGACCAGCGAAAAGCCTCCTCCACGAGGGCACCTACCACATGCTAAGTTCCAGTGTCTCCAGTACCATTCCCTCTTCACGCTCTCTTTTTTATTTTGCGCTCCCGACGAGAGCTTTTTACTTATCCACAGACTCCATGACGTGCTACGAGGTGCCTCGAGAAGAAATCTCGCAACCACCTTGTCTGGATAGTGACACCCGCTATTCCTAAGAAGGCCAGCGTTTTGTATCACTTTTCTCGGGGCTGGTCCCTAACAGCATGTCATGACAGGGTGCATGAAAGAAAACAAGCTCCATGAGGGACTAGAAAACAGAACACCTAGAGGATTCATTGATAACATATCCATTACAGGCACACCCACAGGGCAAACACTAGAACATTGCTACACATTAATGTTCACAGAATACATGCACCATCTTCCGGGGCGCGACGAAAGCGATCTCCAACAAACCTCTTATATGCTCCAGAGGTGGTGCAGGTAGTCGAGATGGCACGACAATGTGTCGAACACAGACACAGAGAAATCCCTACCTTCCCTGCCGTGGTAGCAGAACTGCAGCAGGAAGCCACGCCCGGCGTTGTTATCGCGGACGAAGCGCTCCCAGAGGATGGTGAGGAACATGGCTCTCAGTGTTGGGGCCTCGATGTTCATGCTCTAGCCATCACTGCCGCTGGAGTGCCTCAGCCTAGCTCCCCCCGGCATGGTGCTTGTGGCTCTAAGTGTAAAATATTCATAGAGGTTCACTCTTCAGGCCCAATCCACATTGTAGAGGATGATGACAAAGTCGATAATAGTCTCGGTTTCATCCTCAATTTTTCCACTACTAGCAGGGGGATTGGAGGTGGCAATGATGCCGGTTCCCGACCATCGCCTCGGCCTCCGTTGTGGCCCCCACGACTCCCATGTCTATTTCCGCAAGGGAGAGAGCAACAATGCTTTATGGACGCTCCACCCTCGGCCACTATGACAGAAGTGGAAGTCGACGCACCTCTGCGACTGGCACCATGCCCCCGGTGCCCTCTACGGCCGGTCCCTCGCGGTCTCCCCAGTCTACGCTTCACCAACGGACCCTCCTCCACCTCTGCCATCATGGCCTTGCCCTTCTGGCAGCAGAGGCTCACTTCGGCACCATTGAAAGAAGCTAAGCACTATCGTGGTAATTCAGGAAGAAACGAGAAAGAGCGGAGTGAGCAGCATCGAGGGTAAAAGGCATCAAGCCTTTTATCTTATGAATCGTGGCAAAAGACTACATCTTTTCCTTGATTACCGGGCATTAACCACCGGTCAATTCCACGCACCTTCAATCATTATAGAGCAACTTATGAGACATGGCCGGCCCCACGACGGTTCTCGATCCGATGGTAGGAGCCGCGCGACCGCTTTATGTGCATGGCCAGAATGCTCATCGGTTGATTCCGTGTTGACTCGAGTAGCGGCAGCATCCCACCAACCGTTTGGGCCCTTTCCCCTTCACATCCACCGAAGGACACGTGCGGGGCAAGCACCCGAGGGCTACTATTGGGTCAATGGCAACCGAGGTACCTAGACCCACCGGTTGCTAGGCCCATTGGCCGAGTAGCGATGGCCTCGCGAGGCCATATCTCCTCGAGGAGGAACAAATAGCCCTTCACAAGGCCCACTCCACTAGGGCGGGACCTCGTCCAGGTTGCCTCCAGGAGAAAGGCTTCGGGAGGAGGCAGCTCTATGAAGGCCTCAGATCTCTCCCAATAAACCCCAAGGACACGCTCGTAATCTCGCCGCACGTGGAAGAAAGACCATGGGCACAACAGGCAGTCCACGGACATACTGACCATGTGCTCTGCCTCGGAAAAGAAGAGCCATTGTCTGGCCTCTTTGGTGATAAAGAAGGGCTGGCGGCACCAGAGTCTGTCACCCTCCCTCTTTGCCACTTTTGTGCAAAAAGGTGGTGGATAGCACCATGCTGCGGGGGAGACGTCAGCGGCGACCACAGCTTTATGATAGACCAATGTCCCCCAGAGATCCTATACCGAGTCCATGTAAATTAGACTTGTAGACACTCTCCATGGGCCGCAATATGGCAACCTTTACCTCCCAATGAATTGGGGGAAGAGGTTCGGTGCGACTACAAAAGGGGAGCTACCCCAACCTTTGATGGGGTTGATCCTTACGATCTGAAACCCTAGGAATCACTCGACATTATACCCTTGTGAAGCACCATGACCAATACACAAAAGAAGTAGTAGGGGCTTTACCTCCTCACGAGAGTCTTGAACCTGGGTAAAAAAACCCATGTCATCTCTCTATCGTGTGCAAACTATGTCGCCACCATCGTCAGGTAAAAGATCAAGCACGTGTTTAGTCTCCTCGCGAATCCGGGGCTCATCGATGCCCATGTTCTTCCGTGGGAATTCCTTTCTCTGATAGGCTGCTTTGGGAGGAAGGCGTCATGGAGCCTGTCTCATCTTGTAGTTGTCGGTCACACTCCAATGCATGCCTTAGGGACGCCTTGACTATTATTACTCCCCTAGGACCTATGAGTTTAAACATCAGGTAGGTGTAGTTGGGGATGCCCACGAACTACGAGATGTGCAGGCACCCGAGAAGTGTGCTTTAGACCATGGTGTTAGATTATAAGTCGCTCTGATTTTTGCTTGTAACATAAGTTAGGGTTTGCCCGGCCAGACAACTATAGATACCCTTTGTAATGTCTCAAACAACATCAATTATTATGAGACAATTATATTTCTTCATGGTATCAGATTAGTTCGATCCTTGGGCATGGACCAACCATCCACCCCGCCGCCGCTGCCGCCGCCAGCTACTTCAAGCAGCACCCCACCCTCGCCGCCTCCAAACAAGCTTTTGTCATGGCCACATCTTCCTCCACCACGGCCTCTCCATCCTATACTATTTATGTTGCCCAACAATCTCCACCACCATCACTATGCCGATACTATCTCTGATGTTAGCCTGTTTATTCCAATCACCTTAGATCTACCAAAACACAACTACTACCATTGGTGTCATCTGTTCAAAGTTCATATAGGCCGATGCAATCTCCTCGTCCATGTCGACACTGACTCTTTCCCCCATCCCTCGTATACTCGATGGGTGAAGGACGACCTCTCCATGATCCAATGGATCTACCAACAGGTGTCCACCGAGATCTTCAATCTCGTCTTCCGCGACGCCTCCAATGCCGCCGTGCTCTAGGCGGCCCTTCGTCAACTCTTTCAGGATAACATCGATGCTCGCATTAACACCCTCCACACCAAGCTCTGAAACACCGTTCAAGGCGACTCTCTAGTGGGGGTCTACTTCTAGAGGCTCAAGTATCTTGCCAACGAGCTCCGTGAACTCGGCGACCCCATCGACGATCATTAACTCATCAATATCCTCCTCATCGGGCTTAGTGAATGTTTTGATAAGCAAGCCTCTTTCATCCCCACGATGCGGCCACGACCCTCCTTCGTCAAGGTTTGCTCTATGCTACAATGGGCCGATGAAACTTTCTCTTCCATTGTTAAACCTAGTACAATTCGAACATTTCTTAGTTTGAAGTTTCTTCGTCTTGGCCCATTCATCAACTTGATGTTAAAAATAATTTTATTCATGGATCTCTAAATGAAACTATTTACTGTCAGCAACCTCTTGGTTTTGAAGACACAACTAATCCCAATCACGTCTGTCTTCTAAAAAAATCACTATATGGTCTCAAACAATCTCCTCGTGCATGGTTTCAATGATTCTCTACCTTTCTTCTCACTATCGGTTTTCAACCATCTCCCTCAGATTCTTCTCTTTTTATCTATCGCACTACCTCTCACACAGCCTATTTACTCTTATATGTAGATGACATTGTCTTAACAGCCTCCACGCAACATTTTCTCGATCACATCATTTCCTTACTTTGCTCTAAATTTTCCATGACCGATCTTGGTATACTTCGTCACTTCTTAGGAATTGTTGTCACTCATGATACCCATGGTCTTTTTCTATCTCAACAAAAATATATTCTTGATCTTCTAACTAAATAAGGCATGCTTGATTATCAACAGTCTAAAACACCTATAGATACAACTAGCAAACTTTCCTCCTTGGGTGTTGTTTTTCCTGATGCCACTATCTATCATAGTATAATCGGAGCTCTTCAATAGCTCACTCTCACTCGTCCAGAAATTTTTTTTGCCATTCAATAAGCATGTCTCTACATGCATGATCCTCGCATTCCACATTAGAATCATGTTAAACGTCTTCTTCGATATCTCAAAGGTACTGTTGATCATGGCCTCCACATATATTTATCATCTCCAAACACTTTGACAGCATATTCTGATGCAGACTAGGCTGGTTGCCCGGATACTCGTCGGTCCACATTCGGATACTGTGTTTTCTTGGTAACAACTTGATTTCATGGTCTTTGAAACGGCAGGTTACAATTTCACGTTCATTTGCAGAAGCTAAGTACAATGCAGTGGCACATGCTATCGCCAAAATGTTCCGGTTGCATCAGCTTCTCTCGGATCTTTGTCGTCCTGTCCAGCAGACTACTATAGTTTATTGTGATAACATTTCAGTTGTTTACATGTCCAGCAATCTAGTGCAGCATCGTCGGACAAAGCATATCAGATCGACATCCATTTTGTTTGTGAAAAGGTGACTTTGGGACAAGTTCACGTTCTTCATGTTCTAACCACTGTTCAATTTGCAGATATCTTCACAAAGGGTCTTCCAACATCATCGTTTACCGACATTCGATCCAGTCTAAATGTTGGTGAACCACATGTTGACACTGCATGGGTTGCTAGATTATAATCGGTTTGGTTTTTTCTTGTAACATACGTTAGGGTTTGCCCGGCCAGCCACGTATATATATACCCTTTGTAATCTCTCAGACAACATCAATTATTATAAGACAATTATATTTCTACACATGGGTAAGTCCACGACCTAAAAGATGCACTGTTATGTGTGGAAGTTTTCTCCACTATTGAATGTGACGGGTAGAGTAATCTGTCCGACCGCCTCGTGAGCTACTCTGGGGAAAAAATACCCCTGAAGGCGTACTTTCTTGATTCGGATGCACTCGGGTCCTATTGCCAAGGTCCGGCTGGTGGTCTCGGTGACCCGTCGGGGCGGTGACCTTTCTATTGCTGGGTTGGGGTGGTTAATGAGTCCATTTTTGAAGCATATTTACCTTATGTTTTTGCATACGTAGAGATAGGATTTGGTATTTTATGGCGCTCGTGTGCACCTTTTACCCTTGTTTCAACGGGATCCCAAAATATTAAGTCTTTTGTGAATATATCAATTGGGACTATCATGTTATGTAATAAGATGATATTTCTATGTGATAAATGTCATTTAAATGATTTTGTATGCACTTAGGAGAAGAGAGGATGTGAGGAGAAGCTACTGCAAGCTTAAGTACCTGCGGTACGGTGGAGCTTGCATGTACCGTTTACCCGTATTGCCTGCCAAGATGTCTGCCTCGTCAAGTACTCTCACCATGCAAAGACGGATCTAAGATCCGACATTCACAGACACCTCATCCACTAAACACCACACTACGAATGATTTTGGAGGAGGAACTTGGAGAAGGGAAAATCCTTGCTGCTACACGAATCATCGGAGGACAACACATCATTAATCGCTGCATCTCCATCATCACCATCATCCCCTCTATCCTTCATTTAGATCTTGTTGTAATTCTAAATACAAATGCACCTGATTTTACCTTTGCACTTTCAATGCATCCATATGAATATGATGATGTAGTTGATTTCTACCATGTGTGAGTAGTTCCCTTTGTTCTTGGGGAGATGGAGAAACCCTAGAATTATTATGAAATGAAATAAAGATGATCTATAACTTTGGTCTTTGATCTTTATGTGATCTAAGATATTGTGTTAGATATCTATCTTTAGATGGTATGTTAAGTCGACCACATAACATTTGCCTTTGGGACTAAAGAGAGGGGACTACCATTTGGACGTGTATGGGAGTATGTCTAGTGCTACTTTGTGCCTACAAGCATCAACTTATAACCTACACAGTCATAGGGGAATAAAAGAGAGATTCACTAAGCTTATAATGATATCCATGGGGAAACACTTAATTATGGTGGTCTCTAGAAGTGACTTGCTCGCAGGAATCACAATGGTTATTTAGAGGTGACCTCATCATATGACTCATATAAGTGGCTTGCTCGCGAGACTTGTTGGTGAACATCTTATTATGGAACTCTCTCCACACAAATCATGATGAAAGATATAGGTTATCCTATTTATAAGTAATTCTCATATGCTAGCGGTGTATCCTACATCCTCAAGAACATTTAAGCCTTATTGAGTTCCAACACCAATCCCAATGCACTTGTTACTTTCTTTATTTGCTTTCATTACTTTCTTGTATTCAAATGCAATACCCTTTAAAAACCCTTCACTTGAGATCAAAGGCAGCTTACAAGTATCTTTGGGTAGATAGTGATGAGGGGCATAAAGACCTTAACCAAATAGCTATGTTGGTTTGATACTCTTGTTTTGAAACTAGCTACAATTGATCTCTGCACTTGCAGTCATCAGTGGTGTGTCGTGATGGTTGAGGCAGCAGAGTCTTGCCTTCCTGTGATGCTTTGGCCATGTCCTTGAGCCATGAGATGATGACTCAGAAACTTCTTCTACCATGTGAGGCCATGGCATGGAAGTCACACCAGTTTTTGTTTGTACGCTCCTTCAGGGGATCCATCGCTGCTGGGCTTCTCTCTTCCATGTCGTACTAGAACCAGTCGGCTACTATTGCTGATGTGAAGGTCTGGTCCACTGATGTGTCTGTTGGGTCACGACAATGTCATGATGGTGTCCCCAGGTTATTTCTGATACAGGCTCGTTACACACCGGAGGACCTCGTGCAGCGAATACCTAGCATCTTCCTTCCTTATGAGGTTTCTTGGGGTGCTCGTCTATTTACCTGAAGAGCAGTAGGCCTAGGTCAGACTCTTGTTGTCGAATCATCATGTCGTCGTGACTAACCGCCTTTTTTAGGATGACCATGAGATGGTCCAAAGTCCTCGGTTCTGCAGCGGTGATAAGCGCAGCACGGTTTTGGTTATGGACCCCATTAGTGAATGCCCAAACGATGTCCCTATTAGAGAGGTCGGGTGTGGTATTCATTAAGATCCTAAAGCGCTTTACAAAGTCCTTCAACCTCTCTCCTGGGTACTTCTTGATGTTCTTGAATTCTGCATGGAGCATGTTGGCGTCGTTATCTACAGCAAAGGCTTGGATCCGCCCCTAGGAAAGTTGTCCCAGGTCCTGGTCAACCGGGGGACCTTGTTCCACAGCCACTTCAGGGCTTTCGCCTTCTAACGGACCCTACACCCGTTGATCAGCCTCGTGCCCCAGTCCTCATACTCTTGTTCATAATCATCACGATGATGACAGCAACATTCCCATTGCTTTCATGTTGGTTTCACCTTATGTTCAATTGACAGGCCTTGTCGGCCTTGTTGTCAGGCTCCGGATCTAGCTCACGGTCTTCATGGTTGTCCCGACCTCTTTCTTCCCATGTCTTGGCAGCTTCGTTCGTATTGGGATAGGCATCTGAGTTTTACACATATACTAGTGAATGTTGACGTTGGCTGCCTACTGCCTCTTTCATCCTCGAGCACCATGAAGCCTTTTCCTCGTGGTGATATTAGCACTCGTCTTGTTGGTCATACCGAAGCGATCTATCACTACTCTCAGAGCTCACATTGCTACTAGTGAGTGACTGATTGCCCCGGATGACCCTGTTTGCTGGTTCCGGGGGCCGGGGTGCAAGCATTGTACTTCTGAATCTGATTTTCCAGGTCTACTGCAGTCTTGGTAGCCAGGTCTAGGGCGGTCTTCAATTCTGCTTCTAGGGCTTCCTTGTCCCCTTCAGATGCTTCTGCGATCTGCCTCTGGAGATCTTTTATATGGGCATAATGGAATTGAGTTCCCCATGCTTGGGACGGCGGTATGAGCTCCGGAACTAGTGAAGCACTCATAGGGTCCCTGTTCCTACGCTGCTTGCGGGTTGTAAGGAGAGATGCTCACCCATGATGCCACCGAGCTTTCAGACGTGGCCATAGAGGATGAGTGGTCATTCCTTCTGAGTAACATGTACTAGAGCTAGGAGAAGGTATGGTTATGTTATAGCCTGTAGGTACGAGGCCGGGGTAACTTGTGTAGTTGGCATGGATGGGAGCACTAGGGTAGATCATTGTAGGATCATGGACGTACGGGATCTCAGCTTATCCATATGCGGGTCATGGGAAAACAACATGCGGGAGGCCCGATAGGAGCGTAGAGCCAGGGTTGAAGTAGTTGGCCTCCAGTGGCGTATAGAGTGCCTCGATATAGCGATGGTATGTGGGACCATACATCACTTCAATGATGTTCTAGTAGACCCTGCGCAATGTGGACATACTATCCGGGGTGTACTCCTCTTCCGGTGATCCGGTGGCTGTGCGGCTATGGCCCGGACCTGGAGCCCCCCTGCCTCCTTCTGGGAGGTCTTTGGTGGCTTCGTCCGCCAAGACAGTAGATCCGATCTGCATGACACGGGCTCCCCCTACCTGGCTCACCAACTGATGAAGGATAGTTTTCATGATCCCTCTATAGTCTCGCTTTCCAGAACAAAAGAGAGTTTATTTGTTTAGCAATCGGCTTGGATCAGCAGGTTAAAATCTCCAAAGACAAAGACGAAGGTATATCTATAATAGGGAGGATTACCTTAGACTTTATCCATAAGGTGATAGAGATATCTTACAACGTGCCTACAAGATTATCTTGGTGGGTTGATGATGATACCGGACGAGAGAGATAAATTTGTATGATTAAGGCTAATGACCAAGACTCTGGCGAATATGGCGTGTCCTCTTTGGTGAATGTCCTTTAGTACTTATAAGTGTCAATGGTGGCAGAGTCTCCCTTAGTAACGTTAGGTCTTCATCTTCTCTTGCACATAATATTCATCTTCGATCTCCCCTGGATGTGCGTCTGGTCTTCAGGATTCTTAGAGAGCCGTCTTGTAGCCCCAGAAGCCAGGTCGGATGAGGTTAGGTCAGTTGAGATCTTCTAGATGCAGGCCTTCAGGTCCTTGACTGCAGAGGTAGGCATGGGCAGGAATCATAGATTAAGGCCCATGTGATGTATAGGCCTAAATACACCCATCACCGACAACAGAGTTATAGCTATTCGCGATCCATTCGGTTGCTCCTAAGCATATCTGGTTCGTTTCATCCATGAAGTACTTTAGTTTGATGGTTATATTTATAGCGAAGAAAGATATGATAATTGCGAACAAGACGTGGCAATGAAAATCTGGTCTTCACGGGTGTCATGTGAACAGACAACTTTTAGATAGCGTTGGGAGATTTCCCACGAACTCTCACTCCTCTATGACCTCACAAGTGAAACTATCATATGATGGATCATACTTTCATATATGTAGGTAGTGTCATGTGTTAGATTAGAAATAGTAAAAGTCTCGTAGAACTTGCTAAGAACAAGTAGAGGCATCTAAATTGTTTTTAATGGAATGCATGTGATGTGGTATAGTCTTCGTCATTATCATAACTAGTTGATACCCTACGCGTTACGGCGGGTATTGGAGATGATTTTTATGTACGTAAAATATAGCACAAACAATATATGAAAATAGTGTTTTTACAAAGTGCAAGAATATTGCTTTTTAGTTTGTTTTATTGTTCTGTTTATTCTAGATATCAAACGAGTAACCTTTCTTGAGAACATAATAAAAGAGAATCAAGTATACTGGATTCGTTTTTTATGTGAAGTTTCTGTGTAGCCTCAACTTGCGGAGTACCATCATATCTTCATCTTGTCCTCGTTTGCTGGTTCACTTTCATTGTTGGAGAACAATAAGTGGATAAAAGGAAGAAAACTATCTCGGTTCACTCGGCAAAGGCTGAAGGACACACGACAAAGAACTCCTTTGCCTTGTGTATTACTTAGGACACTCGGCAAAGAGCATCGTCATAACGGCTCCGTGCCGGCCATGCACGGTGGGAAGCGTGGCCCACTACTTTGTCGTCTGTTGTTCTTTGCCGTGTGTCCTTAGTCTATTTGCCGTCTCTTTTGGCTTTGCCATGTATAGTTTATTTGTCGTGTGTCGCGCTCGGTATTGTCGTGTAGCGTTACTTTGCCATGTTTTTTCTACGTTATACACGAAAAAGACCCTCTTCTCTTTGCCGTGTTACGCACCGTTATACACACGGTAAATACTTAGAGACACGGAAAAGCACTTTTTCCCGTAGTGGTTATGCACTGCTGATACTAAATCTTGCAAAATAAATATTCACGCCAACCTCCTTCTCAGAAGTGTGTCTTAGCTACAACATTCAACATGGATAAAACATAAGGGCTCAATCCCTACCTAATGAATGATGTTGAGGGTCTCTGATCCTCCCTCCGGGGCTCATGCGCCTAGACTCGTATGCTGCTGGAACGACTTGCCGTGCATCAGCACATGTCATCTATTGGCATGTACTCTAGAAAAAAACAGTTGGCTTTTGTAGCCTTGTGGCTTCATGGCCGTCGAGCTCATGTAGTGTCAGGCTACGCACACCTCTTTGGTCCTGGCCCCTGGGTGTGGGCCACACAACACATCGATACCATGCATTAACGCTTCTGGGATTGGACACAAAAATCCATTAGCCTCATACTTACTCATGTGTTGTGCGTTCGTATAGACAGAGAGAGACAATGTGGCAGCAGTTCCGTTGTTCATCAGCATGATGCGCACATCGTTAGAAGGCATGACCACCCCGGCAAACCATGGCACTAGGTTGCATCTTGTTCTCCGGCTAGACGCATCGACGGAGCAGCCCATGCTTCCACATCGACCTCCATCACCAGCTACCCAAACACAGCCTATTTCCTCATAATCCTGCAGCCAAACAGAGCTCCTCCCAATCCAGCAGCTTCGCGCCCGGCCATTCTCTATAAACCCAAGACGATTCTGAGTGCATGACGGTGAAGAGCAGCAACTCGACGTAGACAAAGAGCCCTAGGCGCGTATATGCCATCTATTGGTACAGAGAGGTAAGCATCTCGATCGACACCTAGGATGGGAGATGCAAGCGGTATGGCTGATGTACCATCATGTGTGAATTCGGAAGATACCACGGTACATAAGCATGCAAACAATTTCGTGCCTGGTGGCTCCACCATCTGTGAAAGTACCGGACTCCGGAATGATTTATACACAATTGGGAGGTCAAAGGATATCCGGAGAATTAGGACGTGTTCGGCAATGGACTAGCTTCCAGCTTATAAAATTCTCCGCGGAGCAGCACCCAACAGTCTAACTACAGGAAGCTAGATCCAAAAAGCTGCCTAAAATTTACACACAAAACGCGGAGCACCTCTTCCGCAAATCCAAGGATCGGCAAAATCAGAGCAGTTAGAAATTACACAGTAATTGTTACCGCCAAGTCAAATAGTACACGGTTTGTTACCACCACTATCGGTCGACATGTTCTATCGCTGGGTACCAAAAAAATCAACACAAGCATCTCTGGCTCTAGCGAGCTCGCGGTCGTCGCCGCGCCCCAGTGCTCTGGCCGGCGCCTCCGGCCTCCGCGACCCCTCCGCCGCGACCCCCGTATATCCGCTCGCACTCCGCCCCCCAGCTCTCCTCCAGCGAGCTCTCGGTCACCTACGCGCCCTAGTGCTCCGGCCGGCGCCCCGGCCTCAGTGACCGCTCCGCCGCGACCCCCGTATCTCCGCTCCCACGCCACCGCCCAGCTCTCGTCCAGCGAGCTCTCGGTCGCCTACGCGCCCCAGTACTCTGGCCGCCGCCACTGTCCTCCGGCCTCCGTGACCCCTCCGCCCTCGCCAAGCAGCGCCGGCCGTCGAGTCCGACCTCAAGTAGTAGCAACCGGAGCCCCCACCCAGACCTCCGACACGCCGTCCATCTGCTGTAGCTACATCAAGGTGATGCCCTCGCTGCTAATTGAACCAAATCTATGTACGTTGCTAAGTGAATAAATTTCATGTAGATAATGCTACTGTCCTGATTCTTGATACTGCTAATTGAATTTGCAGAGGAAAATTTGATGTATACAAACACATACAGGAATAGACAAACACGTACAGTAAAAAGAAAAAAACGATAGAAAAAGCTCCCGAGCATAAGCGGAGCGATCGGTCCTTGCCAAACATTTTCTGCTCCACCTGAGAAACTGGCGAGCGATCGTGAAGCAGGATCTGAGAATTTCTGGGAAGCCGGAGGATTGCTGAACATGCCCTTGTAGGAGGCACATCCATTGGAACCCGAAGCGCAGGCGTTTCTGCTACTGCATTTGTCTCTACACTTGTTGATTTTTTCCTTTAGTAATGATGAAAAATTAAATGTGTGGTGGGGAGGCGGCGGAGTCACACTTAAAGAGTAGGCAACGGGATTGGGAAGCATGCAGTTTAGGAAGAGTAATTATTTTTTTGAAGGAAGATGTTTCAACTTTTTTAACTTTTTTTGCAAGTATAGACATGGACCACATGAGGTGAGGTTGCCAACACTACGACCGGTGATTAAAGAACAACCGATTGAAATCCGATGGACATAAATAATTGGGTTGATGGGGCTGCGTCCTATTTCAGCTTGCAAACATTAGATGTATTTTAGTGAGGATAAACTATATAGATATTATAGATGTGTCATGTATGAGATTATGTACATTTTATTTTATTCATGATCTGCAAATCATGGTACGGCATGATGGCTGGAGCCATGTGATTGTCTCTATGATCTACATGTCAAATTTTTGTTATGCATTTACTTTATTAGCTATAGTTGAAAAAAATAGTTATTCGTGCAATGAACACGGAGGTGAGAATCATGCATTGTAGGATCTTGATGCCTTGCCAAGATGATAAGAAGGAGTTCGACACAATGGTGTTGACAGATATCAACAAAAAGGAAAAGGATTATGTCAAATCACACTATTATGAACAAAATGCGATGCATTAATCCTTTTCATGCACCCTGTTGTTGATAAGTAGTCGTGTTTTAATAGGATGATCCTTCACAAGAAAATATTTAGGTTGTTATTGATATTCCAAGTGTGGCACCGTCTATAGATATTGTAATTTCGACGTGCCCCATATCCCATGGGTACAATGCACTTGTCATTAGTGAGGCAGGTTGAATTAGAGCTTCAGGAGCTATATCACTTGGTTCTCTTAAATGATGTGGAATGATAGTCAATACATTAGAGCATGTCCATCAAAATATGAATAAGAGTTACATAGAGATGTAATTCGCAAGGTGGCCTACCAGGGCGGAATGTTTTCATTAGTCATGTCACATCAATGGCAACCATTCCTACTGGATCTTGAATCACAAAAATCATATATGAAGTATGTTGATTTTAGTGGGAGCAAACATTAAATTGTTAAGTTTATAGTGCAATTTAAATTTTGAACTAGTTTCATTTATTATGATCTTGTAGCATGGATTTAGAGAGTATGGATCACTTTGATAGTTTTATTTTTTACCCGGTGCTTGATCATGAGAAATTTAACTACAGACATAACTATGTTAATTGGATTCACAATCTAACGATTATCCTTATAAGATTAAGAAAGAATATGTTCTGGATGGACCATTTTTGTACACACCAAAAAGGATGAAGTGAAAACCTTCACCATTAGAGAACGGGTGAAAAGGACTAAGATAAATCCTAAAGCTTGCATTAGATGGCAATAAGGTCCGATGAATGAGCATGTGACCAAGCTAGTTGTACACGTTTATCTCATAGATGTTGAGATTCTTGTTATCGTGGTGATACTGGTTCACTTCCCTTCCTTATAGACATGTTTTCTTGGATTGTCTCAAGACTGGGAAGAACAAGGAGTTCGGTGAATCATTCGCCATGTTGGTAACAATGGAAGAGGCATTACAAAATAGACCAAACATCATGAGATGATGACAGCAAAAAGAAAAGTCTAGAAGGTCTAGAGAGAAATACAAGTGTTAACATCCTTTCATTCAAGGATTATTTCAACTTATTCTTATTGGATACCCATTTTTGGTTGCTCAACTTACAAATCCAATGAAGGAACTTTGAAATAAAAGGAATGAAAGAAATGAATAGCCGAAGCTTGACAGGAATAGTGTCCTCGTTGTAAAATCTAAACTCCTCTAGGACACCTATCAAGATTTTTCTACACATTGTCTCCCCCACTGTGTTGAGGCGCGTGGGTTGGCCTAGCAGGCTAAATAACGAAAGAAGGGCATGTGCACAAATCGGACGGATAAGCCCATGAACATGACCCACCCTTTTGGAAAGGTATGGAGGCATGCTAACACGACTATATATGAGTGCATATATGTGTATTTCATAGTACAGATGATCCGAATACCTACACAAGGATAAGGGAAAGAAGAGCAAAGAGTCCTACAAGATCTATATCTAGTAATGGTGTTGGTATGTGGAGGGGCACCACTACGACTGAGCTTCTCAAATATGTCCTAGATCCTATTCTATGACATCTTCAAGGAGCTCATCACATGAGTGTTCTCGAGCCCCTGGAAGGAGTACCCAAGAAGGGGCACGATAGAAGCTACCTCAACACAAGGCCAACAGCGCCCGGTAGGGCTGCCAGAGATCCTAATCATCCCGGTAACCATAATGGGACGAGAACCTGAATTCAACATCACGGGCAGCGGTGGAAGCAGACATGTGGGCACGGTGGATGCGTGGTGTGCACCTCCTGGTGGCACTGCCCCTATAATGACGGCATTCTAGGTGAACTAGTTGAGACAAGACGAGACAAGGCTGTCATGTCCCATCATCATCAAGTGTAGTCGCGCACCGCCTAGAGCAAGGGAGCGCTCCGCAGCACCACCCACCTCGTCCACACCACGTGGGGAGATTTTTCAGACCTGGGAACCTTTCATGATGGGCATGCACATTGGCTTTGTGGTAACCCTTGGTTGTATAAGAGGGGGGTCGACGCCTTCTAGAGGAAGATGGGGGATACTTTGTATAGCGAGCACATCCAGAGTAGGAGTGGTAGCTAGAACTGGAGAAATGAACATAATCCCAGGAAGCAGCCAATAGCTCCCTGAGAAGAGTGAGAATCCACCCATTTTGTACATTGATTCTATATATATAGAACAAGGCAATATGTAGGGTTGTTAGCCTCAGCACGGCCTGAACCTAGGTAAAAGTATGTGTTTTCTGTGATTTTCATTCCATTGATTTAGGGCCACCTCGTGTCCCTAGCCAAACAAAAAAGGGGGTATATCCCATCCCAGTGTTCACGTTCCCACTAGGGACAAAATTCATGTTGGAGTTGAATAATAGTTATTCAATCCATCGTTATTGTAATGCATAATTCTTAAAGATCAAGAAAAATAGTTGTTATGGATATTCATGTAATTATGTTATGAATAAGTTTCCTTCTTGAAGGCGTTATTCATTTTATCTTGATTGCTGTAGTATCAGGAGTAAAAAATAGTGCTAGATTGTTTTCTCTCAAACTCTTATCCACGTCAGCCCGATTCTTTTCGGCCGTGGTATGGATTCCGAGGAGGATACACGGTGACGTTGCAACAGAGCGCTGCTATCCCGTGAGGTGGGTCCTACTGCAGGTCAGGGCAAAAGATTCCATACCGTGGACGGGTGTACCGCGAGCTGCTAGACAGTGGGCCACGCGCGCGACATGGTATCGTCATCATCGTCTGCGGCTTGGAAGATGCGTGGAGAGAGGAGTTCTCGGTGCAACACGGCTCTGCACCCTCCAGGTGGTCGGACCCTAAACGAGCATGTGTGGCATGGCAGAGAGACGTGCTGGCAGCTGATGTTGCACCGGAAGGCATGGGTGGATGCTAGTTCTCGCTGCGGAGAGACGAGCTGGCAGCGTAGACCATAGGCATCCGCGTTTTCTCATGGTGATATCGTATGATGGATCCTGGCAATAGCAGAGCTGGCATTGTAGGTTATAGATGCCCCTGGTTTCTCACAGCGAGGTCATACGTTTGGTCCTGTCTAGAGCCGTCATGGTCAAGTAAACTCTTGATGGATGCAGGTTATCATGAGAGAGATCCTAGCTGGCTACCTAGACTATAGGTGTTTGCTAGTTATCACGGTGGAAAAACGAGCTTTCAACATCCCATGTTTTCGTGCCCATGCATTTGCTATCAAACACCGAGCGGTAGCTCCTTCCTCCTCAACGCATTACATACCCTTTCTTTTCTTCCACCTCCGCTCCCACTTTCGCTATTTTTTCTTTAACTCTAGCATTCGGCTTCCGACATCGCTGATAAGGGCGAACATGATGCATACCTAGAACCACTTCGATGTACAGGATGAACGGTCCTACCACCAGACTGACTCTGTGGTAGTCTCATCGTCCGCTTCTTCCTTCGTCGTGCACACTAGTAAGACGCTCTTCTGTCTCTCTTTTTTCTACTTCCCGGTCATGATCAATATATTTTTAGATTTTTACTTTGTTTCTTTGTATGTGTTTGCAGGTGCTTTAATTCCGGCGGCACAGGTAGGCAGAAAATATGGAGAGGATGAGCATCATCGCCTCAAGAACCACACCTTGATCGTCCGCGTATCTCTCTCGGGCTCTTCTTTCGTGACAAAGGATAGCCTACCTGCTATGCCATCTATGGTCGTTGCTTTTGCTGGACGACAGCCGGCGCTTCGGCAGGATCAGCATCATCTACGTGTCCTATTGCTTCCACAGACAGGACTTCACACATGCGGTCATGGACGATGAGAAGGCTTATTTCGATTGTTCTAGTAGCTTGGAGTAGGGATAGTTAGGAACAGGGGTAAGATGTCCAACAGGACTTTTTACTCGCTTAGTTTACTAGAAAATCTATGCTTGTGTAATAGTTAGGTTTGTAATACGAGACAAGAAATGACAAAAAATTGTCATGTGTTTGTTTGCATCAGATTAAAGAAATGTGTGTTTTTGTTAGCTTTAGTTTTAATCGAATTTGTGTTTAGCTGTTGGAAATATCGTGTCTTCGTGATACTTTGGTTTGTAATTGGAAAATAAAAAATCGTTGCATAATGTGTTTATATACGTGAGACTAAGAAAATAGCGTTGTTATGACGCTTGACATGGTAATCGAATCGTTGTCTCTCTAATACTTATACTTATGTTTCTAGTAGGATTGAATAAATAAATTGTCGTTATTTTACATGTATGCATATGTGAGAAGAAGTTTTATTTCGTTTTCTCAGTAATACTTAGACTTATGTTTCTAATCGGATTGAATAAATAAATTGACATCGTTTTACGTGTATGCATTGATGAGAACAACTTTTATTTTCTACTTCTTGCCCCCTAGTCGGATTAAATAATGAATCATCAAAAAATATGGGTATCAGTTAATGTGTTTTTTTGCTAGCCATGTTTTGTACATCTAGTTTTTCGCACAACGCTTCGAGTTTTCGGCTGCTATGTTATCGATGGTCAGAGTTCTAGTTTTACGTTCAATTTGATCTACAGAAGTCACTTCGTAGGTCAGTGCGTGGGTATCAAACATGTGCGATATTGTATCTTATATAGTTGTACGAGTGTTTTCTTGAATGTACATAGTGTATGCTTCTTAGATCGGGTCGTGGGTATCAAACGTGTGTGAGATTGTGTCTTATATCATTGTATAAGCATTTTCTTGCACGCACATTGTGTATGATTCCCGTGTGTCCTATCACGACGTCCTAGATGCCATGGTCACAATAAACTACTAGACCATGAAAACGTGCTTTGCCGCGTCCGTTCATATTGAGAAAAGAATAACAAGGTACTTGAGAATAACCGGAGAAATATTTTAGTCCATTATATACAAAGATTTTATAAGCGATGGTTCAAATAGATCACACCGATCGATGCTACACACAACTTCGTTGTGGTGTTTACAACAATTGTTAAAAAATAAAAACTATTTAGTCAAAGAGCCCCGATGACTGATTTGAGGTCCTTCCTGCTGCTCCATGCTGATTGCCTTGTCAAGTTTGTTGTTGTCCTTGCTTCCAGGTCATTATACACTTGATCACCATATTAAAAATGCTCCATAAAGTAATAACATCAACCGGCTAGATTTGAGTCCATAAGACGTGATGAATAGCAGGTACTTTGCACACGAAAAATGTGAAGTCGAGCATAGACAACAAGTACACGGAAAATTTCCTTGTATGGTTCTTGCATTTGGCAAACCACAACATTGGTTCAGAGGTATATCACTTACCAACACCATGCCAACCGCCAACACCACCGTTTCCAACAGCGCGTGCTCACACACACCTTGAATGGTATCAATGTTAATACTGAAGACAAGTTGTTGCTAGCTAGATTTCAGAAAGCAATTTTTTTAACACAAACAAGAAAACTCTGTAAAATGTGAAGGAACAATTGTAATTGTATATGCATACAATACAAGAGGCTCCCTATTGATTTGATGACCTCTACTATTTTGTTATTGTCAAAATAGCAATTTCAAGGAAAATAAGTAGATTGTCTTTAGCATGTATAAACTGAGTTCTACCAGCATCATATTATGAGCCAACTTGAAGGCTACCAAAGAACAACATCAGATGAAAGATTGAACCCCTTTTTTCTAGCCGGGATGAGCATAATTTTCTTGTGTAAAAGAAAAAATCATATAGACTAACCTGTAACGTTTATTCAATTTCCTAAAATGATTCCTAGCATCCAACTCAAGGTTATGTTGTTTTGCAATAAGCAAATATAAAATACATAAGGATTGTTTGTAGATTAATCTACGATGCATGTAAGATGATCAACTACTCAACATAAATTAAGATAATAACTTTCCATCAAATAATCAACCTAGGCCTTATATTGCTATACCAATTAGCACAGCCCATGAATCAATCCTACAGATACAATCAAATTCTCACGGAGTGACCATGATTATCACAAATGCTTATGCATTACTAATTTTATAAAAATACGTTACTCAACTTTCGTCATCTCAACTCATTATGTCAAAACATGAATGGCGCTACATTAGTGTCATGTGAATGGCACTACATTAGTGTCATGTTGGAGGCAGCATTCCAAATGATTACGAGCGTTCCAAAAGAAACTTATTTCGTGACCATATGTCGTACGGACTCCTGTCGAACACTAATAATAAGTCACCAAACTTGTTGAAAAAACAGTAGCAACACTACTTTTCAAGCCAGATCTTAATGGCCTGTGATGCATTGTGTCAGAGCAAGAACATCTCTCATGTGTTCCCCAACAGCGGCATCATGTTTCCCGGCACCTTCTCCTGCCAATCTACAACAGGAACCAATGCACCATCAGACTGTAAATCCAAAAAACCAAAATTCTCAATAAAGAATAGAGGCATGATCGTTGCATTACCCTAATCATGGTGAGGCCGGTGAGTTGGGACTAGCGTTTTACCTGCATCAATTCCTCGGAGGCATGGACGCTGGAGCACTCTGAAGACGCAAGTGTCCACACACATCCTCTATTCATGCCGTTACAACCTACCTACCTAGAGAATGAAGAGAGAGAAAAAGGATCTAAACCTATCGTATTAGGAAGGCATATCAAGGTGAGGAACCGAAGAAGGGGAATCGAGTGGCTGGCTGGCTGCTGTAGCTAGAAGCCATCACGTCAGACCCATACTGAATAGAGCAATTCGACAATTCCTGAAACAATACATCAAGTAAGCATCCTGAGTAACACTGTAACATAGTGACAAGAACTGCAAGATCCATGGCTGCCGAAGAGGAGGATGATGAAAATCCAAATGGAGGAAGAGAAGCCATCGAAGGCACACACCATATATGGAGGGGCAGGAAGTAATGCACCTCAACTCCGAGTAACCGTAACGGGAGGGAGACGGACGAGCTTCATCCTCATTACTCTGCCGTTTTCGGTGTCGTCTTTTTCCGGGGAAGGTATCTTTGCAGCGAAGGAGCTACAGGGAGACGATGATTGAGTCGTTCCGTCTGTGCCATCAAGGGAAAGAAGGTGGTGCAGAACTAAACTGGGCCTTAACCATCGCAGAGGGCAGCAACGGGAGTCCAGAAAGAGCAGTTTTCATAGGCCATTACTAAATTAGTAGCTATGTGACCAAATCGGCCCAGTTAATGAGAAGGAGTCCAGCTGGATCCCCGGAGTAGCAGCCCGATAACTAGGTGGCCGGACGGGACAGGCGGGACATCGATACTAAACAGGAGTAACTAACGATTTGAAACGTTCAATAGTAAGATCAGACGGCCGAGAATGTCAAATGGCTGTGGTGACTCTTAGGTAGCCCAGTTTTATTGTTTCTTAATAAGAATTTAATTTCTTAGCTTCATTGACATGTTGTAAAATGCTATGGTTGACAGATTCAAACGTTTTGGTCATCGACTATTTTTTCATCAACTTGTTTACCATGTTCTGCTTTTTAGGGTCCTTTATCTTGCGCTAACATGTAGGGTGATCATATCATCAAGCATTCTCCCTGTCGGGCGCCTCGAGGGCGCAAAGTGAAGTCTAGTCTCTTTAATTGAGTATCTAAATTTTAATTGAGTATCTAAATTGTAAATGTTATGAGAAGTTTACCATATAGTATGGTGCGGGATGACTAAGTCATATTCATGTGGAAATTATGTGCAAAAGTTCTTTTGAAATAGAATTACGAAATTCAAATTTATTTTGTGCATATTGAATTGTCCAATGAATTAATGACTAAGACATTTTTGAGTTATGGCATAGATCTAGTAAGATTATTGAAGTTGTGTAGCACGACGGGAAAACCACTACCAGAAAATTGCCTATTAATTCTACTTTATGCATCATCATGACATCGTGCATATTTCTGCACTAAACTATTTCTCCTAAAAGCCTACCTTTGTTTTCTAAATAGCCTCTTTTTTCAAATTATAAAGCCCGATATTTCTATATATTTTGCTTTTGTAAAACTTTATACAAAAGTCTTTCAAAAATACAAACAAGTAAAAAAATTAAAACATTTATAACCGGGAGAGGCAGCCTAGTCGGCCAAGCCCAAAGGCACAGCCAGCAAGCCAGCTAACACCCCACTAGACCAAACCCTAGGCTACCTAACCCTAACCCCACCACCTACCACACCCCACCCTGCTGCTGGATACACGCCACACACACTCGCACACGCACGCCACACTCTATACACGATACACGCGACCCTGCACGCATGCATGGCCACACACCACGCAACACACACTTGTCGTGTAACACACGCTAAGCACGTAGCCACCCGCAAAAATGCCACCAACAACCCCCGCATGCAACGCCTCCGCGGACCCACCTACCACATCCCGATCGGGATACCCCGTCGGCCTCCTCGATCCCCACCTACCCCTCGCAGCCTCTTCTGGCCGCGCCCGCTCACCTCGCCTCTCACCACCGGCACCGCGCGTGCTCCCCGAACTCGCCCGCCTCTCCTCATATGCCCTAGCCAGAGAGACGTCCCCCCACCACCTGCCGCCAACGTGGCACCGCCCCTCTCACTCTCTCCGCGGCCTCCCTGCAAGCACCGCCGTGCTCCACCGCCCCTCTAGCCGCAAGATCGTAGCTCCGCCCCCTGCAAGCTCCTCGCCGTCTACAAGAGTTGTCCCAGGTCGACCCTGGCCTCCTGCTGTGTCTCGTCGCTGCCTCTAGTGAGCATCGCGCCCTCCTGCATCTCGCCCTCCCCAGGCCTCCGCCTCGGGTCACTCATCCAGGAGCCTATGCACCATGTCTTCTACACCTCGCCTCTGCACCATGTCACGCCGCCGTCGACCCCGTCCCCCCTGCGATGCTTGCCTGCCCTCGTGTCCCACCTCAACACCCTCTGGTTTCGACCCTGTGGCAGCCATACGGAGGTAAAAAACTGTATGTCCCTGCCTTCTTGATTCGTCACCCCGAGCTCACCCTGCATGTACCTCTGTTCTTCTAGGTTCCTAGTATTTTGGGCCCTCGGATGAGATAATGAGATGGTGTGACCACGTGGTGGAGATTTGGTGTAGAGGTGATTTGGTGATGGATGCATTGAGGTGAAGTGAACATGGTGGTGTTGGTGGACTCATCTTATACGAAAATATATGCGACAAGAACTTCCGAAGGCGAATCGACAAAATATTGGCGCGATAAGATCTCCTTGTGAACAAGACAATCTGGTGCTCTCCAAAGACCATTGGTGTTGATTCCAAGACCATCATCAACAGTTGAGCAGGAACCTCAAGGTATACTTCACGGAACCCAAACCTCTCAGAATGACAAGGTCTCCTTCCCGGAACCACCAATACCTCCGTCATCGATCCGATGGCCAAGACCCTAAAGACCGATCCCGGATCCGAAGACCAAACCTGAACCCTCAGAACCCAAGATCTTCGAATCCCAAATGTGTGACCCTTTTTCCGACACCCGTTTTTTTATAATATTGACATGTATCTTGTTGCATTAAATCATTCATATCGCATACATATTTTGTGTTTTGGGGGCATAATGCCGATTTACCTCATAACTAAATATGGAGACTATATGCGGGCTCTTCTTGTCTAATATTGACTCCATTTAAATTTGGATAGGGAATCGGTACTATGGTTTGCCTTGTTAATACAACATTTAAATTATGGGGTATCTAAACAACATGAACCAACTATTTAATTATTGGGACCCCGATTCCGCTTAATATTGCCTAGTTGCATCGCATCTTTTCCATGTCATACAGCATACATGAACCAAGCCCGATCTTCTGTCGTAGTAGTAAATTATGCATCCGGTGTTTCTTTTAGCACTTTGCTTCTTCACGGAGTAGACCGTTGAGTGGATGTGAGTATTGACAAGTCCTTTGGATAATGTATCTTTGATGATGTTTCTTAGGTGAGCATTCTCCCCTTTTACCTATTTTGCATTTATAGTCTTTACTTCCTCATGTTGATCAATTTCTATCAATGCTTTAGTTTTCGTACCATTGATATCCCATGCAACCTATATTGCCTTGGACACTTCCTATTGGCCGCTGTTTGGTAGATAGTTGGCATTGTGAGTCGTAGATTCTTTCCTCAGGTGTTGCTTCGCATCGTCGAGTTCCACCGTTGTTGGGAGGTTGGCACACGCTTAATGGTGCAGATAATCGTGGCTCCACTTATCAACTTGATAATTAAATGTTGGAAGTAGATATAATTAATGAGGAGGCACCGGTGGATAATAGTTGAGATATGGTTTTTAACCACCCACATGTGTCCACCTAGGATCCGAGTTCTTGACACCTATTTCGAGACCGAGCGCGCTAACCTCAAGTGGGGTGTGCGGGCACCCCTATCGGCTTACTACCTGATTTCAATGTACTGTGTTCGGGGTCACAAACTAGTTTGGGCGTTATTACTATCATGTACTTATGGCATGCTTTACTTCTTTATTTACAGTTGAGCGTGGAGCGCATATACTATTTAGAAACATTGTGCCATGTTTCCGCGGTATCGACAAGTCCAGTCATACTTTTGGGTTCCCAGTCGTTTACAGCTATCGCACAAACCTTGGGTCCATCTCGAAGCCGGCCGACTTTGTTGTGGGTAGCATTAGTGGGGTGGACCCCATGTACTTGATTTGGGTCTGGAAAATGTTGTGTCCGTAGCCTCGTCGACATACCATTGGGTGTATGTTTCATGATCCTGCACCTACCTGATCTGACAACAAGGTTTGAAGTGTGTGTGGATACTTTGGTGCACCCCTGCAAGGTTAAATCTTTTCGAAAAGCCGTGTTCGCGGTTATGGATAACTTGGAGCATATTTTATTGATCATAGACACCTATAACTAAAGATTTACTGTTATAATTTGACCTGCATCTGATATGACTAGTAGGTTGGACAACCACCATGGAATGAATGAATAAAACTGTCAATTGTGTGAGTTTCCTTAGAATGAATTCCTCATTTGGTCTCGAGAGGGAAATACCAGGATGGGTATGGTTGGTGTTAGTATCAGGTTGGTACCGAATAGGCCTTTCTTATCCCTCTCTGATAGCCGACAGTTGTATCGAGTTTCTATAGATTGTTTAGTGCATGCTTCGCTGCCGCTTCACTCCACCATACCTATGTACGCGAGATCCGCTGAATTCTAGAGTCGTCGTGTAATGGCCTCAGTACTGACCGCTCCCTTTTTCCTTTGCCCTTTGTTGGAATCCCTTTGTTTAACAGGTATAAGTTCGATGTCATTAGTAGGGTTACCCTTCCGACTTGGCCTGGGCAGAGTTATGGACGCCATTGGTTATTCTTCAAGGCTCTTAGCTCAATTTGCATATTATCTGTACTCGAATGTGTATCGTTTTCAAGGTGATCTAGATCTTTGTACTGTATATCTGTATTTTTTACTCGTTGAGTCGTTGTTGTATCTATATGTTCTTTTGGGTCCCATAATGGACTATTGTATAATGGTATTACTTTGTTTCCCACCCGCATGCAAATTGTTTCTATGCGGGTTTGGAGGGAAGCGCTAAAATCTGCATTTGGGCCGATTAGAGGGTGTTACAAGTTGAGAAATACATGTTAATGTATATGATTCAATGAACTTACATGCGAGTTGTATTGATTGGAAACATCAATACATGTGTGTTTAATAAACAAATAAAAGGTTCCTAGTTAAGCCACTCTTATAGACTAGCACGTTGATTAACAAGATGATCAAGGTTTCCTGATCATGGACATTGGATGTTGTTAATAATGAGGTCACAACATTTGTGAAATTATGTGATGAACATTCATCCGAAGTATAGCATTACGATCAAATTCATTATGGTTATATTGCTATAACATCATACGAAGTAATCTTAGTCCTTAGACCATGAGATCATGATAATTGCTAACATCAGAAGAGTGGCATGATAACATCAAATGTCACACCATAAAAGGGTGACTATAAAGGTCGGTTCAGACACTCTGAAGGTGTTATGTTGAGGCTCATGGATCAAGAGTGGAATTTGTCAATCCCGATGACGGATAGATATACTCTGGTCCCTCTCGGTGATATCACGTTAAGATATCTTGCAAGCAAGTGATGTGATCACTAGAATGTTATATCACGGGAACGAGAAAAGAGTGCATGTTGGTAACGAGATCAAACTAGGTATTGAGATACTGATGATCGAATCTCGGACATGTAATATATCACGAGACAAAGGGATTTAGTTGCTATCGTTAAAGGTTCTCACGATCATAGAAGTCATCGTTGAATATGTGGGAGTCAGTATGGATCTCCAGGTCCCGCTTCTGATTATTGATCTGAGAGGGGTCTCGATTATGTCTGCATTATTCACGAACCGTAGGGTGACACACTTAAGGGTTGACAACACCATTTGGAAGAAATATGTTCTAGATGAAAGAATTACAAAGCGCTGGAATTATTTCAATAGACACCAGAATTGTTTCGGGTGAAATTACTGAAATTGGTTCTACATGTGATATTGAAATATTGCAGGGGATTTATGTGGATGTTTGTTAATTAAAGTAATTAACAAAATTCTGAATAAAATAAATAAAAAAGTCTTATTAAATGAGAGTTGTATTAAATTTGGTGGAAATTTAATACATATGAGTGGGATTTTTGAGTGGAGAAAATGGAGGGGCAATTTATGTGAGTGGAGCTCCCTCCACGTGAATGAGGAAGAGGTGGGGGCACCCCCCATGGTGTGACGGCCATGGGGAGGGGCTTCCCCGTCTCCTATATAATGCCCCCCTCTCACTCCTTCTCACTCACACCTCCTCGTGAAGGATCTATCTCCCCCTCTAGAATTATTCCCCATGGTCTCGGATTAGCGAGATACATGTTCCTGGTGGCATTTCGTCTGGAAGGAGTTGCTGCTTCCGCTGCTTCGTTGGAGCGAGGAGGTGGAGGTTTTCCGGTGGCCTGAACGTGTGTGCGAGGACGGATGCACCGCTGATTTGCGGCGCTAGGACTTCCACACGATCTTGAGATCGGCAAGCGTTCGTCTACATTATCCACGAGTTCAATATCGTTACACTTTGTCGGTCTTCGAGGGTATGTTCTCTTTGGATGTATATCCACCTGTTGCTTGTATTTAGTAGATAGATCTTTTCATAGAATAGTTCTCATCGTAGGAATTTTTTTGTTTTCTATGCTGCGAACCCAATAGTGGTATCAAAGCCTGATCTATGCTTTGCACGGGTAGTACACATATGAGTATGTGGGCGATGGTCATCATGTTATTACATCTTATATGTATTTTGGATATTGGTGGCATAGTGGGATGAAGCGGCCTGGACTAACTTTACATGTCCTTGCACATGAGACCTATTCCACGCTTGACATGCAACTAGTTTTGCATAAGTGGCTAGCAGGCGTCCGTCTCTCCTACTATAGTCAATATCTGATTTACAACGAGTTGCTAATAATTTGGTTATCATCATTATGGTTCCATGTTCGTAGGTAAGACCGGTTCTATCTTCGAAAGCCCTAAGCCACATAAAACTTGCAACTGATAAATTAGAAGCGTCTAGTTTAGATCATTGCTAGGCTAGTGTCATGATATGGTATGTTGTAAGTTGATGTATAGTTGATACTGTTACAACACACCTAACGTGTAAGTTCCATAGACCTTGGCCTTACACACAAAGGAATGATAGAGATCATACCACGATACACATGATGTTTGCATCTTATATTGCTTGTTTGGTGTTTTAGTAGCATTATAAGATGACCCCTCATTTAAATATCAAGATAAAAATGTGTTCTTCCTTAAGTATGCACCATTCTATGGATCGTGTTTCGAGACATCACGTGATGATCGGGTGTACTCGACTCTACGCTTTCATACAATGTGTGTAAGACAGTTTTACACACGCGAGTACTAAGGTTCTTACTTGGCGAGCCTAGCATGTATAGACATGGCCTCGGAACACGGACCGAAAGGTTAAGCATGAGTCATATAGTTGATATGATGGTCATATAGATGCTCGCCTTTGAAGCTACACCGACTCACATGATGATCGGACTTGGTGTAGTGGATTTGGTTCATGTAATCACCAAAAAGACACGAGGGATGTCGTTTTTGAGTTGGAGTTCATTCGTAATTTGGATTAGTTGAACTAAATCTATCGTAAACTTAGTCTAAATAAACTTTACAAATTCTATTGTAGATGCACCACCTGCTTTTAATTTAAATGTGTTCATGGAGAAATAGAAACTTGCGGCAAATGGTAGCAACTTTACCAACTGGGCAATGAATTTGAGGATTCTCCTCTCTGCTGCACAAAAGCAATATGTGCTAGAAGCTCCGCTAGGCCCCCCACCAGCTCCTGATGCCCTTGAAGAGGAAAAGAATGTCTATTTGACTCGTCAGGAGGACCACAACTTAGTTCATTACGGCATCCTGTATGGGTTAGAGCCAGATCTTCGAAAGCGTTTCAAAAATGGCAATGCCTTTGATACCATGGGAGAATTGAAAATGATATTCGACACCCATGCTACCGTAGAGAGTTATAATGCTTCTGAAAAGTTCTTTAGTTGCATGATGGAAGAGAACAACTCCGTTAGTGAGCACGTACTCAAAATGTCTGGGTACGCCGATAAGCTTGTGTCCTTGGGAATAACGATTCCCATTGACTTAGGCATACATCGTATTCTCCAATCTTTGCCACCTAGCTACAAGAGCTTCGTGATGAACTATAATATGCAGGGCATGAAGAAGTCTCTTCCCAAGCTTCTATCAATGCTTAAAACTGTAGAAGTGGAGATTAGGAAATAACATCAAGTGTTGATGATCAATAAGACCACCGGTTTCAAGAAAGATAAGAATGGCAAATAGAAGGGAAAGAAGGGTGGGAAATCTATTGCCGCACCTGAAAAGAAATCCCGAGCTGGCCCTAAGTCTGATACCGAGTGCTACTATTGCAAGGGGACTGGCCATTGGAAGTGCAACTGCCCCAATTATTTGGCGGACAAGAAGGCCGACAAGGCAAACAAAGGTATATGTGATATACATGTTATTGATGTGTACTTGACTAGTACTCGTAGTAGCACCTGGGTATTTGATACGGGATCGGTTGCTAATATATGTAACTCGATTCAGGAGCTGCGGAACAAGCGACAACTAGCAAGGGATGAGGTCACGATGCGTGTCGGCAATGGATCAAGAGTTGATGTGATCACCGTCGGAATGCCGCCTCTCCATATGCTGTCGGGATTAGTGATAAATCTAAATAATTGTTATTTGGTGCCTGTACTGAGCATGAACATTGTACCCGGATCATGTTTGATGCGAAGTGGTTATTCCTTTAAATCAGAAAACAATGGTTGTTCGATTTATATGAATGATATCTTTTATGGTCATGCACTTGTGATGAATGGTTTTTTTCTATTGGATCTCGATAGTAGTATTACGCATATTCATAATGTTGATGATAAAAGGATTAAACTTGATAATGATATATCTGCATACATGTGGCACTGCCGTCTAGGTCATATTGGGGTTAAACGCATGAAGAAACTCCATTTTGATGGACTTTTGGAATCACTTGATTTTGAATCATTCGATACATGTGAGCCATGCCTTATGGGCAAGATGACTAGAATGCTGTTTTCCGGTTCAATGGAACGGGCGACAGATTTATTGGATATCATGCATACTGATGTATGTGGACCAATGTGTGTGTCGGTGCAAGGTGGATATCGTTAGTTTGTTACTTTCACGGATGATTTGAGTAGATACGGGTATCTCTGTTTGATGAAACATAAGTCTTAAACCTTTGAAAAGTTCAAAGAATTTCAGAATGAAGTGGAAAATCATCGTAAAAAAAGATCAAATTTCTGCGGTCCGACTGTGGAGGAGAATATCTTAGTTACGAGTTTAGCGCACATATGAAAGACTGTGGAATAGTTTCACAACTCACGCCTGCCGGAACACCACAACGTAATGGTGTGTTAGAACATTGTAATCATACTTTACTGGATATGGTTCGATCTATGATGTCTCTGACTGACTTACCACTGTAATTTTGGGTGTTATGCACTGGAAACCGCTGCATTCACTTTAAATCGGGCACCACCTAAATCCGTTGAAAAGACACCATATGAAATATGGTTTGGAAACAAACCTAAGTTGTCATTTCTTAAAGTTTTGGAATGCGATGTTTATGTAAAGAAACTTCAGCCGGATAAACTCGAACCCAAAGCGGAAAAATGCGTCTTCATAGGATACCCTAAAGAAACGATTGGGTATACCTTCTATCATAGATCCAAGGGCAAGGTTTTTGTTTCCAAGAATGGATCCTTTCTTGAGAAGGAGTTTCTCGCGAAAGATGTGAGTAGTCGGAAGGTAGAACTCGAAGAGGTTATTGAACCTTCTCTTCATGAAATGGCAAGTGGCGCAGCACCGGAAATTGTTTCGGAGTTGACTTCACCTGACGAAGCGAGAGCTAATGATAATGATCAGGAAACTCCGAAAGAGGACACTACCGAACCTCGCAGGTCAAGCAGGACACGTGCAGCTCCTGGACTGTACGGAAATCCTGTTATAAATTTCATGATTGATGAAATAAATGACCCTGGGACATATGAAGAAGCGATGATGAGCCCGGATTCCAACAAATGGCTAGAAGCCATGAAATCCGAGATGGAATCCATGTACAAAAACCAGGTTTGGACCATGGTGGACTTACCTAACGATCGAAAGGCTCTTGAGAATAAATGGATTTTCAAAAGAAAAACTGATGTTGATGGTAATGTGACCATCTATAAAGCTCGGCTTGTCGCAAAAGGGTTTCGAAAAATTCAAGGAGTTGACTACGATGACACATTCTCTCTCGTAGCGATCCTAAAGTCAGTTAGGATTATGTTAGCAATTGCTGCATATTTCGATTATGAAATATGGCAGATTGATGTCAAAACTGCATTCCTCAATGCTAATATTGAACAAGAGTTGTATATGATACAACGTAAGGGTTTTGTCGATCCTAAGGATGCTGATAAGGTATGCAAGCTCCAGCGATCCATCTATGGACTGAAGCAAGCATCCCGGAGTTGGAATCTTCGCTTTGACGAGGTGATCAAAGAGTTTGGATTTGTCCAAACTTATGGAGAGGGTTGTATTTACAAGAAAGTGAGTGGGAGCAATGTAGCATTTCTGATATTATATGTGGATGACATATTATTGATTGGAAATGATATAGATCTTTTAAAAAGTGTTAAAAGTTATCTAAACAACAAATTTTTGATGAAGGACCTTGGTGAAGCTTCATATATATTAGGCATTAAAATCTATAGAGATAGATCAAGGCGCCTAATTGGGCTATCGCAAAGTACATACCTTGATAATATATTGAAGAAGTTTAATAGGGATAGAAGTAAGAAGGGGTTCTTACCTATGTTGCAAGGCAAGACATTGAGTAAGACTCAAAGTCCGGCTACGACGGAAGAAAGAGAGATAATGGATAAGATCCCCTATGCCTCAGCCATAGGCTCTATAATGTACGCCATGCTATGTACAAGACCGGATGTGGCACATGCTATTAGTTTGACTAGTAGGTACCAATCTGATCCAGGTTCGGAACACTGGATAGTGGTCAATAATATCCTTAAGTACTTAAGAAGAACTAAGGATATGTTTCTTGTATACGGAGGTGAAGAAGAGCTGGTCGCTAAGTGTTATGTCGATGCTAGCTTTGACACCGATCCGGATGACTCTAAGTATCAATTCGGATATGTATTTCTCTTCAACAGAGCAGCAATTAGTTGGAGGAGTTCCAAACAACCTGTGGTGACTGGATCAACAACGGAGGCGGAATATGTTGCTACTTTAGAAGCGGCGCAGGAAGCGGTTTGGATGAAGGAGTTCATAACGGAACTAGGTGTGGTTCCTAGTGCATTGGACCCAATGGTGATCTATTGTGACAACAATGGAGCCATAGCCAACGCCAAGGAACCAAGGTCTCACAAGAATTCCAAGCATATTAAGCGCCGGTTTCACTCCATCCGCGAGCATGTCAAGGATGGAGATATAAAGAATTGTAAAGTACACTCGGACCTAAATGTAGAAGATCCGTTGACTAAAGTTCTCCCTAGGGAAAAACATGATCAACACTATAACTCCATGGGTGTTAGATTTATCACTTTGTAAACTAGATTGTTGTCTCTAGTGCAAGTGGGAGACTGAAGGAAATATGCCCTGAGAGGCAATAATAAAGTTGTTATTATGTATTCCTTGTATATGATAGATGTTTATTTTGCATGCTATAATTGTATTGATTGGAAACGTCAATACATGTGGGTTTAATAAACAAATAAAAGGTTCCTAGTTATGCCTCTCTTATAGACTATCTCATTGATTAATAAGATGATCAAGGTTTCCTGATCTTGGATATTGGATGTTGTTAATAACGAGGTCACAACATTTGTGAAATTATGTGATGAACATTCATCCGAAGTATAGCATTACGATCAAAGTCATTAAGTTTATATTGCTATAAAATCATACGAAGTAATCTTAGTCCTTAGACCATGAGATCATGTTAATTGCTAACATCGGAAGAGTGACTTGATAACATCAAACGTCACACCGTAAAAGGGTGACTATAAAGGTTGGTTTAGACACTCCAAAGGTGTTATGTTGACGCTCATGGATCAAGAGTGGAATTTTTCAATCCCGATGATGGAAAAATATACTCTGGGCCCTCTCGGTGATATCACATTAAGATAGCTTACAAGCAAGTTATGTGATCACTAGAATGTTATATCACGGGAACGAGAAAAGAGTGCATGTCGGTAACGAGATCAAACTAGGTATTGAGATACTGATGATCGAATCTCAAACATGTAATATATCGCGAGACAAAGGGATTTAGTTGCTATCATTAAAGGTTCTCATGATCACAGAAGTCATCGTTGAATGTGTGGGAGTCAGTATGGATCTCCAGGTCCTGCTTCTGATTATTGATCTGAGAGGGGTCTCGATCATGTCTGCATTATTCATGAACCGTAGGGTGACACACTTAAGGTTTTCATACACCATTTGGAGCAAATATGTTCTAGACAAAAGAATTACAAAGCGCTGGAATTATTTCAATAGACACCGGAATTGTTTTGGGTGAAATTGCTGAAATTGGTTCTGCATGTGATATTGAAATATTGTAGGGGGTTTTATGTGAATGTTTGTTAATTAACAAAATTCTGAATAAAATAAATAAAAGAGTTTTTTTAAATGAGAGTTGTATTAAATTTGGTGGAAATTTAATACATATGAGTTGGATTTTTGAGTGGAGAAAATGGAGGGGCAATTTATGTGAGTGGAGCTCCCTCCACATGAATGAAGAAGAGGTGGGGGCACCCCCCATGGTGCGCTAGCCATGGGGAGGGGCTGCCCCCCTCTCCTATATAAAGCCCCCCTCTCACTCCTTCTCACTCACACCTCCTCGTGAAGGATCTCTCTCCCCCTCTAGAATTATTCCCCATGGTCTCGGATTAGCAAGATACATGTTCCTAGTGGCATTTCGTCTGGAAGGAGTTACTGCTTCCACTGCTTCGCTGGACCGAGGACGTGGAGGTTGTCTGGTAGCCTTAACGTGTGTGCGAGGATGGATGCGCTGCTGATTAGCGGCACTAGGACTTCCACACGATCTTGAGATCGGCAAGCAATCGTCTACATCATCCACGAGTTCAATCTCGTTACACTTTGTCACTCTTCGAGGGTATGTTCTCTTTGGATTTATATACACTTGTTGCTTGTATCTAGTAGATAGTTCTTGGCGTAGAATAGTTCTCATCGTAGGAATTTTTTTGTTTTCTATGCCGTGAACCCAATAGATATCATGCCACATTGCATTTGAGCATCATATATCATGCTTGTGTTGTTATCATCTTGCTTGTATTAATGATATCACCCATACCTCTCCCTCTTTTACCTATCTTTATTTTCTTTTAAACAGGTGGAAATCCATTGCTAGGGTTCAATAAGTAACAAATGTGTTTATCCTTTTTCTAAAAACCCTAAAACTCCTACTCTTGTAAATGCCTAGTTAGACATGTAACACGTGGGCACCTCTTCTCTTTGCTATTATTTCTCTTACCTTTTCCTGGACTCCTTCTATTCAAAACCATCTTCTAAGTATCAAAATGTTTTATTTAAGTTATCGATTGAAAAAGGATCTATCAAAAACAGATAAAGCTAATAACATAGAAAAAGAATAAATAAAAGAGAGAGAGAGAAGACTGGTAGCCGTAGCATCCCAACAAGCAACGAAATCAAACTACCAGCCTAGCCGGCCAGATCCCTATCCTCTTCCCTACTGCTACGACGGAGGAACTCCTATGTTCCTGTTTCTCTTCCTCCATCAGCCCCCCTCCTCTCTGCGTGCTGACGGATGCGAGTAGGTGGCCGTTTTCATGTCGCCGTCCTCTTCACCCCAGCCAAGCACGTGCTTCGTGCATCTCTCGCCCTCCGTCAGTGCCCCTCCTCTCTGCGTGATGACGGACGCGAGTAGGTGGCCGTTCTTGTGCTGTCATCCTCTTCACCCCAGCCGAGCACCCGTATCGTGCATCTCTCGCCCCGTCCTTATCTTCTCCTCGCCTCGGAAAACCTAGCCTAGATGACTCTTCCCTTTTCCCTCTCCCAGCGACAACTCTCCGCTCTCCTCGTAGCATCAATATGGCAGCACAAAAATTCCGCATTCGGCCATGCCATAACCACCCTCAGCTGCACCATGGTTTTGCGATCCTCCTTGCACCTTCCGTTCAAGATTTTGCACCCAATATAGTTGGCTACAACACCATCTTCAGCTTCGGACGCCACTATCAAAACCAATTCCACTGTCATATGACCTCCTCCGGCCAAGCCGATGTCACCATCGTCTTCCTAGTGAGCTACCTTATCCCTACCTCTCATTGTGACCGCTCTTATTCCCTTTTTTTGTTCTGTCTATCTTTGATTAAGCCATGTTCTTCTCCGTCACCTTCCATCCCCACCGTCATGCCACTACACTTAGCCACCGCAGGCCAAGCCCGACAATCCATCAAGTTTGCCTCGCCCAGCTCGTCCTCAACGTGTCCCCAAATTGTCCATGTGCCCAGGATTGAGGCCGACATCTTCGTCCTCATCCCTAGCTGCAAGCTTGCCAGCAAGGAAGCCGTCTGTCCCACCCTCCTCCGTCCTTCCCAAGGCGACTTGAGCATTTAGGTGACCCAGCGTATCTAACAGTCCTCTCCTTGTGCTTGCTTGCTCCTGATTTGTCTCGCGTGCCACTGACCTGTGCCACACCATCGCAGGACCTCAATGCTGGCGCTTCTTCGAGGACCTCCAACAAGCGTGGTATGACATCTCAAACCAGCGCAGCAGAGCGTGTCCATACGAATCGGCCGCGCATTCCCTCTGCCGCCATTTTGTATCACCATCCCGGCACGGTCAATGAACTCCAGCAAGGTTTTCGTGGGTGCAACCTTTGCCACGGTGGCGCCCAGTCAGCGTTGCGTGTACGCCGCCTCATCTCGATCCCACCTAGAAGCCACATGTGCTATAATCCCCCATGGTGGGAAAACCTCGCGGATCCAGATCTGGTAGTTTTGCAAAGTAGCCCCTGTAGTTCTAATGTTAATTGTGAATCACAGTCCCTACAGCTGAACCTTTTCCGGATAACCCCCTCAATTTAAAAAGCTAAACCCGCAGTCCTTTACCAGTTTTTCCTTTTGCCAGAGAGCTCTTGTTTTTAATATCAGCCCCTGGACATTTCTATATTCCGTTAAACTCAAGTCAAAGTCAATTGAAAACAAAACTTCCAAATAAATTCGAATTTGACAAAAGTGAAAACATGAAACTTGTTTGTCTTTAAATTTTAAACATTAATGTGCCCTCTATTTATTTTTATCACATGTTGGACTCTAATAGATATTTCCTGGATATTAATAAATGCTTTATTAAATATTAAATAAAACCTTTTTATTGATAATTCCAAATAATAGAAATGATATATGTTTTATGATTAGAAAATTGCAAGGATTAATAATATGCTATCCAAAATAATTTCTAGGAAAATACAATGTCGAAATTGTTTAATGATATTAAATGATATTTTCTTAATAAATTCATAACTTTAATTCTGTAAATCGGAATTTGACAAATAATATGTGTAAATCAATCAGTATGACGAGCCCTTTCCAACTATCTATTACATACTTGTAATTGAAACATGCATCACGGAGAACTTGTAAAATCATAACTGTTTATGCAAGGAAAACATCACGAATAAAATTGGAAAATAATTCTTTCTTGTTGATAATGCCTCACTAATGTCGTATCATCAATGATCTATGATAATGACATATTTTCAACATGTTTTGCATAATTAACTTTCCATGCCATGCATCATATCATAATCATGTCGGTTCTTCCTCATTAGTTGTATTTGTTGCATCGCTCGTTCCATTTAGTGCTTCGCTACTTCCCGGATAGGACGATGAGATGTTGTGAGTTTTAAAAAGTTCTTTGGATATGTATCTTCAGTTATGGTTCCTAGGCGAGCATCCTCCCCCTTCTAATTATTTTCGCTTTATGCCTTTACTTCTCTCTATTGCTATCCATGTTATGATGCTTTAGATTCTGTACCATTTATACCCCTTGCATCGTATATTGCCTTGGTCACTTCCTATTGCCTGTTATTTTGGTAAATAGCTAGCCTTGCGAGTCATATTTTCTTGATTAGGTGTTCATTCGAGTCATCGAGTTCCATAGTTGTTGGGAGGTTGTCAAATGCTTAATGGTGGAGATGATCATGGTTCTAATTACAACTTGGTAATTAAAATGTTGGAAATATCTATAAATAATAAAGAGGCACCGGTGGGTAATACTTGAGATTTGGATTTTATCTCAGCCACTTGTGTACACCTAGGACCCATATACTGAATGCATATTTTTTGACTATCGCACTATCCACATGTGGGAGCATGGATACCCTTGGTATGAGCATGATTCAAATCTTATTTCTTGGGGCCACAAAATAGTTTGGGGATTTACTACTATCCTGCACTTATGCCATTCTTTACTACTTTATTTACTACCATTGCTCGAGGAGTGGTTTACTACTGTACTTCTTTGGAAAGAGGAATGTTTTCGTGGTATCAACAAGCCTAATCACACTTTCGGGTTCCCATTCGTTTATAGCCATTGACGCAAACCATGGGTCCGTCCCGAAGCCCGGCCGACTTTGTTGCGGGTAGCTTAGTGGGGTGGCCCCCTAAAATCATTGTTGAATCTTGTGAATGCTTTGTCGTGATGCCTCATTTCTTTTTATTTGGTTTTTCCCGAGGTTGATCATGCGTGTGTTGCTATTTGTGCACCCATGTAGGGTAAATCTTTTCGAGAAGTCATTTCCGTAGTTTTGGACTACTTGGAGCATAGTGTCTCAACCATAGAGAACTCAAAACTAAAGTTTGGTGTTTAAACTTGAATCTCACATGACTAGTAATCAACTCCACTATAACAAAATGGTTAATTAAAAATACCAATAGCTAGTGATACTAGGATGTCATATGTTACCTATATTTGACTAGTAAGTATTGCCACAATAATGGAATGATTAATAAAATTTCCAACTATGTGAGTTCCTCAGAATGACTTCCTCGTTTGGTCTCGAGGGGGAACCTCCAAGATGGGTTATCTTTGGAGTTATTATTAGGTTGGTACTGAATAGGTCCCTCCTATCCCTCTCTAATAGCTAATAGTTGTATCGAGTATATATAGGTTATTTAGTGCATGCTTTGTTGCTGCTTTAGTCCACCATAGCTGTCGTCGGATTGAGGACAAGTACGCCATGAGGGGGTCCTCGAGGCGTGCGGAAGAGAGGGGTGTGAGACGTACGGTGTTCCGGGAGGTGAGCACACAAGTTTACCCAGGTTCAAATCCGCCGGCTTTGGACGGACCCTACTCCCGCTAGCAATCCAGTAATACGGCACAACCAGAATATGGGTAACAAGGGTTTCGCCTATGCGAGTTGAGATTGTAGACTATTGAGGTGTGTCTTAAAGGATCTCCCTAGGACGACTTATATAGATATCCGACCTAGAGTTTATAGGAGAGATCTATCCGGCTACTACTAAGAGTCGGTTACAGAGTACATCTTGAACTACAAGTAATACTATGGGCCTAAGTCGGTAAGTCTTCTAGGCCTTGCCGTAGCCGGATTGGACTCCGTCTTTCTCCCTGACTGGGCCGCCCGTGAAGCAAGGAACTGTGAGGATACCCGGAAAGTATATCCCCAACAGCAGCCCCCGGAAGTCTCCAAGATCCAAAGTCAGATTTATCTTCGTCTAGCTTGATCTTCGGCTTGCAGAATCTTGAAGGGTTCCTGAAACTTCACAACAAAATACGATCTGGGTCTTAAAAATAAGTCGGAATTTGGTCTCTAACGCCACCTGACATAAGTCATGATCAGGTCACATCATCTGACAGACATCCTGTCAGCACGACCGTTGGTGGGTCCGCAGTTTGCGGAACCGAGGCGCCGTTTCAATGCGTGCGTGGAGATCGAGGCGACGTAATCATCACGTGGGTCCTTCCCCGTTCCTTCCACGATGCGTGGCGGTTATACTGTAGCATTTGCACGAATCTTGGCACGGTTAGGTGGATATAAGGGGTGAGGATTCTTCTCCTCTTCTCTTCACCTGTCCTTTGCCTTTTCCTCTCCTCCCATCCCCCCCCCCCGCACGCACAAATCTCCTCTGCTTTCCCCCAAAAAACACCCAGCACCGCCCATCCTAGGTCAACTGCTCACCGGAGAAATGGCTTCTTCTTCCTCTTCCGGCTTGGTGGCAGCAGCGGCGATGGCGGCGACGGAAGCGACGACGGAGAAGGAAAGCTTCCGCGGGGTCTGGATCCCCTGCGTACTCGATGATGAGAAGCTCCAGAACATGGACACAGAAGGGCTCCTCCGCGCTGGCGACTGGCGGAGAGGCTTCGAGGAAACCGTCCCCAACCCGCGCGCCAGCGAGCGGGTCCACTTCGGCACCCACCTCGACAGAGGTTTGTCATTCCCTTCCTCGGAGTTCTTCTCCGAGGTGATTGACCATTTTGGTGTCCAACTCCACCATCTTCCTCCCAACTCTCTACTAGAGATGAGCGCTTATGCTTCTTTGTGTGAGGGATTTCTCGGCATTAGGCCGAGTTTGACCTTATTCCGGTACTATTTTCATGTCCGGAGAAACTCTATCACTGCTAGTGTTCCTTACATCACCGGTACTATTAGTTTTTCACTTAGACGCGAGCGCGCATATCCAAAAATCCTAGCTAGTGACTCGGTCAAACAATGGCCAGCTACATTCTTTTATCATAAGGATATTCTGGCTCCCGGCAAAGCCACTGCTTTACCGGCTTTCATCAACGGAGCTGCCACGGCCCAACCGTCTTGGGACGAGGCTCCTCCGGCTCTCACTGACGATCTGATCCTCGCTAAGAGGCGGATCGAGTACTTGATCAAACACAAAGGACTGAAGGAATCCAACTTGGTTCAATGCTAGGTCTCCCGCTGGATCCAGCCCCTTCAGTACCACGAAAACCGACTGATGCACTCCATCACGTCGTCCAAAAAAGACTCCCTCCGCATCAGCCCCAAAGCATACACCACACAGGGCTATATAAGCCAGATCAAGTGGCTGATCAGGGAGCGGATCGAGAGGAGGATCCCGGAGGTTTCTCCGGATATGCATACGGCGGAAAACCCCGTAGTGTCGATAAGCTTCTATCAGTACACCTTTTTATGTGTTTCCATCTTTGAGTTACATTGCAATACTGATATGTTTTCTTCTTTTCAGCTTGCTGGCCTCCCCGAGTTAGAATTCGCTCCACTCGAAGGATATCCTCCAGAGTTTTCTCAGGAGACAGAAGTGGTACCATTGCCGGATGGTGCGCTCAAGAAGCACAAAGCTCCGACAGTGGCTGTTGGCACAAAGGAGGTGCCCGTCGTGAAGAGGTAACTTTCAATCACAACTTCTGCCTTTGTACTTTATTCGAATTCTCTTCTGAGATGTAATGTTTCCGACTTTATCACATTCTCAGAGCTAAACAGCTTGTCAAGGGCAAGGGGAAGGGAACTTCTTCGAAGCCCCTTCGACAGACGAAGCTTACCATAGCTTCTCCTGCCGTGGCTCCTCCGACTCCTGCCCCTCAACCTTCCGCAACGTTGGTGATCATCCCTTCTTTGGCCGTCGCAGAAAATCTGGCTCCTTCATCGGAGCCTGTGATCCTTGAATCACAAAATGACGTCACCATGGATGATTTAGGTTTAGATAAGGGTGAAACCTCTTTGGGTAATGATCCCTTGGCAGAAACCTTCGCCGAAAACCTTCTCAGCAATCCGGGACTTGCCAAGTTTGGCCTGTCCTGGAAATCTGCTGAAGAGATCCAGCGGCTGGACAGGCAATGCCTGGAGAAAAGTACCTTATCTGCCGAAGAAGAAGCGCAGGAAGCAGAGGACGTCAAACACTCTAATCTTCTTGAACAAGTGCTTCTTCGCAACAAGAGGGTCAGGTCCGAGGAGCTTCCAACTGCTCCTGTGACCCATCTGACTCTCGCTGAGAAGGTTGCAGTTGAAGTGAACGCGAGTTTGGATAAACTTACTCGCGAACAATATGTAAGTCGGAATTCTAACTCCTGTTTTTCCTTTATTTCATACCATATCCTCTAGCCCCCTAAGCAGGAAGTAGGATAAATAATCCGGGTTTATGCTTCCATAGGATGCCAAAGAACGAAATAGTGTAGCCCCCAAGGCTCTTGCTGATATTAGTAAAAATATTAGCCCGAGTCTTTAGTAGCTTTTTGACTTTGGGTATTCTGACTTACAGAAAGTATGTTCCAATAACCAGGATTTGTTGAAAAATGTTTGTGACAAGTGGAGAGAGATCAAGGCTCTCCGACTTAAAAATGCTGAGCTTAAAGTTCCCAAGGATGAGGCCGAAGGTAAACATTCCGAGACTCAAACTTTGTCTTTGCGTTTTCATAGTCGAATTTTTCACTGAACTGTTGTTCTTTTTTACTTATAGCACTGGTGAAACAATCTTGTGCCATGATTGAAGAGGCCGAGAACCTCAAGACTTTGGTAGTGGAGAACAAGGAGCTTCGCCAAGAGCTGGATCATCTCAAGGCGGATCATGAAAAAAGCATCGCTCAAATCCTTGAATCCTCCTCCATGTCTACTGATGAGCGTGTTCGCAAGATCGCTGCTCAAGATAAAAAAATCTCGGACCTCAATAATGAGCTTAGGAGAGAGAGGGACCTTTCCGAGGCGCTTCGGGCTGAACTCTAGAGTCTTCGGGAAGAGAAGACCAAAATTGACGATGTCATTTTCGGTACGTTCCATCTGTCTGACTTTTCCACTTTCTTCGACTTCTTTCAATGTAGGATTTTATTAACTTGTTTTGTGTATAGGTCCTCTGAACTTGACGGACTCTTCTTCCACTGAGGCCCGCACCCACCGGCTTACCCAAGTCGGTGACCTGATTCATGACTTCTGCCAATCCCTTGAGGACATTGGCGAAGCTCTCAAGATTCCGGACATGCACAACATGTCGGATTTTCAGGTGTGGGACAAGGCAAAGGAGATGTCGCAACTTGTCCAGGATTGGAACATGTCCTACACGCGGACTGCGGCTCAGAACGCTCTTACCATGGTCATGAGCCACCATGGAAACATGGAAATATGGCAAGTGACCAGAGGGTACTTCAAAGTAGATGAAGACGGCCAGGATCAGGACCTTCAAGCCATCATGCACTCCTGTGCCGGATATGGGTGTCACGTGGCTGATTTGACCAGCTACGAAACCCCTTTCTTCACCCGCGTGGACACTCCGCCTCCGCCTCCAGAAGAATGAGCAGAAGTTTCTGACGATGACCACACTGTTTCGGATGTGGATATCTCAGAACGATACCAAGGCGGTGTATCCAGCGAGCCGACAGCTCCTTCCTCTCCTGCATCATAGATTACCAGAAATATTTGTATTATTCTGAAAAACATGATGGGCCTGTAAATATGCAGTACTATGATTTTGCTAGTGCTAAGCTTTTGATCTATTCAGCACTTTTGGTTTTAAATTCTTGTGTGCCTGAAATGTTTACATAAGCACTTGTAATTTTTCATCTATACTTATCGTTTATTTGGCTTTCCGCCTCGTCCCTTTCGTGAGTCGGCTAAACCTTCTGCCGGAAACTTTGCCGAGCAATGGAGCTCAATTGCTAAACCAGTTTAAACTCGGAAACAAAGCCGGCTTCCAGTACCAACAATTCACTACTCGGAAAATCCCCGCATCCAGCAATCAGACAAATAACCAAAGTAAAGACAAGAAACTTTATAGTTATACCCGAGGGTAGCAATTTTAGAATCGGAAATCTAAACCAGAACGGACATGAGCATAAAGTACTTACAAGCATTCTAGGATTTTTGACTATGACATGATCATTCGGAAATAAGATGGTAAAAACTTCTCAGAAAAAAAACTTGAGGCAACCAAAACTTTTATTTCTCACAGAACATGTACATCTATAAGATTACAGAGAAGGATAAACTAAGAATAAAAGGGACATAGCTGAGCAGTATTCCATGGTCTTTCTAACTCATCTGGATTTGTACTGCCTTCAGCTCTCTTTCTCTTCTTAGTAGCAGGTCTTTCTTTGATTGGCCTCATGTCAGTTAAGTAATACGAACCATTGTGCAATACTCGACTAACTAAAAAGGGCCCTTCCCATATTGGGGAAAGTTTGTGCTTTATTTGTTGCACAAGCCGGAGAACCAAATCGCCTTTATTGAAAGATCTGTTTCTGACTCTCTGGCTATGATACTTGCGTAACTTCTGTTGATAGGCTGTTGATCTCATTTCAGCAATGACGCAAACTTCTTCGACTAAGTCGAGATCATTTTGTCGAGAAATCTCGGCATCCTCTTCGATATACGCGGCCACTCTAGGAGAAGTGTGAATCAAATCACTAGGAAGAACTGCTTCTACGTCATATACCAAGAAGAAAGGTGTGTATCAAGTTGACCTATTCAGAGTCGTTCATAAACTCCATATTACAGAGGGTAATTCCTCTGCCCATGCCCCCACAGCACGTCGTAGTGGTCCTTCGAGTCTCGGTTTTAGGCCTTGTAGGATTAAACCATTTGCTCTTTCAACTTGTCTGTTAGCCTATGGATGTGCGACTGACGCAATGTCAAGCCGGACATTTTGTTCGTTGAAGAATTCGGCCAATTCTCTCATAGAAAAGTTACTCCCGTTGTCCGTGATAATGCTATGCGGATAACCATATCGGATTATGACATCCTCAACAAATCTTTTGGTTGCTACTCCATCACAACTAGTGACAGGTTTAGCCTTAATCCATTTGGTGAATTTATCCACCATCACTAAGAGATGAGTAAATCCACTTGGAGCTCGTTTAAATGGTCCTACCATATCAAGCCCCCAGACCGCAAAGGGCCATGTTATAGGTATTATTCGCAACTGATCAGCCGGAACATGAGCTTGTTTGGCGTACTTTTGGCAGCCTTTGCACGTCTTGACTAATCGTTCGGCATCTGCATGAGCTGTAACCCTGAGAAATCCGTGTCTAAAAGCTTTTGCCACTAAAGATTTGGCTACAGCATGGTGTCCACACTCGCCTTCGTGGATTTCCTTTAAGATTTCCACTCCTTCTTCCGGAGACACACAGCACTAAAAAACCCCAGAGATACTCCGCTTATAGAGCTCACCTTTAACTATAGTGTAGGCTTTCGCTCGTTGGATAATCTGCCGGCTAGTACCTCATCTTCGGGTAATTTGCCATCTACCAAATAATCGAGATAGGGTTGAGTCCAGCTAGGAATTACAGCCAGAACTGCTATCAAAGGTGACTCGGATTTGGTCAGATATTCCTCATCTACTCCCTTTATCGAGGGAACTTTAAGGTGCTCCAAAAAAGCGCCATCTGGGACCTCTTTCCGTGCAGACCCTATCCGAGATAATGCATCTGCTTCCTCATTTTCTGCTCAAGGGATGTGTTGAACTTCAAACCCTTCGAACGATTTAGATAGATCATCCACGACAGCTTTATACGCTGCCATGTACTTATTTGCATTACAAATATCTGACACTTGTTGAGCAACAAGATCTGAATCTCCGTAACACATCAAACGTTGGATGCCAATATCCTTAGCAATCCGGATTCCATGCAGCAGTGCTTCATACTCGGCAATATTGTTTGTCGTTGTGAAGTGGATCTATAGCACGTATAGAAATTTATCTCCTTGGGGTGATTTGAGCACCACGCCAGCCCCGAGCCCCCGTGAGCATTAGACCCATCAAAATAGAGGGTCCAATATTCCGACTCAGGGAGGATCATGTTCTCCTTCATCTCTGTCCAATCAGCGACAAAGTCCGCAAGGATCTGGGATTTGATTGCTGTCCGAGGTTTATACTCAATATCAAAAGCTGAAAGTTCTATGCCCCATTTGGCGACGCACCGTGTGGCGTCACTGTTGTTGATTATATCTCTCATGGGAGCTGTGCTCACTATGGTAATTGGATGCTCCTGAAAATAGTGTCGTAACTTACGAGATGCTAGAAAAACAGCGTAAGCCAACTTTTGATAGTGCGGATACCGCTGTTTTGACTCTGTCAGGACTTCACTGACAAAGTAAGTCGGACGCTGCACTAGGAGCTCCTGATCTTCCTCCGGTCTCTCCACCACCATGACGATATTAATGACCTTATTTGTCGCAGCAAGATAAAGCAACATCGATTCTGGATGTTCTGGTGCTGCAAGGATAGGAGCAGATGAGAGTACTTTCTTCAGGTCTTATAGTGCAACTTCAGCTTCATCAGTCCAAACAAAATCTTTGGTCTTTTTCAGGAGTTTATATAATGGTGTGACTCTTTCACCAAGCCGGCTTACAAATCGACTGAGCGTAGTGATGCAACCAGTTAATCTTTGTACTTCCTTCAGGCGAGTTGTCCTTGATTTTGTCCCGGTTCACCTCTATGCCTCTTTGAGACACGATGAAACCTAACAATTTTCCGGCTGGTATTCCGAAGAAACATTTCTTTGGGTTAAGCATGATGTTGTATTTTCGTAGAATGGCAAATGTTTCCTCCAAGTTGGAAATCAACGTTTCCTTCTTTTTGGACATCACTGCGATATCATCCACGTATGCATGTACATTGCGTCCGAGTTGGTCATGGAGGCAACGCTGCATCGTGCGCTGGTACGTAGCTCGTGCGTTCTTCAGCCCAAAGGGCATCGTAACAAAACAGAAGGTTCTGAAGGGGGTTATGAATGAATTTTTGACTTTGTCAGATTCCTTCATCTGGATTTGGTGATAGCCAGAATATGCGTCGAGAAAACAGAGGAGTTCTGAGCCTGCCGTAGAATCGATAACTTGATCAGTTCTAGGCTAGGCGAACGGATCTTTGGACAAGCCTTGTTCAAGGCAGTATAATCAACACACATCCTTAAATCAGTGGTGTCCTTTTTAGGGACCATTACAGGATTGGCCGACCACTCAGTGTGGATGACCTCTTCTATGAATCCGGCTAACTCGAGCCGTGCTAGTTCCTTAACTATTGCCTTACGCTTTTCATCACCGAAACATCATAAGGACTATTTGGCGGGTTTAGCATTCGGGTTTACATTTAAAGATTGCTCGGCAAGTTCCCTAGGTACTCCGGTCATGTCAGATGGCTGCCATGCGAAGATATCTTGATTTGCTTGGAGGAACTTGACGAGCGCGCTTTCCTATGTGCTACCTAGGCCTACGCCTATCTGGGTCACCTTGGCGGGGTCATCATCCTTCAACGGCGTCTTCTTCGTCTCTTCTGATGCCTTGAACTCCGGATTTGGCTTTGTCACCTCCTTCTTCGTTGCGGGCATCTCGGATGGATCTATGCTCTTCTTGATCTCCTTGTACTCCTGGGCGTGCAACACGGCTTTGGCAAAGTCGGCATTTCCATCCTCGCACCCTCACGCTTTCTTCGGGTCTCCCCTGATTGTGATCACGCCGTTGGGACCTGGAATTTTCATCATATTGTAAATGTAACACGAACGAGCCATAAAAGCCCAGTAAGCCGGACGTCCGAATATAGCGTGGTAGGCGCTCTTGAACGGGACCACTTCGAAGGAAATTTCCTCCGTCCAATAGTTCTTTGGGGTTCCAAAGGTAACGTCCAAAGTGATCTCTCTTAGGGAATTGGCTTGTCTTCCTTGGACAACTCCGTGAAAGATCACAGAGCTATGGTTCAGCTGGGTTTCCGAGATCTTCATCCGGCGTAGCGTTTCGACATAGAGAATATTGATACTGCTACCACCGTCCATGAGGGTCTTGGAGAAACCATAACCGTCAATAAGTGGATTGACTATTAGGGCGTATTTTCCTCTCCTGTGCAACTTAGGCGGATGATCAGCGCGGTCAAATGTGATTGCCACTTCCGACCATTCCAGGTATTGGGGGACAGCCGAAAGTGTTGCATTGAGCTCATGAAGAACTGCTTTCTTGACCTTTGCTAGCTGAGATCCGAGGAAAGTGACATAAGTGTCCTTCTTGGTGGGAAATTTTTTCTTCCCTTCCGGCTTGGGATTTGAAGCATCAGCTTCCTCCATGTCGGAATCTTCCTTGGTCTCTTTTACTTTTTCGGGATTCTTCTTTCCCTTCTTCCGCTTAGCTTTGTATCCCGCAGTGTCATCTCTTTTGATGTCGTCATTGAAACGACATTCGGCGTTGGTGTGGGACGAGCCCCCATTGGCGTCTAGGTGATGCACACACGGGTTATTGGCAATATCGTCCCAAGAGTAGGTTTTGCCTGGTTGCTGGTCTCCTCTACCTTGGACTCTTGAAGTTCCACGCCCACGCCCGCGGCCTCCACCGTGTCCTCCTCGTTCCCCAGACCCGAAAGTAGCAGTGACCACTGCCATTTCCGTGTTGGGTTTTTCTTCCGAGGTATTTTTACGCTTCTGAGCTTGTTGCTTTGGTTGTTTTGCCGACTGTGGCACAGCTAGGGCATTGAGTAATCCCTCTGCATCGTCGTTGGCATCTGCATACTTGCTTGCTGTTTCTATCATCTCTTCCAAATCAGTGACCTTGTCACACTTCAAGCGATGGCGCAGTAGACTAATTGGGAGACCTACAATGAAAGCTTCAATCACAGTTTGATCGTTTACCCCTTCACAGGAGTTCTTGGTGTCGATCCATCGTCCGAGGTAATCCCGGCAAGTTTCTCCGGCCTTCTGGGTGCAACGCTGTAGGTCTCCGACCGTACAGGGCCTCCGATATGTGCCTTCGAAATTCCAAAAGAACGCACTTTGCATGTCATTCCAGTTGTGGATGGTGTTCTCCGGAAGTTCATTAAGCCATGATTGTGCCGTCTTCCGCAACATGAGTGGGAGATATCGGGTTGGGACCAGGCTGTTTTCGCCTTTGGCGATGCAGCACGCTTGGATGAAGTCCTGTAGCCAGGTATCTGGCCGAGCAATGCCGCCATAGGCTTGGATGTGTCTTGAGATAGCAAATCCTTCCGGGAATTTTGTAGCTCTGATGCGTGGTCCGAAGCACTTTGGGCCCACGTAGATATCATCGTTTTTGTAGCGTCGTGCCTCTATGTTGGAGTTGATTTTGTGCCTTGCGTCGTTCAGGGATAGAGATCGTCCCGAATGTCAGCTATGGCTGCGGTGCCCTGGAGCCAGACTTCGGCTCCTGCCACCACCTCCTCCGCCACGTCGTTCTCCTTGTCCCCCTTGATAGCCGTTGTGATGACTACTTGGTGGAGAGGGTGGGGCAACTGGATTGTTTCCGGCTGATCGCTGGCCTCCGTCCGGAGGGTCATTATTCCGGTTCCGGGGATGGTCTCCACTACGACGAGCCCCCTGCCGGGTTATACCGGCATGGTTTCTGTCGTTCCTTCGTCCGTTGTTCCCACTACGGTGAGGCTCAGCCGGACGGCTTGCATGCTAGGAGGTGGCATTTTTTGAAGATCCTCCTCCCGATGTTTCTCTTTATCTTCTCCCCTTCGATCGTTTGACTCTCGTCGAGGAGGATTCCTCAGATACAGTGCAGCAATGGCATCTTGCTCTGCCGCTGGAACGATGTTGCTCCAGTCACGTGCAGTTCTGTGATGTTGTCCTGATGATCCGGTTCTGGAGTAGTTATCTTCCCGTCGGTCGGAATGGTGACGCTGTTCCAGAACACGCTGGGGCCTTATATCATTCTAGGCTGAGTCCCTGTGACATTGGTCGGATTTCGAGACCAGTTTTCCACTTCCGGATTTCGCAGCCATCTGTTGCTCTAGACCCTTGGTGAGTAGCTTGATGCCCAATCGAACCTGTTCTGGGCATGGGTTATTTGATAGAATATCTCTAGCTTCGACAGTGTTTTGTACCGGTGTTGGGTACACCAGGTCTCCTTTGCTGTCGAGCCGAGGTATCCCTGGATCTCCTTCAAAGAGTACCCTGTTTACTTCCGGAAATTTACCATCACCTGTGTAACGTTTCCGGGTCTTCTGATGCAACCGAGACATGTAATCTTTAGTTGCCATGCGTTTCTTTTCTCCCTCGATGTTTTTAGCTTCATCCAGGAGTTGTTGACGATGCGCTTCTAGGGCCTGGGCCCTTTCGTCCAGCTCTTCAGCAGTGAGTTCTGCAGCTGTAGGGATAGGTGTGGTTAATGTAGCACCGATGAGTTTACGCGCACCTTCAGTGATCACGTGTCCATCCACCGATTCTTCTTTTTTCGGCTCTTCTGGGATAAGTGCTCCATCCGAGTCTTCCTCATATTCCTCGGCAATCACCTCCTCTATCAGAGAGTCTTTTGCCGGGGTCTTGTTCTTCTTGATCTTCTTATTTTCCTTCTTGGCAGCGCCGGTAGAGAAGACGGCTTTGGGTCCGTTTCCCGGAGTCAAGCTCTGATCGGTACATCGGACATCTGGATCTCGGGATTATCTCCGACATCCATGTCATACTGTGCTTTGGGAGAGTGTTCCCCGAATCCTTCATCCATGGCTTCTCCTTCTTCTGTAGTTCTGGAGTTGTACTCCTCTCTGTATTCCACGGAGAACTTTCTGAAATCTGCTGACGTCATCGATTCATCCGAGGATGCGGGTACGTCGGCATTTGTTCCAATTGCCTCCAGCACAGAGTCGGTGTTTTCTCTAGCATCGGCAGAGCCGGATCCGGATCCCACGTAACCGACGAAGTGCGACGCGTGCTTCCTGAGGTACCTGCGGTTCTCGCCATCAGCCATGTCAAAACTTTTGATGGTCTCGAGAATTGCATCTGCGGTTGCATCTTGCATTATCATACGTCGAAGTGTGTACCTTAGGAAAGGCCTGTCTGTCCCGGTGTCATCAGAGCCGGAATCAGTGTCGTTGACGTGCTCCTCCTGGATTTCTACTTCCGCAGGTGGGTCGATCTAGGATCCGGCTTCTCCAAGGAGATCCACTCCAGCTTCGACTTGGGCCGCTGGTCTTCCTCAGGCTCGAATTTCTCCACTATCTCCGCAGCTGGTGCAGGCTGGGTGGGTTTAGGGTTTTCTGAGATCCGGAACTCTGCCGCCTTCGCGGACAAAGGGGACCCAGAAGATTCTTCTGCCTCTATCATCACCGCTAGGGTGGGTGGGGCAGGTTCAGCAAAACCGATGTAAACATCAATCTCGCCAAAATACATGATTGTGTAGGCAGTCACGGCCTCCCTATCCAGAATCCACGTCTCATCGAGAACGATGAGAAGGACGTCGCTGGCATAGAGGATGCGACCGACGGCGATAGTCTCGCCAATTTCGATTCTTGCAGATTTCGCTCGGAACGCAGATCCGAAGCTCACTTGCCCCACGGTGGGCGCCAACTGTCATCGGATTGAGGATAAGTACGCCATGAGGGGGTCCTCGAGGCGTGCGGAAGAGAGGGGTGTGAGACGTACGGTGTTCCCGGACGGTGAGCACACAAGTTTACCCAGGTTTGAATCCGCCAGCTTTGGACGGACCCTACTCCTGCTAGCAATCCAGTAATACGGCAGAGCTAGAATATGGGTTACAAGGGTTTTGCCTGTGCGAGTTGAGATTGTAGACTATTGAGGTGTGTCCTAAAGGCTCTCCCTAGGACGACTTATATAGATATCCGGCCTAGGGTTTACAGGAGAGATCTATCCGGCTACTACTCAGAGTCGGTTACAGAGTACATCTTGAACTACAAGTAACACTATGGGCCTAACTCGGTAAGTCTTATGGGCCTTCCCGTAGCTGGATTGGACTCCGTCTTTATCCCTGACTGGGCCGCCCGTGAAGCAAAGCTCTAACCTGAGTGGGCCACCCTGGTCAGCGAGGAACTATGAGGATACCCGGAAAGTATATCCCCAACAATAGCCATGTAGGAGAGAGCCTCTGAATTTTAGGACTCGCCATGTACTGGCCTCAATATTGAACGCTCCCTTCTTCCTTTTCCCTTTGTCGGACCCCTTTGCTTTGATAGGTACGAGTTCGACGATGTTAGCAAGGTTACCCTTCTGGCTTGGCTTGGGAAGGGTTATGGATTCTATTGGTTATTATTCAGGACTCTTAGTCCAATTTGCATCTTATTCATACTTGGATGTCATGTTGTATCGTTCTCACTATGATTTGGATCTTATCTCTAATGTATATTTGTATTCTTGACTCGCTGAGTCGTTGTTGTATATATATATGTTCTTGTGGGTTCCATCATGGACTATTGTGTAATGGTATTACTTTATTTTTTCCATCCTCATGCGAGTGCTTGGTGGGCACGATTGAATCATTTCTATGCGGGTTTGGCGGGAGTCGCTAAATTCTGCATAGGGTCGATTCGAGGGTGTTACAAGTGGTATCAAAGCCTTGATTTATGATACCCCACTAGTCCATCCTGTAGGATAACCTAGCTAACAGATGATGAAGTATGTCAAAACTATTTTGCAAAATCGGTTAGATAAATCTGAGTAGCTTTGGTTTTACGCCTTACCTATACGCTATTCTCCTGTTACCTTTGCGTGTTTTGAATCTACTCTCTTATATTTTCTTCAAGTCCAAGCTCTCTCGTGTTGGTTTTTCCATTGTACCTTTTGGATTTCGAATCCTTTCGCTTGCAATGGTGTTTCTACATATAGGTTTCATAAAGTTTCATGGATATTTCATCTGTTGTATCTTTAATTTGATCTAAAATTCAGTAAAAATTATTTATCTCTTCCGGTGTTTCCAACGTTGACATCAGCTACATCAGATCCAATAAAGAACCTACATCACTCCTTTGTTTTCTGAAGATTTCCGAACATCGATTGTCGAGATCTTCAGTCTGAATTCCAAGAGTTGGTTGCACGATTCTCCTATTGGTGTGCGGAGTAATAGTTTGGGTGCGTGATGGATTGTCCCCATACCGACTACTCTTTATATTCGCTCTGGTACATTGAAGTGTATTAGGGTGTACCTTTCTAATCCTTCTATGGAAGTTAGAGGTGGCCTGCTCTTTTTAGACCTATACCTTCGCATTTGTTTCTCTAGAGTGTTCTCTCGACGAACATGAGAAACAACCTTTGATGGTGGTGTCGATGATTTCAAGATGGAGCAGCAACATTTGTTAGTGGTGTCGCGAGGATCTACACGAAGCAAGAAGAATATGATCATCGTGCTTCTTTCCCGTACCATGGAGCGGATCTCAGGACAATATCCCTTGTTAGTGGTGTCGAATTGTAGCACCCTTGATATTCCCCAATAGAATTTTCATGTTGTTTTACTTTGTTACATTATCATGATATCATGCTCATGTCATCATGCCACATTGCATTTGATCATCATATATCATGCTTACATTGTTATCATATTTCTTGTATTAATGCTATCACCCATACCTCTCCCTCTTTTACCTATCTTTATTTTGTTTTAAACAAGTGGGAATCCATGGCTAGGGTTCCATAAGTATCAAATGTTTTTATCCTTTTTCTAAAAACCCTAAAACTTCTACTCTTGTAAATGCCCAGTTGGACATGTAACATGTGGGCACCTCTTCTCTTTGCTATATTCCCTCATACCTTTTCATTGCCTCCTTCTATTCAAAACCATCTTCTAAGTCTCAAAACGTGTTATTTAAGTTGTTGATTGAAAAAGGATAAACAACAAAAACAAATAAATAAAATAACATAGAAAATAATAAAGAAAAGAGAGAGAAGCCTGGCCGAGCCTGCAGCATCCCAACGGGCAACAACAGTAAACTGCCAGCCCACCCGGTCAGATCCCTCTCTTCTTCCCCTTGGGCTGCCCTTGTTATTCACCTGCTTAGCCCTTACTACTTCAACAGTGGAATGCCTGTGTTCCTGTTCTTCTTCCTCCGTCATCCCCCTCCTCTCTACGCATTGACGGACGCGAGCAGGTGGTTGTTCTCGCACCATCATCCTCTTCATCCTAGCCGAGTATGTTCTTCGTGCATCTCTCGACCCATCCTTATCTTCTCCTCACATCAGAAATCCTAGCTCAGCTAACTCTTCCATTTTTACTATCCCTGCGACAACTCCCTACTCTCCTTGCAACCTCTGGCCATGCCAAAACCACCCCCACTGCATCATTGTTCTGTTATCCTCCATGCACCTTGCTTTCAAGATTTTGCACCCTATATCATTGGCTAGGACCTCATCTTTAGCTTTGCATGCCACCATCAAAAGCCGATTCTGCCGTCGTAAGACCTCCTCCAGCCAAGTCGACGCTGTCGTTGTCTTTGTAGTGAGCTTCCCTATCCATACCCTCTCGTTGTGGCCGCTCTTGTTCCCTTTTTTGTTATGTCTATCTCTAATGAAACCATGCTCTTCTCCGTTGTTTCCCAACCCCTCCATCACACTACCTTGTTGATCCACCCCAGGTCAAGCCCGACACACCATCGTATTTGCCTGGCCTAGCTACTCCTTCCCACGTCCCTAGATCGTCGCATGCCCTTAGGATTAAGGGCGAAGTTTTCGTCCTCATCCACGGTTGCGAGCTCACCGGCAAGTAAGCCATCTGACCTGCCCTCCTCCGTCCTCCCCAAGACGACCTTGAGCATGTAGGTGACTGAGTGTATCTTCATGTCCTCTCCTTGTGCTCCCTTCCCCCTATTTTGCTCGTGTGCCACTGACCCGCGTCGCACTACCGCAGGACCTCAACACTGGTGCTTCTTCAACAACCTCCGGCAAGCGTGGCCAGGATCGCTCAAACCAACACTACAGAGCGCCTCCTCTAGAGACCACGAATCGTCCACACATGCCCTCTATCATCGCTGTGTACCACCATCCTAACGCGGTCATGAAACTCCGGTGAGGTTGACCTGGGTGCAACCTTTGCCATGGTGGCGCCCAGTCAGTGTTGCAAATTTGCCACCTCATCCTGGCCCCACCTGGCAGCCACACAGGCTAGAATCCCCCATGGTGAGAAAACCCCTCAAATCCAGATCTGGTAGTTTTGCAAAGTAGCCCCTGTAGTTACAATGTTAATTGCAAATCATAGTCCATGCAGTTGAACCTTTTTTGGATAGGACCCCTGAACTTTAAAAGCTAAACCTGCAGACCTTTACCAGTTTTTCCTTTTGCAGAGATCCCTTGGTTTTAATATTAGCCCCTAGACTTTTCAAAATTTAGTCAAAGTCAAATATTTCAAATAAATTCAAATTTGACAAATATTAAAACTTTTGTCTTTAAATTTTAAACATTAATGTGCCCTTTGTTTATTTTTTATCACATGTTGTACTCTAATAGATATTTCCTGGATATTATTAAATGGTTTATTAAATATTAAATTACACCTTTTATTGATAATTCCAAATAATACAACTGATACATGTTTTCCAATCAGAACAGTGCAAGGATTAATAATTTCCTATCCAAAATAATTTCTGGGCAAATACAATTTCTAAATTGTTTTAATGATATTAAATGGCCTTTTCTTAATAAATTCATAACTTTAATTCCAGAAATCAGAAATCGACAAATAATATGTCTAAATCGATCAACATAATGAGCCCTTTCCAACTATGTATTCTATACTTGAAATTTCATCATGAATCATGGAGAACTTTTAAAATCAGAATTGTCTATGCAAGGAAAACATGACGAATAAAATTATAAAATATTTCTTTCTTGTAGATAATGCCTCACTAATGTTGTATCATCATTGTGATATGATAATGACATCTTTTCAAGATGTTTTGCATCATTAATTTTCCATGTCATGCATCATATAATGATCATTTCAATTCTTCTGCATTAGTTGTAATTGTTGCATCACTCGTTCCTTTTAGTGCTTTGATTCTTCCCGGATAGGACAATGAGATGTTGTGAGTTTGGACAAGTTCTTCGGATATGTATCTTTATCTATGGTTCCTAGGCCAGCATCCTCCCCCTTCTATCTATTTTTTCTTTATGGCTTTACTTCTCTCTATTGCTATCCGTGTTATGATGCTTTAGATTCCGTACCATTTATACCCCTTGTAGCCTATATTGCCTTGGTCACTTCCTATTGCCCGTTATTTTGGTATATATCTAGCATTGTGAGTCATTTTTTCTTGATCAGGTGTTTGTTCGAGTCATTGAGTTCCACAGTTTAATGGTGAAGATGATCATTGTTCTAATTACATCTTGATAATTAAAATGTTAGGAATAGCTATAACTAATAAAGAGGCATCAGTGGGCAATAGTTGAGATTTGGCTTTTATGCCCCCACTTGTGTCTACCTAGGACCCGAGTACTGGATGACTGTTCCTTGACTATCGCACTATCTACATGTGGGCCCATGGATCCCCTTGGTATGAGCATGATTCAAATCTTACTTCCTGGGACCACAAATTAGTTTGGGGCTTTACTACTATCGTCTACTTATGACATGCTTTACTGCTTTATTTACTACTTTTACTCGAGGAGCAGTTTACTACTGTACTGCTTTGGAAAGCGGACTATTTTCATGGTATCGACAAGCCTAGTCACGCTTTCAGGTACCTAGTCGGTTAAATCCATTGACGCAAAATCTGGGTCCGTCCTGTAGCTTAGTAGGGTGGCCCCCTAAAATAAATTTTGAATCTTGTGAATGCTTTATCGTGATGCCTCGTTAGTTTTTATTTGGTTTTTCACGAGGTCGATCATTCGTGTGTTTCTATTTGTGCACCCCTGCAGGGTAAATCTTTTCGAAAAGTCGTGTATGTGGTTACGGAATACTTGGAGCATAGTGTTTCGACCATAGACAACTCAAAACTAAAGTAGTGCTAGAAACTTGTCTTTCGCATGACTAGTAATCAACTCCACTACAATGGAATGGTTAATGAAAAATGTCAATAGCTGGTGATACTGTGATGTCATATGTTACCTATGTTTGACTAGTAAGTATTGCAACTATAATTGAATGATTAATAAAATTGCCAACTATGTGAGTTCCTCAGACTAACTTCCTCGTTTGGTCTCGGGGGAACTCAAGGATGGGTTATGTTTGGAGTTAGTATTAGGTTCATTCCGAATTGGTCCCTCTTATCCCTCTCTAATAGCTGACAGTTGTATCGAGTCTCTATAGGTTGTTTAGTATGTGATTTGCTGCCACTTTAGTCCACCATAGCCATGTAGGATAGAGCCGTTGAATTCTAAGACTCACCATGTACTGGCCTCAGTACTGAATGCTCCCTTCTTCATTTTCCCTTTGTTAGCACCCCTTTGCTTTGACAGGTATGAGTTCGACGATGTTAGCAAGGTTACCCTTCCGTCTTGGCCTGGGCAGGGTTATGGATGCCATTGGTTATTCTTTAGGACTCTTAGTCCAATTTGCATATTATCTATACTCGAATGATGTATCAGTTTCACTATCATTTGGATCTTTGTAATGTATATTTGTATTCTAGACTCGTTAAGTCGTTGTTGTATATATATGTTCCTCTGGGTTCTGTCATGGACTATTGTGTAATGGTATTACTTTATTTTTTTCATATGCACACATGTGCTTGGTGGGCACCATTGAATCATTTCTATGCGGGTTTAGTGGGAATCGCTAAAATCTGCATAGGGTCGATTTGAGGGTGTTACACTCCGTGATGTAGTTCTCACCACCATCATCTTCGGGCCATGTGTTGCTGACCTTGCCGACGATCCGGTCACCATTATTGTTGTGGCAGGCGCTAATGACCTAGCCAAAAATTAGCGCACCAGGCTTGGTGAGTCTATTCTGGCCAACCTTCTGGTGTGGATGTAGAACAGAAACGAATGATTGATTAGCAAAAGGGGAATGAAGAAATCAGCAAAACACACTTTTAAGAAGGGATAACAAACATTTACATGACGGGTGGAGGACTTCACCGAGAGTTGAGAAGATCAGGCAACTTGACCGAATGTGGACCGCTTGGGCACATCTATTTTCGAAGTGGACATAAGGGAAATCCCTGATGAGATCTAGGGGTCAGAGTGAAACAGGGAGACCATAAGGGATGCAATGTTCGGAGAGGCAAGAGGGAGATCTAGAGATCTAGGGTTAGTAGTGGAGTGCAGCAGCATGGAGGAAGAGGATGTGGTCCACAATTATATAGGACAGGATTGGTGGATGTCCCTATGGTTAGTTTTATGGGTCTATGGGCCTCACTTTCGGCCACTCAATACACAAACGAAGAATTTAGTAAAGAAAAACTCCTTTCCATTATTAGTTTACAAAATAGAAAATAGGGAAGGAAGTCTGGAAACACTACAAGAATCTGGACGATCTGTGACGTTTTTTATGACGCGACCTAAAAACGTTGTGGATTCCTGACGTTCTAGAACGTTTCGTCACGACGAGCTCCAAGCCCCTCCAGCCTGATTATCCATGACGTTCCTTGTTTTCGTCGTGGCAAATTCATCGCAGATTTTGTCCTAGGCCCTGAAACCTAGTTTGTCATTTTGTCTCGTGCCAAATTCGTCATGGATTTCGTCACGACACATGTTTGACTCCTTTTTTTCCATCGACCGTCTCCTCCGTGCCTCAACCCCACATGTCATCTCAGTGTTGACGGTGCGTACGTTGTGTATCTCATGGTAGTGCTGGGTTTGACGCTACTTCGTGAATTTTTCCGTCGGCCCCAGCTGTTAGTGCGTTTGATAAGAAATTAAATAATAGAAAAACATTTCGTGCAGGAAGACGGAATCGAACCATCAACCAATCTTTTGTAGAACTAACTTGCAACCGATGCACCTGTCCATTGGTTTTCTGCTGATCTACAACTTTATTCTATATATTATATACCAACTCTCAATCACAGGAAATGTAGTAATTCTAAAATAGACAATCAGCACAGTATATTTGTGTCGACGCGGTTGATACATATTGTACATTTCACACAACTATAAAAAAGAGAACATGGAGATAATATTAGATTTGTGTCGACGCGGTTGATACATATTTTTAGATCATCTTTTACGAGTACGTAGAAAAGCAACAACATGAACACAATCAACCAAATATATATATATAGCATATGGAGATAATATTACTTAGCATGTAGAGCACCAGGTTGACAACAAGTTCTTTACCACTACAAGTTCACTGACAACATATTACATTAATGGTTCAACCAACACCAGCATAAACAAGATACTTTGTGGCATCACTACAGAATATTAACACAACCCATGAAGCCATATAGCCCCTCATTTAAAAAGATGAAGATGCACACATTCCCCTCCCTTATTCTGGCGAGTTCGAGAATATTAGACCATCCTTTTGTCATCTGGGCAGCATCATTCATGCCTTGGAAGAGGTTAACATGCTCAAAAGTGGTCTTGTAGGAGCACGCGAGTGGTAACACCTTTGGGAGATAGCGGTTGAGGTGGGCACGACTGTAGCTAGGTGAAAAGTACTATAGGAGAAGAATAATATTAGTTGTTGGCTAGAGTTCACTGTGCATAATAAAATTTAAATATTGAAATGTCAAATTTTAACCATCTTGGCCTTCCCGTGGATGACATTTGACTTGTTCATCTTGCACACATAGTATGGTATAGATGGCTTGTGTTGTTTAACTATCACTTTGAGGGAAGCAACTTGGTCAAAAGTCATTTCTAGAAAATTTCCAAACACACACTGCTCATCGAATTCCTCAACCCCTATCATATTTGGACCTAGAAAGAAAATATTAGAAAGTAATAATCTGTATCTGCATATAAATGTAGAAAAACATGTACTTAGCTAATATAATGCCAGACCTCTACGAATAAGGATCCTTGGTTTCTGGACTACTATAAATCTTTTTCATATAAGCTTTAGCTCTTCGCCTTGCTATATTAGCTTTCATCTTGCAAAAAACTACAGCAACAGGTTTTTTCACATCATCATCGGATGAGACATTGATGATGACAGCATCCTTTGTAGCCTAAATTAGACATTGCACTAATTATAATGATTAGTTTTTATGCCATATACAGTAGTAGTGCTAGTAGCATCAATTTTAGAACATGCTCATGTATCTCCCTGGCCTTCATCGTACCTTCCCCAAAGAGTAAATACAAGAATTAAGTTAGAATATAATTCTACTTTGTGAATTATTATGATAATCAAATTTACTGAGTAAACTAAAGGGTGCTTCTAGTGAACTAGATTGAGCCTTTGTCGTAAGCAGCAACATCGACGAGCGGAGCCATAGATTGTGAGTATATAAGAGCTGCCATAGAACAAGGAGGCGACGCATTGAACTAGAACTAATTAAACAACAACATAGACGTGGTGTCCTAGAACAAGGAGGCGATGCCTCAAACTAGAATGAGGAGGCGACCACATCGCCGTCCAGTTAACGAAGAGTTGACGCGGTGAAAGGGCGCTAGGTTGAGGAGCACTTACACGTTAGTTTGCACCCTCCACTACCACCGTCATAGCAGGGATTTGGTCGTTGGTGGGGAGAGAGAGGGTTTTCTGTAGAACGGATTTGGGGGAAGTGGTGTGGGATTTGGGAGTGGCATGGAGGGGAAGGGTTTTTTTCTAGCTGCTATGACAGGTGGGTCGGATGCGTGAGTGGTTTTGGTTCACACTGGCATCGTCTGGTAGGCTGACGAATTGGTCCCTCGCGGACTGAAAAACAACACAATTTTTCTACCACAAAAAGAGCTTTTGTTCAGCCAAGTTTGACAGACAGAATAACAACACAATGTTTTGACGAATTTTCCCAATGAATAACTATTAATTCCATGAACTAAAGGAGAATCATATTAATCAGTTCAAAGGTATGCACACAACCATTAGTTCAACACAAAGCATGCAACACAGGCATACACACAACAATTAGTTCAAGCATGCATCACAAAGCATGCACACACGATTATAAGTTCAACACAAGAATGCACACATCCATCAGTTCAAGCATGCAAAACGAAGCATCCAACACTCCACCACCATAAGATGGAACTATTCTTCATCTGTATCATCTTGTACTTCATCTTATTTGTCACTGCAGTACTCCTCAATGGTGTCGTATACTTCAGGCTCACTGTCAACTTCCTCCTCTTCAACAACTTTCCTTTTACCTCTGATACGATCGAACACTGATGCATCTATGAAGCAGCGGCCTCCATTGACAGAGGTCAACATTTCTTGAAAGGAAGAGCCTCATATATAGTTTCATTGTCAGAGCCTACAAACTGTTGGTGTGCTACATCAGTATGCACCACCTCCTCCTCCTCCTCTCCTTCGGCAACATCAAACTTATGTCTTTGAACTATTTGTTGAACCACCTGCCAGTTTTTGCCCTTGGCTATGTCTGGCACGTAGAACACTTTTGTACTGTGGGTTGCCAAGAAGTAATTGTCATCTTTGGACTGAAAATTGGTAATGTTGACACTCCGAAAGAGTTCATCATACACCATCTCTATATCCTTGCGACCCTCAAGCTGATACCAAACACAGTGGAATAACACAACTGATCGTTAGTGTTCCAAATCAGAGTTAAAATACAACACCTTCATATCCTTGAGGACACCGTGAAAATGGATATCCTTCTCTAAGTGACAACCTTCAGTCATTACTCCTGTTTTGTGTTTTCTTGCCCTTCTCACGATTAGCCGTGAGGAAACGAACACCATCCACAATACAAGATGAATATGTTCTTACTCGGAAGTCTAGGTCACACACCAATGCAAAAAGCTCTTCATCCACGACTTCTATATTCTCCTGTAACTTCTTCATGATCTGTATGTACCACAGCAGAAATACAATATGGACAAATCATGCATTGAAATGGTATATATGAAGGACAGAGATAAATGCAAAAGGAAACTAACATGGTCCTTGAACCATCTCTAAAATCCCTTCTCAAGCCTTCTTTCCACATTGGACATCCCATCATTCACCAGCTGTTCTCGACGAAGACTACAATCCAGAGAGTAACTTAGAATTAAAATCTTTAGGTGTATAGCAATATTGGTGTTGGCACTCGTTTTCGGCTCGTAGCTAACCAAGACAAATGGAGATACACTTGGAAAGTTCACTTGGAGGATTATTAATCATCATCAAAGAGGCACCATTTCAAGTCAAGCGATGATCAGGCTTAATAGCCGATTATGCTAGTGTTCACAGAATACTTGGGGATTGATATATGGAGGCTTCCACTATGACTCCTTTTAAGATGATCTCAAGTGAAAAAGTGCCAAACACTTTCATTTTTGAATCATCTCGATCCGAGTTATTTTCGTGCGATCTCCATAAATCAGTCAAGATCAATTCAGATGAAAAAGTGATAAACATGAAAGTTCTTCATTTTTTGGAGGTAAATCCAAATTTGATACGAAAATAAGGGGCAAAGTTCATCAACACAAGATCATATGAAAAATTGGCCAACATAAAAGTTGTTCATTGTTTCAAGATGCACAACTTGGCTTTACGATATTTTGATCCGCGCTCATTTACTACCGCAAAATCAGGCAAGAAGATACATACCAGTTTTTGGCCAAACAGTTACGGAAAGTTCAGACTAGACCATCCGAAATTGACCCCAACTAGGGTTTTGGACGTGATTCCAAGCCTCTTTCTTGCACGAAAAGTCCAGCCGCTCCTTATATACACAAGGGATGATGGATGATTGAACCAACACCAATCGAACAAACACATATACTACTTTTTCATGTTCATCTGTTTTTTATCCCTCTCTTGTATCTTGCTTCTTGTTCATCCGTAGTTCTTCATACCGGAGGGCTACCAATCCACGAGGTCCTAGGGGCGGTTAGGCCGACCTAGGGCAGCTCATAGCCGCCGCGATGCCCTAACAGGGTCCCTCTAGAGCGAGCAGGGTTTCGGGTCTACAAAAGCGCCCACCGGACTGTCATGTGTACCGCTCTTCCGGTGAGCCTCCCTCGGCGCGTGTTGCCGTGCATCACCCTCGGCGCCGAGGGTACATGGTGATGTGTTCGTGTGTGAACAATTGGATTCATAAGTATGGGAGATCAGAACATACATGATATATGGCCTAACCTCGTCGCAGTTGTTTAGGATATACCAAGTCATCTTGTGTAGCTCCCTTTGGAGGGTCAAATCAGTATCATCGCTTCCTCCATAGCAAGTGACATGGATTCCTCCAATCAAATTCACACCATGGCCAAACACATCACAAGCTGATTCATGTTGGTCACCTATATTTCTCGTTGGTCGATTGAATCTTGTCACAATATCATCAAGGTATCTAGAGAAAAAGTCGCGCACTCGGCAGCAATGTTGGCCTCTGCCACTGAACCTTCTGGACGTAACATGTTCATGACATATCTCTTCAGAGTACACAACAACTTCTCTATTGGATACATTCACCCATAGTTCATAGGGCCTCAGAGCATTGCCTCATCAGGTAAATGCACAGCCAGGTGGACCATCACATCAAAAAATGCTGGCGGAAAGATGTGTTCAAGTTTGCATAGAATTACCGTGGCCAAACGCATCACAAGCTGATTCATGTTGGTCACCTACATTTCTCGCTGGTCGATTGAATCTTGTCACAATATCATCAAGGTATCTAGAGAAAAAGTCATGCACTCGACAACAATGTAGGCCTCTGCCACTGAACCTTCTGGACGTGACATGTTCCTGACATATCTCTTCAGAGTACACAACAACCTCTCTATTGGATACATTCACCCATAGCTCATAGGGCCTCAGAGCATTGCCTCATCAGGTAAATGCACAGCCAGGTGGACCATCACATCAAAAATGCTGGCGGAAAGATGTGATCAAGTTTGCACAAAATTACTGGGATTTCATCTTTGAGCCTTCTCAACACTGACAGTTTCAAGTTTTTACTACACAATTGCCTGAAAAATCTTCCCAACTCTCCAAGTATTGTGTAGATATCGGGAAGCAAATACCCTCGCATGCTAGCGGCCAATATTCCCTGCAACAGGATGTTGTAGTCATGGGTTTTAAATCCCGTGATCTTGTGTGTAGGAATGCTAACACATTTTCCCATGTTTGAACAAAACCCATCAAGAAAAGTGCAGTCCCATAGATATTGACAGAAACCCGTCTTCTGCCCCTTATTCAGGTAATACGGTGGATATGGATAGAGAAGGTCCTTCTCTATGTCTGTGGGTTGCACCTATAGATCTCGCCTAATGCATAGGGTTCACAATCATATCTAGCCTTCAAGGTATCCTTATTCTTCCTGTCAAGTTCAAGTAGTGTGCCAAGAAAGTAGTCGCAGATCTTTTTCTTAATGTGCATCACATCGAGATTGTGCCGAAGTTTCAAAGAAGACTAGTAAGGCAAGTCCCAAAAACCATGTCGCCGGTTCCAGATTGGTGAAGGATATGTTCGCTTCCTCTTTTTGCTCCCAGGATCACATCTAGCTCCTGGTTTAAGATGCCAAACTTTCTCCAACTCAGCTTGTAACTCAACTGCAGTAAATTTGCTAGGCATCGACTGGTCATCATGAATGCCGGCAAGCTCCGTGTCTCGCTGCAAGTGGTGGCACTTCGGGAGGAAACGATGGTGCCCAATGTAGTATATTTTGCTCTTTATGTATTTGGACAGAGGATTTTTGTCACAATGCAGGCATGCATAATATCCTTTTGTTGTATGCCACACATAGTGCTGCAAGCTGGGTAGTCATGGGTACACCAAACAACCACTTCTAAAAGATCAAACTTTTCATTTTGAAATGCATCGTAAGAGCACACCCTTCCAAAGCTATTGCAAATCATCCAGCAGAGTCTCAATAAAGCGATAAAAGTCCTTGGCAAGACTTGATTCGCCAAGGATTAGAAGGAAAAGCATGTAGTTTGATGCATCCATACAATCCCATGGTGGAAGGTTGTACGGATGGGAAAATACAAGCCACATATTGTAGCTCGTGCTCATGGTTCCATAAGGATTGAAGTCATCAGTGGCAAGGTCGAGCCTTACGTTTCTAGGGTCAGCTGAAAAGTCCTCCCATGTTCTGTAAAAATCCGTCCATGCTTAACCATCAGCCGGATGACTAAGTATACCATATATGGGCATTCTCTTTAACTTTTGCCACTACATGTTCTCCGTTGTTTTCCTCAAAGAGAACAAATTCTGCAGCCGTGGCGCCAAAGGAAAATGATGCAACACTTTGACAGCCGACGACCTGCTTTTCGGATATTTCCACCTTGAGGCTCCACACGTAATGCAGTTGCCCATCTTGTTATTGTCCTTCCAGAAGAGCATGCAGTTGTTTTTGCATACATGTATGCTGTCATAGGAAAGTCCAAGCTCCTTCAAATAAGTTTTTGCTTCACGGTATGATCTCGCCAGGGTATTGGGATCCTGCAGTGCATCAGCAAATAGCTTCATCCAATCATCGAAAGTAGTGTTGGTGGTGATATGACTTGTGATGAAGCAGCTTCACAAGAAATACATACCTAGAGTGTTTACTTCTCGGGTAAAGGTTGCGCTTTGCCTCTTCCATCAACTTTGTAAACAATTTCTCATGTTTACCGTCAGTTGGGACATTAGGAGCAATCTACTCTGCAGTTAATGCATCACATTCGTGCTTAAGATCTTGCAACATATCTGGAACGCTGTGACCTCCATCATTATCGCCTTCATCATCCGTATACATATATTCATTATCATCACCGACATGACCACCATTGTTACCAGCATTTGGTGCATCTTCAATAATAGCAAGGTCAAGTCGCTCTCCATGCTGTATCCACCGAGTATACATGCGCGACATGCCACTGTAGAGTAAGTGATGATAAAGAAGCCCTACATGTACCGTTCTCCGGTTGAGGCGCACTTACGACAGGGGCATGGAACTTCAGCATTCGCGCCATATCCCTCCTTGGCAAATCCGACAAACTGTTTCAGGCCAGCTTTGTAGAGTTAAATAAACTGTCTGCCATGAATAATCCAACTCCTATCCATCTTTTAAGAATTAAATAAACAAATCACACTTTTAGAACAAGCTAGTGATTTTTTAGAACAATTTTCTTTAAATGAACAATCCAACTCATATCCATATGTTGAACAATCAAAACAACAAATCTCATTTTTAGAATAGGCTAGTCATTTTTCAGAACAATTTACTTTACCATGCAACAAATCTAACTCCAATCAATTTGTTGGACAATTAAACAAACTAGTCACATTTTCTGAGAAGAATAATCATTTTTAAGAAGATTTTTCTGTAGATGAACAATCCAAGTGATATCCATGTGTTGAACAATTAAACAAACAATTTTGTACCTTGGCAGACACGGAGACGAGCAAGTTGAGCACGGAGATGGCGCCTGGAAGGGGAGCTTCCAAGGTGCGTTGAGACGTCGGCCGAAAGGGGAGTCCTAGTGGATAGCCTTGGAGTGCGGACGCCGAAATGAACGAGGAGATGCCAAAATGGACACGGAGACAACGCCCTAGCTGCCGCCATGTGTGGTGGACTGGCAAAGGCAGTGATGCCCTTGCCGCCGCCACATGTGGTGGACCGGATTTCAGATTTGATTTCTGAATCTCCCTTGTGGAGTTCAGGTGAGTGTGTGGGTGGCAAAGAGGTGGGCCCCACAAGTCAGCGAAAGCATCTTCACTTGTCTAGTTGACACACGGGGTTTTTCCTAGCTTGGATAATGTGGTTTTTCCTCAATATATCATTGCTGCAAATTTAGAGTTCAGTTTTGATATTTTTAACTACATGAGTAGTAGTGATATTAGTAACATCATACCATTTATATATTTTGACACTAGTAGTAGTATTCAGAGATAATATTAGTAACATCATATCATTTATTTTCCTGATCTTTTGTAATTTTTGTGTTCAGAAAAAAAGGAATATGGCTCAAAACGAATGTGTGACATGTCAGCAGCAACCTGCCTGGTGTGGGAGTGGAAACATACACCATGTGATGTGTTTTAGAATGAGGGCAAGATCACCCTTTTTTGTAGAGGGATTTGAAAATATTCTCGATTTTCGTATACATATCTTATTTTAAATTTCCATATATACTGCTTTATGTTCATGATCTTATGGGTTTTTTATGTTTCACAAATTTATGCAGGGTATTCCTTGTTGTTTCACTGAGTGTATGCGACAATTCGCTCTTGGTCCACATCTGACCTGGATCCTTGCTAGGAGTGACCGCCATGATCAAAACAGAACAATTGATGAATACTAATTATATGTGCTGTATGGTGGGAATTTTGGGAGGTCGGTAGCATTATGTGGGCCATATTGGAGGGGGGTCTGTGCAGCTTATAACATTGAACAAAATGATGTTCTAACATTTGCATACGATAGAGTAGACAGGTGCTTTATTGTTGAAGTGTCAAATGCTTATAATGTTGTCAAACCTTGGGTTGATCAAGACTAGTGTATGTATTGACTTCTTTGCATTGAATTGGTCTTTTCTTACACACATGACTAGTTTCTTACACACAAACCTTCTTCAATTTCATATGCATGATTAGGGTGTTATAAGACCAAAAATTATTGCAAGGTGACAGTAGAGAAATCCATATTTCAGCACCCATGTAATGTCAGTTGCTCTGAAATGAATTCCATATCTTGGGAATTCTACATGGAGTTTGTAAGAGACCTGGATGAAGATGAGGTCTTTGAGATCCCACAGTTCTTGGTGCACCCCGTGCAGGATGAAGATGATCTTCATCAGATGGTTAGTTAATCACTTTTCACTATGTTTTTCCTTCTTATTTTGTAAATTGATCAGGGTGGCCAGTTAACTAAGATCTGTTATATATTTTTGTAACTCAGGAAATTCCTTTGAGATGCACAATGGAACGCCAAATCCCAAAGAAAGGGTTCTATTGTGTATGCATGAAGAATAATTATGACAAATGCCTGAAAATCTTGGGGCAATATGGCATATCAAAAGTACATGACAATTGCATTGAGTTCACCAACCCCTGGGTTGAATTCTGTGCTAAAAATAGAATTTGCCTTGATGATCTGCTCGTCGTCCAGGTCAAAGTGATGAGGCACTATATCAAGCTGATTATTGAGGTGGTCACCGATCCGGTAGAGGAACATGAGGATGCAGAAGACGACAGTGACGAGCAACGGGAGGAAGATGAAGATGAGAGTGATGGCTCTGTGATGTCGATTGTGGCTCAGAACTTCTAAATAAATCATCAGAATTTAAATTTCAAGAATGCATGCTCAGAAACTTTTGTGTTGTTGTATGTTAAACTAGCAAATCTCTTTTGTTCAAATCTCTTGGGTTTTACCAACTTCATTATGTTTAATTATGAACGAGAAAATATAAATGATTTCTCTCAATTTATCGCATAGAAAAATGCACAACTAATTCCATATTCTCGTAGGAACCGGCCCCACTTGTTGAACCGGTGGCACTGCCACGATCTCCACGTAACCACGGTGAGTTCTCGAACCGAAGCTGCAGTTATTCATTATTACCACGTATCCACGATCTCTATAGTTAGTCATGCGGACTTCTTCTTCCTCTTCCTCGCTCATTCCTCTGTTCTTGAACCATAGGTTCTTCTTCTTCTTCCTCGCAGGCATTTCCTTCCTAGCATTTCCTTTCACCCTTTTCCTTGCAGGCATGGACGATGGGAAACGCACAACGGAGACCCACTTCGTCCCTGCCCATGGCACCACAACTTTGATAGTGGTGTACACAAATGATGAAGCGAATGTGGGGACAACTCTCGCCAGGTGACGAGGGGTTAACTCATCAATGCCCATCGCAGATGGAGTTAGGTTTGAGGAAGTGGGGAGCGCTGGAGGCATCGATCGACTAGCAAACAAGCACACATGGGACATGAGGTTTACCCAGGTTTAGGCCTCGCTGAGGACCCTACTCCTGCTTGTCTGCTCTTGGAATTAACGAGGTGTTGAAAGTTACAGGGTGCATAGATGCAATCTGTCGATGCTGGGGAAACTAGGGTTGCAGATATCCTCCTCGCCGCCCCTCCTAGCCTTTATATAGATAGGCTAGGTCTCGGGATAGTAGGTCGAGTCGGTTACATATTAGGGTTTCCCCTTTAAACTTCTATCTTGTATTTTCCATATTCTACAAGGAGTCAAAGTCTCCCATGTCACATGAATCTTGACTAGGCCTTAGCAACATCGTGGGCTTCTTCTGGGCTGGACCGTATATGCTGATCTCGAGTACCTGTAGGATATGCCATGTCAGTAGCCCCCGAGTGTCCAGTCGAATCATGGATTCGAGTGGATACTTATGAAGCCTTCGAGTGTCTAATCGAGCATGTTTTCGAGTGCTCTAATTTGTGTCATAGGGATTGTCAATATACGTGCCTGATTTATCCTATGTATCGGGATCATTTAACTTCCTTAGGGAAAAACAACGCGATCTACTCAAACTCGAGTTCCCCGACTCGAATTCGGAAAAGTGCTGGCGTAATTCGACTCATGGCGTGGAGGTCTTATAGAATGTAATCCTAGTATATAAGTGTGAGCACTCGACGCGTCTATCAAGGCTTATTTCATCGGACCTGTAGGCACGGATTATTTCTGGTAGAGCGCCGCAGGTGCGTTGCCAGGCCTTCTTCTGGTCTTATCTTCATGCTGCAAGCGTGGCATCTGAATTTTTTCATCGTGGAGATGATTCGAGTGGTGTAGGAGACACAGTTTCCTTGCAGGGGAAAATGTGAGGAAGAGTCGCCGACGCTTTCGAGTGTGGATGTAGTCAACACACATTTATTAAAAGAAAAAAATCATAGGGTGCACGGCCAGCGCTCCCTATGGGAGTAGCCCCCGAGTGCCTATTCGACTCGTAGACTCGAGTGGGGAGTATGACTGTTTTCGACAGCTGTCGTCTTTTGCTTTCTTAAGTCGAATGTGCTTCCAGTGCTCCCCGAGTCGACAACCAAATCGTTTATTCGAGTGAGGGGTTTAAGTTCAATTACATTTTCAAAATGTTTTTATTTCTATGAAGTTTATCGGGTGCGCGGCCAGCGCTCCTGTTTGGAGTAACCCCCGAGTGCTTTATCGAGTCGAAGAGTCGAGTGAGGACTAGATTACTCAGAAGATGCTCCTGCTGGAGCGGATGACGTTAGTGTTGACGATGAGATGACCTTATTTGCCTGTGTGAGAGATTTTGATGGGACGTGGCGAAAGTGGGGCCCCATTTATGACTGTGTGAGAGATTTTGACCAGGCATGCGTAACCTTTGGTTTTAACTGTGTCTCCTTGATTCTCGCGCGTAATGAGAAAAGTGGGGCAACGGTTCACCACTTGCATCGCCACGTGTCCATCTTGATTTTCTCCACGCATCTGATTACTGCGCTTCTGGCTGTTGGATTGCATCGGTGCTGAGGTTAAATAGGGATTTCCCGTGCGGTAATTTCCCCCACAACTCATCTTCTCCCTCGCGCTCTGCCTCCACTGCTGCTCTCTGCTGTTCCATTGCTCGCGCCTCCATTGCTGCGCTGGACAGCCTCAAGACCTTACCAAGCTACTTTCTGTGCTCACACCTCACTCGCAATATGGGGAAGAAGAAGGATGCCTCCACTATTGGATATGCGGCCTCCACCGTTACGGCCAAGAAGATCTCGTATTTATCATTTGTGGCCTCTCTCTCCGTCTCCACAAGTTTGTGCGAGGGTTACTCTGCTACCACGGGCTCCAGCTGCATGAGGTGACCCCCAACTCCATTCTTCACATTGCTTGATACATCACCCTTTGTGAGTGATGGCTCGGAATCGAGCCACACTTTGGCCTTTTCAAAAAACTCGTCAACCTGAAGCGCTAGACGGGCTCTTGGTCGGTAGTCTATGATATAGGAGGGCTGCGGGATCCATGTAGACCCCAATGTCGAATATTTCTCCATCAAGTTCAATGCATCCGTCTAAGGGTGGAGGGAGAAGTGGTTCTACATCCACGACCAAAAGGTTGACGACGAACACTTCAGACTCGCGCCTTTTGATTTGAAGGCAGAATGAAAGAGGAGGAGGTCATGGAAGAACACAGTGATGTCCGGCGAAGCAAAAGAAACTGAGGCTCTGCACAAGCGTGTCTGCGACCTTTAATTCCGCATGGGGAAGGAAGTGGGCATCATAGATCTCATTCGCACCTGGATGCATCGTCGAGTGCAGCCAATGCAGGCTAGGGCACATCCGATGTGCTACTGGATTGGTGTTGATGACATCACTCGCATCGCGTGAGAGAATATTTCTTCGGGTAAAGTGGACAGGAGGTTTCGACAGCTGACCAAGTACATAGCCAAGGAGAAACTCTCTACTGACTCAGCCATGCCTCCATTATGCACGAGTCACCCTCCACCTGAGGTGGCTTTCTTGTTAGCTCTTCTTATTTTTTGATTGCCTGCTAGACTCTCCTTTATACTGAAGTTGCCTCTTGTTCTAGGACTGGAAGGTGACCACTGTGTTGCCTCCCCAATAGGAGGGAGTGATTCCTCATGAAGCGGAAGAGGAGGACGAGTCGGGCTCCACCATCCTTGTTGGGGAAGAGCAGGAAGCCCCCGAGTCCAGCGGGAACGGGACTCACAAGCGCTCCGGAAGCAAGGACTCGGATGCATCTTCGCTGACGATGCCTGGCAAGGCGTAACCTCAGCAATGCCCATGGTGATGGACTTAGGGTTTCGCGGAAAAAGAGAACGCTGGGGATTTCGTCGGATGTCAGGAAACAATGAAAACAGAGTCGCCTGAATATTGGTAAAACACACTATTACAAGTTGTCCTCTCGATTTCGGTACCCTCGCTTGGGCTTCTCCCGCCCTATATATAATAAGTCGGGTCTCAAAGTTGTATGCGGATAGGTTTCATACACGCGTGATTACAATACGAGCATAATGTCGGTTCATGGTTTCTTTCCTAATACAATAACAAGTCTCTGTCTGTGGCTGCCTTGGGCTGTTATCTGGAATCTTTACGGGTCGTAGACCTTTTACCCAATGCAGGGTAACAAATAGTGAACACTCGAATAATCATACCCATGTCAGTAGCCGCCGAGACTCTACCTGAACCGCATTTTCAGGTTGAGTCTCAAAGTTTTTTTATCGCTTTTTGTATTTTGTAGGGATTTGGTACAACGAGTCTGATGCTTCCAACGAATGGGAATCAGTTAATTGCTCCTGGGCAAAAACAAGGTTGACCTACATTAAATTCAAGTCCCAGGCTCTAATCCGTAATTTGTAATTGGCGTAATTCAGTTCGAGCCGCTGAGGTCTTACCGAATACTGAATTCCAGTTTTCTATTTTTATCGGGTACCCAACACGTCCGTTGGGATTTTTCATCGTATCGTTGATACGTTGGGCTGTTCTAAATTCTGTTGGATGGGCGCCCTTTCTGAATCATTTACATTGCTCCTTTTGAATTGGGGTATTCGTTGTTTTGATCATTTGTATTTTGTGGTGGTGCGACTGGTGGTGGAGCTCCGATGGCTAGTGCGCTAGGCGTGGATGTGTATCCTCGATTTGCTGCCTCAGTTGCCTTTGCGTTGCATAACTCCTACATTTTCAAGAATGTTCGGCAGTCTTTCATCAGATGATTGGATTGTTGTCTGCCTACTGAGTCGATGTAAAAATGCATATTGCAGGGTCCTTCCAGCATTTGCATTGCGGACATAGGTGGGTCTCGTCCTCTCGGCTGATATCACTATGCGGACTGGCTTCCTCCAACGTCGTCCTTGTTCTGGCGGTATCCGCCATTATGGTCGTTGCTTCTGTTGTTACCTTCACCCAAAAAACCGGTTGCGATGTAACTTGGTCCCGTGTTTCCATCGTTTCTCCTTCTTCTTCTATCATTGCCACGTTTATCCCTATCTTCCTCGGGTGACCGTGCACGCTTATTATGTAACGCGTCCTCTCCATCAGCCCATCGGTTCGCTATCTCCATTAGCTGTGATACCGTCTTTGGTTTGACCCGTCCTAGTTCTTCTATGAATTCTCGACGACGGAGGACGTCGTTGATGGCATCGATGGCCCTTTCGTCGGATATGGATTCAGCTAAATTTTTGATAATGTTCCACCGTTGTATGAACGCTCTTATTGACTCTCCAGATTTTTGTTTGCATGCTCGTAACTACTCCAAAGATGTTCGTCGTTTGAACGTAGAGTGGAAATGTCGGATGAATTTATCTTCCAAATCATTCCAGCTACCAATTGAATCTTTGAGTAACTGCTTCAACCATGATCTTGTGGCTCCGGTGATATGTAGCTGTAGACTTTGCATTGCGGTAGTTGTGGAGCCACCCTGTAATTTGACAGTGCCCAGATAGTCTGCTAACCAAGCTTCGGGTTCGTGGATGCCATCGTATTTGTGATGGTCGTGTGGAAGTTTGAAGTCCTTGGGTACTGATGCCTTGTGGATCCTCTGTGTGAAACACCTAGCTCCGCATAACTCGTGTCCATCCTGGTATCGTCGGCTGCGGCTTTCATCTTTGGGTCCACTGCTCCTGTGATGGGTGTTGTCGTTCCTTGTATGGCTTCGCGACTCAGATCCTACGAGATCCACCTGGTGTGGTGATTGAGATCGTTGTGTGTGTCCTGCTTGCCAAGGACTATTGTGACAGTGTGGAGATCTTTGTGTGAGTCCTTCTTCTGCTTCTGCGAGTGAGGCTCCTACCATGTTGAGGTTCATCAGGGTGGAGCGGTGAAGGGTCGCTCGTGGATCGTTGGGTGAGGGTTGAGTGGTGATCAGATATGTTTGCGCGGCCACAATAGCTGCCTGAGCCGTTTTTGCTTTGATGTTTCCTTCTTGATCAATTGACATGAATGATAGGTCGAGATCTTGGATGATTCTGCTACTTTCTGCTTCGGGGATATTCTGCAGTTGAGATGCTGGCCTTCTTGGTGGTGCTGCTCCTGTTACGCTCCTTGATCCTCGAGTAGAGCTTAATTGTGCCCGTCGTAAACTCGATTCGTCGGCTAATCTTTTTCTTTTGTTGAGTTGCCTTTGCATCCGGAGTAGGTCTCTCTTCTTGTGGTGGAGCAGATATTGGTATGCCAATAGATCCTCATGTGAAGCATCCACTGTCATTGGGACTGCTCCCGAAATTGCCTCCCTTGCTTTTTGCCATGTCGATGCTGGTAGCCAAAGTCTTTGTCTTTCTTATGTGCGAGGTTCTCCGCCTCCTCCTTGGACTATGCGATTATCTACTATTTCTCCTTCGTTGTCGTGGTTCCCTGCATTGTCATCTGATAAAATATCGTCAGGGTTGATAATAGGGTTACCGTTTTCGTCGCGTGGTGTTGAGGTATCTCCATTGATCATGTACACTTGGTGGCGTGTTGTGCGTGGCCTAATGGCATCGCCTTTTGCTTTTGTGGGTGTGTTAGTAGTGCTCCGAGATCGTAGTTCTGGATAGATCGCTGCTACCCTTTCTTCAAAGTCAATGTTTTTGCTGCTTTCTTCGGGTTCTGAGTTTGTCGAGTTTGCTTCGTGTGGTGAGATTGGCTGGTGGCCTTCTTCTCCTACTTTGATCCGTGCGGGGATGTCCGTGGAGGATCCAACGGGCAATGCCAGGGTCGCGATGTGTGTAGCTTTTCACACCGATGGTTCTGATGCGATCAGGGCCGGAGGATGTGATTTTTGTATGTTGTCTACTTGGATGTGAAGGCTTCCGATGATTAGATCGGATTCGTCGTTGAAATCGGTGGGTACTAACACAAGGGTGGGCGGGTGTGGATTTGCTTTCGTCAAGTTGATACTTGGTGGAGAGTGTTCCATCAAATCCGTGTTTCCAGCGTTCAGGTTTCCCATAGACGGCGCCAATTGACGAGGCGTAACCACAGCAGTGCCCATGGTGACGGACTTAGGGTTTCGCAGAAAAGATAATGCTCGGGATTTCGTCGGATGTTAGGAAACAATGAAAATAGAGTCGCGTGAATATTGGGAAAACACACTATTACAGGTTGTCGTCTCGATTTCGGTACCCTCGTGATACGTCCATTTTGCATCACTATTCTATGTCTTAATTCACTATTATTCATTGATATATTTCGTATTGAGAGGTGATACTTATGTTATTTCATCTGGTTTTGCATGGTTGATGACTTTTGGAGCATGGACCGCTGCAGTCAGGATTCTAATGGAAAAGGTGTTGTTTGGAGGCAAAATTCGTGAAGATCATAAAATCCGGGAAAATATACGGAAAATCCTATTTTTCCAGAAGACTAAGGATGCAAGAAGACAGAGTGGAGATGGGCCACAGGGGGCCCACACCACCCCCTAGCATGGGAAGCCCTAGGTCGCGCCTGGAGGTGGTGTGGCCACCCTGGCCCACTCCAGCCTCTCCCCTCTGGCGTATATCAACCTCCCGAAACCCTAAGAATCGGGGAGCAACCACAGAAAGATTCCACTGCCTCTCCGTGACGAGGGTTTAACTCATCAATGCCCATTGTTATGGACTTGGGTTTTGGAGAAGGAGGGAGCGCTAGAGACATCTATCGGCTAGCAAACAAGCACACAGGGGACTCAAAGATTTACCCAGGTTCAGGCCTCGTAGAGGTCCCTACTCCTACTTGTCTGCTCGTGGAATTATCGAAGGAATCGAAGATTACAATGGTGCGTAGATGCAATATGGCGAGGGTTATGGAAACTAGGGTTGCGTGTGTCCTCCTCACCGCCCCCTCCTAGCATTTATATAGGTAGGCTAGGTCTTGGATAGCAGGTCGAGTCGGTTACAAGTTAGGGTTTTCCACTTCAAACTTTGTATCTTTAGCTTCTTCTTGTTCTTCAAGCAATCGAGAGTCCGTAGGTTACTCAAATCCTACATTTGGGCCTTGGTGACACCGTGGGCCTTTACGTATTTAGGATGTATATACCAAGCTCGAGTACCTGTAGGGTATACCCATGTTAGTAGCCCCCGAGGGTGTAGTGGAATCGCAGATTCGACTGGGGACTTTTTTGAAGTCTTTCGAGTACATGAATGAGTATATTTCGACTGGTTTGTTTGTGTCATAGGGATTGTTGATGTGAGTGCCTGATTTAACCGAAGTATCGGTATCAGTTAACCACCTTAGGGTGAAATAACACAATCTACTTGAACGAGTCCCCGGACTCGAATCCGGAAAAATGTTGGTGTAATTCGACTCAAGCCGTGGAGGTCTTACAGGAGTCGAATTCCAGTTATATGGGTGTGAGAACTCGACGTGTCCGTCAAGGCATGTTCATCGTACCTGTAGGTACGTATACATTTCTGGTAGTGCGCAGCTAATGTGTTGCCAGGCCTTATTCAGGTCTTACCTTCATGCTGTAAGCGCGACATCCGAATTTTATCATCGCAGAGACGATTCGGGCGACCCAGGAGACACAGTCTCTTTGTAGGAAAAAATTATGAGGCGGTGTCGCCATGAGTTTCGATTGTGGATGTTATCAACACACTTTTTTTTGTATAAATAATCATAGGGTGCGCGACCAGCGCTCCCTATGGGAGTAGCCCCCGAGTGCCTGGTTGAGTCAAAGACTCAGGCAGGGACTGAAGTATCTTTTTTCGACTGCTGTCGTCTTTTGTTTGCTCGTTTCAGTCGAGTTTGTTTCCGGCGCTCCCTATGGGAGTAACCCATGTCCATAGTCAAGCCATGCTTCGAGTGATTGGGTTTGCTTTGATTATCCATGTTCCTGAAAAAGAAAGAAAAATCGTAGGGTGCGCGACCAGCGCTCCCTATAGGAGTAGCCCCCAAGTGCTTGGTGGAGTCGAAGACTCGAGCAAGGACTAAAGTAGTCGAAGTCTTCTGTTGCGTAGATTTGATGACGTCAGTGCTGACGATTTCATGACCTCAGTTTCCCGCGTGAGCGAGTTTGACGGGACGTGACAAGCAGTGGGTCCCACTTTCTGACTTTAATTTGACTGGGCATGCGTAATCTTTATTTTAACTGCGCTTGTTCGATTTCCGCATGTAATGGGAGCAGTGGAGGGACGGTTCGCGCTTCCACTCCTCCACGTGTCCAGCACGATGTTTGCCACGCGTCCATTAGGGTTTTTCTGAGCCGTTGGATTGCATCTTCCAGGGGTTAAGTAGCGGTGCTGCGACGGTAATTTCTCATCTGCTCTCATTCATCCTTTGCTTCCATCGCCATTGCCACTACTCCTCTGCTTTCTCTGCGCTCGTCTCGTCCACGACGCTGGACCAGCTCTGCTCGTTTCCAAGCTACTTCCTTCGGTCGCATCACCTCCGTGCAATGGGGAAGAAGAAGGGAGGTGCAGCACCCGATTCCACAGCTACCACTGCTGCGGCGAAGAAGAAAGGCGTCTCCGCCGCTACGGGCACCAACACCATCGCCGGCGGGAAGAAGAAGGGCACGGGCACCCGGGTCACGAATGGCGCGTGGCGTCCCTCCATCATCAAGTCATCGGATCTCCGTCTTCTTCGCCAAGACGGAGTGCTGTCCGAGGCAGTCGCCGACGCGCACGTCCCCGGCGGTGAGACGATTCATTCTCCTCCCGCTGGTTTTCGAGTGATGTTTTTGGCATTCATCATTCGCAGTCTCTCCTTGCCCCTTCACCCCTTTTTTAGGGGCCTCCTTTGTTTCTATGGGCTTTAGCTCCATCAGCTGACCCCGAACTCGATCCTCCACATCTCTTGCTTCATCACCCTCTGCGAGTGCTGGCTCAGAATCGAGCCACACTTCGGCCTCTTCAAGCGCCTCTTCAAGTTGAAGCGCCAATCTGCATCTGGCTCTTTAGTCTACGATTTAGGTGGTTGCGGAATACACGTCGACCCATCCGCCACCTATTTCTACATCAAGCTCACAGCTTCCGTCCAAGGGTGGAGGGACAAGTGGTTCTACCTCCGTGATGAGAAGGTTGGTGACGAGCACTTCGGACTTGTGCCGTTCGACCCTGCGACGTCGTGCAATAGGAGGCGCTCCTAGAAAAATGTAGTCATGCCTGGCAAATCCGTGGAGACGGATGTGCTTTACGAGCGCGTCTACGACCTCGAGAGTCGCCTCGGCAAAGAGGAGGGAGGCTGCACCCTCATTCGCACGTGGCTGCACCGTCGCGTCCAGCCCCTGCAGGCCAGAGTCCACCCCATGTTTCAGTGGACTGGCGCTGATGATCCCACTCGCGTGTCTGCCGATGGCATGTCCGCGAGTGAGGTGGACAAAAAGGTTCGACTAGTCACCAAGTACACCGTCAAAGATGTGCTCCCCAGTGAACCAGTTGTTCCTCCATTTGATGCTGCTAACCCTCCTCCTGAGGTAGAGTTGTGCTACGCAGTAGCTTAGTTTGTCGATTGCTTCTCTGTTGTTTATTTACTTTTTGCTGAATTCGTTGTCTATATGCAGGATTGGGCGGTGTTGCCTTGTATGCCCCCTCTTCCTGAGGGGATTATCCCTCACGAAGCCTTGGAAGAGGACGAGTCGGAGTCGACCGTCCCATCTTATGTGGAGGAGGAAGCCCCCGAGTCCAGTAGTCCGGATACTCGCAAGCGTTCGCGCAGCAAGGATTTCGATGCGTCATCTCCTTCGACTCCAGAAGGTGCAGGTGTAGGTGCGGAGTCGCTGATCCCTGCCATTCCTATGAGTGTCGTGGCACCATCCTCTCGCAAGAAGATGCGATTGCCCAAGGAATCCTCGTCAGAGTCGGGGGAGCCCACTTTTGACTTTGACAAGTTTGATTGGTAAGTTTTCTAGTTTACTTGGTCTTCTCTGTTTTTCCCTTGTTGTCTCGTTTCTGGGTTTGCCCTTTCTTGATGTGGATTTTTGTCTTGTAGTCAAGAGGCGTCGTCATCTTCTGGCAACGTCCAATTTTTGAAAGAATCAGGAGTCACGACCTCGAGGGCCAAGGAAGAGGTCGAGCACGCTCCTTCCCCTCCATTGGCGGCCCACTTCGGGCATAACTCTTCTAGCTCTTTGCACGAAGGGGAGCATTGAATGGTTGCCCGGATGACGGTACAGCAGACAACTTCGGAGTCATTGGAGGATCATGTAAGTGTAGATTTTCTTCTTTTCGTGTTGCAGTCGATGGTATCTATTGCTTCTGCTGATCCTTTGTTGCGCGATAGCTCGTTGTGAAGGAAGCTGCGCACTTGGAGGAGCAAGTGCTTGCGATGGGCCACCAGCATGCAATGCTGGAGACACGTCATCGCGTGGTCGAAAGTAAGTGTTTTCCATTTCCTCTTCTTCTCCTTTTTATATGGTCGACTGATAGTCAATCCCTTTTTGTTTTCTAGCTGAACATAACGCCCTCCTGTGCAACGCTGCCACCATGGAGAAGACACTCGCCGCGGCTGTGAAGGGTCGCGATGAAGCAATCACAGCGCGTGACGAGGCGCAAAGGCGCGAAGAGGATCTGCGTGCCTCCTTCCCAGCCAGGGAGAAGTTGTTCGAAGAACAGCTTTTCTCAATTGCCAAGGCCCTCTCAGGTACTTTGCTTTGGATATCATTATCCTTCTTTGCTCGACTATTTGCCGTTGGTGCTGATGCTTTGTTCTTGTGTTGGTTTGTGTGCAGATGCTAGCGGTTTGAGCTTCGATCCTCAGGCCCTCTTCCGTGACGACGCTTTGGTGGGTGCACTTTCGGCAGTCGAGGACCGCAGCGCCGCCATTCAAGATACGCTCTCCAATTCCAAGGGCGTTCTCAGTCGCCTCCAGGAAGAGCTAGTGCCCAAGGCTGAGCTAATCGAGAACATTGGCGAGCTGGTAGAGTCTTTCGCCAGGGGTGTTCCCTCCAGCTTCAAGAATTCACTCCGCGCGACTGGCACATCCATGTCACTTGACATGGTGCGGGCCGGCGGAGTTGCGATTGATCCTGCCTCTATGTCGAAGGCGATGCCTGTTAGCGCGGATGGCCAGCAGGTAGTCTTTGCTCCTTTCGCGACTGCCTGTGGTAAATATGGGCCGTAGCTGATAAACACGGTCGTGAAGTATTCTGAGGAGCTGCAACGCGCCAAGAAAGCAGCAAAGGCTGGGGCATCAGGGGCTGGCGGAAAGTCAGTGGCATCTGACACTGCCACGGACTTGATGAAGCCCCTGAAGCCATCGAAGTCGAAGAAGCCCATCGCTCCTTAGTAGCTTTGTAATAGTTAACTAGTTTATGTCCTTTGTTAAGAACATGCCTGCTGGCGAGTGTATCTAGTCTTGAATGCACTTGAATATTTTGTCTTTGTGTTGATTTGGTCGTCTTATTTGTTTCTATCTTGGCTTGTGGTAGGGTACATCGAGTGATCCTTTCAGGGAAACTCAGGACTCGCCGCCTCTTGATGATGCTTTGGCACCGCCGCGCTCCAGGGTAGATGAATTGTCGCTGCTTTCGCGACTGCATGACCGCGTGAAGCAGCTGGAGCGTGAGTTGCCCATGCTCCGCGGTAACGCGGATGTATTAAAGTCGAAGGCAGAGAAAGCCGCTTCCCGAGAGCAGTATCTTCTTGGCGAGGTGTCGCAGCTGGGCGACCAATTCAAGTGTTAGTTTGCTTGCTCATCCTTGTAGTCACTCGCGATGGTACGCTGTACTTATGTTGCTGTTTCTGCTTCATGTAGTTGTCAGCGCGCGTCATCCGCAGGATGAGAAGGATAGAATTGCCATTCGTATGCATGATCTCACCTAGGAGCAACTTCAAGAGAGTGGATACTTCTGGGTAGATCATGATCGTGCGATTGAGCTGGCGACCCTGCAGGATCGTGCGTCGTGAGTGCTGCACTTCCTGAAGAAGTCGTTGTCATGCTTGAAGAACATCTATTGGATGATGTTTCTACTGGATGTTACTCCATCGAGCTTGATGGCCCTTCTTGCCAAGTTTCAAGACCTGACCGCGGTTCGCGAGTGTGTGAGGCAACAGTTGGTGGTTGGTGCCAAGGCCGCTCTATCGCTGGTGCGACTGCATAGGCTAGACATAGATGTCGCGGCAATTGCGGCTGGACTGCCTGCGCCACCAGCAGGTTCTGTCTGGAATATGGTGTCGCACTACCAAGCTATGGGTCGCCCAACGGAAGAGATCGTCGACTTCTATGAAGAACAAACCAACGTTCTCTTGTTGCAGTAGTGGCTTAGTTTTTATCCTGCACATAAGTGTACCCATGTTGTAAAGTTCGTATAAATGTTGTATATAATTTATTGTCGAGTATGTATAAAGAGCTTTGTGAGCATGAAGTGCGTTGCACTATCTGAGTCCTTTTCGTTAGCCTGGCCATGCTCTTATCTCAGTCCCTTGTCAACCTGTCAGGTGCGTTGCAGCTGGGTTGATGTTGTGTCAAGGGTTTCGATTGATGTGCCAGCTACTCAGGATATCACGTTTTGGTTCGTAGAACAGATGTATATAGGGTGGCGTAGCGCCCAAGTCGATAAGTTGCGGAAAAAACAGAGTTTTGGGGCACTTAGCTTTATTTATTTATGAGACAGTACGAGGTACAATGTGTGGCTAAGTATCCTTGGCTGAGTGCCTTATTTGCGATGCAAAAGTAAAACGACTAAGGGTAGAAGCGTCGCAGTTGTGCGACGTTCCAAGGGTTGGAGTATGCGACTCCTGTCTCTAAATCTTAAAGGCGATAGGCGCCACCAGGGATTACTTCTGTAATCGCGTATGGTCCTTCCCAGGGGGACTCGAGTTTGAGATGTCCCTGCTGCTTCAGTCGCAGTACCAGGTCGCCTTCGATGAAGGATCTGGGGCGTACCCTCCTATTGTGGTAGTTGTGCAGGTTCTGCTGGTAGATCGTTGATCTTTCTGCCGCGATTTCTCTTGCCTCGTCAAGGAGATCGACGGAGTCTTCGAGTGCGAGGGATGACTCTTGTTCGCTGTAAGAGACCACGCACGGCGCCTTGTACCGTACCTCGGCGGGTAGCACTGCCTCGGCTCCGTGCACCATAAAGAATGGCGTGTAGCCCGTGGCACTGTTTGGAGTTGTGCGTAGGCTCCAGAGTACAGATTGCAGTTCGTCTGGCCAGGAGACCATGGCTTGTTCGAGTGGCCGGAGGAGTCGCTTCTTGATGCCACTGCAGACGAGCCCGTTTGCTTTTTCCACCTGACCGTTGGTCTATGGATGTGCGACAGAGGCGTAGCTGATGTTGATCCCCAGATTCTCGCAGAATTTTTGGAACTCCGTGGATGTGAAGTTCGTCCCATTGTCGGTGATGATGCTGTGCGGCACTCCGAAGCGGTAGATGATGGATTCGAAGAACTTAACTGCGATGTGTCCTGATTGGTTGGTCACTGGCATGCCTCAATCCACTTGGTGAATTTATCGACTGCGACCAAGAGGGAGGCGTAGCCTCCTTGTCAAGATCATGGGAGTTTGCCAACCATGTCGAGTTCCCATTGCACGAAGGGCTAGGCCAATGGAATTGGTTGGAGCTCTGCGCCCGGTGCGTGCGGCTTGTCCGCAAATCGTTGGCAAGCGTTGCATTTTTGGACGATGTCCTTGGCATCGCGCATGGCCGTTGGCCAATAGAATCCAGCTCGTAGAGCTTTGGCGATGAGGGCGCGACTGCCAGCGTGATGCCCGCAGGTCCCCTCATGGATGTCGAGGAGAACAGCTCTTCCATCGGCCGTGGAGACGCATCGTTGGAGTACTTCTGTGATGCTGCGTTTGTATAGTTCGCCGTTGATAGCAGCGAATGCCTTGGATCGCCGCACGATGTGCCGTGCGTCAGTCGGATCGTCCGGTAGCCTTTTGCTGAGGAGGTACGTGATGTACGGTTGCGTCCAGGATTGCTCAATCATCATGACGCTCATTGGTCCCTCGAGTCCTGTGTCCAGCTCCAAGTCATCGAGTGCCATTGACTCATTGGGTGGCGTAGCCCCCGAGTCCGTTGCTGCGCTAGTTTTCTTCTGTGCGACCTTTGGCTTGATGGAGCATTCGCAGATGCGCTCGAGAAATACCCCGGGTGGTATGGGGGCGCAGGTAGAGCCTATGTTGGCGAGTGTGTCCGCCTCTTCGTTGCTTTTGCGACCTACGTGTCGCAGCTCGCAACCGTCAAAGTCTCCTTCGAGTGTGTCATAGAGGTCGCGGTACGCGATCATGTTGTCATTCAGTGTGTCGCACTCATGCATTGTTTGGTTGACGACCAGCTTGGAGTCGCTGTATATGATGAGCCTCTTGGCGCCGCAGGCTTTTGCCATCCTCATCCCGTGCAATAGGGCCTCGTCTTCAGCCTCGTTGTTGGAGGCTGTGAACTGTATTCGCTGGATATACTTCAACTTGTCCCCTTGAGGTGATGTCAGTATGACACCTGCGCCTGCTCTGTCCTTCCGCTTGGACCCATCGAAGTGCATTGTCCAGAGGTAGGACATATCTGGTTTGTTAGGGAGCTGGTTCTCCATCCAGTGCACGAGGAAGTCAGGGAGAACTTGCGACTTGATTGTGTCGCGCTTTTCGTATGTGATGTCTCGTGGAGACAATTCTATTCCCCAAAGCATGACTCGTCCCATGGCATCAGGGTTATTGAGGATATGCCCCAACGGGGCGTCGTTGACCACCACGATTGGGTGTTCCTGGATGTAATGACGCAGTCGACGGGCGGTCATGAAGACACCATATGCCAGCTTCTGGTAGTGCGGGTACCGCTATTTTGTTGGCGTGAGGACCTCGCTGAGGTAGTATACTGGGTGTTGTACCCCGTGGAACTTGTTTTCCTCGGCTCGCTCGATGACGAGCACTGTGCTGACCACTTGGTTGGTGGCGGAGATATATAGCAACAGTGGTTCCCTTTCCCGTGGGGTCACTAGTACTGGCGAGGTGGATAGAAGGCGCTTGAGGCCTTCGAATGCTTCTTGCGCTTTGTTGGTCCACTCGAACTTTTCAGCTTTGCGGAGGAGTTGGTAGAAGGGCAGTGCCTTTTCACCCATCCGACTGATGAATCGACTAAGGGCTGCGATTCGCCCAGCTAGCTGCTGAACGCCCCATATGTTTTTCGGCTTCTCCATGGCTACTATGGCTTTTATTTTCTTCGGGTTTGCCTCGATTCCCCTCGTGGAGATGAGGTACCCGAGTAGTTTCCCAAACGGCACGCCGAAGGCGCATTTGTCCGGATTGAGCTTGATCCGGTAGTGGTCGAGGTTGGCAAAGGTTTCGCGCAAATCGTCGATTAGGGAGGCTTCTTCCTTGGTCTTGATTACTATGTCGTCAACATAGACTTTAATGTTGTGACCCAGTTGTTCCTTGAGGCAAGCCTACATGCACCGCTGGTAGGTGGCTCCTGCATTTTTTAGCCCGAAGGGCATTGTGTTGTAGCAGAACACACCAAAGGGTGTTGTAAATGCCGTTTTATCTTGGTCTTCCTCCTTCATTCAAATCTGATTATAGCCTGAGTAGGCGTCGAGGAAGCAGAGGCGCTCGCATCCCACGGTGGAGTCGATTCACGGCAACGGGAAGTGATCCTTTGGGCAGTGCTTATTCAAAGAGGTGAAGTCCACGCACATCCGCAGGATATCCGTGTCGTTTTTGGGTACCAGCACCGTGTTGGCGAGCCAAGTGCTTTCCTTGATCTCGCGTATGAATTTGGCCTCGAGGAGTCTGTTGATCTCCATGCCGACTGCCTACGCTCGTGGCTCGAACAATCGCCGAATTGTTTGCTTGACCGGCCTTGTGTCGGGGTTGACATTGAGTGCGTGCTCGGCGAATTCCCTGGGAACTCCTAGCATGTCCGCAGGACACCAGGCGAAAATTTCCCAGTGCTCACGGAGGAATTTGACGAGCGCGAATTCCTATGTGGGACTCAAGTTGTTGGCGATGAGGGCCGTCTTGGCGGGATCCGATGGGTGGACCTGCACTTTCTTTGTGTGCACCGATGAATCGAAGGATAGATCGGGCAAGCTCGGCTGGCACCGATGAATCGAAGGATAGATCGGACCTGCACTATTGTCTGTTGACTCTTTCAGTCTTGTGAGTTCTTCCTGCATGCCGAAGGACTGGGAAATTCTGTTGAATTCCCTATCGCAGCTGTCGGATCACTTGAAGTTCCCGTTGATCGTGATGACACCATTGGGACCTGTCATTTTCATCTGCAGGTAGGCGTAGTGTGGCACTTCCATGAACCTAGCGAACACGACACATCCGAGGATGTAGTGGTATTGTGAGGGCCAGTCGACGACCTCAAAGTCGATGCGTTCGCGTCGGAAGTTCTTCGGCGTGCCGAAGATGACGTCGAGGTTGATTTTGCACAGGGGATATACTCCTTTTCCTGGGACGATGCCGTGGAATGTTGTGTCCGAGGCCTCCAGGCAAGTTAGAGGGATCGTCATTGCTCGCAAGGTACTCGCGAATATGAGGTTGATGCCGCTTACGCCCATCCATGAAGACGCGGCTCATGTCAAAGCCTCCGATTTGCGCCTCGAGTACGAGGGGACAATGGCCTAGACGAGGTACTTGAGGCGGGTGGTCGCGTCTGTCGAAAGTAATGCACGACTCACTGCCACTGAGGTACTCAGTGGTAGATGGTGGCGAGTGTGTGGCCAAGTTGACTTCGCGAGTGATGGACTTCTGCACCCGATTGGAGGGGCGTCCTTTTTGGATCATCATGGTACCCATGGCCCTTGGGTAGGTTCGCCTCCCTGGTGCTGGTCCGGTGCAGCTGCGTTTGGGGGCATTCCAGGTGGTGGTGGCGGAGCGCCATGTGCCACGGTGCCTGGGGCGGCTCCGTAGCCTCTTTCGACTGCATTGCGGTTCATCCGAGCTAATCCCTCGTGTAGTTTGAGGAACTCGCGGCATTCCTTGAGGAGGTGGTTGGACTTCTTCTTCCCGTCATGATTTTCGATGTAGAAGTGCACCGTACATGGCCCGGACAGTTTGTCTTCAATGGATGTTGTGGGTGCCTCCTCACGGTTGTGGCATTGCCACACTTGCGTGGTCTTCCCGGAGTCGCGGTATCCACCGTTACAGTATCCGCTGTTGCGGTTGTCGTCGCGTCTATCGGTGTAGCCGGCTGCGACCATGTTGACATCGTTGCGGTCATCGTAGATGCGCATACGGCGTTTGCCTCGGCGGTCGCATCTGCGCTCGAGTTCTGCCTCCTCGTCAGAGTGAACGCGATTTTTCATCGAATCTTCTCCATCAGCCCACCAATTTGCAATTTCCATCAAGTGATCGATGGTCTTGGGCTTCGAACGACCCAGCTCCTCCCTGAGCTCTATGCGGCGGACGCCGCCGTTGAATGCATCAATCGGGCGATCCTCCGAGATGTTCTCTGCGGAGTTCTTGATGATGGACCACCTTTGGATGTAGGAGCGTAGCGATTCGCCTGATCGTTGCTGGAAGCATCTTAGCTCTTCGATTGATGCAGGGCGCTTGTACGTGCCCTTGAAATTGCGCACAAAGCTGTAAACCAGCTCATCCCAGCTGCGAATGGATCCGCCTGGGAGGTTGTTGAGCCATGCTTGGGCGGCGCCCTTCAACTGTAGCTGCAAGCATTGCATGCCTGTGCTTCGACTGCCTCCGTGGAGCCTGACGGAGGAGATGTGGTCCTCCAGCCAGATTTTTGGGTCCTGGAGGCCATCGAACTTCGGGTTCTCCGACGGGAGTTTAAACCCCTTAGGCATTCTCCACATCTTCCTCTTCTGAGTCAGTCGACCGAGTGTGTCGCGCCCTTGATTTTTCAATCTTACGCTACGTGAGGTCGTCGCACGCATCATAGTCGCGGTCGTGTCGCTGTGAGCGGCGGCGTCGAGACAGATCGTGACTGTCATCGCTAGATGAGGGCGAGGAGTAGCGCTTTGCCCTTTTCCGGCTCTAGTGTTGGCTCCTTGTCGAGGGCGGCCTCGATTAATCCCAAGCCCGCGATCGTAGATCAGTGCATGGCGGCTCGGGGATCTCTAGCTGGCGGCTGATTGTTAAGGAGGTACATGGTGGCCGCTGACACCGCAGCCTGCAGCGTCTTGGGGACCACATTGCCCCGTGTGTTGACTATCATAGAGCTGAAGTCGAGGACCTTTGCAGCTTCTATGCGTTCTTGCTCGGTGAGATGGGCGATCCGAGATTGCCTCTTTTTGGCAACGTACTCGTTGCCTCTTGAGGAGGATCCTCCATAGGAGGAGAGCCCTGCACGACGAAGGCTCGACTCGTCTGCTGCTTTTTTGCGCACCTCGAGTTGCACGATTGTTTGCACTTGGCGCTTGAATTCTTCCTTCAGGAGCCAATGGTAGCCCATTAGCAGTTCATGCGGAGATCCGAAGGGTAGAGGAGTGCCTTGTAGAGCCTTGCAGCAGCGAGCCCATTCTTGCTCGTTGAGCTCGATCACGACGCGTTCGCCAGTTTGTTCGTTTATTATGGTTGGAGGTTCGACTGCTCCTCCATTGTTGGCGTTGGTGCGATCGCCACCGTTACTGCCGTTAGCTTCGTTGCCGCCGTTGCCGCTGTTTGGAGGGTCGGTTCCATTACCGCGATTGCCCCTGTTGTCGCGGTTGGCGGAGGTGTCGCCTGCATTGATGACGATGCACATGAAATAATTGGGGAAGCTGCTGCTCCCACAACTCTCAGATCCAGAACCGTAGGTTCCGTCTTCAGTGGCCAGGTTGCCTAGATCGGAGTCACGACTGCTGTCGGGGCGTTGAGCTCACTGAGTGTGTCGATCGATGGAGGGAACCATGATACTGGAGCAATCGACAGTGTCGTCAGCTGATCGGGCATGCGAAGCGTGCCCATCTGACCAACTTGGAAGCGGAAGCTCCCTATTGCCAGGCTGATCCCGTCGCCTATGGACTCGAAAGCCAGGCGAGTGGCTGGCGTGTGGATGGTGAAGTCGAACGCGCCGAAGAGCTGGCGAATCTCCGCTGTTGCGGAGTTGTATATCGCGGTTGATGGGGCCAAAGAAGCCGCAACATCAGCACTCCCAATTCCCACAGACGGCGCCAATTGACGAGGGTTTAACTCATCAATGCCCATTGTTATGGACTTGGCTTTTGGAGAAGGAGGGAGCGCTGGAGACATCTATAGGCTAGCAAACAAGCACACAGGGGACTCAAAGATTTACCCAGGTTCAGGCCTCGCAGAGGTCCCTACTCCTGCTTGTCTACTCTTGGAATTATCGAAGGAATCAAATATTACAATGGTGCGCAGATGCAATCTGGCGAGGGTTGTGGAAACTAGGGTTGCGTGTGTCCTCCTCGCCGCCCCCTCCTAGACTTTATATAGATAGTCTAGGTCTCGGGTAGCAGGTCGAGTCGGTTACAAGTTAGGGTTTTCCCCTTCAAACTTTGTATCTTAGCTTCTTCTTGTTCTTCAAGCAATCGAGAGTCCGTACGTTACTCAAATCCTTCATTTGGTCCTTGGCGACACCATGGGCCCTTACGTATTTAGGCCGTATATACCAAGCTCAAGTACCTGTAGGGTATACCCATGTCACTCCGGCAGACAGATTTTTGCCGGGGGAATTCCTTCCCGGAGAGGGGAGATCGTCGCCATCAACACCAATATCAAGCTGGACTTCATCGGGATCATCATCATCACCATCATCACCCCCATTACCATCTCCATATTTCTATAACAATCGAGTTGGATCTTGCATTAGTTCATAGGGGAAACTTTCCCGGTGTTGATTCCTCTTTGTAGTTGATGCTATTGAGTGAACCATTGAATTATTGTTTATGTTCAGATTGTTATACATCATTATTCCATCTCTGATCATGATCCATATGATGTCTTGTGAGTAGTTTTTTTTGTTCTTGAGGACATGGGAGAAGTCATGTTGTTAGTAGTGGAGTTGTGTTGAGAAAGATTCAATAGTTTGATATTTAAGTTGTGGTGTACTTCTTCTAGTGGTGTCATGTGAACGTCGACTACATGACACTTCACCTATATGGGCCTAGGGGAATGCATTGTGTATTTGGCTACTAATCGTAGGGGTTGCCGGAGTGACAGAAACCTGAACCCCCGTTAGGAAACCATTGCACAAGGGACGTAAGAGTCTTAGAGTTTAAAGCTGTGGTTAGGTTTCTACCTTAATTACTTTCTTGTACTTACGGATGTTTGCAAGGGGTATAATCACAAGTATGTATTAGTATTAGATGGGGTGGTACATTAGCACAGGTTCACCCACACAACACTTAGCAAGCTAGAGAAGATTAATCAACTATATGAAGCGAAAGCACTTGACAGTCTTCCCATGTGTCCTCGAGAACGTGTGGTCATCTTAAGTAATACAACTGACTTGTCCTTTGCTGCATAAAGGATTGGGCCACTTGCTGCATTTATTCCTACTGTCTTTTATTTACTTGTACTTTGTTTACATGCTTTATCAAAAACCCCTAAAAATCCGTTCGCTCAGTATTTGCAGAGAATTCCTGATCCATACCACTAGCCAGCACCTTCTGCTTCTCGTTGGGTTCGACACTCTTACTTGTCGAAAATACTGCGATACACCCCCTATACTTGTGGGTCATCAAGACTATTTTCTGGTGCCGTTGCCGGGGAGTGAAGCGCTATTGGAGAGTGGAACTGGTAAAGGAAACTTCTACTGTGAGTATTGTTTACTTCTGCTAGTTGCTTTATTTTTGTTATGGATAATTTGCTGAGTTTCTTATTTGGTAATGCTACTACCACCGCTAAGGTAGTAGATAAGCCACCACCTGCTGAGAATGATGTTTTCAAAATACCTACAAGAATTATTGATCGTGTTATGGATAACTATTATGTTGGGGATGGAACTGTCCATCCCGGTGATCATTTACTCTTTATACATGAATTATGCGGGTTGTTCAAGTGTGTAGGTATTACTACAGATCAAGTTAAGAAGAAGTTATTCTCATTATGACTAAAAGGAAGAGCTCAGGAATGGTATAAGCTGCTGAAGAATGGTCAAGCTCTGGAATGGGAGGAAATAGTGCCTCTCTTGTATTCAAAGTTTTATCCTCCTAGTGAGATTCATAAAGATCGGAATCAAATATACAACTTTTGGCCTCTTGATGGAGAGAGTATAGCTCAAGCTTGGGCATATTGAAGTTACTAATGCTCAAATGTCCCATTCATGAGCTCCCTAACAATATTATTATCAATAACTTTTATGCAAGGCTCCCTCTACATGATAAAGATTTATTGGATGCTTCATGTGCTGGATCATTCACTCGCATGGAAGAAGAAGCTAAATGGGATCTTCTGGAACGTATTCAAGATAATGCTGAAGCTTGGGAGAATGACAAAGGTAGAAAGTCATGTATAAATTATGATTCTGAATGCATTGAATCTTTTATGGGAACTGATGACTTTCAAAATATTAAAAATGCTTATGGTCTTGATTTACAAGTTATTACGAATTGCTTTAGAGCTTTTGCTTCTTATATTGAAATTCCAAAAAGGGGATGGAATAAATACCATGCACCTTATAAAGATATTGTTGACTGTGTTCCTGTTGGGAGCACTGAGTGTTACATTACTGATCATATCATATCTGAACCTTATATCGAGAAGATTCCCTTCCTAGACAAGGTGAAGGATCATCATATGATAACTAATGTAATCACTAAAAGTGAAAAGAGAACTGTAAAACCTGATGAACAAATAAACATTGAACCTGTGGTAGCAATTGTGAAAGACCTTGTCACTAAAAACATAGAAGAGGGACACATAGTCTTTTGTGAGGATGCTTCTAATATTGTTTCACATCATAATAGAACTAAAAAAGCTAGTGTTCCTGTGCTTTCTGTTAGAATTGGTGATCATTGCTATTATGGTTTATGTGATATTGGTTCTAGTTCCATGCTATTCCTTAGGAGCTTTACAGAGAAATTATGCATGAAATCACTCATTGCGAGTTGGAAGAGATTGATGTGGTTATTCACCTTGCTAATAGAGAGACCATCTCTCCAATTGGTATTGTACGAGAAGTGGAAGTTCTTTGTGGTAAGATTAAGTACCCTGCTGATTTTCTAGTACTTGGTTCAGCTGCTAGTAAAACTCATCCTATCATTTTTGGTAGACCTTTCTTGAGTACTTGTGGAGCTATTATTGATTGCAAGAGGGGGAAAATCTTGACTAAGTTTGATGGGGAATCTTATGAGTTTAATTTTTCGAAATTTGCTAAAGAACATTGCAAAGAGGAAACCCATAATGAGGATTTTAGAGTTGAACAACTTGCTTCTATCTCTCTTGCTCCTAACAATGCTTTGCAACAATTTATGGAAAATCATGAAAGTGAGATCTTCATGGAAGAAAGGAATGAGATTGACGAGATCCTCCATCGTCAACCCCAGATGCTAAAGCATGACTTGCCTCTAGAAGACTTGGGTACCACATTGCCACCTAAAAAGGATCCGGTTTTTGATGTAAAACCTCTCCCTGATGATCTTAAATATGCTTATGTTGATGATAAAAAGATATATCTTGTTATTATTAGCTCTAAACTTTCAGGAAAGGAAGAAGAAAGGTTGTTGGAAGTTTTGAAGAAACACCGAGGAGTTATGGGCTATACTCTAGATGATTTAAAAGGGATTTCACCTACTATATGTCAGCATTCTATCAACATTGAACCAGATGCAATGCCAGTAGTAGAGCACCAATGACGTTTAAACCCCAGGATGAAGGAAGTGGTAAGGAATGAGGTATTGAAACTCCTTGATGCTGGTATTATTTACCCTATTGCTGACAGTGAATGGGTTACTCCTGTTCATTGTGTTCCTAAAAAAGGAGGTATTACCGTTGTTCCCAATGATAATGATGAGCTTATTCCTCAAAGAATAGTAGTAGGCTATAGGATGTGCATTGAATTTAGAAAAGTCAATAAAGTTACTAAGAAAGATCATTACCCGCTTCCTTTTATTGATCAAATGTTGGAAAGGTTGTCTAAAAAGACCCATTTTTGTTTTCTTGATGGTTATTCTGGTTTCTCTAAAATTGTTGTAAAACAACAAGATCAAGAAAAAACTACTTTTACTTGCCCTTATGGAACTTATGCTTATAGACGTATGCGTTTTGGTTTATGTAATGCTCCTGCTACTTTTCAAAGGTGCATGTCTGCTATCTTTCATGGTTGTTGTGAGGAAATTGTATAAGTGTTCATGGATGACTTTTCTGTCTATGGAACTTCTTTTGATAATTGTCTGCACAACCTTGATAAATTTTTGCAGAGATGTGAAGAAACTAATCTTGTTCTTAATTGGGAGAAATGCCACTTCATGGTTAATGAAGGGATTGTCCTTGGGCATACAGTTTTTGAAAGAGGCATAGAAGTTGATAGAGCTAAGGTTGAGGCAATTGACAAGATGCCATGTCCAAGAGACATCAAAGGTATTCGTAGTATCCTTGGTCATGCTAGTTTCTATAGAAGGTTTATTAAAGACTTTTCTAGGATATCAAAACCCCTTACTAATCTTCTTCAAAAAGATGTACCCTTCATTTTTGATGATGATTGTAAGGAAGCTTTTGAAACTCTTAAGAAGGCTTTAACTACAGCTCCTATTGTTCAACCACCTGACTGGAGTTTACCCTTTGAAATAATGTGTGATGCTAGTGATTTTTTCTGTAGGTGCTGTCCTTGGGCAACGTATTGATAAAAAGTTAAACGTTATCCATTATGCTAGTAAGACTCTAGATGCTGCTCAAGGAATTATGCTACTACTGAAAAGGAATTTCTAGATGTTGTTTTTGCTTGTGATAAGTTTAGGCCCTATATTGTAGACTCAAAAGTCACCATTCATACTGATCATGCTGCTATTAAATATCTTATGACGAAGAAGGATGCTAAGCCTAGGCTTATTAGATGGGTGCTGCTTTTACAAGAGTTTGATCTACATATAGTAGATAGGAAGGGTGCTGAAAACCCTGTAGCTGATAATTTATCTCATTTGGAAAACATCTCTTTTGACCCTATGCCTGTCAATGATAGTTTCCCAAATGAACAGTTATCTGCAGTAGGGGTGAGCTCGCAAGGGAGCCCTTGGTATGCTGATTATGCTAACTTTATTGTCTCCAAGTATTTGCCTCCAACTTTTATAGCTCAGTAAAGAAGAAAGTTCTTCTATGATTTGAGGCATTATTTTTGGGATGACCCACACTTATACAAATAAGGAGTGGATGGTAATATACGAAGATGTGTTCCAGAATATGAAGAAATGAGATATTGCATAAATGTCATGGTAGTGCTTATGGAGGACATCATGCAGGAGATAGAACTGCACAAAAGGTGCTACAATCAGGTTTCTACTGGCCTACCCTTTATAAAGATGCAAGAAAATTTGTTTTATCTTGTGATGAATGTCAGCGTGTAGGTAATATTTCTAGACGCAATGAAATTCCTATGAACTACTCTCTAGTTATTGAACCTTTTGATTGCTGGGGATTCGACTTTATGGGTTATTTCCCTCCTTCGAAAGGTTACACTCATATTCTTGTTGCCGTTGATTATGTTACTAAGTGGGTAGAAGCCATTCCTACAAAGAGTGCTGACGGGGAGACTTCTCTAAAAATGCTTAAGGATGTTATCTTTCCTAGGTTTGGGGTGCCTAGGTATCTCATGACTGATGGGGGTTCTCATTTCATTCATGGTGGTTTTAGGAAGACCCTTGCTAAATATGATGTTAATCATAGAATTGATTCAGCTTATCACCCCCAAACTAGCGGGCAAGTAGTTTTATCAAATAGAGAAATTAAATCCATCTTGCAAAAGACTGTTAATAGGTCTAGAAAAAACTGGGCTAAGAAGTTGAATGATGCTTTATGGGCTTATAGAACTGCTTACAAAAATCCTATGGGGGTGTCTCCTTATAAAATGGTTTATGGGAAAGCTTGTCACCTACCCTTAGAATTAGAACACAAAGCTTTCTAGGCATTTAAAGAACTAAATAGAGATTGCAAGCTCGCTGGTGAGAAAAGATTATTTGACTTAAGTTCTTCAGATGAATGGAGGAGTGAAGCCTATGAAAATGCTAGGCTCTTTAAGGAAAAAGTTAAAAGATGGCATGACAAGCGAATACTTAAGAGAGAATTTCATGTTGGTGAGAAAGTTCTATTGTATAGGTCTTGTCTCAGATTTTTTGCAAGAAAGCTACTATCAAAATGGGAAGGACCTTTCATTATAGAAGAAGTATACCGTTCAGGAGCAATAAAAGTTTCTTCTTCAAAAGATAATACTACATAGTAGTGAATGGACATCGACTCGAACACTATATTGCTGGAGATTCTTACAATGAAGATGTTGATGACTTTCAAGTTATAACTTCAGAGAAATTCATCGAGGACCAAATTCAGAGACCTGTAGAGTCTTTTTTCAAATAGGTAACAGTTCTAGTAAGAAAAGTTCCACGAAAATACAATCCAACTATATTTTTGCAGTTTTCAGTCAATAAGGAAAGTTACGAAGCGAAAAAGGGATGGAACCGGAGCCAGGGTGGCCCACACCACCCTGTGGTGCAGGCCCACCCCTGGCCGCGCCACCAGGTGGTGAGGCCACCTCGGACTCCACCTCCGACCCGTTTTCACTCAATACCTTCCTCTTGTTATGAAACTTCGTAATATATAACCCCCTGGATCTTCCGAGGTTCGTATATCGTGTTTTCGTCGTGTTTTTGTTTCGATCTGTTTCTGCCAAGTAGAATCCCAGATTTGTAGCCACAATGTCTTCCACTGGATCAGCGGAGGGAGATTCCCTAGAAGATATCATCAACCCATACATGCGAGAATTGAAAATTCATCCCAAGGAGTTGTTGCTCGAAGGTGGGGAGGTCCGGATTAAAGAGGTTCAAGGCCCTAAAGGTGAAGGAAGTCTGGAGGACCGGATGGAAGCACTGGAGCAAGAAGTCTTTAGGTACAAGAAGATGGCAGAGCGCGAAGTGGATATCATCTATAAGATTTGTTCCAAACTCATTACTGAGCACCAAAAGGAGACTGCTGAACTCAAAGAAGAAGTCCTCTCACTCCGCCAAACAACCAACAAACTGCAAGCACGGTTCTATGACGAACAAAATCAAAACTGTGAGTATGAGGCTAGATTTAAACACATAAGTGCTGCTGCAAGTTTCAGGATGTTGGAAACCATGATGTCCTTTGTTGATGGGAAGACTTTTCCCTGGAAGTCGGACGAAGATGAGAAGATACCACCACCACCAAAGGAATAATTCGTCATCAGGTTTGGCATCCCCTTGGTTTGTTCCAAGCTTGGGGGAGTGCCGTGGTATCACATCACTATCTTCTATCTTTTTACCTTATTAGTAGAGTCATATCATGAATAGAGGAGTTATTATGTAGTATGGTTTGCATTATGGAAGTGTCCACTCTCTCGTTAGATATGTATCCCTTGGTGTGAGTTACCGTTATGGAATATTAATGAGAAGTTCTATCATTTACTCTTTTGCATAGCTTATATTAGTTTTCAATTCATGGTTATATGATTGATCTTGTTGTTAGTATTGGTATCACTTTGGGATCATTGAGTTAATTTAGTTGGTTTTTGCGAACCTGGCTCGGTCAGTAGCAACACTATTTTTGAGAGTTGAAAGAAAAGATAAAAGGACCTTTAAAGAAACATAATTTCATCATCTTTCTTTCTTGATTTGCTCATAAGTTTAGTATTCTCTAGTTAAGATCTTTTGTGCTTCCGAGGAAGATTGCATGTTTGTCTTTATCACTTGTATGTTTCTGTCCTTCAACTCTTCTACTTGCTACCCAGCCTTGCTAGCCAAACACCCGTACTGAGAGGGTATTCTTCTCGTGCATCCACTCCTTTAAACCAAAACCTTTGCCATTTGTGTCCACCATACCTACCTAGTAGCATTATTGTTATTCCAAGTAAATTCTTGTTTTGTCTATCTCCCAAATTAAACTTGTTATGTAAAAATTAGTGATTAAAGCTCTCACGAACTTGATGGCACACTTTACTTTCTTGCACTTAATAAACTCGAACCATTGTGCTCACCTATGTTGCGTATATGCTTGTGCTTTGTAAGTTATGAGTTAGCAGAACCATGCTATCATGGGGAACGCTTTCAACATTGCACTGGTACTTTGTACCTAGTTGATATCATGTTCTTTTGTCTATGGATGTCGTCGGTGTGAAATGAAAGGGGAGCTTGTAAGTCCATGGATTTATGCATGTGTGTTAGAGAAACGCCTAGGCCGCTGGTCTAATCCATGCTGACATGGTGGAAACCTGCAGCGTAACCATAACAAGTATCTATGAAGCATTCTTCTTATAAAAAAAGAGATAAAGATTGAGAAAAAGAGAAAAAAAGAGAGATATTATGAAAAGAGGAAAGAGAGAAAAAAGCACCATATTCACATGATAAATAAGAAGATTGCTGAGATACTTGTTGTCTGCTTGCCTTGTCATTTTGATATGGGGATTCTTCTGTATCATCGGGCAAGGGGTACCCCGTTGGCGGTTCTCAATGATACACATATGCTTACGATGACAAGAACTTACCGGTGACTAAACTTGAGTAACATGAGGAGCGGCCCTCGTAATCAAGGGACATGAGATTCTCAACTTATAACTTGTCAATGCATATCCTCATATTTGATCACTTTAACCTTAATCACCTAAAGATGACTATGATAGGATCAATAAGAGCTGATAGCTAGTAAGTATCATAATTTTTGGGAGCTCTTTATGAGACTTGCAATCCCTGCTTCCCTCTGTGAGGGGCCTTTCTTTTACTTTTTAGTTGAGTCAGTAAACCTACTCCCTTCTATCTCAGCAAGTATTTTGAGTTGTTGTGTTTCATTCATTCATATGATGATTTATTCAATCACGTTTCTTATGTTCCTTGTTTTGCACATTGCTCTTATCTTGATGTTTACTACTTTGAAAGCTATCATTAAAAACCAGTTATTTGTGAACTCCAGCAAATTATCAACTATTCTTCGACCAAGAGCTAAGTTTGCCATTACCAATTATGATTCACTTTATGTATCTTTACTATGTTTCCTTTACTCATTGCATGTTGAGTTATATAATAGTGTATATCAACCTCCCGAAAACCTAAGACTCGGGAGCGACCACAGAAAGATTCCGCCGCCTCTGCGGGGCATAAAACACCGAGAGAGAAAGATCTCTCCGGCAAACAAATGTCTGCCGGGGGAATTCCTTCCTGGAGAGGGGAGATCATCGCCATCAACACCACCATCAAGCTGGACTTCATCGGGATCATAATCATCACCACCACCATCATCATCACCATCAGCACCCCCATCACCATCTCCATATTGCTGTAACAATCGAGTTGGATCTTGCATTAGTTCATAGGGGAAACTTTCCCGGTCTTGATTACTCTTTGTAGTTGATGCTATTGAGTGAACCATTGAATTATTGTTTATGTTCAGATTGTTATACATCATTATTCCATCTCTGATCATGATCCATATGATGTCTTGTGAGTAGTTCGTTTTGTTCTTGAGGACATGGGAGAAGTCATGTTGTTAGTAGTGGAGTTGTGTTGAGAAAGATTCAATAGTTTGATATTTAAGTTGTGGTGTACTTCTTCTAGTGGTGTCATGTGAACGTCGACTACATGACACTTCACCTATATGGGCCTAGGGGAATGCATTGTGTATTTGGCTACTAATCGTAGGGGTTGCCGGAGTGACAGAAACCTGAATCCCCGTTAGGAAAACATTGCACAAGGGATGTATGGGTCTTAGAGTTTAAATCTATGGTTAGGTTTCTACCTCAATTACTTTCTTGTACTTGCGGATGTTTGCAAGGGGTATAATCACAATTATGTATCAGTCTTGGATGGGGCGGTACATTAGGACAGGTTCACCCACACAACACTTAGCAAGCTAGAGAAGATTAATAAACTATATGAAGCGAAAGCACTTGACAGTCTTCCCATGTGTCCTCGAGAACGTTTGGTCATCTTAAGTAATACAACCGGCTTGTCCATTGCTGCATAAAGGATTGGGCCACTTGCTGCATTTATTCCTACTGTCTTTTATTTACTCGTACTTTGTTTACTTGCTTTATCAAAAAACCCTAAAAATCCGTTTGCTAAGTATTTGCAGAGAATTCCTGATCCATACCACTAGCCAGCACCTTCTGCTCCTCGTTGGGTTTGACACTCTTACTTATCGAAAATACTGCGATGCACCCCCTATACTTGTGGGTCATCACCTCGCTTGGGCTTCTCCTGCCCTATCTATAATAGGCAGGTCTCAAAGTTGTATGCAGATAGGTTTCATACACGCGTGATTACAATACCAACATAATGTCGGTTCATGATTTCTTTCCTAATACAGTAACAAGTCTCTGTCGGTGGCTGCCTTGTGCTGTTATCTAGAATCTTTACAGGCTATAGACCTTTTACCCAATGTAGGGTAACAAATAGTGAACACCCGAATAATCATAACCATGTCAATGCTGTAGGGTCCTTCGACTGAGGAAGAGGATCCATTTCCTGCTGTGCGTGTACACGCCATTGCTCCTCTTCCACGGAAGAAGCTGAGGATACCGAAGGAGGTGTCTGAGGACTTCTTCGACCTCGATGACTTCGACTGGTCAGTTTGTGCCTCAGCTGATTTGTCCTTATGTCCTAAAATCTCTTTCTCTGAAGTTGTTTTTGTATGTTTATGTTGTAGCAAAACTGCATTATCATCATCCAATGACTGCCGCTTTGTGAAGGAGTCTAGAGTCGCGGACTCCAAAGAAAAGGATGTGGTGGAGTAGTCGCATTCTCCCCAGGTGGCAGCCACCTCTAGTGCCAATTCTTCGAGTTCCCCCCATGCTGGGGGCACCAGATGGTTGCCCGGACGCCTATGCAGAAAGAAACTTCGGAGTCCCTGGAGGAGCATGTAAGTTCTCTTGACTATGTCAGTCGAAATTAGGTTGATGCTGATGCATTTCTTCTTGCAGCCTGTCGTGAAGGAATCTATTCGCCCCGCCGAACGGATTACATCGATGGGCCGTCAACATGCCTTGCTAGAGACCCAGCATCACGCATTTGAGGGTGATCTTGTGCTTTGTATATCTGTGTTGTTTCTGCAGAAGATCGCCGATCTTAAGTTTTTGCTACCATTCTTTGCAGGTGAGAACAATGAGCTCCTCCATAGCATCAGCTCCCTCAAGAAGGATCTTGCCACGGAAGAGAAGAAATGTGACGAGGCGCTCGAAGCTCTTGAGCACTCCATCCAGGATTCAAAGAAGCGCGAGGAGGATCTTGGTTCCGCTGCGGATGACAGGGAGAAAGTGTTCGTGGAACAACTTTTCTCTGTTGCTAAGGTACTCTTAGGTACGATGCTATGTCATGTTGTTTGTTCTACACTTGCCTGTATTTGGTTGTGCTCAAATGTATCTTCTGCAGATGCGCTGGTGTAGACTTCGACGCCCAAGCTTTGGCCCGCCCAGATGCCTTGGCCAACGTCGTAGCTGCAGTCGAACAGTGTAGAGTCTCCATCAAGGATTCCCTTGAGAAGGCCAAGGGTGTGCTTGCGCGTCTTCGAGAGGAGATGGTCCCCAAGGACAAGCTTGTCGATGATCTTGATGGCCTTGTGGAGTCCTTTGTAGAGGGTGTTCCCATGGACTTCAAGAATGCTCAGAGGGGAGTCGGAGCTACCATGGACTTGCGATGGCGTAGGCTCATGGTTTTGAGTTGAACCCTAGTGAGGTCTCCAAGGCAATGCCGATCACTGCGGATGGCTAGTAGGTAGTATTTTCTCCCTTTGCTTCTCGCTATCATAAATATGGGCCTCGGCTCATTGAGACACTTGCAAAGTACTCGACAGAGCTGAGGCGGTCGAAGACGAAAGAAGCCACGGCATCAGAGGCTGTAACCGAGAAGGCCGCGACATCGGAGGCTGCCACTGACTCGAGGAAGCCCCCGAGTGCCAATGCGTAGTTGTAGGATGTCTCTTTGTCATCTTTTTGTAATATTCTAGCTTCTCCAAACTTCTTCTTGAGTTACACTATGACTTGTGGGGGTACCCCTTTTAATACTTGCTGAACTTGAATGTCTCTACTTTTGGTGTTAGTATGAATGGTTGGTCTTATCCGTCTCTTCCTCTGCCTGGATAGGGTCTTTCAAGTGATCCGTCTGGCGTACCTCCCACCGCTCAACCTGTGGCGCAACCATGTTGAAAGGTGGAGGAATTGTTGCTGCTGTCTCAATTGCACGATCGTATAAAGCACTTGGAGAGAGAAATGACCATGATCCGTGGTAGCACTGATGTGTGGAAGTCGAAAGTCAAAAAAGCCAGTGAACGGGAGAGATATCTTCCGGGCGAGGTGGCTCAGCTGAATGAGCAATTGGAGTGTTAGTTTCCTTAGCTTCTTCTTCTTTTCTAGCCAGTTGTGGCAGCGATTCGCCCTTATGCCTTTTGCTGACCTTTGCAATTGTTAGTGCTCGTCGTCCATAGGAGGAGAGGGCCCAAGTCACCATTCGGCTAAACAACTTGACCCAGGAGCAATTGGAAGCTAGAGGGTATTTTTGGGTTGACCGAGATCGCACAGTCGGGTTGGCGACGTTGCAGGAACGTGTGTCGTAGGTGTTGTTGTACTTGAAGAAGGCGCGGTCGTGATTGAAGGACATCTTTCGTGCAATGTTCCCCTTGGATGCAGTACCTTAAAGCTTGTCAGCTTTACTGAAGAAGTTCCAAGATGCCAGTGCAGATCGTGAGTGCTTGCGCCAGCAGTTAGTCGTCGGTGCCAAGGCTGCACTAGCGCTTGTTCGCCTGCATCGACCTAATCTGGATCTTGCAGCTGTTGCCGCTTGACCGCCGCCCCTGCCAGAAGGGATGGCGTGGAACATGGTGCCCCATTATCGGGCAGTTGATCAGCCAGCTGAAGATATCGTTGAGTTGTTCGAAGAACGTACCAATGTTCTCTGTTTATGGCAGTAGAGTAGTTTTGAACCTGCACAGAGCTGTATAGGTGTTGTAAAGTTCGTATAAGTGAGTCGGTTGTTTTATGTTACCCTTTTATATGTAAAAGCTTGCTAACTTGTATATTTTTCGAGTAGCTTGTACTCTGCGGTTCCTTTTCATTAGCCTGACGCATACTTATCTTAGCACCTTGTCAACCTGTCAGGTGCGTTGCAGCTGGGTTGGTTTTACCAAGGGTTCGATTAATAGTACGTCAGCTACTCAGGCTACTATGTTATTCTTGTAACGAGGTGGAAAGGGTGGCGTAGATCCTGAGTGATGTAATTGCAAGTAAAATTAGAAACACAAGGTTGGAGGCACTTAGCTTTATTTATTTGCAGAATATCAGGAGATACAATGTGTGGCTAAGTAGCCTGACTGAATAGCCTTATTTGTAAAGTAAAACATCTAAGGGTAGAAACAACGCAGCTGTGCGACGTTCCATCATTTGAGTATGCGGCTCCACTTTCTACGTCTTTAAGGCGGTAGGCACCACCTGGGATTACTTCGGTAATCACATAGGGTCCCTCCCAAGGGGACTCGAGCTTGAGGTGCCCTTGCTGCTTGATATGTTGCAAACGTATCTATAATTTTTGATGTTCCATGTTTGGTTTATATCTACTTTCTTGTGTTTTGCCCCCACTTTGGAGTACTTTTTATACACTTTCTTGGACTAACCTATTAACAACATGCCACAGTGCCAATTGCATGTTTTCTGCTGTTTTTGGTTCCAGGAAAGTCAGAAAATGAATATTCTCGGAATTGGATGCAACAAAAGACAAAGTCAACATTTCACCCAGGAGGACATGGAGCTAGAATACGAGACAGAGAGGGGCCAACGATCGCCCACACCAGCTGGCTGCGCGGCCAGGCCTGGCCTGCACCAGGGGGTGGTGTGGCCGCCTAGGGCACCCCCTCGGCCTCCCTTTTCGCCTATAAGATGCCTCCAATACAGAAACGCTAAGTACCCGATCAAAAATCCACGAAAGAGTTTGTAGCCGCCATCATCTCCATCCCTAGTTCAAGAGGGATCTGAAGCTCTTCCGGGCACCCTGCCGAAGGGGAGAATTCACCCTAGAGGCCTTCTTCATCACCATGCAAGCCTCCGGTGTGATGCGTGAGTAGTTCATCCTTGGACTACGGGTCCATGTAGTACCTAGATGGTTGGTTCTTCTCCTTTGTGCTACCATGTCTAGATCCTGTGAGCTCCGTTCATGATCAATATCATCTATTTGTAATCCTACATGTTGTGTTTGCGAGGATCCATTGAGATGCTATTTCAGATTGATTATTGATCCTATGATGTCTTTGTTATTTGTGATCTTGCATGCTCTCCGTTGTTAGTAGATATCTTGGCCGAGTAGATGCTAGCAACTCCAAGAGGGAGTATTTATGCTCGATAGTGGGTTCATGCCTCTAGTAATCTGGGGAAGTGAAAGAAATCTCTAAGGTACTAGATGTGCTATTGCTACTAGGGAGAAAACAACAATCCTTTGTTCATAGAACAATCATATTGTTTACTTTACACGCAATGCGTAATGCAATTATCTGTTGCTTGCAACTTAATACTAGAGGGGGTTCAGATTGATAACCTGAAGGTGGATTATTAGTCATAGATGCAGTTGGATTACGGTCTATGTATAATGTTTTAATGCCCAATCAAATCTCATAGGAGTCAAGATGATTAGTATATGCATGTATGCTTTCTCGATGTTTGTTAATTGCCCCGCTATAATATGTTCACCCAACATGTCGTCTATCTTAAGGAGAACCACCACTAGTGACTATGGACCCCGGTCCTTTATTTTACCATCAATCTACAACTGTTTATTGTTTTCTGTTTATTTTCTGCAAGCTTTTACATTCTTCCACACAATACGTTTAATCCTTTGTTTTCAGACAAACCGGTGAGATTGACAACCTCACTGTAAGTTGGGGGCAAAGTTCTGTGGTTATGTTGTGCAGGATTCCAAGTTGGAAACAACACCTTGGAGGTGTTTCCTTGCTCCTACTGGTTCGATAACCTTGGTTTCATAACTGAGTGAAAACTTGCTGATGTGCTCATCATACCTTCCTCTTGGGGTTCCCCAACGAGCTCGATATATTTTGGGCCATGACTGCTTCAGTCACAGGACCAGGTATCCTTCGACGGAGGACCTTGGGTGTAGCCTTCTGTTGTGGTAGTTGCGGAGGTTTTGCTGGTAGATCGTGGATCGTTCCACTGCTATCTCGCGTGCTTCATCGAGGAGGTCGACATAGTCTTCTAGTGCGAGAGTTGATTCCGCCTCACTATATGCTACAACCCGTGGGGCTTTCTAGCGTACTTCAGCAGGTAGTAGTGCCTCGACGCCATGTACCATGAAGAACGGAGTATAGCCTGTGGCGCTATTTGGAGTTGTGCGCAGGCTCCGTAGTACTAATTGTAGCTCCTCGGCCAGCACCTAGCAGCTCTTTCGAGTGGCCTGAGGAGCCTTTTCTTGATGCCACTACAAAAGAGGTCGTTGGCCTTTTCGACTTGACTGTTGGTCTGATGGTGTGCCACCGAAGCGTAGCTGATGTTGATCCCTAGGTTTTCACAGAAATCCTGGAATTCATTCGAGGTGAAGTTTGTTTCGTTGTCTGTGATGATGCTATGCGGCACCCCGAACCGGAAGACGATGGACTCTAAGAATTTGTCGACTGCGACGAGGAGGTAGACGTACCCTCCAGGTGAAGATTTTTCTAGGTTGCCGACCATGTCGAGTCCCCATTGTGCGAAGGGCCAGGCCACGGGTATTGGCATGAGCTCTGCACCAGGTGCGTGCGGGTTGTCCGAAAATCTTTAGCAAGCATTGCACTTCTGGACGATGTCCTTAGCGTCGTGCATTGTCGTTGTCTAGTAGAATCTAGCTCGTAGAGCTTTGGCAACAAGGGCACAACTTTCGGCGTGATGGCTGCAAGTGCCTTCGTGTATCTCGAGGAGGATGGCTCTTCCGTCTCTGTTGGAGACGGATCATTGAAGGAACCCTGTGACGCTGCGCTTATACGGTTCACCGTTGATGAGGGTGAAAGCCTTGGATCTTCGCGATATATGGCGCGTGTCTGTCGGGTCATCTAGCAACCTTTTGCTGAGTAGGTATGTGATGTATGGTTGCGTCCAGGATGGCTCGATCATCAAGACCTCCATGGGGCCCTCGAGTCATGTTTCTTGCTCCATATCTTCAAGTGCTTTGAGTTCGTCGGGTGACGTACCCCCGATTCCTTTGACATTTTCTATTATGGAGCCTTTGGCTTGATGGAGCATTCGTAAATTTGCTCTAGGAATACTCTGGGTGGCATTGGAGCACAGGTGGAGTCAATGTTGTTGAGTGTATTCGCCTCCTCGTTGCTCTCGCGGCCGACATGCCGCAGTTCGTAGCCATCGAAGTCCCCTTCGAGTGCGTCATAGAGGTCATGGTAGGTGATCATGTTGTTGTTCAGAGCGTCGCACTGGTTCATAGTTTGATTTACTACCAGTTTATAGTCATCGTAGATGACGAGTCACGTTGCACCACAAGCTTTGGCCATCCGCATCCCATGGAGCAGGGCTTCTTATTCAGCTTCGTTGTTGGAGGTGTGGAACTACATTCGCATAACATACCTCGTCTTGTAACCTTGTGGTGATGATAGGATGACGCCCACGCCAGCTCCTTCTCGACGTTTTGATCCGTCAAAGTGCATTGTCCATAGACAAGACATGTCTGGCATGTCGGCGAGCTGGTTCTCCATCCAGTGGACGAGGAAGTCCAGGAGTACTTGCAACTTAATCGCATCTCGCTTCTCGTATGTGATGTCTCGTCGAGACAGTTCTATCCCCCAAAGCGTGACTCGCCCTATGGCGTCAGGGTTGTTGAGGATGTGCCCCAGTGGAGCATCATTCACCACAATGATGGGGTGCTCCTGGAAGTAGTGGCACAGTCGCCGGGCTATCATGAAGACGACATATGCCAGCTTCTTATAATGTGGGTACTGCTATTTTGTCGCCGTGAGAACCTCGCTGAGGTAGTAGATTGGGCGTTGTACCCTGTGGACTTTCTTTTCTTCGGCTCATTCCACTACGAGCATAGTACTAACCACCTGGTTGGTGGCAGAGATGTATAACAACAGGGGCTCCTTTTCTTGAGGTCTTACCAACACCAGCGAAGTGCATAGTAGACGCTTGAGGTCTTAGAATGCTTCTTGTGCTTCTTCTGTCCACTCGAATTTGTCAGCCTTGCAAAGTAGCTGGTAGAAACGTAGAGCCTTCTCGCCCATTCGACTTATGAATCGACTGAGCGCCGCGATTCGCCCAGCTAGCTGTTGGACACCTTTTATGTTCTTTGGCTTCTCCATGGCCAGTATGGCCTTTATTTTCTTCGGGTTGGCCTTGATCCCTCTCGCGGAGATGAGGTACCCGAGAAGTTGCCCAGATGGTACACTGAAGGCGCATTTGTCCGGATTCAGCTTGATCCGGTAGCAGTCGAGGTTATCTAAGGTCTCACGGAGATCATCGAGTAATGAGGCTTCCTCCTTAGTTTTGACGATGATGTCGTCGACGTAGACTTGAAAGTTACGACCAAGCTGGTTCTTGAGGCAGGCCTGCATACACCGCTGATAGGTGGCCCCTGCGTTTTTCAGCCCGAAGGGCATCGTTGTGTAGCAGAAGACGCCAAAGGGTGTGATGAAGGCTATTTTCTCCTGGTCTTCCTCCTTCATTGGAACATGGTGGTAGCCTGAGTAGGCGTCGAGGAAGTAGAGGCGCTCGCATCCCGTGGTGGAGTCGATTATCCGGTTGATCCGCGGCAATGGGAAGTGATCCTTTGGGCAATGTTTTTTCAAGGAGGTGAAGTCCACACACATCTGCAGGATATCCGTGTCCTTTTTAGGAACAAGCACGGGTTTTCTACCCAGGTGCTTTCCTTGATCTTGCGTATGAAGTTAGCGCCGAGGAGTCTATTCACTTCCATAACGACCACTTTTTCCCTTGGCTCATATAGTCGACATATCGTCTACTTCACTGGTCTTGCTTCAGGATTCACATTGAGTGAGTGCTCAGTGAATTCACTGGGAACCCCTGGCATGTCCGTTGGACACTAGGCAAAGATTTCCCAGCGCTCACGGAGGAATTCGATGAGCGCAAGTTCCTATGCGGGACTCAAGTTGTTGGCGATGAGGGCCGTCTTGGTCGGGTCTGTTGGGTGGACCTGGACCGCCTTGGTGTGGACCGATGAGTCAAAGGATTGGTCAGGTGAGCTTGGCTTACTTGGAGGAGGTAGACTGTTGTCGGTCGACTCCTTCAGCCTCGCCAGCTCCTCCTACATGCCGAAAGACTGGGAGATTCTATTGAATTCCCTATCACAAATGTCTGACCTCTCGAAGCTTCCGTTGACGGTGATATTGCCATTAGGGCCCGATATCTTCATCTGTAGGTAGGTATAGTGTGGCACCGCCATGAACCTAGAGAATGCGACAAATCTGAGGATGTAGTGGTATTGTGAGGGCCAGTCGACCACTTAGAATTTGATGTGTTCTTGCGGGAAGATTGCTGGAGTTCTGAGGATGACATCCAAGCTGATCTTGCCCAGGGGGTATACGCCCTTCCCTGGGACGATGCCATGGAATGTTGTGTCTAAGGTTTTCAGGCATGACAAGGGGATTCGCATGGCGTGCAAGGTGCTTGCGAACATGAGGTTGATGCCGCTGCCGCCATCCATGAAGATGCGACTCATCTCGAAGCCTCCTATTTGTGCCTCGAGCACCTGGGGACAGTGACCTGGGCGAGGTACTTGACGCAGATGACCATGTTTGTCGAAGGTAATGCAGGACTCCCTCCCACTGAGGTACTCAGTGGTGGAGGGTGGAGAGTTCATCGCTAGGTTAACTTGGTGAGTGATTGATTTTTGCACCCGATTTGGTGGGTGTCCTTTTTAGATCATTCCCATGTTTCCCATTGCTTGTGGGTACTTCTTGCCTCCGTTGATTTGGACTGGCGCAGCCTCAGGTGGTTGTGGCCCGGGTGGTGGTGGTGTTGCTGCTCCGTGAGCCACGGCACCGGGGGAAGCTCCGTAGCCTTGGTTTATCGCGTCGCGATTCATCTAGGCCAGCTCTTCGTGGATCCTGAGGAACTCAGGGCAGTCCTTCAGTAGGTGACTGAATTTTTTCTTGCTGTCGAGCTTGTCGATGTAGAAGTTTATGTTGCATGGTGCGAACAGTTTATCCTGGATAGATGTTCCAGGTGCCTCATCGCGGGTACGGCATTGCCATACTTGCGTGGTTTTTCTGCTGTCACGGTATCCACCCCTGCGATATCCGCTGTTGTGGTTGCTGTCGTCGCGTTTGTTGGCGTAGCCATCCGCGACCATGTTGACTTCCTCGCGGTCCTTGTAACCACGCATCCGGTGTTTTCCTCGGCGATCACGTCTACGACTGAGGTCTTCATCCACGCGGTCTATCATGGACGCGGTTTTTCACCAAGTCCTCTCCATCAGCCCACCTATTCACGATTTCCATCAGGTGGTCGATTATTTTGGACTTCGAGCGGCCTAGGTCCTCCCTGACCTCTCTACAACGTATGCCGCCATTGAATGCATCGATTGCGCGATCCTCGCAGATGTCCTCTGCAGAGTTTTTGATGATGGACCATCTCTAGATGTATGAGCATAGTGACTCGCCGGTCTTTTGGTATCAACCTCTTAATTCTTCGATTGATGCGGGCTTCTTGTAAGTTCCCTTGAAGTTTCGCATGAAGCTATAGACCATCTCGTCCTAGCTGCGGATCGATCCGCGCGGGAGGTTGTTGAGCCACACACGGGCGGCGCCTTGCAGCTGTAGCTGGAGGCATTGCATGGCCATGCTCGTGGTTCCTCCATGCAACCTGGTGGAGGAGATATAATCCTCTAGCCAAATCTTCAGGTCTTGGAGGCCATCGAATTTTGGGTTCTCTGATGGGAGTTTGAACCCTTTTGGCATTCTCTTTTGTCATATGGCTCTGCTGAAGCAGCTAGCGCTGTAGAGCTCTATCCCGTCATCTTTCAAGTCAGTCGAACGGGCGTGCCTCGCGTGCATCTTGTCCACTTTGCGCTGCGTGATGTCGTCGTGTGCATCGTAGTCATAGTCGTGTCGCCGTGAGCGGTGTCGCCGCAACAAATCATGGTTATCATCGCTGGAGGAGGAGGAAGAGTATCGTTTGGCTAGAGCCTTGCTTTTCCTCGGCTCTAGCGATGGATCCTTGGTGATGCAGCTTCAACTAGTCCTAGGACAACGATCATAGATCGGTGCATGGCGGACTGTGGGTCCCCAACCAGCAGTTGGTTGTTGAGCAGGTACATTGTGGCTGCCATCACCGCTGCCTGTGGTGTTTTGGGGAACACGTTGCCCCGTGTGTCCACCGTCATGAACGAGAAGTCGAGAGCTCGACTGGCCTCTTCTCGCTCCCTCTCGGTGAGGTGATCCAGTCGAAAACGTCTTCTGGTAGCTGTGTGGTCATTGCCTTTGGAGGAGGATCCTCCGATGGAAGAAAGCTGAGCTCGACGGAGGCTCGACTCATTCGCTGCCCTCCTACGCTCGTCAAGCTGGGCGATTACTTGATGCTGGCGCTTGAATTCCTCCTTGAGCAGCTAGTGATAACCCATCAACATGTCTTGCGATGAGTTGGGTGGTAGGGTATTGCCCCTTAGGGCCTCCCTATAGCGAGCCCATTCAGCATCATTGAGCTTGATTAGTACGCGCTCTTGGGTATTCTCATTCGCCGAGAGCTTCGTCTGATCCTCTGGGATGGGTCCTTCTGGCCCGTTGTTGGTGGGGGCACCGTTGGAGGGGCCACCATTCGCGACTGGGATACCACCGCCAGTGCCGGTGTTATCCCGAGTGCCGCCGTTGCCACTCGTGTTGGTGACGGCACACATGTAATGGCTGGGGAAGCTGTTTCTCCCGTAGCTTTCAGATCTGGAGCCATAGGCTCCATCTTCTGTTGCCAGATTGCCTAGATCGGACTTGCAACTACTATCGTTGTCTGTAGTCCCGACTAAAGTCGGGGCATTGAGTTCGCTCAGGGTGCCGATCGGTGGTGGAAACCACGATGCAGGAGCAATCACAGGAACCTTCGGCTGATCAGGGAGGTGAAGTGTGCCCAGCTGACCAACTTCGAAGCGTAAGATCCCAATCGCCAGGCCGATTCCGTCGCCCACGGACTCGAAGTCCGGACGAGTGGCTAATGTGTGGACGGTGAAGTCTAAGGAACCGAAGAGGAGGTGACTCTCCGCTGCTGCAGAGTCATAGATTGCGGTTGATGGGGCCTAATGGCTCAAAATATATTCAAGCTCGTTGGGGAACCCCAAGAGGAAGGTATGGTGAGCACAGCAGCAAGTTTTCCCTCAGTTATGAAACCAAGGTTATCAAACCAGTAGGAGCAAGGAAACACCTCCAAGGTGTTGTTTCCAACTTGGAATCCTGCACAACACAACCATAGTACTTTTCCCCCAACTTACAATGAGGTTATCAGTCTCACCGGTTTTGTTGAAAACAAAGGATTAAACATATTGTGTAGAATATAGTAATTTCTTGCAGAAAGTAAACATAAAACAGTAAATAGTGGATTGTGGATTGATAGTAAAAGAAAGGACCGGGGTCCATAGTTCACTAGTGGTGATTCTCCTTAAGATAGATGACATGTTGGGTGAACAAATTACAGCGGGGCAATTGATAGACACCGAGAAAGCATACATGCATATACTAATCATATTGACTCCTATGCGATTTGATTGGGAATTACAATATTATACATAGACCGTAATCCAACTTAATCTATGACTAATAATCCACCTTCAGGTTATCATCCGAACCCCCTCCAGTATTAAGTTGCAAGCAATAGATAATTGCATTAAGCAAAGTGCGTAAAGTAAATAATACGATTGTTCTATGAACAAAGGATTTTTGTATTCTCCCTAGTAGCAACAGCACATTGATACATTGCAAATGTATCTATAATTTTTTATTTTCCATGCTTGGTTTTATCTGCTTTCTTATGTTTTGTCCAAACTTTGGAGTACTTTTCATATGATTTCTTGGACTAACCTATTAACAAGAGCCACAGTGCTAGCTGCCGGTTTTCTGCTGTTTTTGGTTCCAGGAAAGTCAGAAAATGAATATTCTCGGAATTGGACAGGACAAAAGCCAAAGTGCCTATTTTTCTAGAAGACTCACGGAGCCAGAATACAAGACGGAGAAGGGCTAGTGCCTGGCCACACACGCCTAGGCGCGGGTACCCCCAGGCCGCGCCAGGGCATGGTCTGGCCGCCCCAGGAACCCCCTCGGTCTCCCTCTTCGCCTATAAGTTGCCTTCTGACCTAAAAACTCAGGGGGGTCCGATATTTTTCCAGAAGGAGTTCCGCTCCGCCGCCACCAACAGATTCCACGAAACAGCACCAGAAACTCTGTTCTGGCACCCTGCCGGAACGGAGAATTGGAGGAGATCATCACCATCATCATCACCATCGCTTATCCATCGACCATCCATGTTTCCCCCATCTATGAGTGAGTAATCCCCCACTATAGGCTATGGGGATGGTAGGGCTTGGATGAGATTGTTCATTTAATGGAATCAGATTGTTAGGGCATGGTGCCTAGTATCATTTATTAATGCTTTATGACTTTGTTGCGACTTGTTATGCTTAATGCTTGTCACTAGGGCCCGAGTGCCATGATTTCAGATCTGAACATGTTATTGATTCATTATGATAGTATTGTTTTTGGTCTTATCTACAAGTTGTTTACACACGTTGTTGTCTGGAACCAATGGCCCCGAAGTGACAGAAATCGGGATAACCGGAGGGAATGACTTTGATGTGAGGATCACATGTGGTCACGGAGTGTTAATGCTTTGCTATGGTGCTCTATGGAAAGGAGCACCTTAATTTCCAGTAGTCCCCTTGAGGCCACGCTGCAAACGGGCTGGCACGACAAAAGATGTTGTGTAAGTTCTCACTGCGAGCACGTATGACTATATATGGAACACATGCCTAGGATTATCTAGTACTTGGATGCTTCATCTTATTTATGTGCAATTGCCCTATGTTCTGATTGCTATGTGAATTGTCTTGTCCATGCAACGTCCGTCCATCCATCCCTATGCCTACTAGACTCGAATCCTATTGTTTACTGCTATTGTTACTGTTGTCTTTACTTTACTACAGCTGCTACTTTACTATTCCTACTACAAAACTGTTGCTACTGATAAACTGTTGTGAGCAAGAATGTTTCCAGGTGCAGCTAAATTGACAACTCGGTTGTTAAGGCTTATAAGTATTCGTTGGCTCCCCTTGTGTCGAATCTATAAATTGGGTTTCACTTCCCTCGAAAATACTACGATACACCCCCTATACTTGTGGGTCATGTAACACCCTCAAATCGTCCCTATGCATGTTTTAGCGATTCCCGCCAAACCCGCATAGAAACGATTCAAAGATGCCCACCAGGCACTTGCGTGCGGGTGGAAAACAAAGTAATAACATTACACAATAGTCCACGATGGAACCTTGAAAACGATATAGCATCCGACTACGGATAAGAAGCAAATTGAGCTAAGAGCCCTGAAGAAATAACCAATGGCATCCATAACCCTGCCCAGGCCAAGCCGGAAGGGTAACCCTGCTAACGACGTCGATCTCTTACCTGCTAAAACAAAAGGGGTGCCGACAAAGGGCAAAGGAAAAAGGGAGCGGTCAATACTGAGGCCAGTACACGACGAGGCTAGAATGCGGCGGCTCTCGCCTACATAGGTATGGTGGACTGAAGCGGCAGAGCAGCATGCACTAAACAATCTATAGAGACTCAATTCAACTGTCGTCTATTAGAGAGGGATAAGAAAGACCTATTTGGATCGAACCTGATACTAACACCAATCATACCCATCGTGGTATTTCCCCCTCGAGACCAAATGAGGAAGTCAAACCAAGGAACTCACACAGTTGGTAGTTTTATCCATTCCATTATAGTTGCAGCACCTACTAGTCAGATACAATTAGCCAGAGATATCCCAAATCCAGTAGTTGTTGGCACTTTTATTTACTCATTCCATCATAGTGTAGCTGATTACTAGTCATTCCAAAGTCAATTTATAGAACTACTTTAGTTATGCTTGTCTATGATCGAGATATTGTGCTCCAAGTCGTCCATAACCGCGGACACGGCTTTTCAGAAAGGTTTACCCTGCAGGGATGCACAAATAGCAACACACACACGATAATCCTCGGAAAAACCAAATCAAAACCCAATGAGGCTTTCACGACAAAGCAATCACAAGATTCATAAAAGATTTCAGGGGGCCACCCCACTAAGCTACCTGCAACAAAGTTGGCTGGATCCAGAATGGACCCAGGGTTTGTGACGACGGCTGTAAACGACTAGGAACCCGAAAGTGTGACTGGGCTTGTTGATACCGCGAAAAGGTGGCACGATCCAAAACAGTACAGGTGCTCCACACACAATCTTAAATAAAGTAGTAAAGCATGGCATAAGTACATGATAGTAATAAAGCCCCAAACTAGTTTGTGGCCCCAAGAAATAAGAAATGAATCAAGCTCTGGCTAAGGGGATTCATGGTCCCACATGCGGATAGTGCGATAGTCAAGGAACAGGATCAAGTACTCGGGGTCCTACGGGACACAAGTGAGCGTGGAAAAACCAAATAACATCTATTGCCCACCGATGCCTCTGCGTGAGTTACATCTATTCCCAGCAATTTAATAGGTGTATTTAAAGTCATGATCCTCTCCACCGTAAAGCATGTGACAACATTCCAACAACTGTGTGGTACTTCATGACACTGGATCTCACCTGAGCAAGCGACTACGACCCGCAAGACCATCTATCTACCAAACAATAGGTAATAGGAGGTGTCCAAGGCAATATAAAGGCTGCACGGAATATATCTGGTATGGAACACTAAAGCATCGCGACATGGATAGCAATAGATCAACAGGAGGAAGTAAAGACTATAAATGCAAAATAGGTAGAAAGGGGGAGAATGCTCGCCTGGAAAGCACTACCGAAGGTTCATATCCGAAGAACTTGTCGACACTCGCATCCACTCAACGACCTAATCCGTGAAGAAGCAAAACACTAAAAGAAACAAGCGATGCAACAATTACAACTAATGCAAAATAATCGGCATGATAATGATATGATGCATTACATGACAAAGGTGTGATGCAATTAGGCAATATTAAGCGGAACCGGGGTCCCGACAATTAGTTATATGGTTCATGTTTTTTAGATACCCCGCATTTTAAATGTTATCCTAACAAGGCAAAACATGGCATCGGTTCGCTACACAAATTTAAATGGAGTCAATACAAGACTAGAATAGCCCGCATATAGTCTCCATATTAATTATTGGGTGAATCGACGAAATAACCCGCACCCACAAAATAGGTATGCATGCATGCACAATTAATTATGCAGCAAATTAGATGTCCTATATTATAAGAATAGGGGCCTCATAAAGGGATCACACATTGGGGGTTCGGATCTGGGGGTCTCGGGGTTCGACTAGATCGGTCTTCGAACTCTGGGATCGGTCTTCGGGTCTGGCCATCGGATCCATGACAGAGGGCTTGGTGGTTTTGGGAAGGAGACCTTGGCGTTCCGAGAGGTTCGGGGTTCGGCGGGATCGATCTTCGGATCTTGGTTCGGGGTCTCGAACATCGGACCCGTGATGAAGCCCTTGTCATTCCGGGAAGGATAACTTGGTGGTCTTCGGGTTTGGTCTTCGAATCCGGGGATCGGTCTTCGGAAGAACTTGACATTAGACGGTACTCGTCGGTGTTGGAATAGCTGAACATCACCCACCCATATCATATATCACCATATGGGAATCACACCTCATGGTTGCTGCCAGTAGCACTCCAACGGGACTTGATTACCGTGCCAGCAGGATCGTAGGATCCATCGGGAAGGCAGTCACGGGGATGATGCCGTCACGCGTGGTAGAGAGCCTGAACACAAGGATGATGATGACCGATGATGGGAGCTTGTTGGTGTTCGGTAGGGGACGCGCCAGGGCGGGCTCCATGATGAGGCAGACACACACGGCAAGCTCGCCCAACATCGTGGACGAAAGGGAGGTGGACGGGCAGCGGCCAAGGCGACGCCCGACGACCTTGCAGAGGTGGGATGCGGAGGCACGCGGGAAGAGGTCGACGGCAGTGGAGAAGCGGTGGTGGAGGAGCAGCGGGGTCGGGGTGAGTGAGCGGTTACCATGGGCTCGACGAGGTCCGAGCGCCGGTGGCCGGGGACCTGGATGGCAGCAAGCGAGTAGATGCTCGCCGGCCGGGACGGAGCAGCTCGCTGGTGGGGTTCCGAGGCGGCGTGGACGACAAAGTGGAGAGGAGCTTGTGGGGGCGCAGCGCTGGAGGAGCACGGGGGCCGGAGAGGTGAGGGGAGCGAGCGAGCGGGTCGCAACAACAGGGAAGGTGTCACGAGATCGTTGTTGGTGGGACGGTGTCGCCCGCGTGGAGGAGAGAGGCACGGGGCGCTCGGGAGAGAGAGACGGGTGCCGTGCGGCGCGTGCGTGGTGGGGTCGGGGTTAGCGAGAGGAGCGGGGTTTGACCGGGCGTTGTGAGCGGGGTTTGACCAGGCGTTGTGAGCGGGGTGGTAGGCAGAGGTTGCACATCGCGCGCGTCTGTGTGCGAGTGTGGTGGCCAGGTAGGTGTGGTGTGCGGGTGGCTTAGGGTTTGGGTTGGGTTTGGGGTTAGGTTAGAACTAGGGTTTGGTTTAGATCTAGTCGGTCCGGGTAGTAGGTGGTTCGGCCGGTTGTGCCTCTGGCCTGGCCGGCTAGACTGCCTCCCCAGACAAATGATTTATTTATTTTAGTTTTTATAAAACCTTGTTCAAATAATTTTAGACACACAAAATATCCAGGAAGACCGGGGTTTTGTTTTGGAATTGAAAAAGAGGATATTTAGAAAACAAAGATAGGCTTAGGGAAATAGTTTTAGGCAAAATATGCATGATGACATGACGATGCTCAAATGCAATGTGGCATGTTCAACATGATGATGATGCATGCTGATGTCATGATGATGCACAAAGTAGAAACAATAAGCGATTTTCTAGTAGTGGTTTTATCTGGGTGTTACAGGTCATCAAGACTATTTTCTGGCGCCGTTGCCGGGGAGGTAAGGTAAAAGGTATTCACACCGGAGTATTAAAGAAGAAGAACCTCCCACGGAATACGCCTATTTTCTGGCGCCGCTGCCGGGGAGCATAGCTTTATTTGTTAAGTTCACTTGGATTCTCTATTGTTCGCTGCTATCCATCCATCATGGGTAAGTCTCGTGATGGCAAGGTTCCTATTTTACCATCCACTACAAGAAGAGGTACGGTTTTGAACACCTCTATTGCTCTTGATTCACCATCTGTTATGAGTAAGCTCGTTACACCACCACATACAAATGCTACACACACTGCTACTACTGATGAATCTGAAACTTCTGGTCCTTATGATGCTGCTTCTACTGTGCTTGATAAGAGTGGTTCATTAGGTCCTTTCCTAGATGCTACGATTGCTAGAACTATAGCTAGAAATACTGAAACTCCTAATGAAGACACTACTACACCTGTTGGTTCACCTAAGTCTAGTGAGAGTTATGATATTGAAGATGGTTACGTTGAGATGACCGATGAATTTATCAAAGAATGTACAAACACCCATGATAGGAGCGCTGCTAAGAGTCTCCTTGAGAGGCGTACTATTAGACCCAAATTGTCTCCTATTGCTAAGTTTGCTGCTTCTCCCATAAACATTATAGATGAAGATTATGATTTCTCTCTCGATCTATCTTACATAGCTATTGTTGAGAAAGAACCTATTAGTGGTACTAAGAATGAAAGTGTGATAGCACATATGAATGAACTTTCTACCATGAGTGGGTTGTTTTCTGATGATATTAAGATGCGTACTTACTTTGTTGCTAAGATTTTCCCCTTTTCACTGAAAGGAGAAGCTAAAACTTGGTTTAGTAATTTACCTCCTAGATCTATTGATAGCCCTAATTGCTTGATTAGTACTTTCTTGCAGAAATATTTTCCTCATAGTGCTAGACATCTATTTTGCAGGAACTTTTTGATTTTAAACAGGGAGAAAAAGAGGTATTGCCCGAATCATGGGCAAGGTTTTGTGCTTTGATTCATGCACAGGCTTGAAGTCCATTACCTAAGAATGACCTTCTTGATATATTTTATAATGGACTAACCGAAGAATCTAGGACATACCTAGATAGTTGTGCTGATTGTGTTTTCAGGAATAGGACTCCCAAGGAAGCTGAGGAATTAATGGCTAAAATAAGCAAGAACTATGAAGATTGGACTCCTCATGAACAAGCTATACCCGAAGTAATTGTACCTGAACCTATACCAGTGCCTATTCCATCACCAAAGAAGAGGGGAGTTATTGAATTAAATGATGAAGTAATGAAGGAAGCTAAGAAATGTCTTAAGGAGAAGGGAATTAAAGCTGCGGATGTCAATAATTTACCTCCTATAGATGAATTATATAAGCTTATCCCCTACTCATCCACTATTGAGGTACACTCTCTCCAACACTTTGATGAAGGTGATATCCCTTACTCTAAACCTCCTGATCAATTCTTAGAAGAATTTGATATCTTTATTGTTAAACAAGATAATTTTAATAAAAGGGTGCAAAATCATCTAATGGAAAACACTAGAGCTATTGTTGAGTTCAAGTATATTGTGGAAAGAACCTATAATGATGTTAAAATGATTGTTAAACACTTTCAAATGGTTCAAACTCAAATAGAACAACTCGTTAAAGTGCAAAAGACTTTCTAGTTAATGCTGCTAAAGAAAAACATGCTTATGAAATTAGAACTAGAAGTGGAGCTGCTACTCAGGATCCTCTATATCCTGAGGGGCATCCCAAAAGAATTGAGTAGGATTCTCAACAAGCTGAAAATAGTGGCTCTACTCGTAAGAAAAGAAAAAATAAACATAAAACTGTTGTAGAACCCTCTAAACCTGCTATAGATCCTAATAGTATATCTATTTCTGATGCTGAAACTGAAAGTGGTAATGAAGAAAATGAAGCTCTAAATGAAGAAAAAGTTGAAGAAGAACCTGGACTAAGAATACTAAATACACCAAAGAAGATTTTATTGCTAAGAAACATGGTAGTGAAAGAGAACCTTGGGTCCAAAAACCTATGCCTTTGTAGCATCCCAATTGTCTAACAATTGCAATGCTACTAGCCTAGTCTATATAATTGCTACTTCCTACATATAATTATTGCATCATAATTATATCATGCTCATGTCATCATGCCACCTTGCATTTGAGCATCATATAAAACCCTTTTCATTTGGTTCTTCTCTCATATGCGTTATTAATTGTATTTGCCTCTTGATATATTGTATTTGGTTCTTGATAAATGATTGATGCCCAAGTTGAGTTGGGGGCATATCTTTTCTTAACTCCACCACCTTTCTTGTCACCACCCCATAATTCCACCATCCAACTATATGTGAGCTTTACATCTTATTTGGGTTTACCTCTAGCTCATATGGGTTGGGATGGATCCTCTTACAAATCCACATGCTCACATGCAAGCATCATGATGTTTTCACATTATTGATATGTGGAGCCACCTTTGCATGCCTTGTGACTGGTACCCTTTTTTCTAGCTTTCATATGGATTGGTTTGGAATAATTGCTCATGTTGGAATATTGTTGAGGATATAATGCACCTAGTGGAATATACACACTAGCAAGTCCTAATTATATTCAAATATGACCTTCTCCATCTACTCCACATGGAACATCTCTTTTCCAATTCTTTTAGCTTGGCCTTAGCGCCATATTTTGGAATGCACGTGAATAAATGCCATGAGACCTTATTATTGTTTTAACAAAATGAGTTGAGGGCATCTCTCCTTAATCCTTTCATCTACTATCAATGGCCACCTTCCTTTTGGTATCATCTTAATTCCACCATATATATGTATGTGACCATTTTACCTTGCCTTGGCATTTTACTCTTGTCACTCATACATGCATGGACCCAATATTTTATTCTTACACATGCATACATGTGGTTTAATTCAAATCTATCCCAATCTGGATTTATTTGTTTTCTCTCACTCTTGTAGCTCACATACCTGTCACATATTTAGTTTTAACTAAATATGCTCACATACATGCATGCTCAATTACTTGCCTACATGCATTATGGATGCATTGCATGGCACATGCAATATGGGCACCATCTACACCTATTTTCCTTCTATTTGTTTTGGTGTGTTTTGGGTTTTTCCTAAAGAGTTGGTTAATTGATTTTGGTCAACTAAAATCAAACCTAACTAGCCTAATCTACCAACCTAACCCCTGTTGGAATTATGCCCTAGAGGCAATAATAAAGATGTTATTATTATAATTCTTGTTCATGATAAAGTTTATATTCCATGCTAGAATTGTATTAAGCGGAAACATTAATACTTGTGTGGTTTGTGACAACACCGTGTCCCTAGTACGCCTCTATGGACTAGCTCATTGATCAATGATGGTTAAGGTTTCCTAACCATAGACATGAGTTGTCAATTGATAATGAGATCATATCATTGGGAGAATGATATGGTGGACAGACCTAAACTAAGCGAAGCAATTAGATCGTGTCATCGTGTTCGTCTTTGCAAAGCTTTTCTTATGTCAAATATTGTATTCCTTAGACCATGAGATAATGCAACTCCCTGGTATCGGAAGAAAGCTTTGAGGTCATCAAACGTCATCCTATGAGAGGGTGATCATAAAGGTGTCTTTCGGGTGATCGGAAAGTATCTGTTGGGTTGTATGTATCGAGATGGGATTTGTCCCTCCCAAGTCGGAGAGATATACTTCGGGCCCACTCGGTAGTCGATATCAACACCGCTTGCAAGCATGTGGTTAAGGAGTTAATCACAAAGTGATATCGGATTACGGAACGAGTAAAGTACTTGCTGTGAACGAGATTGAACTAGGTATGACGATACCGACGATCGAATCTCGGGCAAGTAAAATATCGCGAGACGAAGGGAATATATATATGGGATTGATTGAATCCTGGCATCGTGGTTCATCCGATATGATCATCGATGAATGTGTGGGAGTCAATATGGGTGCCCAGACCCCGTTGTTGATTATTGATAGGAGATCATGTCTGCATATTCTCGAACCCGCAGGGTCACACACTTAACGTGTCTCGACGCTAGGATAGATTGGATAATTGGTTTATGAATTTTTGTTCGGAGTCTCGGATGGGATCCGGGACATCACAAGATGTTCCGGAGTGGTCCGGAGAATAAGATTCATATAAGGCAGTGCAGTTTTTGGAGTTCGGAATTGTTCCGGGTTAATCGGTATTGTACCGGAAGCTTCTAGAACCTTCCGGAAGGGGGCCAACGTGGTCCCACCTTCCGGGAGGGGGCATGGGCCTATGAGGGAGTGTCCTGGCCGCATTGGGCCAGGGGCACAAGGCCCCATAGGGCCCAACCGATCCTAGATAAGTTTAAATCGTTTAAACTAGAGATAAGATAGGATTTCTAGATAAGGGAAAGTTTAAATTGTTTAAACTGGAGATAGGCTTGGAGGATGGGCAAGGGCTGGCCGCATCCCCCCTCTATATATATAGAGGGCTGGTGTGCCCCCTCCCAGATACACACCTTTCCTCCAAGCCCTAGCTGCCTTGCTGCCCTCCTCTCTCCCTCCCGACTGTTTGTAGGCGAAGCCCTGCAGCAGAAATTCTCCACCATATACACCACGCCGTCGTGTTGTAGATCCAATCCATCTCTCCACCATACTTGCTGGTCCGAGGAAGGAGGAGACGTCGAGGTGCTGCACGTGTGCATCTCACGGAGGCACCGCCACTTGTGGTGCTAGATCGGATCGGATCACGAGGAGGAGAAGCGAGTACGACTACATCACCCACGTTCCGACGAACGTTCCGCTGTGCGAATCTTCAAGGGTATGAAGATCTAATCCAATCTCTCTCGTTGTTTGCATCTCCTAGATTAGATCTTGGCCTTCCCTCTGTTCGCTTTCGTAGAAAATTTTGATTTACTATGCTGCGAAACCCTTCAACCCCACCACACTAACCCCCTCCCAAACCGTGGCCACCACCCATGTGCTTGCCATGGCACACATGGATGGCATGATCCCACATCACCCCATATCCCTTACCCTCTTCTTTTCTTGCAAACTAAGAAGATGGCCAGCACCCCACGTCTGCCCCTCCCCTCCTGCTCCCCATCTCCTTCCTCTTTAAGCAAAGAAACAAAGGGAGAGAAGGGAAGACCTAGCCCTAGACTACCGAAGCCTTCCTCCTTCTCTTTTTGCATAAAGGTGAACCCCCATGTGATCCGTCCTCTCTCACATCTCCAACCCCAACCACCCAGAACTCCTCTTAGATTCCATCTGGGCGAAGCCAGCTCCTCCCCTCCCTTCTTCTTCCTCTCCCGGCCACCTCCCATGGCCATGGCCTCAACCCTAGCTCGACCTCCCTCTATACCTGCTCGAGGTGGTGGCCGCCAAGCTTGTGCAAGGCGCCAGGCGCCTCCCCTGCTTCCTCTATGTCGCCTAGAACCTGCAGCCGTGCCTGGACCTCGCCGGATCGTCGCTGTCGCCACCATGACCGCGAGGGAGCCGATGAAGCCGGCCGCGAGCCTTGCCAAGGATCACGTCCACCTCGAGCCATATTTTTGCACCTATCGGTCGCTGGTGAGGTCCTCAACCCTCTTCACATGGTCCCTACCCTCCTATCGCCGTAGAACACCGCCACCTTCTGTCGAGCAGTCCGCGTGCGGGCTCGCCGCCGCGCGCCGCGCTCGTCGACAGCAGCAGCAGCAGCATCTGCCCCTCTGTTTCTCGTCGTGCCCCGCGCGTCGTAGACCTCCTCCGGCGATGCCACCTGAACGGAAGTCGTAGTCCATAGACCCCTCTTCACCTTTCCTTTTTATGGCACGGCTAAACCCGCCGCCGTTTAGTCGCTACCGCCGCCGCAAAATAGCCCGAGCTCCCCGTTCCCTGCCGAGGACATGCGACTTGTCCGTCCAGCCGTCATCATTTTTGCAGAAAAGCCCAGGAACTTTTTCACGCCTTAATCCACGGTCTTCTGCGCCCATCTGTCAGCCCCGGTGTGGTTTTATAGAGAAGGACCTCTGCTTTCTTTGTTTCACGCCCACGCTCCCCTGGATCCCCCACGTGGCAAGCCCCCGCTGGCGCGCCCGCGTGTGGGACCGCACAGGCGAGGGTCCCGCCCGTCAGCCACACCGGCTAGCCAGCCCCGCGGTGAGAAAACGCCGACCCAGCCGCTGTGTCCCACCTACTGCTGAGTCAGCACGGACCCCGCCCGTCAGCGTCTTGAGCTAACCCCCTCTGTGTGTAAAAAGTGTGTGGTTTTTCTGTTTTAATAAAACAATTTCTAAAAATGTTTATATACAAATTCAAATCTGTTTTTAAATAACTTTTAAATTATAATCCAAATAATATAAATAATATATGTTTTGGAATCAGAAAAATGTGAGGAATTCAAATATGCCATTCAAAATATCTTTTGGGCAAATTAAATTTCGACATTGTTAAAAATCACAATAAAATGCCCTTTTCTTAATAAATTAATAACTTTAAATTTATAACTCCAAATTTGACAAATAATATGTTTAAATCGATCAGCGCGACGAGCCCGTTCCAACTATGCACTCCATGTTCTGAATTGCAGCATGCATCATATAAATAATAAGTATACAGCAACTTAAATGGGAATAACAAGTAACTAAAACTTCATAAAATGCTTTATTCTTGTATTCCACACCTCACCCATGCCATGCTACACTATTGCCGTGCAAATTGTGCATCATTCATCATGGCATGCTTGTTTGCTTGTCACATTTAAATTCATATGTTTTTCTGGTTCTTCTTCGAATAGACACTGAGCAGGGGATATATCAGGAAACCCAGGAGCACTACCCAGATCCGTCTCTCGCTTCAGCTGAGCTACCAGGCAAGCACTACCACATGCTTGCATACATATAGAACCTATTTCCTCTGTCTTATTCTTGCATCATCGAGTCGTGATTGCATTAAATTGAATCCCAAGTACTGCATAGCCTTTCCTTTTAAACCCCACCGAAGCTTGTTCCTCCATCCCATGAGCCATTACTACAGGAGTTGTTTGAGCCATGCGAGTCATAGAAAAGCATGTGTAGGGTATGTGAGTGTCTGATGGATAACGAGGTACCTAAACAACTTAACCTGAGTAGTAATGGGACAACTAATGAAAGTGGCACCGGTGAGCAATATCTGCTATTTGGTTCTTTATGCTCACTTGTGTCCCATAGGACCCCGAGTACTTGATTCCTGTTCCTTGACTATTCGCACTATCAACATCCGGGAGGCCTTATGGACCCCCCTGAGCCAGAGTTTGATTCGTTCTTATTTCTTGGGGCCACAAGTAGTTTGGGGCTTTATTACTATCCTGTACTTATGCCATGCTTTACTGTTTTATTTAAGATTGTGCGAGGAGCACCTGTACTGTTTTGGATGCGGAGTGTTTTCGCGGTATCGACAAGCCAGTCACATTTTCGGGTTCCCAGTCGTTTACCGTCATTGACGCAAACCTTGGGTCCATCTCGGAGCCGGCCAACTTCATTGCGGGTAGCTTAATGGGGTGGCCCCCTGAAATAATTCTGAATCCTATGATCGCTTTGTCGTGAATGCCTTGTTGGGTTTTGAGTTGGTTTTTCCGAGGTTGATCGAGTGTGTGTTGCTATTTATGCATGCCTGCAGGGTAAATCTTTCTGAAAGCCGTGTCCGCGGTTATGCACGACTTGGAGCACAGTTTCTCGATCATAGACAAGTATAACTAAAGTACCGCTTTTAATTTGACTAAGTGCTTGACTAGTAAATTGTGCAATACTCATGGAATGGTTAATAAAACTGCCAACGGATGGGTTGTTCGTCCGCTTTCTCGTTGGTAAGCGAGAAGGAGGATGGATCTATTAATTATACTATTATAACTGTTGTTACTAATTAACGGACATCCGTCTATCATTGGTTAGGCGGATGGTTAGCGAGTATCTATAGACTTGTTAGTTATTATCTTTTGCTGCAATTGCGTCACCCAGGTATATGTCCCCTTTAGAGGCATAAAGACTTGCTGAGTACCCCTAGGGTCTCACACGATAAATTGCTTGATTCAGATGGACAGGTGTACTCGCAAGATGGATACTGGGTGGAGGAGACAGACGATGTTGGCAACGATCACACGGTGTAGAGATTCCGGGAACGGGGATCCGTGAGATCTGTGGGCGGGTTGTGTTTATTTATGTGGCATCTTATGCCGATTTGCTTCTTATCCGTACTCGGATCTTGTTTTCCGCTTCCGCCTGATACTCTGATGTTTGATGTATGAGGAGCTATCCTAAAATATTATCTCTATCTAGGATATTTGGATCTTACCGTATGGCGTTGCAATATTTCTATTTCTTTTAGATGGAATGGCTCTGTGAACAGTTGTATGGTGGCTTGCATACATACTCACTTGTGTATGTAGTTGATCCCTTCGCCTGCCGATTACGCCGCTGGTTCTTGTCCCGATGTTCTGAAAGTGGTTAGGACGTCCGAAAGGTCTACCGTGAGTGTCCCCTGGCCCCACCGTACTATTTTAACCACTTTCGCTCATCCAGGCATGCAACTAAGAGCGTAATTCACCAAGGTAGTTACAACCTTTCCCTGATAAGAAACACAAGTCAAAGGAAGATGAACACTATAATAAGTTTTGTGAGTGGATGAAACCTTTATTCCTTCCAATTCCTTTGATTGATGCTATTAAATTGCCTTCTTATTCAAAGTATATGAAGGATATTGTCTCGAATAAAAGGAAGATCCCTAATGAAGAAATTTCTACTTTGCTTGCTAATTATTCCTTTAATGGTAAGGTTCCTAAGAAACTTAGAGACCCAAGGATTCCAACTATCCCTTTCTCTATTAAAAATAGTTATGTTAGAACTGGTTTGTGTGATTTGGGAGCTGGAGTTAGTGTTATGACTTTCTCTCTCGATAAGAGACTTCAACCTGAAAAACTGATACCAACTGATATATCTTTGCAAATGGCTGATAAATCTACCACTATTCCTGTTGGTATATGTGAGAATGTACCTGTTCAAGTGGTTCATAATTGCTTGATATCAACTGATTTTGTTGTGCTTGAAATGCCTGAAGATGATAATATGTCTATTATTCTTGGGAGACCTTTTCTTAATACTGCAGGAGCTGTTATTAATTGTAATCAAGGAAAGGTGACCTTTAATGTTAATGACAAGGAACATACTGTCTACTTCCCCAAGAAGATTGAAAGGACTTATGGTTTGAATTCAATTGAACATGTTGAGGGCATTCAAGTTGGAGAAAGATATTGTCCCATACAAAGAGGAAAAATTGAAACTATTATGATTGGGACCATTGCTATGAAGGTTGAGATAACATAATCATTACTGGACTACAAAGTTTTGTCTCATATGGAATTGTTTTGGTAACAGGACCTGATCAACCTTGTTAACAAAAGGATTTCATTGAACAAAACAATGTTTTCACCATGATTATCTCCGCTTACTTCTATTCTATCCATTTTAGTTTTTGCTTATGCCTAACTTAAAGGCGTTAAAAAAAGTACTTATTGGGAGATAACCCAAAAGTTTTAGATGAGTCTTGGAAGTTATTACTTCAGTAATAACCGCTCCTTATCCTTTTTATTCGCTTTTTGTGCCAAGAGTAACCTCTAATGAGAGAGCAGTGATGATTGGGAAAGTTGCTGCCCCGAAACAGATTTATGTGCTTCACCATAAAATTCGTGTAAAATCTCTGAACGTATTTTTGTGGCGTGAATTTTTGTGCTTCTGCCAAAGGTTGTTATCTAACTTTCGTTAGTTCAACACTTTTTGATTTGAGCAACATAAGGTCTTCAAAAAAAATCGTCTTTACCTACTGGTCTGTTTTGACAGATTTCTGCCATTTTCTACATTTGCTTCTTGTTGGTTCCCTTTTGAGTTCTTTTGGGGAATTGAGCTTTTTGAGGGAATTCCTACAGTAGCTTGTGTTTTAATGGAAGTTTTATTGGTGTAGGAACTGAACCTAAAGATTTATTTATCTTGAGTGCACTAATGTTGGTAATAAAGATTGTGTGAAGTTTTGTATGAAGGAAAAATTTTAGGTGTGTGGAAGGAATGAGTAATGAGATGAAGGATGCACTAAAGCTCAAGATTGGGGATGCCATGCGTGTCACCCCAGAAATATCCAAGAAGTACAAGCGTCAAAGCTTGGGGATGCCCAAGGCATCCCCCTCTTCATCCATAAAAATCCCAGGTTTCTTCCAAACGCTTCATTTTTATCGTTTCATGCATTGTTGTGTTGTTCTTGGAGCATCTTCTTTTTCATTTTCGTTTTGGTTTTTGTTTGCTTTGTTTGCTTAGTTTGCTGAATAAATTGGTTGGACCACCTCTTTCATACATTGGTGTTCAAATAGTTTGGTTTGGTTTGGAAAAGAGTAGGAAAGCTCATGCTTAAGTGGTAAAGAGAGCTTGTTTTTGACTGTGCCTATGCTTTTTCATGTCATGCTTGATATTGTTTTGGCTTTATGCTTAGTATTCTTTGTTGTAGCATGACTTGTTATAAACAATTGAGATTGCTTAATGTGCCTTGGATGAATCATGTGTTGTTTTAGCATATTAAAGCATAATATAGTGGTATTCTCCTTTGATGCTTTATCTGGGTTGACTTGGCGCATGCTCACACCGTGTTATGACTATATCAAGTCACCATAGCCTTTATGATCCTTTAGTTTTCAACTCGTAGTATCACTTTATGCTTTGATCAATGATGTTTTGTCGCTCTACATGATTATGGCCATTATTGCTCTCTTAGTTTGTCGCTCCCAGTCTTTTGCTAGCCTCCGCAACCAAGTATGAGTTCCACTCATGCATCCAACTCCTTAAACCAAGTTATTCGAAAGAGTCCACCATACCTACCTACTATCTTATGCTATTCCAAGTTTATTCATGCTTTTGTTTACCTTCCAAATTAAAGTTGTTATGAGAAAACTAGTGATTAAAGCTCTCACGAACTTGATGGCACACTTTACTTTTCTTGCCCTTGATAAACTTGAACCATTGTGTCATCTATGTTGTATATGCTCGCACTGATTTGTTGGGAATTAGCAGAAACATGTTGTCATGGGGAACGCTTTCAACATTGCACTTGGTACTTGTACCTAGTTGATATCATGCTCTTTTGTATATGGATGTCATCGGTGTGAAATCAAAGGGGAGCTTGTAAGTCCATGGAGTTATGTATATGTTTTAGAGAAACGCCTGGGTCGCTGGTCTAATCCATGCTGACATGGTGGAAACCTGCAGTGTAACCATAATGAGCTGTCTATGATGCATTCTTCTTATAAAAAAAGAGTCCTATATTGAGAAAAAGAGAGAAAAAGAAAAAAAAGAGATTATGAAAAGAGGAAAGAGAGAAAAATGCACCATATTCCCATGGTAAATAAGAAGATTGATGAGATGCTCGTTGTCTGCTTGCCTTGTCATTTTGATATGGGGATTCTTCCATATCATCGGGCAAGGGGTACCCCATTGGCGGTTCTCTATGATACACATGTACTTACGATGACAAGAACTTACCGGTGACTAAACTTGAGTAGCATGAGGAGCGGCCCTCGTATACAAGGGACATGAGATTTCCAACTTATACTTCGTCAAGCATGTACACCATAGTTTGTTCACTTTATCCTTAATCACTTCAAGATGCTTATGATACGGGCAATGAGAGCAGAAAGCTATAAGTACCATAATTTTTGGAAGATCTTTATGAAACTTGAATCTCTGCTTCCTTCTATGAAGCCCTTTCTTCCACCATTATATTGAGTCTCCACCTTCTACCTTTATGCACCTACTTTGAGAGCATAGTAGCCATTCTTAGTTCTATGTGCATTGTCCCAAGACTAGTTGATTGATGCATAACTTGATATTGCTTGTTTTAAACTATTTGTATCTAGTCACTCTTATGAACTTTGAAGGTGTCCTATGCATTAATATTTGCTACTCTATGAGGGACAAGCTGAATGCTACTATGCTATGTTTTCTTTATGTGAAACAAACAAACGTCTTGCAAAGCATTGTTATTCATGAATCTTCTGTATGTGCCTTTTCATGTTGCTTCATAGTTTCTCTGTCTTATTGCTAGAACTTCGTCTTTCATGTGATGATTGAAGTACTATGATCCCAGCTTTGAATGTTTTACAAATACTTTGATCAAGTCTTTGATGGTGCATGTCACCTCAAAAATTATTCTTTCTTTTTATCACTTGGGGATGTTCCATGCTTGGTTTTATCTACTTTCTTGTGTTTTGTCCACACTTTGGAGTACTTTTCATATGATTTCTTGGACTAACCTATTAACAAGAGCAATAGTGCCAGCTGCCTATTTTATGCTGTTTTTGGTTCCAGGAAAGTCAGAAAATGAATATTGTCGGAATTGGACGGGACAAAAGCCAAAGTGCCTATTTTTCCGGAAGACTCACGGAGACAGAATACGAGACGAAGGAGGGCCAGGGCCTGGCCACACCCCTAGGCGCGGGTACCCCCAGGTCGCGCCAGGGCATGGTCTGGCCTCCCCAGGCACCCCCTCGGTCTCCCTCTTCGCCTATAAGTTTCCTTCTGACCTAAAAACTCAAGGGGGTTCGACGTTTTTCCAGAAGGAGTTCCGCTCCACCGCCACTACCAGATTCCACGAAACAGCACCAGAAACTCCGTTCTGGCACCCTGCCGGGACGGAGAATTGGAGGAGATCATCGCCATCATCATCACCATCGCTCCTCCATCGACCATCCATGTTTCCCCCATCTATGAGTGAGTAATCCCCCGTTGTAGGCTATGGGGATGGTAGGGATTGGATGAGATTGTTCATGTAATGGCATCAGATTGTTAGGGCATGGTGCCTAGTATCTTTTATTAGTGCTTTATGACTTTGTTGCGACTTGTTGTGCTTAATGCTTGTCACTAGGGCCCGAGTGCCATGATTTCAGATCTGAACATGTTATTGATTGATTATGATAGTATTGTTTTTTGTCTTATCTACAAGTTGTTTACACACGTTGTTGTCCGGAACCAATGGCCCCGAAGTGACAGAAATCGGGATAACCGGAGGGAATGGCTTTGAATGTGAGGATCACATGTGTTCATGGAGTGTTAATGCTTTGCTCTGGTGCTCTATTAAAAGGAGCACCTTAATTGCGAGCAGTTCCCTTGAGGCCCCGCTGCAAACGGGCTGGCTGGACAAAAGATGTTGGGCAAGTTCTCATTGCGAGCACGTATGACTATATATGGAACACATGCCTAGGATTATTTAGTACTTGGATGCTGTATCTTATTTATGTGCAATTGCCCTATGTTCTGATTGCTATGTGAATTGTCTTGTCCATGCAACGCCCGTCCATCCATCCCTATGCCTATTGCACTCGAATCCTATTGTTTGCTGCTATTGTTACTGTTGTCTTTACTTTACTACTGCTGCTACTTTACTATTCCTACTACAAAATTGTTGCTACTGATAAACTGCTGCGAGCAAGATTGTTTCCAGGAGCAGCTGAATTGACAATTCAGTTGTTAAGGATTATAAATATTCTTTGGCTCCCCTTGTGTCGAATCAATAAATTGGGTTTCACTTCCCTCGAAAATACTGCGATACACCCCTATACTTGTGGGTCATCACACATCTAGTACCTTAGAGATTTCTGTCACTTCCCCAGATTACTAGAGCCATGAACCCACTATCGAGCATAAATACTCCCTCTTGGAGTTGCTAGCATCTACTCGTCCAAGATAGCTACTAACAACGGAGAGCATGCAAGATCACAAATAAGAAAGACATGATAGAATCAATAATCAATCTGAAATAGCATCTCAATATCCATCGGATCCCCGCAAACACAACATGTATGATTACAAGTAGATGATCTTGATCATGAACGAAGATCACAAGATCTAAACATGGTAGCACAAAGGATAAGAACCAACCATATAGCTACTACATGGACCCGTAGTCCAGGGATGAACTAATCACGCATCACACCGGAGGCAGGCATGGTGATGAAGAAGGCCTCCAGGGTGATCTCTCCCCTCCGATAGGGTGCCGAGAAGAGATTCAGATCCCTCCCGATCTAGGGATGGAGATGGCGGTGGCTACAGACTCGTTCGTGGAATTTTGATCCAGGTACTTAGGGTTTCTGTATCGGAGGCTTCTTAGAGGTGAAAGGGGAGGCCGAGGGGGTGCCCGAGGCGGCCGCCTAACCCCTAGGCACAGACCATGCCTGATCTCATGGCTAGGTGGTGTGGCCGGCCCCTGGCCCCTCTCCGTCTCATCTTGTGGCTCCGTTTTCCCCTCGGTGAAATATTGACTTTGGCTTTTGTCCCGTCCAATTCCGAGAATATTCATTTTTTGGCTTTTCTGGAACCAAAAACATCAGAAAACAGGGAACTAGCACCGTGGAATCTTGTTAATAGGTTAGTTCCAGAAAATGTATTAAAATACTCCAAAGTGTGTACAAAACATAAGAAAGTAGATATAAAACAAGCATGGAACATCAAAAATTATAGATACTTTTGCAATGTATCAGGGCCGAGGAAGCCGCAACATCAGCGCTCCTGTTTCCCACACACATGTATTTTGCAATGTATCAGGGCCGAGGAAGCCAATTGACGAGGGGTTAACTCATCAATGCCCATCGCAGATGGACTTAGGTTCGAGGAAGTGGGGAGAGCTGGAGGCATCGATCGACTAGCAAACAAGCACACAGGGGACACGAGGTTTACCCAGTTTAGGCCTCGCAGAGGACCCTACTCCTGCTTGTCTTCTCTTCGAATTATCGAGGAGTCAAAAATTACAGGGGTGCGCAGATGCAATCTGACGATGGTGTGGAAACTAGGGTCGCGGATATCCTCCTCGCCGCCCCCTCCTAGCCTTTATATAGATAGGCTGGGTCTTGGGATAGCAGGCCGACTCAGTTACATATTAGGGTTTCCCCTTTAAACTTCTATCTTGTATTTGTCATATTCTGCATGGAGTCAAAGTCTCCCAAGTCACCCGAATCTCGACTGGGCCTGAGCAGCATCGTGGGCTTCTTCTGGGTTGGACCATATATGCTGATCTCAAGTACCTATAGGATATGCCCATGTCACCAGGTATGATCAATTTCTTGAGAAATAGAAGTACAAGTTTGTGGGGCTAGACTTGGAGTACACCGGTGCAAAGAAGCGAAAAGATCCTCCACAAGAGATCGCCGTCGTGAAAATCGCCATACATGATAAGGTCCTCGCTTACCACTTCTGCAGGTATGTGACATTTAAATTTGAGATCACCACTTCTGCATCCCTTGTTCCCTTACATCCCTAAAACCCTCTAACCGCAGGAGTAAACCAACTGAGAAGCATTGTCCGGCTCTGGTCGAATTCTTGTGTAGGAAAGGGATAACTTTCACTAGCGTGGATATCACAAACGACACAACTATGTGTTCTCGTGTGTTGATAAAAATCCCACATGGGTACCACATTGACATCCAAAATCTATACAAGATCAAATGATACCCAGCGAAGGATGGCACGGGTGATCTGGCAACAGAAATCATCGATAGATCCTATGCAAAACTGAAGAAATTTAAGCCAAGAGACCATGACTACTAGGAGTGGAAGCCGATGAACTAGGTGCGCCTTGAGTATGAAGCCAAAGACGCCTACATGGCATACGAGTTGTAAAGTAAGCTCATTACCATGAAAGATGGGATGATTAAGACAGGGTTTTTCATGACAGAGTTATGCCCTGGTTGCAAGCTAGCCTAGGAGAAGAAGTGTGACGAGGACAGAAAGCGGTATCAGGACAAGCAGGGATCTTGGAACGGTGGCGACAGCAAGCGGTTGAGGGGGAAGCAAGTCAAGGATGATAATAAGTGGTAGTGATAAATTATGTGTTCGAACTAGATTAGTTTATAGTTTATTTTGTGTATGTAGTATATATTTTGGGATGTATATATTAGTTTGGGATCTAAGCGCTGGAAGAACTTGCATGCATGTATGTGTTTTCCTATATGATATACGTACAAAAGTGTGATGGGGTGTTGAGATAGGCATTATCTAGGCCCCTGGTGAGCATGGTCACTCACATATATCGATATGCACATGATCCAGCATCTTCTTGGGCTCAAACGTTGGTATTGCACCTAAAACTAACCAAAATAAATAAGGATAAAAATCTATTTTTCAACCCTCATTTGGATAAATAATCTAGGGGTAGATCGTTGATGTCTACGCACTTCTATTCTTGTAGATAGTTGTTGGGCCGCCAAGTGCAGAGGTTTGTAGGACAGCAGCAAGTTTTCCCTTAAGTGGATCACCCAAGGTTTATCAAACTCAGGGAGGAAGTTGTCAAAGGTATTCCCTCTCAAGAAACCCTGCAATCAAGATACAAGAAGTCTCTTGTGTCCCCAACACACCCAATACACTTGTCAGGTGTATAGGTGCACTAGTTCGGCGATGAGATAGTGAAATACAAGTGGTATGGATATAAGAAAACGGTGCTAGAAAATACTTTGATGGCGTGGAAGAGACTAAAGGCAAACTAAAATAAAGAAGGAAGCAAGCAAACATGTAACATATCTAGTAGCAAACGATGTTTTAATGCTTAGAAACAAGGCCTAGGGATCATACTTTCACTAGTGAACACTCTCATATAAATATATTCTCTTCATGATACTACTCTTAACTACTCTCCGGTTGGACACTCTAATCGATGGTAGGGATATAACAGCACACCTCAAAGTAAGTCTTTCCCATCTAGATAACCCCACACTGTCACCTTGAGTACTAGATGAGTCCAACAAACACCACAATTTCATAAAGACATCCAACTCCAAATATAACTCATAACAAGTATTTGTAATCTCTAGCCTAAGTGCCACCATGGTGTGCACGCTGTCACTTGCACACACATAGGGAGAGCAGAGATCTATTAAAGCACTTGAGTAGCAAGGTAGATCTACTTGATTACAAAGCTCACGATCACAATAATATCATGCATAGAGAGAGATATGAACACATAGCTACCGGTAGAACCCTTAGCCTCGAGAGAGAACTACTCCCTCCTCATCATGGGAATCAGCAATGGTGATGGAGATGGTGGTGGAGATCGATGGAGATGGCTCCGGGGGCACTTCCCTGTCCCAGCAGGGTGCCGGAACAGAGACTTTCTATCCCCCGAATATCCCCTTTAGTGGCAGCGGTGCTGCGGAACTTTTCATGGATTTCTGATTGACTCCTTAGGGTTTATGCATCGGGAGGCTTCTTATAGGCGAAGAGGTAAGGTCGGTGGAGTGCCAGGGGGCCCACACCACCTGGTGGTGCGGCCAGGGCTAGCCCGCGCCACCATATGGTGTGGCTACCCTGTGCCCCCCCCTCCGGCTCTCCTTCTGGCTCCGTGAGTCTTCCGGGAAAATAGTAACTTTGGCTTTTGTCCCGTCCAATTATGAGAATATTCATTTTCTGACTTCCTGGAACCAAAACAGCAGAAAACAGACAACTGGCACTGTGGCATCTTGTTAATAGGTTAGTCCAAGAAATCATATGAAAAGTACTCCAAAGTTGGAACAAAACACAAGAAAGTGGATAAAACCAAGCATGGAACATCAAAAATTATAGATACATTTGCAATGTGTCAACATTCCCAAGCTTAACTCATGCTCGTCCTCGAGTAGGTAAGTGATAAAAAGAAAGAATAATTTTTGAGGTGACATGCACCATCAAAGACTTGATCAAAGTATTTGTAAAACATTCAAAGCTGGGATCATAGTATTTCAATCATAACATGAAAGACAAAGTTCTAGCAATAAGCAAAGAAACTATGATGCAACATGAAAAGGCACAAACAAAAGATTCATGAATAACAATGCTTTGCAAGACGTTTGTTTGTTTCACATAAAGAAAACATAGCATAATAGTATTCAGCTTATCCCTCAATAGAGTAGCAAATATAAATGCATAGGACACCTTCAAAGTTCATAAGAGTAACTAGATACAATAGTTTAAAACAAGCAATATCAAGTTATCCATCAATCAACTAGTCTTGGGACAATGCACATAGAACTAAGAATGGCCACTATGCTCTCAAAGTAGGTGCATAAAGATAGAAGGTGGAGACTCAATATAATGGTGGAAGAAAGGCCTTTTTATAAAAGGAAGTAGGGATTCAATTCTCATGAAGACCTTCCAAAAATTATGGTACTTATAGCTTTCAGCTCTCATTGCCCCTATCATAAGCATCTTGAAGTGATTAAGGTTAAAGTGAACAAACTATGGTGTAGATGTTTGATGAAGTATAAGTCAGAAATCTCATGTCCCTTGTATACTCAAGTTTAGTCACCGGTAAGTTCTTGTCATTGTAAGTACATGTGTATCATAGAGAACCGTCAACGGGGTACCCCTTGCCCGATGATATGGCAGAATCCCCATATCAAAATGACAAGGCAAGCAGTCAACGAGCATCTCAGCAATCTTCTTATTTACCATGGGAATATGGTGCTTTTTTCTCTCCTTCCTCTTTTCATAATATCTCTTTTTTTTCTTTTCTCTTTTTTTCTCAATATAGGACTCTTTTTTTATAAGAAGAATGCTTCATAGACAGCTCATTATGGTTTTGCTGCAGGTTTCCACCATGTCAGCATGGATTAGACTAGCGGCCCAGGCGTTTCTCTAACACATATACATAACTCCATGGACTTACAAGCTCCCCTTTCATTTCACATCGACGACATCCATATACAAAAGAGCATGATATCAACTAGGTACAAGGTACCAAGTGCAATGTTGAAAGCGTTCCCCATGACAGCATGGTTCTGCTAATCCCCAACAAATAAGTGCAAGCATATAAAACATAGATGACACAATGGTTCAAGTTTATTAAGGGCAAGGAAAGTAAAGTGTGCCATCAAGTTCGAGAGAGCTTTAATCACTAGTTTTCACATAACAAGTTTAATTTGGAAGGTAAAAAAAAGCATGAATATACTTGGAATAGCATAAGCTAGTAGGTAGGTATGGTGGACTCTTTGGAATAACTTGGTTTAGGGAGTTGGATGCATGAGTGGAACTGATACTTTGTTGTGGAGGCTAGCAAAAGACTAGGAGCGACAAACTAAGAGAGCAATAATGGCCATAATCATGCAGAGCGACAAAACATCATTGATCAAAGCATAAAGTGATACTACAAGTTGAAAACTAAAGGATCATAAAGGCTATCGTGACTTGAGATAGTCATAACATGGTGTGAGCATGTGCAAAGTCAACCCAAATAAAGCATCAAAGGAGATTACCACTATACTATGCTTTAATATGCTAAAACAATGCATGATTCATCCAAGGCACATTAAGCAATCTCAATTGTTTATAATAAGTCATGCTATAGCAAAGAATACTAAGCATAAAGCCAAAACAATATCAAGCATGGCCTGACAAAGCATAGGCCACAGTCAAAAACGAGCTCCTTTTACCACAAAAGCATGAACTTTCCTACTCTTTTCCAAACCAAACCAAACTATTTGCAAACCAATGTATGAAAGAGGGGGTACAACCAATTTATTCAGAAAACTAAGCAAACAAAAGCAAATGAAAAACCAAAACGAAAACGAAAAGAAGACGCTCCAAGAAAAACACAACTGTGCATGAAATAATAAAAATGAAGCATTTGGAAGAAACCTAGAATTTTTATTGATGAAGAAGGGGATGCCTTGGGCATCCCCAAGCTTTGACGCTTGTACTTCTTAGATATTTCTTGGGGTGACATGCGTGGCATCCCCAAGCTTGAGCTTTAGTCCATCCTTCATCTCATTACTCATGCCTTCCATACACCTGAAATTTTCCTTCATACAAAACTTCACACAATCTCATTAGCAACATTAGTGCACTTAAGATAAATAAGTCTTAAGGTTCAGTTCCAACACCAAATAAACTTCCATTAGAACACTAGCTACTGTAGCACTTCCCTCAAAAAGATCAATTCGCCAAAAGAACTCAAAAAGGAACCAACAAGAAGCAAATGCAAATAATGGCAGAAATCTGTCAAAACAGACCAGTAGGTAAAGACGAATTTTTTCGAAGACCTACTGTTGCTCAAAACAAAAAGTGTTGAACTAACGAAAGTTAGATAACAACTTGGGGCAGAAGCACATAAATTCGCGCCTCAAAAAGACGTTCAGAGATTTTACACGATTTTTTACGGTGAAGCACAGAAATCTGTTTCAGGACAGCAACTTTCCGAATCATTACTTCTCTCTCATTAGAGGTTACTCTTGGCACAAAAAAGCAAATAAAATGGATAAGGAGCGGTTATTACTGAATTAATAACTTCCAAGACTCAACTAAAACTTTTGGGGTATCTCCCAATAAGTACTTTTCTTTAACGCCTTTAAGTTAGGCATGATAGTTTGAGAAGATGCTCACATAAGACATATGAATTGAAGTAAAAGAGAACATCAAGAAGAAAATTCAAAGCATATTTAAGTCTAACCCACTTCCTATGCATAGCAATCTTGTAAAGAAACAAGTCATGAAAGCACAAATCAACAAGCATAGGAAAGCAAAACTAGTGCAACTTCAAGATTTTCAACATAAAGAGGGGAAACTTAATATTGTTGAGATGCATAAAACCATTTTCCCCCTCTCATAATAACTTTCAGTAGCATCATGAATAAAAGTAACAATATAACTATCACAAGAAACATTCTTATCATGAGCCACATGCATATAATAACTATTACTCTCCATATAAGAATAGTCATTCTTATTAATTGTAGTGGGAGCAAAATCAACAAAATAGCTATCATTATTATTCTCATCAGCATAATCATCAAATATAGGAGGCATATTGTAATCATAATTAACTTTCTCCTCAATAGTAGGTGGACTCAAAATATCATACTCATCATTGTAATCATCATATATTGGAGGCATAGTATCATCAAAGTAAATTTTCTCCTCCATGCTAGGGGGACTAAAAAGATCATTCTCATCAAAACCAACTTCCCCAAGCTTAGACTTTTCCATAGCATTAGCAATAATGGTGTCCAAATAATTCATACTAACAACATTGCTACTAGCATGCAAATAAAGTTCCATAGGTTTTTTAATTTTCTCTTCAAACAATTCATGTCCTAACTCAATATAAATACTATAAAGCTCTCTAATGTTTTTGTTGTTTTCCATTAAGCCTAACTAGTGAAAACAAGAAACAAAAGGACAAAATTGCAGAATCTAAAGGAAATAACTTCGAGTACTCACACCAGAAAATAGGCGTTTGCCGTGGGAGGTTCTTCTTAATCCTCCGGTGTGAATACCTTTTACCTTTCCTCCCCGGCAACGGCGCCAGAAAATAGCTTGATGTCTACGCACTTCTATTCTTGTAGACAGTTGTTGGGCCTCCAAGTGTAGAGATTTGTAGGACAGCAGCAAGTTTTCCCTTAAGTGGATCACCCAAGGTTTATCGAACTTAGGGAGGAAGTGGTCAAAGGTATTCCCTCTCAAGCAACCCTGCAATCAAGATACAAGAAGTCTCTTGTGTCCCCAACACACCCAATACACTTATCAGGTGTAAAGGTGCACTAGTTCGGCGAAGAGATAGTGAAATACAAGTGGTATGGATATAAGAAAACGATGCTAGAAAATACTTTGATGGTGTGGAAGAGACTAAAGGCAAACTGAAATAAAGAAGGAAGCAAGCAAACATGTAACATATCTAGTAGCAAACGGTGTTTCAATGCTTAGAAACAAGGCCTAGGGATCATACTTTCACTAGTGAACACTCTCATATAAATATATTCTCTTCATGATACTACTCTTAACTACTCTCTGGTTGAACACTCTAATCGATGGTAGGGCTATAACAGCACACCTCAAAGTATGTCTTTCCCATCTAGATAACCCCACACTGTCACCTTGAGTACTAGATGAGCCCAACAAACACCACGATTTCAGAAAGACATCCAACTCCAAATATAACTCATAACAAGTATTTGTAATCTCTAGCCTAAGTGCCACCATGGTGTGCATGCTGTCACTTTCACACACATGGGGAGAGCAGAGATCTATTAAAGCACTTGAGTAGCAAGGTAGATCTACTTGATTACAAAGCTCATGATCACAATAAGATCATGCATAGAGAGAGAGATGAACACATAGCTACCGGTAGAACCCTTAGCCTCGAGAGAGAACTACTCCCTCCTCATCATGGGAATCAGCAATGGTGATGGAGATGGTGGTGGAGATCGATGGAGATGGCTCCGGGGGCACTTCCCCGTCCCATCAGGGTGCCGGAACAGAGACTTTCTGTCCCCCGAATCTCCCCTTCAGTGGCGGCGGTGCTGCGGAACTTTTCATGGATTTCTGATTAACTCCTTAGGGCTTATGCATCGGGAGGCTTCTTATAGGCGAAGAGGCAAACTCGGTGGAGTGCCAGGGGGCCCACACCACCTGGTCGCACGGCCAGGGCTAGAGATTGCATGTGTTCTTTTCCAAAACCAGAATGATATCTACATGCATGACCACACACACATACTCCGGTGGATTATTCTGTGATGCATGCAATTTCTGTCATACTAGTGCAACATGCAATGTGGAAGCTGTTTTCCTATGTGTTTTTGGTCTCTGTAACCATGGTTGAATTTGACACATGGATCCCCTAGAGTCATTGCATGATGTGTGTTCTTTTCCTATATATATCCACTAGAGTCATTGATCCACATGACTACATTCCATGTGCTCTTTTCCAAAACCACATGATATCTACATGCATGACCACACACATACTCCATTAGATTTTGTGATGCAACTTCTATCACACTGGTGCAACATGCAATATGTGTGGAAGTTGCTTTCCTATGTGTTTTTGGTCTCTGCGACCATGCATGGTTTTATTTGACATATGGATCCCCTAGAGACATTGCATGATGTGTGTTCTTTTCCTAAACCGGTACACACAGATATATATCCACTACTGTCGCTGATCCATCACATGACCACATTGCATATATGTACACTATTCTTTACCAGAACCACAATGATATGTATACATATGCATGACCACACACATGCATATAATCAAGTGGATTCTGTGTTGATGCACAACTTCTATCACACTAGTGGAACCATGAATGCAATGTGGAAGATCCTTTATTTAATTCCTCTGTGTTTTTGGTCTCTATGACTATGGATCTCTCCTAGAGTCATATTGCATGCATGTGTTCTTTTCCTAACCCACATTAATATGGCCACTACAGTCATTGATAGATCCACATGATGACCACATTGCATGTTTTCTTTTTCCAATAATACCACATTGATATCTACATGACCACACACACTTTGTAATGCAACTTCTATCACACTGGTGCAACATGCAATGTGTGGAAGCTGCTTTTCCTATGTGTTTGGTCTCTGTGACCATGGTTGTACACATGGAACCCCTAGAGTCATTGCATGTGTTCTCTTCCTAAACCACATTGATATCCACACTACTAGATGTCATTGATCCACACATAACCACATTGCATGTGTACTTTTCCAAAACCACATTGATATATCTACATGAGCACACACACTAGTGGATTCTGTGATGCAAATTCAGTCACACACACACACTGGTGCAACATGCAATATGTGGAAGCTATTTTCCTATGTGTTTTTTGGACTCTGTGAGACCATGCATGGTTTGACACATGGATCCCCTAACTGCTAGAATCATTAATTAATTACATGTGTGCGTTATCTTCCTAAAAACCACACTCATATCCACTAGAGTCATTGATCACATGACTACATTGCATGTGCTCTTTTCCAAAACCACATGGTTTCTACATGCATGACCTCACACATACTCTAGTGGATTTTGTGATGCAACTTCTGTTGGGTCCGCAGCATAGAAAACAAAAAAATTCCTACGGTGTGAACTACACGCCAAGATCTATCTACTAGGTACAAAGCAATGGGTGGACATACATCGAACGAGAACTTACCCTCGTAGACAACGAGCTTTGTTAACAAGTAGGAACTCATGGTTGATGTAGTCGTACACTTGCTGATCTCAAGATCGTGATGAAGTCCAGCAGGTCCGGCTCCAGCGCGTCCATCAGATCCAGCTCTAGCACCACCAAGTCCAGCACCGCAAAGCAGCGGTGCATCCGTGATCGCACACATGTCCGGTACCCCGACAACCTCCGTCGCTCGCTCCCGCAAAGCAGCGGAAGCAGCAACTCCTTTCCAGATAAAGCCACCGGGAACATGTATGTCGCTAATCCGAGACCATGGGGAAATATTACTAGAGGGGGAGAGAGATCCTTCACAAGGAGGTGTGTGAGAGAAGTGAGGAGGGGGTGGCCTTTTATAGGAAGAGGGGAAGGTACCCCTCCTTCATGGCCAGCGGATGGGGGAGGTGACCCTTCACCTCCGCCATTCATGTGGTGGTAACCCCTCCATATTAAAATGCCCCTTCACATTCTCTTTTAAAGTCTCCACTTTAAATGCATTAAATTTCTCCAAATTTAATGCTCTCTCATTTAATAAAATTCTTTAATTATTTTTATTCAGAATTTTGTTAATTACTTTAATTAACAAACATTCACATAAAACCCCCTGCAACATTTCAATATTACATGCAGAACCAATTTCAGCAATTTCACCCAAAACAGTTTCGGTGTCTATTGAAATAATTCCAGCGCTTTCTTAAATCTTTATCTGAAACATATTTGCTCCAAATGGTGTCCGTATCCCTTAAGTGTGTCACCCTACGGTTCGCGAATAATGCAGACATGATCGAGACCCCTCTCAGATCAATAATCAGAAGCGGGACCTGGAGATCCATACTGACTCCTACACATTCAACAATGACTTCTGTGATCGTGAGAACCTTTAATGCTAGTAACTAAATCCCTTTGTCCCGGATATATTACATGTCCGAGATTCGATCATTGGTATCTCCATACCTAGTTTGATCTCGTTACCAACATGTACTCTTTTCTCGTTCCCATGATATAACATTCTAGTGATCACATAACTTGCTTGCAAGCTATTTCAATGTGATATCACCGAGAGGGCCCAGAGTATATCTATCCGTCATCGGGATGGAAAAATCCCACTCTTGATCCATGAGCCTCAACATAACACCTTCGTAGCACTGAACCCACCTTTATAGTCACCCTGTTACGGTGTGACGTTTGTTGTTATCAAGATACTCTTCCGGTGTTAGCAATTAACATGATCTCATGGTCTAAGGATAAAGATTACTTCGTATGATATTATAGCAATATAAACATAATGACTTTGATCATAATGCTATACTTCGGATGAATGTTCATCACATCATTCCACCAATGGTGTGACCTTGTTATTAACAACATCCAATGTCCATGATCAGGAAACCTTGATCATCTTGTTAATCAACAAGCTAGTCTATAAGAGAGGCATAACTAGGAACCCCTTTTGTTTATTAAACACACATGTATTGATGTTTCCGATCAATACAATTCTAGCATGTAAAATAAACATTTATCATAAACATGGAGTAAGATAATAACCACTTTATTATTGCCTCTCGGGCACATTCCCTTCAACTTCTATCACACTGGTGCAACATGCAATATGTGTGGAAGTTGCTTTCCTATGTGTTTTTGGTCTATGTAACCATGCATGGTTTAATTTGACACATGGATCCCCTAGAGACATTGCATGATGTGTGTTCTTTTCCTAAACCAGTACACGCTGATATATATCCACTAGAGTCACTGATCCATCATATGACCACATTGCATATATGTACACTGTTCTTTTCCAAAACCACAATGATATCTCTACATATGCATGACCACACACATGCATATACTGAAGTGGATTATGTGATGTTGCACAACTTCTGTCACACTGGTGCAACCATGCATGCAATGTGGAAGCTCCTTTATTTAATTCCTATGTGTTTTTGGTCTCTATGACCATGGATCTCTCCTAGAGTCATATTGCATGCATGTGTTCTTTTCCCAACCCACATTGATATGGCCACCAGAGTAATTGATAGATACACATGATGACCACATTGATATCTACATGACCACACACACTTTGTGATGCAACTTCTATCATACTGGTGCAACATGCAATGTGTGGAAGTTGCTTTTCCTATGTGGTTGGTCTTTGTGACCATGGTTGTACACATGGAACCCCTAGAGTCATTGCATGCGTTCTTTTCCTAAACCAAATTGATATCCACATTACTAGATGTCACTGATCCACACATGACCACATTAGATGTGTTCTTTTCCAAAACCACATTGATATATTTACATGACCACACACACTAGTGGATTCTGTGATGCAACTTCTGTCACACAGACACACACACACTGGTGCAACATGCAATATATGGAAGATGCTTTCTTCTGTGTTTTTGGTTCTCGGTGAGACCATGCATGGTTCGACACATGGATCCCCTAGCTGCTAGAGTCATTATTAATTGCATGTGTATGTTCTCTTCCGAAAAAGCACATTGATATCCACTAGAGTCATTGATCCACATGACTACATTGCATGTGCTATTTTCCAAAACCACATGATATCTACATGCATGACCACACACATAGTCTAGTGGATTCTGCGATGCAACTTCTGTCACACTGGTGCAACATGCAATATGTGTGGAAGTTGCTTTCCTGTGTGTTTTTGGTCTCTGTGACCATGCATGGTCTAATTTGACACATGGAACCCCTAGAGACATTGCATGATGTGTGTTCTTTTCCTAAACCAGTACACGCTGATATATATCCACTAGAGTCACTGATCCACATGACCACATTGCATATATGTACACTGTTCTTTTCCAAAACCACAATGATATCTCTACATATGCATGACCATAGACATGCATATACTCAAGTGGATTCTGTGATTATGCACAACTTGTGTCACACTGGTGCAACGACCATGCATGTAATGTGGAAGCTCCTTTATTTAATTCCTATGTGTTTTTTGTCTCTATGACCATGGATCTCTCCTAGAGTCATATTGCATGCAAGTTTTCTTTTCCTAACCCACATTGATATGGTCACTAGAGTCATTGATAGATCCACATGATGACCACATTGCATGTGTTCTTTTCCAATAATATACCACATTCATATCTACATGACCACACAAACTCCAGTGGATTATGTGATGCAACTTTTGTCACACTGGTGCAACATGCAATGTGGAAGCTGATTTCCTAGCTATATATGTGTTTTTGGTCTTTGTGGCCATAATTTGACACATGGATCCCCTAGAGTCATTGTATGATGTGTTCTTTTCCTAAACCACATTGATATATATCCACTAGTCATTGATCCACATGACCACATTGCATGTGTTCTTTTCCAAAACCACTACATATGCATGATGACCACACACACATACTCTAGTGGATTTTGGGATGCAACTTTTGTCACACACTGGTGCAACATGCAATGTGGAAGCTAACTTTCTTATGTGTTTTTGTCTCTATGACCATAGTTTTTGACACATGGAACCCCTAGATACATTGCATGTGTTCTTTTCCTAAACCACATTGATATATATCTACATGATTCTGTGATGCAACTTCTATCACACATTGGCTGTGTAACATGGAAGCTGGTTATTTATTTCCTATATGATGTTTAATTTTGGTCTGACACACATGGATCCCCCTAGATTCATGCATGTGTTCTCTAACCATAATGATATATCCACTACTAGTCATTCACATGACCACATTGCATGTGTTCTTTTCCAAAACCACATTGATATCTACATGTGACCACACATATATAGCTAGGGATTCTGTGATAATGCATGCAACTTCTGTCACACTGGTGGTGCAACACATGGATGTGCAAGCTGCTTTTCCTATGTATTTTGATCTCTGTGATGCATCTTCTTGGGCTCAAACTTTGATAGATACCATATTTGTTGCTACGACCTAAAACTAACCAAAATAAGGATAAAAGTCAAGCGTTCAACCCTAATCTGGAGAAATCCATTGTTCAAAACTGCATTTTGAATTTTATCTAAATTTGAATATATTATCCAAAATACGTTACCTCTCTTGAGATCATTATACAAGCCAGAATATAAACTAGTAGTCCACACTATTGCTTTTTTTCAAGATTTATTCATCAATAATTTATAGTTTTCTTCACCAGGCTCTTTTAGTGTAGACTTTCTAAAATATGGTTACTTTATTTGAACCCTCCATCATGCATCCGATGGTCAGGACATCAACCCCAAATTTTCAGGTTAGGTCCTCCCGCCACATGAAATTTGGCGCCAGCGCAGGTGAAAAAAATTTCTCGAGCTACAATTACCTTTGAGCCCACCCGCACAGTGCCACCCAAGCATTCGCAGAAAGGTCATTTACGTAATCTATTCGAAACCCTTTTTATCACCTCGACAAAATGAGACTGATCCAAATTTCCCCGTCGCCCTCGACACCGTCATCCCCGCCGTCCTCCCCTTTTCCCCTTGCCCTCCCCGCCATCCTCTCCCTTTTCCCCTCGCTGCTGTTCGTCCCTTCGCCCTCTACCTTTAATCCCCTCGTCTCGTTCCGTCCTTCCAGTAGTAACCTCTCTGTCACCCTAGCACAAACCCTAGCCCCTCCTCACCATCCCGGTCTTCCACCATGTCTGTCGACCTCGCCGGTCGTCCACCTTGCCAACAGCCAGCTTACCTTGTCTACCACCTCACTATACACTTCACCAGCAAAGTCAGCCATCTTGCCGTCCACCTTGTCGTCCATCTCGCCGTCTAGCTCGCTGATGGCTCAAGATATGTAGAGCTCGTTGGGAACACCAAGAGGAAGGTATGATGAGCACAGCAGCAAGTTTCCCTCGGTTATGAAACCAAGGTTCTTGAACCAGTAGGAGTAAGGAAACAACCCCAAGGTGTTGCTAGCAACTTGGAATCCTGCACAACACAACCACAGAACTTTGCCCCAACTTACAGTGAGGTTGTCAATCTCACTGGTTTTGCTGAAAACAATGGATTAAACGTATAGTGTGGAAGATAGTAATTGCTTGCAGAAAGTAAACAGTAAACGGTAAACAGTAGATGGTATATCAATGGTAAAGGAATGGCTTGGGGTCCACAGTTCACTAGAGGTATTTCTCCTTAAGATAAATAGCATGTTGGGTGAACAAATTACAGCGGGGCAATTGACAGATTGAGAAAGCATAACAATTCATATACTAGACATCTTGACTCCTATGAGATTTGATTGGGCATTACAACATAATACATAGACCGTAATCCAACTGCATCTATGACTAATAATCCACCTTCAGGTTATCGTCTGAACCCCTTCGAGTATTAAGTTGCAAGCAAAAGATAATTGCATTAAGAAAAGTGTGTAAAGTAAACAATACAATTGCCCCATGGACAAAGGATTGTTGTTTTCTCCCTAGTAGCAACAGCACATCTACAACCTTAGAGATTTCGGTCACTTCCCTAGATTACTAGAGGCATGAACCTATTATCGAGCATAAATACTCCATCTTGGAGTTGCAAGCATCTACTTGGCCAAGATAGCTACTAACAACGGAGAGCATGCAAGATCACAAATAACATAGACATGATAGAATCAATAATCAATATGACATAGTATCTCAATATCCATCGGATCCGCGCAAACACAACATATAGGATTACAAATAGATGATCTTGATCATTGACGGATCTCACAAGATCTAAACATGATAGCACAAAGGAGGAGAACCAACCATCTAGCTACTGTATGGACCCATAGTCCAAGGGTGAACTACTCACGCATCACTCTGGAGGCTGGCATGGTGATGAAGAAGGCCTCCGGGATGATCTCTCCCCTTCGGCAGGGTGCCAGGAAGAGCTTCGGATCCCCCTGATCTAGGAATGGAGATGATGGCGGCTACAGGCTCTTTCGTGGCTTTTTGATCAGGTCCTTAGGGTTTCTGCATCGGGGTACTTTTATAGGCGAAGGGGTAAGGTCGGTGGCCACCCGAGGGACCCACACCATAGAGCGGCGCACCTAGGGGTGGCCACGCCAGCCCTAGGTATGGACGCATCGTGGCCCCACTTCGGCTGCCCTCCAGACTCCGTGTTCCTTCTGGTAAAATATTGACTTTGGCTTTTGTCCTATCCGTTTCCGAGAATATTTACCTTACTAGCTTTTCTGAAACAAAAACAGCAGAAAACAGGCAACTAGCACTATGGCATCTTATTAATAGGTTAGTTCTAGAAAATGTATGAAAATACCTCAAAGTGTAAACAAAACATAAGAAAGTTGATATAAAACAAGCATGGAGCATCAAAAATTATAGATACGTTTATGACGTATCAAGCAATCCCAAGCTTAACTCCTGCTCATCCTCGAGTAGGTAAGTGATAAAAAGAATAATTTTTGAGGTGACATGCACCATCACAATCTTGATCAATTGTATTTGTATAGCATTGATAACTGGGATCAAAGTACTCTAAACATGAACATGAAAGATAGAGTTCTAACAATAAGACATAGCAACTATGTTGTAACATGAAAAGGTACAAACAAGAGATCATGAATAACAATGCATTGAAAGACGTTTGTTTGTTTCACATATAGAAAACATAATAAGAGTGGTATTCATCTTGTTTGTTTCACATATAGAAAACATAAATGCATAGGACACCTTCAAAGTTCATAAGGGTGACTATATACAAATAACTTAAGAACAAGCAATATCAAAGTTATGCATCAATCAACAAGTTTTGGGACAATGCACATTAAACTAAGAATGACCACTATGCTCTCTCAATTGGTGCATAAAGATAGAAGATGGAGACTCAACATAAAAGTAAAAAGAAAGGCCCTTCACAGAGGGAAGCAGGGATTTCAAGTTTCATAAAGAGTTTCCAAAAATTATGGTACTTATTAGCTTTCATCTCTCATTGTCCCTATCATAATCATCTTGAGGGGATTAAGGTTAAAGTGACACAAATATGACGATATGCTTGACAAGTTATAAGTTGAAAATCTCATGCCCCTTGCTTATGAGTACCGAACCTCATGCTAACTTTAGTCACAAGTAAGTTCTTGTCATTGTAAGTACATGTGTATCATGGAGAACCGCCAACGGGGTACCCCTTGCCCCATGACACAGGAGATTTCCCATATCAAAATGACAAGGAAATAGACAATGAGCATCTCAGCGATATTTTTATTTGCTATTTGCATAGGTTTTTATTGAGGATGCTTCACGGAATGCTCACTATGGTTATGCTGCAAGTTTCCACCATGATTAGGCATGGCTTAGGCTAGCCGCACAGGCGTTTCTCTAACACACATACAAACTCCATGATCTTACAAGCTCCCCTTTTATTTCACACCGCCGGGATCCATAAACAAAAGAACATGATATCACTTGAATAATTAGTGCAATGTTGAAAGCGTTCCCCATGGTAACATGGTTCTGCTAATTCACAACTTATAAAGTGCAAGCATATAAGCAATATAAATGGACACAATGGTTCAAGTTTATTAAGTGCAAGAAAATAAAGTGTGCCATCAGGTTCGTGAGAGCTTTAATCACTAATTTTCACACAACAAGTTTAATTTGGAAGATAGATAAAAACATGAATATACTTGGAATGGTGTAATACACCATGCATAGGAATTTATAGTGGACTCTTTGGAATAACTTGGTTTTCTTGGAGGTTGGATGCATGAGTGGAACTCATACTTGGTACAGGTGGAGGCTAGCAAAAGACTAGGAGTGACCAACTAAGAGAGCAATAATGACCATAACAATGCAAAGCGACAAAACATTATTAATTAAAGCATAAAGTGATATTACAAGTCAAAAACTAAATGATCATAGAGGCTAAGGTGACTGATTCATAGTCTTAACATGGAGTAAGCATGTGCCAAGTCAACCCAAATAAAGCATCAAAGGAGACTACCACAATATTATGCTTTTGTATGCTAAAACAACACATGATTCTTTCAAGGCACATTAAGCAATCTCAATTGTTTGGAAGTCATGCTACAGCAATAATCACTAAGCATAAATTCAAAGCAACATCAAACATGACATGATAAAGTCTAGGCCACAGTCAAAACAAGCTCCTTTTGTACCACTTATAAGCATGAAGCTTCCTACTCTTTTCCAACACCAATCAACTTATTTGAAACAACATATGAATGCGGTGGTCCAACCAATTTATTTAAGCAAACAAAACAAAAGAAAACTAAAAGAAAAAACAAAGACGCTCCAAGAACAACACAATTGTGCATGAAACAATAAAAATGAAGTGTTTTGAAAGAAAAACCTAAGATTTTTATTGATGAAGAAGGGGATGCCTTGGGCATCCCCAAGCTTTAACGCTTGTACCTCTTGAATATTTCTTGGGGTGACACGGGTGGCATCCCCAAGCTTGAGATTTTGTCCATACTTCATCTCATCACATTATTCTTCCCTACACTTGAATATTTTCTTCATACAAAACTTCACACAATCTCCATTAGCAACATTAGTGTATTCAAGATAATAAGTCTTTGGGTTTAGTTTCAACACAAGTAAAACTTCCATTAAAACACAAGCTACTGTAGCAATTCCTTCTAAAAGGCCAAGTGATCAAAGAGAACTCACAGAAAAAGGAATTAAGAGGCAAATGCAAATAACGGCAGAAATCTGTCAAAACAGACCAGTAGGTAAAAACCGATTTTTTCGAAGACCTTATGTGCTCAAATCGAAAAGTGCTAAAGTAAAGAAAGTTAGATAATAACCTGAGGCATAAGCACAGAAAATGAAAGCTCAATCTGACGTAAAGTGATTTTTCACGAATTTTTATAGTGAGGCACAAAAATCTGTTTCGGGACAACAACTTTCCCAAGTCTTACTTCTCTCTCATTAGAGGTTATTCTTGGCACAAAAACCACACAAAAAGGATAAGGAGAGGTTATTATTGAGACAATAACTTCTAAGACTCAACAAAATAAAAACTTACTGAAAGTAAAAATAATTTGGGTTATCTCCTAATAGTGCTTTTCTTTAACGCCTTTGAGCTAGGATCAGTAATTTGAGAAGATGATCACATAATAAATATGAATCGAAGCAAAAGTGAGCATCAAGGAGAAAATATGACACACATTTAAGTGTAACCCACTTCCTATGCATAGGAATCTTGTAAGAAAATAAATCAAAGAAGCACATAGTAACAAGAATGGGTAGATAAAACAAGAGCAACTTTGGAACTTTCAATATAAAGCGAGGTTTTTTAGTAACATGAGAATTCCAACTACCATATTTTCCTCTCTCATAATGATTTTCAGTAGCATCATGAACAAATTCAACAATATAAATATCAAACTCATCCTCCTTTGGTAAGCATGGAGTGCGATCAAATAAGGTATTAGTTAAAGAGTTACTCTTATTGGGTGGTAGACATGGGTAACTGCTCCATTCTTCCTCCTCTTGATCATCACTCTCCGCCTCTTTTTCATCCAATGAGCTTCTAGTTTTAGCAATTTCTTCTTCCATAGGCTCCTGCAAGGCATTAGTCTCTTCCGTTGGTGGAGAGCATCTATTAAGATATTTAAGAATATAGCCATTTTCTTCCTTGTAATTATCAAAGGAAAATTTAAGTATATTATAAAACTCATATTTATAAGGTGCATCATTAGTATTTTCAAGCAAATAAGCAAGTTCGAATGCACCCTTCCAAGCAATAAATTCTTCAATTTGTTCCACATCATAAAAGTCATAATTTCCCTTAACATAAGAAGATATGGTAACATTATCATTATACTCACATTGAAAAGGGAGGTGTTTATACCTCCTATAACAACAGATTTATCAAAGCAATAAGTAACATTATAAGTAGAGCACATGTTTCTAGCAATGGTATACAATTTATTAATTTTCTCCCATAAGTGTTTCCCTTTTTGTGACAAGCGATGTTCCTCATAATATTTTTGTTCTTCCGTGAACCCACCTTGCCAATAAGATCTAGTTTCAAAGAAACCAACCATTAATAGAAAGCATGATCAAGCAAGACAATAATAGACCAACAAAAATAACAACTATAGTAGGAACTAATTTTTTTTGTATTTTTGATAAAAAGAAGCAAACAAGTACAACTATTTTTTTGTGTTTTTGATAAAAAGAACCAAGCAAAACAAAGCAAAATAAACTAAGCAAAACAAAAACAAAGTAAAGAGATAGGTTGTGAGAGACTACCCTTGCAAGAATCTTATTTCTCCCTAAAAAGTGATTGACGAGGAGGAAGAGATTGAAGCTGTCCTTAACTCCCTGGCAACAACACCAGAAAAGTGCTTCATGGCTCAAGATATGTAGAGCTCGTTGGACACCCCAAGAGGAAGGTATGATGAGCACAGCTGCAAGTTTCCCTCAGTTATGAAACCAAGGTTATCGAACCAGTAGGAGTAAGGAAACAACCCCAAGGTGTTGCTAGCAACTTAGAATCCTGCACAACACAACCACAGAACTTTGACCCAACTTACAGTGAGGTTGTCAATCTCACTTATTTTGCTGAAAACAAAGGATTAAACGTATAGTGTGGAAGATAGTAATTTCTTGTAGAAAGTAAACAGTAAACGGTAAACAGTAGATGGTATATCAATGGTAAAGGAATGAACTGGGGTCCATAGTTCACTAGAGGTGTTTCTCCTTAATATAAATAGCATGTTGGTGAACAAATTACAGCGGGGCAATTGACAGACTGATAAAGCATGACAATGCATATACAAGACATCTCGACTCCTACGAGATTTGATTGGGCATTACAACATAATACATAGACCATAATTCAACTGCATCTATGACTAATAATCCAAATTTAGGTTATCGTCCGAACCCATTCCAGTATTAAGTTGCAAGCAACAGATAATTGCATTAAGCCAAGTGTGTAAAGTAAACAATACAATTGCCCCATGGACAAAGGAATGTAGTTTTCTCCCTAGTAGCAACAGCACATCTACAACCTTAGAGATTTCTGTCACTTCCCTAGATTACTAGAGACATGAACCTACTATCTAGCATAAATACTCCCTCTTGGAGTTGCAAGCATCTACTTGGCCAAGATAGCTACTAAGAACGGAGAGCATGCAAGATCACAAATAACATAGACATGATAGAATCAATAATCAATCTGACATAGTATCTCAATATCCATCGGATCCCCGCAAACACAACATATAGGATTACAAATAGATGATCTTGATCATGAACGGAGCTCACAAGATCTAAACATGCTAGCACAAAGGAGGAGACGAACCATCTAGCTACTGTATGGCCCCATAGTCCAAGGGTGAACTAATCACGCATCACTCCGGAGTATGGCATGGTGATGAAGAAGGCCTCTGGGATGATCTCTCCCCTCTGGTAGGGTGCCAGGAAGAGCTCGGATCCCCCCGATATAGGGATGGAGATGGCGGCGGCTATAGACTCTTTCGTTGATTTTTCATCGGGTCCTTAGGGTTTCTGCGTCGGGGTACTTTTATAGGCGAAGGGGCAAGGTCAGTGGCCGCCCGAGGGGCCCACACCACAGGGCGGCACGCCTAGGGGTGGTCGCGCCATCCCTAGGTGTGGCCGCCTCGTGGCCCCACTTCGGCTGCCCTCGGACTCCGTATTCCTTCTAGTAAAATATTGACTTTGGCTTTTGTCCCGTCCAATTCTAAGAATATTTCCTTACTAGCTTTTCTGAGACCAAAAACAGCAGAAAACCTGCAACTGTCACTGTGGCATCTTGTTAGTAGGTTAGTTCCATAAAATGTATAAAAATACCTCAAAGTGTAAGCAAAACATAAGAAAGTTGATATAAAACAAGCATGGAGCATCAAAAATTATAGATACGTTTATGCACTCGTCGTCCACCTCGCCGTCCACCTCACTGACAAGGCCCGTCACCACACTGATAAGGCCCGTCCACCTCATCGCCCACCTTGTCGACAAGGTCTGCTACCTCACTGTCCAGCTCGATGCCACGTGCCTCGAGTCACTACAAGGAACGAGGTATGAAAAAGGCCCTACAGCCTGCAGGCAAGGAAACACGCTCATCCTTGATGCTCATTTTTTTACTTTGCCTAAGAAATGTTGGTCATTATCTTTTTCATGCCACCAATTTACCTATTTTTTTGCAGTTATTCTGTCTTATTTGTTCTGCCTGTGAAATTGCTTGTGATTTTACAAGTGTTGTGATCAAGTTTGTATATCTTGTCTGTTGCATTAGTTTGACTGCTTCATGACATGTTTGATGATCAGAGTATAAATTGTTCATAGTAGTCTGTTTTACATGATGATTACTATTGAACAATCAACATCATATGTCATGACTTGTTTAATTACCTATTTTAAATGCATGAAAGATGCTTATCCTTCTGATTTTAATTGTCCTGCCCTACTTATTAGTGCAACCAGCCAACCAACTGGTAAGTGAGATTCAGAGTATTCGACTTATGATCAGTTTACATACAGATAAAGTTTGCATTATCTTGGTTGTTCCATTACTTTGGCTGCTTCATCCTATGTCTTTTGATCAGAGTATAAATTGCTCATAGTGGACTCTATTACATGATGATTACTATAGAACAATCAGCACCATAAGTTATATTTTGTTTATTTGCAGGATAGTTGCTTATCCTGCTTATGTTTTATTGTGATTATCCTCTTTAGCTGCATGTATACTATTTTGGCTTATGATCTATTTGTGTGTGATAAAGGTTACATTATCTTGCTTTTTTGCATTAGTTTGGCTGCTTCATCATAGGCCTTATGATCATTGTAGAAATTGATCATAGTGAGCTTTCAAATGATGAGTCCTATAGAACAATCAGTACAATAGGTTATGTTTCCTGTTTAATTGCACTATTGATGCTTATCCTTCTTATGTTTTATTGTCCCACTATGCTTATTACTACAACCAATTGGTGAATTGTCCAGCTTGTTCATCGTCTTGTCTCTTGCTTTTCTTTGGCTGCTTCATCATTAGTCTTGTGATATGAGATAGTAGAAGTTCCTCATACTGGACTGTTGTACATTATGATTAGTATAGAACAATCAATACCATAGGACATAGGTTTTGTAGCTTACTTAAGAGTTGTTTATTCATGGTAGAATCACAATTGCATCACATGGAAGAAAGACGGCTAGAAAACATCACGAGAAACAATGCATGGATGCAAAAAAATGGGTCTTAGGCCCCTTGTTTATGCATCTCTCACTGAATTCTCCCCTAAAAAGCAAGGATGAAGGCTCTGGATCTGACTATTGTCCTGAAGAGGAGGGAGAGGATGAGTTGGAGGTAGTCCCCTTAGTTACCTACTCATCTTTTGTGTAATTATTTGCATACTTAATTTTCCATATATGTTGTGCTTTTTTTATTATCCCGAATTGACTACCTTTGAATTGTATAGACTGAAAAAAGGAAATATAAGAAGAAACATGTCGGTCGATCAGCTACTCGGAAGCATGTCTTGGCTAGCATGGCTGCCTCGACAGGAAGTACGAGACATACCAGGTCCAAGGGGAATCCGCTAGAAGTACTTCCACCTCCAAGTTCTCCATGATGCCCACCAAGACCGCCAAGTGTTGTGACCTCTTCGTAGGAAACTCAGAGTCCTGCAGATCCTGATGCTCAAGGAGAGAAGGTAGCAACCCAAATCGAGATGGAATCACTCCATGGAAGGAAGACAACTGACTAGGACGAGCAGACAGCTTCCCTAGGCAAGCAACCAACTCCCCAAGGAAAGCACATTATATTGTTTGAATGGTACTTATTATATGGTAGAACACTAACTCCACATTATATATTTGTAGATGATTTTGGCCATCATCCTTCTGAAGACACTATTAAACATGATGATCCTAAAATTGTCTTGAGGGAAAAATCATGGGGAAGCAGCGTGAGAACATGTCCAAAGGAGGAAAGCTTCCATTTGCCATTCCTCTAGGAAGAACTATTGCTTCCAAGTTTGACACCGAGTGTGCAAAAACAGTCAGGACTGGTATGCCTATCTTCTCTCACTGGAAAGAGTACAAGGAGAGGCCGGATGTCAGAGCAGAGTTCTACGATAGAGTTTCTGTATGTTCTATGACTCAACTGCTCTTTTCTTCTCATTATTGTTCAAGAAGAGGCTGATGCACGATGTTTTATTTCAGCAAAAGTTTGTCATGGATGCATCACACCTAGATGTGTAGGTTGCTTGCAACCAATAGTTAATGAGGCACACAAGAATTCAAAGGCATCTCCTGAAGAAGCAGTTTTTTGACCCCCCTCTCACTGAATGAAGTAACAAGGATATCTCATGTTGAACACATGAACAATGCAGATTGGTGCAAGCTTGTTGATTCTTAGACTGACCCCAGGAACTAGGTCAAGTCTTGTCTACTCAACTTCCCCCTATTTGTGTTTAACCAGGAGTGCCTCTTATACTCTATGCTCTCTCTTTGTGTAGGCCCGTTGTCTAATAAAAAGGCAAACAAGAAATAGACAACCTTATCGCAGTGACTTGTTTTTCTATGACAGCCGGGGCTTCTCCAATCATAGTGTGAAAAAAGCAATAGTAAGCCCTCCAGAATACTTTTATTCTTTCTCATCTTCCAAAATTTCAATGCCATATTTGTCTCTGAAATGAGTATGATCAACTTGTAATTTGCTGGCTATTTTTCTAATGTTTGATTCTATTCCTAAAACTCAATAGGCAACCATGGAAAGCAAGATGGAGCCTAATGCTACAGAAGATATCACTGAGGGTGAGAAACTTCCTTCCACCGATGTGGTGTACTATGCGCTATCGCAGGACATTAGCATCCATTCTTCAAGACCAACCAAGACTCTCCTTGAAGCGCAACTCGTGGCTCAGAGAGCAGGGAATGCGATACTGCGCAGTGCCATTGTGGGGTTGCAGACGGAGAAACCAGATGGCGAGGCAAAATCCCTAAAGGAATCGCATGAAGTGTGGAAGAAGCTATACCAGGTCCATCTTTGTCATCTTCGTATAATTCAATACCGTGTTTGTCCATGAAGATGTGCTTGGAATTTGCTTGCTAGTTTTCTAATGTTTGCTTCAATAACTATTAAGCACCCACTAGAAGCACGGTGGCACCATCTTCTATAGAAGATGGCATTGATGATCAACCCCTTGCTTCCAGTGATGAAAGCATCCCTGCTTAAGACCAACCACCTCTCTCCTTGAAGCACAACTTGGGGCTGAGAGAGCAGCGAATGAGGCACTAGGCAGACACATTGCATCATTGCTAAAGGAGATAGAAACAAAGAATGAAGTCCGGAAAGCACTTTTGAACTTCGCAGACCTTATAAATGCATCACTTCAGCAATTCTTAGCTATATTGCGTAAGTGAACTGGTGGTGGGCCTAAAAGCTTGTTAGGCTCTTTTCTTTATTTTATTGGAAACTTATGTGCAAACCTATTTATGTCACCTGAAACATGCGCCCTGCAATTTCTGTCATTTTGATCTGAATGGTGCAATCCAACAAAGTTGCTAGCACTCTTCTCTAACGTAAATGAAAACATCATACTTGTTTAGTTGATGAAAATATTTCCATCACCGATACACGCCGATGTGGCGCACTTTCACTCGTCAACGTCCTCGAATTGAGTTTGTCATGTGTTGGAGATATGTGTCCAGCTCTGATTGGTACACGATTCGCGCTGCAGATGGACCACGTGTTTCCTTCCTATTTGTACACATGTCACCCTGACGGTCGGCCATGCCTAAGCTGGTCAGCTTATTGCCATTACGAAAACAAAATTCCTCTCCGCCAGCGTGACAAAATTGGAAGGATGACATAAGCAAATGAATGAATGACATCAGCAAACGGCGCTAGCGGAATCAGGTTGTGACGGGAAAAAAACATCGAGAAGTAGATGACGTCGTAGATGGCGAACATGAAGGCAGCAAACATCGCTGATGGCAGATCGTGGTGCCATCCTCCATGTGGCATCGTTCATGACAAAATAAAAACGTCATGAAAGACCGGCCATGGGCTGGGCCGGTTCAGTTTGTCACGACAAGGAACGTTACGGACGGCCCGTGATGTTATCATACAGAAAAAACATCATGGATTGAATTATGATGTGATGTTAGTGACCTATTTTTTCATCACAGAATTCGTCGCGGATGGCCATCTACGATGTTTTTACCCCTATCCACAACGATATCAGATTGTCATGAACCACCCAGATTCTTATAGTGAAAGACTTTACAAACCTTACCTATACTTCAGAAATCTTTAATTGCATCCTTAATTAATTAATTGGTGTAGGAAACATAGAAAAAATAAAAAATAACTTCTTTTCATTTATTTGGTGTACAAAACAGGAATAGTTCGAAAATCTTAATTACCTTAATTATTCTATGTACAAAATAGAGAAAACATAAAAAAATAACTTCTTTGAATTTATTCGGTGTACAAAACGACGAACAAAATAGGAAAAAGTTCACAAATCTTAAGTACCTTAATTATTTGGTGTACAATCAAAACAACGAAAAAAATAGGAACACTTCACAATAGTAATCACATTAGACATCTTTAGCCAGTTCCTCTAGTTTCTCCTGAACCGACGCTAGCACATCTTAATCACGTTTACCTTATCTCGTCCTTCCTGCCTTCCTTGCAGATTTTGCTGAAACTCTTGGTCGGACACCTTCAATTTCATGGGCTAGGTAAGCTTCCACATGCCAGCAATACATGAGAAATCTCTAGCGAGTGTGATCCATCAATCTAGTCCACCATGTGTAACTTAGGTGATTTATAGTGGCAACCCATGAACTTGCGGCCGGTGTCCACGCCCTCATATGCCACGAGACGACATGGCAACAACCCGCAGTCGCACTGCCTCCATATCTTATCTATGCCATTCTAGCAGTCATTATGGATCTAATTAGACACTTTGTCGGTCTATGAAGAACATCCCCGATTGTTCCTAATCGAGATCGATCGAATAATCCAACAATAATAGTTATGGATGAATAAAATCAACAAATGGAGGATAATGTACGATGTCACCACCATGCTCAACTTTACTATCGCCGATGCACATAATCATGTTTTCGCGCCAATGTTGGCACTGCCACTATAGCTGCTGCATGACCGGATGAATCAAATGTCCATCGCGCGAGATGGGATGCTATGGTGCACGGACAATGATGATTGGGCCCTATGAGTGTGTGAGCGGTAGTGGACGATGGTTGTAAGGAGAAAACAGCTTGTGGTAGGTCACACATGTCATAGAGACAGGCTTGAGCAGTTAGATCCGCGTGAACGTCTCGAAACAAACACGACGCAAAATTAAATACCACTATTTTCATGGCGCGGAAATCACGAGGGCCATTATTATGTCTAATATACCGCGGCACTCCAATATACCGGTATCGAGTGTGCCATAACGTATAAGTAACCTCTGCGAATAAATTGTGCCGCAATAGCCCATCAGCTGCGCAACCAACTTTTGTCGGTTCTTTTTGCTTATGCCACCCCAAAAATCTGCTTGATATGGGGGAATGTTTGTAGTGAGTCTTCAAATGAATTCATAAACTAAGTATTAATTAGAGTATATAACAACGCTAGATTGTTTCGGCTCAAACTACTATCCAAGTCATTCTGATTCTTTTCGATTGTGGGATGGACGACGGAAAGGACACGTGACAAGGTTGCAATGGAGTCCTGCTCTTCCGGGAGGCGAAACCCTCTACGGGCAAGGACACAAGATTCTTGGCGCGGACAGGTTTCACATGCAATGGCATACCCCAAGTCGCAGGACAGTGGATCATGCATGCTCTATGGGTCCACCGTCAGTGTATGCGGGTTGTATCGCGCTCGATGAGATGTGTTCTCGGCATGACATGCCTCCCGGTGGGGCCTGTCGAGAACTGACATGGTCCCATCGCCCATGCTGACGGCGGTTTCTCACGGTCATGAGGCTCACCCAGAGCCGACGTGGTTTCGTGAGCCCATGGATCCTATGGTTTTCCGCGTACGCGGGCCCATCTAGAGCCGTTGTGGCATGGTAGACTCTAGCCGCCTGTGTTTTCTCGTTCCTCTAGGGTCCTCTCCTAGCCCACGTGGTGGCATAATCTCAGACCGCTAGGCAGCGTATGATATAGATGATGCGGATTTTCGCGGTCGGATGGCCTACTTGGAAGCATAGATCGTAGATGTATGCAGATTCTCACGGCGAGATCATACAGTTGGTATCGTTCATAACCGAGTTGGCACCGTTGTATGTACCATTTGTACACGAGGTGGCAACATAGACCATATACGTCCACGGGTTCTCACGGCAAAATCATATTGTGGGTACCATTAATAACCGAGTTGGCAGCGTATGCTCTGGGCGGTAGTGGGTTATCGTTGTGAGATAGTGATTGTTCGCACCATGACCTATGCTTTTCTTCTTACGGGTTTTCACGCAGTGCTTAGAGTATAAGAACACTCTCGTTAATTTCTCGACGCTCGACGCTTTAGATAGTCTCTATCCTCTTCCATCTCCACCTCCTCTTTCTTCCTCACTGCCGAGTTAGAGAGGACTCTTCTCGATCATCGTATTCTTCCCAATATGCGGAGTGCGACATGTGGTGTACAATAAGTCTTTGTTACTCTCGCCACCTGCATGGTAACTTTCGCTTTATTTTTTTGGCTCTTCCCCGTTCTCTTCTATGCGTTCTTTGCTGGCTGTCCATTTACATTTTGTTGTAGGTTCTACTCCTTCAGTTTGTTGACACGTACGTTCGGTCTAGGTTTACGCAACATGTATTTATGGCCGTTCAGCTCCATATTTTCTTTTCTTATTTTCTTATATGTATTCTATCATTGTATTTTCAACGTTGATGGTTTTCTTTTCGTGTTTTCATTTCCTTCACAGCTCTTCTAGGTTCGTACTAAGTTGCTCCTTATACGCGCTACTAGCAGGTAGGTATCTCTTTTCCAACATGGTTTTTCAGTATTTTCTGCTTTTTAAGTTTTGTCTATTTTTTGATAAGCCTTTTTACTAATAAATAGATGTTTTGCTTCTTTGTAGGTGTGCATGTTGGGTTGTCTTATTTTTCTGTCTATGTTAAGCGCGTCGAGCGGATACGGAGTGGTAAGTGACACCTCTATCGTTCTATGTTTTCTTCACACGATGCTGACGATAGTGTCTTTCATTTTTTAGTACATATAAGTGGTAAGTGACACCTTTGTCGTTTAATCACGTGTTCTTTCTAATATGACCTAAACGGTGGTTCCATATATAAGTGGAATGGAAATCATATAGCCTTGTGGCTTTTATCATCATTGTTATGGATGTGTATTTCACCAACATGATTTATAATAACTAATTCATATTCTATGAATATGGTCATAATTTTAAAAACCATTTGTTTTTATCAGACCAGAACAAAATAACAATTTATTAAGTTCATTTAGAATAAATCTAGATGGCTAGGTAGAGCCAACGATGAACACAATAGTATTTTATTATTGTTCTCAACGCACATCTTCCCATTTTCTTTTCTAGTCACTCAAGCCATTAATTGTATTCATTTATTGATTTGTATGGTAGTTCATACCAACCAACTAGTACAAATACAAAAGAATTACATTGTGTGACCAATTGAGAATTACATTCATCATAAGTATATACCAAATATACACCCAAGCTAGAATTTCTATACTTTTCTTTATACTAATTTCCTCCTTATTCATAAGAAATTCTCATCTCAAACATGGTGTCAACAGTTTTGACATATATTCCTAGGCGTGTTTAGTCAAGAACTACCATCCTCAGACTTACACTTTGAATTTGATCATCATATGACACATTTTCTTCTGGATTTCACTATCAGCAATCTTTTAGTGTGATGAGAAAATCACTCACACTCTTTATCCATCCCATCATGACAACTTCATGATGAAGCTACCTTATCTTAATCGGATTAGATATGTAAATATTATAAGTGTCCAACTGTTTTGAGAATCAGGACACCTAGCATTTACCCTTCATACATACTCATACATTTATGAGTTGATGTACTCTCACTAATTTATATTCCACCATATTGCAGCAAAACAAAGTCTTAGACATCACATACATATTGTATGTTTCTTGTTTTTGAAAACAACCTTTTCAACTCCTTATATAACATTGTTTCCTAAATTTTTTTGGAGAAAATAGGTTTAATGGACACAAGTATGATTTAGATGCTAATTAAATCATTGCTCTTTATATTTGAATCACTTAGAGCAATCTAAGGTTTACTGAAAATTTGTAATAGGAATTTATCTTTTCTCTACTTTCTTTAACAATACGGTATCAGTCTGTAGTGTGAATATCAGTTTTAACGATTTCCAATCTCAACTAACAGGCCTAGCGTAAGGTAGAATAACGAATGCCATTTCTACAAGGATTCGTGTAGATCCAATCTAGACTATGTTCATGATAAATTGAGTTCAAATTAATCCATAGTTATAAAATCAAATCCCACTCAAATACAACGTCCCTCAAGTAGTTTTGGTGATTACATGAACCAAATTCACTACACCAAGACCGATCATCATGTGAATTGGTGCAGCTACAAAGGTGAGCATCAACATGGTCATCATATCAACCATATGACTCATCCTTTACCTTTTGATACATGTTCTGAAGCCATGCCTATACATGTTATGCTCTCCAACTAGAACCTTAGTACCCACATGCGTAAATATGGCTTACACCTATTTTATGCGAACGTAGAGTCCATCCCACCCGATTATCACGTGGTGTCTCGAAATGAAAAACTTTCTGAATGGTGCATACTAAAGGAAGAACACAATTTTATCTTGATATTTAAACTGAGGGATCATCTTATAATGCTATTAAACGCTATCTAAGCAAAATAAGATGCATATAAACATCAGATGCAAAAATTGATATAATATGGGTCTTGCACTTGATATCCATCATGTGCATCATGGTATAATCTCCATCATTCCATTGGTGTGGAGCCAAGGTCTATGGCGCTTCCACCTTTGTTTGTTATAATTTTCAAGAGTATCATACCATACTTAAAATTTTAACATTTACCATACCATAACACATGCCCATAAAAAATTAGATGTTTATAATTATCTTTGCATATTTTACGTGGAGTAGGGCTTTCGAAGAAAGAAATGTTCTGACCTATGCACATGGAACCACAACGGTGATAACCAAATTATTTGCAACCAATTGTAAATCAGATATTAACTATAGTGGGAGAGACAGACACCCGTCAGTCACTTATGAAAAACTAGTTACATGTCAAGCATGGAACATGTCTCATGTGTGAGGACATGTAAGGTTAGTTTGGGCCGCTTCACCCCCACTATTACAGTAATATGCAAAATACGCAAGAGAATGCAATAACATGATCATTAGTGCCCACATACTCTATGTGTTATACCCATACAAAACATCTACGCATAAATCCGACTCTGATACCACTGAAAGGTTCACAACATAAAAAAACAAAATTTCCTATGATATGAAAAAAAAGTACCAAGATCTATCTAGGAGACGCAAGCAATGGTTGGATATACATCTAGAAAAACTTACCCTCAAAGACCAAAAGTTTTACAAGATCCGATCTGGTGGATGATGTTGATGATCACTTGCTGATCTCAAGATAGAGTTGTAGACTGCCAAAACCTAGAAGCCCATTCGTGCTCGGGCACATGTATGGATTGACAACAACCTCCAAGTGCTCGATCCAGGGGAGCAGCGGAAGCAGCAGATCCACCAGAGAAACTACCAGAACATGATCTTCGCTAATCCAAAGAACATGGGAACCACTAGAGCGAGCAAGGAGAGATCCTTCACAAGGAATTGTGTATGATGAGAGGAGAATAATCCCTCCTTATATAGGGGAGGGGCATCCCCATGGGCATGGCCAGTAGCCAAGGTGGTGCCCCACCTCTTCATTCATCTGAGTGGAGTCTCCACTCATCTCACTCACATGAATATCAACTCCACTCACTTTGCCATTAATTTGCACTAAATTAAATGCAAACTCTCATTAAATAAAAATAATTTTATTTCTTTATATTAATATTTGTAAATTACTTTAATTAAAAAAACATTTACATAAACCCCCTTGCATTATTCCGATATTACATCTGAAATAGATTTCATCGATTTGGCTCGAAACAATTCCGGTACTCCTCGAAATTATTCTAGCGCTTACAAAACCTTTCTCACCCATTAGTGTCAGCTTACATTATTCTAGCGCTTACAAAACCCATTAGTGTCAGCGTACCTTAAATTTATCACCCTACGATTCACAAATAATATAGACATGATTGAGACACCTATCTGATCAATAATTAGTAGTGGGACCTAGAGATCCATACTAACTCATACACATTCAACAACGACTCTTATGATTGCAAGAACCATAAACATTGCAAGTAAATCTCTTTGTCTTGTGATATATTACTTGTCCGATATTCGATCATCGGTATCAACCATACCTAGATTGATCTCGTTACCGACAAGTACAATTTTCTTGTTCTATGATAAGACATTCCTTATGACCTAGTCATATTCTTGCAAGTTGTGTCAACACTACCAGAAAAGTTGGCTTTTACAACGGACGATTTTCGTGGTTGAAGGCCCATTTTTTGTGGCCAAACTGTTTTCTACGACGGATGGCCTTCGTGGTAAAAGCCCCGTCACAAATGAATTAACCACTTTTTTGACCATGGCGGATCACACCCTTCAGCCATGAAAACTTGTTTCTTTGTAGATCTGTTCACCAGCCGCGTTGACTGCTGATGTCATGCAAACTGCCATGTGGCAACCACCGTTAGTGGTCGGTTACCGTTGTTAACGGTCATAGAAACCATGGCAGAAGCCAAGCCTAGCCAAGGCTCGCTAAATACTAACTGGTCTGGCCCATCAGGAGAGCCCAATAAGAAGATGGCCCGTTATAGTTTTGTCCTCCACTATTTGAAATGGGCCAAAAATGCAGCCAGCAGCAGCCCACAAACTTTCAGGCCTGATTATCTTTCAATCTACAGAAGGTCCATGTTGGTCCAACACTGTGCGCCCCCTAAGCAGCCTACGCTAAGTCGCTCATGTACACTTAAGGCCTGCAGTAAGCCCATCACTGTTATCGCAGCCTATCATGGGCCACCTACTGATGGCCCTTCTCTGAGATGGTTCGTTACTGTTCTAGCATTTTACTGTTCTGGCCTTTAGCTGTTCAGGCCCATAAGCGGCCCTTTAACGCTCTATCCTAGTAAATTTATTGGCCTATTACTGTCCTCCCCTGGAAATTTCTCGGCCCATTACTGTTCAGGCTCATCACTGTTTTGGCCTTTTACTGTTGCTGCCATTTACTATTGAGGCCCGCTACTGTTTTGGCCTGATATTGTTCTATGATTTTATAGTTTCTTGCCTGTTATTGTAATGGGTTATTTTTGTTCTGGCCTGCTACTGTTACGGCATGTTACTGTTATGGCATGTTACCACATGAGGGTCGGCCTGTTACATTTATGGCCTTTTACAATTTCGGCCTTTCTGAAGCCCATGCCAATATCATAAAACATGTATAATAATCCAGCATTTTTTACTATTCATTTTCGGCCGAATACACGATGGGCCAATAAAAAGCACGGTATTGTTCTGTAATCGACCTGCCTAGCGTAGTTACCGTAATGACTACCGACATGTGTGGACATCGTCAACTAAATGCCTACATGGCCTACACAAGTTATCTAGATATTACATCATCTCCAAACTTCTTGAAATTATTATATATTATCAACTCAAGGGAAAGAAAAATTGGCATTTCAGTTGACAATCAAGTTGATAGCATAGTCCTCAATTTGCTTTCTCGATCGATCACTTGCATCTTCCTTTGAGTGTGACAGCTACATTGGAGGAGACATGATCTTACAGCCCCCTCTTTGGCGGCGATAGCAATAATTGCAGTCTAAAACTAAGTAATAACAAGTTAATACATCAAACAGGACAAACTACTCATTTGACTGATATGACAGGAGTTGTGAACTGGAGTTTACAACTGGTTAATGGTTCAATTATTGACCAACATGTCAAACAAATAGGACAAGCAAGCACACATTAAACAAGTGTGCCTACCGTGAAACGAGCAATCAAAAAATATGTGTGTGGCTTAGAATTTCAGAAAATATAAACTAGCCAAGTCATTTCAACAAATATATATGGAAGCAGTTCAATACCCTAAATTGCAAGAGACATTGGGTGACTCGGAATTTGTGCTAAGCCACAAAATGGCATGCAGTTACTGTCATAGCGAAGAATGAACCAGATAGAAATTATAACCGCATCATACGAGAACTTGTAGAGCAGGAATTCAAACCACGAATGAACTATATATTGCAGAGGATAGTTATGTCGTGACTTAGGATGAACCTGACCAGAACCAGATGTGAGATATAATGTCGTCACTCGTGAACCTGTAGAACAGGACAAACAAGCATTAGACAAGTGTGCCTAGAATGAAATGAGCTATCTAACAAAGTGTTTCTTAGAATTTCAGCAAATATAAACTAGCGAGGTCATTTCAGCAACTATATGGAAGCAGTGGCATCTCCTGGAGTGCATAGAGTCTTTGGGTAACTCAGAATTTGCGGTGAGCTACACAATGGCATATAGTTACTGTCAGAGCTAAGAATCAACCAGATAGAAATTATAATGACATCATAAGAGAAATTCTAGAGCAGGGATGCAAACCACGAGTTAACTACACAGTAGAGGATAGTTATGTCGTTTCTCAGGATGAACTGGCACCAGATAAGGAAGTCATGTCATCCCTTATGAACTTGTAGAATAGGCTATGCAAACCAACATGTTCATTATTCCATTTTAAGCTCTATGCAAGAAAAAGGGAATAGTTAGTGATGCATATTTTGAAGAACCAGATGGCAACAACAAAATTATAATCGAATTAGTACGAAGTGTTTAAACGGGTACTACAGGATAGCAGAATGATGCCAAGGAGGAAATAATAGCAAGAACTGATCTCAGGACGAACCAGATAGATTCAGCAACTGTAGAGTAGGGAATCCACACTAATATTTTCCACTCACTTTATATTTTGCGAGAATTACATGGTAGCAGGCAATTACTGTTGTATGGAGTATCTAAGAACATGTGCATGACAAAATAACAGACATGTGCATGATTTGAAATTTGAAGAGCAGCGAATGCAAATCAACATGTCTAATGACCTTGCATATACTAGCACGAAGAACAGGTGTGCCTTGTGACTTGTATGTACTAGCACGATTACAAAAATGCAGCTCACTGCGATAGGCTTGAACTTGCTATACTACTGACAAAACAAAAACGGGTTGGAGTTTTGGTTAACCTTGGTCGGAGAGGCTTCTAAGCATCATCGGTACCGTGCGAGTGACAGAGGCCATATTTAACAATAGTAGTACTTTAATAGTATTAGTTCTACAAAATACTTTAATAATAACAACATTAGCACATTTGAGAGATTCAATAGCTTTTGAAAGATTCAGCAGTACATGCCATATTCCGCACTCGATCTGAACAATTCCTAGTACATAGGAATTAATACAAAATATATTAGCAGTTGCAGAACTCCATACAAAATACTCGGTAGGAGTATAAAATGACTCGTAGTAGTACCTTGATCTATCTAGGAATGATTACGTGTCCCATCATATACTCCAAACATGCATGAGAGAAAAGAGAGAGGTCAGAATCACCACAATATCTGTATGCCAACGATTTAGTGTGTACAGGTCATGACTGGGTAGCGCTTGCTTTCCATCCTGGCATGCTTCTCTCGTTTTATTGTCGTTTGTGGATCCTCGTAATAGGCTTTCGCCTATTCACTTTTAGTAAGTTAGATGTAAAATTCACAGATTGTTCCAACAATTTCCACCACTCCGATTGCGAAGGGAATCTACCACTAACATAAATAAAGTAATTAATATTCGAACAGAGGGACTAGAAAATTACATACAGTAGTACATTCATATTTGGATCATTAGGAGAAAATTAAGATGTGATATCTCACAATGGGTTGATATCGTCGTCGATCCAATATTGGAACTCCACGAGGAACTCCAACAAATGATTGAGGAGCTTGACAATAAGTCTGCGGCATCAACAGGAAATGGTTGAGAGCATCGAGTGCCACTTCGGCCGGTGGCTCCACATCTTTGGCTCTGATAACAAAACTCGAGCGCATAGTACGCATGAAAAGAGATCAGTGATGACATCATCACCTTGTACTCCTCCAATTCCCACACCGCCGACCTTATGCGGCTGATGCATAGGACAATATCCATGTTGTGCCCGTCAATCTGGCCGACGAACAGCGTGCACGTCTTCCCAATGCCGATGACATTTGGTCTTGATGGCTCAGTGTTGATGTAGAGCTCATTGGGAACCCCAAGAGGAAGGTATGATGAGCACATCAGCAGGTTTCCCTCAGTTATGAAACCAAGGTTTAATCGAACCAGTAGGAGCAAGGAAACACCCCAAAGGTGTTGCTAGCTGAGCCTTGGCAGGGCGCACTACCGGTGCTAGTAGCAACATGGACACCTGCACAACACAACCACAAAACTTTGTCCCCAACTTGCGATGAGGTTGTCAATCTCACCGTGTTTTGCTGAAAACAAAGGATTAAACGTATCGAATGGAAGGAAGTGATAGTTTGCAGAAAGTAAACACAAAACGGTTTGTAGATTGTATGTAAAAGAAAAGGACCGGGATCCATAGTTTACTAGAGGTGGTTCTCCTTAAGATAGATAACATGCTAGGTGAACAAATTACAGCGGGGCAATTGACAAACATCGAGAAAGTATACAAGCATATACTAATCATCTTGACTCCTTTGAGACTTGATTGGGTATTACAACATTATACATAGACCGCCATCCAACTGCATCTATGACTAACAATCCACCTTCATGTTATCATCCAAACCCCCTCCAGTATTAAGTTGCAAGCAACAGATTATTGCTTTACGAATTGCGTGTAATGTAAACAATACGACTGTCCTATGAACAAAAGATTGTTGTTTTCTCCCTAGTAGCAACAACACATCTAGTACCTTAGATATTTCTATCACTTCCCCAGATTATCAGAGGAATGAACCCACTATCGAGCATAAATACTAACTCTTGGAGTTGCTAGCATCTACTTGGCCAAGATAGCTACTAACAACGGAAAGCATGCAAGATCACAAATAACAAACACATTATAGAATCAATAATCAATCTGAAATAGCATCTCAATATCCATCGGATCCCCGCAAATAGAACATGCAGAATTACAAATAGATGATCTTAATCATGAACGGAGCTCACAAGATCTAAACATGAAAGCACAAAGGAGGAGAACTAGCCATCTAGCTACTACATGGATCCGTAGTGCAAGGATGAACTACTCACGTATCACACCGGAGGCTTGTATGATGATGAAGAAGGCCTCCAGGGTGAATTCCCCTCTCCGGCAGGGTGCCGGGAAGAGCTTCAGATCTCTCCTGATCTAGGGATGGAGATGACGGAGGCTACAGACTCTTTCGTGGATTTTTGATCAGGTACTTAGGGTTTTCATCCCGAGGGCATCTTATAGGCGGAAGGAGAGATGGAGGGGGTGCCTAGGCTGGCCACACCACCCCTAGCGCAGCCAGGCCTGGCCCGCGCAGCCAGGTGGTCTGGTGGCCCCCTGGCTCCTCTCCGTCTCATATTCTGGCATCTGATGACTTCCGGAAAATAGGCACTTTGGCTTTTGTCCTGTCCAATTCCGAGAATATTCATTTTCTGACTTTCCTGGAACCAAAAACAGCAGAAAATAGGCAGCTGGCACTGTGGCCCTTGTTAATAGGTTAGTCCAAGAAATCATATGAAAAGTACTCCAAAGATGGAACAAAACACAAGAAAGTTGATAAAACCAAGCATGGAACATCAAAAATTATAGATACATTTGCAATGTATCAACATCCCCAAGCTTAACTCCTGCTCGTCCTCGAGTAGGTAAGTGATAAAAATAAAGAATACTTTTTGAGGTGACATGCACCATCAAAGACTTGATCAAAGTATTTCCAAAGCATTCATAGCTGGGATCATAGTACTTCAATCATAACATGAAAGACAAAGTTCTAGCAATAAGACAAACAAACTATGATGCAACATGAAAACGCACAAACAAAAGATTCATGAGTAACAATGCTTTGCAAGACGTTTGTTTGTTTCACATAAAGAAAACATAGCATAATAGTATTCAGCTTGTCCCTCATAGAGTAGCAAATATAAATGCATAGGACACCTTAAAAGTTCATAAGAGTGACTAGATACAAATAGTTTAAAACAAGCAATATCAAGTTATGCATCAATCAACTAGTCTTGGGACAATGCACATAATACTAAGAATGGCCACTATGCTCTCAAAGTAGGTGCATAATGATAGAAGGTGGAGACTCAATATATATGTGGAAGAAAGGCCTTCATAGAAGGGAGTAGGGATTCAAGTCTCATAAAGAGCTTCCAAAAATTATGGTACTTATAGCTTTCAGCTCTCATTGCCCCTATCATAAGCATCTTGAAGTGATTAAGGTTAAAGTGAACAAACTATGGTGTACATGCTTGACGAAGTATAAGTTAGGAATCTCATGTCCCTTGCATACGAGGGCCGCTCCTCATGCTACTCGAGTTTAGTCACAGGTAAGTTCTTATCATCGTAAGTACATGTGTATCATAGAGAACTGCCAACGGGGTACCCCTTGCCCGCTGATACGGAAGAATCCCCATATCAAAATGACAAGGCAAGCAGACACCGAGCATCTCAGCAATCTTCTTATTTACCATGGGAATATGGTGCTTTTTTCTCTCTTTCCTCTTTTCATAATCTCTTTTTTTTCTTTTTCTCTTTTTTACTCAATATATGACTCCTTTTTAATAAGAAGAATGCTTCATAGACAGCTCATTATGGTTACGCTGCAGCTTTCCACCATGTCAGCATGGATTAGACCAGCGGCCCAGGCGTTTCTCTAACACATATACATAACTCCATGGACTTACAAGCTCCCCTTTCATTTCACACCGACGACATTGATGACCCACAAGTATAGGGGGTGTATCGCAGTATTTTCGAGGGAAGTGAAACCCAATTTATTGATTCAACACAAGGGGAGCCAAAGAATATTTATAAGCCTTAACAACTGAGTTGTCAATTCAGCTGCACCTGGAAACAATCTTGCTCACAGCAGTTTATCAGTAGCAACAGTTTTGTAGTAGGAATAGTAAAGTAATAGTAGTAGTAAAAGTAAAGACAGTAATAACAAAAGCAGTAAACAGTGGGATTCGAGTGCGGTAGGCATAGGGATGGATGGACGGGCGTTGCACGGACAAGAAAATTCATATGGCAATCAAGACATAGGGCATTTGCAGATAAATAAGATAAAGCATCCAAGTACTAAATAATCATAGGCATGTGTTCCATATATAGTCATATGTGCTCGCAATGAGAACAAACACAACATCTTTTGTCCTGCCAGCCCATTTGCAGCGGGGCCTCAAGGGAACTACTAGCAATTAAGGTGCTCCTTTTAATAGAGCATCGAAGCAAAGCATTAACACTCCATGAACACATGTGATCCTGACATCAAAGCCATTCCCTTCGGTTATCCCGATTGCTGTCACTTCGGGGCCTTTGGTTCTAGACAAGAATATGCGTATACAACTTGCAGGTAAGCCCATAAACAATACTATCATAATGAATCAATAACATGTTCAGATCTGAAATCATGGCACTCGGGCCCTAGTGACAAGCATTAAGCATAACAAGTTGCAAAAAATTCAAAAAACACTAATAATAGATACTAGGCACCATGCCCTAACAATCTGATGCCATTACATGAACGATCTCATCCAATCCCTACCACCCCCATAGCCTACAACGGGGATTACTCACTCATAGATGGGGGAAACATGGATGGTCGATGGAGAAGCAATGGTGACGATGATGGCGATGATATCCTCCAATTCCCCGTCCCGGCAGGGTGCTAGAACGGAGTTTCTGTTCTAAATCACAGAATCTGGTGGTGGCGGCGCAGCGGAACTCTTTCTGGAAAAACGTCGAACCCCTGTGGTTTTTAGGTCCAGAGGAAACTTATATGCGAAGAGGGAGGCCGAGGGGGTGACCGAGGCAGCCACACCACCCCCAGGCGTGGCCTGGCCTGGCCCGCGCGGCCAGGTGGTGTGGGCCCCTCGTGGCCCTTCTCCGTCTCATCTTCTGGCTCCGTGAGTCTTCTGGTGAAATAGGATTTTTGGCATATTTTCCGGGATTTTTCCTGATAGTTGATTTTCTGCACAAAACCTAGACACCAAGGTAATTCTGCTGAAAACAACTTCAGTCCGTGTTAGTTGTATCCAAATCACACAAGTTTAGAGGAAAAACCATAGCAAAAGTGTTCGGGAAAGTAGATATGTTTTGGACGTATCAACTCCCCCCAAGCTTAGCTTATTGCTTGTCCTCAAGCAATTCAGTTGAAAACTGAGTGCGATAAAAGAAACTTTCATGAACACATTTTCTTGATAAGATGTATATATTCTCAACATATGATCAAGTACTTGGTCAATTCATAATAAGGAGTATGCAGATAAGGTTACTCAATAGTCATTGCAAGCTATGAAGAGCTTCTAACTCAAAAATAATAAGTAGCATGAAACATAAAAATAAGCAACATTGCAATGCTCATAAAAATGTATGATAGAGTGGTATCTCGCTTGCCTTTGATTGTATAGCAAATATAAATGCCAAGGCACCTCTAAAGTTCAAGCGAAGACTAGAAGTAAAGATATCAAATATAGAAGCATCAAGGTCATAACACAATTAATCATGTTTTGAGACAAGCACATTATACTAAGAATGACAACCATGCTCTCAAGAAAGTGCTCATAGAATGTGTGGAGACTCAACAAGGAAATGAAAAGGTTTTGAAAAGTTTGAAAGGCTTCCAAATGCTGGAAGTATGGTACTCATTAGCTTTGAGCTCTCATTACCCCTATCATAAGCATCTTTAAATGGTTAAGGTTAAAGTTACACAACTACGAGGATATGCTTGAAAAGTTATAAGTTGAAATCTCATGCCCCTTGATTACGAGTACTGAACCTCATGCTACTCAACTTCAGTCACGAGTAAGCTCTTTTCATTGTAAGTGCATATGTATCATAGAGAACCGCCAACGGGGTACCCCTTGCACATGATACATGAGCTATCCCATAATCAAAATTACAAGGCAAGCAGACAATGAGCATCTCAGCGATCTTTTTATTTCCTATTTGCATAGGTTTTTATTGAGGATGCTTCATAGAATGCTCATTATGGTTATGCTGCAAGTTTCCACCATGATTAGGCATGGCTTAGGCTAGCGGCCCAGGCGTTTCTCTAACACACATACAAAATCCATGATCTTACAAGTTCCCCTTTTATTTCACACCGTCGGGATCCATAAGCAAAAGAACATGATATCAACGGGGTACAATGTACAAGTGCAATGTTGAAAGCATTCCCCATGATACATGGTTATGCTAACTTCAACTTATAAAGAGCAAGCATATACGCAACAAATATGGACGCAATGGTTCAAGTTTATTAAATGCAAGAAAGTAAAGTGTGCCATCAAGTTCGTGAGAGCTTTACTAACTAATTTTCTCATAACAAGCAAACATTTTATTTGGAAGAAAACAAGGCATATTGAATATGGACGGACTAGCAAATGACGCTAATAGGTAGGTATGGTGGACACTTTTGGCAATATTGGTTTTGGAGAATTGGAAACACGAGTAGAACTCATACTCAGTGCATGTGAAGGCTACCAATAGTAAGGGAGCGAGAAACGAGAGAGCAATAACTGTCATAATCATGCTTGCAACAAAACATGACTTAATCATGGCATGAAAGTGATTCAAGACCCCTGAGGCAAAATAATTCATCGAGGCTTAACTGATTAATGTTCAGTCATATGCATGCGGGAGCATGTGCCAAGTCAATTCAAGTGAAACATTCAGAGGGAGATACCATAGTGTCATACCAAGTTATGAATAGAGTAATGCAAGCAAACATTCATACGACATGCTACAAACTATTAGCAAGCTGGAGCTAATCATAAGAAAGCAAGAACTACTAAGCATGCATAAATAACATACACCCTGCATGAACAGACCAAGCGTTCCCACAATGATGAGTATATGTACAAAAATGAAAACAAATAGAGTTCGTTACCAGCCTCTTACCACACCTCAAGCTGTCATTAATCCTCATTATTTCCCTTCACTTGTGTGGCTTGAATACCATGAAACCAAATTCCACTGAGGACTGCTGAACCCTTCAACAAACTTCACAAAACCAAAGAAGAAGAACAAATATTTTTGGTGTTTTCGATTTTTAAAAGCAAGAACCAAAAGGAAGAACAAGCAAAGAAAAATATTTTTGGGTTTTTCGAATAATTAAGACAAAGCCAAAAGGAAGAAGCAAACCAAGGCAAAAATAAAAAGAAGCAAACAAAGGGAAACAAAGAAAATATTTTTGGTCTTTTTGTGTTTTAAAAAGCAAAAGTAAAGAAAGAACGAAAACTAAAAAGAGAACGAATCATGGATATACAAAGTACCAACTAAACATGATATGTATATGAGTGTGATGTCGGTGTACCTCCCCCCAAGATTAGCCTTTTGTCCTAAGTGGGTATCAGCCCTAACACGAGTAAGGGTTCCAAGCAGGCAGGTCATTGTAAGAATGATCATGGTTAGGCCCTTGGGAATAAGAAGAAGCTCCCCAGTCATAGGTAGGCTGCTGATATGAAGACTCCCCCTCATTCAAGGGCTGGACCGAATCATCTGTAACCTCCCTTCTAGTATCCTGCTCCTGTTGGGAGTGCTCTCCCAAGTATGCATCGAGTTCTTCCTCGGTGAGTGACCATCCTACCCTGGTATCAAGGTTAAACAAAACAGGTGCAGGCAAAAGAACAACCCGCTCGGACTTACTCCTTCTCCAACCAGCCTTGAGAAAGGTTAATTCATAAGACAAATCACTCAAATTAGCCCAAGAAGAAACAAATTTATGTTGTATCATGGAATTAAGGTCAAGCCTCTCTATGGGAAACTGTAGGTCTCGATGATGAGGTGCTACACCATGCAAAGCTAATAAACGAGAGGTGATGAGGCCTCCACAAATTCCACCTTTCTCGCGGTTAGCAGCAACACGGAAAGCTATCAAGGCACCAAAGTTATAAGTCCTATCTCGTTTTAAAGCAGCTGAGATGAATGCTAGATCATAGGAGGATAACTTATTAGCAGTTTTCCTAGCGAGAACACACTTGTCAATAAAGTAAGAAAATTAGCGAATAGACGGGAGATGAATGTTACTAATTTTCCCACTCTCCTTTGAGAAGCTTCTCCCTTGGAAAATCTCCGCATACAAGTCCATGAGTGGTGCAGGTCGCTCTTTAATCCTTCCACATGATCCCCACTGAGGTACCTTAATAGATGCACAAAAGTCATCAAGAGGAAGATTGACAGCTATATTGGAAATTTTGTAGTGAACCATGGGGTTAGGCAAAGAGAAACTAAATCGAAAGTCCTGCAACACAGACATAGTTAGTTTCACAAATTGGTAAGGTTCATCTCACACAAAATGCTCCAATCCTGCATTAGCAATTAAAGTATGGAACTCATGAGGAATCCCTGCAGCCCTCATGAATCTGGGGCATGGATAGATGGAAGGAAAAACTTGCTCCTCTCGGTGAACCTTCATAACCTTAGGCACCCTTAGTTCATGCTGGTTGAGTTGGTGTTTACTCATCTTCTTTTCTGAAGTTTAGGACAACCATCATACAAGTGATTACATAATGAAGGGAACTACTCATAGGGACTTGTAAGAGGCCTAAAAATGCATCAAAACAATATCTCTAAGCATTGAACAAGCTTACAAGATCTCATAACCTGTCACCTACAACAGCAAAATACTAAAGATATAAACCACTAAACACAAATCTACTTGGACAAGCGGAGGAGTCACATATCGAAGAACAAATGTTCCAAATTTCAGCAGCAAAGATGGGCTGAGCAAGGGGATCGAAAAATCATGGACAAGAATAGCAAGAACACGATTTCGAGCAATGAACTGGTGTTTTCTCAGGAGAGAGAAGGCAGAGGGAAGTGAGAGAGTGAGTGGAGGGCCAGGGGTGGCCCACACCATGGCCAGGCGCGCCCCTGGGCTGGTCGCGCCACCAGGTGGTGTGCCTGCCTGGTGGGCCCCCCTGGGTCACTCCAGGCACTTCTCTGCCCCTTTTTTTACGTAAAAATTTGATATGAATTTTCTGGAATTTTTCGAGACACTTTATTTTTGAGCAATTTTTAGGTATACTTGAATGATTTTCTGATAGAAAGATGTTTTGGAATGATGCAATGACAAAACAAAACTAAAACTTCAAAAGTTCTAAGACACTCTAATATGCACGCAACTAGCAATAGAAAAGTAAACTAAGCGAAAACAAAAACTAAAATGGATAAAATAAAAGTAAGCAAAGATAACCACGGTGAAAACATTGTTTTGTTCATTAAAATCCTTTTGTTAACAAGGTTGATCAGGTCTTGTTACCAAAACAATTTTATATGAAACAAAACTTTGTATTCCACTAATGATTATGTTACCTCAACCTTGATAGCAATGGTCCCAATCATAATAGTTTCATATTTTTCTCGTGGTATGGGACAATATATTTCTGCAACTTGGATGCCCTCAACATGTTCAATTGAATTTAAGCCATAAGTCCTATCAATCTTCTTGGGGAAATAGATAGTATGCTCCTTTTCATTAACATTAAAAGTCACCTTTCCTTGATTACAATTAATAACCGCTCCTGCAGTATTAAGAAAAGGTCTCCTAAGAATAATAGACATATTATTCAGGCATTTCAAGCACAACAAAATCAGTTAATATCAAGCAATTATGAGCCACTTGAACAGGTACATCCTCACATATACCAACAGGAATAGTAGTAGATTTATCATCCATTTGCAAAGATATATCAGTTGGTATTAGTTTTTCCAGTTGAAGTCTCTTATAGAGAGAAAAAGGCAGAACACTAACTCCTTCTCCCAAATCACACAAAGCAGTTTTAACATAACTATTTTTAATAGAGCAAGGAATAGTTGGAATCCCTGGGTCTCCAAGTTTCTTTGGAACCTTACCATTAAAGGAATAATTAGCAAGCAAAGTAGAAATTTCTTCATTAGGGATCTTCCTTTTATTCGAGACAATATCCTTCATATACTTTGAATAAGGAGGCAATTTAATAGCATCAGTCAGAGGGATTTTCAAAAATAAAGGTTTCATCCACCCACAAAACTTATTATAGTGTTTATCTTCCTTTGACATGTGTTTCTTATCAGGGAAAGACATAGGTTTTTCGACCCAAGGCTCTCTTTCACTACCATGGTTTTTATTAACAAAATCTTCTTTAGTGTATTTAGTATTCTTAGTGTGCCTCTCAGGTTCTTCTTCAACTTTTTCTTTATCAGGAACATCATTTTCCTCATTACCAATTTCACTTTGAGCATCAGAGACATATATACTATTAGGATCTTTCGTAGGTTCAGAGGGTTCTACAATAGTTTTATATTTCTTTTTTTCTTTTCTTAGGAGTAGTACCACTATTTTCAGCTTGTTGAGAATCCTGCTCAATTCTTTTAGGATGCCCCTCAGGTTATAGAGGATCCTGGCACTAGTGGAAAATTGCTTATCAGTGGAGCATATTTTTTGCTATCAGTGGCGCATATGGAATGCGCCACTGATAATTAGATATCGATGGTGCGCCATTGATAATAGGCCCACCAGTGGCACACCTAGGATATGCGCCATTGATATTGTACCAGTGGCGCATATTGCCAAATACGCCACTAATACTATATGCGCCACTGGATGAAAACAATATGCGTCACTGATGTTTCGTATAGGTATACACAATATAGGGCTCTCAGGTATTTATACAGGTACATATACAGGTATTTATATAGATACACAACAATGTAAAAACAAAGATAATAATACCACTAGAATTATACATCATCACATCAATTAGAACCCGACAAAGTGAGAAGTGCCCGAATATTATACAAGTCTAGAACAAATTGATCTCATCTTCTCATACATTACACATTACAACAAGTTGATCATCATGATTATTAGCCAAGTCCTAAACTACTAAAGGACCAAGTAGAGTACAACCGCAATGGCGGTGATGAGCAAGACGGGGAGCACGATCATCAAGGTCTTCGTCTGGTTCCCATCTCTTTGCTCTCCAAGGAGGTGGTTCCTCCACCTAGCTTCCGCCTGCTCTCTCGTCGGGTACCCTTTGTATCTGTTGCCACTGAACTTGCTCACTTGCTTATGACAATCCTCCCACTCATCGTAGACTCCTGGGACCCTCCCTTTAACACCACGTAGCACGACATCTCTATACACAAGGCACATAAGTACTATATCATGCAACCGAAAGAATTAAAAGGTTCATCACATGCATATCCACAAAAAAGAAGGTTTCAATCTAAGGCAAGCTATTAAGTTTCATACATATGGTAATAAGTAAACAAAATCCAAAAATGACCGTTTCGAGCTAAGGCAAGTTAAATTTTATGACACACACACACACGAGATACACAAACCGGCTGAGCGCTAGCTACCTAGGAACACTACATCATGAAGACTTTGTTTTACACGGCGCCGGGAACGGTTTGTAGCCGTCTTTCGTTGTCCATGTCCTACGGTCACCCTGCGCCACGAGCCGTGCTTCGATCTCGCTCTGACTGAACGCTCTTTTGCAGGATAAGGCCCCCCCTTGTGATGACATCTTCTTGCACGATGGTCGCAATCTGAGTCTAGATGCGTAAGAAGTCATCCTTAAGTTCATCATCGTCCATTTTTGCCTCAACTTTGGCCCATGCTCGGAGACTAGATGGCAACGTAATGATGTGTACATCCCGGACGATCGCTCGCAGGTGATGGAGGGTGTAGTAGGCCTCCTTGACACTGTTATCCGACTACTTGACGCAGGCGAACTTCATTACATGTTTGAACACGTGTCTGCCATCCTTGAAATTTTCCACCCCCTTCTTGAATTTGCCTCCATTTTCGGCGTATACCTCGAGAGCATCATCTAGAAGACTCCTTATGTTGGTTTAGTCTTTCTTCTTTTGCTCGCTCCCCGAGTCCAAGTACGTGGCTAGCGAATAACTCGGCTGAATGAGGATCAGTGTGCAGTATTTGTCTCTGCGCAAAACAATTGAAACGAAACAATGTTGGAAAAAGAGCAACCGAAAACTAAGGACAAGTTACGGCGATGAGCGGTGTGCACTTACTCGGGAAAGAAAGGCAAAATAAGCTCTTTTCCACTCTTGTTGTCCACCATGAAATTTTGGAGGTAGTTCCTTGCGTTGGCCCGGGTCACTGGATTCACCAATTGGCTATCACGCATGAAGTAGAGGTCCACTATCGCGACGCCAGGGGTCTTCTCTCTGTTGACCTTCATCGCCCGATGGAGCGCGTATAGGCGCACCAACTTATAGTTCATCCGCTTGCCATGGAAAAGCTTGAAGATGTCCTCATACGATATGAAGAAGATATCCGCGGGGGCATTATCAACGAAGCCCGCGCTCGTTGGAACATTGACCGTGAAAACAGGGTAGGATGGATTTGCTTCTTTAAGAAGGCACTCCTCTAGATATAGAATACCATGCTGCAGGTTAGCCATCGCTCCACTTGCATTTTTGATCAGCTCCTCACTCAGAATCGGTTGACCAGCTATGTGAACCCTAGTCAAGGTGCCCTCAGGGGGCTGTGTTAACGGGTCGTCCTGAGCCCGTGGCCTCTTCGGACCCCGGCTGGCTCAAAAACTGCTTATTATTCTTCTTGGTTCTCTTGCGACAAAGGGAAAAATTGTCATCTTCATATTTTTTGAAAGCTTAGTAGCATCACCGAGTGGAAGAAGTATATACAAAGGTTTCCTTTTGTCTTACCTTTGGAAAAATTCCTTGTAAACTATCCTATACAAAGGTTTTATTTTAATTTTTGAAAATTTCCTTGTAGACTATGCCCGTCCCTCCTTGTGTCTCTTGAAAATACTATGTGTCTTTCTATGTGTATAAAAACTTGTTTAGGTAGATACGGTCCTACCTTATGTAGATATTGCCCCTGTTTTTTTAGATTGTCGTAGCAAAGCACCAAGAATTAGGATATTTTATCCTTTTTAGAAGGATGGCAATGCTAATTTTGTTGGTGATATTATTATTATTCTTGGAATATATACCATTTATCCCACACCACTACAAATCATGTATGCCAGATTCCTGAACCAACCAACTCTAAAATCAACAAAGTACACGGTATAGCTGAGATCAAGTAGCTAGGTTGTGCCAGAGGATAAACAATTTTGATTTTGTGCTTTTCCAAATGTTAAAAAATATGTAAAACACTATTGTTTTATGTTGAGGTGAAATATATTTAATCATACGATTCACTACATGGAATAAATAATTGTAAACCTCATTGTTATGCCATGCTTCAATTATCTCAGAACTTCCTTTGCTTGTATCTTGAGGGAGAAGACATCTATCAGAATAACTTTCTACGTGTCCAAATTGATAAATCATATAATCAGTTTGTCGATATTAACTATAAGGACAACAACAACTAAACTGTATGATGTATGTTAGAAAATGTAAAAAGGCTATTGTTTTACATTGAGGGGAAATATATTCAATCACACTGTTCACGGGATGGAAAAGATAATTGGTAAACCTCATTGTTGTGTCGTGCATAAATTATCTTGGAACTTCCGAGCTGCTTTCCCTTTGTCCAATGGGTTGCTACTTTGCTTGTCCCCTAGGGAGAAGAGATATATCCGAATAACTTACTACATGTCCAAATAGTCAGTTTGTCTAGATTAGCTATAATGACAATAACTAAATTGTAAGTCATTGACAAAAGTATGTTATCTTTCTCTTTGTTTTTTCTAGGCTATGCAGGAGAGCTTATTTCTCTATTTTGATCAATCAATGAAAAATCCATGCAATAGCAATATGTACGACCTCTCATTAAGAATCAGAAGTTAATAACTCAGTATCAATTGAGAATCCAAGTATTAGTGTTTTCACTTCACAATATATCATGAATAGAATGATTTGTTTGGAATAACCAATGCACAAATAATCAAATCAATGTTTAAGAACGAATCCCAATGAAAATCACCGGCGAGGAGGAAAAATACTGATTCCTAGGGGGCGAGGATACCTAGAGTTTGCCAGAGATGTTCATGCTGGAAAACGATGGCTAGAGCCGAAACCATAGGCAGAGACCTCAAAAGGGTCGAAGGCCTACTTGATCTAGTCTTGTTATCATGGTTTCCCGTTGGAAAATAAATATATGAAAACTGAATGAAACTAATTATCATGATGTCAATAGTGTTTAGAAATTCTACGTAGCAATCGCTAGATATGTGCCTCATGCAGCCATGCCTAGAGACATGCTTGACGATGCTTTGTAGTTCCACCAAATTTATGAATGGAGCTGGGTAGGTGGCTAGCTATAGTCCAAATCGAATAGCTTGGCGCGGACAACCTGATAGCCGCATGGGAGATCATGGTGTTGATATTTTTTTCCAGATTTGCAAGCGAGATTGACTTAGGTTCAGATGCATCTGTGTGGCATTGGTGGGTAATATTTTCATAAATTTGATACAGTTTGCTGAACATGAAATTAATGACCATATTTTTTTTCCTATGCACACAGTAAGATCCAGAAGTGTCTGAATTATAATTTGACTGCAACGGCTCTTAAAACTATGATTTCTTGCATGCCTTTTAAACAGCCAGTTTGAGTATCTATGTTTTGAATAGTCTCTGACATGTACGAGTTGATTAATGTTAGTCGTATTGGATCCATACTTATTGTTGTGGTTAGTGGTGTAAGGTGAACTATTTTTTTTCTAGGTGAAAATAATGACATAAGAGTCTGTAACTATGATGAAAAATAGCAGTACTTAATACTATTTGATGACTTGTCAAATTAACTACCTTATTTATGGTTACAGCTAATGATGTATTGACATGAACAAAGTCATACATGCCAATATTGTTGATCACCTAATTATCGTGTCAATGTGGTACTTAACCTTTTTTATATGCATAAAATACGATATGTAACGTTAGAGGAAATCGCTCATATTATTGCATAGGTTAGTGAGAACGTACATTAGTCCTCAAGAATTAATGGTTTCCAATCAATCCTGTAATGATGGACAAGTTTATTTGTTCTGCACGCCAGCCATCACAATGCGCCAATATCGATCTTGATTCTTCACTCTATTTTAGACCGCGTTGACAGTGCAGGCTTGAAGCAAAAGCACATCTGCTAAGAAAACAAAGAAACAAAGAGATGACATAGCTACTCCAATGAATTGTTTACTAACAACCAGAGCACGGAGATTAGGTAATTACTCTAGGAGAGGACGGAAGTAAACTTTGATCGCTTATTGTTTGCATAGGCGTATACACATAGCCATGATAGATTCGTATTTCTTGGTTTAAATTTCTTATGACAATGGTGATGATGGAAATTTTATACGCTGTACTATGTACTGGGATCGTAAAAAAAGATGCATATCATGTGTCAATACACACCTAGGGATGGGTTGTCTTGATGACTCAAGTGTTGGATTCGAGCTAGATCCGAGCTATATAAAGGCTCCCACTATGAGGCAAATCTCGGATCGATCGTCCAGGCTGCATTTGCATTGAAGGTCAACTGTGTGCATGATTACTACCAAATTTGAAATCTGAGTCGCTAATGTCCACACACCTGGAGTAGTTCAGCCATCCGAGGGCACCGAGATGGCGGCAGATCGGCACTCTGCTCGAGGTTGTAATTTTGATTTTCTTTGAATAGAAGTGTTTGTGACCTTATTCGGTACCCTCGGTTTGTTTCTCTGGCACCTCTATCATCTAGACCCCAAGTCCCAACACAATATATATGAATTTGTAAAAAAGAATTATTTGCCAGATAAAACAGGATTGAAAACACATAGATAGTTAAAAAACACGTTCTTGTACACAAATGGAACAACTTTGAGTAACTTATTTGTAGACGTTTATGTAGTTGTTAAAATATTTCTAATGTATAATTCTATATGCACCTATCTTGCGGAACGAATTAAAAAAGCTCTATGCTCAAAGTTGCTGATCTAATCTACTATTATCCACGCGTTACCTGCCTTTTACTGCTTGGGCACTTGTCGTAGGTTCTTGTTTTCCTTCTTTCCAATTCCAATCAAATTGGATGCTGCACTTGCATGAACCGTAAACTTGCTGGAGAAAAAGCAGAGACTTCACGCCAGGACGTATGGCATTGCGGGATCGGTGGTCCGGCGGCCGGTCAGCCGCGTCCAAAAGGACGTGGTTTTTTTGTTACGTGCAAGGGTTCTGATCTAATCAACTTATAGGTAGATGTGATATTAAAGGGGTACGTGAAAACTTACCAAGGGTAGTGGTAGGTAATTTTTTTGAACTTACATGTCAATAAATTATTTTAAGATCCATCGGCTACCAAAAGCTAGATAATTAAACTGATGGACGGATATCTCTGTTTGGGATTTTCTAGCCTATTTCTCTTTTTTCTGATAGCCCGTCATGTACTTTTAATATATAATAGATTCAATTACCATTTATGATTTAACTAAATATTATTTTTGAATTAAAATATATATTTGACATTTAAAATTGAACTGTTTCCTCCTCAAAACCAAAAATTCAGTAGAGGTCATGTCATGATCTATTGCACCCGCCCTACCGTTTTCATCAGAATAAGAGAGACATCGATCCCTCTATGGGTCTTTTAGTTTTGCGTGAAAATTTCTCGAATTTTCTTATACTTGAATGCAATGCACGCACATGTGGCATCACTATTTCTAGAGCTTATATTAGGTTATTACATACCGCGAGGAAAAAGAAGATGGTGTCTTAGGACAATGCCAAGGCAAAAAGAGTAGTGGCTACATCATGTCCCCTTGACAAAGACTGCATCGCAGGTGGCACCCATGGTGCCGGAAGAAAGCCAGAGCTATCTCCACAAGGCCTCATCCATGTTGAATGAGCCCAAGGGAACGGCGATGACTCATTGACTTTCGACATCTTGGTGAACTGCTCCCAGTGTCCAATCGATGCCGAGCGCCTCTCCCCCGACATATGATAGCCTCTGGATCAGGAGGCAACTCGGGGCGCTGGTGAGGTGGACAAACCTCTCCAAGTGGTGTTGCCTGCCTAACCTACTTTTTTGAAGGTCACACCCGACCCTCATCATCCTCACAATCATCTCCTTTGAGGCCCAGGTTGACTCACGGCGCCATTGTAATAAGCAATGAACTTCCTAGTCATTTTTGGAATATTGCGCCATGCTCCAACTTCTGTTTTTCACCCTGAGTTTTTTATCTCCTTGTATTTATGAAGCTCTCGTACATGTACCGTATCAGCGGGGCCTAGGAATGGTGTCTGTCGTCAAGCTGCTCCCTGTCAACACCAAGGCCTAAAGTGTCTAGCTCTGGCTTGTCCCAGTAATAAGGTCACCTCACCCATGGTTCTTGTTGTTTGAAATCCTCGTACGACACATATACGGAAACTAACAAATGCATGGCAAGCAATTCATGCTAAGCCTATGACTTACTCCTCGAGGATTCAACAGGACATGCATTTTCCCTACGGTCTCCTCCCCGAGGGACTTATGGGGCAGCTCACGAGGGCACTTCCCCTCAAATAGCATAAATTCATGCTAGGCCTACGTCTTCCTCCTCGTGGAGCCAACATGACGTGCATTTTCCCTACGGTCTGTTCCCCGAGGGACTTACGCGATGGCTCATGAGGGCACTTCCCCTCAAATAGCATTAGTTCATGCTAATCCTATGGCTTACTCCTCGAGGAGCCAAAGCTACGTGCATTTTCCCTACGGTCTACTCCCCGAGGGACTTATGGGGCGGCTAACGAGGGCACTTCCCCTCAAGTAGCATAAATTCATGCTAAGCCTATGGCTTCCTCCTCGAGGAGCCAATAGGACGTGTATTTTCCCTACGATCTCCTCCATGAGGGACTTACGGGGAATCTCATGAGGGCACTTCCCCTCAAGTAGCTAAATCCATTCTAAGCCTACGGCTTCCTCCTCGAGGATCCAATAGGATGTGCATTTTCCCTACTGTCTCCTCCACGGGGAACTTACAAGGCTGATCACGAGGGCACTTCCCCTCAAGTAGTATAAATTCATGCTAAGACTATAGCTTCCTCATCAAGGAGCCAACAGGACTTGTATTTTCTCTATGGTCTCCTCCATGAGGGACTTATGGGGAGGCTCACAAGGGCACTTCCCCTCAAGTAGCATAAATTCATGCTAAGCCTACGGCTTCCTCCTCGAGGAGCCAACAAGCCGTGCATTTGTCATACGGTCTCCTCCCTCAGGGACTTACGGGACAATTCATGAGGGTACTTCCCCTCAAGTAGCATAAATACATGCTAAGCCTATGGCTTCCTCCTCGAGGATACAATAGGACATGCATTTTCCCTGCGGTCTCCTCCACAAGGGACTTACGGGTGGCTCACGAGGGCACTTCCCTCAAGTAGCATAAATTCATGCTAAGCCTACGGCTTCCTCCTCAAGGAGAAAACAAGACGTGAATTTGTCGTACGGTCCCCTCCCTAAGGGACTTACGGGGCGATTCATGATGGAACTTCCCCTCAAGTAGCATAAATACATGCTAAGCATATGGCTTCCTCTTCGAGGAGCCAACGGGATATGCATTTACCCCGCGGTCTCCTCCACGAAGGACTTATGGGGCGGCTCACGAGGGCACCCCCGTAGCAGTCTAAGTTCGTTGAAGCCATATGGTTTCCTTCTCGAGGAGCCAATAGGAAGCAAATTTGTCATGTGTCCCCATTCACGAGGGACACAAGGGACGGTGCTCGAGGGCACTTCTCGTTAAGAACATGGGATCGCTGGAACCCTTTGATTCTTCTCCTCCGAGGAACTAGCATAAAACGCGTTCACCCTACGGTTTCCCTATAAAGGAACCTAAGAGGGCTCCCCCTATCGTGAATCGTAACGCAGGAAGATCACCAGGCTCATGTGGCTTCCCTCGATCTAGTGTGACACAGTCCGCTGCTGCCGAAAACTAGCGCGGAAGGAATAGGAGAACTGAACGCATATACGCATGGGCGCTGAAGTCACCCCCTCAAGGGGTAGACAGTGTTTCCCCTCCTCAAGGAATCGCTCCTCCACAAGACCAGTGAAAAGCCTCCTCCACGAGGGCACCTACCACAAGCTAAGTTCCACTGTCTCTAGTACCATTCCCTCTTCACGATCTCTTTTTTCTTTTGCGCTCCCGACGAGAGCTTTTTACTTATCCACAGACTCCTTGACGTGCTACGAGGTGCCTCGAGAAGAAATCTCGTAACCACCTTGTATGGATAGTAACACCCGCTATTCCTAAGAAGGCAAGCGTTTTGTATCACTTTTCTCAGGGTTGGTCCCTAACAGCGTGTCATGACAGGGTGCACGAAAGAAAACAAGCTCCGTGAGGGACTAGAAAACAGAACACCTAGAGGATTCACTGATAACATATCCATTACAGGCACACCCATAGGGCAAACACTAGAACATTGCTACACATTAATGTTCACAGAATACATGCACCATCTTCCGGGGCGCGACGACAGCGATGTCCGTCAAACCTCTTATACGCTCCAGAGGTGGTGCAGGTAGTCGAGACGGCACGACAATGTGTCAAACACAGACACAGAGAAATCCCTACCTTCCCCGCCGTGGTAGCAGAACTACAGCAGGAAGTCGCGCCCGGCGTTGTTCTCGCAGACGAAGCGCTCCCGGACGATGGTGAGGAACATGGCTCTCGGTGTTGGGGCCTCGATGTTCATGCTCTAGCCATCGCTGCCGCTGGAGTGCCTCAGCCCAGCTCCCCCCGGCATGGTGCTTGTGGCTCTAAGTGTAAAATATTCATAGAGGTTCACTCTTCGGGCCCAATCCACATCGTAGAGGATGATGACAAAGTCGATAATAGTCTCGGTTTCATCCTCAATTTTGCCACTGCTAGCAGGAGGATTGGAGGTGGCAATGATGCCGGTTCTCGACCATCGCCTCGGCCTCCGTTGTGGCCCCCACGACTCCCATGTCTATTTCCGCAAAGGCGAGAGCAACAATGCTTTATGGACGCTCCACCCTCGGCCACTATGACAGAAGTGGAAGTCGACGCACCTCTATGACCGGCACCATGCCCCCGGTGCCTTCTGCGGCCGGTCCCTCGCGGTCTCCCCAGTCTACACTTCACCAACGGACCCTCCTCCGCCTCTGCCATCATGGCCTTGCCCTTCTCAGCAGCAGAGGCTCGCTTCGGCACCATTGAAAGAAGCTAAGCACTAGCATGGCAATTCAGGAAGAAAGGAGAAAGAGCGGATTGAGCGGCATCGAGGGTAAAAGGCATCAAGCCTTTTATCTTATGAATCGTGGCAAAAGACTACATCTTTTCCTTGATTACCGGGCATTAACCACCGGTCAATTCCACGCACCTTCAATCATTATGGAGCAACTTCTGAGACGTGGCCGGCCCCACGACGGTTCTCGATCCGATGGTAGGAGCCGCGCGACCGCTTTATGTGCATGGCCAGAATGCTCATCGGTTGATTCTGTGTTGACTCGAGTAGCGGCAGCACCCCACCAACCGTTTGGGCCCTTTCCCCTTCACATCCACCGAAGGACACGTGCGGGGCAAGCGCCCGAGGGCTGCTATTGGGTCAATGGCAACCGAGGTACCTAGACCCACCGGTTGCTAGGCCCATTGGCCGAGTAGCGATGGCCTCGCGAGGCCATATCTCCTCGAGGAGGAACGAATAGCCCTTCACAAGGCCAGCTCCACTAGGGTGGGACCTCGTCCAGGTTGCCTCCAGGAGAAAGGCTTCGGGAGGAGGCAGATCTATGAAGGCCTCATATCTCTCCCAATAAACCCCAGGGACACGCTCGTAATCTCGCCGCACGTGGAAGAAAGACCACGGGCACAACGGGCAGTCCACGGACATACAGACCATGTGGTCTGCCTCGGAAAAGAAGAGGCATTGTCTGGCCTCTTTGGTGATAAAGAAGGGCTGACGGCACCAGAGTCCGTCCCCCTCCCTCTTTGCCACTTTTGTGCAAAAAGGTGGTGGATAGCACCATGTTGCGAGGGAGACGTCAGCGGCGACCACAGCTTTATGATGGACCGACGTCCCCCGGAGATCCTATACCGAGTCCATGTAAATTAGACTTGTAGACGCTCTCCATGGGCCGCAATATGGCAGCCTTTACCTCCCAATGAATTGGGGGAAGTGGTTCGGTGCGACTATAAAAGGGGAGCTGCCCCAACCTTTGAAGGGGTTGATCCTTACAATCTGAAACCCTAGGAATCACTCGACATTATTCCCTTGTGAAGCACCGTGACCAATACACAAAAGAAGTAGTACGGGCTTTACCTCCTCACGAGAGTCCCGAACCTGGGTAAAAAAACCCGTGTCATCTCTCTATCGTGTGCAAACTATGTCGCCCCCATCGTCGGGTAAAAGATCAAGCACGTGTTTAGTCTCCTCGCGAATCTGGGGCTCATCGATGCCCATGTTCTTCCGTGGGAATTCCTTTCTCTGATAGGGTTCTTTGGGAGGAAGGCCTCATGGAGCCTGTCTCATCTCGTAGTTGTCGGTCGCACTCCAATGCATGCCTTAGGGACGCCTTGACTATTATTACTCCCCTAGGACCTGTGAGTTTAAACATCAGGTAGGTGTAGTTGGGGATACCCACTAACTGCGAGATGTGCGGGCACCCAAGAAGTGTGTTTTAGACCATGGTGTTAGATTATAAGTCGGTTTGATTTTTGCTTGTAACATAAATTAGGGTTTGCCCGGCCAGACAGCTATAGAGACCCTTTGTAATCTCTCAAACAACATCAATTATTATGAGACAATTATATTTCTTCATGGTATCAGATTAGTTTGATCCTTGGGCATGGACTAACCACCCACCCCGCCGCTGCCGTCGCCAGCTACTTCAAGCAGCGCCCCACCCTCGCCGCCTCCAAACAAGCTTCTGTCATGGCCACCTCTTCCTCCACCACGGCCTCTCCATCCTATACTATTTATGTTGCCCACCAATCTCCACCACCATCACTATGCCGATACTATCTCTGATGTTAGCCTGTTTATTCCAATCACCTTAGATCTACCAAAACACAACTACTACCATTGGTGTCATCTGTTCGAAGTTCATATAGGCTGATGCAATCTCCTCGTCCATGTCGACACTGGCTCTTTCCCCCATCCCTCGTATACTCGATGGGTGAAGGACGACCTCTCCATGATCCAATGGATCTACCAACAGGTGTCCACCGAGATCTTCAATCTCGTCTTCCGCGACGCCTCCAATGCCGCCGTGCTCTAGGCGGCCCTTCGTCAACTCTTTCAGGATAACATCGATGCTCGCGTTAACACCCTCCACACCAAGCTCAGAAACACCGTTCAAGGCGACTCTCAAGTGGGGGTCTACTTCCAGAGGCTCAAGTATCTTGCCAATGAGCTCTGCGAACTTGGAGACCCCATCGACGATCATTAACTCATCAATATCGTCCTCATCGGGCTTAGTGAATGTTTTGATAATCAAGCCACTTTCATCCCCATGATGCGGCCACGACCCTCCTTCGTCACGGTTTGCTCTATGCTACAATGGGCCAATCGCGCCATCACCAACAAGGAGTATCACCCCCAAGTTTTTGTGGCCATCCCGCGACTGCTAGTTGATACGTCGTAAACGTATCTATAATTTTTGATGCTCCATGCTTGTTTTGTATCATCATTATTATGTTTTGTTTACACTTCGAGGTATTTTTATACATTTTCTGGAACTAACCTATTAACAAGATGCCGCAGTGCCAGTTGCATGTTTTCTGCTATTTTGGTTTCAGAAAAGCTAGTAAGGAAATATTCTCGGAATTGGATGGGACAAAAGCCAAAGTCAATATTTACCAGAAGGAACACGGAGTCCGAAGGGCAGCCAAACTGGGGCCACGAGGTGGCCAGACCTAAGGCTAGCGCGGTCACCCCCTAGGGCACGCCGCCCCATGGTGTGGGCCCCTCGGGCGCCCACCGACCTTGCCCCTTCGCCTATAAAAGTACCTCGATGCAGAAACCCTAAGGCCCCGATCAAAAATCCACGAAAGAGTCTGTAGCCACCCCCATCTCCATCCCTAGATCGAGGGGATCTGAAGCTCTTCCCGGCACCCTGCCGGATGGGAGAGATCATCCTGAAGGCCTTCTCCATCACCATGCCAGCCTCCGGAGTGATGCGTGAGTAGTTCAACCATGGACTATGGGTCCATATAGTAGCTAGATGGTTGGTTCTCCTCCTTTGTGCTATCATGTTTAGATCTTGTGAGCTCCATTCATGATCAAGATCATCTATTTGTAATCCTATATGTTGTGATTGCGGGGATGCGATGGATATTGAGATACTATGTCAGATTGATTATTGATTCTATCATGTCTATGTTATTTGTGATCTTGCATGCTCTCCGTTGCTAGTAGCTATCTTGGCCAAGTAGATGCTTGTAACTCCAAGAGGGAGTATTTATGCTCGATAGTAGGTTAATGCCTCTAGTAATCTGGGGAAGTGACAGAAATCTCTAAGGTTGTACATGTCTTGTTGCTACTAGGGAGAAAACAACAATCCTTTGTCCATGGGGCAATTATATTGTTTACTTTACACACTTTCCTTAATGCAGTTATCTGTTGCTTGCAACTTAATACTAGAAGGGGTTCGGACGATAACCTGAAGGTGGATTATTAGTCATCGATGCAGTTGGATTACCGTCTATGTATTATGTTGTAATACCCAATCAAATCTCGTAGGAGTCAAGATGTCTAGTACATGCATTGTTATGCTTTATCAATCTGAAAATTGCCTCGTTGTAATTTGTTCACCCAACATGCTATTTATCTTAAGGAGAAACACCTCTTGTGAACTGTGGACCCCAGTCCATTCCTTTACCATTAATATACCATCTACTATTTACCGTCTACTGTTTACTTTCTTCAAGCAATTACTATCTTCCAGACTATACGTTTAGTCCTTTGTTGTCAGCAAAACCAGTGAGATTGACAACCTCACTGTAAGTTGGGGCAAAGTTTTGTGGTTGTGTTGTGCAGGATTCCAAGTTGCTAGCAAGACCTTGGAGTTGTTTCCTTACTGCTACTGGTTCGATAACTTTGGTTTTATAACTGAGGGAAACTTGCTGATGTGCTCATCATACCTTCCTCTTGGGGTTCCCAACAAGATCTACATATCTTGAGCCATCACCCGTACCGGCCCCAACTGTGCCACCTCCTCTAACATCAGTGCAACCACGTCCCGGCTGGCGCCCTAGTCCTAAGTACTGCGACACCAGGCCGAACTTCCGTCCTCCATGATCTTCATCAACACTATCATCCCTGGCTCCTCCAAGTGGCGCCCCACCTCCGGATCATGCGCCTCCAGCGTCGCCCATCTGATGCCCTCCACATGACCCATGGACAGGACTCATGCAGGCCCGGTCCATGCCTTGGGCTGCCCCTGTCTGATTGGCACTCCATCGGCCTACTCCAGCTCCTGGATGCCGGGAATGCACCCTCACACCAGATCTCCTGGACTACTCGGATCTCATCCACTGGCATAGACCTACGTTGCTACACCATCCTACTACTCCTACGGCACCCCGTGACCAACAAACTACAACACCTCAGTAGGAGGCCACTATCTGATTACCAGTTGTCGCCACCCCCGATCGCACCAACACTACCATATACACCGACTTCGTCTCCTGTAACAATGCCAAGCTAGGACCAAGCTGCTTTCCTCTAGGCCATGACCAACTTTGCTTCTCAAGGAAACTCAGGTATGGGTTGGATTTTCGATTCCGATGCTTCTAGTCACATGTCTTCTTCGCGTAATATGTTGTTATCATGCACTTCTTTGCCTTTTTCTTCTATTACTCTTAGAGATGGTTCTTTGATTCCTATTCACTGTGTTGGTCAAGCCCATATTCTAAACCCCTCCTCGTTCGAGATGTTCTTGTCGCACCTACTCTCATCAAATACTTAATATATGTCCGTCAATTTACTCATGATAACCTTGTCTCCATCGAATTTTACTCTTTTGGCTTGTCCGTGAATGATTACCTGACCAAGGCGGAGATCGCACGCTTCAATAGTTTTGGATATCTATATTCCATCAACGGGGCTCCCACCACCACCCATCCCTCATCCATGGTGGCTTCGGTGGATCTATGGAACCAAAGATTAGGACATCCTCACGCCACCAAAGTATCACATCTTCTTAGTGAATTTTCAATTTCATGTAGTAAAGATTCTCATGATCCCTTGGTTCGTGAGTCATGTAAATTAGGCAAACATGTTCATCTTCCCTTCAGTTCCTCACATTCTCCTAGTACCTTCCCATTTGAATTATTACATTGTGATTTATGGACATCTCCCCATGCAAGTATCTCTGGTTTTAAATACTATCTTATAATTCTAAATGATTTTTCTCACTTTATTTGGACTTTCCCAATGCGAAACAAATATGATGTACACACTATATTTATAAACTTCCAATGATATGTGTCTGCCACTTGTTTCTACCTATAAGATTTGTCCAATGCGAAAATGGTCATGAATTTGACAACATTTGAAAGCGAAACTTTTTTCCTTAGCCATGGCATTCTCCTGCGTTTTTCCTGCCCCTATACCTCCCCTCAAAACGGCAAGGCCGAACAAGCTCTCCTGACAATCAATGGTATAATTTGTACTCTCTTAATTCATTCATCCATGCCTCCGAAATTTGGAGTTGTGGCCCTATGCACGGCCACATATTTACTCAACATAAGACCAACTAAATCAAACCCACACACTACTCCCTATTTTTCTCTTTTTGATGTCACCCCACTTATTCCAAACTACGAGGTTTTGGTTTTCTTTGTTTTCCAAACATGTACGCCACATCCCCTACCAAATTAGCACCCCGGTCTATCCCTTGTGTTTTCCTCGGATACTCTGATGAACACAAGGTCTTTCGTTGTCTTGACTTACTATCCGTCCGTATTCACATCTCTCGTCATGTTCGTAGAACACGTCTTTCCATTTTCGCAATGCACACCATCTCCTGAACCCAAGTCCTCTACACCGCCACCCCCTACCTAACGTGTCGTCCTACACCCTCTCCACGTCATTCCTACCTCAGCCTGACTAACCCACAACCCTACCCAAAACACTACCCCTGCCGCGACAAAAATTCACCCCCCTTTTCCTGCCGCGGCAGCATCTGATAACACCAGCCCCACAGCAATATGCTCTGCCATGGCAGCCAAAACGGTTGAAAACTATGTCACGGTAGACTTCTTTGTCGTGCAAGCTGAGCCTCCCTCCCCTTCGCCTGAGACATTCACTGGGCTCTGCCTCTTCTTCCCCTCTACTCAATCCTCTAGCAAATGTCATGCCTACTGCTAAAACTACCAATGATCATGTTATGCGTACTCGTGCAAAATTAGGATTTCACTTACCCACAAAAAAACTTAATCTCAGTGTTACTCCATCTATCTCTTCCATCCCTAAAACATACAAATCAGCTCTTCTCAATCCTCATTGTACTTCTGCTATGCATGAAGAATTCCAAGCCCTCATCGATAACAATGCTTGGAAACTCATTCCTCATCCTTCTGGTGCAAATGTAGTTTCTAGAAAATGGGTTTTTCATAAAAAAATCCACTCTGATGGTACTCTCTATTGTTATAAAGCTCGTTGGGTCTGTCATGGTTTTTCTCAACAACATGGTCTTGATTACGATGAAACTTTCTCTTCCATTGTTAAACCTAGTACAATTAGAACATTTCTTAGTTTGAAGTTTCTTCGTCTTGGCCCATTCATCAACTTGATGTTAAAAATAATTTTATTCATGGATCTCTAAATGAAACTATTTACTGTCAGTAACCTCTTGGTTTTGAAGACACAACTAATCCCAATCACGTCCGTCTTCTCAAAAAATCACTATATGGTCTAAAACAAGTTCCTCGTGCATGGTTTCAATGATTCTCTACCTTTCTTCTTACTATCGGTTTTCAACCATCTCCCTCAGATTCTTCTCTTTTTATTTATCGCACTACCTCTCACACAGCCTATTTACTCTTATACGTAGATGACATTGTCTTAACAGCCTCCACGCAACATTTTCTCGATCACATCATTTCCTTACTTTGCTCTAAATTTTCCATGACCGATCTTGGTATACTTCGTCACTTCTTAGGAATTGTTGTCACTCATGATACGCATGGTCTTTTTCTATCTCAACAAAAATATATTCTTGATCTTCTAACTAAATAAGGCATGCTTGATTGTCAACCGTCTAAAACACCTATAGATACAACTAGCAAAATTTCCTCCTCGGGTGTTGTTTTTCCTGATGCCACTATCTATCATAGTATAATCGGAGCTCTTCAATAGCTCACTCTCACTCGTCCAGAAATTTCTTTTGCCGTTCAACAAGCATGTTTCTACATGCATGATCCTCGCATTCCACATTAGAATCATGTTAAACGTCTTCTTCGATATCTCAAAGATACTGTTGATCATGGTCTCCACATATATTCATCATCTCCAAACACTTTGACGGCATATTCTAATGTAGACTGGGCTGGTTACCCGGATACTCGTCGGTCCACATTCGGATATTGTGTTTTCTTGGTAACAACTTCATTTCATGGTCTTCGAAACGACAGGTTACAATTTCACGTTCATTTGCAGAAGCTAAGTACTGTGCAGTGGCACATGCTATCGCCAAAATGGTCCGGTTGCATCAGCTTCTCTCGGACCTTTGTCGTCCTGTCCAGCAGACTACTATAGTTTATTGTGATAACATTTCAGCTGTTTACATGTCCAGCAATCTAGTGCAGCATCGTCGGACAAAGCATATCAGATCGACATCCATTTTGTTTGTGAAAAGGTGACTTTGGGACAAGTTCACGTTCTTCATGTTCCAACCACTATTCAATTTGCAGATTATCTTCACAAAGGGTCTTCCAACATCATCGTTTACCGAGATTCGATCCAGTCTAAATGTTGGTGAACCACATGTTGACACTGCATGGGATGCTAGATTATAATCGGTTTGGTTTTTTCTTGTAACATAAGTTAGGGTTTGCCTGGCCAGCCACCTATATATATACCCTTTATAATCTCTCAAACAACATCAATTATTATAAGACAATTATATTTCTACACATGGGTAAGTCCACGACCTCAAAGATGCACTGTTATGTGTGGAAGTTTTCTCCACTATTGAATGTGACGGGCAAAGTAATCTGTCCGACCGCCTCGTGAGCTACTCTGGGGAAAAAATACCCCCGAAGGCGTACTTTCTTGATTTGGATGCCCTCGGGTCCTATTGCCAAGGTCCGGCTGGTGGTCTCGGTGACCCGTCGGGGCGGTGTCCTTTCTATTGCTGGGTTGGGGTGGTTAATGAGTCCATTCTTTAAGCATATTTACCTTATGTTTTTGCATACGTAGAGATAGGATTTGGTATCTTATGGCGCTCGCGTGCACCTTTTACACTTGTTTCAACGGGATCCCGAAATATTAAGTCTTTTGTGAATATATCAATTGGGACTATCATGTTATGTAATAAGATGATATTTCTAAGTGATAAATGTCATTTAAATGATTTTGTATGCACCTAGGAGAAGAGAGGATGTGAGGAGAAGCTACTGCAAGCTTAAGGACCTGCGGTACGGGTGGAGCTTGCCTGTACCGTTTACCGTATTGCCTGCCAAGATGTCTGCATCGTCAAGTACTCTCACCATGCAAAGACGGATCTAAGATCCGACATTCATAGACACCTCATCCACTAAACACCACACTACGAATGAATTTGGAGGAGGAACTTGGAGAAGGGAAAATCCTTGCTACTACACGAATTATCGGAGGACAACACATCATTAATCGCTGCATCTCCATCATCCCCTCTATCCTTCATTTAGATCTTGTTGTAATTCCAAATACAAGTGCACCTGATTTTACCTTTGCACTTTCAATCCATCCATATGAATATGATGATGTAGTTGATTTCTACCATGTGTGAGTAGTTCCCTTTGTTCTTGGGGAGATGGAGAAACCCTAGAATTATTATGAAATGAAATAAAGATGATCTATAACTTTGGTCTTTGATCTTTATGTGATCTAAGATATTGTGTTAGATATCTATCTTTAGATGGTATGTTAAGTCGACCACATAACATTTGCCTTTGGGACTAAAGAGAGGGGACTACCATTTGGAGGTGTATGGGAGTATGTCTAGTGCTACTTTGTGCCTACAAGCATCAGCTTATAACCTACACAGTCATAGGTGCATAAAAGATAGATTCACTAAGCTTATAATGATATCCATGGGAAAACACTTAATTATGGTGGTCTATAGAAGTGACTTGCTCGCAGGCATCACAATGGTTAGAGGTGACCTCATCATATGACTCATATAAGTGGCTTGCTCGTGAGACTTGTTGGTGAACATCTTATTATGGAACTCTCTCCACACAAATCATGACGAAAGATATAGGCTATCCTATTTATAAGTAATTCTCATATGCTAGCGGTGTATCCTACATCCTCGAGACCATTTAAGCCTTATTGAGTTCCAACACCAACCCCAACGCACTTGTTACTTTCTTTATTTGCTTTCATTACTTTCTTGTATTCAAATGCAACACCCTTTAAAAACCCTTCACTTGAGATCAAAGGCAGCTTACAAGTATCTTTTGGTAGATAGTGATGAGGGGCATAAAGACCTTAACCAAATAGCTATGTGGGTTTGATACTCTTGTTTTGAAACTAGCTACAATTGATCTCTGCACTTGCAGTTATCAGTGGTGTGTCGTGATGGTTGAGGCAGCAGAGTCTTGCCTTCCTGTGATGCTTTGGCCACGTCCTTGAGCCATGAGATGATGACTCAGAAACTTCTTCTACCATGTGAGGCCATGGCATCAAAGTCACACCAGTTTTCGTTTGTACGCTCCTTCAGGGGATCCATCGCTGCTGGGCTTCTCTCTTCCATGTCGTACTAGAACCAGTCGGCTACTATTGCTGATGTGAAGGTCTGGCCCACTGATGTGGCTGTTGGGTCACGACAACATCATGTTGGTGTCCCCAGGTTATTTCTGATACAGGCTCGTTACACACCGGAGGACCTCGTGCGGCGAATACCTAGCATCTTCCTTCCTTATGAGGTTTCTTGGGGTGCTCGTCTATTTACCTGAAGAGAAGTAGGCCTAGGTCAGACTCTTGTTGTCGAATCATCATGTCGTCGTGACTAACCGCCTTTTTTAGGATGACCATGAGATGGTCCAAAGTCCTCGGTTCTGCAGCGGTGATAAGCGCAACACGGTTTTGGTTATGGACCCCATTAGTGAATGCCCAAATGATGTCCCTATTAGAGAGGTCGGGTGTGGTGTTCATTAAGATCCTAAAGCGATTTACAAAGTCCTTCAACCTCTCTCCTGGGTACTTCTTGATGTTCTTGAATTCTGCATGGAGCATGTTGGCGTCGTTATCTACAGCAAAGGCCTGGATCAGCCCCTACGAAAGTTGTTCCAGGTCCTGGTCAACCGGGGGACCTTGTTCCACAGCCACTTCAGGGCGTTCGCCTTCTAACGGACCCTACACCCGTTGATCAGCCTCGTGCCCCAATCCTCATACTCTTGTTCATAATCATCACGATGATGACATCAACATTCCCATTGCTTTCATGTTGGTTTCACCTTATGTCCCATTGACAGGCCTTGTCGGCCTTGTTGTCGGGCTCCAGATCCAGCTCACGGTCTTCATGGTTGTCCCGACCTCTTTCTTCCCATGTCTTGGCAGCTTCGTTCGTATTGGGATAGGCATCTGAGTTTTACACATATACTAGTGAATGTTGACGTTGGCTGCCTGGTGCCTCTTTCATCCTCTAGCACTGTGAAGCCTTTTCCTCGTGGTGATATTAGCACTCATCTTATTGGTCATACCGAAGCGATCTATCGGTACTCTCAGAGCTCACATTGCTACTAGTGAGTGACTGATTGCCCCGGACAACCCTGTTTGCTGGTTCCGGGGGCCGGGGTGCAAGCATTGTACTTTTGAATCTGATTTTCCAGGTCTACTGCAGTCTTGGCAGCCAGGTCTAGGGCGGTCTTCAATTCTGCTTCTAGGGCTTCCTTGTCCCCTTCAGATGCTTCTGCGATCTGCCTCTGGAGATCTTTTATATGGGCATAATGGAATTGAGTCCCCCATGCTTGGGACAGCGGTATGAGCTCCGGAACTAGTGAAGCACTCATGGGGTCCCCGTTCCTACGCTGCTTGCGGGTTGTAAGGAGAGATGCTCACCCATGATGCCACCGAGCTTTCAGACGTGCCCATAGAGGTGGAGTAGGTCATTCCTTCCGAGTAACATGTACTAGAGCTAGGAGAAGGTATGGTTATGTAATAGCCTGTAGGTACGAGGCCAGGGTAACTTGTGTAGTTGGCATGGATGGGAGCACTAGGGTAGATCACTGTAGGATCATAGACGTACGGGATCTCAGCTTATCCATATGCGGGCCACGGGAAAACAGCATGCGGGAGGCCCGATAGGAGCGGAGAGCCAGGGTTGAAGTAGTTGGCCTCCAGTGGCATATAGAGTTCCTCGATATAGCGATGGTATGTGGGACCATACATCACTTCAATGATGTTCTAGTAGACCCTGCGCAATGTGGACATACTATCCGGGGTGTACTCCTCTTCCGGTGATCCGGTGGCTGTGCGGCTATGGCCCGGACCTGGAGCCCCCCGACCTCCTTTGGGGAGGTCTTTGGTTGCTCCGTCCGCCAGGACAGTAGATCCGATGTGCATGACACGGGCTCCCCCTGCCCGGCTCAACAACTGATGAAGGATAGTTTTCATGATCCCTCTATAGTCTCGCTTTCGACAACAAAAGAGAGTTTATTTGTTTAGCAATCAGCTTGGGTCAGCAGGTTAAAATCTCCAAAGACAAAGACGAAGGTATATCTATAATGGGGAGGATTACCTTAGACTTTATCCATAAGGTGATAGAGATACCTTACAATGTGCCTACAAGATTATCTCGGTGGGTTGATGATGATACTGGATGAGAGAGATGAATTTGTATGATTAAGGCTAATGACCAAGACTCTGGCGAATATGGCGTGTCCTCTTTGGTGAATGTCCTTTAGTACTTATAAGTGTCAATGGTGGCAGAGTCTCCCTTAGTAACGTTAGGTCTTCATCTTCTCTTGCACATAATATTCATCTTCGATCTCCCCTGGATGTGCGTCTGGTCTTTAGGATCCTTAGAGAGCCGTCTTGTAGCCCAGAAGCCAGGTCGGATGAGGTTAGGTCAGTTGAGATCTTCTAGATGCAGGCCTTCAGGTCCTTGACTGCAGAGGTAGGCATGGGAAGGAATCATGGATTAAGGCCCATGTGATGTATAGGCCTAAATACACCCATCACCGACAACAGAGTTATAGCTATTCTCGATCCATTCGGTTGGTCCTAAGCATATCTGGTTCATTTCATCCATGAAGTACTTTAGTTTGATGGTTATATCATAGCGAAGAAAGATATGATAATTGCGAACAAGACGAGGCAATGAAAATCTGGTCTTCACGGGTGTCATGTGAACAGACAACTTTTAGATAGCGTTGGGAGATTTCCCATGAACTCTCACTCCTCTATGACCTCACAAGTGAAACTATCATATGATGGATCATACTTTCATATATGTAGGTAGTGTCATGTGTTAGATTAGAAATAGTAAAAGCCTCGTAGAACTTGCTAAGAACAAGTAGAGGCATCTAAATTGTTTTTAATGGAATGCATGTGATGTGGTATAGTCTTCGTCATTATCATAACTAGTTGATACCCTGCGCGTTGCGGCGGGTATTGGAGATGATTTTTATGTACGTAAAATATAGCATAAACAATATATGAAAATAGTGCTTTTACAAAGTGCAAGAATATTGCTTTTTTACTTTGTTTTATTGTTCTGTTTATTCTAGATATCAAATGAGTAACCTTTCTTGAGAACATAATAAAAGAGAATCAAGTATACTGGATTCGTTTTTTATGTGAAGTTTCTGTGTAGCCTCAACTTGTGGAGTACCATCATATCTTCATCTTGTCCTCGTTTGCTGGTTCACTTTCATTGTTGGAGAACAATAAATAGATAAAAGAAAGAAAACTATCTCGGTTCACTCGGCAAAGGCTGAAGGACACACGGCAAAGAACTCCTTTGCCTTGTGTATTACTTAGGACACTCGGCAAAGAGCATCGTCATAACGGCTCCATCCTGGCCGTGCACGGTGGGCAGCGTGGCCCACTACTTTGTCGTCTATTGTTCTTTGCCGTGTGTCCTTAGTCTATTTGCCGTCTCTTTTGGCTTTGCCGTGTACATTTCTTATTTTGCCGTGTATAGTTTATTTGTCGTGTGTCGCGCTAGGTATTGTCGTGTAGCGTTACTTTGCCGTGTTTTTTCTACGTTATACACGACAAAGACCCTCTTCTCTTTGCCGTGTTCCGCACCGTTATACACACGGTAAATACTTAGAGACACGGCAAAGCACTTTTTCCCGTAGTGGTTATGCACTGCTGATACTAAATCTTGCAAAATAAATATTCATGCCAACCTCCTTCTCAGAAGTGTGTCTTAGCTACAACATTCAACATGGATAAAACATAAGGGCTCAATGCCTACCTAATGAATGATGTTGAGGGTCTCTGATCGTCCCTCCGGGGCTCATGCGCTTGGACTTGTATGCTGCTGGACCGACTTGCCGTCAGCACATGTCATCTGTTGGCATGTACTCTAGAAAAAACTGTTGGCTTTTGTAGCCTTGTGGCTTCATGGCCGTCGAGCTCATGTAGTGTCAGGCTACGCACACCTCTTTGGTCCTGGCCCCTGGGTGTGGGCCACACAACACATCGATACCATGGATTGACGCTTCTAGGATTGGACACAAAAATCCATTAGCCTCATACTTACTCATGTGTTGTGCGTTCGTATAGACAGAGAGAGACAATGTGGCAGCAGTTCCGTTGTTCATCAGCATGATGCGCACATCATTAGAAGGCATGACCACCCCGGCAAACCATGGCACTAGGTTGCATCTTGTTCTCCGGCTGGACGCATCGACGGAGCAGCCCATGCTTCCATATCGACCTCCATCACCAGCTACCCAAACACAACCTATTTCCTCATGATCCTGCAGCCAAACAGAGCTCCTCCCAATCCAGCAGCTTCGCGCCTGGCCATTCTCTATAGACCCAAGACGATTCCGAGTGCACGACGGCGAAGAGCAGCAACTCGACGTAGACAAAGAGCCCTAGGCGCGTATATGACATCTATTGGTACAGAGAGGTAAGCATCTCGATCGACACCTGGGATGGGAGATGCAAGCGATATGGCTGATGTACCATCATGTGTGAATTCGGAAGATACCACGGTACATAAGCATGCAAATAATTTCGTGCCTGGTGGCTCCACCATCTGTGAAAGTACCGGACTCCGGAATGATTTATACACAATTGGGAGGTCAAAGGATATCCGGAGAATTAGGACGTGTTCGGCAATGGACTGGCTTCCAGCCTGTAAAATTCTCTGCGGAGCAGCACCCAACAATCTAACTACGGGAAGCTAGATCCAAAAAGCTGCCTAAAATTTACACACAAAACGCGGAGCACCTCTTCCGCAAATCCAAGGATCGGCAAAACAGAGCAGTTAGAAATTACACAGTAATTGTTACCGCCAAGTCAAATAGTACACGGTTTGTTACCACGACTACCGGTCGACATGTTCTATCGCTGGGTACCAAAAAAATCAACACAAGCATCTCTGGCTCCAGCGAGCTCGCGGTCGTCGCCGCGCCCCAGTGCTCCGGCCGGCGCCTCCGGCCTCCGCGACCCCTCCGCTGCGACCCCCGTATATCCGCTCGCACTCCGCCGCCCAGCTCTCCTCCAGCGAGCTCTCGGTCTCCTACGCGCCCTAGTGCTCCGGCCGGCGCCCCGGCCTCAGCGACCGCTCCGCCGCGACCCCCGTATCTCCGCTCCCACGCCACCGCCCAGCTCTCCTCCAGCGAGCTCTCGGTCGCCTACGCGCCCCAGTGCTCCGGCCGCCGCCTTCGTCCTCCGGCCTCCGTGACCCCTCCGCCCTCGCCAAGCAGCACTGGCTGTCGAGTCAGACCTCAAGCAGTAGCAACTGGAGCCCCTGCCCAGACCTCCGACGCACCGTCCATCTGCTGTAGCTACAGCAAGGTGATGCCCTCGCTGCTAATTGAACCAAATCTGTGTACGTTGCTACTGCTAAGTGAATAAATTTCATGTAGATAATGCTACTGTCCTGATTCTTGATACTGCTAATTGAATTCTCAGAGGAAAATTTCATGTATACAAACACGTACAGGAATAGACAAACACGTACAGTAAAAGGAAAAAAACGATAGAAAAAGCTCCCAAGCATAAGCGGAGCGATCGGTCCTTGCCGAATATTTTCTGCTCCACCTGAGAAACTGGCGAGCGATCGTGAAGCAGGAATTGAGAATTTCTGGGAAGCCGAAGGATTGCTGAACATGCCCTTGTAGGAGGCACATCCATTGGAACCCGAAGCGCAGGCGTTTCTGCTACTGCATTTGTCTCTACACATGTTGATTTTTTTTCCTTTAGTAATGATGAAAAATTAAATGTGTGGTGGGGAGGCGGCAGAGTCACACTTAAAGAGTAGGCAACGGGATTGGGAAGCATGCAGTTTGGGAAAAGTATTTTTTTTTTAAGGAAGATGTTTCAACTTTTTTTAACTTTTTTTGCAAGTATAGACATGGACCGCATGAGGTGAGGTTGCCAACACTACGACCGGTGATTAAAGAACAATCGATTGAAATCCGACGAACATAAATAATTGGGTTGATGTGGCTGCGTCCTATTTCAGCTTGCAAACATTAGATGTATTTTAGTGGGAATAAACTTTATAGATATTATAGATGTGTCATGTATGAGATTATGTACATTTTATTTTATTCATAATCTGCAAATCATGCTACGGCATAATGGCTGGAGCCATGTGATTGTCTCTATGATCTACATGTCAAATTTTTGTTATGCATTTACTTTATTAGCTATAGTTGAAAAAAAATAGTTATTCGTGCAATGAACACGGAGGTGACAATCATGCATTGTAGGATCTTGATGCCTTGCCAAGATGAGAAGAAGGAGTTCGACACAATGGTGTTGATAGATATCAATAAAAAGGAAAAGGATTATGTCAAATCACACTATTATGAACTACATGTGATGCATTAATCATTTTCATGCACCCTGTTGTTGATAAGTAGTCGTGTTTTAATAGGGTGATCCTTCACAAGAAAATATTTAGGTTGTTATTGATATTCCAAGTGTGGCACCGTCTGTCAATATTGTAATTTCGAGGTGCCCCATATCCCATGGGTACAATGCACTTGTCATTAGTGAGGCAAGTTGAATTAGAGCTTCAGAAGCTATATCACTTGGTTCTCTTAAATGATGTGGAATGATAGTCAGTACATCAGAGCACATCCATCAAAATATGAATAAGAGCTACATAGAGATGTAATTCGCAAGGTGGTCTACCGGGGCGGAATGTTTTCATTAGTCATGTCACATCAATGGCAACCATTCCTACTGGATCTTGAATCACGAAAATCATATATGAAGTATGTTGATTTTAGTGGGACCAAACATTAAATTGTTAAGTTTATAGTGCAATTTAAATTTTGAACTAGTTTCATTTATTATGATATTGTAGCATGGATTTAGAGAGTATGGATCACTTTGACAGTTTTATTTTGAACCTGGTGCTTGATCATGAGAAATTTAACTACAGACATAACTATGTTAATTGGATTCACAATCAAATGATGATCCTTATAAGATTAAGAAAGAATATGTTCTGGATGGACCATTTTTGTACACACCAAAAAAGGATGAAGTGAAAACCTTCACCATTAGAGAACGGGTGAACATGACTAAGGTAAATCCTAAAGCTTGCATTAGATGGCAATAAGGTCCGATGAATGAGCATGTGACCAAGCTAGTTGTACACGTTTATCTCATAGATGTTGAGATTCTTGTTATCATGGTTATACTGGTTCACTTCCCTTCCTTATAGACATGTTGTCTTGGATTGTCCCAAGACTGGGAAGAACAAGGAGTTCGGTGAATCATTCACCTTGTTGGTAACTATGGAAGAGGCATTACAAAATAGACCGAACATCATGAGATGATGACAGCAAAAAGAAAAGTCTAGAAGGTCTAGAGAGAAATACAAGTATTAACATCCTTTCATTCAAGGATTATTTCAACTTATTCGTATTGTATACCCGTTTTGGTTGCTCAACTTAGAAATCCAATGAAGGAACTGTGAAATAAAAGGAATGAAAGAAATGAATAGCCGAAGCTTGACAGGAATAGTGTCCTCGTTGTAAAATCTAATGTCCTCTAGGACACCTATCAAGATTTTTCTACACATTGGCTCCCCCACTGTGTCGAGGCGCGTGGGTTGGCCTAGCAGGCTAAATAACGAAAGAAGGGCATGTGCACCAATCGGACGGATAAGCCCATGAACATGACCCACCCTTTTGGAAAGGTATGGAGGCATGCTAACACGACTATATATGTGTGCATATATGTGTATTTCCTAGTACAGATGATCTGAATACCTGCACAAGGAGAAGGGAAAGAAGAGCAAGGAGTCCTATAAGATCTATATCTAGTAATGGTGTTGGTATGTGGAGGGGCACCACTACGACTGAGCTTCTCAAATATGTCCTAGATCCTATTCTATGACATCTTCAAGGAGCTCATCACATGAGTGTTCTCGAGCCCCTAGAAGGAGTACCCAAGAAGGGGCACGATAGAAGCTACCTCAACACAAGGCCAACAGCGCCCGGTAGGGCTGCCGGAGATCCTAATCATCCCGGTAACCATAATGGGACGAGAACCTGAATTCAACATCATGGGCAGCGGTGGTAGCAGACATGTGGGCATGGTGGATGCGTGGTGTGCACCTCCTGGTGACACTGCCCCTATAATGACGGCATTTCAGGTGAACTAGTTGAGACAAGACGAGACAAGGCTGTCATGTCCCATCATCATCAAGTGTAGTCGCGCACCGCCTAGAGCAAGGGAGCGCTCCGCAGCACCACCCACCCTCGTCCACACCACGTGGGGAGATTTTTCAGACCTGGGAACCTTTCATGATGGGCATGCACATTGGCTTTGTGGTAACCCTCGGTTGTATAAGAGGGGGGTCGACGCCTTCTAGAGGAAGAAGGGGGATACTTTGTATAGCGAGCACATCTAGAGTAGGAGTGGTAGCTAGAACTGGAGAAATGAACAGAATCCCAGGAAGCACCCAATAGCTCCCCGAGAAGAGAGAGAATCCACCCATTTTGTACATTGATTCTATATATAGAGAACAAGGCAATATATAGGGTTGTTAGCCTCAGCGCGGCCTGAACCTAGGTAAAAGTATGTCTTTTCTGTGATTTTCATTCCATTGATTTAGGGCCACCTCGTGTCCCTAGCCAAACAAAAAAGGGGGTATATCCCATCCTAGTGTTCGTGTTCCCACTAGGGACAAAATTCATGTTGGAGTTGAATAATAGTTATTCAATCCATCGTTATTGTAACGCATAATTCTTAAATATCAAGAAAAATAGTTGTTATGGATATTCATGTAATTATGTTATGAATAAGTTTCCTTCTTGAAGGCGTTATTCAATTTATCTTGATTGTTGTAGTATTAGGAGTAAAAAATAGCGCTAGATTGTTTTCTCTCAAACTCTTATCCACGTCATCCCGATTCTTTTCGGCCATGGTATGGATTCCGAGGAGGACACGCGGTTACGTTGCAACGGAGCCCTGCTATCCTGTGAGGTGGGTCCTACTGCGGGTCAGGGCACAAGATTCCATACCGTGGATGGGTGTACCGCGAGCTGCTAGACGGTGGGACACACGCGCGACATGGTATCGTCATCATCGTCCGCGGCTTGGAAGATGCATGGAGAGAGGAGTTCTCGGTGCAACACGGCTCTGCACCCTCCAGGTGGTCGGACCCTAAACGAGCATGTGTGGCATGGCAGAGAGGCGAGCTGGCAGCCGATGTTGCACCGGAAGGCATGGGTGGATGCTAGTTCTCGCTGCGGAGAGACGAGCTGGCAGCGTAGACCATAGGCATCCGCGTTTTCTCGCGGTGATATCGTATGATGGATCCTGGCGATAGCAGAGCTGCCATCGTAGGTTATAGATGCCCCTGGTTTCTCACAGCGAGTTCATACGTTTGGTCCTGTCTAGAGCCGTCATGGCCAAGTAAACTCTTGATGGATGCAGGTTATCATGAGCAAGATCCTAGCTGGCTACCTAGACTATAGGTGTTTGCTGGTTATCATGGTGGAAAAACGAGCTTTCAGCATCCCATGTTTTCGTGCCCATGCATTTGCTATCAAACACCGAGCGGTAGCTCCCTCCTCCTCAACGCATTACATACCCTTTCTTTTCTCCCACCTCCGCTCCCACTTTCTCTATATTTTCTTTAACTCTAGCATTCGGCTTCCGACATCACTGATAAGGGCGAACATGATGTATACCTAGAACCACTTCGATGTACAGGATGAACGGACCTACCACCAGACTGACTATGTGGTAGTCTCATCATCCGCTTCTTCCTTCGTCGTGCACACTAGTAAGACGCTCTTCCGTCTCTCTTTTTTCTGCTTCCCCGTCATGATCAATATATTTTTAGATTTTTACTTTGTTTCTTTGTACGTGTTTGCAGGTGCTTTAATTCCGGCAACGCAGGTAGGCAGAAAATATGGAGAGGATGAGCATCATCGCCTCAAGAACCACACCTTGATCGTCCGTGTATCTCTCCCGGGCTCTTCTTTCATGACAAAGGATAGCCTACCTTCTATGCCATCTATGGTCGTTGCTTCTGCTGGACGACAGCCGGCGCTTCGGCAGGATCAGCATGCTATCTACGTGTCCTATCTCTTCCACATACAGGACTTCACGCATGCGGTCATGGACGATGAGAAGGCTTATTTCGATTGTTCTAGTAGCTTGGAGTAGGAGTAGGGATAGTTAGGAGTAGGGATAAGAGGTCCAACATGACTTTTTACTCGCTTAGTTTACTGGAAAAGCTATGCTTGTGTAATAGTTAGGTTTGTAATACGAGACAAGAAATGACAAAAAATTGTCATGTGTTTGTTTAAATCAGATTAAAGAAATGTGTGTTTTTGTTAGCTTTAGTTTTAATCGAATTTGTGTTTAGCTATTGGAAATATCGTGTCTCCGTAATACTTTGGTTTGTAATTAGAAAATAAAAAATCGTTGCATAATGTGTTTATATACGCGAGACTAAGAAAAAAGCGTTGTTATGACGCTTGACATGGTAATCGGATCGTTGTCTCTCTAATACTTATACTTATGTTTCTAGTAGGATTGAATAAATAAATTGTCATTATTTTACGTGTATGCGTATGTGCGAAGAAGTTTTATTTCGTTTTCTCTGTAATACTTAGACTTATGTTTCCAATCGGATTGAATAAATAAATTGACATCGTTTTACGTGTATGCATCGATGAGAACAACTTTTATTTTCTACTTCTTGCCCCCGTAGTCGGATTAAATAATGAATAATCAAAAAATATGGGTATCAGTTAATGTGTTTTTTTGCTAGCCATGTTTTGTACATCTACTTTTTTCGCACAACGCTTCGAGTTTTCGGCTGCTATGTTATCGATGGTTAGAGTTCTAGTTTTACGTTCGATTTGATCTACAGAAGTCGCTTCGTAGGTCAGTGTGTGGGTATCAAACGTGTGTGATATTGTATCTTATATAGTTGTACGAGTGTTTTCTTGGACGCACATAGTGTATGCTTCGTAGATCGGGTCGTGGGTATCAAACGTGTGTGAGATTGTGTCTTATATCACTGTATAAGCATTTTCTTGCATGCACATTGTGTATGATTCCCGTGTGTCCTATCACAACGTCCTAGATGCCATGGTCACAATAAACTACTAGACCATAAAAATGTGCTTTGCCACGCCCGTCCATATTAAGAAAAGAATAACAAGGTACTTGAGAATAACCGGAGAAATATTTTAGTCCATTATATGCAAAGATTTTACAAGCGACGGTTCAAATAGATCACACCGATCGATGCTACACACAACTTCGTTGTGGTATTTACAACAATTGTTAAAAAATAAAAACTATTTAGTCAAAGAGCCCCGATGACTGATTTGAGGTCCTTCCTGCTGCTCCATGCTGATTGCCTTGTCAAGTTTATTGTTGTCCTTGCTTCCAGGTCATTATACACTTGATCACCATATTAAAAATGCTTCATAAAGTAATAACATCAACCGGCTAGATTTGAGTCCATAAGACGTGATGAATAGCAGGTACTTTGCACACGAAAAATGTGAAGTCATAGACAACAAGTACACGAAAAATTTCCTTGTATGGTTCTTGCATTTGGCAAAACATAACATTGGTTCAGAGGGATATCACTTACCAACACCATGCCAACCGCCAACACCACCGTTTCCAACCGCGTGTGCTCACACACACCTTGAATGGTATCAATGTTAATACTGAAGACAAGTTGTTGCTAGCTGGATTTCAGAAAGCAATTTTTTTAACACAAACAAGAAAACTCTGTAAAATGTGAAGGAACAATTGTTATTGTATATGCATACAATACAAGAGGCTCCCTATTTATTTGATGACCTCTACTATTTTGTTATTGTCAAAATAGCAATTTCAAGGAAAATAAGTAGATTGTCTTTAGGATATATAAACTGAGTTCTATCAGCATCATATTATGAGCCAACTTGAAGGCTACCAAAGAACAAGATCAGATGAAAGATTGAACCCCATTTTTCTAGCCGGGACGAGCATAATTTTCATGTGTAAAAAAAAATCATATGGACTGACCTGTAACGTTTATTCAATTTCCTAAAATGATTCCTAGCATGCAACTCAAGGTTATGTTGTTTTGAAATAAGCAAATATAAAATACATAAGGATTGTTTGTAGATTAATCTACAATGCATGTAACATGATCAACTACTGAACATGAATCAAGATAATAACTTTCCATCAAATAATCAACCTACGGCCTTATATTGCTATACCAATTAGCACAGCCCATGAATCAATCCTACAGATACAATCAAATTCTCACGGAGTGACCATGATTATCACAAATTCTTATGCATTACTAATTTTATAAAAATATGTTACTCAACTTTCGTCATCTCAACTCAATATGTCAAAACATGAATGGCGCTACATTAGTGTCACGTGAATGGCACTACATTAGTGTCATGTTGGAGGCAGCATTCCAAATGATTATGAGCGTTCCAAAAGAAACTTATTTCGTGACCATCTCCTGTCGAACACTAATAATAAGTCACCAAACTTGTTGAAAACACAGTAGCAACACTACTTTTCAAGCCAGATCGTAATGGTCTGTGATGCATTGTGTCATAGCAAGAACATCTCTCATGTGTTCCCCAACAGCGGCATCATGTTTCCCGGCACCTTCTCCTGCCAATCTACAACAGGAACCAATGCACCATCAGACTATAAACCCAAAAAACCGAAATTCTCAATAAAGAATAGAGGCGTGATCGTTGCATTACCCTAATCATGGTGAGGCCAGTGAGTTGGGACTGGCGTTTTACCTGCATCAATTCCCCGGAGGCATGGACGCTGGAGCACTCTGAAGACGCAGGTGTCCACACACATCCTCTGTTCATGCCATTACAACCTACCTACCTAGAGAATGTAGATAGAGAAAAAGGATCTAAACCTATCGTATTGGGAAGGCATATCAAGGTGAGGAACCGAAGAAGGGGAATCGAGTGGCTGGCTGGCTACTGTACCTAGAAGCCATCACGCCAGATCCATACTGAATAGAGCAATTCGACAATTCCTAAAACAATAACATCAAGTAAGCATACTGAGTAACACTGTAACATAGCGACAAGAACTGCAAGATCCATGGCTGCCGAAGAGGAGGATGATGAAAATCCAAATGGAGGAAGAGAAGCCGTCAAAGGCACACACCATACATGGAGGGGCAGGAAGTAACGCACCTCAACTCCGAGTAACCGTAACGGGAGGGAGACGAACGAGCTTCATCCTCATTACTCTTCCGTTTTCGGTGTCGTGTTTTTCCGGGGAAGGTATCTTTGCAGCGAAGGAGCTGCAGGGAGACGATGATTGAGTCGTTCTATCTGTGCCATCAAGGGAAAGAAGGTGGTGCAGAACTAAACTGGGCCTTAACCATCGCAGAGCGCACCAACGGGAGTCCACAAAGAGCAGTTTTCATAGGCCATCACTAAATCAGTAGCTCTGTGATCAAATCGGCCCAGTTAATGAGAAGGAGTCGAGCTGGATCCCCGGAGTAGCAGCCCGGTAACTGTGTGGCCGGACGGGACAGGCGGGACATCGATACTAAACAGGAGTAACTAACGATCTGAAACGTTCAATAGTAAGATCAGACGACCAAGAATGTCAAATGGCTGTGGTGACTCCTAGGTAGCCTAGTTTTACTGTTTCTTAATAAGAATTTAATTTCTTAGCTTCATTGACATGTTGTAAAACGCTATGGTTGACAGATTCAAACGTTTTGGTCATCGACTACTTTTTCATCAACTTGTTTACATGTTCTGCTTCTTAGGGTCCTTTATCTTGCGCTAACATGTAGCGTGATCATATCATCAAGCATTCTCCCTGTCGGGCGCCTCGAGGGCGCAAAGTGAAGTCTAGTCTCTTTAATTGAGTATCTAAATTTTAATTGAGTATCTAAATTGTAAATGTTATGAGAAGTTTACCATATAGTATGGTGCGAGATGACCAAGTCATATTCATGTGGAAATTATGTGCACAAGTTCTTTTGAAATAGAATTATGAAATTCAAATTTATTTTGTGCATATTGAATTGTCTAATGAATTAAATGACTAAGACATTTTTGAGTTATGGCATAGATCCGGTAAGATTATTGAAGTTGTGTAGCACGACGGGAAAACCAATACCAGAAAATCGCCTATTAATTCTATTTTATGCATCATCATGATATCGGGCATATTTCTGCACTAAACTATTTCTCCTGAAAGACTACCTTTGTTTTCTAAATAGCCCCTTTTTTCAAATTATAAAGCCCGATATTTCTGGATATTTTGCTTTTGTAAAACTTTATACAAAAGTCTTTCAAAAATACAAACAAGTAAAAAAATTAAAACATTTATAAGCGGAGGAGGCAGCCTAGTCGGCCAAGCCCAAAGGCACGTAGCCAGCAAGCCAGCTAACACCCCACTAGACCAAACCATAGACTACCTAACCCTAACCCCACCACCTACCACACCCCACCCTGCTGCTGGATACACGCCACACACACACTCGCACACGGACACCACACTCTATACACGATACACGCGACCCTGCACGCACGCATGGCCAGATACCATGCAACACACACTTGTCGTGTAACAAACGCTAAGCACATAGCCACCCGCAAAAACGCCACCACCAACCCCTGCATGCAACGCCTCCGTGGACCCACCTACCACATCCCGATCGGGATACCCCGTCGGCCTCCTCGATCCCCACCTACCCCTTGCAGCCTCTTCTGGCCGCGCCCGCTCACCTCGCCTCTCACCACCGCCACCGCGCGTGCTCCCTGAACTCGCCCGCCTTTCCTCGCACGCCCCAGCCAGAGAGACGTCCCCCCATCGCCCACCGCCAGTGTGGCACCGCCCCTCTCACTCGCTCCGTGGCCTCCCTGCAAGCACCGCCGTGCTCTACCGCCCCTCTAGCCGCAAGATCGTAGCTCCGCCCCCTGCAAGCTCCTCGCCGTCTGCAAGAGCCGTCCCAGGTCGACCCTGGCCTCCTGTTGTGTCTCGTCACTGCCGCTAGTGAGCGTCCCGCCCTCCTGCATCTCGCCCTCCCCAGGCCTCCGCCTCGGGTCACTCATCCACGAGCCTACGCACCATGTCTTCTCCACCTCGCCTTTGCACCATGTCACGCCGCCGTCGACCCCGTCCCCCCTGCGATGCTTGCTTGCCCTCGTGTCCCACCTCAACACCCTCTGGTTTCGACCCTGTGGCAGCCATACAGAGGCAAAAACTGCATGTCCTTGCCTTCTTGATTCGTCACCCCGAGCTCACCCCGCATGTACCTCTGTTCTTTCAGGTTCCTGGTATTTTGGGCCCTCCGATGAGATGATGAGATGGTGTGACCACATGGTGGAGATTTGGTGTAGAGGTGGTTTGGTGATGGATGCGTTGAGGTGAAGTGAACATGGTGGTGTTGGTGGACTCATCTTCTACGAAAATATATGCGACAAGAACTTCTGAAGGGGAATCGACAAAATATTGGCGCGATAAGATCTCCTTGTGAACAAGACAATCTGGTGCTCTCCAAAGACCATTGGTGTTGATTCTAAGACCATCATCAACAATTGAGCAGGAACCTCCAGGTATACTTCACGGAATCCAAACCTCTCAGAACGACAAGGTCTCCTTCCTGGAACCACCAATACCTCCGTCATTGATCCGATGGCCGAGACCCTAAAGACCGACCCCGGATCTGAAGACCGAACCTGAACCCTCAGAACCCAAGATCTTCGAATCCCAAATGTGTGACGCTTTTTCCAACACCCATTTTTTTATAATATTGACATGTATCTTGTTGCATTAAATCATTCATATCGCATACATATTTTGTGTTTTGGGGGCATTATGCCGATTTACCTCATAACTAAATATGGAGACTGTATGCGGGCTCTTCTTGTCTAATATTGACTCCATTTAAATCTGGATAGAGAATCGGTACTATGGTTTGCCTTGTTAATACAACTTTTAAATTATGGGGTATCTAAACAACATGAACCAACTATTTAATTGTTGGGACCCCGATTCCGCTTAATATTGCCTAGTTCCATCGCATCTTTTCCATGTCATACATCATACATGAACCAGGCCCGATCTTCTGTCGTAGTAGTAAATAGTGCATCCGGTGTTTCTTTTAGCACTTTGCTTCTTCACGGAGTAGACCGTTGAGTGGATGTGAGTATTGACAAGTCCTTTGGATAATGTATCTTCGGTGATGTTTCTTAGGTGAGCATTCTCCCCTTTTACCTATTTTGCATTTATAGTCTTTACTTCCTCATGTTGATCAATTGTTATCGATGCTTTAGTTTCCATACCATTGATTTCCCATGCAACCTATATTTCCTTGGACACTTCCTATTGGTCGTTGTTTGGTAGATAGTTGGTATTGCGAGTCGTAGTTTCTTTCTCAGGTGTTGCTTCGCATCGTCGAGTTCCACCGTTGTTGGGAGGTTGGCACACGCTTAATGGTGCAGATAATCGTGGCTCCACTTATCAACTTGATAATTAAATGTAGGAAGTAGATATAATTAATGAGGAGGCACCGATGGATAATAGTTGAGATATGATTTTTAACCACCCACATGTGTCCACCTAGGATCCGAGTTCTTGACACCTATTTCGAGACCGAGCGTGCTAACCACATGTGGGGTGTGTGGGCACCCCTATCGGCTTACTACCTGATTTCAATGTACTGTGCTCGGGGCCACAAACTAGTTTGGGCGTTATTACTATCATGTACTTATGGCATGCTTTACTTCTTTATTTACTATTGAGCGTGGAGCGCATATACTATTTAGAAACATTGTGCCATGTTTCCGTGGTATCGACAAGTCCAGTCATACTTTCGGGTTCCTAGTCGTTTATAGCTATTGCACAAACCTTGGGTCCGTCTCAAAGCCGGCCGACTTTGTTGTGGGTAGCATTAGTGGGGTGGACCCCATGTACTTGATTTGGGTCTAGAAAATGTTGTGTCCGAAGCCTCGTCGACATACCGTTGGGTGTATGTTTCATGATCCTGCACCTACCTGATCTGACAACAAGGTTTGAAGTGCATGTGGATACTTTGGTGCACCCCTGTAGGGTTAAATCTTTTCGAAAAGCCGTGTTCGCGGTTATGACAACTTGGAGCATATTTTATCGATCATAGACACCTATAACTAAAGACTTACTGTTATAATTTGACATGCATCTGATATGACTAGTAAGTTGGACAACCACCATGGAATGAATGAATAAAACTGTCAATTGTGTGAGTTTCCTCGGAATGACTTCCTCATTTGGTCTCGAGAGGGAAATACCAGGATGGGTATGGTTGGTGTTAGTATCAGATTGGTACCGAATAGGCCTTTCTTATCCCTCTCTGATAGCCGACAGTTGTATCAAGTTTCTATAGATTGTTTAGTGCATGCTTCGCTGCCGCTTCACTCCACCATACCTATGTAGGCGAGATCCGCTGAATTCTAGAGTCGCCGTGTAATGGCCTCAGTACTGACCGCTCCCTTTTTTCCTTTGCCCTTTGTTGGAATCCCTTTGTTTAACAGGTATAAGTTCGACGTCATTAGTAGGATTACCCTTCCGTCTTGGCCTGGGCAGAGTTATGGACGCCATTGGTTATTCTTCAGGGCTCTTAGCTCAATTTGCATATTATCTATACTCGAATGTGTATCGTTTTCAAGGTGATCTAGATCTTTGTACTGTATATCTGTATTTTTTACTCGTTGAGTCGTTGTTGTATCTATATGTTCTTGTGGGTCCCATAATGGACTATTGTATAATGGTATTACTTTGTTTCCCACCCGCACGCAAATTGTTTCTATGCGAGTTTTGAGGGAAGCGCTAAAATCTGCATTTGGGTCGATTAGAGGGTGTTACAAGTTGAGAAATACATGTTAATGTATATGATTCAATGAAATTACATGCAAGTTGTATTGATCGGAAACGTCAATACATGTGTGTTTAATAAACAAATAAAAGGTTCCTAGTTATGCCTCTCTTATAGACTAGCTCGTTGATTAACAAGATGATCAAGGTTTCCTGATCATGGACATTGGATGTTGTTAATAATGAGGTCACAACATTTGTGAAATGATGTGATGAATATTCATCCGAAGTATATCATTACGATCAAAGTCATTATGGTTATATTGCTATAACATCATACGAAGTAATCTTAGTCCTTAGACCATGAGATCATGATAATTGCTAACATCGGAAGAGTGGCATGATAACATCAAATGTCACACCGTAAAAGGGTGACTATAAAGGTCGGTTCAGACACTCCGAAGGTGTTATGTTGAGGCTCATGGATCAAGAGTGGAATTTGTCAATCCCGATGACGAACAGATATACTCTGGTCCCTCTCGGTGATATCACATTAAGATAGCTTGCAAGCAAGTGATGTGATCACTGGAATGTTATATCACGGGAACAAGAAAAGCGTGCATGTTGGTAACGAGATCAAACTAGGTATTGAGATAGTGATCATCGAATCTCGGACATGTAATATATCATAAGACAAAGGGATTTATTTGCTATCGTTAAAGGTTCTCACGATCATAGAAGTCATCGTTGAATGTGTGGGAGTCAGTATGGATCTCCAGGTCCCGCTTCTGATTATTGATCTGAGAGGGGTCTCGATCATGTCTACATTACTCACGAACCGTAGGGTGACACACTTAAGGGTTGCCAACACCATTTGGAGCAAATATGTTCTAGATGAAAGAATTACAAAGCGCTGGAATTATTTCAATAGACACCAGAATTGTTTCGAGTGAAATTGCTGAAATTGGTTCTACATGTGATATTGAAATATTGTAGGGGGTTTTATGTGGATGTTTGTTAATTAAATTAATTAACAAAATTCTGAATAAAATAAATAAAAAAGTTTTATTAAATGAGAGTTGTATTAAATTTGGTGGAAATTTAATACATATGAGTGGGATTTTTCAGTGGAGAAAATGGACGGGCAATTTATGTGCGTGGAGCTCCCTCCACATGAATGAGGAAGAGGTGGGGGCACCCCCCATGGTGTACCGGCCATGGGGAGGGGCTTCCCCCTCTCCTATATAATGCCCCCCTCTCACTCCTTCTCACTCACACCTCCTCGTGAAGGATCTCTCTCCCCCTCTAGAATTATTCCCCATGGTCTCGGATTAGCGAGATACATGTTCCCGGTGGCATTTCGTCTGGAAGGAGTTGCTGCTTCCGCTGCTTCGTTGGAGCGAGGAGGTGGAGGTTTTCCGGTGGCCTGAACGTATGTGCGAGGACGAATGCGCCGCTGATTTGCGGTGCTAGGACTTCCACACGATCTTGAGATCGGCAAGCGTTCGTCTACATTATCCACGAGTCCAATATCGTTACACTTTGTCGGTCGTCGAGGGTATGTTCTCTTTGGATGTATATCCACCCGTTTCTTGTATTTAGTAGATAGATCTTGGCATAGAATAGTTCTGATTGTAGGAAATTTTTTGTTTTCTAAGCTGCGAACCCAATAGTGGTATCAAAGCCTGATCTATGCGTAGATGCTTTGCACGGGTAGTACACATATGAGTATGTGGGCGATTGTCATCATGTTATTACATCTTATATGTGTTTTGGATATTGGTGGCATAGTGGGATGAAGCGGCCTGGACTAACTTTACATGTCCTCGCACATGAGACCTATTCCACGCTTGACATGCAACTAGTTTTGCATAAGTGGCTAGCAGGTGTCTGTCTCTCCTACTATAGTCAATATCTGATTTACAACGAGTTGCTAATAATTTGGTTATCATCATTGTGGTTCCATGTTTGTAGGTAAGACCGGTTCTATCTTCGAAAGCCCTAAGCCACGTAAAACTTGCAACTGATAAATTAGAAGCGTCTAGTTTAGATCATTGATAGGCTAGTGTCATGATATGGTATGTTGTAAGTTGATGTATAGTTGATACTGTTACAACACACCTAACGTGTAAGTTCCATAGACCTTGGCCTTACACACAAAGGAATGATAGAGATCATACCACGATACACATGATAGTGATCAAGTGCAAAAACCATGTCATTTCACTCTACACATATGATGTTTGCATCTTAAATTGCTTGTTTGGCGTTTTAGTAGCATTATAAGATGACCCCTCATTTAAATATCAAGATAAAAATGTGTTCTTCCTTAAGTATGCACCATTCTATGGATCGTGTTTCGAGACATCTCATGATGATCGGGTGTACTCGACTCTACGCTTTCATACAATGGGTGTAAGACAGTTTTACACACGCGAGTACTAAGGTTCTTACTTGGCGAGCCTAGCATGTATAGACATGGCCTCGGAACACGGACTGAAAGGTTAAGCATGAGTCATATAGTTGATATGATGCTCATATAGATGCTCGCCTTTGAAGCTACACCGACTCACGTGATGATCGGACTTGGTGTAGTGGATTTGGTTCATGTAATCACCAAAAAGACACGAGGGATGTCGTTTTTGAGTTGGAGTTCATTCGTAATTTGGATTAGTTGAACTCAATCTATCATAAACTTAGTCTAAATAAACTTTACAAATTCTATTGTAGATGGCACCACCTGCTTTTAATTTCAATGTGTTCATGGAGAAAGAGAAACTTGCGGCAAATGGTAGCAACTTTACCAACTTGGGCATGAATTTGAGGATTCTCCTCTCTGCTGCACAAAAGCAATATGTGCTAGAAGCGCCGCTAGGCCCCCCACCAGCTCCTGATGCCCCTGAAGAGGAAACAATGTCTATTTGACTCGTCAGGAGGACCACAACTTAGTTCATTACGACATCCTGTATGGGTTAGAGCCAGAATTTCGAAAGCGTTTCAAAAATGGCAATGCCTTTGATACCATGGGAGAATTGGAAATGATTTTTGACACCCATGCTACCGTAGAGAGTTATAATCCTTCTGAAAAGTTCTTTAGTTGTATGATGGAAGAGAACAGCTTCGTTAGTGAGCATGTACTCAAAATGTCTGGGTACGCCGATAAGCTTGTGTCCTTGGGAATAACGATTACCAATGACTTAGGCATACATCGTATTCTCCAATCTCTGCCACCTAGCTACAAGAGCTTCGTGATGAACTATAATATGCAGGGCATGAAGAAGTCTCTTCCCGAGCTTCTATCAGTGCTTAAAACTGTAGAAGTGGAGATTAGGAAATAACATCAAGTGTTCATGATCAATAAGACCACCGGTTTCAAGAAAGATAAGAAGGGAAAATAGAAGGGAAAGAAGGGTGGCAAATCTATTGCCGCACCTGAAAAGAAATCTCGAGATGGCCCTAAGTCTGATATCGAGTGCTACTATTTCAAGGGGACTGGCCATTGGAAGTGCAACTACCCCAATTATTTGGCGGACAAGAAGGCCGGCAAGGCAAACAAAGGTATATTTGATATACATGTTATTGATGTGTACTTGACTAGTACTCACAGTAGCACCTGGGTATTTGATACATGATTGGTTGCTAATATATGTAACTCGATTCAGGAGCTGCGGAACAAGCGACAACTAGCAAGGGATGAGGTCACGATGCATGCCGCCAATGGATCAAGAGTTGATGTGATCACCGTCGGAATGCCGCCTCTCCATATGCTGTCGGGATTAGTGATAAATCTAAATCATTGTTATTTGGTGCCTGCACTGAGCATGAACATTGTATCTGAATCATGTTTGATGCGAAGTGGTTATTCCTTTAAATCAGAAAACAATGGTTGTTCGATTTATATGAATGATATCTTTTATGGTCATGCACCTGTGATGAATGGTTTATTTCTATTGCATCTCGATAGTAGTATTACGCATATTCATAATGTTGATGATAAAAGGATTAAACTTGATAATGATATATCTGCATATATGTGGCACTGCCGTCTAGGTCATATTGGGGTTAAACGCATGAAGAAACTCCATTTTGATGGACTTTTGGAATCACTTGGTTTTGTATCATTCGATACATGTGAGCCATACCTTATGGGCAACAAGACTAGAATGCCGTTTTCCGATTCAATGGAACGGGCGACAGATTTATTGGAAATCATGCATGCTGATGTATGTGGACCAATGAGTGTGTCGGTGCAAGGTGGATATCGTTAGTTTGTTACTTTCACGGATGATTTGAGTAGAAACGTGTATCTCTATTTGATGAAACATAAGTCTTAAACCTTTGAAAAGTTCAAAGAATTTCAGAATGAAGTGGAAAATCATCGTAAAAAAAGATCGAATTTCTGTGGTCCGACCGTGGAGGAGAGTATCTTAGTTACGAGTTTAGCGCACATATGAAAGAATGTGGAATAGTTTCACAACTCACGCCTGCCGGAACACCACAACGTAATGGTGTGTCAGAACATTGTAATCATACTTTATTGGATATGGTTGGATCTATGATGTCTCTTACTGACTTGCCACTATCATTTTGGGTGTTATGCACTGGAAACCGCTGCATTCACTTTAAATCGGGCACCATCTAAATCCGTTGAAAAGACACCATATGAATTATGGTTTGGAAACAAACCTAAGTTCTCATTTCTTAAAGTTTGGGAATGCGATGTTTATGTAAAGAAACTTCAGCCGGATAAACTCGAACCCAAAGCGGAAAAATGCGTCTTCATAGGATACCCTAAAGAAATGATTGGGTATACCTTCTATCATAGATCCAAGGGCAAGGTTTTTGTTTCCAAGAATGGATCCTTTCTTGAGAAGGAGTTTCTCGCGAAAGGTATGAGTAGTCGAAAGGTAGAACTCGAAGAGGTTATTGAACCTTCTCTTCATGAAATGGGAAGTGGCGCAGCACCGGAAATTGTTTCGGAGTTGACTTCACCTGATGAAGCGAGAGCTAATGATAATGACCATGAAACTCCGAAAGTGGACACCACCGAACCTTGCAGGTTAAGCAGGACACGTGCAGCTCCTGAACTGTACGGAAATCCTGTTATAAATTTCATGATTGATGAAATAGATGACCCTGCGACATATGAAGAAGCGATGATGAGCCTGGATTCCAACAAATGGCTAGAAGCCATGAAATCCGAGATGGAATCAATGTACAAAAACTAGGTTTGGACCTTGGTGGACTTACCTAACAATCGAAAGGCTGTTGAGAATAAATGGATTTTCAAAAGAAAAACTGATGTTGATGGTAATGTGACCATCTATAAAGCTCGACTTGTCGCAAAAGGGTTTCGAAAAATTCAAGGAGTTGACTACGATGAGACATTCTCTCTCGTAGCGATGCTAAAGTCAGTTAGGATTATGTTAGCAATTGCTGCATATTTTGATTATGAAATGTGGCAGATTGATGTCAAAACTGCATTCCTCAATGCTAATATTGAACAAGAGTTGTATATGATACAACCTAAGGGTTTTGTCGATCCTAAGGATGCTGATAAGGTATGCAAGCTTCAGCGATCCATCTATGGACTGAAGCAGGCATCCCGGAGTTGGAATCTCCACTTTGATGAGGTGATCAAAGAGTTTGGATTTGTCCAAACTTATGGAGAGGGTTGTATTTACAAGAAAGTGAGTGGGAGCAATGTAGCATTTCTGATATTATATGTGGATGACATATTATTGATTGGAAATGATATAGATCTTTTAAAAAGTGTTAAAAGTTATCTAAACAGCAAATTTTTGATGAAGGACCTTGGTGAAGCTTCATATATATTAGGCATTAAAATCTATAGAGATAGATCAAGGCGCCTAATTGGGATATCGCAAAGTACATACCTTGATAAGATATTCAAGAAGTTTAATAGGGATAGAAGTAAGAATGGGTTCTTACCTATGTTGCAAGGCAAGACATTGAGTAAGACTCAAAGTCCGGCTATGATGCAAGAAAGAGAGATAATGGATAAGATCCCCTATGCCTCAGCCATAGGCTCTATAATGTACGCCATGCTATGTACAAGACCGGATGTGGCACATGCTATTAGTTTGACTAGTAGGTACCAATCTGATCCAGGTTCGGAACACTGGATAGTGGTCAATAATATCCTTAAGTACTTAAGAAGAACTAAGGATATGTTTCTTGTATACGGAGGTGAAGAAGAGCTGGTCGCTAAGTGTTATGTTGATGCTAGCTTTGACACCGATCCGGATGACTCTAAGTATCAATTCGGATATGTATTTCTCTTCAACAGAGCAGCAATTAGTTGGAGGAGTTCCAAACAACCTGTGGTGACTAGATCAACAATGGAGGCGGAATATGTTGCTACTTTAGAAGCGGCACAGGAAGCGGTTTGGATGAAGGAGTTCATAACGGAACTAGGTGTGGTTCCTAGTGCATTGGACCCAATGATGATCTATTGTGACAACAATGGAGCCTTAGACAATGCCAAGGAACCAAGGTCTCACAAGAATTCCAAGCATATTAAGCGCCAGTTTCACTCCATCCGCGAGCATGTCAAGGATGGAGATATAAAGAATTGTAAAGTACACTCGGACCTAAATGTAGAAGATCCGTTGACTAAAGTTCTCCTTAGGGAAAAACATGATCAACACTAGAACTCCATGGGTGTTAGATTTATCACTTTGTAAACTAGATTGTTGTCTCTAGTGCAAGTGGAAGACTAAAGGAAATATGCCCTGAGAGGCAATAATAAAGTTGTTATTATGTATTCCTTGTATATGATAGATGTTTATTTTGCATGCTATAATTGTATTGATTGGAAACGTCAATACATGTGTGTTTAATAAACAAATAAAAGGTTCTTAGTTATGCCTCTCTTATAGACTAGCTCGTTGATTAATAAGATGATCAAGGTTTCCTGATCATGGACATTGAATGTTGTTAATAACGAGGTCACAACATTTGTGAAATTATGTGATGAACATTCATCTGAAGTATAGCATTACGACCAAAGTCATTAAGTTTATATTTCTATAAAATCATACGAAGTAATCTTAGTCCTTAGACCATGAGATCATGTTAATTGCTAACATCGGAAGAGTGACTTGATAACATCAAACGTCACACCGTAAAAGGGTGACTATAAAGGTGGGTTCAGACACTCCGAAGGTGTTATGTTGATGCTCACGGATAAATATACTCTAGGTCCTCTCGGTGATATCACATTAAGATAGCTTGCAAGCAAGTTATGTGATCACTAGAATGTTATATCACGGGAACGAGAAAAGAGTGCATGACGGTAACGAGATCAAACTAGGTATTGAGATACTGATGATCGAATCTCAGACATGTAATATATCACGAGACAAAGGGATTTAGTTGCTATCGTTAAAGGTTCTCATGATCACAGAAGTCATCGTTGAATGTGTGGGAGTCAGTATGGATCTCCAGGTCCCGCTTCTGATTATTGATCTGAGAGGGGTCTCGATCATGTCTGCGTTATTCACGAACCATAGGGTGACACACTTAAGGTTTTCATACACCATTTGGAGCAAATATGTTCTAGGCAAAAGAATTACAAAGCACTGGAATTATTTCAATAGACACCGGAATTGTTTCGGGGGAAATTGTTGAAATTGGTTCTGCATGTGATATTGAAATACTGCAGGGGTTTTATGTGAATCTTTGTTAATTAACAAAATTCTGAATAAAATAAATAAATGAGTTTTTTTAAATGAGAGTTGTATTAAATTTGGTGGAAATTTAATACATATGAGTGGGATTTTTGAGTGGAGAAAATGGAGGGGCAATTTATGTGAGTGGAGCTCCCTCCACATGAATGAAGAAGAGGTGGGGGCACCCCCCATGGTGCGCCAGCCATGGGGAGGGGCTGCCCCCTCTCCTATATAAAGCCCCCCTCTCACTCCTTCTCACTCACACCTCCTCGTGAAGGATCTCTCTCCCCCTCTAGAATTATTCCCCATGGTCTCGGATTAGCGAGATACATGTTCCCGGTGGTATTTCGTCTGGAAGGAGTTGCTGCTTCCACTGCTTCGCTGGAGCGAGGATGTGGAGGTTGTCTGGTGGCCTTAACGTGTGTGCGAGGATGGATGCGCTGCTGATTAGCGGCACTAGGACTTCCACACGATCTTGAGATCGGCAAGCGTTCGTCTACATCATCCACGAGTTCAATCTCGTTACACTTTGTCACTCTTCGAGGGTATGTTCTCTTTGGATTTATATACACCTATTGCTTGTATCTAGTAGATAGATCTTGGCGTAGAATAGTTCTCATCGTAGGAATTTTTTTGTTTTCTATGTTGTGACCCAATAGATATCATGCCACATTGCACTTGAGCATCATATATCATGCTTGTGTTGTTATCATCTTGCTTGTATTAATGATATCACCCATACCTCTCCCTCTTTTACCTATCTTTATTTTCTTTTAAACAGGTGGAAATCCATTGCTAGGGTTCAATAAGTAACAAATGTTTTTATCCTTTTTCTAAAAACCCTAAAACTCCTACTCTTGTAAATGCCTAGTTAGACATGTAACATGTGGGCACCTCTTCTCTTTGCTATTATTTCTCTTACCTTTTCCTTGACTCCTTCTATTCAAAACCATCTTCTAAGTATCAAAATTTTTTATTTAAGTTATCGATTGAAAAAGGATAAAACAACTATCAAAAACAGATAAAGCTAATACATAGAAAAAGAATAAATAAAAGAGAGAGAGAAGATTGGTAGCCGTAGCATCCCAACAAGCAACAAAATCAAACTACTAGCCCACCCGGCCAGATCCCTATCCTCTCCCCTTGGGCCGACCTAGTTCTTCGTCTCCCCGGCCCTTACCGCTATGACGGAGGAACTCCTATGTTCCTGTTTCTCTTCCTCCGTCAGCCCCCCTCCTCTATGCGCGCTGACGGATCCGAGCAGGTGGCTGTTTTCATGTCGTCATCCTCTTCACCCCAGCCGAGCACGTGCTTCGTGCATCTCTCGCCCTCCGTCAGTGCCCCTCCTCTCTGCGTGATGACGGGAGCGAGTAGGTGGCCGTTCTTGCGCTGTCATCCTCTTCACCCCATCCGAGCACCCGCATCGTGCATCTCTCGCCCCGTCCTTATCTTCTCCTCGCCTCAGAAAACCTAGCCTAGCTGACTCTTCCCTTTTTCCTCTCCCAGTGACAACTCTCCGCTCTCCTCGTAGCATCAATATGGCACCACCAAAATTCCGCATTCGGCCATGCCATAACCACCCTCAGCTGCACCATGGTTTTGCGATCCTCCCTGCACCTTCCGTTCAAGATTTTGCACCCAATATAGTTGGCTACAACACCATCTTCAGCTTTGGACGCCACTATCAAAACCAATTCCACTGTCATATGACCTCCTCCGGCCAAGCCGATGTCGCCATCGTCTTCCTAGTGAGCTACATTATCCCTACCTCTCATTGTGACCGCTCTTATACCCTTTTTTTGTTATGTCTATCTTTGATTAAGCCATGTTCTTCTCTGTCGCCTTCCATCCCCACCGTCATGCCACTGCACTGAGCCACCGCTGGGCAAGCCCGACAATCCGTCAACTTTGCCTCGCCCAACTCGTCCTCAACGTGTCCCCAAATCGTCCACGTGCCCGGGATTGAGGCCGACGTCTTCGTCCTCATCCCTAGCTGCAAGCTTGCCAGCAAGGAAGCCGTCTGTCCCACCCTCCTCCGTCCTTCCCAAGGCGACCTTGAGCATTTAAGTGACCCAGCGTATCTAACCGTCCTATCCTTGTGCTTGCTTGCTCCCGATTTGTCTCGCGTGCCACTGACCTATGCCGCACCATCGCAGGACCTCAATGCTGGCGCTTCTTCGAGGACCTCCAACAAGCGTGGTATGACAGCTCAAACCAGCGCAACAGAGCATGTCCATACGAATCGGCCGCGCATTCCCTCTGCCGCCATTTTGTATCACCATCCTGGCATGGTCAATGAACTCCAGCAAGGTTTACCTGGGTGCAACCTTTGCCACGGTGGCGCCCAGTCAGCGTTGCGTGTCCGCCGCCTGATCTCGATCCCACCTAGAAGCCACATGGGCTAGAATCCCCCACGGTGGGAAAACCTCTCTTATCCAGATCTGGTAGTTTTGCAAAGTAGCCCCTGTAGTTATAATGTTAATTGTGAATCACAGTCCCTGCAGCTGAACCTTTTCCGGATAAGCCCCCTCAATTTAAAAAGCTAAACCCGCAGTCCTTTACCAGTTTTTCCTTTTGCCAGAGAGCTCTTGTTTTTAATATCAGCCCCTGGACTTTTCTATATTCCGTTAAACTCAAGTCAAAGTCAATTGAAAACAAAACTTCCAAATAAATTCGAATTTGACAAAAGTGAAAACATGAAACTTGTTTGTCTTTAAATTTTAAACATTAATGTGCCCTCTATTTATTTTTATCACATGTTGGACTCTAATAGATATTTCCTGGATATTAATAAATGCTTTATTAAATATTAAATAAAACCTTTTTATTGATAATTCCAAATAATACAAATGATATATGTTTTATGATTAGAAAATTGCAAGGATTAATAATATGCTATCCAAAATAATTTCTAGGAAAATAAAATTTCGAAATTGTTTAATGATATTAAATGGTCTTTTCTTAATAAATTCATAACTTTAATTCTGTAAATCGGAATTTGACAAATAATATGTGTAAATCGATCAGTATGACGAGCCCTTTCCAACTATCTATTACATACTTGTAATAGAAACATGCATCACAGAGAACTTGTAAAATCATAACTGTTTATGCAAGGAAAACATCACGAATAAAATTGGAAAATAATTCTTTGTTGTTGATAATACCTCACTAATGTTGTATGATCAATGATCTATGATAATGACATATTTTCAACATGTTTTGCATACTTAACTTTTCATGCCATGAATCATATCATAATCATGTCGGTTCTTCTTCATTAGTTGTATTTGTTGCATTGCTCGTTCCTTTTGGTGCTTCACTACTTCCCGGATAGGACAATGAGATGTTGTGAGTTTTAAAAAGTTCTTTGGATATGTATCTTCAGTTATGGTTCCTAGGCGAGCATCCTCCCCCTTCTAACTATTTTTGCTTTATGGCTTTACTTCTCTCTATTGCTATCCATGTTATGATGCTTTAGATTCCGTACCATTTATACCCCTTGCATCCTATATTGCCTTGGTCACTTCCTATTGCCCGTTATTTTGGTAAATAGCTAGCCTTGCGAGTCATATTATCTTGATTAGTTGTTCATTCGAGTCATCGAGTTCCACAGTTGTTGGGAGGTTGTCAAATGCTTAATGGTGGAGATGATCATGGTTCTAATTATAACTTGGTAATTAAAATGTTGGAAATATCTATAAATAATAAAGAGGCACCGGTGGGCAATAATTGAGATTTGGATTTTATCTCAGCCACTTGTGTACACCTAGGACCCATATACTGAATGCATATTTTTTGACTATCGCACTATCCACATGTGGGAGCATGGATACCCTTGGTATGAGCATGATTCAAATCTTATTTCTTGGGGCCACAAATTAGTTTAGGGCTTTACTACTATCCTGTACTTATGCCATTCTTTACTACTTTATTTACTACCATTGCTCGAGGAGTGGTTTACTACTGTACTTCTTTGGAAAGAGGAATGTTTTCGTGGTATCAAGAAGCCTAATCACACTTTCGGGTTCCCATTCGTTTATAGCCATTGACGCAAACCATGGGTCCGTCCCAAAGCCCGGCTGACTTTGTTGCGGGTAGCTTAGTGGGGTGGCCCCCTAAAATCATTGTTGAATCTTGTGAATGCTTTGGCGTGATGCCTCATTTCTTTTTATTTGGTTTTTCCCGAGGTTGATCATGCGTGTGTTGCTATTTGTGCACCCATGTAGGGTAAATCTTTTTGAGAAGTCATTTCTGCAGTTTTGGACTACTTGGAGCATAGTGTCTCAACCATAGAGAACTCAAAACTAAAGTTTGGTGTTTAAACTTGAATCGCACATGACTAGTAATCAACTCCACTATAACAAAATGGTTAATTAAAAATGCCAATAGCTAGTGATACGAGGATGTCATATGTTACCTATATTTGACTAGTAAGTATTGCCACAATAATGGAATGATTAATAAATTTTCCAACTATGTTAGTTCCTCAGAATGACTTCCTCGTTTGGTCTCGAGGGGGAACCTCCAAGATGGGTTATCTTTGGAGTTATTATTAGGTTGGTACTGAATAGGTCCCTCCTATCCCTCTCTAATAGCTAATAGTTGTATCGAGTATATATAGGTTATTTAGTGCATGCTTTGTTGCTGCTTTAGTCCACCATAGTTGTCGTCGGATTGAGGACAAGTACGCCATGAGGGGGTCCTCGAGGCGTGCGAAAGAGAGGGGTGTGAGACGTACGGTGTTCCGGGACGGTGAGCACACAATTTTACCGAGGTTCGAATCCGCCGGCTTTGGACGGACCCTACTCCTGCTAGCGATCCAGTAATACGGCAAAGCCAGAATATGGGTAACAAGGGTTTCTCCTGTGCGAGTTGAGATTATAGACTATTGAGGTGTGTCTTAAAGGCTCTCCCTAGGACGACTTATATAGATATCCGACCTAGGGTTTACAGGAGAGATCTATCCAGCTACTACTAAGAGTCGGTTACAGAGTACATCTTGAACTACAAGTAATACTATGGGCCTAAGTCTATAAGTGTTCTAGGCCTTCCCGTAGCCGGATTGGACTCCGTCTTTCTCCCTGACTGGGCCGCCCGTGAAGCAAAGCTCTAACCCGAAGTTGGCCACCCTAGTCAGCAAGGAACTGTGAGGATATCCCGAAAGTATATCCCCAATAGCACCCCCCGGAAGTCTCCAAGATCCAAAGTCAGATTTATCTTCGTCTAGCTTGATCTTCGGCTTGCAGAATCTTGAAGGGTTCCTGAAACTTCACAACAAAATACGATCTAGGTCTTAAAAATAAGTCAGACCTATCAGCAGGTTACTCGGATTTTCCAGCTTGATTTCAAACTAAGCCGGAATTTGGTCTCTAACGCCACCTCACATAAGTCATGATTAGGTCACGTCATCTGACAGACATCCTGTCAGCACGACCGTTGGTGGGTCCGCAGTTCGCGGAACTGAGGCGCCGTTTCAATGCATGCGCGGAGATCGAGGCGACGTAATCATCGCGTGGGTCCTTCCCAGTTCCTTCCACGACTAGTGGCGGTTATACTGTAGCATTTGCACGAATCTTGGCGCGGTTAGATGGATATAAGGGGTGAGGATTCTTCTCCTCTTCTCTTCACCTGTCCTTTGCCTTTTCCTCTCCTCCCATTCCCCCCCGCGTGCACAGAGCTCCTCTGCTTTCCCCCAAAAAACATCTAGCGCCGCCCATCCTAGGTCAACTGCTCGCTGGAGAAATGGCTTCTTCTTCCTCTTCCGGCTTGGCGGCAGCGGCGGCGATGGAGGCGACGGAAGAGGCGGCGGAGAAGGAAAGCTTCCACGGGGTCTGGATCCCCTGCGTACTCGACGATGAGAAGCTCTAGAACGTGGAGACAGAAGTGCTCCTCCGCGCTGGCGACTAGCGGAGCGGCTTCGAGGAAACCGTCCCCAACCCGCGCGCCAGCGAGCAGGTCCACTTCGGCACCCACCTCGACAGAGGTTTGTCATTCCCTTCCTCGGAGTTCTTCTCCGAGGTGATTGACTATTTTGGTGTCCAACTCCACCATCTTCCTCCCAACTCTCTACTAGAGATGAGCGCTTACGCTTCTTTGTGTGAGGGGTTTCTCGGCATTAGGCCGAGTTTGACCTTATTCCGGTACTATTTCCATGTCCGGAGAAACTCTATCACTACCGGTGTTCCTTACATCACCGGTACTATTAGTTTTTCACTTAGACGCGAGCGCGCATATCCCAAAATCCTAGCTAGTGACTCGGTCAAACAATAGCCAGCTACATTCTTTTATCATAAGGATATTCTGGCTCCCGGCAAAGCCACTGCTTTGCCGGCTTTCATCGACAGAGCTGCCACGGCCCAACCGTCTTGGGACGAGGCTCCTCCGGCTCTCACTGATGATCTGATCCTCGCTAAGAGGCGGATCGAATACTTGATTAAACACAAAGGACTGAAGCGATCCGACTTGGTTCAATGCTGGGTCTCACGCTGGATCCAGCACCTTTAGTACCACGGAAACCGACAGATGCACTCCATCACGTCGTCCAAAAAATACTCCCTCCGCATCAGCCCCAAAGCATACACCACACAGGGCTATATAAGCCAGATCAAGCGGCTGATCAGGGAGCGGATCGAGAGGAGGATCCCGGAGGTTTCTCTGGATATGCATACGGCAGAAAACCCCGTAGTGCCGGTAAGCTTCTATCAGTACACCTTTTTATGTGTTTCAATCTTTGAGTTACATTGCAATACTGATATGTTTTCTTCTTTTCAGCTTGCTAACCTCCCCAAGTCAGAATTCGTTCCGCTCGAAGGATATCCTCCAGAGTTTTCTCAGGAGACAGAAGTGGTACCATTGCTGGATGCTGCGCTCAAGAAGTGCAAAGCTCCGACAGTGGTTGTTGGCACAAAGGAGGTGCCCGTCGTGAAGAGGTAACTTTCAATCACAACTTCCGCCTTTGTACTTTATTTGAATTCCCTTCTGAGATGTAATGTTTCCGACTTTATCACATTCTCAGAGCTAAACAGCTCATCAAGGGCAAGGGGAAGGGAACTTCTTCGAAGCCCCTGCGACAGATGAAGCTTACCATAGCTTCACCTGCCGTGGCTCCTCCGTCTCCTGCCCCTCAACCTTCCGCAACGCTGGTGATCATCCCTTCTTCGGCCGTCGTAGAAAATCCGGCTCCTTCATCGGAGCCTGTGATCCTTGAATCACAAACTGACGTCACCATGGGTGAGTCAGTTTTAGATAAGGGTGAACCCTCTTTGGGTAATGATCCCTCGGCAGAAACCTTCGCCGAAAACCTTCTCAGCAATCCGGGACTTGCCAAGTTTGGCCTGTCCTGGAAATCTACTGAAGAGATCCAGCGGCTGGCCAGGCAATGCCTGGAGAAAAGTACCTTATCTTCCGAAGAACAAGCGCAAGAAGAAGAGGACGTGAAACACTCTAATCTTCTTGAACAAGTGCTTCTTCGCAACGAGAGGATCAGGTCCGGGGAGCTTCCAACTGCTCCTGTGACCCCTCTGACTCTCGCTGAGAAGGTTTGCAGTTGAAGTGAATGCGAGTTTGGATAAACTTACTCGCGAACAATATGTAAGTCGGAATTCTAACTCCTGTTTTTTCCTTTATTTCATACTATATCCTCTAGCCCCCAAGCATGAAGTAGGATAAATAATCCAGGTTTATGCTTCCTTAGGATGCCAAAGAATGAAATAGTGTAGCCCCCAAGGCTCTTGCTGATATTAGTAAAAATATTAGCCCGAGTCTTTAGTAGCTTTCTGACTTTGCGTATTCTGACTTACAGAAAGTATGTTCCAATAACCAGGATTTGTTTAAAAATGTCTGTGACAAGTGGAGAGAGATCAAGGCTCTCCGACTTAAAAATGCTGAGCTTAAAGTTGCCAAGGATTAGGCCGAAGGTAAACATTCTGAGACTCAAACTTTGTCTTTGCGTTTTTATAGCACTAGTGAAACAATCCCGTGCCATGATTGAAGAGGCCGAGAACCTCAAGACTTTGGTAGTGGAGAACAAGGAGCTTTGCCAAGAGCTGGATCAGCTCAAGGTGGATCATGAAAAAAGCGTCGCTCAAATCCTTGAATCCTCCTCCATGGCTACTGATGAGCGTGATCGCAAGATCGCTGCTCAAGCTCAAAAAATCTCGGACCTCAATAATGAGCTTAGGAGAGAGAGGGACCTTTCTTAGGCGCTTCGGGCTGAACTCCAGAGTCTTCAGGAAGAGAAGACCAAAATTGACGATGTCATTTTCGGTACGTTCCATCTGTCTGACTTTTCCACTTTCTTCGACTTCTTTCAATGTCGGATTTTCTTAACTTGTTTTGTGTATAGGTCCTCTGAACTTGACGGACTCTTCTTCCATCGAGCCCCGCACCCACCGGCTTACCCAAGTCGGTGACCTGCTTCATGACTTCTGCCAATCCCTTGAGGACATTGGCGAAGCTCTCAAGATTCCGGACATGCATAGCATGTCGGATTTTCAGGTGTGGGACAAGGCAAAGGAAATGCCGCAACTTGTCCAGGATTGGAACATGTCCTACACGCGGACTACGGCTCAGAACGCTCTTACCATGGTCATGAGCCACCATGGAAACATGGAAATATGGCAAGTGACCAGAGGGTACTGCAAAGTAGATGAAGACGACCAGGAGCAGGACCTTCAAGCCATCATGCAGTCCTGTGCCGGATATGGGTGTCACGTGGCTGATTTGACCAGCTACGAAACCCCTTTCTTCACCCGCGTGGACACTCCGCCTCCGCCTCCAGAAGAATCAGCAGAAGTTTCCGACGATGACCGCACTGTTTCGGATGTGGATATCTCGGAACGATACCAAGGCGGTGTATCCAGCGAGCTGGCAGCTCCTTCCTCTCCTGCATCATAGATTACCAGAAATATTTGTATTATTCTGAAAAACATGATGGGCCTGTAAATATGCAGTACTATGATTTTGCTAGTGCTAAGCTTTTGATATATTCAGCACTTTTGGTTTTTAATTTTTGTGTGCCTGAAATGTTTACATAAGCACTTGTATTTTTTCGTCTATACTTATCGTTTATCTGGCTTTCCGCCTCGTCCCTTTTGTGAGCTGGCTAAACCTTCTGCCGGAAACTTTGCCGAGCAACGGAGCTCAATTGCTAAACCAGTTTAAACTCGGAAACAAAGCCGGCTTCCAGTACCAACAATTCACTACTCGGAAAATGCCCGCATCCAGCAATCAGACAAATAACCAAAGTGAAGACTAGAAACTTTAGAGTTATACCCGAGGGTAGCAATTTTAGAATCGGAAATCTAAACCAGAACGAACATGAGCATAAAGTACTTACAAGCATTCTGGGATTTTCGACTATGACATGATCATTCAGAAATAAGATGGTAAAAACTTCTCAGAAAAAAAAACTTGAGGCAACCAAAACTTTTATTTCTCACAAAACATGTACATATATAAGATTACAGAGAAGGATAAACTAAGAATAAAAGGGACGTAGCTGAGCAATATTCCATGGTCTTTCTAACTTATCCGGATTTGTACTGCCTTCAGCTCTCTTTCTCTTCTTAGTAGCAGGTATTTCTTTGACTGGCCTCATGTCAGTTAAGTAATACGAACCATTGTATAATACTCGACTAACTAAAAAGGGCCCTTCCCATATTGGGGAAAGTTTGTGCTTTCTTTGTTGCACAAGCCGGAGAACCAAATCACATTTATTGAAAGATCTGTTTCTGACTCTCTGGCTATGATACTTGCGTAACTTCTGCTGATAGGCTGTTGATCTCATTTCAGTAATGCCGCGAACTTCTTCGACTAAGTCGAGATCATTTTGTCAAAAAATCTTGGCATCCTCTTCGATATACGCGGCCACTCTAGGAGAAGTGTGAATCAAACCACTAGGAAGAACTGCTTATGTGCCATAGACCAAGAAGAAAGGTGTGTATCCGGTTGACCTGTTCGGAATCGTTCGTAAACTCCATATTACAGAGGGTAATTCCTCTGCCCAAGCCCCCGCAGCACGTCGTAGTGGTGCTTCGAGTCTCGGTTTTAAGCCTTGTAGGATTAAACCATTTGCTCTTTCAACTTGTCCGTTAGCCTATGCATGTTCGACTAACGCAATGTTAAGCCGGACATTTTGTTCGTTGCAGAATTCGGCCAATTCTCTCATAGAAAAGTTACTCCCGTTGTCCGTGATAATGCTATGCGGATAACCATATCGGATTATGACATCCTCAACAAATCTTTTGGCTGTTGCTCCATCACAACTAGTGACAGGTTTAGCCTCAATCCATTTGGTGAATTTATCCACCATCACTAAGAGATGAGTAAATCCACTTGGAGCTCGTTTAAATGGTCCTACCATATCAAGCCCCCAGACCGCAAAGGGACATGTTATAGGTATTGTTCGCAGCTGATCAGCCGGAACATGAGCTTGTTTGGCGTACTTTTGGCAGCCTTTGCACGTCTTTACTAATCATTCGGCATCTGCCTGAGCTGTAACCTAGAAAAATCCATGTCTAAAAGCTTTTGCCACTAAAGATTTGGCTGCAGCGTGGTGTCCACACTCGCCTTCGTGGATTTCCTTTAAGATTTCCACTCCTTCTTCCGGAGACACACAGTGCTGAAAAACCCCAGAGATACTCCGCTTATAGAGCTCACCTTTAACTATAGTGTAGGCTTTCGCTCGTCGGATAATCTGCCGGTTCAGAACCTCATCTTCGGGTAATTTGCCATCTACGAAATAATCGAGGTAGGGTTGAGTCCATCTGGGAATTACAGCCAGAACTTCTATCAAAGGTGAGTCGGATTTGGTCGGATATTCCTCATCTACTCCCTTTATCGAGGGAACATTAAGGTGCTCCAAAAAAGCGCCATCTGGGACCTCTTTCCGTGCAGAGCCTATCCGAGATAATGCATCTGCTTCCTCATTTTCTGCTCGAGGGATGTGTTGAACTTCAAACCCTTCGAACGATTTAGATAGATCATCCACGACGGCTTTATACGCTGCCATGTGCTTATTTGCATTACAAATATCCGACACTTATTGAGCAACAAGATTTGAATCTTCGTAACACATCAAACATCGGATGCCAATATCCTTAGCAATCCATATTCCATGCAGCAGTGCTTCATACCTGGCAATATTATTTGTCGCTGTGAAGTGGATCTGCAGCACGTATAGAAGTTTATCTCCTTGGGGTGATTTGAGCACCACGCAGCCCTAGAGCCCCCGCGAGCCTTAGACCCATCAAAATAGAGGGTCCAATATTCCGACTCAGGGAGGATCATGTTCTCCTTCGTCTCTGTCCAATCAGCGACCAAGTCAGCAAGGATCTGGGATTTGATTGATGTCCGAGGTTTATACTCAATATCAAAAGCTGAAAGTTCTATGCCCCATTTGGCGACGCGTCGTGTGGCGTCACTGTTGTTGATTATATCTCTCATGGGAGCTATGCTCACCATGGTAATTGGATGCTCCTGAAAATAGTGTCGTAACTTACGAGATGCTAAAAAACACCGTAAGCCAACTTTTGATAGTGCAGATACCGCTGTTTTGACTCTGTCAGGGCTTCACTGACAAAGTAAGTCGGACACTGCACTAGGAGCTCCTGATTTTCCTCTGGTCTCTCCACCACCATGATGATAGTAATGACCTTATTTGTCGCAGCAAGATAAAGCAACATCGATTCTTGAGGTTCCGGTGCTGCAAGGATAGGAGCAGATGAGAGTACTTTCTTCAGGTCTTGTAGTGCAACTTCAGCTTCATCAGTCCAAACAAAATCTTTGGTCTTTTTCAGGAGTTTATATAATGGTGCGGCTCTTTCACCAAGCCGACTTACAAATCGACTGACCGCAGTGATGCAACCAGTTAACCTTTGTACGTCCTTCAGGCGAGTTGGCCTGGAAATATTGAGTATAGCCTTGATTTTGTCCCGTTCACCTCTATGCCTCTTTGAGACACGATGAAACCTAACAATTTTCTGGCTGGTATTCCGAAGAAACATTTCTTCGGGTTAAGCATGATGTTGTATTTTCGTAGATTGGCAAATGTTTCCTCCAAGCCGGAAATCAGCGTTTCCTTCTTTTTGGACATCACTGCGATATCATCCACGTATGCATGTACATTGCGTCCGAGTTGGTCATGGAGGCAACGGTGCATCGTGCGCTGGTACGTAGCTCCTGCGTTCTTCAGCCCAAGGGCATCGTAACAAAACAGAAGGTTCCGAAGGGGGTTATGAATGAAGTTTTGACTTTGTCAGATTCCTTCATCCGGATTTGGTGATAGCCAGAATATGCGTCGAGAAAACAGAGGAGTTCCGAGCCTGCCGTAGAATCGATAACTTGATCAATTCTAGGCACAGCGAACAGATCTTTTGGACAAGCCTTGTTCAAGGCAGTATAATCAACACACATCCTTAAATCAGTGGTGTCCTTTTTAGGGACCATTACAGGATTGGCCGACCACTCAGTGTGGATGACCTCTTCTATGAATCCGGCTAACTCGAGCCATGCTAGTTCCTTAGCTATTGCCTTATGCTTTTCATCGCCGAAATGTTGTAAGGACTGTTTGACGGGTTTAGCATTCAGGTTTACATTTAAAGATTGCTCGGCAAGTTCCCTAGGTACTCCGGTCATGTCAGATGGCTGCCATGCGAAGATATCTTGATTTGCTTGGAGGAACTTCACGAGCGCGCTTTCCTATGCGCTACCTAGGCCTACGCCTATCTGGGTCATCTTGGAGGGGTCATCATCCTTCAACGGCGTCTTCTTCGTCTCTTCTGATGCCTTGAACTCTAGATTTGGCTTTGTCACCTCCTTCTTCGTTGCGGGCATCTCGGATGGATCTATGCTCTTCTTGATCTCCTGGTACTCCTGGGCGTGCAGCACGGCTTTGGCAAAGGCGGCATTTCCATCCTCGCACCCTCGCGCTTTCTTCGGGTCTCCCCTGATTGTGATCACGCCGTTGGGACCTGGAATTTTCATCATATTGTAAATGTAACACGAACGAGCCATAAAAGCCCAGTAAGCCGGACGTCCGAATATAGCGTGGTATGCACTCTTGAACGGGACCACTTCGAAGGAAAGTGCCTCCGTCCGATAGTTCTTTGGAGTTCCAAAGGTAATGTCCAAAGTGATCTCTCCCAGGGAATTGGCTTGTCTTCCTGGGACAACTCCGTGAAAGATCATAGAGCTATGGTTCAACTGGGTTTCCGAGATCTTCATCCGGCGTAGCGTTTCGACATAGAGAATATTGATACTGCTACCACCGTCCATGAGGGTCTTGGAGAAACCATAACCGTCAATAAGTGGATTGACCATTAGGGCGTATTTTCCTCGCCTATGCAACTTAGGCGAATGATCAGCACGGTCAAATGTGATTGCCACTTCCGACCAGTCTAGGTATTGGGGGACAGCCGGAACTGTTGCATTGAGCTCATGAAGAACTGCTTTCTTAACCTTTGCTAGTTGAGATCTGAGGAAAGTGACATAAGTGTCCTTCTTGGTGGGTAATTTTTTCTTCCCTTTCGGCTTGGGATTTGAAGCATCAACTTCCTCCATGTCGGAATCTTCCTTGGTGTCTTTTAATTTTTCGGGATTCTTCTTTCCCTTCTTCCGCTTAGCTTTGTATCCTGCGGTGTCATCTCTTTTGATGTCGTCATTGAAACGATATTCGCCATTGGTGTGGGACGAGCCCCCATTGGCGTCTAGGTGATGCACACACGGGTTATTGGCAATATCGTCCCAAGAGTAGGTTTTGCCTAGTTGCTGGTCTCCTCTACCTTGGACTCTTGAAGTTCCACGCCCACGCCCGTGGCCTCCACCTCGTCCTCCTCGTCCCCCAGACCCGAAAGTAGCAGTGACCACTGCCGGTTCCGTGTTGTTTTGCCGACTGTGGCATAACTAGGGCATTGAGTATTCCCTCTGCATCGTCGTCGGCATCTGCATACTTGCTCGCTGTTTCTATCATCTCTCCCAAATCAGTGACCTTGTCGCACTTCAACCGATGGCACAGTAGACCAATTGGGAGACCAGCAATGAAGCTTCAATCGCAGTTTGATCGTTTACCCCTTCACAGGAGTTCTTGGTGTCGATCCATCGTCCGAGGTATTCCTGGCAAGTTTCTCCGGCCTTCTGGGTGCAATGCTGTAGGTCTCCGACCGTACAGGGCCTCCGATATGTGCCTTCGAAATTCTGAAAGAATGCACTTTGCATGTCATACCAGTTGTGGATGGAGTTCTCCAGAAGTTCATTAAGCCATGATCGTGCCGTCTTCCGCAACATGAGTGGGAGATATCGGGTTGCGACCAGGCAGTTTCCGCCTTTGGCGATGTAGCACACTTGGAAGAAGTCCTGTAGCTAGGTATCTGGCCGAGCAATGCCGTCATAGGCTTGGATGTGTCTTGAGATAGCAAATCCTTCCGGGAATTTTGTAGCTCTGATGCATGGTCCGAAGCACTTTGGGCCCACGTAGATATCATCGTTTTTGTAGCATCGTGCCTCTATGTTGGAGTTGATTCTGTTCCTTGCGTCGTTCGGGGATAGAGATCGTCCCGAATGTCGGCTGTGGCTGCGGTGCCCTCGAGCCGGACTTCGGCTCCTGCCACCACCTCCTCCGCCATGTCGTTCTCCTTATCCCCCTTGAGAGCCGTTGTGATGACTACTTGGTGGAGAGGGTGGGGCAGCTGGATTGTTTCCGGCTGATCGCTGGCCTCCGTCCGGAGCGTCATTATTCCGGTTCCGGGGATGGTCTTCACTATGACGAGCCCCCTGCCGGGTTGTACCGGCATGTTTTCCGTCGTTCCTTCGTCCGTTGTTCCCACTGCGGTGAGGCTCAGCTGGACGGCTTGCATGCTAGGAGGTGGCATTTTTCAACGATCCTCCTCCTGACGTTTCTCTTTATCTTCTCCCCTTTGATCGTTCGACTCTCGTCAGGGAGGATTCCTCGGATACAGTGTAGCAATGGCATCTTGCTCTGCCGCTGGAACAACGTTGCTCTAGTCACGTGCAGTTATGTGATGCTGTCCTGATGATCCGGTTCTGGAGTAGTTATCTTCCCGTCGGTCCGAACGGTGATGCTGTTCCGGAAAACGCTGGGGCCTTATATCATTCCAGGTTAAGTCCCTGTGACATTGGTCGGATTTCGAGACAAGTTTTCCACTTCCGGAGCCTTCCACAAGAAGGGAATTGGCAAGTTTTGGTGAGCATCAAGCTCACATCTCAATGGTGGAACCCAAGAAAGTATTTGAAGCTCTTGAAGATCTGGATTAGGTTGTTTCTATGCATGAAGAATTGAATAATTTCGAGCGCAACAAGGTCTGGAAACTCGTGGAGAAGCCCAAGGATTGCCGCAATGTTATCGGCACTAAGTGGATTTTTAAAAACAAGCAAGATGAGAATGGCATTGTCATGAGGAACAAGGCGAGACTTGTGGCACAAGGCTATTCCCAAGTTGAGGGCATTGACTTCGGTGACACCTATGCTCATGTGGCTCGGCTTGAGTCCATTCGTATCCTTCTTGCTAATGCTGCCCATAACAATTTTAAATTGCAGCAAATGGACGTCAAGAGTGCTTTTCTTAATGGTCCTCTACATGAGTTGGTATATGTAAAGGAACCCCCGAGATTTGAGGATCCTAACTTCCCGAACCATGTCTACAAACTCGATAAGGCACTCTATGGCCTTAAACAAGCCCCACGTGCGTGGTATGAGCAGCTTAAAGAGCTTTTTCTAGACCGTGGCTTCGAAGTTGGGTAAATCGATCCCACTCTTTTTACTAAGAAGGTTAAGGGGGAGCTCTTCATGTGCCAACTATATGTAGACGACATCATCTTTGGTTCTACTAATAAAGCTTTTAATGATGAATTTTCAAAGCTGACAGGTTTGAGACGTCTATGATGGGGGAATTATGGTTCTTTCTTCGGTTCGAGATCAAGCAACTTAGAGAAGGAACCTTCATGAATCAATTTAAGTACATCCAAGACATGCTCAAGAGATTCAGGATGACGGATCTTAATGGTGTCGCCACTCCGATGCAAACAAAATGTCACCTTGAACTTAACCCCCATGGTAAAGATGTGGACCAAAAGGTATACCGGTCCATGATTGGCTCTCTTCTTTACCTCTGTGCATCTAGACCCTATATTGTGTTGAGTGTGGGGGTGTGTGCAAGGTATCAAGCAGCTCCTAAAGAAAGTCACTTAGTGGCGGTCAAGAGGATCTTTCGATATTTGGTTCATTCCCCTAACTTTGGTCTATGGTATCCCAAGGGCTCCAATTTCTCTCTATGTGGTTATACTGATTCAGATTGGGATGGTGATAAGGATGATCGAAAATCCACTTCTGGAGCTTGTTAATTCTTGGGCAGATCTCTAGTGTGTTGGTCATCTAAAAAGCAGAATTGTATCTCTCTCTCCACCGCCGAAGCTGAATATGTTGCTGCTGCTAGTGCATGCACTTAGTTATTATGGATGAGGCAAACTTTAAAGGAATACAATGTCAATTGTGACAAAGTGCCTCTTTTATGTGATAATGGAAGTGCAATCAAAATTGCGTACAATCCGGTACAGCACACAAGGACAAAACATATTGAGATTCGGAATCATTTTATTCGAGACCATGTGAGCACAAAGAATCAACTTGCTGATATTTTCACGAAGCCACTTGATGAAGCAAGGTTCTGCTACTTGAGGAATGAGCTAAATATCATTGTTTCTAGGATCTTGTCTTGATTACTCATGCACTCACTCATAGATCTCAGTCTTCTTTGGTCTAGATGTGGGCATGGATATAGGGGGAGTGTGGTCCTAATTAATTGGGCTAACCCTCCTCCCATAATGCCAAAAGCAAGATAAATAATTTCTCTTAATATCATTTTTTGATATGTGAGCTTATTGATGAGTATTGGTCGTGAACCCAAGATATATCTTCGCGGTGTCATACCATACACTCCAACAAGGTGGCTTCGGCCACCGCCCTCTCCCATGAGGAGAATTGGATTTTTGTGGACCTTTTTGGTTGTTTTCTCTCTTCTTCCTTTTTGGCGTCTCGATGCCAAAGGGGGAGAAATATTTCTATTAGGTCTTCGAGGATTTGCATGGTTCGGGCACAAGTTTGCACTTTTTTCCTATTCGTCGTTTTCTCTCTTGTGCCCATTTAGCGTTGAACTTTAATTTGTGGCTTGTGGTTTGTTTGAGACTCTGTGATGGTGGATGTCTGGATTTATCTCATGGATTATGCTTATGGACTCATCTATTCATATCCTATTATACTGGGAATCTATATCGAGGAAGGCGCTCATATTGGTTATCACATTGATAATTGTGGCTATTTTAAAAACGCCTCTCTCCCTATCTCGGTGGTATGATTTTGTTGTTCATATGTCAATGGAATAGATTCACACCCATTTGTGTGCATTTGTATTCAAATGCAAAGTTCTAATATGCACATATTGAGGGGGAGTCTCTTCCATGTTTTTTGTTGGTGGTCTTGTGATCCTATCCTGCAAATCCTAGTATTGTCATTTAACACCAAAAAGGGGGAGATTGAAAGAACATTTCATGATTTCATGTGTTTTGAGTGTTAGATGACAGTACCGTGGAGTTTTCTCATGTGCCCTAAGTGTGCAGGTGTTTTGGGGGGCCGGATTATTCGCCCCACCAAGGGCTGGATAATCCAGCCTATCTCATCGATCAAAGGCTGCCAAGGCGCGTCGCTGAGAGTCTGGTCGGATTATCTCCCGGAAAATCTGTCCTAGGGCGGTTTTTCCTCCTCTGGCCGGATAATCGGACATTCGCATGGGCCGAATAATCTGGCCCCTAGAAATCAATCAAAGGCTGCCAAGGCGCGTCGCTCGGAGTCCGGTCGGATTTTCTCCCGGAAAATCCGAACTGGGGCGGTTTTTCCTCCCCGGGCCGGATAATCCGGCCTTCACATGGGGCCGGATTCCCCCAGAGTGGGGGCGGTTTATCTGTTGGATTCCCCAGGCCGGATAATCCGGCCCCCAAAGGCTCTAACGACTTGGATTTGGAAGGGGTATAAATATCCCTTCTTCCCCAACGAGCAGAACTCTTGATTCACTCGAAATTGTTCAGACACTTTGCAAAAGCTCTCTCACTAGATCTCCTACTTCAGCCACCCGAAGGCTTCGATCTTTGGGGAAATAGAAAGGAGGAGACAATCTTCATCGGCATCACGAATCAAGCACATCAACTCCTCTCCGTTCATTTGGAGAAATCCCTGATCTAGTATTCTTGTCAATATCTAGATCTTGTTCTTTGTTATTGATAACTTCTTCTTGTGGCAGCTTGTTGTTATTATGGGAGCCTCCAAGTTGATTGTGGAGTTGTGCCCTGCTAGTTGTGTAAAGGCACCGGCACCCGCCTCGAAGGGTTCCTATAGTGGAAAGGTGGATCAGGCCTTTGGTGGCAGGATCCATCAGAGAACAGGGTGAGGCCTATTGTGGCATGGTGGTCTTAGTACCACCCACCCCTCCAACACAGACGTACTTCCCTTAACAAGGAAGGAACCGCGGTAAAACAAATCCTGTATCTCCGCGTGCTTCGCTACGGTTCACTCGTTCCTCTTCCACTCGCCCTTTACTCGCTAGTAGATAGGTTTGCATATAGGGAAATTCCACCTAATAGTTTATCTAGAGAATTTACCCTTTGTGTTAAGCCTAAAATTGAAAAATCATTAAAATTTGGAGTATCACCTATTCACCCTCTCTGTAGGTGCCCATACGATCCATTTTAGCCTTCATCTAGTACTATAGTGTATGGTACGTCCCCCCGCACAATTGCAAAGTTTCGGTGACACCTCATTGCTGAAAGATACAAAAACCATTGGGGGGCATTCTTATGCAGGAATAAATGACTTGAAGGGAAAACTTGCAGCTAAGTTCAAGAAGCTTAATTCTCTTTTCCTAGAACTGGAAGAGAGGCCCCACGATCTTGCTACAGTACAAGATTATGAGGCATACAACAAGAGGAGCGTAAGGCAAACAAGATAAGGTTTTCCCCATCTCAATTGCTAAGTTTCAGTGATACTACGTTGCCAAAAGAAACTAAAAGCATCAAGGATAAATCATGTGCAGCTGAGGTTAACGCCAATAATGTCATTACATTTGATGATTTATCGGAGGAACATCTTCAGTTATTTGAGACACTCAAGAATAAACGTGATGAGGAGTTTTATGCACTTGAAAAGAATATGAAAGAAGATCATGAAGCATATAAGAAAAAACTTGAAGAAGAAGAACTGCAACAGTTTCTTACAACTCTAGAAAAGGACCATTAAGACAATACTACTCAAGTTGAAGAAATTGATTCATCTCCTCCACGCAGCAATCAAGTTGATCCCACTACTACATCAAGGAAAAAATGTTGACCTATGAGTTCCGTGCCAAAGAAATTTGTGAACATCAACAACAACAAGATATAGCCGGACAATGTTCGGTTGACGAAGCGCATCAAAGAGAAGAGGCACAAAATCTAGAAAATAAAGAAGACAGGGCATTGGAGAATTATCTAGAGGCCAAGAAAGATATTGTTCAGGTCATGCAATCATCATACGCTTCCAATGTCTTCAAAGAGGTACATCTAGCAAATAATTTACTTATGTTCCGATTTCGTCAAAACTTTATTATTGATACATCTGTTAGCAAAATTCTCATAAGCTATGAAAGACCAATCGAGAGAGGTAATTTATTTATTAGAAATATAATTGTCACAAAACATATCGGTCAACACATTGTGCCATTTAGAGAGACCGATAGTAATTACAACCTAAGCTTTCCACATTGATTCATCTAAATTTTATATCTACATAGACAACTTTGTTTATTTCATATTTGGCTAAAATTTGGTCTCTAGTGAGACATATGTGTTTTAATTTGTTTGATTTTAGAATCCTAAATCCAAGGTTATTGTCTCTTGAGAAAGCCGATGATAGAATAACTAGTATTTCGAAAACATCGGAAAAGAAGTGCAAAAAACAATCCATAGCCGAATTGGATGATATTAAATCTGAACCATTTGATTGTTCAATTCCAAAGTCGTTCTCACAACAACATCAGTTAGAAGATAAAAGGTGTACCTACAGTTTGAGAATGTGTGATCATATATTTGACATGTTGCTGAAAATTGATTATATTAGAATCCTTGATCACAATGCTGATCCATCATTACAAGGAAGAATGTATTGCATGTTGCATGATTCGTTCGAGCATAGTATAGAGAGTTGCAATATGTGTGATCAAATCATACAATCGGCTATTAATAAGGGACGATTGAAATTTGTTGAAACACAAACTGATGACCAATCTATTTCCATTGGTCTTGATGGCCAAAATATATTGCATCAGCTACCGCTAGTCGATTCGTGTAATGATGATCAGGTACACAAGGAAGATTATGGGATCAAGCTCTCAAGCAAATATATTGTTGAAGAGCATATTGCAAATGTTCTTGAAGGAGAGAGTTCCATTGAAGATATGATGAAGACATCAAGCACTAGGGGGCAACAACAAAAAATCGAAGATCAATGCATGCAAAACTCAAAAAGATAAAGGCCGCAATAATCACAAGGGCAAGAAGTCAAAAGTCACATTCGCACAACTGCTGGAAAAATACAAATAGGAGAGTGAAGCCAAAATTTCTTATCGGCCACGTAGTGCAAAAGCATCAAGATCACCCCAAGGCAAAAGTCTAAAGACATGGATAGGCGAAAGGAGAAATTAAATGCAAAAAATTCATATCCTCCTTTTGGGCCACCAATGCCAATGTCATGGATACCTTCCTATGCTAATTTTTATTCATATCCATTATTGGAAAGGTATGATTCACGTGCACATTATCCATCTAATTCTAGATTATCTCACCCAAATTATGCATCTCTAAGAAGGTCAATTGATCAGCAGTCACATGTCAAAGACCATTACAATAGAAAAGAATTGGTCCGGAGTTCATGGGTAAAGAAAGAAGTGATCAAGAAAGTTTACCGAGTGAAAAAGGATGGACGCAAATGTGTTGTTTTAGATTCGACTCAAAATAATGAGAAGCCGTTGAATTGATGTTGGCTACTAAGCGCAAGGAAGTGAAGCGAGTAACTTTCAAAGACCCAGTTTCCAAATCAGAATAAGCAAAATTGAAGGTGCCCAAGATTAAGAAAGTCATGCCATTGTGTGAAACAAAACCACAACCGAGATGCCCACTCGGCTTATCACATTGGCAAGAGAGGAAGATATATAGGGTTACATCCAAGGAATTGAAGAAAATAAACATTGCGTGGGCTCCCAAAGTAATCCCTCAAGGAAAGAAAGATGTGCGAGAGCTATCATAAGAAGGACAACAAGAGTGGAGAACAAAAAAGAATAAAGCCAACAAGCAATCATGCCAAAGAATTTGGTATCAATATCCAAAGCTTCGGCCAACACATCATCCATATTATTATACTTCAGCATTAATGCAGATGCCATGGAATTCATCCCCAGGTATGATTGGTTACCCACCATGGATTTATTTTGATCCATGGATGCATCATAATTATGTACATCATGAAAGGGTATTGCCAAATCATTATTCATATGATTAGTTGCAATTTTGTTGCTAATCCAAGAGGCCAAATATTTGAAGTTCATAATTAGATTTGATTTTTTGTTTACTTTGGCTATACATACTTTGATGCATGGATTATGCATGCCCATTGGGGCAAAGATATATGGCTGATATTTATTCTATCGCCCTAAGATCATTATACAATCATGGCTGATGTGGTTTTCTAACATCGTCCTTAGTGTTACTCGAGGCAGAGGCAAGGTATGCATTCATTAGCAATTGTGCTTATGCTTATGTGTTGATAATTTGCCATATAAATCTTTGAAATCTATGAAAGGCCAAATTGTTTTTAATTTTATTATTGGTCGTAGATGATAAGCATGATATTGATATTAATCTTGTCTCTATAGTACCATGGAAATTACATTTTGAGTGTTAAGTTTTAAAAGGAATAACCAATGCATTGGTATTGTTTATTTATCTCTTTATGGTGTTGTTTTATGAAGTCTCATGCCGCTTAGAGTATCTTGCACAAACCATATAGCCGAATGTGAAGCTTTGCTGTTCGTGCTAGAGCTTTTTATTGCTATAGGTGCTACATATATTGAGGCTTCTAGTGATTCATTGTGAGTAGTGCAATGATGTCCATGGTTTACCAAAGTTTCGACGAATCACTTGTTATTTATCTTGATACATGTCTAGAGGTAACTTTCATCTTGGATTTATTTATCATTGCTCATATATCTAGATATGAAAACTGAAGTGCAAATGAGTTGGCTCAACAAACATCCGGGTACCATGTTATTCACGATATATTTCATATTCTACAACAACCGATGCTTTGTTTCGCCAACATAAGTAAGGCCAGATTGGAGACTACCGTTTCGGCCACTAATGAAAGATATAGTGCAGGTGAAGATGAAGAATAGAGGAATCCCATAGTTTATTACATGAAAATCTAAACCAAAGGGTGAACATGATAGTTCGGTTGCTTTTCAAATACTTATAGGTAATAATCTTTATTGCCGAACAGTTGGTGATATTCTTCTTGAGAAACATGAATGAAGACTTGGTCGAGATCATTGTGGGAGTTGTTCATGAAGGAAATTATGATATTCATCAACTTCAGGATGATCACATTTGGCCGATATAGAGTTATCGCCTTAAGACAACCAATGGACGATGGAGTGTTGACATCGTCCTTAGATTAAAAGTGGAGCAAGTTATTTTCTTGCACGCAGGCTCTGCCAATAAACAGGGGGCATGTGTTGGCACTCGTTTTGGGCTCATAGCTAACCAAGAAAAATGGAGATACACTTGAAAAGTTCACTTGGAGGATTATTAATCATCATCAAAGAGGCACCATTTCAAGTCAAGCCATGATCAAGCTTAATAGCCAATTATGCTAGTGTTCACAGAAGACTTGGGGATTGATATATGGAGGCTTCCACTATGACTCCTTTTAAGATGATCTCAAGTGAAAAAGTGCCGAACATGAAAGTTGTGCGTCTTGTCGAAACAAGTGACTTTCGTTTTTGAATCATCTCGATCAGAGTTGGTATACAAATTTGAGAGCCAAAATACTGTCAGGGACCAAATTTCCACGGCGGGCTCGCCGAACCACATACTAGGTCTGTCCTTTGGCGTGAATTATGCCAAAAAGTGCATTAGCAAACTTATTTTCATGTCATCTGCATAAATCGGTCAAGATCAATTCAGATGAAAAAGTGATAAACATGAAAATTCTTCATTTTTTCGAGATGAACATCTTTGCTTTTGGAGTCGTCTTCATCTAAGTAAGTATGTGTCCTACAGATTCAAGATAAGGCCGAATTGAATTAAATTCGTTCGGTCTAAATCCAAATTTGATACGAAATTAAGGGGCAAAGTTCATCAAAACAAGATCATGTGAAAAATTGGCCAACATAAAAGTTGTTCATTGTTTCGAGCCGCACAACTTGGATTTTTACGATATTTTGATCTGCATTCATTTACTACCGCAAAATCAGGTAAGAAGATACATACCAGTTTTTGGCCGAACAGTTATGGAAAGTTCGGACTAAACCATCCGAAATTGACCCCAACTAGGGTTTTGGATGTGATTCCAAGGCTCTTTCTTGCACGAAAAGTCCAGCCTCTCCTTATATACATGAGGGATGATGGCTGATTGAACCAACACCAATCGAACAAACACATCTACTACTTTTTCATGTTCATCTGTTTTTTATCCCTCTCTTGTATCTTGCTTCTTGTTCATCCATAGTTCTTCATACCGAAGGGCTATGAATCCACGAGGTCCTAGGGGCGGTTAGGCCGACCTAGGGCAGCTCATAGCCGCCGCGATGCCCTGATAGGGTCCCTCCAGAGCGAGCAGGGTTTCGGGTCTACAAAAGCGCCCACCGGACTGTCTTGTGTACCGCTCTTCCGGTGAGCCTCCCTCGACGCGTGTTGCCGCACATCACCCTCGGCGCCGAGGGTACATGGTGAGGTGTTCGTGTGTGAACAATTTAATTCATAAGTATGGGAGATTAGAACATACATGATATATGGCTTAACCTCGTCGCAGTTGTTTAGGATATACCAAGTCATCTTGTGTAGCTCCCTTTGAGGGTCAAATCAGCATCATCGCTTCCTCCATAGCAAGTGACATGACTTCCTCCAATCAAATTCACACCATGGCCAAACACATCACAAGCTGATTCATGTTGGTCACCTACATTTCTTGCTGGTCGATTGAATCTTGTCACAATATCATCAAGGTATCTAGAGAAAAAGTCGTGCACTCGACAGCAATGTAGGCCTCTGCCACTGAACCTTCTGGACGTGACATGTTCCTGACATATCTCTTCAGAGTACACAACAACCTCTCTATTGGATACATTCACCCATAGTTCATAGGGCCTCAGAGCATTGCCTCATCAGGTAAATGCACAGCCAGGTGGACCATCACATCAAAAAATGCTGGCGGAAAGATGTGTTCAAGTTTGCATAGAATTAGCATGGCCAAACACATCACAAGCTGATTCATGTTGGTCACCTAAATTTCTCGTTGGTCGATTGAATCTTGTCACAATATCATCAAGGTATCTAGAGAAAAAGTCATGCACTCGACAACAATGTAGGCCTCTGCCACTAAACCTTCTGGACGTGACATGTTCCTGACATATCTCTTTAGAGTACACAACAACCTCTCTATTGGATACATTCACCCATAGCTCATAGGGCCTCGGAGCATTGCCTCATCAGGTAAATGCACAGCCAGGTGGACCATCACATTAAAAATGCTAGCGGAAAGATGTGTTCAAGTTTGCACAGAATTACTAGGATTTCATCTTTGAGCCTTACCAACACTGACAGTTTCAAGTTTTTACTTCACAATTGCCTGAAAAATCTTCCCAACTCTCCAAGTACTGTGTAGATATCGGGAAGCAAATACCCTTGCATGCTAGCGGCCAATATTCCCTACAACAGGATGTTGCAGTCATGGGTTTTAAATCCTGTGATCTTGCGTGTAGGAATGCTAACACATTTTCCCATGTTTGAACAAAACCCATCAGGAAAAGTGCAGTCCCATAGATATTGACAGAAACCCATCTTCTGCCCCTTATTCAGGTAATACAGTGGATATGGATAGAGAAGGTCCTTCTCTATGTCCGTGGGTTGCACCTGTAGATCTCGCCTAATGCATAGGCTTCACAATCATATCTATCCTTCAAGGTATCCTTATTCTTCCTATCAAGTTCAAGTAGTGTGCCAAGAAAGTTGTCGCAGATGTTTTTCTTGATGTGCATCACATCGAGATTGTGCCGAAGTTTCAAAGAAGACTAGTAAGGCAAGTCCCAAAACCCATGTCGTCGGTTCTAGATTGGTGAAGGATGTGTTCGCTTCCTCTTTTTGCTCCCAGGATCACATCTAGCTCCTGGTTTAAGATGCCAAACTTTCTCCAACTCAGCTTGTAACTCAACTGCAGTAAATTTGCTAGGCTTCGAATGGTCATCGTGAATGCCGGCAAGCTCCGTGTCTCGCCGCAAGTGGTGGAGCTTCGGGAGGAAACGATGGTGCCCAATGTAGCATATTTTGCTCTTTATGTATTTGGACAGAGGATATTTGTCACAATGCAGGCATGCATAATATCCTTTTGTTGTACGCCCAGACATAGTGCTGCAAGCTGGGTAGTCATGGGTACACCAAAGAACCACGGCTCAAAGATCAAACTTTTCGTTTTGAAATGCATCGTAAGAGCGCACACCCTTCCAAAGCTGCTGCAAATCATCCAGCAGAGTCTCAATAAAGAGATAAAAGTCCTTTCCAAGACTTGATTCACCAAGGATTAGAAGGCAAAGCATGTAGTTTTAGGCATCCATACAATCCCATGGTGGAAGGTTGTACGGCAGGGAAAATACAGGCCACATATTGTAGCTCGTGCTCATGGTTCCATAAGGATTGAAGCCATCGGTGGCAAGGCCGAGCCTTACGTTTCTAGGGTCAGCTGAAAAGTCCTCCCATGTTCTGTAAAAATCTGTCCATGCTTAACCATCAGCCGGATGACTAAGTATACCATATACGGGCATTCTCTTTAACTTTTGCCAATGCATGTTCTCCGTTGTTTTCCTCGAAGAGAACAAATTCTGCAGTCGTGGCGCCAAAGGAAAATGATGCAACACTTTGACAGCCGACGACCTTCTTTCCGGATATTTCCACCTTGAGGCTCCACACGTAATGCAGTTGTCCATCTTGTTATTGTCCTTCCAGAAGAGCATGCAGTTGTTTTTGCATACATGTATGCTGTCATAGGAAAGTCCAAGCTCCTTCAAATAAGTTTTTGCTTCACGGTATAATCTCGCCAGGATATTGGGATCCAGCAGTGCATCAGCAAATAGCTTCATCCAATCATCGAAAGTAGTGTTGGTGGTGATATGACTTGTGATGAAGGAGCTTCACAACAAATACAAACCTGGAGTGTTTACTTCTCGGGTAAAGGTTGTGCATTTCCTCTTCCATCAACTTTGTAACCAATTTCTCATGTTTACCATCAGTTGGGACATTAGCAGCAATCTACTCTACAGTTAATGCATCGCATGCATGCTTAAGATCTTGCAACATATCTGGAACGCTGTGACCTCCATCATCATCGCCTTCATCATCCGTACACATATTTTCATTATCATCACCGACATGACCACCATTGTTACCACCATTTGGTGCATCTTCAATAATAGCAAGATCAAGTCGCTCTCCATGCTGTATCTACCGAGTATACGTGCGCGACGTGCCACTGCGGAGTAAGTGGTGATAAATAAGCCCTACATGTACCGTTCTCCGGTTGAGGCGCACTTATGACAGGGGCATGGAACTTCAGCATTCGAGCCATATCCCTCCTTGACAAATCCGACAAACTGTTTCAGGCCAGCTTTGTAGAGTTAAATAAACTGTCTGCCATGAACAATCCAACTCCTATCCATCTGTTAAGAATTAAATAAACAAATCACACTTTTAGAACAGGCTAGTGATTTTTTAGAACAATTTTCTTTACAATGAACAATCCAACTCATATCCATATGTTGAACAATTAAAACAACAAATCTCATTTTTAGAATAGGCTAGTCATTTTTCAGAACAATTTACTTTACCATGCAACAAATCTAACTCCAATCAATTTGTTGGACAATTAAACAAACTAGTCACATTTTCTGAGAAGAATAATCCTTTTTAAGAAGATTTTTCTGTAGATGAACAATCCAAGTGATATCCATGTGTTGAACAATTAAACAAACAATTTTGTACCTTGGCAGACACGGAGACGAGCAAGTTGAGCACGGAGATGGCGCCTAGAAGGGGAGCTTCCAAGGTGCGTTGAGACGTCGGCCAAAAGGGGAGTCCTAGTGGATAGCCTTGGAGTGCGGACGCCGAAATGGACGAGGAGATGCCAAAATGGACAGGGAGACAACAACCTAGCTGCCGCCATGTGTGGTGGACCGGCAAAGGCAGTGATGCCCTAGCCGCCGCCACGTGTGGTGGACCAGATTTCAGATTTGATTTCTAAATCTCCCTGGTGGAGTTCAGGTGAGTGTGTGGGTGGCAAAGAGGTAGGCCCCACAAGTCAGCGAAAGCATCTTCACTTGTCTAGTTGACATGCGGGGTTAATCATAGGTGGGTCCACCGGCCAGGGGCCTCTTGGTTGCGTGTTCGAGACCTGGAGGTTTCCATTTTATTAAATTTCTTCGGACTTTATTTTGGCTCCATTTTGTCGGAACCAAAGAGGCACGTAGAGAGAGAGTGGACAAGATAGGTGCAGCTCTTCTAGAGAGAGTGAGAGAGACAGAGCGTGCCCCATCGGAGCCTCCGGCGAGCCTTCACCAGAAGCAGGTGCACGACTTATATTTTCTCCAATCTCCGGCAAGCTTCCTTCGTGTATAGGTGCGCGACATGGCGCCTGATCTCATGCATTTTCTGGACGAATGCAGGGGAGCTGCAGCATCCACGGGCGAGCACGATGACGGCGGAGTGAGGGATGCAATCTGTCATGGAATAACCGGCGGCGAGGCTCTACAACAGCGGTAAGAATCCCCTTCACCTGAGTATAGCCGGCGGTAGAGAGCTTCAGCAGCAGCTCGATGAATCTGTAGGGTTTTCAGAGTTGCGTAAAAAGTACTTGTTCTTCATCGAATCTATAGCGTTTTCTCTACGATTGCTTCATTGAATCCGTAGAGTTTTCTCTAAGATTACTTCATCGAATCTCTTGAGTAAATCTAGGATGTGCAAAAAAACTTATTGCAGATTTTGTTGGGTTGAATTTCTGCAGATTTTTTTGTTGGTCCAATTTGTGCTGATATTTTGTTAATAACAATGTTCAGTATGTGGGTGCAGAACTGTGGATTCGTATAGTGTGCACATCATCAGTTGTATTTTTGCAGGATTATCTATGTAGAACTGTAGACTAGTTGTATTTCTGCACATATATAGTACTAGTTGTCATTAGTAGTATATATATACTAGATAAAGTACAATGTAACCAATATCATTAATATTCCTAGCTTGGGTATAAATCCCATAATTTTCCTAGCTTGGATAATGTGTTTTTTCCTCAATAGATCATTGCTGCAAATTTAGAGTTTAGTTTTGATATTTTTAACTACATGAGTAGTAGTGATATTAGTAACATCATACCATTTATATATTTTGACACTAGTAGTAGTATTCAGAGATAATATTAGTAACATCATATCATTTATTTTCCTGATCTTTTGTAATTTTTGTGTTCAGAAAAAAAGGAATATGGCTCAAAACGAATGTGTGACATGTCAGCAGCAACCTACCTGGTGTGGGAGTGGAAACATAGACCATGTGATGTATTTTAGAATGAGGGCGAGATCACCCTTTTTTGTAGAGGGATTTGTAAGTATTTTCGATTTTCGTATACATATCTTATTTTAAATTCCCATATATACTACTTTATGTTCATGATCTTATGGGTTTTTTTTTCACAAATTTATGCAGGGTACTCCTTGTTGTTTCGCTAAGTGTATGCGACAATTCTCTCTTGGTCCACATCTGACCTGGATCCTTGCTAGGAGTGACCGCCATGATCAAAACAGAACAATTGATGAATACTAATTATATGTGCTGTATGGTGGGAATTTTGGGAGGTCGGTAGCATTATGTGGGCCATATTTGAGGGGGGTCTGTGCAGCTTATAACATTGAACAGAATGATGTTCTAACATTTGCATACGATAGAGTAGACAGGTGCTTTATTGTTGAAGTGTCAAATGCTGATAATGTTCTCAAACCTTGGGTTGATCAAGACTAGTGTATGTATTGACTTATTTGCATTGAATTGGTCTTTTCTTACACACATGACTAGTTTCTTACACACAAACCTTCTTCAATTTCATATGCATGATTAGGGTGTTATAAGACCAAAAATTGTTGCAAGGTGACACTAGAGAAATCCATATTTTAGCACCCATGTAATGTCAGTTGCTCTGAAATTAATTCCATATCTTGGGAATTCTACAAGGAGTTTGTAAGAGACCTGGATGAAGATGAGGTCTTTGAGATCCCACAGTTCTTGGTGCACCGGGTCCAGGATGAAGATGATCTTCATCAGATGGTTAGTTAATCACCTTTTCCTATGTTTTTCCTTCTTATTTTGTAAATTTATCAGGGTGGCCAGTTAACTAAGATCTGTTATATATTTTTGTTACTCAGGAAATTCCTTTGAGATGCACAATGGAATGCCAAATCCCAAAGAAAGGGTTCTATTGTGTATACATGAAGAATAATTATGACAAAGGTCTGAAAATCTTGGGGCAATATGGCATATCAAAAGTATATGACAATTGCATTGAGTTCACCGACCCCTGGATTGAATTTTGTGCTAAAAATAGAATTTTCCTTGATGATCTGCTTGTCGTCCAGGTCAAAGTGATGAGGCACTATATCAAGCTGATTATTGAGGTGGTCACCGATCCGGTAGAGGAACATGAGGATGCAGAAGACGACAGTGACGAGCAACAGGAGGAGGATGAAGATGAGAGTGTTGGCTCTGTGATGTCGATTGTGGCTCAGAACTTCTGAATAAATCATCAGAATTTAAATTTCAAGAATGCATGCTCAGAAATTTTTGTGTTGTTGTATGTTCTAGCAAATCTCTTTTGTTCAAATCTCTTGGGTTTTACCAACTTCATTATGTTTAATTATGAAAGAGAAAATATAAATGATTTCTCTCAATTTCTCGCATAGAAAAATGCACAACTAATCCATATTCTCGTAGGAACCGGCCCCACTTGTTGAACCGGTGGCACTACCACGATCTCCACGTAACCACGGTGAATTCTCGAACCGAAGCTGTAGTTATTCATTATTACCATGTATCCATGATCTCTGTAGTTATTCATGCGAGCTTCTTCTTCCTCTTCCTCGCTCATTACTCTATTCTTGAACCATAGGTTCTTCTTCTTCTTCCTCGCAGGCATTTGCTTGCAGGCATTTCCTTTTACCCATTTCCCTGCAGGCATGGACGATGGGAAACGCACAACAGAGACCCACTTCGTCCCTGCTCATGGCACCCCGACTTTGATAGTGGTGTACACAAATGATGAAGCGTATGTGGAGACAACTCTCGCCAGGTGACGAGGGGTTAACTCATCAATGCCCATCGCAGATGGAGTTAGGTTTGAGGAAGTGGGGAGCGCTGGAGGCATCGATCGACTAGCAAACAAGCACACATGGGACACGAGGTTTACCCAGGTTTAGGCCTCGCAGAGGACCCTACTCCTGCTTGTCTGCTCTTAGAATTAACGAGGTGTTGAAAGTTACAGGGTGCATAGATGCAATCTGGCGATGGTGGGGAAACTAGGGTTGCAGATATCCTCCTCGCCGCCCCTCCTAGACTTTATATAGATAGGCTAGGTCTCGGGATAGTAGGTCGAGTCGGTTACATATTAGGGTTTCCCCTTTAAACTTCTATCTTGTATTTTCCATATTCTACAAGGAGTCAAAGTCTCTTGACTAGGCCTTAGCAACATCGTGGGCTTCTTCTGGGCTGGACCATATATGCTGATCTCGAGTACCTATAGGATATGCCATGTCAGTAGCCCCCGAGTGTCCAGTCGAATCGTGGATTCGAGTGGAGACTTATGAAGCCTTCGAGTGTCTAATCGAGCATGTTTTCGAGTGCTCTAATTTGTGTCATAGGGATTGTCGATATATGTTCCTGATTTATCCTATTTATCGGGATCATTTAACTTCCTTAGGGAAAAACAACGCAATCTACTCAAACTCGAGTCCCCCGACTCGAATTCGGAAATGTGCTGGCGTAATTCGACTCATGCCGTGGAGGTCTTGTAGAATATAATGATAGTATATAAGTGTGGGCACTCGACGCGTCTATCAAGGCTTATTTCATCGTACATGTAGGCATAGATTATTTCTGGTAGAGCGTTGTAGGTGCGTTGCTAGGCCTTCTTCAGGTCTTATCTTCATGCTGCAAGCGTGGCATCCGAATTTTGTCATCGTGGAGATGATTCGAGTGGTGTAGGAGACGCAGTCTCCTTGCAGGGGAAAATGTGAGGAAGAGTCGCCGATGCTTTCGAGTGTGGACGTAGTCAACACACATTTATTAAAAGAAAAAATCATAGGGTGCGCGGCCAGCGCTCCCTATGGGAGTAGCCCCCGAGTGCCTATTCGAGCCGTAGACTCGAGTGGGGAGTATGATTGTTTTTGACTGCTGTCGTCTTTTGCTTGCTTAAGTCAAATGTGCTTCCAGTGCTCCCTATGGGAGTGGCCCCCGAGTCCACAACCAAATCGTTTATTCGAGTGAGGGGTTTAAGTTTAATTACATTTTCAAAATGTTTTTATGTCTATGAAGTTTATCGGGTGCGCGGCTAGCGCTCCTGTTAGGAGTAACCCCCGTGTGCTTTATCGAGTCGAAGAGTCGAGTGAGGACTAGATTAGTCAGAAGATGCTCCTGCTGGAGTGGATGACGTCAGTGCTGACGATGAGATGACCTTATTTGCCTGTGTGAGAGATTTTGACGGGACGTGGCGAAAGTGGGGCCCCATTTATGACTTGGATTTGACCAGGCATGCATAACCTTCGGTTTTAACTGTGTCTCCTCGATTCTCGCACGTAATGAGAAAAGTGGGGCAATGGTTCACCACTTGCATCGCCACGTGTCCATCTTGATTTGCTCCACGCGTCTGATTACTACGCTTCCGGCTGTTGGATTGCATCGGTGCTGAGGTTAAATAGGGATTTCCCGTGCGGTAATTTCCCCCACAACTCATCTTCTCCCTCGCGCTCTGCCTCCACTACTGCTCTCTGTTGTTCCATTGCTCGCGCCTCCATTGCTGCGCTGGACAGCCTTAAGACCTTCCCAAGCTACTTTCTGTGCTCACACCTCAATCGCAAGATGGGGAAGAAGAAGGACGCCTCCACCGCTGGATATGCGGCCTCCATCGTTACGACCAAGAAGATCTCGCATTTATCATTTGTGGCCTCTCTCTCCCTCTCCACAAGTTTTTGCGAGGGTTACTCTGCTACTACGAGCTCCAGCTCCATCAGGTGACCCCCAACTCCATTCTCCACATTGCTTGATACATCACCCTTTGCGAGTGATGGCTCGGAATCGAGCCACACTTTGGCCTATTCAAAAAAGTCTTCAACCTGAAGCGCCAGACGGGCTCTTGGTCGGTAGTCTATGATATAGGAGGGCTACGGGATGCACGTAGACCCCAATGTCGAATATTTCTCCATCAAGTTCAATGCATCCGTCTAAGGGTGGAGGGAGAAGTGGTTCTACATCACGACCAAAAGGTTGACAACGAACACTTCAGACTCGCGCCTTTTGATTCAAAGGCAGAATGAAAGAGGAGGAGGTCATGGAAGAACACGGTGATGTCCGGTGAAGCCGAAGAAACTGAGGCTCTACACAAGCGTGTCTGCGACCTTGAATTCCGCATGGGGAAGGAAGTGGGCATCATAGATCTCATTCGCACCTGGATGTATCGTCGAGTGCAGCCAATGCAGGCTAGGGCACATCCGATGTGCTACTGGACTGGTGTTGATGACATCACTCGCATCGCGCGAGAGAATATTTCTTCGGGTGAAGTGGACAGGAGGTTTCGACTGCTGACCAAGTACATAGACAAGGAGAAACTCTCTAGTGACTCAGCCATGCCTCCATTATGTGCGAGTCACCCTCCACCTGAGGTGGCTTTCTTGTTAGCTCTTCTTATTTTTTGATTTCCTACTAGATTCTCCTTTATACTGACGCTGCCTCTTGTTCTAGGACTAGAAGGTGACCACTGTGTTGCCTCCCCAATAGGAGGGAGTGATTCCTCATGAAGCGGAAGAGGAGGACGAGTCGGGCTCCACCATCCCCGTTGGGAAAGAGCAGGAAGCCCCCGAGTCCAGCGGGAATGGGACTCGCAAGCGTTCCGGAAGCAAGGACTCAGATGCATCTTCGCTGATGATGCCTGGCAAGGCGTAACCTCGGCAATGCCCATGGTGATGGACTTAGGGTTTCGCGGAAAAGAGAACGCTGGGAATTTCGTCGGATGTTAGGAAACAATGAAAACAGAGTCACCGGAATATTGGGGAAACACACTATTCCAAGTTGTCCTCTTGATTTCGGTACCCTCGCTTGGGCTTCCCCCGCCCTATATATAATAAGTCGGGTCTCAAAGTTGTATGCGGATAGGTTTCATACACGCGTGATTACAATACGAACATAATGTCGGTTCATGGTTTTTTTCCTAATACAATAACAAGTCTCTGTCTGTGGCTGCCTTGGGCTATTATCTGGAATCTTTACGTGTCGTAGACCTTTTACCCAATGTAGGGTAACAAATAGTGAACACGCGAATAATCATACCCATGTCAGTAGCCCCCGAGACTCTACCTGAACCGCATTTTCAGGTTCAGTCTCAAAGTTTCTTTTATCGCTTTTTGTATTTTGTAGGGGTTTGGTACAACGAGTCGGATCCTTCCGGCGGATGGGAATCAGTTAATTGCTCCTGGGCAAAAACAAGGTTTACCTACATTAAATTCAAGTCCCCAGGCTCTAATCCGGAACTTGTAATTGGCATAATTCAGTTCGAGCCGCTGAGGTCTTACCGAATACTGAATTCCAGTTTTCTATTTTTATCGGGTACCCAACACGTCCATTGGGATTTTTCATCGTATCATTGATACGGAGTTTTACTGGCTGAGCGCATTCTTGTGTTATTACCAGGCCACGAAGGATGAATCTTGGGGTCTTACCTTCATGCGTCTGAACAAGATCCGAGGTTTTTGGATTTTTTGTCGGGTGGCCTACTGGGTTGCCACTCTTTCTGATTATATCAGATTATTTTATACAATATCCCGATAGGAGTAACTCCTTTTTGAGGATACATAGGTGTAAAACTCAAAAAAAGGTTTTAGCAATTATCAATATACTTCATACACATATGAATTCTTTATCGGGTGCGCGCTAGCGCTCCCGATAGGAATAGCCCCCGAGGATATGTTCGGATGCCTGTATCTGGACATAGGCTCATAATTGTTGTTAGCTTGATGGAAATCATTGATCTTTGTGAAAATGGTATAAATAACATATCTCTTTACATATAAGGAAAAAATCGACAGTGCATTATTATTTTGATCAGATGGCTATTTAGCCTTTGTCCTGTACATCTTGGCTTAATAAGCCGAACTATAACTCTTATCAACTTTGCAAACAATCTTATGCATAAGATCGTCGTAGCTATGCTACGTTCCATGGATTTGAGTAATTTACTCCTGTCTTCTTGTCTTGTAGTCGATATGCTCCTCCAGGAATAACTTCTGTGACGATGTATGGTCCTTCCCATGGCGATTCTAGCTTATTATGACCATCTCTCGAGGCAAAGAACTAGGGTCCCCACTACGAAGGACCTAGGTCGCAATCTCCTGCTATGGTAATTACGCAAGTTTTGCTCGTACATAGTTGCTCTTTGGAGGGCTTCATCTTGAGCTTCATCAAGAACATCCACATCATGTTCGAGTGCTTCTCTTGATTCCTCTTCATCATATGCAGCTACCCTTGGCGATTCGTGTGATACCTCAACTAGAAGCATGGCTTACGCACCGTGGAACAAAAAGAAAGGCGTCTCCTGTGTTGAATTATTTGGAGTTGTATGTAAACTCCATAACACGGATGGCAATTCATCCACCCATGCTCCTTTCGCTCTGTCGAGTGGTGCCAGTAATCTCTTTTTGAGTCCAGTGGTGACTAGTCCATTGGCTTTTTCGACCTATCCATTTGTTTGCGGGGGAGATACCGAGGCGTAGCTTATCTTGATGCCCATCTCCTACAGTACTCCTTGAACACATTGGAAGTGAAGTTGGTCCCATTATCCGTGATAATGTTGTTTGGTTTGCCAAACCGAAATACTATGGATTTGATAAAATTCACAGCCGAAGTTCCATCTTGGGTTGTGACAGGCATTGCTTCAATCCATTTAGTAAATTTGTCGACTGCTACTAGCAGAAAGATGTGTCCTCCTGGCGATGATTTGTGAAGATTTCCCACCATGTCAAGTCTCCACTGAGCGAAAGACCAAGATAAGGGTATGGGATTCATCTCAGCGGCGGGTGCTCCAGGTTTTGTTGCGAATCGTTGGCATGCTTCACATGTTCTGACAATGTCTTTTACATCTTGTACTGCAGTGAGCCAATAGAATCCTTCCCTGAACGCTTTTGTAGCAATTGATCGGCTACTAGCGTGGTGTCCACAGACTCCTTCATGTATATCTTTAAGTATAAATTTTCCTTCTTCGAGTGTTACGCAACATTGCAATACACCCGGAATACTTCTTTTGTATAGTTCTCCTTTGATTATCCTGAAGGCCTTTGATTGTCGGGTGATTCTTCGAGCCTCTATCATATCCTATGGCAGTTCCTCTTTAGTTCGATTAACATGACCTCTCCGATTTCTCGTTCTTCTTCTTTGATGGCTTCTTCTATATTTTTGGTTTCTGAAGGAGCCCTCGACCCTTTTTGCGAATGTTTCTTTTTCCTTGTTTTTGGTGCTACAACCCCGGAGAATCTTTTTTCTTTGATTGATTGCTCCATTATTTCTTCCCAAAAAACTCCTAGTGGTATTGGCAAACATAATGACCCGATGTTTGCTAAATTGTCGGCTTCCTCATTGCTTGCTCTTCCTATATGTGATACTTCACATCCATCAAATTGAGCCTCCATGATGTTGTATAGGTCGTGATAAGCAATAATATTTTCGCTAATAGCATCGCACATGTCCATTGCTTGCTGTGCTACAAGATTTGAATCTCCGAAGATTTCGAGGCGAGTTGCACCGCAAGCTTTGGCCATCCGCATGCCGTGCAACAGGGCCTCATATTTTGCTTCGTTATTGGATGCGTTTGTAAAGCTCATCCGAAGAATGTAGCGTATTTTGTTCGCCTTGAGGTGATATTAGTACGACTCCTGCTCCCGCTCCCTCCGTTCTTTTTGATCCATCAAAATACATTGTCTGGGCACTAGAAAGGTCTGGGGGACCCGCACATTGCAGCTCCGTCCACTCTGTGATGAAATCTGGCAGAACTTGTGACTTAATTGCTTTGCGCTTCTCATAAGTGATATCCCTAGGGGATAATTCGATGCCCCATAGAGAAACATGCCCAGTTGCTTCTGGATTGTTGAGGATGCTTGACAAAGGCGCTTCGTTGACCACTATGATCGGGTGCTCCGAAAAATAGTGGCGTAGTTTTCGTGCTGTCATAAATACCCCGTATGCTAGTTTATCGTAATGTGGGTACCTTTGTTTATATGGCGATAAAACCTCACTCAGGAAGTATACTTGCCTCTGCACGCCGTTGTGTCTTCCCTTCTTTGGGTCGTTCTACGACCAGGACTGTGCTAATCACCTGATGTGTGGCAGCAATATAAAGGAGTAAAGGTTCTTTCTCTTTTGCCGACACGACAACAGGGGATGTCGAAAGTGTTCTTTTAAGATCTTCAAATGCATGCTGAGCTTCTTCCGTCCATTCAAATTTTTCTGATTTCCTCATGAGGGCATAGAATGGCAGCACTTTTTCTCCTAATCTTGCAATAAAACGACTCAATGCCGCCACTCATCCCGCCAATTGATGTACACCATATAGATTTGTTGGCTTCTTCATTGTGAGGATTGCTTGTATTTTTTTGGGGTTAGCATCGATCCGAGGAGTTGTCCTGCTAGAACTCCAAAGGAACATTTCTTCGGGTTTAGTTTGATGTTAAACATGTCGAGATTTCTGAATGTTTCTTCTAGGTCCTTGATCAACGCAGATCCATGACCTGTGGTAACTATGACATCATCAATATACACTTGCACATTTGTACCTATTTGGCTTCCCAGGCACTTCTGCATCATCCTCTGATATGTTGCTCCAGCGTTCTTGAGGCCAAACGGCATTTTTGTGTAGCAGAATACACCGTAAGGTGTGATAAACATAGTTTTCTCCTGATCTTCCTCCTTCATCCTGATCTAGTGGTATCCTGAATAAGCATCCAAGAAAGAAAGTCGTTCGCATCCTGCAGTTGCATCGATGATTTGGTCGATTCGCGGCAATGGGAAGTGATGTATTGGGAAATGTTTGTTTAGTGCAGTAAAGTCGATACACATCCGAAGTTCTATAGTGTTTTTCTTTGGAACACATACTAGATTTGTGAGCCACTCTAATTTTGTTAATTCTTTGATAAAATTGGCATCAGTTAGGCGATGGATCTCTTTTCCAATGGCCTTGCATTTTGGTTATGTGAAGCACCGAAGTGGTTGCTTTACCGGCTTTGCCTTTGGGTCTAGATTTAATGCGTGCTCAGCAAGTTCCCTGGGGATTCCCGGCATGTCATAAGGTAGCCATGCAAAAATCTCCCAGTGCTCACGGAGGAATTCGATGAGCGCACTTTCCTATGCAGGATCAAGGTTAGAAGCCACGAATGTTGTTTTCGTTGGGTCGATGGGGTGGATATGTACTTCTTTTGTGTCCTTTGCCGTGTCAAAAGCCTGATCGGGATTGACATGTGTTACTTCTAGAGGTTGTGCATTTGCTGAACTTTTGAGTTGCCCCATCCCGAAAGATTCAGAAATTTTGTTGAACTCCCGATCACAGCTGTCAGCACGTGTGAAGCTTCCTTGTACCGTGATAGTGCCCTTTGGTGCTGGCATTTTCATTACTAAATATGCATAATGCGGCACTGCCATAAACCGTGCAAAGGCTGGTCGTCCCAGGATTGCATGATATTGTGATGCCCAATCCATGACTTCGAATTCGAGTTTTTGCCACCTAAAATTTATCTTGGAACCAAAAACAACATCAAGAAAAACTTTGCCTAAAGGTATTTCAGCTCTACCTAGTACTATTGCGTGGAAAGATGTTTCTGTTGGAGCAAGATTGTCTAGGGGGTAGCATATTGTTCTCAACATTTTCACGTAGATCAGATTTATACTACTTCCTGCATCCATGAAGACCTTGCTCATGTCGAACCCGCCAATTTGTGCTTCGACTATCAGAGCCGAGTGACCCGGTCGCGGGACCCGAAGTGGATGATCGGCTCTGCTGAATGTGATTTCTTGCTCTGACAAATGGAGATATTCAGGTGTAGCTGATGTTGTTGTTTCTGCCATGTTAATTTGTCTTGTGATGAGCTTCTGAATTCTGTTGGATGGGCGCCCTTTCTGAATCATTTACATTGCTCCTTTTGATTTGGGGTATTCGTTGTTTTGATCATTTGTATTTTGTGGTGGTGCGACTGGTGGTGGAGCTCCGATGGCTAGTGCGCTAGGCGTGGATGTGTATCCTCGATTTGCTGCCTCGGTTGCCTTTGCGTTGCATAACTCCTACATTTTCAACAATGTTCGGCAGTCTTTCATCTGATGATTGGATTGTCGTCTGCCTGCTGAGTCGATGTAAAAATGCATATTGCAGGGTCCTTCCAGCATTTGCATTGCGGACATAGGTGGGTCTCGTGCTCTCGGCTGATATCACTATGCGGACTGGCTTCCTCCAATGTCGTCCTTTTTCTGGCGGTATCCGCCATTATGGTCGTTGCTTCTGTTGTTACCTTCACCCGAAAAACAGGTTGCGACATAACTTGGTCCCGTGTTTCCATCGTTTCTCCTTCTTCTTCTATCATTGCCACGTTTATCCCTATCTTCCTCGGGTGACCGTGCACGCTTATTATGTGACGCGTCCTCTCCATCAGCCCATCAGTTCGCTATCTCCATTAGCTCTGATACCTTTGGTTTGACCCGTCCTAGTTCTTCTATGAATTCTCGACAACGGAGGCCGTCGTTGATGGCATCGATTGCCCTTTCGTCGGATATGGATTCAGCTGAATTTTTGATAATGTTCCACCGTTGTATGAACGCTCTTATTGACTCTCCAGATTTTTGTTTGCATGCTCGTAACTACTCCAAAGATGTTGGTCGTTTGAACGCTCTTATTGACTCTTCAGGTTCGTGGATGCCATCGTATTTGTGATGGTCGTGTGGAAGTTTGAAGTCCTTGGGTACTGATGCCTTGTGGATCCTCTGCGTGAAACACCTAGCTCCGCATAACTCGTGTCCATCCTGGTATCGTCGGCTGAGGCTTTCATCTCTGGGTCCACTGCTCCTGTGCTGGGTGTTGTTGTTCCTTGTATGGCTTCACGACTCGGATCCTACGAGATCCACCTGGTGTGGTGATTGAGATCGTTGTGTGTGTCCTGCTTGCCAAGGACTATTGTGACAATGTGGAGATCTTTATGTGAGTCCTTCTTCTGCTTCTGCGAGTGAGGCTCCTACCATGTCGAGGTTCATCAGAGTGGAGCGATGAAGGGTCGCTCGTGGATCGTTGGGTGAGGGTTGAGTGGTGATCAGATATGTTTGCGTGGCCACAATAGCTGCCTGAGCCGTTTTTGCTTTGATGTTTCCTGCTTGATCAATTGACATGAATGATAGGTCGAGATCTTGGATGATTCCGCTTCTTTCTACTTCGGGGATATTCTGCAGTTGAGATGTTGGCCTTCTTGGTGGTGCTGCTCCTGTTACGCTCCTTGATCCTCGAGTATAGCTTAAATGTGCCCGTCGTAAACTCGATTCGTCGGCTAATCTTTTTCTTTCGTTGAGTTGCCTTTGCATCCGGAGTTGGTCTCTCTTCTTGTGGTGGAGCAGATATTGGTATGCCAATAGATCCTCATGTGAAGCATCCACTGTCATTGGGACTGCTCCCGAAATTGCCTCCCTTGCTTTTTGCCATGCCGATACTGGTAGCCAAAGTCTTTGTCTTTCTTATGTGCGAGGTTCTCCGCCTCCTCCTTGGACTATGCGATTATCTACTGTTTCTCCTCTATTTCCGTGTTCTCCTCCGTTGTCGTGGTTCTCTGCATTGTCATCTGATAAAATATCGTCAGGGTTGATAATAGGGTTACCGTTTTCGTCGCGTGGTGTTGAGGTATCTCCATTGATCATGTACACTTGGTGGCGTGTTGTGCGTGGCCTAATGGCGTCGCCTTTTGCTTCTGTGGGTGTGTTAGTAGTGTTCCGATATCATAGTTCTGGATAGATCGCTGCTACCCTTTCTTCAAAGTCGATGTTTTCGCTGGTTTCTTCGGGTTCTGAGTTTGTCGAGTTTGCTTCGTTTGGTGAGATTGGCTGGTGGCCTTCTTCTCCTACTTTGATCCATGCGGGGATGTCCGTGGAGGATCCAACGGGCAATGCCAGTGCCGCGATGAGTGTAGCTTTTCACACCGATGGTTCTGATGCGATCAGGGCCGAAGGATGTGATTTTTGTGTGTTGTCTGCTTGGAAGTGAAGGCTTACGATGATTCGATCGGATCCGTCGTTGAAATCGATGGGTACTAACACAAGGGTGGGCGGGTGTGGATTTGCTTTCGTCGAGTTGATACTTGGTGGAGAGTGTTCCATCGAATCCGTGTTTCTAGCGTTCAGGTTTCCCATAGACAGCGCCAATTGACGAGGCGTAACCACAGCAATGCCCATGGTGATGGACTTAGGGTTTCACAGAAAAGATAACGCTGGGGATTTTGTCGGATGTTAGGAAACAATAAAAATAGAGTCGCCTAAATATTGGGAAAACACACTATTACAAGTTGTCGTCTCGATTTCGGTACCCTCGTGATACGTCCATTTTGCATCACTATTCTATGTCTTAATTCACTATTATTCATTGATATATTTCGTATTGAGAGGTGATACTTATGTTATTTCATCTGTTTTTGCATGGTTGATGACTTTTGGAGCATGGATCGCTGCAGTCAGGATTCTGATGGAAAAGGTGCTGTTTGGAGGCAAAATTCGCGAAGATCAGAAAATCCGGGAAAATATACGGAAAATCCTATTTTTCCAGAAGACTAAGGATGCAAGAAGACATAGTGGAGATGGGCCACAGAGGGCAGTCCTAGGCCGCGCCTGGAGGTGGTGTGGCCACCCTGGCCCACTCCATCCTCTCCCCTCTGGCTTATATCAACCTCCCGAACCCCTAAGACTCAGGGAGCAACCATAGAAAGATTCCGCCGCCTCTGCGAGGCGGAAAACACCAGAGAGAGAAAGATCTCTCCGTCACGAGGGTTTAACTCATCAATGCCCACTATTATGGACTTGGGTTTTGGAGAAGGAGGGAGCGCTGGAGACATCTATCGGCTAGCAAACAAGCACACAGGGGACTCAAAGATTTACCCAGGTTCAGGCCTCGTAGAGGTCCCTACTCCTGCTTGTCTGCTCGTGGAATTATCGAAGGAATCGAAGATTACAATGGTGCGCAGATGCAATCTGGCAAGGGTTGTGGAAACTAGGGTTGCGTGTGTCCTCCTCGCCGCCCCCTCCTAGCCTTTATATAGGTAGGCTAGGTCTCGAGTAGCAGGTCGAGTCGGTTACAAGTTAGGGTTTTCCCCTTCAAACTTTGTATCTTTATCTTCTTCTTGTTCTTCAAGCAATCGAGAGTCCGTAGGTTACTCAAATCCTTCATTTGGGCCTTGGCGACACCGTGGGCCTTTACGTATTTAGGCTGTATATACCAAGCTCGAGTACCTGTAGGGTATACCCATGTCAGTAGCCCCCGAGTGTCCAGTGGAATCGCAGATTCGACTGGGGACTTTTTTGAAGTCTTTCTAGTGCATGAATGAGTATATTTCGACTACTTTGTTTGTGTCATAGGGATTGTTGATGTGAGTGCCTGATTTAACCGAAGTATCGGTATCAGTTAACCACCTTAGGGTGAAACAACGCAATCTACTCGAACTCGAGTCCCCAGACTCGAATCCGGAAAAATGCTGGTGTAATTCGACTCAAGCCGCAGAGGTCTTACAGGAGTCGAATTCCAGTTATATGGGTGTGAGAACTCGACGCATCCGTAGCTGTAGGTACGGATACATTTAATTATATGTCCATTGTCAAGCCATGCTTCGAGTGATTGGGTTTTCTTTGATTATCCATGTTCCTGAAAAAGAAAGAAAAATAGTAGGGTGCGCGACCAGCGCTCCCTATGGGAGTAGCCCCCGGGTGCTTGGTGGAGTTGAAGACTCGAGCAAGGACTAAAGTAGTCGAAGTCTTCTGCTATGTAGCTTTGATGACGTCAGTGATGACGATTTCATGAACTCAGTTGCCCGCGTGAGCGAATTTGACGGGACGTGACAAGCAGTGGGTCCCACTTTCTGACTTTAATTTGACTGGGCATGCGTAATCTTTATTTTAACTGCGCCTTTTCGATTTCCGCGCGTAATGGGAGCAGTGGAGGGACGGTTCGCGCTTCCACTCCTCCACGTGTCTAGCACGATGTTTTCCACACGTCTAGTAGGGTTTTTCTAAGCCGTTGGATTGCATCTTCCAGGGGTTAAGTAGCGGTGTTACGACGGTAATTTCTCATATGCTCTCATTCATCCTTTGCTTCCATCGCCATTGCCGCTACTGCTCTACTTTCTTTGCGCTCGTCTCGTCCACGACGCTGGACCAGCTCTGCTCGTTTCCAAGCTACTTCCTTCGGTCGCATCACCGCCATGCAATGGGGAAGAAGAAGGGAGGTGCTGCGGCCGATTCCGCAGCTACCGCTGCTGCGGCGAAGAAAAAGAAAGGCGGCTCTGCCGCTGCGGGCACCAGCACCATCGCCGGCGGGAAGAAGAAGGGCACGGGCACCCGGGTCACGAATGGCGCGTGGCATCCCTCCATCATCAAGTCATCGGATCTCCGTCTTCTTCACCAAGACAGAGTGCTGTCCGAGGTAGTCGTCGACACGCACGTCCCCGGCGGTGAGACGATTCCTTCTCCTCCCGCTGGTTTTCGAGTGATGTTTTTGGCATTCATCATTCACGGTCTCTCCTTGACCCTTCACCCCTTTTTTAGGGGCCTCCTTTGTTTCTACGGGCTTCAGCTCCATCAGCTGACCCCGAACTCGATCCTCCACATCTCTTGCTTCATCACCCTCTGCGAGTGCTGGCTCAGAAACGAGCCGCACTTCGGCCTCTTCATGCGCCTCTTCAAGTTGAAGCGCGAATCTGCATCTAGCTCTTTAGTCTACGATGTAGGTGGTTGCGGAATACACGTCGACCCATCCGCCACCTATTTCGACATCAAGCTCACAACTTCCGTCCAAGGGTGAAGGGACAAGTGGTTCTACGTCCATGATGAGAAGGTTGGCGACGAGCACTTCGGACTCGCGCCGTTCAACCCTGCGACGCCGTGCAATAGGAGGCGCTCATGCAAAAATGTAGTCATGCCTGGCGAATCCGCGGAGATGGATGTGCTTTACGAGCGCGTCTGTGACCTCGAGAGTCGCCTCAGCAAAGAGGAGGGAGGTTGCACCCTCATTCGCACGTGGCTGCACCGTCGCGTCCAGCCCCTGCAGGCCAGAGTCCACCCCATGTTTCAGTGGACTGGCGCTGACGATCCCACTCGCGTGTCTGCCGATGGCATGTCCGTGAGTTAGGTGGACAAAAGGGTTCGACTGGTCACCAAGAACACCATCAAAGATGTGCTCCCCAGTGAACCAGTTGTTCCTCCATTTGATGTTGCTAACCCTCCTCTTGAGGTAGAGTTGTGCTACGCAGTAGCTTAGTTTGTCGATTGCTTCTCTGCTGTTTATTTACTTTTTGCTGAATTCGTTGTCTGTATGCAGGATTGGGCAGTGTTTCCTTGTATGCCCCCCTTCCTGAGGGTATTATTCCTCATGAAGCCTTGGAAGAGGACGAGTCGGAGTCTACCGTCCCATCTTATGCGGAGGAGGAAGCCCCCGAGTCCAGTAGTCCGGATACTCGCAAGCATTCGCGCAGCAAGGATTCCGATGCGTCGTCTCCTTCGACTCCAGAAGGTGCAGGTGTAGGTGCGGAGTCGCCGATCCCTGCCATTCCTGTGAGTGCCGTGGCACCATCCTCTCGCAAGAAGATGCGATTGCCCAAGGAGTCCTCGTTAGAGTCGGGGGAGCCCACTTTTGACTTTGACAAGTTTGATTGGTAAGTTTTCTAGTTTACTTGTTCTTCTCTGTTTTGCCCTTGTTGGCTCGTTTCTGGGTTTGCCCTTTCTTGATGTGGATTTTTGTCTTTTAGTCAAGAGGCGTCGTCATCTTCTCGCAACGTCCAATTTTTGAAAGAATCAGGAGTCACGACCTCGAGGGCCAAGGAAGAGGTCGAGCGCGCTCCATCCCCTCCATTAGCGGCCCACTCTGGGCACAACTCTTCTAGCTCTCCGCGCGAAGGGGAGCATCGAATGGTTGCCCGGATGACGGTACATCAGACACCTTTGGAGTCATTGGAGGATCATGTAAGTGTTGATTTTCTTCTTTTCGTGTTGCAGTCGATGGTATCTATTGCTTCTGCTGATCCTTTGTTGCGCGATAGCTCCTTGTGAAGGAAGCCGCGCACTTGGCGGAGCTAGTGCTTGCGATAGGCCGCCAGCATGCAATGCTGGAGACGCGTCATCGCGTGGTCGAAAGTAAGTGTTTTCCATTTCCTCTTCTTCTCCTTTTTATATGGTCGACTGATAGTCAATCCCTTTTTGTTTTGTAGCTAAACATAACGCCCTCCTGCGCAACGCTGCCACCATGGAGAAGACGCTCGCCGCGGTTGTGAAGGGTCGCGATGAAGCAATCGCAGAGCGTGACGAGGCGCAAAGGCGCGAAGAGGATCTGCGTGCCTCCTTCGCAGCCAGGGAGAAGTTGTTCGAAGAACGTCTTTTATCGATTGCCAAGGCCCTCTCAGGTACTTTGCTTTGGATATTGTTATCCTTCTTTGCTCGACTATTTGCTGTTGGTGCTGATGCTTTGTTCATTTGTTGGTTTGTGTGCAGATGCTAGCGGTTTGAGCTTCGATCCTCAGGCCCTCCGCCGTGACGACGCTTTGGCGGGTGCACTTTCGGCTGTCGAGGACCGCAGCGCCGCCGTTCAAGATACGCTCTCCAAGGCTGAGCTAATCGAGAATGTTGGCGAGCTGGTAGAGTCTTTCGCCGGGGGTGTTCCCTCCAGCTTCAAGTATTCACTCCGCGTGGCTGGCGCGTCCATGTCACTTGCCATGGTGCAGGCCCTCGGAGTTGCGATTGATCCTGCCACTGTGTCGAAGGCGATGCTTGTTAGCACGGATGGCCAGCAGGTAGTCTTTGCTCCTTTCGCGACTGTCTGTGGTAAATATGTGCCGCAACTAATAAACACGGTCGCGAAGTCTTCTACGGAGCTGCAACGCGCCAAGAAAGCAGCAAAGGCTGCAGCATCAGTGGCTGGCGGAAAGTCAGTGGCATCTGACACTGCCACGGACTCGATGAAGCCCCCGAAGCCGTCGAAGTCGAAGAAGCCCATCGCTCCTTAGTAGCTTTGTAATAGTTAACTAGTTTATGTCCTTTGTTAAAAGAACATGCCTGCTGGCGAGTGTATCTAGTCTTGAATGCACTTGAATCTTTTGTCTTTGTGTTGATTTGGTCGTCTTATTTGTTTCTATCTTCGCTTGTGGTAGGGTACATCGAGTGATCCTTTGAGGGAAACTCAGGACTCGCCGCCTCTTGATGATGGTTTGGCACCGCCGCGCTCCAGGGTAGATGAGGTATCGCTGCTTTCGCGACTGCGTGACCGCGTGAAGCAGCTGGAGCGTGAGTTGCCCATGCTCCGCGGTAACGCGGATGTACGGAAGTCGAAGGCAGAGAAAGCCGCTGCCCGAGAGCAGTATCTGCTTGGCGAGGTCTCGCAGCTGGGCGACCAATTCAAGTGTTAGTTTGCTTGCTCTTATCTTTTCCTTGTAGTCACTCGCGATGGTACGCTGTACTTATGTTGCTGTTTCTGCTTCATGTAGTTGTCAGCGCGCGTCATCCGCAGGATGAGAAGGATAGAATTGCCATTCGTATGCATGATCTCACCCAGGAGCAACTTCAAGAGAGTGGATACTTCTGGGTAGATCATGATCGTGCGATTGTACTAGCAACCCTGCAGGATCGTGCGTCGTGAGTGCTGCACTTCTTGAAGAAGTCGCAGTCATGCTTGAAGAACATCTATCGGACGATGTTTCTACTAGATGTTACTCCATCGAGCTTGCTGGCCCTTCTTGCCAAGTTTCAAGACCTGACCGCGGTTCGCGAGTGTGTGAGGCAACAGTTGGTGGCTGGTGCTAAGGCCGCTCTATCGCTGGTGCGACTGCATAGGCCAGACATAGATGTCGCGGCAATTGCGGCTGGACTACCTGCGCCACCAGCAGGTTATGCCTAGAATATGGTGTCGCACTACCAGGCTGTGGATCGCCCAACAGAAGAGATCGTCGACTTCTTTGAAGAACAAACCAACGTTCTCTTGCTGCAGTAGTGGCTTAGTTTTTATCCTGCACATAAGTGTACCCGTGTTGTAAAGTTCGTATAAATGTTGTATATAATTTATTGTCGAGTATGTATAAAGAGCTTTGTGAGCATGAAGTGCGTTGCACTATGCGAGTCCTTTTCGTTAGCCTGGCCATGCTCTTATCTCAGTCCCTTGTCAACCTGTCAGGTGCGTTGCAGCTGGGTTGATGTTGTGTCAAGGGTTTCGATTGATGTGCCAGCTACTCAGGATATCGCATTTTGGTTCGTAGAACAGATGTATATAGGGTGGCGTAGCGCCCAAGTCAATAAGTTGTGGAAAAATACAGAGTTTTGGGGCACTTAGCTTTATTTATTTATGAGACAGTACGAGGTACAATGTGTGGCTAAGTAGCCTTGGCTAAGTGCCTTATTTGCGATGCAAAAGTAAAACGACTAAGGGTAGAAGCGTCGCAGTTGTGCGACGTTCCAAGGGTTGGAGTATGCGACTCCTGTCTCTAAATCTTAAAGGCGATAGGCGCCACCAGGGATTACTTCTGTAATCGCGTATGGTCCTTCCCAAGGGGACTCAAGTTTGAGATGTACTTGCTGCTTCAGTCGTAGTACCCGGTCGCCTTCGATGAAGGATCTGGGGCGTAGCCTCCTACTATGGTAGTTGCACAGGTTCTGCTGGTAGATCGTTGATCTTTCCACGGCAATTTCTCTTGCCTCGTCAAGGAGATCAACGGAGTCTTCGAGTGCGAGGGATGACTCTTGTTCGCTGTAAGAGACCACGCGCGGCGCCTTGTACCGTACCTCGGCGGGTAGCACTGCCTCGGCTCTGTGCACCATAAAGAATGGCGTGTAGCCCGTGGCACTGTTTGGAGTTGTGCGTAGGCTCTAGAGTATGGATTGCAGTTCGTCTGGCCAGCAGCCCGCGGCTGGTTCGAGTGGCCGGAGGAGTCGCTTCTTGATGCCGCCGCAGACGAGCCCGTTTGCTTTTTCCACCTGACCGTTGGTCTATGGATGTGCGACAGAGGCGTAGCTGATGTTGATCCCCAGATTCTCACAAAATTCTTGGAACTCCTTGGATGTGAAGTTCGTCCCATTGTCGGTGATGATGCTGAGCGACACTCCGAAGCGGTAGACGATGGATTCGAAGAACTTAACTACACTGTCCGGATTGGTTGGTCACTGGCATGGCCTCAATCCACTTGGTGAATTTGTCGACTGCCACCAAGAGGTAGACGTATCCTCCTCGTGAAGATCTTGGGAGTTTGCCAACCATGTCGAGTCCCCATTGCGCGAAGGGCCAGGCGAATGGAATTGGTTGGAGCTTTGCGCCCGGAGCATGCGGCTTGTCCGCGAATTGTTGGCAAGCGTTGCATTTTTGGACGATGTCCTTGGCATCGCGCATGGCCGTAGGCCAATAGAATCCAGCTTGTAGAGCTTTGGCGACGAGGGCGCGACTGCCGGCGTGATGCCCGCAGGTCCCCTCATGGATGTCGAGGAGAACAACTCTTCCATCAGCTGTGGAGACGCATCGTTGGAGTACTCCTGTGATGCTGCGTTTGTACAGTTCGCCGTTGATAGCAGCGAATGCCTTGGATCGCCGCGCGATGTGCCGTGCGTCAGTCGGATCGTCCGGTAGCCTTTTCCTGAGGAGGTACGTGATGTACGGTTGCGTCCAGGATTGCTCAATCATCATGACGCTCATTGGTCCCTCGAGTCCTGTGTCCAGCTCCAAGTCATCGAGTGCCATTGACTCATTGGGTGGCGTAGCCCCCGAGTCCGTTGCTGCGCTAGTTTTCTTATGTGCGGCCCTTGTCTTGATGGAGCATTCGCAGATGCGCTCGAGAAATACCCCGGGTGGTATGGGAGCACAGGTAGAGCCTATGTTGGCGAGTGCGTCCGCCTCTTTGTTGCTTTCGTGACCTACGTGCCGCAGCTCGCAACCGTCGAAGTCTCCTTCGAGTGTGTCATAGAGGTCGCGGTACGCGATCATGTTGTCATTCAGTGCGTCGCACTCATGCAATGTTTGGTTGACGACCAGCTTGGTGTTGCCGTATATGATGAGCCTCTTGGCGCCGCAGGCTTTTGCCATCCTCATCCCGTGCAACAGGGCCTCGTATTCAGCCTCGTTGTTGGAGGCTGTGAACTGCATTCGCAGGATATACTTCAACTTGTCCCCTTGAGGTGATGTTAGTATGACACCTTCGCCTGCTCTGTCCTTCCGCTTGGACCCATTGAAGTGCATTGTCCAGAGGTAGGACATATCTGGTTTGTCCGGGAGCTGGTTCTCCATCTAGTGCACGAGGAAGTCAGGGAGAACTTGCGACTTGATTGCATCGCGCTTTTCGTATGTGATGTCTCGTGGAGACAATTCTATTCCCCAAAGGGCGACTCATCCCGTGGCATCGGGGTTATTGAGGATATGCCCCAACGGGGTGTCGTTGACCACCACGATTGGGTGTTCCTGGAAGTAATGACGCAGTCGACGGGCGGTCATGAAGACACCATACGCCAGCTTCTGGTAGTGCGGGTACCGCTATTTTGCTGGCGTGAGGACCTCGCTGAGGTAGTATACTGGGTGTTGTACCCCGTGGACCTTGTTTTCCTCGAATCGCTCGACGACGAGCACTGTGCTGACCACCTGGTTGGTGGCGGAGATATATAGCAACAGTGGTTCCCTTTCCCGTGGGGTCACTAGTACTGGAGAGGTGGATAGAAGGCGCTTGAGGTCTTCAAATGCTTCCTGCACTTCGTTGGTCCACTCGAACTTTTCAGCTTTGCGGAGGAGTTGGTAGAAGGGCAGTGCCTTTTCACCCATCCGACTGATGAATCGACTGAGGGCTACGATTCGCCCAGCTAGCTGCTGAACGCCCCGTATGTTTTTTGGCTTCGCCATGGCTAGTGTGGCTTTTATTTTCTTTGGGTTTGCCTTGATTCCCCTCACGGAGATGAGGTGCCCGAGTGGTTGCCCAGACGGCACGCCGAAGGCGCATTTGTCCGGATTGAGCTTGTCCCGGTAGCGGTCGAGGTTGGCAAAGGTTTCGCGCAAATCGTCGATTAGGGAGGCTTCTTCCTTTGTCTTGATTACTATGTCGTCCACATAGACTTGAATGTTGTGACCCAGTTGTTCCTTGAGGCAAGCCTGCATGCACCGCTGGTAGGTGGCTCCTGCGTTTATAGCCCGAAGGGCATTGTGTTGTAGCAGAACACACCAAAGGGCGTTGTAAATGCTGTTTTCTCTTGGTCTTCCTCCTTCATTCGAATCTGATTATAGCCTGAGTAGGCATCGAGGAAGCAGAGGCGCTCGCATCCCGCGGTGGAGTCGATGATCTGGTTGATTCGCGGCAACGGGAAGTGATCCTTTGGGCAGTGCTTATTCAAAGAGGTGAAGTCCACGCACATCCGCAGGATATCCGTGTCCTTTTTGGGTACCAGCACCGTGTTGGCGAGCCAAGTGCTTTCCTTGATCTCGTGTATGAATTTGGCGTTGAGGATTCTGTTGATCTCCATGCCGACTGCCTACGCTCGTGGCTCGGACAATCGCTGAATTGTTTGCTTGAACGGCCTTGTGTCAGGGTTGACGTTGAGTGCGTGCTCGGCGAATTCCCTGGGAACTCCTGACATGTCCACAGGACACCAGGCGAAAATTTCCCAGTGCTCACGGAGGAATTCAACGAGCGCGAATTCCTATGCGGGACTCAAGTTGTTGGCGATGAGGGTCGTCTTGGCGGGATCCGATGGGTGGACCTGCACTTTCTTTGTGTGCACCGATGAGTCAAAGGATAGATCGGGCAAGCTCAGCCGGCTCAGGGCGGGCAGACTGTTGTCTGTTGACTCTTTCAGTCTTGCGAGTTCTTCCTGCATGCCGAAGGACTGGGAAATTCTATTGAATTCCCTGTCACAGCTGTCGGATCTCTTGAAGTTCCCGCTAATCGTGATGACGCCATTGGGACCTGGCATTTTCATCTACAGGTAGGCGTAGTGTGGCACTGCCATGAACCTAGCGAACGCGACACGTCCGAGGATGCAGTGGTATTGTGAGGGCCAGTCGACGACCTCAAAGTTGATGCGTTCGCGCCGGAAGTTCTTCGGCGTGCCGAAGATAACGTCGAGGTTGATTTTGCCTAGGGGATATACGCCTTTTCCTGGGACGATGCCATGGAATGTTGTGTCCGAGGCCTCCAAGCAAGTTAGAGGGATCATCATTGCTCGCAAGGTACTCACGAATATGAGGTTGATGCCGCTTCCGCCATCCATGAAGCCGCGGCTCATGTCAAAGCCTCCGATTTGCGCCTCGAGTATTTGAGGCGGGTGGTCGCGTTTGTCAAAGGTGATGCATGACTCGCTTCCACTGATGTACTCACTGGTAGATGGTGGCGAGTGTGTGGCCAAGTTGACTTGGCGAGTTATGGACTTCTGCACCCGATTGGAGGGGCGTCCTTTTTGGATCATCACGGTACCCATGGCCCTTGGGTAGGGTTCGCCTCCCTGGTGCTGGTCTGGTGCAGCTGCGTTTGGGGGCATTCCAGGTGGTGGTGGCGGAGCGCCATGTGCCACGGCGCCTGGGGTGGCTCCATAGCCTCTTTCGACTGCATTGCGGTTCATCCGAGCTAATCCCTCGTGTAGTTTGAGGAACTCGCGGCAGTCCTTGAGGAGGTGGCTGGACTCCTTCTTCCCGTCATGTTTGTCGATTTAGAAGTGCACCGTACATGGCCCGGAAAGTTTGTCTTCAATGGATGTTGCGGGTGCCTCCTCACGTTCGCGGCGTTGCCACACTTGCGTGGTCTTCCTGGAGTCGCGGTATCCACCGTTACAGTATCCGCTGTTGCAGTTGTCGTCGCGTCTGTCGGCGTAGCCGGCTGCGACCATGTTGACATCGTTGCGGTCATCGTAGATGCGCATACGGCGTTTGCCTCGGCGGTTGCGTCTGCGCTCGAGTTCTGCCTCCTCGTTAGAGTGAACGCAATTTGTCACCGAATCTTCTCCATCAGCCCACCGATTCGCAATTTCCATCAAGTGATCGATGGTCTTGGGCTTCGAGCGGCCCATCTCCTCTCTAAGCTCTATGCGGCGGACACCGCCGTTGAATGCATCAATCGCGCGATCCTCTGAGATGTTCTCTGCGGAGTTCTTGATGATGGACCACCTTTGGATGTAGGAGCATAGCGATTCGCCCGATCATTGCTGGCAGCATCTTAGCTCTTCGATTGATGCAGGGAGCTTGTACGTGCCCTTGAAATTGCGCACGAAGCTGTAAACCATCTCATCCCAGCTGCGAATGGATCCGCGTGGGAGGTTATTGAGCCATGCTCGGGCGGCGCCCTGCAGCTGTAGCTGCAAGCATTGCATGGCTGTGCTTCGACTGCCTCCGTGGAGCCTGACGGAGGAGATGTGGTCCTCCAGCCAGATTTTTGGGTCCTGGAGGCCGTCGAACTTCGGGTTCTCCGACGGGAGTTTAAACCCCTTAGGCATTCGCTTCTGCCTAATGGATCTGCTGAAGCATCTAGCACCACAGAGCTCCACATCTTCCTCTTCTGAGTCAGTCGACCAAGTGCGCCACGCCCTTGATTTGTCAATCTTACGCTACGTGAGGCCATCGCGCGCATCATAGTCGCGGTCGTGTCGCCGTGAGCGGTGGCATCGAGACAGATCGTGACTGTCATCGCTAGATGAGGGCGAGGAGTAGCGCTTTGCTAGCGCTTTGCCCTTTTTCGGCTCTGGTGTTGGCTCCTTGTCGAGGGCGGCCTCGATTAATCCCAAGCCCGCGATCATAGATCAGTGCATGGCGGCTCGGGGATCTCCAGCTGGCGGCTGATTGTTAAGGAGGTATATGGTGGCCGCTGTCTCCGCAGCCTGCGGCGTCTTGGGAACCACATTGCCCCGTGTGTCGACTATCATAGAGCTGAAGTCGAGGACCTTTGCAGCTTCTATGCGTTCTTGCTCGGTGAGATCGGCCATCCGAGATTGCCTCTTTTTGGCAACGTACTCGTTGCCTCTTGAGGAGGATCCTCCGTAGGAGGAGAGCCCTGCACGACGAAGGCTCGACTCGTCTGCTGCTTTTTTGCGCGCCTTGAGTTGCACAATTGTTTGCACTTGGCGCTTGAATTCTTCCTTCAGGAGCCAATGGTAGCCCATTAGCAGTTCTTGCGGAGATCCGAAGGGTAGAGGAGTGCCTCATAGAGCCTCGCGACAGCGAGCCCATTCTTGCTCGTTGAGCTTGATCACGACGCGTTCGCCGGTTTGCTCGTTTATTATGGTTGAAGGTTCAACTGCTCCTCCATTGTTGGCGTTGGTGCGATCTCCACCGTTAGCTCCGTTGCCGCTGTTTGGAGGGTCAGTTCCATTACCGCGATTGCCCGTGTTGTCACGGTTGGCGGAGGTGTCGCCTGCGTTGATGACGGCGCACATGAAGTGATTGGGGAAGCTGCTGCTCCCACAACTCTTAGATCTGGAACCGTACGTTCTATCTTCAGTGGCCAGATCGCCCAGATCGGAGTCGCGACTGATGTCTGGGCGTTGAGCTCACTGAGTGTGCTGATCGATGGAGGGAACCATGATGCTGGAGCAATCGACGGTGCCGTCGGCTGATCGGGCATGCGAAGCGTGCCCATCTGTCCAACTTGGAAGCGGAAGCTCCCTATTGCCAGGCTGATCCTGTCGCCTACGGACTCAAAAGCCGGGCGAGTGGCTGGCTTGTGGACTGTGAAGTCGAACGCGCCGAAGAGCTAGCGAATCTTCGCTGTTGCGGAGTTGTAGATCGCGGTTGATGGGGCCAAAGAAGCCGCAACATCAGCACTCCCAATTCCCACAGACGGCGCCAATTGACGAGGGTTTAACTCATCAATTCCCATTGTTATGGACTTGGGTTTTGGAGAAGGAGGGAGCGCTGGAGACATCTATCGACTAGCAAACAAGCACACTGGGGACTCAAAGATTTACCCAGGTTCAGGCCTCGTAGAGGTCCCTACTCCTGCTTGTCTTCTCGTGGAATTATTGAAGGAATCGAAGATTACAATGGTGCGCAGATGCAATCTGGCGAGGGGTGTGGAAACTAGGGTTGTGTGTGTCCTCCTCGCTGCCCCCTCCTAGCCTTTATATAGGTAGGCTAGGTCTCGGGTAGCAGGTCGAGTCGGCTACAAGTTAGGGTTTTCCCCTTCAAACTTTGTATCTTTAGCTTCTTCTTGTTCTTCAAGCAATCGAGAGTCCGTAGGTTACTCAAATCCTTCATTTGGGCCTTGGCGACACCGTGGGCCTTTACATATTTAGGCCGTATATACCAAGCTCAAGTACCTGTACGGTATACCCATGTCACTCCGGCAGACAGATTTCTGCCGGGGGAATTCCTTCCCGGAGAGGGGAGATCATCGCCATCAACACCACCATCAAGCTGGACTTCATCGGGATTATCATCATCACCACCACCATCATCATCACCATCAGCACCCCCATCACCATCTCCATATTGCTATAACAATCGAGTTGGATCTTGCATTAGTTCATAGGGGAAACTTTCCCGGTGTTGATTACTCTTTGTAGTTGATGCTATTGAGTGAACCATTGAATTATTGTTTATGTTCAGATTGTTATACATCATTATTCCATCTCTGATCATGATCCACATGATGTCTTGTGAGTAGTTCGTTTTGTTCTTGAGGACATGGGAGAAGTCATGTCGTTAGTAGTGGAGTTGTGTTGAGAAAGATTCAATAGTTTGATTTTTTAAGTTGTGGTGTACTTCTTCTAGTGGTGTCATGTGAACGTCGACTACATGACACTTCACCTATATGGGCCTAGGGGAATGCATTGTGTATTTGGCTACTAATCATAGGGGTTGCCGGAGTGATAGAAACCCTGTTAGGAAACCATTGCACAAGGGACGTAAGAGTCTTAGAGTTTAAAGTTGTGGTTAGGTTTCTACCTTAATTACTTTCTTGTACTTACGGATGTTTGCAAGGGGTATAATCACAAGTATGTATTAGTCTTGGATGGGGCGGTACATTAGCACAGGTTCACCCACACAACACTTAGCAAGCTAGAGAAAATTAATCAACTATATGAAGCGAAAGCACTTGACAGTCTTCCCATGTGTCCTCGAGAACGTTTGGTCATCTTAAGTAATACAAACGACTTGTCCTTTGCTGTATAAAGGATTGGGCCACTTGCTGCATTTATTCCTACTATCTTCTATTTACTCGTACTTTGTTTACTTCCTTTATCAAAAACCCCTAAAATTCCGTTTGCTAAGTATTTGCAGAGAATTCCTGATCCATACCACTAGCCAGCACCTTCTACTCCTCGTTGGGTTCGACACTCTTACTTATAGAAAATACTGCGATACACCCCCTATACTTGTGGATCATCAAGACTATTTTCTGGTGTCGTTGCCAGGGAGTGAAGTGCTATTGGAGAGTGGAACTGGTAAAGGAAACTTCTACTGTGAGTATTGTTTACTTCTGCTAGTTGCTTTATTTTTGTTATGGATAATTTGCTGAGTTTCTTATTTGGTAATGCTACTACCACCGCTAAGGTAGTAGATAAGCCACCACCTGCTGAGAATGATGTTTTCAAAATACCTACAAGAATTATTGATCGTGTTATGGATAACTATTATGTTGGGGATGGAACTGTCCATCCCGGTGATCATTTACTCTTTATACATGAATTATGCGGGTTGTTCAAGTGTGTAGGTATTACTACAGATCAGGTTAAGAAGAAGTTATTCTCATTATCACTAAAAGGAAGAGCTGAGGAATGGTATAAGCTGCTGAAGAATGGTCAAGCTCTGGAATGGGAGGAAATAGTGGCTCTCTTTTATTCAAAGTTTTATCCTCCTAGTGAGATTCATAAAGATCAGAATCAAATATACAACTTTTGGCCTCTTGATGGAGAGAGTATAGCTCAAGCTTGGGGGCGATTGAAGTTACTAATGCTCAAATGTCCCATTCATGAGCTCCCCAACAATATTATTATCAATAACTTTTATGCAAGGCTCCCTCTACATGATAAAGATTTATTGGATGCTTCATGTGCTGGATCATTCACTCGCATGGAAGAAGAAGCTAAATGGGATCTTGTGGACCGTATTCAAGATAATGCTGAAGCTTGGGAGAATGACAAAGGTAGAAAGTCAGGTATAAATTATGATTCTGAATGCATTGAATCTTTTATGGGAACTGATGACTTTCAAAATATTAAAAATGCTTATGGTCTTGATTTGGAAGTTATTACGAATTGCTTTAGAGATTTTTCTTCTTATATTGAAATTCCAAAAAGGGGATGGAATAAATACCATGCACCTTATAAAGATATTGTTGACTGTGTTCCTGTTGGGAGCACTGAGTGTTACATTACTGATCATATCTTACCTGAACCTTATATCGAGAAGATTCCCTTCCCAGATAAGGTGAAGGATCATCCTATGATAACTAATGTAATCACTAAAAGTGAAAAGAGAACTGTAAAACCTGATGAACAAATAAACGTTGAACCTGTGGTAGCAATTGTGAAAGACCTTGTCACTAAAAACATAGAAGAGGGACATATAGTCTTTTGTGAGGATGCTTCTAATATTGTTTCACATCCTAATAGAACTAAAAAAGCTAGTGTTCCTGTGCTTTCTGTTAGAATTGGTGATCATTGCTATTACGGTTTATGTGATATTGGTGCTAGTTCTAGTGCTATTCCTTATGAGCTTTATAGAGAAATTATGCATGAAATCACTCATTGCGAGTTGGAAGAGATTGATGTGGTTATTCACCTTGCTAATAGAGAGACCATCTCTCCAATTGGTATTGTACGAGATGTGGAAGTTCTTTGTGGTAAGATAAAGTACCCTGCTGATTTTCTAGTACTTGGTTCAGCTGCTAGTAAAACTCATCCTATCATTTTTGGTAGACCTTTCTTGAGTACTTGTGGAGGTATTATTGATTGCAAGAGGGAGAAAATCTTGACTAAGTTTGATGGGGAATCTTATGAGTTTAATTTTTCAAAATTTGCTAAAGAACATTGCGAAGAGGAAACCCATAATGAGGATTTTAGAGTTGAACAACTTGCTTCTATCTCTCTTGCTCCTAACAATGCTTTGCAACAATTTATGGAAAATCACGAAAGTGAGATATTCATGGAAGAAAGGAATGAGATTGACGAGATCCTCTGTCGTCAACCCCAGATGCTAAAGCATGACTTGCCTGTAGAAGACTTGGGTACCACATTGCCACCTAAAAAGGATCTGGTTTTCGATCTAAAACCTCTCCCTGATGATCTTAAATATACTTATATTGACGATAAAAAGATATATCTTGTTATTATTAGCTCTAAACTTTCAGGAAAGGAAGAAGAAAGGTTGTTGGAGGTTTTGAAGAAACACCGAGGAGATATGGGCTATACTCTAGATGATTTAAAAGGGATTTCACCTACTATATGTCAGCATTCTATCAACATTGAACCACATGCCAAGCCAGTAGTAGAGCACCAATGACGTTTAAACCCCTGGATGAAGGAAGTGGTAAGGAATGAGGTATTGAAACTCCTTGATGCTGGTATTATTTACCCTATTACTGACAGTGAATGGGTTAGTCCTGTTCGTTGTGTTCCTAAAAAAGGAGGTATTACCGTTGTTCCCAATGATAATGATGAGCTTATTCCTCAAAGAATAGTAGTAGGTTATAGGATGTGCATTGAATTTAGAAAAGTCAATAAAGTTACTAAGAAAGATCATTACCCGCTTCCTTTTATTGATCAAATGTTGGAAAGGTTGTCTAAAAAGACCCATTTTTGTTTTCTTGATGGTTATTCTAGTTTCTCTCAAATTGTTGTTAAACAACAAGATCAAGAAAAAACTACTTTTACTTGCCCTTATGGAACTTATACTTATAGACGTATGCCTTTTGGTTTATGTAATGCTCCTGCTACTTTTCAAAGGTACATGTCTGCTATCTTTCATGGTTGTTGTGAGGAAATTGTAGAAGTGTTCATGGATGACTTTTCTGTCTATGGAACTTATTTTGATAATTGTCTGCACAACCTTGATAAATTTTTGCAGAGATGTGAAGAAACTAATCTTGTTCTTAATTGGGAGAAATGCCACTTCATGGTTAATGAAGGGATTGTCCTTGGGCATAAAGTTTCTAAAAGAGGCATAGAAGTTGATAGAGCTAAGGTTGAGGCAATTGAGAAGATGCCATGTCCAAGAGACATCAAAGGTATTTGTAGTATCCTTGGTCATGCTGGTTTCTATAGAAGGTTTATTAAAGACTTTTCTAGGATATCAAAACCCCTTACTAATCTTCTTCAAAAAGATGTACCCTTCGTTTTTGATGATGATTGTAAGGAAGCTTTTGAAACTCTTAAGAAGGCTTTAAATATAGCTCCTATTATTCAACCACCTGATTGGAGTTTACCTTTTGAAATAATGTGTGATGCTAGTGATTTTGCTGTAGGTGCTGTCCTTGGGCAACGTATTGATAAAAAGTTAAACGTTATCCATTATGCTAGTAAGACTCTAGATGCTGCTCAAAGGAATTATGCTACTACTGAAATGGAATTTCTAGCTGTTGTTTTTGCTTGTGATAAGTTTAGGCCCTATATTGTAGACTCAAAAGTCACCATTCATACTGATCATGCTGCTATTAAATATCTTATGACAAAGAAGGATGTTAAGCCTAGGCTTATTAGATGGGTGCTGATTTTACAAGAGTTTGATCTACATATAGTATATAGGAAGGGTGCTGAAAACCCTGGAGCTGATAATTTATATCGTTTGGAAAACATCTCTTTTGACCCTATGCCTATTAATGATAGTTTCCCAAATGAACAATTAGCTGCAGTAGGGGTGAGCTCACGAGGGAGCCCTTGGTACGCTGATTATGCTAACTTTATTATCTCCAAGTATTTGGCTGCAACTTTTACAGCTCAGCAAAGAAGAAAGTTCTTCTATGATTTGAGGCATTATTTTTGGGATGACCCACACTTATACAAATAAGGAGTGGATGGTATTATGCGAAGATGTGTTCCAGAATATGAACAAAAGGAGATATTACATAAATGTCATGGTAGTGCTTATGGAGGACATCATGCAGGAGATAGAACTGCACAAAAGGTGCTACAATCAGGTTTCTACTGGCCAACCTTTTTAAAGATGCAAGAAAATTTGTTTTATCTTGTGATGAATGTCAGCGTGTTGGTAATATTTCTAGACGCAATGAAATGCCTATGAACTACTCTCTAGTTATTGAAGCTTTTGATTGCTGGGGATTCGACTTTATGTGTTCTTTCCCTCCTTCGAAAGGTTACACTCATATTCTTGTTGCTGTTGATTATGTTACTAAGTGGGTAGAAGCCATTCCTACAAAGAGTGCTGACGGGGAGACTTCTCTAAAAATGCTTAAGGATGTTATCTTTCCTAGGTTTGGGGTGCCTAGGTATCTCATGACTGATGGGGGTTCTCATTTCATTCATGGTGGTTTTAGGAAGACCCTTGCTAAATATGATGTTAATCATAGAATTGCTTCCGCTTATCACCCCCAAACTAGCGGGCAAGTAGAGTTATCAAATAGAGATTAAATCCATCTTGCAAAAGACTGTTAATAGGTCTAGAAAAAACTGGGCTAAGAAGTTGAATGATGCTTTATGGGCTTAGAGAACTGCTTACAAAAATCCTATGGGGATGTCTCCTTATGAAATGGTTTATGGGAAAGCTTGTCACCTACCCTTAGAATTAGAACACAAAGCTTACTGGGCAGTTAAAGAACTAAATAGAGATTGTAAGCTCGCTGGTGAGAAAAGATTATTTGACTTAAGTTCTTTAGATTATTTGACTTAAGTTCTTCTATAATGAAAGCTCGCTGGTGAGATGTCTCCTTATAAAAATGCTAGGCTCTTTAAGGAAAAAGTTAAAAGATGGCATGACAAGCGAATACTTAAGAGAGAATTTCATGTTGGTGAGAAAGTTCTATTGTATAGGTCTCGTCTCAGATTTTTTGCAGGAAAGCTACTATGAAAATGGGAAGGACCTTTCATTATAGAAGAAGTATATCGTTCAGGAGCAATAAAAATTTCTTCTTCAAAAGATAATACTACACAAGTAGTGAATGGACAGCGACTCAAACACTATATTGCTGGGGATTCTTACAATGAAGATGTTGATGCCTTTCAAGTTATAACTCCGGAGAAATTCATCGAGGACCAAATTCAGAGACCTGCAGAGTCTGTTTTCAAATAGGTAACAATTATGGTAAGAAAAGTTCCGCGAAAATACAATCCAACTATATTTTTGCAGTTTTTAGTCCATAAGGAAGGTTACGAAGCGAAAAAGGGACGGAACCAGAGCCAGGGTGGCCCACACCACCCTGTGGCGCGGGCCCACCCCTGGCCGCACCACCAGGTGGTGAGGCCACCCCGGACTCCGCCTCCGACCCGTTTTCACTCAATACCTTCCTCTTGTTATGAAACTTCGTAATATATAACCCCCTAGATCTTCCGAGGTTCGTATATCGTGTTTTCGTCGTGTTTTTGTTTCGATATGTTTCCGCCAGGTAGAATCCTAGATTTGTAGCCACAATGTCTTCCACTGGATCAGCTGAGGGAGATTCCTTAGAAGATATCATCAACCCATACATGAGAGAATTGAAAATTCATCCCAAGGAGTTGTTGCTCGAAGGTGGGGAGGTCCGGATTAAAGAGGTTCAAGGCCCTAAATGTGAAGGAAGTCTGGAGGACAGGATGGAAGCACTGGAGCAAGAAGTCTTTAGGTACAATAAGATGGCGGAGCGCGAAATGGATATCATCCATAAGATTTGTTCCAAACTCATCACCGAGCACCAAAAGGAGACTGCTGAACTCAAAGACGAAGTCCTCTCACTCCGCCAAACAACCAACGAACTGCAAGCACGGTTCTATGACGAACAAAATCAAAACTGTGAGTATGAGGCTAGATTTAAATGCATAAGTGCTGCTGCAAGTTTCAGGATGTTGGAAACCATGATGTCCTTTGTTGATGGGAAGCCTTTACCCTGAAAGTCGGACGATGATGAGAAGATACCACCACCACCGAAGGAATAATTCGTCATCAGGTTTGGCATCCCCTTGGTTTGTTCCAAGCTTGGGGGAGTGCCACGGTATCACATCGCTATCTTCTATCTTTTTACCTTATTAGTAGAGTCATATCATGAATAGAGGAGTTATTATGTAGTATGGTTTGCATTATGGAAGTGTCCCCTCTCTCGTTAGATATGTATCCCTTGGTGTGAGTTGCCGTTATGAAATATTAATGAGAAGTTCTATCATTTACTCTTTTCCATAGCTTATATTAGTTTTCAATTCGTGGTTATATGATTGATCTTGTTTTTAGTATTGGTATCACTTTGGGATCATTGACTTAATTTAGTTGGTTTTGGCGAACCTGGCTCGGTCAGTAGCAACACTATTTTTGAGAGTTCAAAGAAAAGATAAAAGGACCTTTAAAGAAACATAATTTCATCATCTTTCTTTCTTGATTTGCTCATAAGTTTAGTATTCTCTAGTTAAGATCTTTTGTGCTTCCGAGGAAGATTGCATGTTTGTCTTTATCACTTGTATGTTTGTTTCCTTCAACTCTTCTACTTGCTACCCAGCCTTGCTAGCCAAACACCTGTACTGAGAGGGTATTCTTCTCGTGCATCCACTCCTTTAAACCAAAACCTTTGCCATTTGTGTCCACCATACCTACCTAGTAGCATTATTGCTATTCCAAGTAAATTCTTGTTTTGTCTATCTCCCAAATTAAACTTGTTATGTAAAAATTAGTGATTAAAGCTCTCACGAACTTGATGGCACACTTTACTTTTCTCGCACTTAATAAACTTGAACCATTGTGCTCACCTATGTTGCGTATATGCTTGCACTTTGTAAGTTATGAGTTAGCAGAACCATGCTGCCATGGGGAACGCTTTCCACATTGCACTAGTACATTGTACCTAGTTGATATCATGTTCTTTTGTCTATGGATGTCGTCGGTGTGAAATGAAAGGGGAGCTTGTAAGTCCATGGATTTATGCATGTGTGTTAGAGAAACGCCTAGGCCGCTATTCTAATCCATGCTGACATGGTGGAAACCTGCAGCTTAACCATAACGAGTATCTATGAAGCATTCTTCTTATAAAAAAAGAGAGATATTATGAAAAGAGGAAAGAGAGAAAAAGCACCATATTCCCATGGTAAATAAGAAGATTGCTGAGATACTTGTTGTCTGCTTGCCTTGTCATTTTGATATGGGGATTCTTCCATATCATCGGGGAAGGGGTACCCCGTTGGCGGTTCTCAATGATACACATATGCTTACGATGACAAGAACTTACCGGTGACTAAACTTGAGTAGCATGAGGAGCGACCCTCGTAATCAAGGGACATGAGATTCTCAGCATACAACTTGTCAATGCATATCCTCATATTTGATCACTTTAACCTTAATCACCTAAAGATGCCTCTGATAGGGGCAATGAGAGCTGAAAGCTAGTAAGTATCATAATTTTTGGGAGCTCTTTATGAGACTTGCAATCCCTGCTTCCCTGTGCGAGGGGCATTTCTTTTACTTTTTAGTTGTCAATAAACCTACTCCCTTCTATCTCAGCAAGAATTTTGAGTTGTTGTGTTTCATTCATTCATATGATGATTTATTCAATCACGTTTCTTATGTTCCTTGTTTTGCACATTGCTCTTATCTTGATGTTTACTACTTTGAAAGTTATCATTGAAAACCAGTTATTTGTGAACTCCAGCAAATTATCAACTATTCTTCGACCAAGAGCTAAGTTTGCCATTACCAATTATGATTCACTTTATGTATCTTTATTGTGTTTCCTTTACTCATTGCAAGCTGAGTTATATAATAGTGAGTTTTCTTCTATTATGATATATGCACTTGATGGATGTGATGCTTCTTGTCCGTATTCTTTTATTGACTCTTCACTCCATAAACCTGAGGCCATATTTATTGAGCTTAGTTTCGCTTGAGGACAAGCGAAGTCTAAGCTTGGGGGGAGTTGATACGTCCATTTTTCATCACTATTCTATGTCTTAATTCACTATTATTCATTGATATATTTTGTATTGAGAGGTGATACTTATGTTATTTCATCTGTTTTTTGCATGGTTAATGACTTTTGGAGCATGGAACGCTGAAGTCAGGATTCTGATGGAAAAGGTGCTGCTTGGAGGCAAAATTCGCGAAGATCAGAAAATCTAGGAAAATATACAGAAAATCTATCTTTCCATAAGACTAAGGATGCCAGAAGACGGAGTGGAGATGGGCCACAGGGGCCCACACCACCCCCTGGCGCGGGCAGCCCTAGGCCACGCCTGGAGGTGGTGTGGACACGCTGGCCCACTCCAGCCTCTCCCCTCTGGCGTATATCAACCTGCCGAAACCCTAATACTCGAGGAGCGACCAGAGAAAGATTCCGCTGCCTCTGCGGGGCAGAAAACACCGAGAGAGAAAGATCTCTCCGGCAGACACATTTCTGCCGGGGGAATTCCTTCCTGGAGAGGGGAGATCGTCGCCATCAACACCACCATCAAGCTGGACTTCATCGGGATCATAATCATGACCACCACCATCATCATCACCATCAGCACCCCCATCACCATCTCCATATTGCTGTAACAATCGAGTTGGATCTTGCATTAGTTCATAGGGGAAACTTTCCCGGTGTTGATTACTCTTTGTAGTTGATGCTATTGAGTGAACCATTGAATTATTGTTTATGTTCAGATTGTTATACATCATTATTCCATCTCTGATCATGATCCATATGATGTCTTGTGAGTAGTTCGTTTTGTTATTGAGGACCTGGGAGAAGTCATGTTGTTAGTAGTGGAGTTGTGTTGAGAAAGATTCAATAGTTTGATATTTAAGTTGTGGTGTACTTCTTCTAGTGGTGTCATGTGAACGTCGACTGCATGACACTTCACCTATATGGGCCTAGAGGAATTCATTGTGTATTTGGCTACTAATCGTAGGGGTTGCTAGAGTGACAGAAACCTGAACCCCCATTAGGAAACCATTGCACAAGGGACGTAAGGGTCTTAGAGTTTAAAGTTGTGGTTAGGTTTCTACCTTAATTACTTTCTTGTACTTACGGATGTTTGCAAGGGGTATAATCACAAGTATGTATTAGTCTTGGATGGGGCGGTACATTAGCACAGGTTCACCCACACAACACTTAGCAAGCTAGAGAAGATTAATCAACTATATGAAGGGAAAGCACTTGACAGACTTCCCATGTGTCCTCGAGAACGTTTGGTCATCTTAAGTAATACAATCGGCTTGTCCTTTGATGCATAAAGGATTGGGCCACTTGCTGCATTTATTCCTACTGTCTTTTATTTACTCGTACTTTGTTTACTTGCTTTATCAAAAACCCCTAAAAATCCGTTTGCTAAGTATTTGCAGAGAATTCCTGATCCATACCACTAGCCAGCACCTTCTGCTCCTTGTTGGGTTCGACACTCTTAGTTATCGAAAATACTACGATACACCCCCTATACTTGTGGGTCATCACCTCGCTTGGGCTTCTCCTGCCCTATATATAATAGGCCAGGTCTCAAAGTTGTATGCAGATAGGTTTCATACACGCGTGATTACAATACCAACATATTGTCGGTTCATGGTTTCTTTCCTAATAGAGTAACAAGTCTCTGTTGGTGGCTGCCTTGGTCTGTTATCTAGAATCTTTACAGGCTATAGACCTTTTACCCAATGTAGGGTAACAAATAGTGAACACCCAAATAATCATACCCATGTCAATGTTGGAGGGTCCTTCGACTGAGGAAGAGGAGCCATTTCCCGCTGTGCCTGTGCACGTTGTGGCTCCTCCTCCAGGGAAGAAGCTGAGGATACTGAAGGAGGTGTCTGAGGACTTCTTCGACCTCGATGACTTCGACTTGTAAGTTTGTGCCTCTGCTGATTTGTCCTTATGTCCTAAAATCTCTTTCTCTGAAGTTTTTTTTGTATGTTTATGTTGTAGCAAAACTGCATTATCATCGTCCAATGACTACCGCTTTGTGAAGGAGTCTAGAGTCGCGGACTCGAAAGAAAAGGATGTGGTGGAGTAGTCGCATTCTCCCCAGGTGGTAGCCACCTCTAGTGCCAATTCTTCGAGTTCCCCCCATGCCGGGGGCACAAGATGGTTGCCTGGACGCCTATGCAGAAAGAAACTTCGGAGTCCCTCGAGGAGCATCTAAGTTCTCTTGACTATGTTAGTCGAAATTAGGTTGATGCTGATGCATTTCTTCTTGTAGCCTGTCGTGAAGGAATCTATTCGCCTCGCCGAACAGATTACATCGATGGGCCATCAACATGCCTTGCTAGAGACACAGCATCGCGCATTTGAGGGTGAGCTTGCGCTTTGTATATCTATGTTGTTTCTACAGAAGATCGCCGATCTTAAGTTTTTGCTACCATTCTTTGCAGGTGAGAACAATGAGCTCCTCGGTAGCATCAGCTCCCTCAAGAAGGATCTTACCGCGGAAGAGAAGAAATGTGATGAGGCGCTCGAAGCTCTTGAGCACTCCATCCAGGATCCAAAGAAGCGCGAGGAGGATCTATGTTCCGCTGCGGATGACAGGGAGAAAGTGTTCGTGGAACAACTTTTATCTGTTGCTAAGGTACTCTTAGGTACGATGATACGTCATTTTGTTTGTTCTACACTTTCCTGTATTTGGTTGTGCTCAAATGTATCTTCTGCAGATGCTGCTGGTGTAGACTTCGACGCCCAAGCTTTGCCTGCCCAGATGCCTTGGCCAACGCCGTAGCTGCAGTCAAACAGTGTAGAGTCTCCATCAAGGATTCCCTTGAGAAGGACAAGGGTGTGCTTGGGCGTCTTCGAGAGGAGATGGTCCCCAAGGCCAAGCTTATTGATGATCTTGATGGCCTTGTGGAGTCCTTTGTAGAGGGCGTTCCCATGGACTTCAAGAATGCTCAGAGGGGAGTCGGAGCTACCATGGGACTTGCGATGGCGCATGCTCATGGTTTTGAGTTGAACCCTAGTGAGGTCTCCAAGGCAATGCCGATCACTGCGGATGGCCAGCATGTAGTATTTGCTCCCTTTGCTTCTCGCTATCATAAATATGGGCCTTGGCTCATTGAGACACTCGCAAAGTACTCGACAGAGCTGAGGCGGTCGAAGACGACAAAACCCATAGCATCAGAGGCTGTAACCGAGAAGGCCGCGGCATCGGATGCTGCCACTGACTCGAGGAAGCCCCCGAGTGCCAATGCGTAGCTGTAGGATGTCTCTTTGTCGTCTTTTTGTAATATTCTAGCTTCTCCAAACTTATTCTTGTGTTACACTATGACTTGTGTGGGTACCCCTTTTAATACTTGCTGAACTTCAATGTCTCTACTTTTGGTGTTAGTATGAATGGTTGGTCTTATCCGTCTCTTCCTCTGCCTGGATAGGGTCTTTCGAGTGATTCGTCTGGCGTACCTCCCACCGCTCAACCTGTGGCGCAACCACGTTCAAAGGTGGAGGAATTGTTGGCGCTGTCTCGATTGCACGATCGTATTAAAGCACCTGGAGCGATAAATGACCATGATCCGTGGTAGCGCTGATGTGTGGAAGTCGAAAGTCGAAAAAGCCAGTGAACAGGAGAAATATCTTCTGGGCGAGGTGGCTCAGCTGAATGAGCAATTGGAGTGTTAGTTTCCTTAGCTTCTTCTTCTTTTCTAGCCAGCTGTGGCAGCGATTCGCCCATATGCCTTTTGCTGACCTTTACAATTGTTAGTGATCGTCGTCCACAGGAGGAGAGGGCCCAAGTCACCATTCGGCTAAACAACATGACCCAGGAGCAATTGGAAGCTAGAGGGTATTTTTGGGTTAACCGAGATTGCACAGTCGCGTTGGCGATGTTGCAGGAACGTGTGTCGTAGGTGTTGCTGTACTTCAAGAAGGCGCGGTCGTGATTGAAGCACATCTTTCACGCAATGTTCCCCTTGGATGCGGTACCTTAAAGCTTGTCAACTTTACTGAAGAAGTTCCAAGATGCCAGTGCAGATCGTGAGTGCTTGCGCCAGTAGTTAGTCGCGGGTGCGAAGGCTGCACTAGTGCTTGTTTGCCTGCATCGACCTAATCTAGATCTTGCAGCTGTTGCCGCTTGACCGCCGCCCCCGCCAGAAGGGATGGTGTGGAACATGGTTCCCCATTATCGGGCAGTTAATCAGCCAACTGAAGATATCATCGAGTTGTTCGAAGAACGTACTAATGTTCTCTGTTTACGGCAGTAGAGTAGTTTTGAACCTGCACAGAGATGTATAGCTGTTTTAAAGTTCGTATAAGTGAGTCGGTTGTTTTTTGTTAACCTTTTATATGTAAAAGCTTGCTAGCTTGTATATTTTTCGAGTAGCTTTTACTCTGTAGTTCCTTTTCATTAGCCTAGCGCATACTTATCTTAGCACCTTGTCAACCTGTCAGGTGCGTTGCAGCTGGGTTGGTTTTACCAAGGGTTCGATTAATAGTACGTCAGCTACTCAGGCTACTATGTTATTCGTGTAACGAGGTGGAAAGGGTGGCGTAGATCCTGAGTGATGTAATTGCAAGTAAAATTAGAAACACAAGGTTGGAGGCATTTAGCTTTATTTATTTGCAAAATATCAGGAGATACAATGTGTGGCTAAGTAGCCTGGCTGAATAGCCTTATTTGTAAAGTAAAACATCTAAGGGTAGAAACAACGCAGCTGCACGATGTTCCAGCATTGGAGTATGCGGCTCCACTTTCTACGTCTTTAAGGCGGTAGGCACCACCTGGGATTACTTCGGTAATCACATAGGGTCCCTCCCAAGGGGACTCGAGCTTGAGGTGCCCTTGCTGCTTGATACGTTGCAAACGTATCTATAATTTTTGATGTTCCATGTTTCGTTTATATCTACTTTCTTATGTTTTGTCCCCACTTTGGAGTACTTTTTGTACACTTTCTTGGACTAACCTATTAACAAGATGCCACAGTGCCAACTGCATGTTTTCTGCTGTTTTTGGTTCCAGGAAAGTCAAAAAATGAATATTCTCGGAATTGGATGCAACAAAAGACAAAGTCAACATTTCACCGAGGAGGACACGGAGCTAGAATACGAGACGGAGAGGGGCCAGACACCACCCACACCACCTGGCTGCGCAGCCAGGCCTAGCCAGCGCCAGGGGTTTTGTGGCCGCCTAGGGCACCCCCTCGGCCTCCCTTTTCTCCTATAAGATGCCTCCGATACAGAAACACTAAGTAGCCGATCAAAAATCCACGAAAGAGTTTGTAGCCGCCGTCATCTCCATCCCTAGATCGGGAGGGATCTGAAGCTCTTCCGGGCACCCTGCCGGAGGGGAGAATTCACCCTAGAGGCTTTCTTCATCACCATGCAAGCCTCCGGTGTGATGCGTGAGTAGTTCATCCTTGGACTACGGTTCCATGTAGTACCTAGATGGTTGGTTCTTCTCCTTTGTGCTACCATGTCTAGATCTTGTGAGCTCCGTTCATCATCAATGTCATCTATTTGTAATCCTACATGTTGTGTTTGCGAGGATCTGATGGATATTGAGATGCTATTTCAGATTGATTATTGATCCTATCATGTCTTTGTTATTTGTGATCTTGCATGCTCTCCGTTGTTAGTAGATATCTTGGCCGAGTAGATGCTAGCAACTCCAAGAGGGAGTATTTATGCTCGATAGTGGGTTCATGCCTCTAGTAATCTGGGGAAGTGACAGAAATCTCTAAGGTACTAGATGTCCTGTTGCTACTAGGGAGAAAACAACAATCCTTTGTTCATAGAACAATCATATTGTTTACTTTACACGCAATGCATAATGCAATTATCTGTTGCTTGCAACTTAATACTAGAGGGGGTTCAGATTGATAACCTGAAGGTGGATTATTAGTCATAGATGCAGTTGGATTACGGTCTATGTATAATGTTGTAATGCCCAATCAAATCTCATAGGAGTCAAGATGATTAGTATATGCATGTATGCTTTCTCGATGTTTGTCAATTGCGCCGCTATAATATTTTCACCCAACATGTCATCTATCTTAAGGAGAACCACCACTAGTGAACTATGGACCCCGGTCCTTTATTTTACCATCAATCTACAACTGTTTATTGTTTTCTGTTTATTTTCTGCAAGCTTTTACATTCTTTCACACAATACGTTTAATCCTTTGTTTTCAGCAAAACCGGTGAGATTGACAACCTCACTATAAGTTGGGGGCAAAGTTCTATGGTTGTGTTGTGCAGGATTCCAAGTTGGAAACAACACCTTGGAGGTGTTTCCTTGCTCCTACTGGTTCGATAACCTTGGTTTCATAACTAAGCGAAAACTTGTTGATGTGCTCATCACACCTTCCTCTTGGGGTTCCCCAATGAGCTCGATATATTTTGGGCCATCACTGCTTCAGTCACAGGACCAGGTATCCTTCGACGAAGGACCTTGGGTGTAGCCTTCTGTTGTGGTAGTTGCAGAGGTTTTCCTGGTAGATCGTGGATCATTCCACTGCTATCTCGCGTCCTTCATCGAGGAGGTCGACATAGTCTTCTAGTGCGAGAGTTGATTCCGCCTCACTGTATGCTACAATCCGTGGGGCTTTGTAGCGTACTTCTGTAGGTAGTAGTGCCTCGACGCCATGTACCATGAAGAGCGGAGTATAGCCTGTGGCGCTATTTGGAGTTCTGCGCAGGCTCCATAGTACTAATTGTAGCTCCTCGGGCCAGCACCCAACAGCTCTTTCGAGTGGCCTGAGGAGCCTTTTCTTGATGCCACTACAAAAGAGGTCGTTGGCATTTTCGAATTGACCGTTGGTCTGAGGGTGCGCCACCAAAGCGTAGTTGATGTTGATCCCCAGGTTTTCACAGAAATCCTGGAATTCATTCGAGGTGAAGTTTGTTCTGTTGTCTGTGATGATGCTATGCGGCACCCCGAACCGGAAGACGATGGACTCGACAAATTGGTCGACTGCGATGAGGAGGTAGAAGTACCCTCCAGGTGAAGATTTTTGTAGCTTGCCGACCATGTCGAGTCCCCATTGTGCGAAGGGCCAGGCCACGGGTATTGGCATGAGCTCTGCACCAGGTGCATGCGGTTTGCCCGAAAATCTTTAGCAAGCATTGCACTTCTGGACGATGTCCTTAGCGTCGTGCATTGTCGTTGTCCAGTAGAATCTAGCTCGTAGTGCTTTGGCAACAAGGGCGCAACTTTCGGCGTGATGGCTGCAAGTGCCTTCGTGTATCTCGAGGAGGATGGTTGTTCTGTCTCTGTTGGAGACGCATCATTGAAGGAACCCTGTGACGCTGCGCTTATACGGTTAACCGTTGATGAGGGTGAAAGCCTTGGATCTTCGCGCTATATGGCGCGTGTCTGTTGGGTCATCTAGCAACCTTTTGCTGAGCAGGTATGTGATGTATGATTGCGTCCAGGATGGATCGATCATCAAGACCTCCATGGGACCATCGAGTCATGTTTCTTGCTCCATATCCTCAAGTGCTTTGAGTTCGTCGGGTGTCGTACCCCCGATTCCTTTGACATGATGGCTTGACGGAGCATTCGCAAATTTGCTCTAGGAATACTCTAGGTGGCATCGGGGCATAGGTGGAGCCAATGTTGTTGAGTGTATTCGCCTCCTCATTGCTCTCGCGGCCGACAAGCCGCAGTTCGTAGCCATCGAAGTCCCCTTCGAGTGCGTCATAGAGGTCGCGGTAGGCGATCATGTTGTTGTTCAGAGCGTCGCACTGGTTCATAGTTTGATTTACTACCAGTTTAGAGTTGTCGTAGATGACGAGTCACGTTACACCACAAGCTTTGGCCATCCGCATCCCATGGAGCAGGGCTTCTTATTCAGCTTCGTTGTTGGAGGTGCGAAACTGCATTCGCATAACATACCTCATCTTGTAACCTTGTGGTGATGATAGGATGACGCCCACGCTAGCTCCTTCTCGACGTTTTGATCCGTCGAAGTGCATTGTCCATAGACAAGACATGTCTAGTGTGTCGGCGAGCTGGTTCTCCATCCAGTGGACGAGGAAGTCCAGGAGTACTTGTGACTTAATCGCATCTCGCTTCTCGTATGTGATGTCTCGTGGAGACAGTTCTATCCCCCAAAGCGTGACTCGTCCTATGGCGTCGGGGTTGTTGAGGATGTGCCCCAGTGCCACAATGATGGGGTGCTCCTGGAAGTAGCGGCGCAGTCACCGGGCTATCATGAAGATGACATATGCCAGCTTCTTATAATGCAGGTACCGCTGTTTTGTCGCCGTGAGCACCTCGCTAAGGTAGTAGACTGGGCGTTGTACCCTGTGGAGTTTGTTTTCTTCGGCTCATTCCACTACGAGCACCGTACTAACCACCTGGTTGGTGGCAGAGATGTATAACAACAGGGGCTCCTTTTCTTGAGGTCTTACCAACACCAGCGAAGTGCATAGTAGACGCTTGAGGTCTTAGAATGCTTCTTGTGCTTCTTATGTCCACTCGAATTTGTCAGCCTTGCAAAGTAGCTGGTAGAAAGGTAGAGCCTTCTCGCCCATTCGACTTATGAATTGACTGAGCGCCGCGATTCTCCCAGCTAGCTGCTAGACACCTTTAATGTTCTTTGGCTTCTCCATGGCCAGTATGGCCTTTATTTTCTTCGGGTTGGCCTTGATCCCTCTCGCGGAGATGAGGTACCCGAGAAGTTGCCCAGATGGTACGCCGAAGGCGCATTTGTCCGGATTCAGCTTGATCCGGTAGTAGTCGAGGTTATCAAAGGTCTCACGGAGATCGTTGAGTAATGAGGCTTCCTCCTTATTTTTGACGATGATGTCGTCGACGTAAACTTGAAAGCTACGACCAAGCTGGTTCTTGAGACAGGCCTGCATACACCGCTTATAGGTGGCCCCTGCGTTTTTCAGCCCGAAGGGCATCGTTGTGTAGCAGAAGACGCCAAAGGGTGTGATGAAGGCTATTTTCTCCTGGTCTTCCTCCTTCATTGGAACGTGGTGGTAGCCTGAGTAGGTGTCGAGGAAGCAGAGGTGCTCGCATCCCGTGGTGGAGTCCATTATCCGGTCGATCCGCGGCAATGGGAAGTGATCCTTTGGGCAATGTTTTTTCAAGGAGGTGAAGTCCACGCACATCTGCAGGATATCCGTGTCCTTTTTAGGAACGAGCACGGGTTTTCTACCTAGGTGCTTTCCTTGATCTCGCGTATGAAGTTAGCGCCGAGGAGTCTGTTGACTTCCATAACGACCGCTTTTTCCCTTGGCTCATATAGTCGACATATCGTCTACTTCACTGGTCTTGCTTCAGGATTCACATTGAGTGAGTGCTCGGTGAATTCACTGGGAACCCCTGGCATGTTTGTTGGACACTAGGCAAAGATTTCCCAGCGCTCACGGAGGAATTTGATGAGTGCGAGTTCCTATGCGGGACTTAAGTTGTTGGCGATGAGGGCCGTCTTGGTCGGGTCCGTTGGGTGGACCTGGACCGCCTTGGTGTGGACCGATGAGTCAAAGGATTGGTCAGGTGAGCTTGGCTTACTTGGAGGAGGTAGACTGTTGTCTGTCGACTCCTTCAGCCTCGCCAGCTCCTCCTACGTGCCGAAAGGCTTGGAGATTCTATTGAATTCCCTATCGCAGATGTGTGACCTCTCGAAGCTTCCGTTAATGGTGATAATGCCATTAGGGCCCGACATCTTCATATGTAGGTAGGTATAGTGTGGCACCGCCATGAACCTAGAGAATGCGACAAATCTGAGGATGTAGTGGTATTGTGAGGGACAGTCGACCACTTAGATTTTGATGCGTTCTTGCTGGAAGATTGCTGGAGTTCTGAGGATGACATCCAAGCTGATCTTGTCCAGGGGGTATACGCCCTTCCCTAGGACGATGCCATGGAATGTTGTGTCTGAGGTTTTCAGGCATGACAAGGGGATTCGCATGGCGTGCAAGGTTCTTGCGAACATGAGGTTGATGCCGCTGCCGCCGTCCATGAAGATGCGACTCATCTCGAAGCCTCCTATTTGTGCCTCGAGCACCTGGGGACAGTGACCTGGGCGAGGTACTTGACGTGGATGATCATGTTTGTCGAAGGTAATGCAGGACTCCCTCCCACTGAGGTACTCAGTGGTGGAGGGTGGAGAGTTCATCGCCAGGTTAACTTGGCGAGTGATTGATTTTTGCACCCGATTTGGTGGGCGTCCTTTTTGGATCATTCCCATGTTTCTCAGTGCTTGTGGGTACTGCTCGCCTCTGTTGATTTGGACTGGTGCAGCCACAGGTGGTGGTGGCCCGGGTGGTGGTGGTGTTGCTCCGTGAGCCACGGCACCGGGGGCAGCTCCATAGCCTTGGTTTATCGTGTCGCGATTCATCTAGGCCAGCTCTTCGTGTAGCCTGAGGAACTCACGGCAGTCCTTCAGAAGGTGACTGAATTTTTTCTTGCTGTCAAGCTTGTCGATGTAGAAGTTCATGTTGCATGGTCCGAATAGTTTATCCTGGATAGATGTTCCAGGTGCCTCACCGCGGGTACGGCGTTGCCATACTTGCGTGGTTTTTCCGTTGTCACGGTATCCACCACTACGATATCCGCTGTTGCGGTTGCCGTCGTCGCGTTTGTTGGCGTAGCCATCCGCGACAATGTTGACTTCCTCACGGTCCTTGTAACCGTGCATCCGGTGTTTTCCTCGGCGATCACGTCTGCGACTGAGGTCTTCATCCACGCGGTCCATCATGGACGCGGTTTTTCACCGAGTCCACTCCATCAGCCCACCTATTCGCGATTTCCATCAGGTGGTTGATTATTTTGGACTTCGAGCGGCCCAGCTCCTCCCTGAGCTCTCTGCGACGTATGCCGCCGTTGAATGCATCGATTGCACGATCCTCGGAGATGTCCTCTGCAGAGTTTTTGATGATGGACCATCTCTAGATGTATGAGCATAGTGACTCGCCGGTCTTTTGGTATCAACCTATTAATTCTTCGATTGATGCGGGCCTCTTGTAAGTGCCCTTGAAGTTTCGCATGAAGCTATAGACCAGCTCGTCCTAGCTGCGGATCGATCCGCGCGGGAGGTTGTTGAGCCACACACGGGCGGCGCCTTGCAGCTATAGATGGAGGCATTGCATGGCCATGCTCGTGGTTCTGCCATGCAGCCTGACGGAGGATATATAATCCTCTAGACAAATCTTCAGGTCTTGGAGGCCATCGAATTTTGGGTTCTCTGATGGGAGTTTGAACACTTTTGGCATTCACTTTTGTCGTATGGCTCTGCTGAAGCAGCTAGCGCTGTAGAGCTTTATCCCGTCATCTTTCGAGTCAGTTGAACGGGCGTGCCTCGTGTGCATCTTGTCCACTTTGCGCTGCGTGATGTCATCATGTGCGTCGTAGTCATAATCGTGTCGCCGTGAGCAGCGTCGCCGCAACAAATAGTGGTTATCATCACTTGAGGAGGAGGAACAATAGCGTTTGGGTAGAGCCTTGCTTTTCCTCGGCTCTAGCGATGGATCCTTGGTGATGCAGCTTCAACTAGTCCTAGGACAGCGATCATAGATCGGTGCATGGCGGACTGTGGGTCCCCAACCAGCAGTTGGTTGTTGAGGAGGTACATTGTGGATGCCATCACCGCTGCCTGTGGTGTTTTGGGGAGCACGTTGCCCGTGTGTCCACCGTCATGAACGAGAAGTCGAGAGCTCCACTGGCCTCTTCTCGCTCCCTCTCGGTGAGGTGATCCAGTCGAGCACGTCTTCTGGCAGCTCTGTGGTCATTGACTCTGGAGGAGGATCCTCCGATGGAAGAGAGCTGAGCTCGACGGAGGCTCGACTCGTTCGTTACCCTCCTACGCTCGTCAAGCTGGACGATTACTTGCTGCTGGCGCTTGAATTCCTCCTTGAGCAGCTAGTGATAACCCATCAACATGTCTTGCGATGAGTTGGGTGGTAGGGGATTGCCCCTTAGGGCCTCCCTATAGCGGGCCCATTCAGCATCATTGAGCTTGATTAGTACACGCTCTTGGGTATTCTCATTTGCTGAGAGCTTCGTCTGATCCTCTGCGATGGGTCCTTCTGGCCCGTTGTTGGTGGGGGCACCATTGGAGGGGCCACCATTCGCGACTAGGATACCACCGCCAGTGCCGGTGTTATCCCGAGTGCCGCCGTTGCCACTCGTGTTGGTGACGACACACATGTAATGGCTGGGGAAGATGTTTCTCCCAGAGCTTTCAGATCCAGAGCTGTAGGCTCCATCTTCTGTTGCCAGATCGCCTAGATCGGACTTGCAACTGCTATCGCTGTCCGTATTCCCGACTAATGTCGGGGCATTGAGTTCGCTCAGGGTGCCGATCGGTGGTGGAAACCACGATGCAGGAGCAATCACAGGAACCTTCGGCTGATCAGGGAGGTGAAGTGTGCCTAGCTGACCAACTTCGAAGCGTAAGATCCCAATCGCCAGGCCGATTCCATCGCCCATGGACTCGAAGTCCGGACAAGTGGCTGATTTGTGGACGGTGAAGTCTAAGGAACCGAAGAGGAGGTGACTCTCCGCTGCTGCAGAGTCATAGATTGCAGTTGATGGGGCCTGATGGCTCAAAATATATTCAAGCTCGTTGGGGAACCCCAAGAGGAAGGTATGGTGAGCACAGCAGCAAGTTTTCCCTCAGTTATGAAACCAAGGTTATCGAACCAGTAGGAGCAAGGAAACACCTCCAAGGTGTAATTTCCAACTTTGAATCCTATACAACACAACCATAGAACTTTGCCCCCAACTTACAATGAGGTTGTCAAACTCACCGGTTTTGCTGAAAACAAAGGATTCAACATATTGTGTAGAAAGTAAACATAAACCAATAAATAGTGGATTGTTGATTGATAGTAAAAGAAAGGACCGGGGTCCATAGTTCACTAGTGGTGATTCTCCTTAAGATAGATGACATGTTGGGTGAACAAATTACAGCAGGGTAATTGATAGACACCGAGAAAGCATACATGCATATACTAATCATATTGACTCCTATGCGATTTGATTGGGAATTACAATATTATACATAGATCGTAATCCAACTGCATCTATGACTAATAATCCACCTTTAGGTTATCATCCGAACCCCCTCCAGTATTAAGTTGCAAGCAATAGATAATTGCATTAAGCAAAATGTGTAAAGTAAATAATACGATTGTTCTATGAACAAAGGATTTTTGTTTTCTCCCTAGTAGCAACAACACATATAGTACCTTAGAGATTTTTGTGACTTTCCCAGATTACTAGAGGCATGAACCCACTATCGAGCATAAATACTCCCTCTTGGAGTTGCTAGCATCTACTCGGCCAAGATAGCTACTAACAACGGAGAGCATGCAAGATCACAAATAACAGAGACATGATAGAATCAATAATCAATCTGAAATAGCATCTCAATATCAATCGGATCCCTGCAAACACAACATTTATGATTACAAATAGATGATCTTGATCATGAATGGAGCTCACAAGATCTAAACATGGTAGCACAAAGGAGAAGAACCAACCATCTAGCTACTACATGGACCCGTAGTCCAGGGATGAACTACTCATGCATCAAACCGGCATGGTGATGAAGAAGGCCCCAAGGTGATCTCTCCCCTCCGGCAGGGTGCTGAGAAGAGCTTCAGATCCCTCCCAATCTAGGGATGGAGATGGCGGCGGCTATAGACTATTTTGTGGAATTTTGATCCGGGTACTTAGGGTTTCTGTATCGGAGGCTTCTTATAGGTGAAAGGGGAGGCCGAGGGGGTGCCCGAGGTGGCCACACCACCCCCAGGCATGGGCTAGGCCTGGCCATGTGGCCAGGTGGGGTGGCCGGCCCCTGGCCCCTCTCCGTCTCGTCTTCTAGCTCCGTGTTCCCCTCGGTGAAATATTTACTTTGGCTTTTGTCCTATCCAATTCCGAGAATATTCATTTTCTGGCTTTTCTGGAACCAAAAATAGCAGAAAACAGGCAACTGGCACTGTGGCATCTTGTTAATAGTTTAGTTCCAGAAAATGTATAAAAATACTCTAAAGTGTGGACAAAACATAAGAAAGTAGATATAAAACAAGCATGGAACATCAAAAATTATAGATACGTTTGCAACGTATCAACATCCCCAAGCTTAACTCCTGCTCGTCCTCGAGTAGGTAAGTGATCAAAATAAAGAATAATTTTTGAGGTGACATGCACCATCATAATCTTGATCAGAGTATTTGTAAAAAATTGATAGCTAGGAACATAGTACTTTAACATAGCATGAAAGATATAGTTCTAACAATAAGACATAGCAACTATGTTGTAACATAAAAAGGCACAAACAAAAGATTCATGAATAACAATGCTTTGCAAGACGTTTGTTTGTTTCACATATAGAAAACATAATGAGAATGGCATTCAGCTTGTCCCTCATAGTGTAGAAAAAACATAAATGCATAGGACACCTTCAAAGTTCATAAGGGTGACTAGATACAAATAGTTTAAGAACAAGCAATATCAAAGTTATGATACAATCAACAAGTCTTGGGACAATGCACATTAAACTAAGAATGGCCACTATGCTCTCTCAATAGGTGCATAAAGATAGAAGATGGAGACTCAACATAAAAGTAAAAGAAAGGCCTTAATAGAAGGAAGCAGGGATTCAAGTCTCATAAAGAGCTTCAAAAAATTATGGTACTTATTAGCTTTTAGCTCTCATTGCCCCTATCATAAGAATCTTGAAGTGATTAAGGTTAAAGTGACACAACTAAGAGAATATGCTTGACACATTATAAGTTGAAATCTCATGCCGCTTGCTTACGAGTACCGAACCTCATGCTACTCAACTTCAGTCACAAGTAAGATCTTGCCCCATGACACATGACACATGACACATAGAGAACCGCCAACGGGGTACCCCTTGCCCCATGACACATGAGCTATCCCATATCAAAATGACAAGGCAACAGACAATGAGCATCTCAACGATCTTTTTATTTGCTATTTGCATAGGTTTTTATTGAGAATGCTTCATAGAATGCTCATTACGGTTATGCTACAAGTTTCCACCATGATTAGACATGGCTTAGGCTAGCGGCCCAGGCGTTTCTCTAACACACATACAAATTCCATGATCTTACAAGTTCCCCTTTTATTTCACACCGCCGGGATCCATAAGCAAAATAATCATGATATCAACGGAATAGTAAGTGCAATGTTGAAAGCGTTCCCCATGATACATGGTTCTGCTAACTTCAACTTATAAAGTGCAAGAATATTCGCAACAAATATGGATACAATGGTTCAAGATTATTAAGTGCAAGAAAGTAAAGTGTGCCATCAAGTTCGTGAGAGGTTTAATCACTAATTTTCACATAACAAGTTTAATTCGGAAGGTAGATAAAATAATGAATATACCTGGAATAGCAAATGCTAACAGGTAGGTATGGTGGACTCTTTGGAATAAGTTGGTTTTATTTGGAGCTGGATACATGAGTGTAACTCATACTTGGTTATGGAGGCTAGCAAAAGACTGGGAGCGACCAACTAAGAGAGCAATAATGGCCATAATCATGCAAAGCGACAAAACATCATTAATTAAAGCATAAAGTGATATTACAAGTCGAAAACTAAATGATCATAGAGGATATGGTGACTTGGGATAGTCTTAACATGGTGTGAGCATGCGCCAAGTCAACCCAAATAAAGCATCAAAGGAGAATACCACAATACTATGCTTTAGTATGCTAAAATAACGCATGATTCTTTCAAGGCACAATAAGCAATCTCAATTGTTTATAACATGTCATGCTACAGAAAAAACCACTAAGCATAAAGCCAAAAAAATATCAAGCATGACATGACAAAGCATAGGACATAGTCAAAAACAAGCTCCTTTTTACCACTTAAGCATGAACTTTTCCTACTTTTTTCCAATCCAAATCAACTTTATTTGAAAACTAATGAATGTATGAGGAGTCCCACCAATTTATTCAAGCAAACTAAGCAAACGAAAACTAAAAACAAAAACAAAGATGCTCCAAGAACAATACAATTGTGCATGAAACAATAAAAATGAAGTGTTTGGAAGAAACCTGAGATTTTTATTGATGAAGAAGGGGATTCCTTTGGCATCCCCAAGCTTTGATGCTTGTACTTCTTGGATATTTCTTGGGGTGACACGGGGTGGCATCCCCAAGCTTGATCTTTTGTCCATTCTTCATCTCATTCCATTACTCTTCCCTACACCTGAAATTTTTCCTTCATACAAAACTTCACACAATCTTCATTAGCAACATTAGTGTACTCAAGATAATAAGTCTTTTGGTTCAGTTCCAACACAAGTAGAACGTTCATTAAAACACAATATACTATAGCACTTCCTTTAAAAAGTTCAATTCCCCAAAAAGAACCCAAAAAGGAATCAATAAGAAGCAAATGCAAATAATGGTAGAAATCTGTCAAAACAGACCAGCAGGTAAAAACCTATTTTTTCGAAGACCTTCTGTTTCTCAAATCTGGGGCAGAAGCACAAAAAATTACAGCTCAAACCGACGTACAGAGATTTTTCACGAATTTTTACAGCGAAGCACAAAAATCTGTTTCGGGGCAGCAACTTTCCCAAACATTACTTCTCTCTCATTAGAGGTTACTCTTGGCACAAAAACCACACAAAAATGATAAGGAGAGGTTATTGCTGAAGAAATAATTTCCAAGACTCAACTAAAACTTTTGGGTTATCTCCCAATAAGTACTTTTCTTTAACGCCTTTAAGTTAGGCATACGAAGCAAGAAAAGAATCAAGTATTCTCAAATGAAGAAGCATTAAGATTGATACCAGAAATATCTTCAACAAGGCAGGGTATCTCATCCAAATAAGTTCTAGAGGATCCTCTCTCAATGCTCTTGGGTTCAATATTTTCATCAAACAGGTTTTCAGGAACAATCCAATCAAAATTCTTTTCTAAGGCTTCATGCATTCCTACAAGTTTAAAAGGTATTGGTATCTTAATTCCCTCCCCATTAGGTTCTGTTTTTTCCATCTTTTCTCGTGTACTAATAACATCTACACATGAGCCTAGCATATTAAAACAATCAAAGACTTTTCTAGCTTCCTTAGCAACATCATAGAATTATTTAAGCAAGGTTTCTAGAAATAAAATCTATCTTTTCAGGGTCCTCAATTTCTTTAAGTTTAAGAAACATTATTTGCATTATGGGGTTAAGGTTAACGAACCTAGCTTCCAACATGTGAACTAAAGAAGCTGCAGCAATTTCATAATTTGGAGCAAGTTCTGCAAGGGATATATCCTCAATATCCTCATGCTTACTAACATCATTAAAGAATTCTTCAATATTATCTTTTCCAATTATAGAGCCACTACCTATTGCAAGGTCTTTTAGGGTGAACTTGGGAATCAACATGGTGAGCTAAGAACGAGGAAACAACTGTAGAAAGGACTAATTTTTTTGTGTTTTTGATATAAAGAAAGCAAACCAGAACAACTAATTTTTTTGTGTTTTTGATAAAGAAACAAGCAAACAAAGCAGACTGGTTATGAGGGACTCCCCTTGTGAAGATGTCCTTGACTCCCTGGCAATGGTGCCAGAAAAATAGCTTCATGGCTCAAAATATATTCAACCTCATTGGGGAACCCCAAGAGGAAGGTATGATGAGCACAACAGCAAGTTTTCCCTCAGTTATGAAACCAAGGTTATCGAACCAGTAGGAGCAAGGAAACACATCTAAGGTGTTGTTTCCAACTTGGAATCCTGCACAACACAACCATAGTACTTTGCCCCCAACTTACAATGAGGTTATCAGTCTCACAGGTTTTGTTGAAAACAAAGGATTAAACGTATTGTGTGGAAGATGGTAAGTGCTTGCAAAAAGTAAACAGAAAACAGTAAATAGTGGATTGTAGATTGATAGTAAAAGAAAGGACTGGGGTCCATAGTTCACTAGCGGTGATTCTCCTTAAAATAGATGACATGTTGGGTGAACATATTACAGCGGGGCAATTGATAGGCACCAAGAAAGCATACATGCATATACTAATCATCTTGACTCCTATGAGATTTGATTGGGCATTACAACATTATACATAGAACGTAATCCAACTGCATCTATGACTAATAATCCACCTACACGTTATCATCTAAACCCCCTCTAGTATTAAGTTGCAAGCAACAAATAATTGCATTAAGCAAAGTGTATAAAGTAAACAATACAATTGTTCTATGAACAAAGGATTGTTGTTTTCTCCCTAGTATCAACAGCACATTGATACATTGCAAATGTATCTATAATTTTTGATGTTCCATGCTTGGTTTTATCTACTTTCTTATGTTTTGTCCACACTTTGGAGTACTTTTCATATGATTTCTTGGACTAACCTATTAACAAGAGCCACAGTGCCAGCTGCCGGTTTTCTGCTGTTTTTGGTTCTAGGAAAGTCAGAAAATGAATATTCTCGGAATTGGACAGGACAAAAGCCAGAGTGCCTATTTTCCTGGAAGACTCACGAAGCCAGAATACGAGACGGAGGAGGGCCAGTGCCTGGCCACACCCGCCCAGGCGCGGGTACCCCCAGGCCGTGCCAGGGTATGGTCTGGCCGCCCCAGGCACCCCCTCGGTCTCCCTCTTCGCCTATAAGTTGCCTTCTGACCTAAAAACTCAGGGGGGTACGACGTTTTTCAGAAGGAGTTCTGCTCCGCCGCCACCACCAGATTCCACGAAATAGCACCAGAAACTCTGTTCTGGCACCCTGCCAGGACGAAGAATTGAAGGAGATCATCACCATCATCATCACCATCGCTTCTCCATCGACCATCCATGTTTCCCCCATCTATGAGTGAGTAATCCCCCACTGTAGGCTATGGGGAGGGTAGGGATTGGATGAGATTGTTCATGTAATGGCATCAGATTGTTAGGTCATGGTGCCTAGTATCTTCTATTAATGCTTTATGACTTTGTTGCGACTTGTTGTGCTTAATGCTTGTCACTAGGGCTCGAGTGCCATGATTTCAGATCTAAACATGTTATTGATTCATTATGATAGTATTGTTTTTGGTCTTATCTACAAGTTGTTTACACACGTTGTTGTCCGGAACCAATGGCCCCGAAGTGGAGAAATCGGGATAACCGGAGGGAATGGCTTTGATGTGAGGATCACATGTGTTCACAGATAATTCTTTGCTCCGGTGCTCTATTAAAAGGAGCACCTTAATTGCCAGTAGTTCCCTTGAGACCGCGTTGCAAACGGGCTGGCAGGACAAAAGATGTTGTGTAAGTTCTCACTGCGAGCACATATGACTATATATGGAACACATGCCTAGGATTATCTAGTACTTGGATGCTTTCTCTTATTTATGTGCAATTGCCCTATGTTCTGATTGCTATGTGAATTGTCTTGTCCATGCAACATCCGTCCATCCATCCCTATGCCTACCGGACTCGAATCCTATTGTTTACTTCTATTGTTACTGCTGTCTTTACTTTACTACAGCTGCTACTTTACTATTCCTACTACAAAACTGTTGCTACTGATAAACTGCTGTGAGCAAGATTGTTTCTAGGTGCAGCTGAATTGACAACTCAGTTGTTAAGGCTTATAAGTATTCTTTGGCTCCCCTTGTGTTGAATCAATAAATTGGTTTTCACTTCCCTCGAAAATACTACGATACACCCCCTATACTTGTGGGTCATGTAACACCCTCAAATCGGCCCTATGCAAGTTTTAGCGATTCCCGCCAAACCCACATAGAAACGATTCAAAGATGCCCACCAGGCACTTGCGTGCGGGTGGAAAACAAAGTAATAACATTACACAATAGTCCACGATGGAACCCACAGAACAAATATATATACAGCAACGACTCACTGAGTCAAGAATACAGATTTACAGTACAAAGATCCAAATCACCTTGAAAACGATATAGCATCCGAGTACGGATAAGAAGCAAATTGAGCTAAGAGCCATGAAGAAATAACCAATGGCGTCCATAACCCTGCCTAGGCCAAGCCGGAAGGGTAACCCTGCTAACAACGTCGATCTCTTACCTGCTAAAAAAAAGGGGTGCCGACAAAGGACAAAGGAAAAAGGGAGCGGTCAGTACTGAGGCCAGTACGCGGCGAGGCTAGAATTCGGCGGCTCTCGCCTACATAGGTATGGTGGACTGAAGCGGCAGCGCAGCATGCACTAAACAATCTATAGAGACTCGATTCAACTGTCGGCTATTAGAGAGGGATAAGAAAGACCTATTTGGATCCAACCTGATACTAACACCAATCATACCCATCGTGGTATTTCCCCCTCGAGACCAAACGAGGAAGTCAAACCAAGGAACTCACACAGTTGGTAGTTCTATCCATTCCATTATAGTTGCAACACCTACTAGTCAAATACAATTAGCCAGAGATATCCTAAATCCAGCAGTTGTTGGCACTTTTATTTACCTATTCCATCATAGTGTAGCTGATTACTAGTCATTCCAAAGTCAAATTTATAGCACTACTTTAGTTATGCTTGTATATGATCGAGATACTGTGCTCCAAGTCGTCCATAACCGCGGACACGGCTTTTAGAAAGATTTACCCTGCAGGGATGCACAAATAGCAACACACACATGATCAACCTTGGAAAAACCAAATCAAAACCCAATGGGGCTTTCACGACAAAGCAATCACAAGATTCATAAAAGATTTCAGGGGGCCACCCCACTAAGATACCCGCAACGAAGTTGGCCGGCTCCGGAACGGACCTAGGGTTTGTGACGACGGCTGTAAACAACTGGGAACCCGAAAGTGTGACTAGGCTTGTCGATACCGTGAAAACGTGGAACGATCCAAAACAGTACCGGTGCTCCACGCACAATCTTAAATAAAGCACTAAAGCATGGCATAAGTACATGATAGTAATAAAGCCCCAAACTAGTTTGTGGCCCCAAGAAATAAGAAATGAATCAAGCTCTGGCTAAGGGGATTCATGGTCCCACATGCTGATAGTGTGATAGTCAAGGAACAGGATCAAGTACTCGGGGTCCTACGGGACACAAGTGAGCGTGGAAAAAACCAAATAACATCTATTGCCCACCGATGCCTCTATGTTAGTTACATCTATTCTCAGCAATTTAATAGTTGTATTTAAAGTCATGATCCTCTCCACCGTAAAGCATGTGACAACATTCCAACAACTGTGTGGTACTTCACGACACTGGATCGCACCTGAGCAAGTGACTACGACTCGCAAGACCATCTATCTACCAAACAATAGGTAATAGGAGGTGTCCAAGGCAATATAAAGGTTGCACGGAATATATCTGGTATGGAACACTAAAGCATCGCGACACGGATAGCAATAGATCCACAGGAGGAAGTAAAGACTATAAATGCAAAATAGGTAGAAAGGGGGAGAATGCTCGCCTGGAAAACACCGTCGAAGGTTCATATCCGAAGAACTTGTCGACACTCGCATCCACTCAACGGCCTAATCCATGAAGATGCAAAACACTAAAAGAAACAAGCGATGCAACAATTACAACTAATGCAGAAGAATCGGCATGATAATGATATGATGCATTACATGACAAAAGTGTGATGCAATTAGGCAATATTAAGCGGAACTGGGGTCCTGACAATTAATTATATGGTTCATGTTGTTTAGATACCCCACCTTTTAAATATTATCCTAACAAGGCAAAACATGGCATCGGTTCGCCACACAAATTTAAATGGAGTCAATACAAGACTAGAATAACCCGCATATAGTCTCCATATTAATTATTGGGTGAATCGATGAAATAACCCGCACCCACAAAATAGGTATGCATGCATGAACAATTAATTATGCAGCAAGATAGATGTCCTATATTATAAGAATAGGGGCCTCAGAAAGGGATCACACATTGGGGGTTCGGATCTGGGGGTCTCGGGGTTCGACTGGATCAGTCTTCGAACTCTGGGATCGGTCTTCGGGTCTGGCCATCGGATCCATGACAGAAGGCTTGGTGGTATCGGGAAGGAGACCTTGGCGTTCCGAGAGGTTCGGGGTCCGGCAGGATCGATCTTCGGATCTTGGTTCGGGGTCTCGAACATCGGACCCGTGATGATGCCCTTGTCGTTCTGGGAAGGAGAACTTGGTGGTCTTCGGGTTTGGTCTTTGAATCCGGGGATCGGTCTTCGGAAGAACTTGACATTAGACGGTACTCGTCGGTGTTGGAATAGCTAAACATCACCCACCCGTATCATATATCACCATATGGGAATCACACCTCATGGTTGCCGCCAATAGCACTCCAACGGGACTTCATTACCGTGCCAGCAGGATCGTAGGATCCGTCGGGAAGGCAGTCACGGGGATGATGTCGTCACGCATGGTAGAGAGCCTGAACACAAGGATGATGATGACCTATGATGGGAGCTTGTTGGCGTTGGGCAGGGGACGCGGCAAGGGCAGGCTCCACGATGAGGCAGACACACATGACAGGCTCGCCCAACATCATGGAGAAAAGGGAGGTGGACGAGCGGCGACCAAGGCGACGCTCGGTGACCTTGTAGAGGTGGGACACAGAGGCACGCGGGAAGAGGTCGATGGCGGTGGAGAAGCGGAGGAGGAGGAGCAGCGGGGTCGGGGTGAGCGAGCGGTGACCGTGGGCTCGACAAGGTCCGAGCGCCGGCGGCCGGGGTCTTGGATGGCAGAGAGCGAGTAGGGGCTCGCCGGCCCGGATGCAGCAGCTCGCTGGCGGGGTTCTGAGGTGGCGTGGACGACACAGTGGAGAGGAGCTTGTGGGGGCGCGGCGCTGGTGGAGCACGGGGGCCGGAGAGGTGAGGGGAGCGAGCGATCGGGTCGCAACAACGGGGAAGGGGTCGCGGGATCGGGGTTGGTGGGACGGTGTCGCCCGCATGGAGGAGAGAGGCACGGGGCGCTCGGGAGAGAGAGAGAGAGGTGTCGTGCGGCGCGTGCGTGGTGGGGTCGGGGTTAGCGAGAGGAGCGGGGTTTGACCGGGCGTTGTGAGCGGGGTGGTAGGCAGAGGTTGCATAGCGCGCGCGTCTGTGTGCGAGTGCGGCGGCCAGGTAGGTGTCGTGTGCGGGTGGCTGAGGGTTTGGGTTGGGTTTGGGGTTAGGTTAGAACTAGGGTTTGGTTTAGATCTAGTCGGTACGGGTAGTAGGTGGTTCGGCCGGTTGTGCCTCTAGCCTGGCCTACTGGACTGCCTCCCCGGACAAAAGATTTATTTATTTTAGTTTTTATAAAACCTTGTTCAAATAATTTTAGACACACAAAATATCCAGGAAGACCGGGGTTTTGTTTTGGAATTGAACAAGAGGATATTTAGAAAACAAAGATAGGCTTAGGGAAATAGTTTTAGGCAAAATATGCATAATGAAATGACGATGCTCAAATGCAATGTGGCATGTTCAACATGATGATGATGCATGCTGATGTCATGATGATGCACAAAGTAGAAACAACAAGCGATTTTCTAGTAGTGGTTTTATCGGGGTCCTATAGGTCATCAAGACTATTTTCTGGCGCCGTTGTTGGGGAGGTAAGGTAAAAGGTATTCACACCGGAGGATTAAAGAAGAAGAACCTCCCACGGAATACGCCTATTTTCTGGCGCCGTTGCCGGGAGCATAGCTTTATTTATTAAGTTCACTTGGATTCTCTATTGTTCGCTGCTATCCATCCATCATGGGTAAGTCTCGTGATGGCAAGGTTCCTATTTTACCATCCACTACAAGAAGAGGTACGGTTTTGGACACCTCTATTGCTCTTGATTCACCATCTGTTATGAGTAAGCTCGTTACACCACCACATACAAATGCTACACACACTGCTACTACTGCTGAATCTGAAACTTCTGGTGCTTATGATGCTGCTTCTACTGTGCTTGATAAGAGTGGTTCATTAGGTCCTTTCCTATATGCTACGATTGCTAGAACTATAGCTGGAAATACTGACTCTCCTAATGAAGACACTACTACACCTGTTGGTTCACCTGAGTCTAGTGAGAGTTATGATATTGAAGATGGTTACGTTGAGATGACCGATGAATTTATCAAAGAATGTAAAAACACCCATGATAGGAGCGCTGCTAAGAGTCTCCTTGAGAGGCGTACTATTAGACCCAAATTGTCTCCTATTGCTAAGTTTGCTGCTTCTCCCATAAACATTATAGATGAAGATTATGATTTCTCTCTCGATCTATCTTACATAGCTATTGTTGAGAAAGAACCTTTTTATGGGACTAAGAATGAAAGTGCGATAGCACATATGAATGAACTTTCTACCATGAGTGGCTTATTTTCTAATGATATTAAGATGCGTACTTACTTTGTTGCTAAGATTTTCCCCTTTTCACTGAAAGGAGAAGCTAAAACTTGGTTTAGTAATTTACCTCTTGGATCTATTGATAGCCCTGATTGCTTGATTAGTACTTTCTTGCAGAAATATTTTCCTCCTAGTGCTAGACATCTATTTTGCAGGAACTTTTTGATTTTAAATAGGGAGAAAAAGAGGTATTGCCCGAATCATGGGCAAGGTTTTGTGCTTTGATTCATGCACAGGCTGGAAGTCCATTATCTAAGAATGACCTTCTTGATATATTTTATAATGGACTAACCGAAGAATCTAGGACATACCTAGATAGTTGTGCTGATTGTGTTTTCAGGAATAGGACTCCCAAGGAAGCTGAGGAATTAATGGCTAAAATAATCATGAACTATGAAGATGGGACTCCTCCTGAACAAGCTATACCCGAAGTAATTGTACCTGAACCTATACCAGTGCCTATTCCATCACCAAAGAAGAGGGGAGTTATTGAATTAAATGATGAAGTAATAAAGGAAGCTAAGAAATGTCTTAAGGAGAAGGGAATTAAAGCTGCAGATGTCAAGAATTTACCTCCTATAGAAGAATTATGTAAGCTTATCCCCTACTCATCCACTATTGAGGTACACTCTCCCAACACTTTGATGAAGGTGATATCCCTTACTCTAAACCTCCTGATCAATGCTTAGAAGAATTTGATATCTTTATTGTTAAACAAGATAATTTTAATAAAAGGGTGCAAAATCATCTAATGGAAAACACTAGAGCTATTGTTGAGTTGAAGGATATTGTGGAAAGAACCTCTAATGATGTTAAAATGATTGTTAAACACTTTCAAATGGTTCAAACTCAAATAGATCAACTCGTTAAAGTGCAAAAAGAATTTCTAGTTAATGCTGCTAAAGAAAAACATGCTTATGAAATTAGAACTAAAAGTGGAGCTGCTACTTAGGATCCTCTATATCCTGAGGGGCATCCCAAAATAATTGAGCAGGATTCTCAACAAGCTGAAAATAGTGGCTCTACTCGTAAGAAAAGAAAAAAGAAACATAAAACTATTATAGAACCCTCTAAACCTGCTATAGATCCTAATAGTATATCTATTTCTGATGCTGAAACTGAAAGTGGTAATGAAGAAAATGAAGCTCTAAATGAAGAAAAAGTTGAAGAAGAACCTGAAAACCACACTAAGAATACTAAATACACCAAAGAAGATTTTATTGCTAAGAAACATGGTAGTGAAAGAGAACCTTGGGTCCAAAATCTATGCCTTTCCCTGATAAGAAACACAAGTCAAAGGAAGATGAACACTATAACAAGTTTTGTGAGAAGATGAAACCTTTATTCCTACAAATTCCTTTGACTGATGCTATTAAATTGCCTCCTTATTCAAAGTATATGAAGGATATTGTCTCGAATAAAAGGAAGATCCCTAATGAAGAAATTTCTACTTTGCTTGCTAATTATTCCTTCAATGGTAAGGTTCCTAAGAAACTTGGAGACCCAAGGATTCCAACTATCCCTTGCTCTATTAAAAATAGTTATGTTAGAACTGCTTTGTGTGATTTGGGAGCTGGAGTTAGTGTTATGCCTTTCTCTCTCTATCAGAGACTTCAACTTGAAAAACTGATACCAACTGATATATCTTTGCAAATGGCTGATAAATCTACCACTATTCCTATTGGTATATGTGAGAATGTACCTATTCAAGTGGCTCATAATTGCTTGATATTAACTGATTTTGTTGTGCTTGAAATGCCTGAAGATGATAATATGTCTATTATTCTTGGGAGACCTTTTCTTAATACTGCAGGAGCTGTTATTAATTGTAATCAAGGAAAGGTGACCTTTAATGTTAATGACAAGGAACATATTGTCTATTTCCCAAGAAGATTGAAAGGACTTATGGTTTGAATCCAATTGAACATGTTGAGGGCATTCAAGTTGGAGAAATATATTGTCCCATACCAAGAGAAAAATTTGAAGCTATTATGATTGGGACCATTGCTATCAAGGTTGAGGTAACATAATCATTAGTGGACTACAAAGTTTTGTCTCATATGGAATTGTTTTGGTAACAGGACCTGATCAACCTTGTTAACAGAAGGATTTCATTGAACAAAACAATGTTTTCACCATGATTATCTCCGCTTACTTCTATTCTATCCATTTTAGTTTTTGCTTATGCCTAACTTAAAGGCGTTAAAAGAAGTACTTATTGGGAGATAACCCAAAAGTTTTAGATGAGTCTTGGAAGTTATTACTTCAGTAATAACCGCTCCTTATCCTTTTTATTCGCTTTTTGTTCCAAGAGTAACCTCTAATGAGAGAGCAGTGATGATTGGGAAAGTTGCTGCCCCGAAACAGATTTCTGTGCTTCACCGTAAAATTCGTGTAAAATCTCTAAACGTCTTTTTGAGGCGTGAATTTTTGTGCTTCTACCCCAGGTTGTTATCTAACTTTCGTTAGTTCAACACTTTTTGATTTGAGTAACATAAGGTCTTAAAAAAATCGTCTTTACCTACTGGTCTGTTTTGACAGATTTCTGCCATTTTCTACATTTGCTTCTTGTTGGTTCCCTTTAGAGTTCTTTTCGGGAATTGAGCTTTTTGAGGGAAGTGCTACAGTAGCTTGTGTTTTAATGGAAGTTTTATTGGTGTGGGAACTGAACCTAAAGACTTATTTATCTTGAGTGCACTAATGTTGCTAATAAAGATTGTGTGAAGTTTTGTATGAAGGAAAAATTTCAGGTGTATGGAAGGAATGAGTAATGAGATGAAGGGTGGACTAAAGCTCAAGCTTGGGGATGCCACGCGTGTCACCCCAAGAAATATCCAAGAAGTAGAAGCGTCAAAGCTTGGGGATGCCCAAGGCATCCCCCTCTTCATCCATAAAAATCCCAGGTTTCTTGCAAACGCTTCATTTTTATCGTTTCATGCATAGTTGTGTTGTTCTTGGAGCGTCTTATTTTTCGTTTTCATTTTGGTTTTTGTTTGCTTAGTTTGCTAAATAAATTTGTTGGACCCCCTCTTTCATACATTGGTGTTCAAATACTTTGGTTTCGTTTGGAAAAGAGTGGGAAAGCTCATGCTTAAGTGGTAAAGAGAGCTTGTTTTTGATTGTGCCTATGCTTTGTCTTGCCATGCTTGATATTGTTTTGGCTTTATGCTTAGTATTCTTTGCTGTAGCATGACTTGTTATAAACAATTGAGATTGCTTAATGTGCCTTGGATGAATCATGCGTTGTTTTAGCATATTAAAGCATAGTATAGTGGTATTCTCCTTTGATGCTTTATTTGGGTTGACTTGGCGCATGCTCACACCATGTTATGACTATCTCAAGTCACCATAGCCTTTGTGATCCTTTAGTTTTCAACTCGTAGTATCACTTTATGCTTTGATCAATGATGTTTTGTCTCTCTGCATGATTATGGCCATTATTGCCCTCTTAGTTTGTCGCTCCTAGTCTTTTGCTAGCCTCCACAACCAAGTATGAGTTCCACTCATGCATCCAACTCCTTAAACCAAGTTATTCCAAAGAGTCCACCATACCTACCTACTAGCTTATGCTATTCCAAGTTTATTCATGCTTTTGTTTACCTTCCGAATTGAACTTGTTATGAGAAAACTAGTGATTAAAGCTCTCACGAACTTGATGACACACTTTACTTTTCTTGCCCTTAATAAACTTGAACCATTGTGTCATCTATGTTGTATATGCTTGCACTTATTTGTTGGGAATTAGCAGAACCATGTTGTCATGGGGAACACTTTCAACATTGCACTTGGTACTTGTACCTAGTTGATATCATGCTCTTTTGTATATGGATGTCGTCGGTGTGAAATGAAAGGGGAGCTTGTAAGTCCATGGCATTATGTATATGTTTTAGAGAAACGCCTGGGTCGCTGGTCTAATCCATGCGGACATGGTGGAAACCTGCAGTGTAACCATAATGAGCTGTCTATGATGCATTCTTCTTATAAAAAAAAGAGTCCTATGTTGAGAAAAAAAGAGGAAAAGAAAAAAAGAGATTATGAAAATAGGAAAGATAGAAAAATGCACCATATTCCCATGGTAAATAAGAAGATTGTTGAGATGCTTGTTGTTTGCTTGCCTTGTCATTTTGATATGGGGATTCTTCCATATCATTGGGCAAGGGGTACCCCGTTGGCGGTTCTCTATGATACACATGTACTTACGAGGACAAGAACTTACCCGTGACTAAACTTGAGTAGCATGAGGATCGGCCCTCGTATACAAGGGACATAGGATTTCTAACTTATACTTCGTCAAGCATGTACACCATAGTTTGTTCACTTTAACCTTAATCACTTCAAGATGCTTATGATACGGGCAATGAGAGCTGAAAGCTATAAGTACCATAATTTTTGGAAGCTCCTTATGAAACTTGAATCTCTACTTCCTTCTATGAAGGCCTTTCTTCCACCATTATATTTAGTCTCCACCTTCTACCTTTATGCACCTACTTTGAGAGCATAGTAGCCATTCTTAGTTCTATGTGCATTGTCCCAAGACTAGTTGATTGATGCATAACTTGATATTGCTTGTTTTAAACTATTTGTATCTAGTCACTCTTATGAACTTTGAAGGTGTCCTATGCATTTATATTTCCTACTCTATGAGGGACAAGTTGAATGCTACTATGCTATGTTTTCTTTATGTGAAACAAACAAACATCTTGCAAAGCATTGTTATTCATGAATCTTCTGTATGTGCATTTTCATATTGTATCATAGTTTCTTTGTCTTATTGCTAGAACTTCGTCTTTCATGTGATGATTGAAGTACTATAATCCCAGCTTTGAATGTTTTACAAATACTTTGATCAAGTCTTTGATGGTGCATGTCACCTAAAAAAATATTCTTCCTTTTTATCACTTACCTACTCGAGGACGAGCAGGAGTTAAGCTTGTGGATGTTGATACATTGCAAATGTATCTATAATTTTTGATGTTCCATGCTTGGTTTTATCTACTTTCTTATGTGTTGTCCATGCTTTGGAGTACTTTTCATATGATCTCTTGGACTAACCTATTAACAAGAGCCACAGTGCCAGCTGCCTATTTTCTGCTGTTTTTGGTTCTAGGAAAGTCAGAAAATGAATATTCTCGGAATTGAACGGGACAAAAGCCAAAGTGCCTATTTTTCCGGAGGACTCACGGAGACAGAATACGAGACGGAGGAGGGCCAGGGCCTGGCCACACCCCCCCAGGCGCGGGTACCCCCAGGCCGCGCCGGGGCATGGTCTGGCTACCCCAGGCACACCCTCGGTCTCCCTCTTCGCCTATAAGTTGCCTTCTGACCTAAAAACTAAGGGGGGTTCGATCTTTTGCAGAAGGAGTTCCGCTCTACCGCCACCACCAGATTCCACGAAACAGCACCAGAAACTCCGTTCTGGCACCCTGCCGGGATGGATAATTGGAGGAGATCATCGCCATCATCATCACCATCGCTTCTCCATCGACCATCCATGTTTCCCCCATCTATGAGTGAGTAATCCCCCGGTGTAGGCTATGGGGATGGTAGGGATTGGATGAGATTGTTCATGTAATGGCATCAGATTGTTAGGGCATGGTGCCTAGTATCTTTTATTAGTGCTTTATGACTTTGTTGCGACTTGTTGTGCTTAATGCTTGTCACTAGGGCCCGAGTGCCATGATTTCATATCTGAACATGTTATTGATTGATTATGATAGTATTGTTTTTGGTCTTATCTACAAGTTGTTTACACACATTGTTGTCCGGAACCAATGGCCCCGAAGTGACAGAAATCGGGATAACCGGAGGGAATGGCTTTGATGTGAGGATAACATGTGTTCATGGAGTGTTAATGCTTTGCTCCGGTACTCTATTAAAAGGAGCACCTTAATTGCCAATAGTTCCCTTGAGGCCCCGCTGCAAACGGGCTGGCTGGACAAAAGATGTTGTGCAAGTTCTCATTGCGAGCACGTATGACTATATATGGAACACATGCCTAGGATTATCTAGTACTTGGATGCTTTATCTTATTTATGTGCAATTGCCCTATGTTCTGATTGCTATGTGAATTATCTTGTCCATGCAACGCCCGTCCATCCATCCCTATGCCTATCGCACTCGAATCCTATTGTTTGCTGCTATTGTTACTGTTGTCTTTACTTTACTACTGCTGCTACTTTACTATTCCTACTACAAATTGTTGCTACTGATAAACTGCTGCGAGCAAGATTGTTTCCAGGAGCAGCTGAATTGACAATTCAGTTGTTAAGGCTTATAAATATTCTTTGGGTCCCCTTGTGTCGAATCAATAAATTGGGTTTCACTTCCCTCGAAAATACTGCGATACACCCCCTATACTTGTGGGTCATCACACATCTAGTACCTTAGAGATTTCTGTCACTTCCCCAGATTACTAGAGCCATGAACCCACTATCGAGCATAAATACTCCCTCTTGGAGTTGCTAGCATCTACTCGTCCAAGATAGCTACTAACAACGGAGAGCATGCAAGATCACAAATAAGAAAGACATGATAGAATCAATAATCAATCTGAAATAGCATCTCAATATCCATCGGATCCCCGCAAACAGAACATGTATGATTACAAGTAGATGATCTTGATCATGAACGAAGCTCACAAGATCTAAACATGGTAGCACAAAAGGATAAGAACCAACCATCTAGCTACTACATGGACCCGTAGTCCAGGGATGAACTACTCACGCATCACACCAGAGGCAGGCATGGTGATGAAGAAGGCCTCCAGGGTGATCTCTCCCCTCCGACAAGGTGCCAGGAAGAGCTTCAGATCCCTCCCGATCTAGGGATGGAGATGGCGGCGGGTACAGACTCGTTCGTGGAATTTTTATCCAGGTACTTAGGGTTTCTATATCGGAGGCTTCTTATAGGTTAAAGGGGAGGCCGAGGGGGTGCCCGAGGCGGCCGCCTCACCCCCAGGCACGAACTAGGCCTGGTCGCATGGCCAGGTGGTGTGGCCGGCCCCTGGCCCCTCTCCGTCTCATCTTGTGGCTCCGTTTTCCCCTCGGTGAAATATTGACTTTGGCTTTTGTCCCGTCCAATTCCGAGAATATTCATTTTTTGGCTTTTCTGGAACCAAAAACAGCAGAAAACAGGCAACTAGCACTGTGGAATCTTGTTTATAGGTTAGTTCCAGAAAATGTATAAAAATACTCCAAAGTGTGGACAAAACATAAGAAAGTAGATATAAAACAAGCATGGAACATCAAAAATTATAGATACTTTTGCAATGTATCAGGGCTGAGGAAGCCGCAACATCAGCGCTCCCGTTTCCCACACACATCGCCAATTGACGAGGGGTTAACTCATCAATGCCCATCGCAGATGGACTTAGGTTCGAGCAAGTGGGGAGAGCTGGAGGCATCGATCGACTAGCAAACAAGCACACAGGGGACACGAGGTTTACCCAGGTTTAGGCCTCGCAGAGGACCCTACTCCTGCTTGTCTTCTCTTCGAATTATCGAGGAGTCAAAAATTACAGGGGTGCGCAGATGCAATCTGACGATGGTGTGGAAACTAGGGTTGCGGATATCCTCCTCGCTGCCCCCTCCTAGCCTTTATATAGATAGGCTAGGTCTTGGGATAGCAGGCGGACTCGGTTACATATTAGGGTTTCCCCTTTAAACTTCTATCGTGTATTTGTCATATTCTGCAAGGAGTCGAAGTCTCCCAAGCCACCCGAATCTCGACTGGGCCTGAGCAACGTCGTGGGCTTCTTCTGGGCTGGACCATATATGCTGATCTCAAGTACCTATAGGATATGCCCATGTCACCAGGTATGATCAATTTCTTGAGAAATAGAAGTACAAGTTTGTGGGGCTAGACTTGGAGTACACCAGTGCAAAGAAGCAAAAAGATCCTCCACAAGAGATCGCCGTCGTGCAAATCGCCATACATGATAAGGTCCTCATTTACCACTTCTGCAGGTATGTGACATTTAAATTTGAGATCACCACTTCTGCATCCCTTGTTCCCTTACATCCCTAAAACCCTCTAACCGCAGGAGTAAACCAACTGAGAAGCATTGTCCGGCTCTGGTCGAATTCTTGTGTAGGAAAGGGATAACTTTCACTAGCGTGGATATCACAAACGACACAACTATGTTTTCTCGTGTGTTGATAAAAATCCCACATGGGTACCACATCGACATCCAAAATCTATAAAATATCCAATGATACCCATCGAAGGATGGCACGGGTGATTTGGCAACGGAAATCATCGATAGATCCTATGCAAAACTGAAGAAATTTAAGCCAAGCGACCATGACTACTAGGAGTGGAAGCCGATGAACTAGGTGCGCCTTGAGTATGAAGCCAAAGACGCCTACATGGCATACGAGTTGTAAAGTAAGATCATTACCATGAAAGATGGGATGATTAAGACAGGGTTTTTCATGACAGAGCTATGCCCTGGTTGCAAGCTAGCCCAGGAGAAGAAGTGTGACGAGGACAGAAAGCGGTATCAGGACAAGCAGGGATCTTGGAACGGTGGCGACAGCAAGAGGTTGAAGGGGAAGCAAGTCAAGGATGACAATAAGTGGTAGTGATAAATTATGTGTTTGAACTAGATTAGTTTATAGTTTATTTTGTGTATGTAGTATATATTTTGGGATGTATATATTAGTTTGGGATCTAAGCGCTGGAAGAACTTGCATGCATGTATGTGTTTTCCTATATGATATACGTACAAAAGTGTGATGGGGTGTTGAGATAGGCATTATCTAGGCCCCTGGTGAGCATGGTCACTCACATAAATCGATATGCACATGATCCAGCATCTTCTTGGGCTCAAACGTTGGTATTGCACCTAAAACTAACCAAAATAAATAAGGATAAAAATCCATTTTTCAACCCTCATTTGGATAAATAGTCTAGGGGTAGATCATTGATGCCTACGCACTTCTATTCTTGTAGACAGTTGTTTGGCCTCCAAGTGCAGAGGTTTGTAGGACAGCAGCAAGTTTTCCCTTAAGTGGATCACCCAAGGTTTATCGAACTCAGGGAGGAAGTTGTCAAAGGTATTCCCTCTCAAGGAACCCTGCAATCAAGATACAAGAAGTCTCTTGTGTCCCAAACACACCCAATACACTTGTCAGGTGTATAGGTGCACTAGTTCGGCGAAGAGATAGTGAAATACATGTGGTATGGATATAAGAAATCGGTGCTAGAAAATACTTTGATGGCGTGGAAGAGACTAAAGGCAAACTGAAATAAAGAAGGAAGCAAGCAAACATGTAACAGATCTAGTAGCAAATGGTGTTTCAATGCTTAGAAACAAGGCCTAGCGATCATACTTTTACTAGTGAACACTCTCATATAAATATATTCTCTTCATGATACTAATCTTAACTACTCTCCGGTTGGACACTCTAATCGATGGTAGGGCTATAACAGCACACCTCAAAGTAAGTCTTTCCCATCTAGATAACCCCACACTGTCACCTTGAGTACTGGATGTGTCCAACAAACACCACAATTTCATAAAGACATCCAACTCCAAATATAACTCATAACAAGTACATGTAATCTCTAGCCTAAGTGCCACTATGGTGTGCATGCTGTCACTTTCACACACATGGGGAGAGCAGAGATCTATTAAAGCACTTGAGTAGAAAGGTAGATCTACTTGATTACAAAGCTCACGATCACAATAAGATCATGCATAGAGAGAGAGATGAACAAATAGCTACCGGTAGAACCCTTAGCCTCGAGAGAGAACTACTCCCTCCTCATCATGGGAATCAGCAATGGTGATGGAGATGGCTCCGGGGGCACTTCCCCGTCCCAGCAGGGTGCCGGAACAGAGACTTTCTGTCCCCCGAATCTCCCCTTCAGTGGGGCGGTGCTGCGGAACTTTTCGTGGATTTATGATTAACTCCTTAGGGTTTATGCATCGGGAGGCTTCTTATAGGCGAAGAGGCAAGGTCGGTGGAGTGCCAGGGGGGCCACACCACCTGGTGGCGCGGCCAGGGCTAGCCCGCGCCACCATATGGTGTGGCCACCCCGTGGCCCCCCTCCGGCTCTCCTTCTGGCTCCGTGAGTCTGCTGGGAAAATAGTAACTTTGGCTTTTGTCCCGTCAGATTCTGAGAATATTCATTTTCTGACTTCCTGGAACCAAAACAACAGAAAACAGGCAACTGGCATTATGGCATCTTGTTAATAGGTTAGTCCAAGAAATCATATGAAAAGTACTCCAAAGTTGGAACAAAACACAAGAAAGTGGATAAAACCAAGCATGGAACATCAAAAATTATAGTTACATTTGCAATGTATCAACATCCCTAATCTTAACTAATGCTCGTCCTTGAGTAGGTAAGTGATAAAAAGAAAGAATAATTTTTGAGGTGACATGCACCATCCAAGACTTGATCAAAAGTATTTGTAAAACATTCAAAGCTGGGATCATAGTACTTCAATCATAACATGAAAGACAAAGTTCTAGCAATAAGCAAAGAAACTATGATGCAACATGAAAAGGCACAAACAAAAGATTCATGAATAACAATGCTTTGCAAGACGTTTGTTTGTTTCATATAAAGAAAACATAGCATAATAGTATTTAGCTTGTCCCTCAATAGAGTAGCAAATATAAATGCATAGGACACCTGCAAAGTTCATAAGAGTGACTAGATACAATAGTTTAAAACAAGCAATATCAAGTTATGCATCAATCAACTAGTCTTGGGACAATGCACATAGAACTAAGAATGGCCACTATGCTCTCAAAGTAGGTGCATAAAGATAGAAGGTGGAGACTCAATATAATGGTGGAAGAAAGGCCTTTTTATAAAAGGAAGTTGGGATTCAAGTCTCATAAAGAGCTTCCAAAAATTATGGTACTTATAGCTTTCAGCTCTCATTGCCCCTATCATAAGAATCTTGAAGTGATTAAAGTTAAAGTGAACAAACTATGGTGTACATGCTTGACGAAGTATAAGTCAGAAATCTCATGTCCCTTGTATACGAGGGCCGCTCCTCATGCTACTCAAGTTTACTCACCGGTAAGTTCTTGTCATTGTAAGTACATGTGTATCATAGAGAACCGTCAACGGGGTACCCCTTGCCCGATGATACGGAAGAATCCCCATATCAAAATGACAAGGCAAGCAGACAACGAGCATCTCAGCAATCTTCTTATTTACCATGGGAATATGGTGCTTTTTTCTCTCTTTCCTCTTTTCATAATATCTTTTTTTTTCTTTTCTCTTTTTTTCTCAATATAGGACTCTTTTTTTATAAGAAGAATGCTTCATAGACAGCTCATTATGGTTACGCTGCAGGTTTCCACCATGTCAGCATGGATTAGACCAGCGGCCCAGGTGTTTCTCTAACACATATACATAACTCCATGGACTTACAAGCTCCCCTTTCATTTCACACCGACGACATCCATATACAAAAGAGCATGATATCAACTAGGTACAAGGTACCAACTGTAATGTTGAAAGCGTTCCCCATGACAGCATGGTTCTGCTAATCCCCAACAAATAAGTGCAAGCATATACAACATAGACGACACAATGGTTCAAGTTTATTAAGGGAAAGAAAAGTAAAGTGTGCCATCAAGTTCGTGAGAGCTTTAATCACTAGTTTTCACATAACAAGTTTAATTTGGAAGGTAAACAAAAGCATGAATATACTTGGAATAGCATAACCTAGTAGGTAGGTATGGTGGACTCTTTGGAATAACTTGGTTTAGGGAGTTAGATGCATGAGTGGAACTCGTACTTTGTTGTGGAGGCTAGCAAAAGACTGGGAGCGACAAACTAAGAGAGCAATAGTGGCCATAATCATGCAGAGCGACAAAACATCATTGATCAAAGCATAAGGTGATACTGCAAGTTGAAAACTAAAGGATCATAAAGGCTATCGTGACTTGAGATAGTCATAACATGGTGTGAGCATGTGCCAAGTCAACCTAAATAAAGCATCAAAGGAGAATACCACTATACTATGCTTTAATATGCTAAAACAACCAATGATTCATCCAAGGCACATTAAGCAATCTCAATTGTTTATAACAAGTCATGCTATAGCAAATAATACTAAGCATAAAGCCAAAACAATATCAAGCATGGCATGACAAAGCATAGGCCACAGTCAAAACGAGCTCTTTTTACCACAAAAGCATGAACTTTCCTACTCTTTTCCAAACCAAACCAAACTATTTGCAAACCAATGTATGAAAGAGGGGGTCCAACCAATTTATTCAGAAAACTAGGCAAACAAAAGCAAACAAAAAACCAAAACGAAAACAAAAAAGAAGACGCTCCAAGAAAAACACAACTGTGCATGAAACAATAAAAATGAAGCGTTTCGGAGAAACCTAGAATTTTTATTGATGAAGAAGGGGATGCCTTGGGCATCCCCAAGCTTTGACTCTTGGACTTCTTGGATATTTCTTGGGGTGACACGCGTGGCATCCCCAAGCTTGAGCATTAGTCAATCCTTCATCTCTTTACTCATTCCTTCCATACACCTGGAATTTTCCTTCATACAAAACTTCACACAATCTCATTAGCAACATTAGTGCACTTAAGATAAATAAGTCTTAAGGTTCAGTTCCAACACTAAATAAACTTACATTAGAACACTAGCTACTGTAGCATTTCCCTCAAAAAGCTCAATTCCCCAAAAGAACTCAAAAAGGAACCAACAAGAAGCAAATGCAAATAATGGCAGAAATCTATCAAAACAGACCTGCAGGTAAAGTCGAATTTTTTCGAAGACCTTCTGTTGCTCAAATCAAAAAGTGTTGAACTAACGAAAGTTAGATAACAACCTGGGGCAGAAGAACATCAATTCATGCCTCAAAAATACGTTCAGAGATTTTACACGAATTTTTACGGTGAAGCACAGAAATCTGTTTCGGGACAGCAACTTTCCCAATCATTACTTCTCTCTCATTAGAGGTTACTCTTGGCACAAAAAAGCAAATAAAAAGGATAAGGAGCGGTTATTACTGAATTAATAACTTCCAAGACTCAACTAAAACTTTTGGGTTATCTCCCAATAAGTACTTTTCTTTAACGCCTTTAAGTTAGGTATGATAGTTTGAGAAGATGCTCACATAAGAAATATGAATTGAAGTAAAAGAGAACATCAAGAAGAAAATTCAAAGCACATTTAATTCTAACCCACTTCCTATGCATAGGAATCTTGTAAAGAAACAAGTCATGAAAGCACAAAGCAATAAGCATAGGAAAGCAAAACAAGTGCAACTTCAAGATTTTCAACATAAAGAGGGGAAACTTAATATTGTTGAGATGCATAAAACCATGTTTCCCTCTCTCATAATAACTTTCAGTAGCATCATGAATAAAAGTAACAATATAACTATCACAAGAAACATTCTTATCATGAGCCACATGCATATAATAATTATTACTCTCCATATAAGAATAGTCATTCTTATTAATTGTAGTGGGAGGAAAATCAACAAAATAACTATCATTATTATTCTCATCACCATAATCATCAAATATAGGAGGCATATTGTAATCATAATTAACTTTCTCCTCAATAGTAGGTGGACTGAAAATATCATACTCATCATTGTAATCATCATATATTGGAGGCATAGTATCATCAAAGTAAATTTTCTCCTCCATGCTAGTGGGACTAAAAAGGTCATTCTCATCAAAACCAACTTCCCCAAGCTTAGACTTTTCCATAGCATTAGCAATAATGGTGTCCAAAGAATACATACTAACAACATTGCTATTAGCATGCAAATAAAGTTCCATAGGTTTTTAAATTTTCTCTTCAAACACTTCATGTCCTAACTCAATATAAATACTATAAAGCTCTCTAATTTTTTTGTTGTTTTCCATTAAGCCTAACTAGTGAAAACAAGAAACAAAAAGACAAAATTGCAGAATCTAAAGGAAATAACTTCGAGTACTCACACCAGAAAATAGGCATTTCCCGTGGGAGGTTCTTCTTAATCCTCCGGTGTGAATACCTTTTACCTTTCCTCCCCGGCAACGGCGCCAGAAAATAGCTTGATGTCTACGCACTTCTATTCTTGTAGACAGTTGTTGGGCCTCCAAGTGAAGAGGTTTGTAGGACAGCAGCAAGTTTTCCCTTAAGTGGATCACCCAAGGTTTATCGAACTCAGGGAGGAAGTGGTCAAAGGTATTCCCTCTCAAGCAACCTTGCAATCAAGATACAAGAAGTCTCTTGTGTCCCCAACACACCCAATACACTTGTCAGGTGTATAGGTGCACTAGTTCGGCGAAGAGATAGTGAAATACAAGTGGTATGGATATAAGAAAACGGTGCTAGAAAATACTTTGATGGCGTGGAAGAGACTAAAGGAAAACTGAAATAAAGAAGGAATCAAGCAAACATGTAAGAGATCTAGTAGCAAACGGTGTTTCAATGCTTAGAAACAAGGCCTAGGGATCGTACTTTCACTAGTGAACACTCTCATATAAATATATTATCTTCATGATACTACTCTTAACAACTCTCCGGTTGGACACTCTAATCGATGGTAGGGCTATAACAGCACACTTCAAAGTAAGTCTTTCCCATCTAGATAACCCCACACTGTCACCTTGAGTACTAGATGAGTCCAACAAACACCACAATTTCATAAAGACATCCAACTCCAAATATAACTCATAACAAGTATTTGTAATCTCTAGCCTAAGTGCCACCATGGTGTGCACGCTGTCACTTTCACACGCATGGGGAGAGCAGAGATCTATTAAAGCACTTGATAGGAAGGTAGATCTACTTGATTACAAAGCTCATGATCACAATAAGATCATGCATAGAGAGAGAGATGAACACATAGCTACCAGTAGAACACTTAGCATCGAGAGAGAACTACTCCCTCCTCATCATGGGAATCAGCAATGGTGATGGAGATGGTGGTGGAGATCGATGGAGATGGCTCCGGGGGCACTTCCCCGTCCCAGCAAGGTGCCGGAACAGAGACTTTCTGTCCCCCGAATCTCCCCTTCAGTGGCGGCGGTGTTGCGGAACTTTTTGTGGATTTCTGATTGACTCCTTAGGGTTTATGCATCGGGAGGCTTCTTATAGGCGAAGAGGCAAAGTCGGTGGAGTGCCAGGGGGGCCACACCACCTGGTGGCGCGGCCAGGGCTAGCCCACGCCACCATATGGTGTGGCCACCGTGTGGCCCCCCTCCGGCTCTCCTTCTGGCTCCTTGAGTCTTTCGGGAAAATAGTAACTTTGGCTTTTGTCCCGTCCAATTCTGAGAATATTCATTTTATGACTTCCTGGAACCAAAACAGCAGAAAACAGGCAACTGGCACGGTGGCATCTTGTTAATAGGTTAGTCCAAGAAATCATATGAAAAGTACTCCAACGTTGGAACAAAACACAAGAAAGTGGATAAAACCAAGCATGGAACATCAAAAATTATAGATACGTTTGCAATGTATCAATCGTCTATGGGGCCCATGGTCTAGGGTTTTGTTGAAAACCGAGCATCGGAGCGTCTGAATCCTTTGTGTTTTTGGTCTATGTGATACCATATGGTTTGACACATGGATCCCCTAGAGTCATTAGTTGCATGTGTGTTCTCTTCCTAAACCACATTGATATATCCACTAGAGTCATTGATCCACATGAACACATTGCATGTGTTCTTTTCCAAAACCACAATGATATCTACATGCATGACCACACACACATACTCCAGTAAATTATTCTGTGATGCATGCAATTTCTGTCATACTGGTGCAACATACAATGTGGAAGCTATTTTCCTATGTGTTTTTGGTCTCTGTAACCATGGTTGAATTTGACATATGGATCCCCTAGAGTCATTGCATGATGTGTGTTCTTTTCCTATATATATCCACTAGAGTCATTGATCCACATGACTATATTCCATGTGCTCTTTTCCAAAACCACATGATATCTACATGCATGACCACACACATACTCCATTAGATTTTGTGATGCAACTTCTATCCCACTGGTGCAACATGCAATATGTGTGGAAGTTGCTTTCCTATGTGTTTTTGGTCTCTGCGACCATGCATGGTTTAATTTGACATATGGATCCCCTAGAGACATTGCATGATGTGTGTTCTTTCCTAAACCGGTACACACCGATATATATCCACTATAGTCGCTGATCCATCACATGACCACATTGCATATATGTACACTATTCTTTTCCAGAACCACAATGATATCTCTACAAATGCATGACCACACACATGCATATAATCAAGTGGATTCTGTGATGATGCACAACTTCTATCACACTAGTGGAACCATGAATGCAATGTGGAAGCTCCTTTATTTAATTCCTCTGTGTTTTTTGGTCTCTATGACTATGGATCTCTCCTAGAGTCATATTGCATGCATGTGTTCTTTTCCTAACCCACATTAATATGGACACTACAGTTATTGATAGATCCACATGATGACCACATTGCATATTTTCTTTTTCCAATAATACCACATTGATATCTACATGACCACACACACTTTGTAATGCAACTGCTATCACACTGGTGCAACATGCAATGTGTGGAAGCTGCTTTTCCTATGTGTTTGGTCTCTGTGACCATGGTTGTACACATGGAACCCCTAGAGTCATTGCATGTGTTCTTTTCTTAAACCACATTGATATCCACACTACTAGATGTCATTGATCCACACATGACCACATTGCATGTGTTCTTTTCCAAAACCACATTGATATATCTACATGAGCACACACACTAGTGGATTCTGTGATGCAAATTCAGTCACACACACACACACTGGTGCAACATGCAATATGTGGAAGCTATTTTCCTATGTGTTTTTTGGTCTCTGTGAGACCATGCATGGTTTGACACATGGATCCCCTAACTGCTAGAATCATTAATTAATTACATGTGTGTGTTATCTTCCTAAAAACCACACTCATATCCACTAGAGTCATTGATCACATGACTACATTGCATGTGCTCTTTTCCAAAACCACATGGTATCTACATGCATGACCTCACACATACTCTAGTGGATTTTGTGATGTAACTTCTATCACACTGGTGCAACATGCAATATGTGTGGAAGTTGCTTTCCTATGTGTTTTTGCTCTATGTAACCATGCATGGTTTAATTTGACACATGGATCCCCTAGAGACATCGCATGATGTGTGTTCTTTTCCTAAACCAGTACACACTGATATATATCCACTAGAGTCACTAATCCATCATATGACCACATTGCATATATGTACACTGTTCTTTTCCAAAACCACAATGATATCTCTACATATGCAGGACCACACACATGCATATACTGAAGTGGATTATGTGATGTTGCACAACTTCTATCACACTGGTGCAACCATGCATGCAATGTGGAAGCTCCTTTATTTAATTCCTATGTGTTTTTGGTCTATATGGCCATGGATCTCTCCTAGAGTCATATTGCATGCATGTGTTGTTTTCCCAACCCACATTGATATGGACACCAGAGTAATTGATAGATCCACATGATGACCACATTGATATCTACATGACGACACACACTTTGTGATGCAACTTCTATCACACTGGTGCAACATGCAATGTGTGGAAGCTGCTTTTCCTATGTGTTTGGTCTTTGTGACCATGGTTGTACACATGGAACCCCTAGAGTCATTGCATGCGTTCTTTTCCTAAACCAAATTGATATCCACATTACTAGATGTCACTGATCCACACATGAGCACATTAGATATGTTCTTTTCCAAAACCACATTGATATATTTACATGACCACACACACTAGTGGATTTTGTGATGCAACTTCTGTCACACACACACACACACACACACACACACACTAGTGCAACATGCAATATGTGGAAGCTGCTTTCTTATGTGTTTTTGGTTCTCTGTGAGACCATGCATGGTTTGACACATGGATTCCCTAGCTGCTAGAGTCATTAATTAATTGCATGTGTATGTTCTCTTCCGAAAAAGCACATTGATATCCACTAGAGTCATTGATCCACATGACTACATTGCATGTGCTATTTTCCAAAACCACATGATATCTACATGCATGACCACACACATACTCTAGTGGATTATGCGATGAAACTTCTATCACACTGGTGCAACATGCAATATGTGTGGAAGTTGCTTTCCTATGTGTTTTTGGTCTCTGTGACCATGCATGGTCTAATTTGACACATGGAACCCCTAGAGACATTGCATGATGTGTGTTCTTTTCCTAAACCAGTACACGCTGATATATATCCACTAGAGTCACTGATCCACATGACCACATTGCATATATGTACACTGTTCTTTTCCAAAACCATAATGATATCTCTACATATGCATGACCACAGACATGCATATACTCAAGTGGATTCTGTGATTATGCACAACTTCTGTCACACTGGTGGAACGACCATGCATGTAATGTGGGAGCTCCTTTATTTAATTCCTATGTGTTTTTGGTCTCTATGACCATGGATCTCTCTTAGAGTCATATTGCATGCATGTTTTCTTTTCCTAACCCACATTGATATGGTCACCAGAGTCATTGATAGATCCACATGATGACCACATTGCATGTGTTCTTTTCCAATAATATACCACATTGATTTCTACATGACCACACAAACTCCAATGGATTATGTGATGCAACTTTTGTCACACTGGTGCAACATGCAATGTGGAAGCTGATTTCCTAGCTATATATGTGTGTTTGGTCTTTGTGGGCATAATTTGACACATGGATCCCCTAGAGTCATTTTATGATGTGTTCTTTTCCTAAACCACATTGATATATATCCACTAGTCATTGATCCACATGACCACATTGCATGTGTTCTTTTCCAAAACCACTACATATGCATGATGACACCACACACATACTCTAGTGGATTTTGGGATCCAACTTTTGTCACACACTGGTGCAACATGCAATGTGGAAGCTAACTTTCTTATGTGTTTTTGTCTCTATGACCATAGTTTTTGACACATGGAACCCCTAGAGACATTGCATGTGTTCTTTTCCTAAACCACATTGATATATATCTAAATGATTCTGTGATGCAACTTCTGTCACACATTGGCCGTGTAACATGGAAGCTGGTTATTTATTTCCTATATGATGTTTAATTTTGGTCTGACACACATGGATCCCCCTAGAGTCATGCATGTGTTCTCTAACCACAATGATATATCCGCTACTAGTCATTCACATGACCACATTGCATGTGTTCTTTTCCAAAACCACATTGATATCTACATGTGACCACACATATATAGCTAGGGATTCTGTGATAATGCATGCAACTTCTGTCACACTGGTGGTGCAACACATGGATGTGCAAGCTGCTTTTCCTATGTATTTTGGTCTCTGTGATGCATCTTCTTGGGCTCAAACTTTGATATATACCATATTTGTTGCTACGACCTAAAACTAACCAAAATAAGGATAAAAGTCAATCGTTCAACCCTAATCTGGAGAAATCCATTGTTCAAAACCGCATTTTGAATCTTATCTAAATTTGAATATATTATCCAAAATATGTTACCTCTCTTGAGATCATTATACAAGCCAGAATATGAACTAGTAGTCCACATTATTGCTTTTTTTCAAGATTTATTCATCAATAATTTATAGTTTTCTTCACCAGGCCCTTTTAGTGTAGACTTTCTAAAATATGGTTAATTTATTTGAACCCTCCATGATGCATCCGATGGCCAGGACATCAACCCCAAATTTTCAGGTTAGGTCCTCCCGCCCACGCGAAATTTGGCGCCAGCGCAGGTGGTTTCTACGCAAACCAAAATTTCTCGAGCTACAATTACCTTTGAGCCCACCCGCACAGTGCCACCCAAGCATTCGCAGAAAGGTCATTTACGTAATCTATTCGAAACCACTTTTATCCCCTCGCCGAAATAAGACTGATCCAAATTTCCCCATCGCCCTCAACAACGTCATCCCCGCCGTCCTCCCCCTTTCCCCCTTGCCCTCCCCGCCATCCTCTCCCTTTTCCCCTCGCTGTTGTCCGTTCCTCCGCCCTCTACCTTTAATCCCCTCGTCTCGTTCCGTCCTTCCAGTAGTAACCTCTCTATCACCCTAGCACAAACCCTAGCCCCTCCTCACCGTCCCGGTCTTCCACCATGTCTGTCGACCTTGCCGATCGTCCACCTCGCCAACATCCAGCTTACCTTGTCTACCACCTCACTATACACTTCACCCGCAAAGTCGGACATCTTGCCGTCCACCTTGTCGTCCATCTCGCCGTCTAGCTCGCTGATGGATCAAGATATGTAGAGCTCGTTGGGAACACCAAGAGGAAGGTATGATGAGCACAGCAGCAAGTTTCGCTCGGTTATGAAACCAAGGTTATCGAACCAGTAGTAGTAAGGAAACAACCCCAAGGTGTTGCTAGCAACTTGGAATCCTGCACAACACAACCACAGAACTTTGCCCCAACTTATAGTGAGGTTGTCAATCTCACTGGTTTTGCTGAAAACAATGGATTAAACAGATAGTGTGTAAGATAGTAATTGCTTGCAGAAAGTAAACAGTAAACGGTAAAACGTAGATGGTATATCAACGGTAAAGGAATGGATTGGGGTCCACAGTTCACTAGAGGTGTTTCTCCTTAAGATAAATAGCATGTTGGGTGAACAAATTACAGCAGGGCAATTGACAGATTGAGAAAGCATAACAATTCATATACTAGACATCTTGACTCCTACGAGATTTGATTGGGCATTACAACATAATACATAGACCGTAATCCAATTGCATCTATGACTAATAATCCACCTTCAGGTTATCGTCTGAACAAAGTGTGTAAAGTAAACAATACAATTTCCCCATGGACAAAGGATTGTTGTTTTCTCCCTAGTAGCAACAGCACATCTACAACCTTAGAGATTTCGGTCACTTCCCTGGATTACTAGAGGCATGAACCTATTATCGAGCATAAATAGTACATCTTGGAGTTGCAAGCATCTACTTGGCCAAGATAGCTACTAACAAGGAGAGCATGCAAGATCACAAATAACATAGACATGATAGAATCAATAATCAATATGACATAGTATCTCAATATCCATCGAATCCCCGCAAACACAACATATAGGATTACAAATAGATGATCTTGATCATGAACGGAGCTCATAAGATCTAAACATGATAGCACAAAGGAGGAGAACCAACCATCTAGGTACTGTATGGACCCATAGTCCAAGGGTGAACTACTCACGCATCACTCTAGAGGCTGACATGGTGATGAAGAAGGCCTCCGGGATGATCTCTCCCCTTCGGCAGGGTGCCGGGAAGAGCTTCGGATCCCCCTGATCTAGGAATGGAGATGGCGGCTACAGACTCTATCGTGGATTTTTTATGAGGTCCTTAGGGTTTCTGCATCAGGGTACTTTTATAGGCGATGGGGTAAGGTCAGTGGCCACCCGAGGGACCCACACCATAGAGCGGCGCACCTAGGGATGGCCACGCCAGCCCTAGGTGTGCCGCATCGTGGCCCCACTTCGGCTGCCTTCCAGACTCCGTGTTCCTTCTGGTAAAATATTGACTTTGGCTTTTGTCCTGTCCAATTCCGAGAATATTTTCCTTACTAGCTTTTCTGAAACCAAAAACAATAGAAAATTGGCAACTGGCACTGTGGCATCTTGTTAATAGGTTAGTTCTAGAAAATGTATGAAAATACCTCAAAGTGTAAACAAAACATAAGAAAGTTGATATAAAACAAGCATGGAGCATCAAAAATTATAGATACGTTTATGACATATCAAGCAATCCCAAGCTTAACTCCTGCTCATCCTCGAGTAGGTAAGTGATAAAAAGAATAATTTTTTAGGTGACATGCACCATCACAATCTTGATCAATGGTATTTGTAAAGCATTGATAATTGGGATCAAAGTACTCTAAACATGAACATGAAAGATAGAGTTCTAACAATAAGACATAGCAACTATGTTGTAACATGAAAAGGTATAAACAAGAGATCATGAATAACAATGCATTGAAAGACGTTTGTTTGTTTCACATATAGAAAACATAATAAGAGTGGTATTCATCTTGTCCCTCATGGTATAGCAAAACATAAATGCATAGGACACCTTCAAAGTTCATAAGTGTGACTATATACAAATAATTTAAGAACAAGCAATATCAAAGTTATGGTACTTATTAGCTTTCAGCTCTCATTGTCCCTATCATAATCATCTTGAGGGGATTAAGGTTAAAGTGACACAAATATGAGGATATGCTTAACAAGTTATAAGTTGAAAATCTCATGCCCCTTGCTTATGAGTACCGAACCTCATGCTAACTTTAGTCACAAGTAAGTTCTTGTCATTCTAAGTACATGTGTATCATGGAGAACCGCCAACGGGGTACCCCTTTCCCCATGACACAGGAGCTTTCCCATATCAAAATCACAAGGCAACAGACAATGAGCATCTCAGCGATATTTTTATTTGCTATTTGCATAGGTTTTTATTGAGGATGCTTCACGGAATGCTCACTATGGTTATGCTGCAAGTTTCCACCATGATTAGGCATGGCTTAGGCTAGCCGCACAGGCGTTTCTCTAACACACATATAAACTCCATGATCTTACAAGCTCCCCTTTTATTTCACACTGCCGGGATCCATAAACAAAAGAACATGATATCACTTGAATAATTATTGCAATGTTGAAAGTGTTCCCCATGGTAACATGGTTCTGCTAATTCACAACTTATAAAGTGCAAGCATATAAGCAATATAGATGGACACAATGGTTCAAGTTTATTAAGTGCAAGAAAACAAAGTGTGCCATCAGGTTTGTGAGAGCATTAATCACTAATTTTCACATAACAAGTTTAATTTGGAAGATAGATAAAAACATGAATATACTTGGAGTGGTGTAATACACCATGCCTAGGAATATATAGTGGACTCTTTGGAATAACTTGGTTTTCTTGGAGGTTGGATGCATGAGTGGAACTCATACTTGGTACAGGTGGAGGCTAGCAAAAGACTGGGAGTGACCAACTAAGAGAGCAATAATGACCATAATCATGCAAAGCGACAAAACATTATTAATTAAAGCATAAAGTGATATTACAAGTCAAAAACTAAATGATCATAGAGGCTAAGGTGATTGGTTCATAGTCTTAACATGGAGTAATCATGTGCCAACTCAACCCAAATAAAGCATCAAAGGAGACTACCACAATATTATGCTTTTGCATGCTAAAACAACGCATGATTCTTTCAAGGGACATTAAGCAATCTCAATTGTTTGGAAGTCATGCTACAACAATAATCACTAAGCATAAAGTCAAAGCAACATCAAACATGACATGATAAAGTCTAGGCCACAGTCAAAACAAGCTCCTTTTGTACCACTTATAAGCATGAAGCTTCCTACTCTTTTCCAACACCAATCAACTTATTTGAAACAACATATGAATGTGGTGGTCCAACCAATTTATTTAAGCAAACAAAACAAAATAAAACTAAAAGAAAAAACAAAGACGCTCCAAGAACAACATAATTGTGCATGAAACAATAAAAATGAAGTGTTTTGGAAGAAAAACCTAAGAGTTTTATTGATGAAGAAGGGGATGCCTTGGGCATCCCCAAGCTTTAACTCTTGTACCTCTTGAATATTTCTTGGGGTGACACGGGTGGCATCCCCAAGCTTGAGATTTGTCCATACTTCATCTCATCACATTATTCTTCCCTACACTTGAATATTTCCTTCATACAAAACTTCACAGAATCTCCATTAGCAACATTAGTGTATTCAAGATAATAAGTCTTTGGGTTTAGTTTCAACATAAGTAAAACTTCCATTAAAACACAAGCTACTATAGCAATTCCTTCTAAAAGGTCAAGTGATCAAAGAGAACTCAAAGAGAAAGGAATTAAGAGGCAAATGCAAATAATGGCAGAAATCTGTCCAAACAGACCAGTAGGTAAAATCCAATTTTTTCGAAGACCTTATGTGCTCAAATCGAAAAGTGCTAAACTAAAGAAAGTTAGATAATAAGCTGAGGCATAAGCACAGCAAATTAAAGCTCAATCTGACGTAAAGTGATTTTTCACGAATTTTTATAGTGAAGCTCAAAAATTTGTTTCGGGACAACAACTTTCCCAAGTCTTACTTCTCTCTCATTAGAGGTTATTCTTGGCAGAAAAACCACACTAAAAGGATAAGGAGAGGTTTTATTGAGGCAATAACTTCTAAGACTCAACAAAATAAAAACTTACTGAAAGTAAAAATAATTTGGGTTATCTCCCAATAGTGCTTTTCTTTAACTCCTTTGAGCTAGGCTCAGTAATTTGAGAAGATGATCACATAAGAAATATGAATTGAAGCAAAAGAGAGCATCAAGGAGAAAATATGATACACATTTATGTCTAACCCACTTCCTATGCATAGGAATCTTGTAAGAAAATAAATCAAAGAAGCACATAGTAACAAGAATGGGTAGATAAAACAAGAGCGACTTTGGAACTTTCAATATAAAGAGAGGTTTTTTAGTAACATGAGAATTCCAACAACCATATTTTCCTCTCTCATAATGATTTTCAGTAGCATCATGAACAAACTCAACAATATAAATATCACACTCATCCTCCTTTGGTAAGCATGGAGGCGATCAAATAAGGTATTAGTTAAAGAGTTACTCTTATTGGGAGGTAGACATGGGTAGATGCTCCATTCTTCCTCCTCTTGATCATCACTTTCCGCCTCTTTTTCATCCAATGAGCTTCTCGTTTCAGCAATTTCTTCTTCCATGGGCTCCTGCAAGGCATTAGTCTCTTCCATTGGTGGAGAGCATCTATTAAGATATTTAAGAATATAGCCATTTTCTTCCTTGTAATTATCAAAGCAAAATTTAAGTATATCATCAACCTCATATTTATAAGGTGCATCATCAGTATTTTCAAGAAAATAAGAAAGTTCGAATGCACCCTTCCAAGAAATAAATTCGTCAATTTGTTCCACATCATAAAAGTCATAATTTCCCTTAACATAAGAAGATATGGTAACATTATCATTATACTCACATTGAAAAGGGAGGTGTTTATACCTCCTACAACAACAAGATTTATCAAAGCAATAAGTAACATTATAAGTAGAGCACACGTTTCTAGCAATGGTATACAATTTATTAATTTGTTCCCATAAGTGTTTCCCTTTTTGTGACAAGCGATGTTCATCATAATATTTTTGTTCTTCCGTGAACCCACCTTGCCAATAAGATCTAGTTTCAAAGAAACCAACCATTGATAGAAACCATGATAAAGCAAGACAATAACAGACTAACAAAAATAACAACTATAGTAGGAACTAATTCTTTTTGCATTTTTGATAAAAAGAAGCAAACAAGTACAACTATGTTTTTTGTGTTTTTGATAAAAAAGAACCAAGCAAAACAAAGGAAAATAAACTAAGAAAAACAAAAACAAAGTAAACAGATTGGTTGTGAGAGACTACCCTTGCAAGAATTTTCTTTCTCCCTGAAAAGTGATTGACGAGGAGGAAGAGATTGAAGCTGTCCTGAACTCCCCGGCAACGGCACCAGAAAAGTTCTTCATGGATCAAGATATGTAGAGCTCGTTGGAAACCCCAAGAGGAAGGTATGATGAGCACAGCAACAAGTTTCCCTCAGTTATGAAACCAAGGTTATTGAACCAATAGGAGTAAGGAAACAACCCCAAGGTGTTGCTAGCAACTTAGAATCCTGCACAACACAACCACAGAACTTTGCCCCAACTAACAGTGAGGTTGTCAATCTCACTGATTTTGCTGAAAACAAAGGATTAAACGTATAGTGTGGAAGATAGCAATTGCTTGCAGAAAGTAAACAGTAAACGGTAAACAGTAGATGGTATATCAATGGTAAAGGAATGAATTGGGGTCCATAGTTCACTAGAGGTGTTTCTCCTTAATATAAATAGCATGTTGCGTGAACAAATTACAGCGGGGCAATTGACAGACTAAGAAAGCATAAAAATGCATATACTAGACATCTCGACTCCTACGAGATTTGATTGGGCATTACAACATAATACATAGACCATAATTCCAACTGCATCTATGACTAATAATCCACCTTCAGGTTATCGTCCGAACCCCTTCTAGTATTAAGTTGCAAGCAACAAATAATTGCATTATGCCAAGTGTGTAAAGTAAACAATACAATTGCCCCATGGACAAAGGAATGTTGTTTTCTCCCTAGTAGCAATAGCACATCTACAACCTTAGAGATTTCTGTCACTTCCCTAGATAACTAGAGGCATGAACCTACTATCTAGCATCAATACTCCCTCTTGGAGTTGCAAGCATCTACTTGGCCAAGATAGCTACTAAGAACGGAGAGCATGCAAGATCACAAATAACATAGACATGATAGAATCAATAATCAATCTGACATAGTATCTCAATATCCATCGGATCCCCGCAAACACAACATATAGGATTACAAATAGATGATCTTGATCATGAACGGAGCTCACAAGATCTAAACATACTAGCACAAAGGAGGAGAACCAACCATCTAGCTACTGTATGGCCCCATAGTCCAAGGGTGAACTAATCACGCATCACTCCAGAGTCTGGCATGGTGATGAAGAAGGCCTCTGGGATGATCTCTCCCCTCCGGTAGGGTGCCAGGAAGAGCTTCGGATCCCCCCGATATAGGGATGGAGATGGCGGCGGCAACAGACTCTTTCGTGGATTTTTCATCGGGTCCTTAGGGTTTCTGCATCGGGGTACTTTTATAGGCGAAGGGGCAAGGTCAGTGGCTACCCGAGGGGCCTACACCATAGGGCAGCACGCCTAGGGGTGGTCGCGCTAGCCCTAGGTGTGGACGCCTCGTGGCCCCACTTCGGCTGCCCTCGGACTCCGTATTCCTTCTAGTAAAATATTGACTTTGGCTTTTGTCCCATCCAATTCTGAGAATATTTCCTTACTAGCTTTTCTGAGACCAAAAGCAGCAGAAAACAGGCAACTATCACTATGGCATCTTGTTAATAGGTTAGTTCCATAAAATGTATAAAAATACCTCAAAGTGTAAACAAAACATAAGAAAGTTGATATAAAACAAGCATGGAGCATCAAAAATTATAGATACGTTTATGACGTATCACTCGTCGTCCACCTTGCCGTCCAGCTCTCTGTCCACCTCGCTGACAAGGCCCGTCACCACACTGATAAGGCCCGTCCACCTCATCGTCCACCTTGTCGCCAAGGTCTGCTACCTCACTGTCCAGCTCGATACCACGTGCCTCGAGTCACTACAAGGAACGAGGTATGAAAAAGGCCCTACAACCTGCAGGCAAGGAAACACTCTCATCCTCGATGCTCATTTTTTTACTTTGCATAAGAAATGTTGTTCATTATCTTGTTCATGCCACCAATTTACCTATTTTGTTGCAGTTATTCTCTCTTATTTGTTCTGCCTGTGAAATTGCTTGTGATTTTAAAAGTCTTGTGATCAAGGTTGTATTATCTTGTCTGTTGCATTAGTTTGACTGCTTCATGACATGTTTGATGAGCAGAGTATAAATTGTTCATAGTAGTCTGTTTTACATGATGATTACTATTGAATAATCAACATCATATGTCATGACTTGTTTAATTGCCTATTTTAATTGCATGAAAGATGCTTATCCTTCTGATTTTAATTGTTCTGCCCTACTTATTAGTGCATCCAGCCAACCAACTGGTAAGTGAGATTCAGAGTATTCGACTTATGATCAGTTTACATACAGATAAAGTTTGCATTATCTTGGTTATTCCATTACTTTGGCTGCTTTATCCTATGTCTTTTGATCAGAGTATAAATCGCTCATAGTGGAGTCTATTACATGATGATTACTATAGAACAATCAGCACCATAAGTTATATTTTGTTTATTTGCAGGATAGTTGCTTATCCTGCTTATGTTTTATTGTGATTATCCTCTTTAACTGCATGTATACTATTTTGGCTTATGATCTATTTGCGTGTGATAAAGGTTACATTATCTTGCTTTTTTGCATTAGTTTGGCTGCTTCATCATAGGCCTTATGATCATAGTAGAAATTGATCATAGTGAGCTTTCACATGATGAGTCCTATAGAACAATCAGTACAATAGGTTATGTTTCTTGTTTAATTGCACTATTGATGCTTATCCTTCTTATGTTTTATTGTCCCACTATGCTTATTACTACAACCAATTGGTGAATTGTCCAGCTTGTTCATCGTCTTGTCTCTTGCTTTGCTTTGGCTGCTTCATCATTAGTCTTGTGATATGAGATTCAGAGTAGAAGTTCCTCATACTGGACTGTTGTACATTATGATTAGTATAGAACAATCAATACCATAGGACATAGGTTACATTTTTGTAGCTTACTTAAGAGTTGTTTATTCATGATAGAACCACAATTGCATCACATGGAAGAAATACGGCTAGAAAACATCACGAGAAACAATGCGCGGATGCAAAAAAATGGGTATTAGGCCCCTTGTTTATGCATCTCCCATTGAATTCTCCCCTAAAAAGCAAGGATGAAGGATCTAGATCTGACTATTATCCTGAAGAGGAGGGAGAGGATGAGTTGGAGGTAGTCCCCTTACTTGCCTACTCATCTTTTGTTGAATTATTTGCATACTTAATTTTCCATATATGTTGTGCTTTTTTATTATCCCGAATTGACTACATTTGAATTGTGTAGACTGAAAAAAGGAAATATAAGAAGAAACCTGTCGGTGGATCAGCTACTCGGAAGCGTGTCTTGGCTAGCATGGTTGCCTCGACAGGAAGTACGAGACATACCAGGTCCAAGGGGAATCCGCTAGAAGTACTTCCACCTCCAAGTTCTCCACGATGCCCACCAATACCGCCAGGTGTTGTGACCTCTTTGCAGGAAACTCAGAGTCCTGCAGATCCCGATGCTCAAGGAGAGAAGGTAGAAACCCAAATCGAGATGGCATCACTCCATGGAAGGAAGACAACTGACCAAGATGAGTAGACAGTTTCCCTAGGCAAGCAACCAACTCCCCAAGGAAAGCACATTATATTGTTTGAATGGCACTTATTATATGGTAGAACACTAACTCCACATTATATGTTTGTAGATGATTTTGGCCATCATCCTTCTGAAGACACTATTAAACATGATGATCCTCAAATTGTCTTGAGGGAAAAATCATGGGGAAGCAGCGTGAGAACATGTCCAAAGGAGGAAAGCTTCCATTTGCCATTCCTTTAGGAAGAACTATTGCTTCCAAGTTTGCCAACGAGTGTGCAAAAATAGTCAGGACTGGTATGCCTATCTTCTCTCACTGGAAAGAGTACAAGGAGAGGCCGGATGTCAAAGCAGAGTTCTACGACAGAGTTTCTCTATGTTCTATGACTCAACTGCCCTTTTCTTCTCATTATTGCTCAAGAAGAGGCTGATGCACGATGTTTTATTTCAGCAAAAGTTTGTCATGGATGCATCACACCTATATGTGTAGGTTGCTTGCAACCAATAGTTAATGAGGCACACAAGAATTCAAAGGCATCTCCTGAAGAAGCAGTTTTTTGACCCCCCTCTCACTGAATGAAGTAACAAGGATATCTCATGTTGAACACATGAACAATGCAGAGTGGTGCAAGCTTGTTGATTCTTAGACTGACCCCAGGAACTAGGTCAAGTCTTGTCTACTCAACTTCCCCCTATTTGTGTTTAACCAGGAGTGCCTCTTATACTCTATGCTCTCTCTTTGTGTAGGCCCATTGTCTAATAAAAAGGCAAACAAGAAATAGACAACCTTATCACATTGACTTGTTTCTCTATGACAGCCGGGGCTTCTCCAATCATAGTGTGAAAAAAGCAATAGTAAGCCCTCCAGAATACTTTTAATCTTTCTCATCTTCCAAAATTTCAATGCCATATTTGTCTCTGAAATGAGTATGATCAACTTGTAATTTGCTGGCTATTTTTCTAATGTTTGATTCTATTCCAAAAACTCAATAGGCAACCATGGAAAGCAAGATGGCGCCTAATGCTACAGAAGATATCACCGAGGGTGAGAAACTTCCTTCCACCGATGTGGTGCACTATGCGCTATCGCAGGACATTAGCATCCATTCTTCAAGACCAACCAAGACTCTCCTTGAAGCGTAACTCGTGGCTCAGAGAGCAGGGAATGCGATACTGCGCAGTGCCATTGTGGGGTTGCAGACGGAGAAACCAGATGGCGAGGCAAAATCCCTAAAGGAAGCGCATGAAGTGTGGAAGAAGCTATACCAGGTCCATCTTTGTTATCTTCGTATAATTCAATACCGTGTTTGTCCATGAAGATGTGCTTGGAATTTGCTTGCTAGTTTTCTAATGTTTGCTTCAATAACTATTAGGCACCCACTAGAAGCACGGTGGCACCATCTTCTGTAGAAGATGGCATTGATGATCAATCCCTTTCTTCCACTGATGAAAGCATCCATGCTTAAGACCAACCGGCTCTCTCCTTGAAGCACAACTTGGGGCTGAGAGAGCAGCGAATGAGGCAATAGGCAGACACATTGCATCAGTGCTGAAGGAGATAGAAGCAAAGAATGAAGTGCAGAAAGAACTTTTGAACTTTGCAGACCTTATAAATGCATCACTTCAGCAATTCTTAGCTATATTGCGTAAGTGAACTGGTGGTGGGACTAAAAGCTTGTTAGGCTCTTTTCTTTATTTTATTGGAAACTTATGTGCGAACCTATTTATGTCACCTGAAACATGCGCCCTGCAATTTCTGTCATTTTGATCTGAATGGTGCAATCCAGCAAAGTTGCTAGCACTCTTCTCTGACGTAAATGAAAATGTCATGCTTGTTTAGTTGATGAAATTCCATCACCGATACACGCCGACGTGGCGCACTTTCACTCATCAACGTCCTCGACGAAACAGAAACGTCATCTCTTCTGCCCTAATGAATTGTGTTTGTCATGTGTTGGAGATATGTGTCCAGCTCTGGTTGGTACACGATTCGCGCTGCAGATGGACCACGTGTTTCCTTCCTATTGGTACACATGTCACCCTGACGGTCGGCCATGCCTAAGCTGGTCAGCTTATTGCCATTACGAAAACAAAATTCCTCTCCGCCAGCATGACAAAATTGGAAGGATGACATAAGCAAATGAATGAATGCCGTCAGCAGCGGAATCAGGCCATGACAGGAAAAAACATCGAGAAGTAGATGACGTCGTAGACGGCGAACATGGAGGCAGCAAACATCCCTGATGGCAGCTCGTGGTGCCATCCTCCATGTGGCATCGTTCATGACGAACTAAAAACGTCATGAAAGACCGGCCATGGGCTGGGCCGGTTCAGTTTGTCGTGACGAGGAACGTTACGGACGGCCCATGATGTTATCATACAGAAAAAACATCATTGATTGAATTATGATGTGATGTTAGTGACCTATTATTTCATCGCAGAATTCGTCGCGGATGGCCATCTACGATGTTTTGACCCCTATCCACAACGATATCAGATCGTCATGAACCACCCAGATTCTTATAGTGAAAGACTTAATTGCATCCTTACCTATACTTCAGAAATCTTTAATTGCATCCTTAATTAATTAATTGGTGTAGGAAACATAGAAAAAATAAAAAATAACTTCTTTTCATTTATTTGGTGTACAAAACAGGAACAGTTCGAAAATGTTAATTACCTTAATTATTCTGTGTACAAAATAGAGAAAACATAAAAAAATAACTTCTTTGAATTTATTCGGTGTACAAAACGACGAACAAAATAGGAAAAAGTTCACAAATCTTAAGTACCTTAATTATTCGGTGTACAATCAAAACAACGAAGAAAATAGGCACGCTTCACAATAGTAATCACATTAGACATCTTTAGCCAGTTCCTCTAGTTTCTCCTGAACCGATGCTGGCACATCTTAATCACGTTTACCTTATCTCGTCCTTCCTGCCTTCCTTGCAGATTTTGCTGAAACTCTTGGTCGGACACCTTCAATTTCATGGGCTGGGTAAGCTTCCACATCGCCAGAAATACATGAGAAATCTCCAGCGAGTGTGATCCATCAATCTAGTCCACCATGTGTAACTTAGGTGATTTATAGTGGCAACCCATGAACTTGCAGCCGGTGTCCACACCCTCATATGCCACGAGACGACATGGCAACAACCCGCAGTCAGACTGCCTCCATATCTTATCTATGGCATTCTAGCAGTCATTGTGGATCTAATTAGACACTTTGTCGGCCTACGAAGAACATCCCCGATTGTTCCTAATCGAGATCGATCGAATAATCCAACAATAATAGCTATGGATGAATAAAATCAACAAGTGGAGGATAATGTACGATGTCACCACCATGCTCAACTTTACTATCGCCGATGCACATCATCATGTTTTTGCGCCAATGTTGGCACCGCCGCTATAGCTGCTGCATGACCGGATGAATCAAATGTCCATCGCATGAGATGGGATGCTATGGTGCACGGAAAATGATGATTGGGCCACTATGAGTGTGTGAGCGGTAGTGGATGATGGTTGTAAGGAGAAAACATCTTGTGGTAGGTCACACATGTCATAGAGACAGGCTTGAGCAGTTAGATCCGCGTGAACGTCTCGAAACAAACACGACGCAAAATTAAATACCACTATTTTCATGCCGCAGAAATCACGAGCGCCATTATTATGTCTAATCTACCGCGGCACTCTAACATACCGGTATCGAGTGTGCCATAACGTATAAGTAACCTCTGGGAATAAATTGTGCCACAATAGCCCATCAGCTGCGCAACCAACTTTTGTCGGTTCTTTTTGCTTATGCCACCCCAAAAATCTGCTTGGTATGGGGGAATGTTTGTAGTGAGTGTTCAAATGAATTCATAAACTAAGTATTAATTAGAGTAAATAACAACGCTAGATTGTTTCGGCTCAAACTACTATCCAAGTCATTCTGATTCTTTTCGGCTGTAGGGATGGACGACAGAAAGGACACGTGACAAGGTTGCAATGGAGTCCTGCTCTTCCGGGAGGCGAAACCCTCTACGGGCAAGGACACAATATTCTTGGCACGGACAGGTTTCACACGCAATGGCGTACCCCAAGTCGCAGGACAATGGATCATGCATGCTCTATGGGTCCACCGTTAGTGTACGCGGGTTGTATCGCGCTCGATGAGATGTGTTCTCGGCATGACATGCCTCCCGGTGGGGCCTGTGGAGAACTGACATGGTCCCATAGCCCATGCTGACGGCGGTTTCTCACGGTCATGAGGCTCACCCAGAGCCGACGTGGTTTCGTGAGCCCATGGCTCCTATGGTTTTCCGCGTATGCGGGCCCATCTAGAGCCGTTGTGGCATAGTAGACTCTAGCCGCCCGCGTTTTCTCGTTCCTCTGGGTCCTCTCCTAGCCCACGTGGTGGCATAAACTCAGACCGCTAGGCAGCGTATGATATAGATGATGCAGGTTTTCGCGGTCGGATGGCCTACTTGGAAGCATAGATCATAGACGTATGCAAGATTCTCACGGAGAGATCATACAGTCGGTACCGTTCATAACCGAGTTGGCACCGTTGTATGTACCATTTGTACACGAGGTGGCAGCATAGACCGTATACGTCCGTGGGTTCTCACGGCAAAACCATATTGTGGGTACCATTAATAACCGAGTTGGCAGCGTATGCTCTGGGCGGTAGTGGGTTATCGTTGTGAGATAGTGATTGTTCGCACCATGACCTATGCTTTTCTTCTTACGTTTTTTCGCGCAGTGCTTAGAGTATAAGAACACTCTCGTTATTTTCTCGACGCTTGACGCTTTAGATAGTCTCTATCCTCTTCCATCTCCATCTCCTCTTTCTTCCTCACTACCGAGTTAGAGAGGACTCTTCTTGATCATCGTATTCTTCCCGATGTGCGGAGTGTGACATGCGGTGTACAATAAGTCTTCGTTACTCTCGCCACCTGCATGGTAACTTTCGCTTTATTTTTTTTGCTCTTCCCCGTTCTCTTCTATGCGTTCTTTGCTGGCTGTCCATTTACATTTTGTTGTAGGTTCTGCTCCTTCCGTTTGTTGACACGAACATTCGGTCTACGTTTACACAACATGTATTTATGGCCGTTCAGCTCCATATTTTCTTTTCTTATTTTCTTATATGTATTCTATCACTGTATTTTCAATGTTGATGGTTTTCTTTTCATGTTTTCATTTCCTTCAAAGCTCTTCCAGGTCCGTACTAAGTTGCTCCTTATACGCGCTACTAGGAGGTAAGTATCTCTTTTCCAACATGGTTTTTCAGTTTTTTCTTCTTTTTAAGTTTTGTCTATTTTTTGATAAGCCTTTTTACTGATAGATAGATGTTTTGCTTCTTTGTAGGTGTGCATGTTGGGTTGTCTTATTTTTCTGTCTATGTTAAGCGCGTCGAGCGAACACGGAGTGGTAAGTGACACTTTTATCGTTCTATATTTTCTTCACACGATGCTGATGATAGTGTCTTTCATTTTTAGTACATATAAGTGGTAAGTGACACCTTTGTCGTTTGATGACGTGTTCTTTCTAATATGACCTAAACGGCGGTTCCATATATAAGTGGAATTGAAATCATATAGCCTTGTGGCTTTTATCATCATTGTTATGGATGTGTATTTCACCAACATGATTTATAATAACTAATTCATCTTCTATGAATATGGTCATAATTTTAAAAACCATTTCCTTTTATCAGACCAAAACAAAACAACAATTTATTAAGTTCCTTTAGAATAAATCTAGATGGCTAGATAGAGCCAACGATGAACACAATAACATTTTATTATTGTTCTCGACGTACATCTTACCATTTTCTTTTCTAGTCACTCAAGCCATTAATTGTATTTATTTATTGATTTGTATGGTAGTCCATACCAACCAACTAGTACAAATACAAAAGAATTACATTGTGTGACCAATAGAGAATTACATTCATCATAAGTATATACCAAATATACACCTGAGCTAGAATTTCTATACTCTTCTTTATACCAATTACTTTTGAGGTTCCTCTTTGGGTTTCCTCCTTATTCATAAGAAATTCTCATCTCAAACATGGTGTCAACAGTTTTGACATATATTCCTAGGCGTGTTTAGTCAAGAACTACCACCCTCAAACTTACACTTTGAATTTGATCATCATATGACACATTTTCTTCTGGATTTCACTATCAGCAATCTTTTAGTGTGATGAGAAAATCACTCACACTCTTTATCCATCCCATCATGACAACTTCATGATGAAGCTACCTTATCTTAATCGGATTAGATATGTAAATACTATAAGTGTCCAACTGTTTTGAGAATCGGGACAACCAGCGTTTACCCTTCATACATACTCATACATTTATGAGTTGATGTAATCTCACTAATTTATATTCCACCATATTGCAGCAAAACAAAGTCTTAGACATCACATACATATTGTATGTTTCTTGTTTTTGAAAACAACCTTTTCAACGCCTTATATAACATTGTTTCCTAAACAAATTTGGAGAAAATAGGTTTAATGCACACAAGTATGATTTAGATGTTAATTAAATCATTGCTCTTTATATTTGAATCACTTAGAGCAATCTAAGGTTTACTGAAAATTTGTAATAGGAATTTACCTTTTCTCTACTTTCTTTAACAATACGGTATCAGTCTGTAGTGTGAATATCAGTTTTAACGATTTCCAATCTCAACTAACAGGCCTAGCGTAAGGTAGAATAACGAATGCCATTTCTACAACGATTCGTGTAGATCCAATCTAGACTATGTTCATGATAAATTGAGTTCTAATTAATCCATAGTTATCAAATCAAATTCCACTCAAATACAACGTCCCTCAAGTAGTTTTGGTGATTACATGAACTAAATTCAGTACACCAAGACCGATCATCATGTGAATTGGTGGAGCTACAAAGGTGAGCATCAACATGGTCATCATATCAACCATATGACTCATTCTTTACCTTTTGATACATGTTCTGAAGCCATGCCTATACATGTTATGCTCTCCAACTAGAACCTTAGTACCCACATGTATAAATATGGCTTACACCTATTTTATGCGAACGTAGAGTCCATCCCACCCGATTATCACGTGGTGTCTCGAAATGAAAAACTTTCTTAATGGTGCATACTAAAGAAAGAACACATTTTTATCTTGATATTTAAACTGAGGGATCATATTATAATGCTATTAAACGCTATCTAAGCAAAATAACATGCATATAAACATCACATGCAAAAATTGATATAATATGGGTCTTGCACTTGATATCCATCATGTGCATCATGGTATAATCTCCATCATTCCATTGGTGTGGAGCCAAGGTCTATGGCGCTTCCACCTTTGTTTGTTATAATTTTCAAGAGTATCATACCATACTTAAAATTTTAACATTTACCATACCATAACACATGCCCATAAAAAATTGGATGTTTATAATTATCTTTGCATATTTTACATGGAGTAGGGCTTTCGAAGAAAGAAATGTTCTGACCTATGCACATGGAACCACAACGGTGATAACCAAATTATTTGCAACCAATTGTAAATCAGATATTAACTATAGTGGGAGAGACAGACACCCGTCAGTCACTTATGCAAAACTAGTTACATGTCAAGCATGGAACATGTCTCATGTGTGAGGACATGTAAGGTTAGTTTGGGCCGCTTCACCCCCACTATTACAGTAATATGCAAAATACGCAAGAGAATGCAATAACATGATCATTAGTGCCCACATACTCTATGTGTTATACCCGTACAAAACATCTACGCATAGATCCGACTCTGATACAACTGAAAGGTTCACAACATAGAAAACCGAAATTTCCTACCATATGAAAAAAAAGTACCAAGATCTATCTAGGAGACACAAGCAATGGTTGGATATACATCTAGAAAAACTTACCCTCAAAGAACAAAACTTTTACGAGATCCGATCTGGTGGATGATGTTGATGATCACTTACTGATCTCAAGATAGAGTTGTAGACTGCCAAAACCTAGAATCCCATTCGTGCTCAGGAGCAGCGGAAGCAGCAGATCCACCAGAGAAACTACCAGAACATGATCTTCGCTAATCCAAAGGATATGGGAACCACTAGAGAGAGCAAGGAGAGATCCTTCACAAGGAATTGTGTGTGATGAGATGAGAACAATCCCTCCTTATATAGGGGAGGGGAAGCCCCATGGGCATGGCTGGCAGCCAAGGTGGTGCCCCCACCTCTTCATTCATCTGAGTGGAGTCTCCACTGATCCCACTCACATGAATATCAACTCCACTCACTTTGCCATTAAGTTGCACTAAATTAAATGCAAACTCTCATTAAATAAAAATAATTTTATTTCTTTATATTAATATTTGTAAATTACTTTAACTAAAAAACATTTACATAAACCCCCTTGCATTATTCCGATATTACATCTGAAATAGATTTCATCGATTTGCCTCGAAACAATTCCGGTACTCCTCGAAATTATTCTAGCGCTTACAAAACCTTCCTATAATATGATATATCTGCCCATTAGTGTCAGCGTACCTTAAATTTATCAACCTACGATTCACAAATAATATAGACATGATCGAGACACCTATCTGATCAATAATCATCAGTGGGACCTGGAGATCCATACTAACTCATACACATTCAACGATGACTCTTATGATTGCATGAACCATAAACATTGCAAGTAAATCTCTTTGTCTTGTGATATATTACTTGTCCGATATTCGATCATCGGTATCAACCATACCTAGTTTAATCTCGTTACCGACAAGTACAATTTTCTGGTTCAATGATAAGACATTCCTTATGACCTAGTCATTTTCTTGCAAGTTGTGTCAACACTACCAGAAAAGTTGGCTTTTACAACGGACGATATTCGTGGTTGAAGGCCCATTTTTCGTGGCCAAATAGTTTTCTGCGACGGATGGCCTTCGTGGTAAAAGCCCCGTCACAAATGAATTAACCACTTTTTTTTACCGTGGCGGATCGCACCCTTCAGCCATGAAAACTTGTTTCGTTGTAGATCTGTTCACCAGCCGCGTTGACTGCTGATGTCATGCAAACTGCCATGTGGCAACCATCGTTAGTTGTCGGTTACCGTTGTTAACGTTCATAGAAACCATGGCAGAAGCCAAGCCCAGCCAAGGCTCGCTAAATACTAACTGGTCTGGCCTATCAGGAGAGCCTAATAAGAAGATGGCCCGTTATAGTTTTGTCCTCCACTGTTTGATATGGGCCAAAAATGCAGCCAGCAACAGCCCACGAACTTTTAGGCCCGATTATCTTTCAATCTACAGAAGGCCCATGTTGGTCCAACACTGTGCGCCCCCTAAGCAGCCTACGCTAAGTCGCTCATGTACACTTAAGGCCTGAAGTAAGCCCATCACTGTTATCGCAGCCTATCATGGGCCACCTACTGATGGCCCTTCTCTGAGATGGTTCGTTACTGTTCTGGCATTTTACTATTCTGGCCTTTAGCTGTTCAGGCCCATAAGCGGCCCTTCAACGCTCTATCCTAGTAAATTTGTTGGCCTATTACTGTCCTCCCCTGGAAATTTCTCGGCCCATTACTGTTCTGGCCTTTTACTGTTGCTGCCATTTACTATTGAGGCCCGCTACTATTTTGGCCTTATACTGTTCTATGATTTTATAGTTTCTTGCCTATTATTGTAATGGGTTATTTTTGTTCTAGCCTGCTACTGTTACGGCATGTTACTGTTACGGCATGTTACCACATGAGGGTCGGCATGTTACATTTATGGCCTTTTACAATTTTGGCCTCTCTGAAGCCCATGCCAATATCATAAAACATGTATAATAATCCAGCATTTTTTACTGTTCATTGGCGGCCGAATACACGACGGGCCAATAAAAAGCACGATATTGTTCCCTAATCGACCTGCCTAGCGTAGTTACCGTAATGACTACCGACATGTGTGGACATCGTCAACTAAATGCCTACATGGCCTATGCAAGTTATCTAGATATTACATCAGCTCCAAACTTCTTAAAATTATTACATATTATCAACTCAAGGGAAAGAAAAATTGGCATTTCAGTTGACAATCAAGTTGATAGAAGAGTCCTCAATTTGCTTTCTCAATCGATCACTTGCATCTTCCTTTGAGTGTGACAGCTACATTAGAGGAGACATGATCTTACAGACCCCTCTTTGGTGGCGATAGCAATAATTGCAGTCTGAAAGTAAGTAATAACAAGTTAATACATCAAACAAGACAAACTACTCATTTGACTGATATGACAGGAGCTGTGAACTGGAGTTTACAACTGGTTAATGGTTCAATTATTGACCAACATCTCAAACAAATAGGACAAGCAAGCACACATTAAACAAGTGTGCCTACCATGAAACGAGCAATCAAAAAATGTGTGGGTGGCTTAGAATTTCAGAAAATATAAACTAGCCAAGTCATTTCAACAAATATATATGGAAGTAGTTCAATACCCTAAAATGCAAGAGACATTGGGTGACTCGGAATTTGTGCTAAGCCACAAAATGGCATGGAGTTACTGTCATAGCGAAGAATGAACCAGATAGAAATTATAACCGCATCATACGAGAACTTGTAGAGCAGGAATTCAAACCACGAATGAACTATATATTGTAGAGGATAGTTATGTCGTGACTTAGGATGAACCTGACCCAAAACCAGATGTGATATATAATGGCATCACTCGTGAACATGTAGAACAGGACAAACAAGGATTAGACAAGTGTGCCTAGAATGAAATGAGCAATCTAACAAAGTGTTTCTTAGAATTTCAGCAAATATAAACTAGCGAGGTCATTTCAGCAACTATATGGAAGCAGTGGCATCTCCTGGAATGCATAGTCGTTGGGTAACTCAGAATTTGTGGTGAGCTACACAATGGCATATAGTTACTGTCAGAGCTAAGGATCAACCAGATAGAAATTATAATGACATCATGAGAAATTCTAGAGCAGGAATGAAAACCATGAGTTAACTACATAGTAGAGGACAGTTATGTCGTTTCTCAGGATGAACCGGCACCAGATAAGGAAGTCATGTCATCCCTTATGAACCTGTAGAATAGGCTATGCAAACCAACATGTTCATTATTCCATTTTAAGCTCTATGCAAGAAAAAGGGAATAGTTAGTGATGCAGCTTTTGAAGAACCAGATGGCAACAACAAAATTATAATTGAATTAGTACGAAGAGTTTAAACGGGTACTACAGGATAGCAGAATGATGCCAAGGAGGAAATAATAGCAGGAACTGATCTCAGGACGAACCAGACAGATTCAGCAACTGTAGAGTAGGGAATCCACACTGATATTTTCCACTCACTTTAGATTTTGCGAGAATTACATGGTAGCAGGCAATTACTGTTGTATGGAGTAGCTAAGAACATGTGCATGACAAAATAACAGACATGTGCATGACTTGAAATTTGTAGAGCAGCGAATGCAAATCAACATGTCTAATGACCTTGCATATACTAGCACGAAGAACAGGTGTGCCTAGTGACTTGTATGTACTAGCACGATTACAAAAATGCAGTTCACTGTGATAGGCTTGAACTTGCTATACTACTAACAAAACAAAAACGGGTTGGAGTTTTGGTTAACCTTGGTCGGAGAGGCGTCTAAGCATCATCGGTACCGTGCGAGTGACAGAGGCCATATTTAATAATAGTAGTACTTTAATAGTATTAGTTCTACAAAATAATTTAATAATAACAACGTTAGCACATTTGAGAGACTCGGTAGTTTTGAAAGATTCAACAGTACAGGCCATATTCCGCACTCGATCTAAACAATTCCTAGTACATAGGAATTATTACAAAATATATTAGCAGTTGCAGAACTCCATACAAAATACTCGGTAGAAGTATAAAATGACTCGTAGTAGTAGCTTAATCTATCTAGGAATGATTACATGTCCCATCATATACTCCAAACATGCATGAGAGAAAAGAGAGAGGTCAGAATCACCACAATATCTGTATGCCAACGATTTAGTGTGTACAGGTCACGACTGGGTAGCGCTTGCTTTCCATCCTGGCATGCTTCTGTCGTTTTATTGTCGTTTGTGGATCCTCGTAATAGGCTTTCGCCTGTTCACTGTTAGTAAGTTAGATGCAAAATTCACAGATCGTTCCAACAATTTCCACCACTCCGATTGCGAAGGGAATCTACCACTATCATAAATAAAGTAATTAATATTCGAACAGAGGGACTAGAAAATTACATACAGTAGTACATTCATATTAGGATCATTAGGAGAAAATTAAGATGTGATATCTCACAATGGGTTGATGTCGTTGTCGATCCAATATTGGAACTCCACGAGGAACTCCAACCAATGATTGAGGAGCTTGACAATAAGTCTGTGGCATCAATAGGAAATGGTTGAGAGCATCCAGCGCCGCTTCGGCCGGTGGCTCCACATCTTTGGCTCTGATAACAAAACTCGAGCGCATAGTACGCACGAAAAGAGATCAATGATGACATCATCACCTTGTACTCCTCCAATTCCCACACCGCCGACCTTATGCGGTTGATGCACAGGACAATCTCCATGTTGTGCCCGTCAATCTGGCCAATGAACAGCGTGCACGTCTTCCCAATGCCAATGACATTTGTTCTTGATGGCTCAGTGTTGATGTAGAGCTCATTGGGAACCCCGAGAGGAAGGTATGATGAGCACAGAAGCAAGTTTCCCTCAGTTATGAAACCAAGGTTTAATCGAACCAGTAGGAGCAAGGAAACACCCCAAAGGTGTTGCTAGCTGAGCCTTGGCAGGGCGCACTACCGGTGCTAGTAGCAACGTGGACACCTGCACAACACAACCACAAAACTGTGTCCCCAACTTGCGATGAGGTTGTCAATATCACCGTGTTTTGCTGAAAACAAAGGATTAAACGTATCGAATGGAAGGAAGTAATAGCTTGCAGAAAGTAAACACAAAGCAGTAAACAGTTTATAGATTGTATGTAAAAGAAAAGGACCGGGATCCATAGTTTACTAGAGGTGGCTCTCCTTAAGATAGATAACATGCTGGGTGAACAAATTACAACGGGGCAATTGACAAAGATCGAGAAAGCATACAAGCATATACTAATCATCTTGACTCTTTTGAGACTTGATTGGGCATTACAACATTATACATAGACCGCCATCCAACTGCATCTATGACTAATAATCCACCTTCATGTTATCATCCAAACCCCCTCCAGTATTAAGTTGCAAGCAACAGATTATTGCTTTATGAATTGCGTGTAATGTAAACAATACGACTGTCCTATGAACAAAAGATTGTTGTTTTCTCCCTAGTAGCAACAACACATCTAGTACCTTAGATATTTCTGTCACTTCCCCAGATTACCAGAGGCATGAACCCACTATCGAGCATAAATACTAACTTTTGGAGTTGCTAGCATCTACTTGGCCAAGATAGCTACTAACAACGGAAAGCATGCAAGATCACAAATAACAAAGACATGATAGAATCAATAATCAATCTGAAATAGCATCTCAATATCCATCGGATCCCTGCAAACACAACATGCAGAATTACAAATAGATGATCTTGATCATGAACGGAGCTCACAAGATCTAAACATGAAAGTACAAAGGAGGAGAACCAGCCATCTAGCTACTACATGGATCTGTAGTGCAAGGATGAACTACTCACGCATCACACTGGAGGCTTGTATGATGATGAAGAAGGCCTCCAGGGTGAATCCCCCTCTTCGGCATGGTGCCGGGAAGAGCTTCACATCTCTCCCGATCTAGGGATGGAGATGACAGCGGCTATAGACTCTTTTGTGGATTTTTGATCGGGTACTTAGGGTTTTCATCCCGAGGGAAACTTATAGGCGGAAGGAGAGGCCGAGGGGGTGCTAGGGCTGGCCTCACCATCCCCTGGCGCGGGCCAGGCTGGGCCACGCGGCCAGGTGGTGTGGTGGCCCCCTGGCCCCTCTCCGTCTCGTATTCTGGCATCTAATGACATCCGGAAAAATAGGCACTTTGCCTTTTGTCCCGTCCAATTCCGAGAATATTCATTTTCTAACTTTCCTGGAATCAAAAACAACAGAAAACAGGCAGCTGGCACTGTGGCTCTTGTTAATAGGTTAGTCCAAGAAATCATATGAAAAGTACTCCAAAGTTGGAACAAAACACAAGAAAGTGGATAAAACCAAGCATGGAACATCAAAAATTATAGATACATTTGCAATGTATCAACATCTCGAAGCTTAACTCCTGCTCGTCCTCGAGTAGGTAAGTGATAAAAAGAAAGAATAATTTTTGAGGTGACATGCACCATCAAAGACTTGATCAAAGTATTTGCAAAACATTCATAGCTAGGATCATAGTACTTCAATCATAACATGAAAGACAAAGTTCTAGCAATAAGACAAAGAAACTATGATGCAACATGAAAAGGCACAAACAAAAGATTCATGAATAACAATGCTTTGCAAGACGTTTGTTTGTTTCACATAAAGAAAACATAGCATAATAGTATTTAGCTTGTCCCTCATAGAGTAGCAAATATAAATGCATAGGACACCTTAAAAGTTCATAAGAGTGACTAGATACAAATAGTTTACAACAAGCAATATCAAGTTATGCATCAATCAACTAGTCTTGGGACAATGCACATAGAACTAAGAATGGCCACTATGCTCTCAAAGTAGGTGCATAAAGATAGAAGGTGGAGACTCAATATATAAGTGGAAGAAAGGCCTTCATAGAAGGAAGTAGGGATTCAAGTCTCATAAAGAGCTTCCAAAACTTATGGTACTTATAGCTTTCAGCTCTCATTGCCCCTATCATAAGAATCTTGAAGTGATTAAGGTTAATGTGAACAAACTATGGTGTACATGCTTGACGAAGTATAAGTTAGGAATCTCATGTCCCTTGTATACGCGGGCCGCTCCTCATGCTACTCAAGTTTAGTCACCGCTAAGTTCTTATCATCGTAAGTACATGTGTATCATAGAGAAATGCCAACGGGGTACCCCTTGCCCGATGATACGGAAGAATCCCCATATCAAAATGACAAGGCAAGCAGACACCGAGCATCTCAGCAATCTTCTTATTTACCATGGGAATATGGTGCTTTTTTCTCTCTTTCCTCTTTTCATAATCTCTTTTTTTATTTTTCTCTTTTTTTCTCAATATAGGACTCTTTTTTTAATAAGAAGAATGCTTCATAGACAGCTCATTATGGTTACGCTGCAGGTTTCCACCATGTCAGCATGGATTCGACCAGTGGCCCAGACGTTTCACTAACACATATACATAACTCCATGGACTTACAAGCTCCCCTTTCATTTCACACCGACGACATTGATGACCCACAAGTATAGGGGGTGTATCGTAGTATTTTCGAGGAAAGTGAAACCCAATTTATTGATTTGACACAAGGGGAGCCAAAGAATATTTATCAGCCTTAACAACTGAGTTATCAATTCAGCTACACCTGGAAACAATCTTGCTCACGGCAGTTTATCAGTAGCAATAGTTTTGTAGTAGGAATAGTAAAGTAACAGCAGTAGTAAAGAAAAGACTTTAATAACAAAAGCAGTAAACATTGGGATTCGAGTGCGGTAGGCATAGGGATGGATGGACGGGTGTTACATGGACAAGACAATTCACATAGCAATCAGAACATAGGGAAATTGCAGATAAATAAGATAAAGCATCCAAGTACTAGACAATCCTAGGCATGTGTTCCATATATAGTCATACTTGCTCACAATGAGAACTTGCACAACATCTTTTGTCCTGCCAGCCCGTTTGCGGCGGGGCCTCTAGGGAACTACTGGCAATTAAGGTGCTCCTTTTAATAGAGCACCGGAGCAAAGCATTAACACTCCGTGAACACATGTGATCCTCACATCAAAGCCTTTCCCTTCCGGTTATCCCGATTTCTGTCACTTTGGGGCCACAGGTTCCGGACAACGACGTGTGTATACAACTTGTAGATAAGACCAAGAACAATACTATCACAATGAATCAATAACATGTTCAGATCTGAAATCATGGCACTCGGGCCCTAGTGACAAGCATTAAGCACAACAAATCGCAACAAAGTCATAAAGCACTAATAAAAGATACTAGGCACCATGCCCTAACAATCTGATGCCATTACAAGAACGATCTCATCCAATCCCTACCATCCCCATAGCCTACAGCGGGGGATTACTCACTCATAGATGGGGGAAACATGTATGGTCGATGGAGAAGCGATGGTGATGATGATGGTGATGATCTCCTCCAATTTCCCGTCCTAGCAGGGTGCCAAAACGGAGTTTCTGGTACTGTTTCGTGGAATCTGGTGGTGGCGGCGGAGCGGAACTCCTTCTGGAAAAACGTCGAACCCCCCAGAGTTTTTAGGTCAGAAGGCTCCTTATAGGCGAAGAGAGAGACCGAAGGGGTGCCTGGGGGGCCCACAACACCCTCTGGCGCGACCTGGCCTGGCCCGCGCCACCAGGTGGTGTGGCCACCCCAGGGCTCTTCTCCGTCTCGTATTCTGGCTCCTAGAGTCTTCGGGTGAAATAGGATTTTTGGCATATTTTCCGGGATTTTTCCTGATAGTTGATTTTCTGCACAAAAAGTAGACACCAAGGCAATTCTGCTGAAAATAGCGTCAGCTCGCATTAGTTGCATCCAAATCACACAAGTATAGAGGAGAAACAATAGGAAAAGTGTTCGGGAAAGTAGATACGTTTTGGACGTATCAGACATCCATGTACAAAAGAGCATGATATCACCTAGGTACAAGTACCAAGTGCAATGTTGAAAGCGTTCCCCGTGAAAGCATGGTTCTACTAATCCCCAACAAATAAGTGCAAGCATCTACAACATAGACGACACAATGGTTCAAGTTTATTAAGGGCAAGAAAAATAAAGTGTGCCATCAAGTTCATGAGAGCTTTAATCACTAGTTTTCTCATAACAAGTTTAATTTGGAAGGTAAACAAAAGCATGAATATACTTGGAATAGCTTAAGCTAGTAGGTAGGTATGGTGGACTCTTTGGAATAACTTGGTTGAGGGAGTTGGATGCATGAGTGGAACTCATACTTGGTTGTGGAGGCTAGCAAAAGACTGGGAGCGACAAACTAAGAGAGCAATAATGGCCATAATCATGCATGCGACAAAACATCATTGATCAAAGAATAAAGTGATACTACAAGTTGAAAATGAAAGGATCATAAAGGCTATGGTGACTTGAGATAGTCATAACATGGTGTGAGCATGCGCCAAGTCAACCCAAATAAAGCATCAAAGGAGAATACCACTATACTATGCTTTAATATGCTAAAACAATGCATGATTCATCCAAGGCACATTAAGAAATCTCTATTGTTTATAACAAGTCATGCTACAGCAAAGAATACTAAGCATAAATCCAAAACAATATCAAGCATGGCATGACAAAGCATAGGCCACAGTCAAAAACGAGCTCTTTTTATCACATAAGCATGAACTTTCCTACTCTTTTCCAAACCAAACCAAACAATTTGCAAACCAATGTATCAAATAGGGGGTCCAACCAATTTATTCAGAGAACTAAGAAAACCAAGCAAATGAAAAACCAAAATGAAAACGAAAAAGAAGACGCTCCAAGAACAACACAACTGTGCATGAAACAATAAAAATGAAGCATTTGGAAGAAACCTAGAATTTTTAGTGATGAAGAAGGGGATGCCTTGGGCATCCCCAAGCTTTGACGCTTGTACTTCTTGGATATTTCTTGGGGTGACACGCGTGGAATCCCCAAGCTTAAGCTTTAGTCCATCCTTCATCTCATTACTCATTCCTTCCATACACCTGAAATTTTTCCTTCATACAAAACTTCACACAATCTTTATTAGCAACATTAGTGCACTCAAGATAAATAAGTCTTAAGGTTCAGTTCTAACACCAAATAAACTTCCATTAGAACACTAGCTACTGTAGCACTTCCCTAAAAAAGCTCAATTCCCCAAAAAAACTCAAAAAGGAACCAACAAGAAGCAAATGCAGAAAAATGGCAGAAATCTGTCAAAACAGACCAGTAGGTAAAGACGAGTTTTTTCGACGACCTTATGTCGCTCAAATCAAAAAGTGTTGAACTAACAAAAGTTATATAACAACCTGGGGCAGAAGCACACAAATTCACGCCTCAAAAAGACGTTCAGAGATTTTACACAAATTTTGTACGGTGAAGCACAGAAATCTGTTTCGGGACAGCAACTTTCCCAATTATTACTTCTCTCTCATTAGAGGTTACTCTTGGCACAAAAAGAAAATAAAAAGGATCAGGAGCGTTATTACTAAATTAATAACTTCCAAGACTCATCTAAAACTTTTAGGTTATCTCCCAATAAGTACTTTTCTTTAATGCCTTTAAGTTAGGCATAAGAAGCAAGAAAGAATCAGGTGTTCTCAAATGAAGAAGCATTAAGACCAAATTTTGTTTTAATAGGAGAGGCAAAAGAAATCCTATCTCTCTTCTTAGGGAAGTGTTATATACCTTTCTTGAGTGGGAGTTGATATTTAATGGTTCCTTCTTTCATATCAATAATGGCACCAACAGTTCTAAGAAAAGGTCTTCCCAAAGTAAAAGAACAAGAAGCATTGCATTCAACATCCAAAACATAGAAATCAACGGGGACATAGGCATTGTTAACCATAATAAGAACATCATTAAGCCTCCCCATGAGTATATTTTTAGCATTATCATCAAGTGGGACATTCAAATAACAATCTTCAAGTGGAGGCAAATCAAGCATATCATAAATCCTTCTAGGCATAATAGAAACACTACTATCAAGATCACATAAAGCTTTGAAATCAAAGTCATTCACTTCCATATTAATGATGGGTTCCCAACCATCTTCTTGTTTTATAGGAATAGAAGATTTATGTTTCACCTTTTCTTCTTTAATCATTATGAGAGCATCAGTAATGTGTTTTGTAAAGGCCATGTTCATAGCACTAGCATTAGGACTTTTAGCAAGCTTTTGTAGGAATTTAATAACTTCAGAGATATTGCAACCATCAAGATCAAAATCAAATTTATCATCTAAAGTAGTAGAACTATTACTATCCTCACCACTAGTGGTGGTGATAGTAGAAACACTAATGTTTCTAGCAATTTCATCTTCTCTTTCCCACTTAGCATGTAATTCAGCTAATAGCCTAACATTTTCATCAATTTTTACTTGTATAGCATTAGTAGCTGAAAAGGGATTATCATTAGTTTCGGGTTTAGTAGCCATTTTATTCAAAGAAGAATGAGCTTCAGCCAAAGATGCTATACTTCTTTCAGAGCTAGAAAGTTTTTCCTCGATAGTTTTATTGAAAGCAGTTTATTTACTAATAAAGTCTTTAAGCATAACTCCAAGTTCAGAGGGTGCACTCCTATTATTGTTGTAGGAATTTCCATAAGCATTGCCATTGTTGGGAGGATATGGCTTATAATTGTTGTTACCAAAATTACTCCTATAAGCATTATTGCCAAAATTGTTATTTCTTATGAAGTTCCCATCAACTTGCTCTTCTTGAGCAACTAAAGAGGCTAAAGGAACATTATTTAGATCAATATGGGCTTTCCCATTAACAATCATAGACATAATAATATCAATCTTATCACTCAAGGAGGAGTTTTCCTCAACAGAATTTACCTTCCTACCTTGTGGAGCTCTCTCAGTATGCCATTTAGAATAATTAACCATCATATTGTCCAGAAGTTTTTTTGCAGCACCCAAAGTGATGGTCATAAAGGTACCTCCAGCAGCAGAGTCCAATAGGTTCCATGAAGAATAGTTCAATCCTGCATAAAAGATTTGGATGATCATCCAAGCAGTCAGTCCATGTGTGGGACAATTCTTTACCAAAGATTTCATTCTTTCCCAAGCTTGAGTAACATGCTCATTATCAGATTGTTTAAACTTCATTATTTCACTTCTCATAGATATAATCTTAGCAGGAGGATAGTATTTTCCAATGAAAGCATATTTGCACTTAGTCCAAGAATCAAAACTATTCCTAGTTAAGGAATTTAACCATTCTTTAGCTTTTCCTCTTAAAGAGAAAGGAAACAATTTTAGCTTAATAATATCACCATCTATATCCCTATGCTTTTGCATCTCACAAAGTTCAACAAAGTTATTTAGATGGGCAGCAGCATCTTCATTACCAATACTAGAATATTATTCTCTCATAACAAGATTGAGTAAAGCAGGTTTTATCTCAAAGAAAGTATCTTCATGCACAGCTGGAGCAATAGGTGTGCTCATAAAATCATTGTTGTTGGTGCTAGTATAGTCACACAACTTAGTGTTTTCAAGAGTAGTCATTTTTTTTGGGTTTTCAAATAAGAAAGCAAACTACTAAAACTAATTTTTTTGTGTTTTTGATAAAGAAACAAGCAGACAAAGCAAAAAGAAACTAAGCAAAACAAAAATAACAAAGTAAAGAGATTGGTTATGAGGGACTCCCCTTGTGAAGATGTCCTTAACTCCCCGGCAACGGCGCCAGAAAAATGCTGGCGCGTGGTTAACGTGGGAGCTTCTTGTTCTTCAGTCCCCGGCAACGGCGCCAGAAAATTTTGCTTGATGGCTCAGTGTTGATGTAGAGCTCGTTGGGAACCCCAAGAGGAAGGTATGATGAGCACAGCAACAAGTTTCCCTCAGTTATGAAACCAAGGTTTAATCGAACGAGTAGGAGCAAGGAAACACCCCAAAGGTGTTGCTAGGTGAGCCTTGGCAGGGTGCACTACCGGTGCTAGTAGCAACGTGGACACCTGCACAACACAACCACAGAACTTTGTCCCCAACTTGCGATGAGGTTGTCAATCTCACCGTTTTTTGCTGAAAACAAAGGATTAAACGTATCAAATGGAAGGAAGTAATAGTTTGCAGAAAGTAAACACAAAGCAGGAAATAGTTTGTAGATTGTATGTGAAAGAAAAGGACCGGAATCCATAGTTCACTAGAGGTGGCTCTCCTTAACATAGATAACATGCTGGGTGAACAAATTACAGCGGGGCAATTGACAAACATCGAGAAAGCATATAAGCATATACTAATCATCTTGAGTCCTTTGAGACTTGATTGGGCATTACAACATTATACATAGACCGGCATCCAACTGCATCTATGACTAATAATCCACCTTCAGGTTTGAAGGAAATATGCCCTGAGAGGCAATAATAAAGTTGTTATTATGTATTCCTTGTATATGATAGATGTTTATTTTGCATGCTATAATTGTATTGATAGGAAACATCAATACATGTGTGTTTAATAAACAAAAAGGGTTCCTAGTTATGCCTCTCTTATGAACTAGCTTCTTGATTAACAAGATGATCAAGGTTTCCTGATCATGGACATTGGATGTTGTTAATAACAAGGTCACAGCATTTGTGAAATGATGTGATGAACATTCATGTGAAGTATAGCATTACGATCAAGTCATTATGTTTATATTGCTATAACATCATACGAAGTAATCTTTATCCTTAGACCATGAGATCATGTTAATTGCTAACACCGAAAGAGTATCTTGATAACATCAAACGTCACACCATAACAGGGTGACTATAAAGATGGGTTTAGTACTACGAAGGTGTTATGTTGAGGCTCATGGATCAAGAGTGGAATTTGTCAATCCAGATGATGGATAGATATACTCTAGGCCCTCTCGGTGATATCACATTAGGATAGCTTGCAAGCAAGTGATGTGATCACTAGAATGTTATATCACGGGAACGAGAAAAGAGTGCATGTCGGTAACAAGATCAAACTAGGTATGAAGATACCTATGATCGAATCTCGGACATGTGATATATCGAGAGACAAAGGGATTTAGTTACAAGCGTTAATGGTTTTCACGATCACAGGAGTCATCGTTGAATGTGTAGGAGTCAGTACGGATCTCTAGGCCCCGCTGCTGATTATTGATCGGAGAAGGGTCTCGATCATGTCTGCATTATTCGCGAACCGTAGGGTGGCACACTTAAGAGTTACCGGACACCATTTTGGAGCACATATGTTTCAGATGAAAGAATTGCAAAGCGTAGGAATTGTTTCAATAGAAACCGGAAATTGTTTCAGGTGAAATTGCAGAAGGTGGTTCTGCATGTGATATTGAAATATTGCAAGGGGCTATATGTGAATGTTTGTGAATTAAAGTAATTAACAAAATCCTGAATAAATTTAATAAAAAGAGTTTTATTAAATGAGAGAGCATTAAATTTGGAGAAATTTAATGCATTTAAAGTGGAGACTTTAAAAGGGAATGTGAAGAGGCATTTTAATGTGGAGGGGTTACCACCACATGAATGGGGGAGGTGAGGGGTCACCCCCCCATGCACCGGCCATGGAGAGAGGGGGCACCCCCCTCCTCCTATAAAAGGCCACCCATTCCCTCCTTCATCCTCACACCTCCTTGTGAAGGATCTCTCCCCCCCTCTAGAATTATTCCCCCATGGTCTCGGATTAGCGAGATACATGTTCCCGGTGGCATTTCATCTGGAAGGAGTTGCTGCTTCCGCTGGATCGCTGGAGCGAGGAGGTGGAGGTTGTCCGGTGGCTTGAACGTGTGTGCGAGTACGGATGCGCTGCTGAGTTGCGGCGCTCGGACTTCCACACGATCTTGAGATCGGCAAGCATACGACTACATCAACCACGAGTTCCTACTCGTTAACAAAACTCGTTGTCTTCGAGGGTAAGTTCTCCCTAGTAGCAGATCTTGAGATCGGCAAGCAACAGATTATTACTTTACGAATTGCGTGTAATGTAAACAATATGATTGTTCTATGAACAAAAGATTGTTGTTTTCTCCCTATTAGCAACAACACATCTAGTACCTTAGAGATTTCTGTCACTTCCCCTGATTACCAGAGGCATGAACCCACTATCGAGCATAAATACTAACTCTTGGAGTTGCTAGCATCTACTTGGCCAAGATAGCTACTAACAACGAAAAGCATGCAAGATGAATCAATAATCAATCTGAAATAGCATCTCAATATCCATCGGATCCCCGCAAACACAACATGCAGAATTACAAATAGATGATCTTGATCATGAACGAAGCTCACAAGATCTAAACATGGAAGCACAAAGGAGGAGAACCAGCCATCAAGATACTACATGGATCCGTAGTCCAAGGATGAAATACTCACGCATCACACCCGAGGCTTGCATGGTGATGAAGAAGGCCTCCAGGGTGAATTCCCCTCTCCGGCAGGGTGCCGGGAAGAGCTTCAAATCCCTCCCGATCTAGGGATGGAGATGACGGCGGCTACAGATTCTTTCGTGGATTTTTAATCGAGTACTTAGGGTTTTCGTCTCGAGGGCATCTTATAGGCGGAAGGAGAGACCGAGGGGGTGCCTGGGCTGGCCACACCACCCCCTGGCACGGCCAGGCCTGGCCAGTGCGGCCAGGTGGTGTGGTGGCCCCCTGGCTCCTCTCCGTCTCGTATTCTGGCATCTGATGACTTCCAGAAAAATAGGCACTTTGGCTTTTGTCCCGTCCAATTCTGAGAATATTCATTTTCTGACTTTCCTGGAACCAAAAACAGCAGAAAACAGGCAGCTAGCATTGTGGCTCTTGTTAATAGGTTAGTCCAAGAAATCATATGAAAAGTACTCCAAAGTTGGAACAAAACACAAGAAAGTGGATAAAACCAAGCATGGAACATCAAAAATTATAGATACATTTCCAATGTATCAGTTCTCCACGAGCACCCTACAGGCAACGGCTTAGACGGGTCCCATTGTTTCATGTTGTAGCGGACTATGGGCACCTCGATATAGTGGGTGGATTTGAGGTGTAGATACAACGTTAATTTTTTGCCAACACAGTTGCATCTTGGCTCCGTGCAGATAAACGGGTTGTGGATGCAGGAGATCATGTGGGCATAGAGTTCGTTGAAGGAGACCACTTCCGAGCGGTTGTGGTTTGGGCAGCTGTAACCTTCTTCACCGGCGACTTGGCGGTGTAGCTCCTTGGAGCATGCGGCCAGCTGGACGGCGCTTTTAGTGTCCAAACGCTTAGTGATTTTGTTGACGATGTCATTGCCACCCTTGTTAAAGCCGCTGCACCATCGGCTCTCCCTCGAACCTTTCCAAATTTTGTACAGACGACCCGACATCACATCGACGAGGATTGGGGCGAGGGCGGATCTATATAGAACTGTTTGGGGTTTTTGGAGGAGAGGGGTGGTGGTCTGGAAGGAGAGATGCACTGGGCGAGATGGCGAGGAAAATGTGTGAACGGCGCAGTGGAGAGGATCCCAAATGCGTCCAGGCGGCATCGACGAGTGGGGATATACTAAACGGAGATGGGGAAGATGGGATAACTCTTTGAAAGAGGTTTTTTATTTTTCTTGTAATAAATTAACCATGTCACCTTCTGGCGCAGTGATGACCCACAAGTATAGGGGGTGTATCGCAGTATTTTTGAGGTAAGTGAAACCCAATTTATTGATTCGACACAAGGGGAGCCAAAGAATATTTATAAGCCTTAACAACTGGGTTGTCAATTCAGCTGCACCTGGAAACAATCTTGCTCACAGCAGTTTATCAGTAGCAACAGTTTTGTAGTAGCAATACTAAAGTAATAGCAGTAGTAAAAGTAAAGACAGTAGTAACAATTGCAGTAAATAGTAGGATTAAAGTGCGGTAGGCATAGGGATGGATGGACGGGCGTTGCACGGACAAGACAATTCATATGGCAATCAAGACATAGGGCATTTGCAGATAAATAAGATAAAGCATCCAAGTACTAAATAATGATAGGCATGTGTTCCATATATAGTCATACGTGCTCGCAATGAGAACTTACACAACATCTTTTGTCCTGCCAACCCGTTTGCAGTGGGGCCTCAAGGGAACTACTGGAAATTAAGGTGCTCCTTTTAATAGAGCACCGGAGCAAAGAATTAGCACTCCATGAACACATGTGATCCTCACATCAAAGCCATTCCCTTCGGTTATCCCGATTGTTGTCACTTCGGGGCCTTTGGTTCCGGACAACAATATGGGTATACAGCTTGCAGGTAGGCCCATAAACAATACTATCATAATGAATCAATAACATGTTCAGATCTGAAATCATGGCACTCGGGCCCTAGTGACAAGCATTAAGCATAACAAGTTGCAACAAAGTCAAAAAGCACTAATAATAGATACTAGGCACCATGCCCTAACAATCTGATGCCATTACATGAACGATCTCATCCAATCCCTACCATCCCCATAGCCTACAGTGGGGATTACTCACTCATAGATGGGGGAAACATGGATGGTCGATGGAGAAGCAATGGTGACGATGATGGCGATGATATCCGCCAATTCCCCGTCCCGGCTGGGTGCTAGAACGGAGTTTCTGGTTCTGGATCACAGAATCTGGTGGTGGCGGTGCAGCGGAACTCTTTCTCGAAAAACGTCGAACCCCTATGGTTTTTAGGTCAAGAGGCAACTTATAGGTGAAGAGGGAGGCCGAGGGGGTGACCGAGGCAGCCACACCACCCCCAGGCGCGGCCTGGCCTGGCCCGCGCGGCCAGTTGGTGTGGGCCCCTCGTGGCCCTTCACCGTCTCATCTTCTGGCTCCGTGAGTCTTCTGGTGAAATAGTATTTTTGGCATATTTTCCGGGATTTTTCCTGATAGTTGATTTTCTGCACACAAAAACCAGACACCAAGGTAATTCTGCTGAAAACAGCTTCAGTCCGTGTTAGTTGTATCCAAATCACACAAGTTTAGAGGAAAAACCATAGCAAAAGTGTTCGGGAAAGTAGATATGTTTTGGACGTATCAACTCCCCCCAAGCTTAGCTTATTGCTTGTCCTCAAGCAATTCAGTTGAAAACTGAGTGCGATAAAAGAAACTTTCATGAACACATTTTCTTCATAAGATGTATATATTCTCAACATATGATCAAGTACTTGGTCAATTCATAATAAGGAGTATGCAGATAAGGTTACTCAATAGTCATTGCAAGCTATGAAGTGCTTCTAACTCAAAAATAATAAGTAGCATGAAACATAAAAATAAGCAACATTGCAATGCTCATAAAAATGTATGATAGAGTGGTATCTCGCTTGCCTTTGATTGTAGAGAAAATATAAATGCCAAGGCACCTCTAAAGTTCAAGTGAAGACTAGAAGTAAAGATATCAAAGTTACAAGCATCAAGTTCATAACACAATTAATCAAGTTTTGAGACAAGCACATTACACTAAGAATGACAACCATGCTCTCAAGAAAGTGCTCATAGAATGTGTGGAGACTCAACAAGGAAATGAAAAGGTTTTGAAAAGTTTGAAAGGCTTCCAAATGCTGGAAGTATGGTACTCATTAGCTTTGAGCTCTCATTGCCCCTATCATAAGCATCTTTAAATTGTTAAGGTTAAAGTGACACAACTACGAGGATATGCTTGAAAAGTTATAAGTTGAAATCTCATGCCCCTTGCTTACGAGTACCGAACCTCATGCTACTCAACTTCAGTCGCGAGTAAGCTCTTTTCACTGTAAGTGCATATGTATCATAGAGAACCGCCAATGGGGTACCCCTTGCACATGATACATGAGCTATCCCATAATCAAAATTACAAGGCAAGCAGACAATGAGCATCTCAGCGATCTTTTTATTTGTTATTTGCATAGGTTTTTATTGAGGATGCTTCATAGAATGCTCATTATGGTTATGCTGCAACTTTCCACCATGATTAGGCATGGCTTAGGCTAGCGGCCTAGGCATTTCTCTAACACACATACAAAATCCATGATCTTACAAGTTTCCCTTTTATTTCACACCGTCGGGATCCATAAGCAAAAGAACATGATATTAACAGGGTACAATGTACAAGTGAAATGTTGAAAGCGTTCCCCGTGATACATGGTTATGCTAACTTCAACTTATAAAGAGCAAGCATATACGCAACAAAGATGGACGCAATGGTTCAAGTTTATTAAATGCAAGAAAGTAAAGTGTGCCATCAAGTTCTTGAGAGCTTTACTAACTAATTTTCTCATAACAAGCAAACATTTTATTTGGAAGAAAACAAGGCATATTGAATATGCACGGACTAGCAAATGATGCTAATAGGTAGGTATGGTGGACACTTTTGGCAATATTGGTTTTGGAGAATTGGAAACATGAGTAGAACTCATACTCAGTGCAAGTGAAGGCTAGCAATAGTAAGGGAGCGACAAACGAGAGAGCAATAACTGTCATAATCATGCTTGCAACAAAACAGGACTTAATCATGGCATGAAAGTGATTCAAGACCCCTGAGGCAAAATAATTCATCGAGGCTTAACTGATTAATGTTTCAGTCATATGCATGCGGGAGCATGTGCCAAGTCAATTCAAGTGAAACATTCAGAGGGAGATACCACAGTGTCAAACCAAGTTATGAATAGAGCAATGCAAGCAAACATTCATACGACATGCTACAAACTATTAGCAAGCTGGAGCTAATCATAAGAAAGCAAGAACTACTAAGCATCCATAAATAACATGCACCCTACATGAACAGACTAAGCATTCCCACAATGATGAGTATATGTACAAAAATGAAAACAAATAGAGTTCATTACCAGCCTCTTACCACACCTCAAGTTGTCATTAATCCTCATTATTTCCCTTCACTTGTGTGGCTTGAATACCATGAAACCAAATTCCACCGAGGACTGCTGAACCCTTCAACAAACTTCACAAAACCAAAGTAGAAGAACAAATATTTTTGGTGTTTTCGATTTTTCAAAGCAAGAACCAAAAGGAAGAACAAGAAAAGAAAAATATTTTTGGGTTTTTTGAATAATTAAGACAACGCCAAAAGGAAGAAGCAAACCAAGGCAAAAATAAAAAGAAGCAAACAAAGAGAAACAAAGAAAATATTTTTGATCTTTTTGTGTTTTAAAAAGCAAAAGTAAAGAAAGAACGAAAACTAAAAAGAGAACGAAGCATGGATATACAAAGTATTGACTAAACATGATATGTAGATGAGTGTGATGTCGGTGTACCTCCCCCCAAGATTAGCCTTTTGTCCTAAGTGGGTATCAGCCCTAACACGGGTAAGGGTTCCAAGCAGGCAGGTCATTGTAAGAATGATCGTGGTTAGGCCCTTGGGAAGAAGAAGATGCTCCCAGTCATAGGTAGGCTGCTGATATGAAGACTCCCCCTCATTCAGGGGCTATACCGAATCATCTGTAACCTCCCTTCCAGTATCCTGCTCCTGTTGGGAGTGCTTTCCCAAGTATGCATCAAGTTCTTCCTCGGTGAGTGACCATCCTACCCTGGTATCAAGGTTAAACAAAACAGGTGCAGGCAAAAGAACAACCCGCTCGGACTTACTCCTTCTCCAACCAGCCTTGAGAAAGGTTAATTCATAAGACAAACCACTCAAATTAGCCCAAGAAGAAACAAATTTATGTTGTATCATGGAATTATGGTCAAGCCCCTCTATGGGAAACTGTAGGTCTAGATGATGAGGTGCTACACCATGCAAAGATAATAAACAAGAGGTGATGAGGCCTCCACAAATTCCACCTTTCTCGCGGTTAGCAGCAACACGAGAAGCTATCAAGGCACCAAAGTTATAAGTCCTATCTCGTTTTAAAGCAGCTGAGATGAATGCTAGATCATAGGATGATAACTTATTAGCAGTTTTCCTAGCGAGAACACACTTGTCAATAAAGTAAGAAAATTAGCGAATAGACGGGAGATGAATGTTACGAATTTTCCCACTCTCCTTTGAGAAGCTGCTCCCTTGGAAAATCTCCGCATACAAGTCCATGAGTGGTGCAGGTCGCTCTTTAATCCTTCCACATGATCCCCACTGAGGTACCTTAATAGCTGCACAAAAGTCTTCAAGAGGAAGGTTGACAGCTATATTGTAAATTTTGTAGTGAACCATGGGGTTAGGCAAAGAGCAACTAAATCGAAAGTCCTGTAGCACAGACATAGTTAGTTTCACAAATTGGTAAGGTTCATCTCCCACAAAATGCTCCAATCCTACATTAGCAATTAAAGTATGGAAGTCCTGAGGAATCCCTGCAGCCCTCATGAATTTGGGGCATGGATAGATGGAAGGAAAAACTTGCTCCTCTCGGTGAACCTTCATAACCTCAGGAACCCTTAGTTCATGCTGGTTGAGTTGGTGTTTACTCATCTTCTTTTCTGAAATTTAGGACAACCATCATACAAGTGATTACAAAGTGATTACATAATGAAGGGAACTACTCATAGGGACTTGTAAGAGGCCTAAACATGCATCAAAACAATATATCTAAGCATTGAACAAGCTTACAAGATCTCATAACCTGTCACCTACAGCAGCAAAATACTCAAGATATAAACCACTAAACACAAATCTACTTAGACAAGTGGAGGAGTCACATACCGGAGAACAAATGTTCCAAATTTCAGCAGCAAAGATGGGCTGAGCAAGGAGATCGAAAAATCATGGACAAGAATAGCAAGAACACGATTTCGAGCAATGAACTGGTGTTTTCTCAGGAGAGAGAAGGCAGAGGGAAGTGAGAGAGTGAGTGGAGGGCTAGGGGTGGCCCACACCATGGCCAGGCGCGCCCCTGGGCTGGCCGCGCCACCAGGTGGTGTGCCTGCCTGGTGGGCCCCCCTGGGTCACTCCAGGAACTTCTCTGCCCCTTTTTTCACGTATAAATTTAATATGAATTTTCTGGAATTTTTCGAGACACTTTATTTTTGAGCAATTTTTAGGTATAGTTGAATGATTTTCTAATAGAAAGATGTTTTGGAATGATGCAATGACAAAACAAAACTAAAACTTCAAAAGTTCTAAGACACTCTAATACGCAAGCAACTAGCAATAGAAAAGTAAACTAAGCGAAAGCAAAAACTAAAATGGATAAAATAAAAGTAAGCAAAGATAATCACGGTGAAAACATTGTTTTGTTCATTAAAATCCTTTTGTTAACAAGGTTGATCAGGTCTTGTTACCAAAACAATTTTATATGAAACAAAACTTTGTATTCCACTAATGATTATGTTACCTCAACCTTGATAGCAATGGTCCCAATCATAATAGTTTCATATTTTCTTGTGGTATGGGACAATATATTTCTCCAACTTGGATGCCCTCAACATGTTCAATTGAATTTAAGCCATAAGTCCTATCAATCTTCTTGGGGAAATAGACAGTATGCTCCTTTTCATTAACATTAAAAGTCACCTTTCCTTGATTACAATTAATAATAGCTCCTGCAGTATTAAGAAAAGGTCTCCCAAGAATAATAGACATATTATCATCTTAAGGCATTTCAAGAACAACAAAATCAGTTAATATCAAGCAATTATGAGCCACTTGAACAGGTACATCCTCACATATACCAACAAGAATAGTAGTAGATTTATCATCCATTTGCAAAGATATATCAGTTGGTATTAGTTTTTCCAATTGAAGTCTCTTATAGAGAGAAAAAGGCATAACACTAACTCCTTCTCCCAAATCACACAAAGCAGTTTTAACATAACTATTTTAAATAGAGCAAGTAATAGTTGGAATCCCTGGGTCTCCAAGTTTCTTTGGAACCTTACCATTAAAGGAATAATTAGCAAGCAAAGTAGAAATTTCTTCATTAGGGATCTTACTTTTATTCGAGACAATATCCTTCATATACTTTGAATAAGGAGGCAATTTAATAGCATCAGTCAGAGGGATTTGCAAAAATAAAGGTTTCATCCACTCATAAAACTTATAGTGTTTATCTTCCTTTGACTTGTGTTTCTTATCAGGGAAAAGCATGGGTTTTTCGACCCAAGGCTCTCTTTCACTACCATGTTTTTTATTAACAAAATCTTCTTTAGTGTATTTAGTATTCTTAGTGTGCCTCTCAGGTTCTTCTTCAATTTTTTCTTTATCAGGAACATCATTTTCCTCATTACCACTTGCAGTTTTAGCATCAGAGACATATATACTATTAGGATCTTTAGCAGGTTCAGATGGTTCTACAATATTTTTATGTTTCTTTTTTTCTCTCCTTAGGAGTAGTACCACTATTTTCAGCTTGTTGAGAATCCTGCTAAATTCTTTTAGGATGCCCCTCAAGATATAGAGGATCCTGGCACTAGTGGAAAATTGCTTATCAGTGGAGCATATTTTTTGCTATCAGTGGCGCATATGGAATGCGCCACTAGTGTTGCGCCACTGATAATTAGATATCAATGGTGCATATGCAATATGCGCCATTGATAATAGGCCCACCAGTGGCGCACCTAGGATATGCGCCATTGATATTGTACCAGTGGCTCATATTGCCAAATGTGCCACTAATACTATATGCGCCACTGGATGAAAACAATATGCGCCACTGATGTTTCGTACAGGTATACACAATACAGGGCTCTCAAGTATTTATACATGAACATATATAGGTACATATACAGGTATTTATAAAGATACACAACAGTGTAAAAACAAAGATAATAATACCACTAGAATTATGCATCATCACATCAATTAGAACCCGACAAAGTGACAAGTGCCCGAATATTATACAAGTCTAGAACAAATTGATCTCATCTTCTCATACATTACACATTACAACAAGTTGATCATCATGATCATTAGCCAAGTCCTAAACTACTAAAGGACCGAGTAGAGTACAACCGCAATGGCGGTGATGAGCAAGACGGGGAGCACGATCATCAAGGTCTTCATCTGGTTCCTGTCTCTCTGCTCTCCAAGGAGGTGGTTCCTCCACCTAGCTTCCGCCTTCTCTCTCATCGGGTACCCTTTGTATCTGTTGCCACTGAACTTGTTCATGTGCTTATGACAATCCTCCCACTCATCGTAGACTCCTGGGACCCTCCCTCTGAACACCACGTAGCACGACATCTCTATACACAAGGCATATAAGTACTATATCATGCAACCGAAAGAATTAAAAGGTTCATCACATGCATCTCCACAAAAAAGAAGGTTTCAATCTAAGGCAAGCTATTAAGTTTCATACATATGGTAATAAGAAAACAACGACCGTTTCGAGCTAAGGCAAGTTAAAGTTTATGACACACACACACGAGATACACAAACCGGCTGAGCGCTAGCTACCTAGGAACACTACATCATGAAGACTTCTTTTTACACGGCTCCGGGAACGGTTTGTAGTCGTCTTTCGTTGTCCATGTCCTACAGTCACCCTGCGCCACGAGCCGTGCTTCGATCTCGCTCTTACTGAACGCTCTTTTGCAGGATAAGCCCCCCCCCTTGTGATGACATCTTCTTGCACGATGGTCGCAATCTGAGTCTGGATGCGTAAGAAGTCATCCTTAAGTTCATCATCGTCCATTCTTGCCTCAGCTTCGGCCCATGCTCGAAGACTAGATGGCAACGTAATGATCTGTGCATCCCGGACGATCGCTCGCAGGTGATGGAGGGTGTAGTAGGCCTCCTTGACACTGTTATCCGGCTACTTGACACAGGCGAACTTCATTACGTGTTTGAACATGTGTCTGCCATCCCTGAAATTTTCCACCCCCTTCTTGAATTCGCCTCCATTTTCGATGTATACCTCGAGAGCATCATCTAGAAGACTCCTTATGTTGGTGTAGTCTTTCTTCTTTTGCTCGCTCCCCGAGTCCAAGTACGTGGCTAGCGAATAACTCGGGTGAATGAGGATCAGTGTGCAGTATTTGTCTCTGCGCAAAACAATTGAAATGAAACAATGTTGGAAAAAGAGCAACCGAAAACTAAGAAAGGACAAGTTACGGCGACGAGCGAGTGTGTGCACTTACTCGGGAAAGAAAGGCAAAATAAGATCTTTTCCACTCTTGTTGTCCACCATGAAATTTTGGAGGTAGTTCCTTGCACTGGCCCGGGTCACTGGATTCACCAACTGGATATCACGCATGAAGTAGAGGTCCACTATCACGACGCCAGGGGTCTTCTCTCTATTGACCTTCATCGCCCGATGGAGCGTGTATAGGCGGACCAAGTTATAGTTCATACGCTTGCCATGGAAAAGCTTGAAGATGTCCTCATACGATATGAAGAAGATATCCGCGGGGGCATTATCGACGAAGCCCGCGCTCGTTGGAACATTGACCGTGAAAACAGGGTAGGATGGATTTTCTTCTTTAAGAAGGCACTCCTCTAGATATAGAATACCATGCTGCAGGTTAGCCATCGCGCCACTTGCATTTTTGATCAGCTCCTCACTCGGAATCGGTTGACCAGCTATGTGAACCCTAGTCAAGGTGCCCTCAGGGGGTGTGTTAACGGGTCGTCCTGAGCCCGGGGCCTCTTCGAACCCCGGCTGGCTTGAAGACTACTTATTATTCTTCTTGGTTCTCTTGCGATGCTTCTTCATCTCGACATTAGCGGCCAACTTCTCATCCGCCGCCTTATGGAGTGTGGTGGGGCTGAAAATGATTCCTTGGGTGCCTTTATAAGGACCAGCGGCACCAGCATCCGGAGGCGTCTCCTCTAGGGTACCATGGAAGTCTAGACGCGTGCATGTTCTAGTACGAGCATTTGGGTCGTTGGCAACGTGGTAGGGCTCGTCCATGTTTGGCATGAACAAAGAGTCTGTGACACCAGTGTTGATCTAGTTATCTGGGTTGTCATAATCATCATCATCGTTAATATTGTCCCCAGGTGCATCCTTGGGCGGTCGCGGTGCAACGGCAGCCTTGCCATGTGGAGGCGGAAGTGCGGCGATAGCCTTGCCATGTGGAGGTGGGGCATAACGGCAGCCTTGCCATGTGGAGGCAACGATGCAGCGGCGGCCAACAATTGCTGGTGACGAGAGGTGGTGGTGGTGACTGGTTGTTGTGGCCGCCGCGGCAGGGCACATTTGGCCGCTGAGTTACTTGTTGTTCCTTCACAAGCCGAATCTGGGTCTTTGGCCATGTCAAGACCCAGCCACAGCAATCTTGAAGGTTCTTATGATCATCAGCGCCTCGAGGTTGGCTGGGGGGTCCATCTCTTCGCACCCCGGCAACACCCGAGCCAGCCGGACCTTGAACACGTCATCCTCCATCGACTTGTGGTTCATCGTGTGGCTATTTGGTTGAATAATTCAGCCCTTGCCAACATCCTTTAGATCACCGTCCACGTAATGCAAGAGCGTGCAAGGAGTGTCCTGTGGAAGAACAAGCATCGTGAGATGGCGCTAGCTAGTCATCAAAGGCAAAGGAGATGAAATGTTATCAATGCATGTGTTGGCTGGCGTCATTACCTTGGAGATGGCATTGAGCTCGGCTAATGTCGAGACACCGGTATCATCCTCCTGCTGAGATGCCTTACGATGCACCGTCGGTTGCACCTTAGTTTTGGCGGGAGGGGGCATAGGATGTGACCTGTGGCTCTGTGTTGGCGCTGGCGGGAGGTGTCACCAGAGCGAGCTCCGGCTGCATGTTGCGGTTGGCGCCAGCGGGAGGGGGCACCAGAGCGACTGGGTGCATCTCGATGTTGGTGGACTCGGGCATCACAACGTTCGACGACACGTGCTGGATCGAGTTGCTGCCGGAGAGGCTGTGCACCACGAGCGACCCTCGTCGACCTGCCGCATTCCAAGCAGCGATCTCCTCCCACAGCTCATTGGGAAACATCTCACGGATCTGCTCTTGCACTTTCTCATTGATCAACCTCGACATCTGTTCCATCTGCTCCCGGAGAACTTTAACCTCGCGTTTTTCACTTGCCGCCGCCGCCGTGGCCTTCCTCTCTTTCTTCTCCTTTGGGTCCTCTTTCCTAAAGTCGCCAACCTTTTCGTACGTACCATAGCCGGACACACGGCCAAATGAAGTCAGCGGCGCGGATTTGGCCCTCCCCTTGAACACGTTTGTCGCCCTATTGAAGGGCGTGTTGATGGGTTCGTAGCATGGAAAACAAAAAATTTCTACCGCAAGAATGAACAAAACCCAGATCTAATCTAGATAAAAGCCAAGATCTAATCTATTAGACATGTGCAACGAGACAGATCTGTACTAACCCTTGTAGATCCGAAAGCCTTGTGCGAGATCGGATCTCGTGGTTGATATAGACGATCACTTGCCGATCTCAAGATCGAGTAGACGATCCTTCCGGTGCCGCGTTCAGGCAGCGCTTCCGTAGTCGGTCACACGTGCGGAGTCGATGCAGACCTTCCTCTACCTGTTCCAACAAGCAGCAGAGGTACTAGATCTCTCCACGGAATCCCAGCAGCACTACGGCGTGGTGGGGGTGGTGGAGTTGAGAATTCTGCAGGGTTTCGCCTAAGCCTGAGCAGAGCGAAGGAGGAGGAGAGAGGCGGCTAGGGCAAGAGTGGAGGGGCAAGGGGGGGTGGCGCCTCCACCCCTCTATATATAGAGGGAGGGGTGCGGCCTAGGGTTCCCACCCCTAGGCCCACCTCCTAGGGCCGGCGCACAAGGGAGAGGGGGGAGGAAGTTTCCTTCCCCCCCAAGTCTCCCCTTTTCCTTTCTTGGTTTTCAAGTAAAGTCCACGGAACTTTCTGGAACTTTCTGGAACATTCGAAAACCTTCTAGAACCCCCATATAAACACTCCGGAACATTTCCGAACCTAGAAAATGATCTCCATTATATGAATCTCATTCTCCGGACAATTCCGGATCTCCTTGTGATGTCCCAGATCCAATCCGAGACTCCAAACAACATTCGGTCTCCAACACACATTGCATATCTACCTAAACAGCATTGAACCTTAAGTGTGTCAGCCTACGGTTCGTGAATATGCAGACATGATGGAGACACCTCTCTGATCAATAACCATTAGCGGGATCTGGAGATCCATAACGGCTCCCACATACTCAACGATGACTTCGTGATCGTTAGAACCATTAACAAACGAAACCAATTCCCTTTGTCACGCGATATTCTACTTATCCAAGGTTTGATCGTCGGTATCTCCATACCTTGTTCTACCTCATTACTGATAAGTACTCTTTACTCATTCCAAGGTATGTCATCCCTTGTGACCTAGTCACATGCTTGCAAGCTAACTAGATGACATTCCGTCGAGAGGGCCCAGAGCATATCTATCTGTCATATCGATGGACAAATCCCAATCTTGGCCCATGCGCTTCAACACATACTTTCAGAATACCCAATGACACCTTTATAACCACCTAGTTACGAAGCGGTGTTTGATGTCATCAAATCACCCATCCGGTGATGGTCATTAACATAACCTCATGGTCGAAGGATTAAGTTACTATGCATTTGAAAGCTTGTCGCAATACGAACTAAATGACTTGATCTTATGCTACACTTACTATGGGTGTGTGTGTCCATCACATCATTCTCCTAATGATATGATGTTATTAATGACATCCAATGTCCATGATCAGGAAACCATGATCATCTATTAATCAACAAGCTAGTTCAACAAGAGGCTTACTAGGGACTCTTTTATGTTTACAAAACACACAAGTATTAGTGTTTCCTAATAATATAATTATAGCATGGGATGTAAACATTCATCATAAACACAAAGATATAATAATAACCACTTTATTATTTCCTCTTGGGCATATCTCCAACTGTCTCCCACTTGCACTAGAGTCAATAATCTAGAGTACATGGTAATATACCTAACACCGATGGGGTTCTGGTGTTGGTCATGCTTTGCTCTAGGGAGAGGTTTAGTCAACGGATCTGCCACATTCAGATCAGTGTGTACTTTGCAAATCTTTATGTCACCATCTTGGACATACTCGCGAATAGCATGGAAACATAGCTTGATGTGCTTCAGCTTGCTATGTGACCTTGGCTCCTATGCATTAGCTATGGCACCTGTGTTGTCACAGTAGATGGCCATCGGGTCCAACGCACTGGGAACCACGCCAAGTTCAGTAATGAACTCTTTTATCCATATGGCTTCTTGTGCAGCCTCTGAAGCAGCTATGTATTCCGATTCAGTTGAAGATTTCGCCACAACGCTTTGCTTGGCACTCCTCCAGCTCACTGCAGCACCATTCAAAATAAATACGTATCTAGACTGTGACTTCGAGTCATCTGGATCGGTGTTCCAACTAGCATCAGTGTAACTGTTTACAACAAGCTGTTCATCACCTCCATGAGAAAGAACCATATCCTTAGTCCTATTTAGGTACTTTAGGATATTCTTGACCGCTGTCCAGTGCTCCATTCCAAGATCACTTTGATATCTGCTGGTCAAACTAACAGCATGTGCTATATCCGGTCTTGTACATAGCATGGTATACATGATAGAACCTATGGCCGAGGCATAGGGAATATTATTCATTTTCTCTCTATCTTCTGCCGTAGCTGGACTTTGAGTCTTACTCAAGGTCTTACCTGACAACATGGGCACGAACCCTTTCTTGCTCTCTTCCATTCTAAACTACTTTAGAACTTTGTCCAAGTATGTACTTTGTGAAAGCGCTATTAGGCGTCTTGATCTATCTCTATAAATCTTGATGCCTAGAATATATGCCGCTTCGCCAAGATCTTTCATTGAAAAACTATTATTCAAATAGGCTTTGATACTATTAAGAAGTTCTATATCATTCCCAATCAACAATATGTCATCTACATATAGTACTAGGAATGCTATAGATCTCCCACTCACTTTCTTGTAAATACAAGCTTCTCCATAATTTTGTATAAATCCAAAGTTTTTGATTACTTTATCAAAACGTTGATTCCAACTCCGGGATGCTTGTTACAGTGCATAAATGGAGCGCTGAAGTTTGCATACCTTGTCAGCATCTTTAGGATCGACAAAACCCTTGGGTTGTACCATATAAAACTCTTCCTCAATGTCTCCATTAAGGAACGCCGTTTTGACATCCATCTGCCAAATCTCATAATCGAAATATGCAACAATTGCTAACAAAATCCTCACAGACTTTAGCTTCACTACTGGTGAGAATGTCTCATCGTAGTCAACTCCTTGAATTTGTCGGAACCCTTTCGCGACAAGTCGAGCTTTATAGACTGTAACATTACCATCAGCATCTTTTTTCTCTTGAAAATCCATTTGTTCTCGACAGCCTTACGGCCATCCGGTAAGTCCACCAAAGTCCACACTTGGTTTTCGTACATGGATCCCATTTCGGATTTCCTGGCTTCTAGCCATTTGTCGGAATCTGGGCTCACCATAGCTTCTTCATACGTCGCAGGGTCATCAGTGTTGTCCACCAACATGACGTTCAAGGCAGGGTCATACCAATCAGGAGTGGTATGAACCCTCGTTGACCTGCGAGGTTTAGGAGCAACTTCGTCCGAAGTTTCATGATCACCATCATTAGCTTCCTCTCCAATTGGTGCAGGCAGCACAAAAACATCTTCCGGTGCTGCGCTACTCTCAACTCCGAGAGAAGGTTCAATAACCTTGTTGAGTTCTACTTTCCTTCCAGTCACTTCCTTCGAGATAAACTCCTTCTCAAGAAAGGATCCATTCTTGGCAACGCAAACTTTGCCTTCGGATCTATGATAGAAGGTATACCCAATTGTTTCTTTAGGGTATCCTATGAAGACGCATTTCTCCGCTTTGGGTTCAAGCTTATCAGGTTGTAACTTCTTTACATATGCTTCGCAACCCCAAACTTTAAGGAACGACAACTTAGGTTTCATTCCAAACTACAATTCATACGGTGTCGTTTCAACGGATTTAGATGGTGCCCTATTTAAAGTGAATGCGGCTGTCTCTAATGCATAGCCCCAAAATGATAGCGGTAAATCTGTAAGAGACATCATAGACCGAACCATATCTAAGAGAGTTCGATTACGATGTTTGGACACACCATTACGCTGTGGTGTTCTCGATGGTGTCAATTGTGAAAGTATTCCACATTTATTTAAATGCATGCCAAACTCATAACTTAGATATTCACCTCCGCGGTCAGAACGCAGAAACTTAATCTTCTTGTTACGATGATTTTCCACTTCACTTTGAAATTCCTTAAACTTCTCGAAAGTTTCGGACTTATGTTTCATAAAGTAGACATACCCATATCTACTTAAGTCATCCGTGAAAGTGAGAACATAACGATATCCACCACGCGATGCTACACTCATTGGACCGCACACATCGGTATGTATTATTTCTAATAAGTCTGTAGCTCGCTCCATTATACCAGAGAATGGAGTCTTAGTCATTTTTCCCATTAGACATGCTTCGCATATTTCAAGTGATTCAAGAAGTCCATCAGAATGTAGTTCCTTCATACGCTTCACTCCAATGTGACCAAGATGACAGTGCCACATGTATGTAGAATTATCATTCAATTTTGTTCGTTTAGCATCTATGTTGTGAACATGTGTATCACTACTATCGAGATTCAGTAAGAATAAACCATTCATATCAGGTGCATTACCATAAAAGATATTACTCATATAAATCGAACAACCTTTATTCTCGGACTTAAAAGAGTAACCGTCTCGCAATAAACAAGATCCAGATATAATGTTCATGCTTAATGCAGGCACCAAATAACAATCATTCAAATTTAAAACTAATCCCGAAGGTAGATGTAGAGGGAGTGTGCCAACGGCGATCACATCAACCTTGGAGCCATTACCAATGTGCATCGTCACCTTGTCTCTCGCCAGTCTTCGTTTATTCCGCAGCTCCTGTTTCGAGTTACAAATATGAGCAACCGAACCAGTTTCAAATACCCAGGTACTACTATGATTACTAGTAAGATACACATCCATAACATGTATATCGAATATACCTTTCTTCTTGATGTTGCCGTTCTTCAGATTCGCCAGGTACTTGGGGCAGTTACGCTTCCAGTGACCAGCACCCTTGCAGTAGAACCATTCAGTTTCAGGCTTAGGACCAGCCTTGGGCTTCTTAGCAGGTGCGGCAGCTTTCTTGCCGTCCTTCTTGAAGTTGCCCCTGTTCTTAGGCTTGCCTTGTTTCTTGAAATTGGTGGTCTCATTGACCATCAACACTTGGTGCTCCTTCTTGATCTCCACTTCAGCAGTTTTCAGCATGAACGATAGTTCAGGAAATGTCTTGTTCATGCAGTGCATATTGTAGTTCATCACAAAGTTCTTATAACTCGGTGGCAGTGATTGGAGGACACGGTGAATCCCTAACTCATTAGGAATCGTTATCCCCAACTCTTGGAGCTCGTTTGCATGCCCAGACATGGTGAGCACATGCTCGCTAACGGAGCTTCCCTCTTCCATCTTATAGTTAAAGAACTTTTTGGAGGCCTCATAGCTCTCCACGGCCGCGTGAGTCTCAAAAATCAGCCTGAGCTCCTTAATGATCTCGAACGGGTCGTGGTGGTCAAAGCGCTTCTGATGCTCCGTTTCTAAACCGTACAGGATGGCACACTAAACTATGGAGTAGTGATTTTTGCGAGTGGCGTAAACATGCTTTACGTCATTGGTGGCATCTTCTGCAGGTGGGTCACCTAGCGGTGCTTCGAGCACATAGGTCATCTGACCATCCCTGAGGACAATCTTCAGTCCACGGAGCCAGTCCGTGAAGTTGCTTCCATTGTTCTTAAGCTTTTCTTTCTCCAGGAACACATTGAAATTGATGGAGAGGTTCGCCATAATCTACAACAAATTTGCAAGTAGTTTAGACTAAGTTCATGATAAATTGAGTTCAATTTTAATTCTTAAATTAACTAGGTGAACTCCCACTCAAAACAACATCCCTCACGTTGTCTTAGTGATTACACGAACCAAATCCACTACACCAAGTCCGATTTTCACGAGAGAAGATGTAGTTTCATCGGCGAACAATCTCCATGTTCATCATATCATTTATATGACTCGTGCTCTACCTTTCGGTATTCCGTGTTCCGAGACCATGTCTGTACATGCTAGGCTCGTCAAGATTAACCTTAGTTTCCGCATGTGCAAATTTGGCGTGCACCCGTTGTATGCACACGTAGAATCTATCACATCCGATCATCACGAGATGCTTCGAAACGACGAGTCTTAGCAACGGTGCCAACTAAGGACGAACACTTTATTAATTGATATTTAGTGAGAGGGATCATCTTATAATGCTACCGTCGTGATCTAAGCAATACAAGATGCATAAAGGATTAACATCACATGCAATTCATAATTAGTGTGATATGATATGGCCCTTTCCTCTTATGCCATTGATCTCCATCTCCAAAGCACGGACATGATCTCCATCATCACCAGCATTGCGTCAAGGTCAGTGGCGCCGCTTCATGGTTGTTCATCATCACTAGCAACTATTACAACTACATGGAATAAAGCTATTACAAGATGAATAGACACGCAGGTCTTAACACAATTAAAGACAACCATTAGGCTCCTGCCGGTTGCCATATTACAACAAGGATCATTGCACACATCAAATATAATCACAATCACATGATGGCCATATCACATCACAAAACCCCTGCAAAAACAAGTTAGACGCCTCTAATTTTCTTTGCATGTTTTACGTGGTATGGGGCTTTCCAATAAGAATGGATCTTACCTACGAAACTGAACCACAACGTTGATACAAGTGTTATCAAGTACAAAGTGTAAATTGGATCTATACTATGGTGGGAGAGACAGACACCCGCAAAGCCACTTGTGCAAAGCAAGTTACACGTCAAGCGTGGAGCAAGTCTCATGTGCGATGACATGTAAGGTTAGCCCGAGCCGCTTCATCCCACCATACCGCAAGATGCAAAGTACACAAAGCAAAAGACGGCACGAGCACCAACGCCCACAAAACCATTGTGTTCTACTCGTGCAATAGATCTACGCATAGACACGGCTCTAATACCACTTGCATGGAAAACAAAAAAATTCTACCACAAGAACGAACAAAACCCAGATCTAATCTAGATAAAAGCCAAGATCTAATCTATTAGACATGTGCAACGAGATAGATCTGTACTAACCCTAGTAGATCCGAAAGCCTTGTGCGAGATCGGATCTTGTGGTTGATGTAGACGATCACTTGCCGATCTTAAGATCGAGTAGACGATCCTTCCGGCGCCGCGTTCCGGCAGCGCTTTCGCAGTCGGTCACACGTGCGGAGTCGATGCAGACCTTCCTCTCCCTGTTCCAGCGAGCAGCGGAGGTAGTAGATCTCTCCACGGAATCCCAGCAGCACGACGGCGTGGTGGTTGTGGTGGAGTAGAGAATTCTGCAGGGCTTTGCCTAAGCCTGAGCAGAGCGAAGGAGGAGGAGAGAGGCGGCTAGGGCAATAGTGGAGGGGCAAGGGGGGTGTGGCGCCTCCACCCCTCTATATATAGAGGGAGGGGTGGGCCTAGGGTTCCCACCCCTAGGCCCACCTCCTAGGGCTGGGGCACAAGGGAGAGGGGGGAGGGAGTTTCCTTCCCCCCAAGCATCCCCTTTTCCTTTCTTGGTTTTCAAGTAAAGTCCATGGAACCTTCTAGAACTTTCCGGAACATTCCAAAACCTTCTAGAACCCCCATATAAACACTCCGGAACATTTCCGAACCTATAAAATGATCTCCATTATATGAATCTCATTCTACGGACAATTCCGGATCTCCTCGTGATGTCCCAGATCCAATCCGAGACTCCGAACAACATTCGGTCTCCAACGCACATTCCATATCTACCTAAATAGCATTGAACCTTAAGTGTGTCACCCTATGGTTCGTGAATATGCAGACATGATGGAGACACCTCTCCGATCAATAACCATCAGCGGGATCTGGAGATCCATAACGGCTCCCACATACTCAACGATGACTTAGTGATCGATAGAACCATTAACATACGAAACCAATTCCCTTTGTCACGCGATATTCTACTTATCCGAGGTTTGATCGTCGGTATCTCCATACCTAGTTCTACCTTGTTACTGATAAGTACTCTTTACTCGTTCCATGTTATGTCATCCCTTGTGACCTAGTCACATGCTTGCAAGCTAACTAGATGGCATTCCATCGAGAGGGCCCAGAGCATATCTATCCGTCATATGGACGGACAAATCCCAATCTTGGTCCATGCGCTTCAACACATACTTTCAGAATACACAATGACACCTTTATAACCACCTAGTTACGAAGCGGTGTTTGATGTCATCAAAGCACCCACCCGGTGATGGTGATTAACATAACCTCATGGTCGAAGGATTAGGTTACTATGCATTTGAAAGCTTGTAGCAATACGAACTAAATGACTTGATCTTATTCTACACTTACTATGGGTGTGTGTGTCCATCACATCATTCTCCTAATGATATGACCTTGTTATTAATGACATCCAATGTCCATGATCAGGAAACCATGATCATCTATTAATCAACAAGCTAGTTCAACAAGAGGCTTACTAGGGACTCTTTTATGTTTACAAAACACATAAGTATTAGTGTTTCCTAATAATACAATTATAGCATGGGATGTAAACATTCATCATAAAAACAAAGATATAATAATAACCACTTTTATTATTTCCTCTTGGGCATATCTCCAACACGTGTCCCACCGTGGGTCCGCCGTCAACCCCTGGGACGAGCTCGCACTTAACGCACAAGATTTTTCTTCGGATCTCTTAAGAGAAGGAAAGTGATCCCATTTAGAAAATCGGCTTCATTACTTAATTAGAAACACAAATGTACTCCGAGATAAATTCCTTACCAGCCTTTTCTGCAACTTCCTCACATCGTCATCGTCGGTAACGAATTCCTTGAGTTCGAGGTGGAGATAGTAGCGAGCACGGACAAACTGCATCACCTGCTCGTCCGTGAATTTGTGCCATGGGTTATCTTTCCCTAGACGGGCATAGTCGACATCCTCGTTTGCCCAAATGGCCTTTTTTCCTTGGTAACCGCCGCTTCCGCAACGTTGGTTACCTATGTTCAGCTCCCGCATACGCCTCCCCCACTCGGTCCATTCCTGAACTTCCGGTGAAGTGCAGTTCGCCTTGAACTTGATGAATTTGTCTTAGTCGAGCATCGGCTCGGCCTTCTTTATCTCCTCCCAACTTTTAACCTCGTTAATCCTCCTCTTCACTCGGCTTTTCCAGCTGCTCAAGGCGGTGCTCATCCTCGTGAGGGCTAACTTGTTTACCTTGTTCCCTATGAGCTTTTGGTTATCGTACTCATCTGGGAACTTGTACCATTTGTGAAGCTTCCCAATGAGGAGTTCTCGCAACCGTTTGTTCTTTCTTATGTCCTTATGGTTGATGCTCATGCTCTCCCGCATGATGCACCCGAGTTGTAGGCCATACCCAGCGGCAAGCTTCGCAGGATCCAAAGGTTGGCCACCTGGTTTCACAAGGGTGAACTCTTCGCGGTTGGTGCCGAGTTTCAGCAGCGTCCGCTCCTGCCTTTCTTCCTTATTCTTCTTCTTCCTAGCAGGCAGGGAGGCGCCATCGCCGTCCACGTGTTCACCGCCATGACTTGCTTCGGCCTCCTCATCACCATTACTGCTTCCGTCGTCGTCGCCATCTTCAGCCTCCTCCTCATATTCAGACTCCTCGTCATCTTCTTGGTCTGCAGCTTGGGCCTCCTCGTCAACTTCATCGTGATCCGTAGCTTCGGCCTCCTCGTTAGACCCGCTGAAGTCATCACCAAACCGCCAAAACTTGAGGTTGGCTCTTCTTGCTCGTTCTTCGATGCTCATGGGCTGAGAAGGGCCAGCCCCGACGTCCTTTTCTCTGCTCGACATGTTTGCTCTTCAAAGAAAAAATGCAACAATGTAATTAGTACAAGCTAGAGTCGACCGAAAAATTCGGCATGACCTTTGCTGTTTTTTTGACCTAGGAGTGCCCATTTCTCAACCGAAACGGAAGTGAATCAACACTTCGCGAGAAACGGGCAACTCAAATGAATTCCCTGCACGAGTTTTTATACAAATCACACATATACAACGAGCAAAAAATAGCTCCAGGTGCAGCAAAAAATAGCTCCAAGACAAGCTAAAATAATCAGGTTGTCCTTGTTATATATATTACGATGTGCTATCATCCATTTACTACTCACATCCATGTGCTGCCAATTGTTTCTAAAAAACAGATACTAAGCATAGGGAGAATTCTAGCTACACAGAATTACTTAAATAAATGAACAAAATCAGATGCTAGGTACTAGTAGTAGAACAAGTTCTTGATTTTACTAGTTAGCTAGTAATATACAGGAATGGGATTTTGATAAGCATATCATTGAATTCCATCCACCAGAGACATGTTTTTACAATTTTGTTGGATATAAGGACAATTTTGTTGGTCTGGTGTTACCTTTCTGTAATTTTGCAGTAGCTTCATCAATAAATCTTGAGAAACAATGCATGTTCTGAATTTTCAATCATTCAAGCAAGCATTTGAGAATTTGAATAGCAGTGTAACATGTTTCTAGTGATCACTGAAAGTACCATTCATAAGAAGTAACAGGCTGGTTTGTGCAAAATTGCGTTTGAGGTACTGAATCATTCTAATTCCACTACCTTTTTTAGAGCAAAACCAAATCTGAATCTTAAGTCTAATATAAAAAACTATATATATTGTTGAATAACTAGAAAGCCCATGGTACAATATGCACGCTTACAACCACACTACTAGGATAATGCTACAACAACCATCTCAGTATTGCTAGAGAGTAAGAAATATATCTCATAGTAATACTACAACTATCCTCTGAGGGAACCCCATATTAGATTTCCTAAATACCCATTATCCATCCAATTCGTGATTGAGAACATCACACTGAGGTTCTCCGGGCTCAACTTTTCAAAGCATGAGTTTGGGAGTATAGACCTAGGTAGGTTCATACAGATGCTAAAGTGTGCTGGCTGCAACCTAGTATCAGTCACTAGTTGAGCAGCTGCCCCTGCACAAATTTTATACTCAAATGACTAAGCTTTTTAATTTTATACTCAAATGACTAAGCATTTTAGGGAAGTATAATAACCTACCACTGCTTAATGCTTATAGCAGCATTCCAACTCAATTTACAATTAACACCCTAGTCATTAAAATACTGGGATTTGAGAGGTGGAATCATTGCAGAAAATGCTAAGAACATGATCCAGTACGACAGCCAAAGGATCAACTTGTGCTAATTTGGTTGAGTTGTTCACAAACAGGATGTCCATCTAAGAGTGACAAACCTAAACCCTATAAATAATAATCATCCAAGACCTCTGAATATAGTTACAAACAGTTTAGCCATACCACGCATATTACAATCATTTCTCAAAGGGGGGGATTAGACCTACTGCTTAGAATTGAAAGCATACAAGTCAGCAGAGTGAAATAAGAACAACTCTTGGTATAAGCAAAATAATCCAATGACTGAATATTCTAACCCTAATTCACTAACCTTCTAGAACACTCTAATTCACTAACCTTCTAGAACACTCTAGAAACTGTAAAATCAACATATCTCTGAGAGCAAACCCTAGAACCCTAGAGAAAACCCTAGACCTAATGGATTACCTGAGGTGGGAGAGGGGAGGGACAGCTCAAACTGAGGTGGACGATGATGGAGTAGAGGTGGTGGCTGATGACGGAGTAGAGGTGGCAGATGACGGGGGAGGCGGCAGCGCCTCGTGCTCGATGGGGATGGGAGGCTCCTGGTGCTCGACAGGGAGGGGGCAGCACTCCTCCTCCTAGTGGCACCACAGGGACTGGGCAGCGCTCCTGGTGCTTGTCCTCCTCCTGCTTGCTCCACGGGAATGGGGCGGCGCTGCTGGTGGCGGAGACACGTGGATCAGTGGAAGGGAGGGGGAGGGGAGGGGAGGGGAGGGGAAGGGAGGGGGAGGGGTTGGGGAGGCTCACCGATGGTAGTGGTGGGCGGCGGTGGTGACTCCTCCAGTGGCGGGCGACGGTGGTTACTCCTCCAGTGGCAGGCGGCGGCAGGGGGCTCGATCGCGGCGGGGATTGATCTCTGTGTGAGGGAGAAGAAAGGGAGAGAGTGATCGAGGCCGACAGTTATTTGGCTAAGGGTCAAATATCCGTGGCGCATATTTCCTGATATGCGCCATTGGTATTTGGCGCTTAGTCAAAAACCACGAAGCCCTGTATGTGTCAACTACACATGCCTATCGCAGTGGTCACCTACACATTATCAGTGGCGCATTATTTGTGATATGCGCCATTGGATATAAATAATATCAGTGGAGCATATTTTTAAATGCGCCACTGATAATTGTCAGTGGAGCATATTCAAAACAATGCTCCACTGATAATAAATCTATCCATAAGCCTTTCTCTGGTAGTGTGGGTAGCAGCACCACTTCTAGTTCTAATTTCATAAGCATGTTTTTCTTTAGCAGCATTAACTAGTAAGTCTTTTTGTACCTTAATAAGCTGATCAATTTGAGTTTGAACCATTTGACAATGTTTAACAAGCATTTTAACATCATTAGAGGTTCTTTCCATAATATCTTTTAACTCAATAATGGCTCTAGAGTTTTCCATTAAATGATTTTGCACCCTTTTATTAAAATTATCTTGCTTAACAATAAAAATATGAAATTCTTCTAAGAATTGATCAGGAGGTTTAGAGTAAGGAATATCACCTTCATCAAAATGTTGGAGAGAGTGTACCTCAATAGTGGATGAGTGAGGATTGGCTTACATAGTTCTTCTATAGGAGGTAAATTCTTGACATCTGCATCTTTAATTCCCTTCCCCTTAAGACATTTCTTGGCTTCCTTCATCACTTCATCATTTCTCCCCTCTTCTTTGATGTTGGTATAGGCATAGGAATAGTTGGTTCAGATATAGTTGTCTCAGGTATAGCTTGTTCAGGAGGAGTCCAATCTTCATAATTCTTGCTTGTTTTAGCCATTAATTCCTCAGCTTCCTTGGGAGTCCTATTCCTGAAAACACAATCAACACAACTATCCAAGTATGTCCTAGATTCTTTAGTTTGTCCATTATAAAATATATCAAGAAGCCCATTCTTAGGTAATGGACATCCAGCCTGTCCATGAATCAAGGCACAAAACTTTGCCCATGATTCAGGCAATATCTCTTTTTCTCCCTATTTAAAATCAAAAAGTTCCTGCAAAATAGCATGTCTAGCACTAGGAGGGAAATATTTATGAACGAAGGTACTAATCAAGCAATCAGGGTTATCAATATATCCAGGAGGTAAAGTATTAAACCAAGTTTTAGCTTCTCCTTTCAATGAAAAAGGGAAAAATTTAGCAGCAAAGTAGGTGCGCATCTTAGTATCATCAGAAATAAACCACTCATGGTAGAAAGCTCAGTCATATGTGCTACCGCACTTTCATTCTTAGTCCCACAAAAAGGTTCTTTCTCAACAATAGTTATGTAATATAAATCAAGAGAGAAATCATAATCCTTATCTTTAATGTTTATGGGAGATGTAGAAAACTTAGCATTAGGAGACAATTTGGGTTTTATGGTACGCCTCTCAAGGAGACTCTTAATAGCACTCCTATCATGGGTGTTTTGACATTCTTTAATAAATTCAAGGTCATCTCTATATAACACTCTTCAATATCATAGCTCTCTCTAGACTCAGGTGAACTGACAGGTGTAGTAGTGTCTTCATTTGGAGTTTCAGTATTTCTAGCTATAGTTCTAGCAATCGTAGCATCTAGCAAAGGACCTAATGAACCACTCTTATCAAGAACAGTAGAAGCAACATCATAAGTATCAGAAGTTTCAGATTCGGCAGTAGTAGCAGTATGTGTAGCATGTGTGTGTGGTGGTGTAAGGAACTTACTCATAACAAACAGTGAATCAAGAGAAACAGAGGTGTTCAGAACCGTACCTCTCCTTGTAGTGGATGGTAAAATAGGGACCTTGCCATCACAAGACTTCCCCATAATGGATGGATGGCGGTGAACAATAGTGATTGCAAGTGAACTTGATAAATAGAGCTATGGTCCCTGGCAACGGCGCCAGAAAATAGTCTTGATGACCCAAAAGTATAGGGGTGTATCGCACTATTTTCGAGGGAAGTGAAGCCCAATATATTGATTCGACACAAGGGGAGCCAAAGAATATTTATAAGCCTTAACAACTGAGTTGTCAATTCAGCTGCACCTGGAAACAATCTTGCTCATAGCAGTTTATCAGTAGCAACAGTTTTGTAGTACCAATAGTAAAGTAATAGTAGTAGTAAAAGTAAAGACAGTAGTAACAATTGTAGTAAACAGTAGGATTAAAGCGCGATAGGCATAGGGATGGATGGACGGGCGTTGCATGGACAAGACAATTCATATGGCAAGCAAGACATAGGGCATTTGCAGATAAATAAGATAAAGCATCCAAGTACTAAATAATCATAGGCATGTGTTCCATATATAGTCATACGTGCTTACATTGAGAACTTGCACAACATCTTTTGTCCTGCTAGCCCGTTTGCAGCGGGGCCTCAAGGGAACTACTGACAATTAAGGTGCTCCTTTTAATAGAGCATCGGAGCAAAGCATTAACACTCCATGAACACATGTGATCCTCACATCAAATCCATTCCCTCCAGTTATCCCGATTGTTGTCACTTCGGGGCCTTTGGTTCCGGACAACAATATGGGTATACAACTTGCAGGTAAGCCCATAAACAATACTATCATAATGAATCAATAACATGTTTAGATCTGAAATCATGGCACTCGGGCCCTACTGACAAGCATTAAGCATAACAAGTTGCAACAAAGTCAAAAAGCACTAATAATAGATACTAGGCACCATGCCCTAACAATCTGATGCCATTACATGAATGATCTCATCCAATCCCTACCATCCCCATAGCCTACAGCGGGGGATTACTCACTCATAGATGGGGGAAAGATGGATGGTCGATGGAGAAGCGATGGTGAAAATGATGGCGATGATCTCCTCCAATTCCCCGTCCCGGCAGGGTGCCAGAACGGAGTTTCTGGTTCTGAATCACGGAATCTAGTGGTGGCGGCGCAGCGTAACTCTTTCTGGAAAAACATCGAACCCCTCTTGGTTTTTAGGTCAAGAGGCAACTTATAGGCGAAGAGGAAGGACGAGGGGGTGACCAAGGCGGCCACACCACCCCTAGGCGCGGCCTGGCCTTGCCCGCGCGGCCAGGTGGTGTGGGACTCTTGTGTCCCTTCTCCGTCTCGTCTTCTGGCTCCATAAGTCTTCTGGTGAAATAGGATTTTTGGCATATTTTCTGGGATTTTTCCTGATAGTTGATTTCCTGCACAAAAACTAGACACCAAGGTAAATTCTGCTGAAAACAACGTTAGTCCGTGCTAGTTGTATCCAAATCACACAAGTTTAGAGGAAAAACCATAGCAAAAGTGTTCGGGAAAGTAGATACTCTAAATATATGTAATTACTCTACCTCCATCCCAAGGAATAAGGTGTCCTTGTTTTGCATGTTTTTATTTTACCAAGATTTACTCTAAATATATATATAAAGAATGTTGGTAGAAAATTAGCAGTATTGGAAAGTATTACTCTACCTCCAACAGTACTAATTTTACACAAATTAATCAAGTGTATTAGTTACTCTATTTACTCGGTCAAATTTTACACAATGTAATCAAGTATGTATCTTCTCGTCACCCGTGTGCACACCTGCTCGTTGATCTCTCCCTCGTCCGTAGTGTGGCGCTCAACACATGTACCATGGTTAGGGTTGCGAGAGGGATCCCGTGAAAGTCCTGCCTCTAGTTCATTTTGAAGTTTCTATAAGAGTACTTCAAAATAAACTAGAAGGAGAACTTCCAGGAGATGTCGCTTTCAACTCTAGCCATGGTACGACGGCTCTATGTCTGTCTATCGTGTGTTCGTCAGCTACGTTGTTTTTGTGTGCATAGGAAGGAACCATTTTGGGCGTTGGGTTGGGCTGGCGGAAAAAAGTAGTCGCGGATCAAACTTTTCGGGTTTCGATTTTTCACTTGCTTCGTCCCAAACATCACATGGAAGGTTATTACAAGGATCGACACTCACAACACTAGAGAAGGGATATTTTACTTGGTATATATACATATATATACACGTCCTATCGAATTATATGCACTTGATTAGCAAGATCCGGCAAACATGAGCACCACGCTAATTTCCTTTTTGTTAAGCAAGTTGTTGTTGTTCTAGTACAAATGGTATGGCTCAGCTAGTGGGTGGAGAAGGAGATCCAGGCCCGACTGCTTTTCCATGCTTATTTTTAGGAACCTTTATACTAAAACATGGGCTAGGTGTAATTTTCTCTTTTTTGAGGTCCTTGATGTAACGTACACTTCCACTAACCATGTTAAGTTGCTAACCGAAGCATCTCGCTCCTTCTAGGTCAAACCTAGTTGAAAAAAGGTGCCAGTGCCCCACATTTCAGACAAAGTGGACCATGCTTTCTTATAACTTCCTTGTTTTCAAATTGTTGAATCTTCCTAGCTAGGTAACTTCCCCCACTTAGAGGACTTTATGCCAATTTAATGAAATTATGTCAGATATGAACTACAAGTAAGCGCGATAGGTTTCTCTTGAATTTTACAGATGCTATTTTTTGGTACCAATGTTGTCAATATATTGAGAACCATCACGAGATTTGAAAAATGCAACTAACTTCGTGCTAAGAATATGCATGCCTTCAAATTTGATAATAGTTTGAAGACATTGAAATAAAGCAAATAATAGACCAAATACTTGCATGTGGCATCCTCTTATGCGTATTGCTCGCCATAAAAAAATCAGAAATAAGTGCTTGACTCTTCTTTTCAAAAAAATGACTATGTTTCTTGACAATTTCCATACCACTATATAGTGTACGAATAACTTCGAACATCAGCAGTTGGATATAGATTGGCAAAACCCGACATTGTTGACAATTGGATCTCTTTCAGTACATTTGATTATGTCATGTCTAGCATATAGAAGATCCCATTATTGTTGGCCTCTAGCACCATGAATATACTATGCACAGAAAGTACAGAGAACATGGTTTTGAATGCCACAAGACAAGTTTCTAGATATAGTGGACAATGTTTTATGTATGATTCCCAAGTTTTATGAGTTTTCAAAGCTTCCGAGCTAACTCGGCCCACTCAAATGACTTTATGTCTCTATTAACAAAATCATGTCATATTTGAACTAGAAGCTCTAAAAAGTGGTAGATTTCTATCGAAGTTCTACAAAAAGCTTTTCGAGGTACGCATGAGGTAGTTAATATATCAGAAACAATTGAGAGTTTTGACAATTCAACTTCCTGCTTAGAATTTGTATCTTGACAATTTTGAACCCGTTTTGGAACAATCACATGTTATAAAGAAAAAAGAAAAACAATATTTACGCATGGCATCCTATCACGTCATGTGTACAGCCTGTCAGAAAACTGATAACCATGGGATTTGACAACTTCTAGAAACCAGCGCCGTGATATTTTACCACCATGTATGAATATTATTAGGTTTCAACCCTAATGACCCAAAAAGGTCATGGCCATATCGACATCATAGTTAATGTATTGTTCCCACATTAATTTGGTATATGGGTGCATCTTAGCGTAGTAGGAAATGTGTGACACCCCCGGTACCAGGGTTAAACAAATCCAGACCTTAGTCTGACATAAGCTTAACCTAGAGCTCGAGGATATCCAATGAAGAATCGGTAACACAACAGTAACCCTGCGACACAAAAATTATTACAACTAGCTCATAACTGAGCGAAGAACCAAAATATTACAAGCAGACGTCACTGACCACAAACATCAAACAACGGAAGGCAAATTATGCTATTAAGTATAGAAAACTTAACAAATGGCCTAACAGGCCTGAAGCATAACGATGACGTCCCAGTCCATAGATTCCAGGCTGTCGGCCGGGAACCCCAAGCTACTCATCAATGTCGATGTCATACAAAACTCATCTTCAGGGGAACACTTATTCTGCTACAAAAGTATCAACAAAGAAAGGGTGAGTACAGGGTGTACTCCGCAAGACTTATGGATGGTGGGGTTATTTTGCATAAATCCATCTTTGTTTATAAAACAAGAGGGAGAAGAAGCTCGTCTAATTAGAATATTTTAAAAGGGTATAAGAGAGCGACATCTCCAAAGAATTGATCATCATCTTTTGATATCCACCAGATTAATCCTCATCTCACAACTAGGATCACCCCCTCGTACCCATGAGGAAGCATCCTTAAGCACACGTTGATCTGCCAAGTTTTACGATTAGGTTAAAGTTCTCTATGATCTTAGAATTCGGTCACCAAGCGTTCATAATCATGAACACGACTTTTCGAAAAGATTTAACCCTATAGGGGTGTACAACTACCCAGACGTACCAACCCACTCTTAATGCCACTTGATTATCCCTCTTCCTTGGAAGGCCGACAGAGGGTGGTTGGACACGACCTTTACCTTGCTTTCGCAGAGACCATGAGTCACGGCCTAAGTATGGTCCGCTGTAATGGGCCAAATCCCGAAGCCGGTCCCTAGAGTTGTGAGGTGAGGTTGGTTTTCCAGGGGCCCCATTGACCCCAAGCAACCCCGTCCATACTTACCTACCTGTTATGATGCACCTTCACCCGCCAAATCTTTCAAAACATTTTCTATGCATATGTCGAATGGAACGCCCGAACTATGTGACTCATGGAATCTACTAGGCAAGTTAATCAGCGGAGCGGTTCCCAAGCCCCGTGTGGCTATACACTCGTCTTGGTACAAAGGCAAGAACTCGGGTCCTAGTAGTGGCGAGCATGGGACTAGAAAAACCACATCCCACCATGGACTCCCATACAAGCCTTAGCATGTTTAACCTTTACCACTAATCTTACCTCATCAGTATACCTCGTTCTCCTGTCATACTAGATTCTCTGCATTTGGTACATCTTCTGGATGAACCAGCATTGACAGCTAAGGATGGCTAGGCAGGTGATACATTGTAAATGTATCTATAATTTTTGATGTTCCATGCTTGGTTTTATCTACTTTCTTGTGTTTTGTCCACACTTTGGAGTACTTTTCATATGATTTATTAGACTAACCTATTAACAAGAGCCATAGTGCCAGTTGCCTGTTTTCTGCTATTTTTGGTTCCAGGAAAGTCAGAAAATGAATATTCTCGGAATTGGACGGGGCAAAAGCCAAAGTTCCTATTTTACTGGAAGACTCACGGAGCCAGAATACGAGATGGAGGAGGGCCAGGGCCTGGCCACACCCCCCTCCCAGGTGCGGGTACCCCCAGGCCACGCCAGGGCATGGTGTGGGCCCCCTAGCTGGCCACCGACCTTGCCTCCTTCGCCTATATATTCCTCCCGAGGCAGAAACCCTAAATCGTCAATCAGAAATCCACGAAAAGTTCTGCAGTGCCGCTACCACCGAAGGGGAGATTCGGGGGACAGAAAGTCTCTGTTCCGGCACCCTGCCGGGACGGGGAAGTGCCCCCGGAGCCATCTCCCTCGATCCCCACCACCATCTCCATCACCATAGCTGATTCCCATGATGAGGAGGGAGTAGTTCTCTCTCGAGGCTAAGGGTTCTACCGGTAGCTATGTGTTCATCTCTCTCTATTCATGATCATATTGTGATCATGAGCTTGTAATCTATAGATCTACCTTGCTACTCAAGTGCTTTAATAGATCTCTGCTCTCCCCATGTGTGTGAAGTTGACAGTGTGCACACCATGCTGGCACTTAGGCTAGAGATTACAAATACTTGTTATGAGTTATATTTGGAGTTGGATGTCTTTATGAAATTGTGGTGTTTGTTGGAACCATCTAGTGCTCAAGGTGACAGTGTGGGGTTATCTAGATGGGAAAGGATTACTTTGAGGTGTGCTGTTATAGCCCTACCATGGAGAGTAGTTTAGCGTAGTATCATAAAGAAGAATATATTTATATGAGAGTGTTCACTAGTGAAAGTATGATCCCTAGGCCTTGTTTCTAAGCACTGAAACACCGTTTGCTATTAGATCTGTTACATGTTTGCTTGCTTCCATCTTTATTTCAGTTTGCCTTTAGTCTTTTCCACGCCATCAAGCTATTTTCTATCACCGTTACCACTTATAGTTATCCATACCACTTGTATTTCACTATCTCTTCTCCGAACTAGTGCACCTATACACCTGACAAGTGTCTTGGGTGTGTTGGGGACACAAGAGACTTCTTGTATCTTGATTGCAGGGTTGCTTGAGAGGGGATACCTTTGACCACTTCCTCCCTGAGTTCGATAAACCTTGGGTGATCCACTTAAGGGAAAACTTGCTGCTGTTCTACAAACCTCTGCACTTGGAGGCCCAACAATTGTGTACAAGAATAGAAGTGCATAGACATCAGCAGGACACAGATATAAGCTCTAGCAATGCACACAAGCCAAACCTAGTTATGCTAGGAGAAGTGGATCACACAATATAAGCTCAAAGGGAGTAATGCAACAGATAGGATACTCTATCTATCTATAAAAGACCATAGTAGAATCATATGCATCATGGCAAGAATGAAATACTTTCAAAAGCATAGGATTCTTTTATGTGTGGGGCTATGCTTGCCTTGTTTGTTGATACCCAGATATAGATCTTCGGGAGCCTTGTACTTGACTTGATTACAGTTGGTCAAGTATTGTTCGTCGACCTTTGATGGTGTTGATCTCGGTCTTCGATCTCGATCTCGATATCGTATTCTACCGGAAAGAAAGGGAAAACAATCAACACATGGCATCGATGCAATGCTCAAGCAAGGATGATGATATGACCAGTTATTTAGAGTTGAAATGTAACCCTAAAGCATGCTTGGCAATTTAAACGGGTTCTGAGGGGTCCAAACCCTAATATAGGAGAGACCCCGGAATCACCTGTGAGGGTTTGTGTGTTCTTCTAATTAAACTTGTAATGAAAGTTGTTGAACAATGCATGATATTGATGCTAATAGGTAGTCTTGTTTTTCTGAACATTTTGATATAATATACATATTTTTCTGACATATAAATAATTAGTTATTGAATTTATAAGATTATACCATATTCTGGATTTAATAAAACTATTTAAAACATTTACTGCGTCATTATGACGTCAGCGGGGGTGATTTAAACTTTCCACACTAGGCCGGGCTCTATCCACACTGGCTGACAGAGGGGCCCGAGGCCACCTCAGCATCCACGCGAGCAGGGTGGGACCTAGCCTAGGTTGACCGGGTCTGACCCACGTGGTGACGCACGGGTGACGTCACCATGACATCACGCCGACGGGCCTCTCAGACCATCGGTGAAAACAGCGCTGGAGAGCGAGCGGGGCGGCATGGTTGCGTGCGATGGATGCGGCCGTGTGTGCAGAGTATCCTAGTGGCAGCGCCGCCAGGATTTGGTCACTGGAGCTCGCCGGTGACGACCACCTGCGGCGGACAGCGACGGTACATGATGGGGGCATGCTACACAGAAGGAGGGAGAGCTTGGAGGGGAGCCTAAGAACCAAGGTCTCACCACGAAGACGACAGAGGGGTTGCTGACGCGAGACGCGACTTGAATCGACGGCGATTGACGATGATGCTGGCGGTCGGAGTCGGGGAAGATGATGATGGTGTCGTCGATTTCTAGAACTCGGGGTCTATTCCTTCAGCAAGGACGCTCAGCTCGACGAGGCGGATCTTCCACGTATCACGGCAAAACTCGGGGTGGCCTACAACGGCGGCGATGGACGATGGTAGAGACGGCTAGGGTTTTGTATTCCGATGGGGAACGGATGAAAGAGGGCGAGAGAGAGGCGTGCACGAGAGGGAGAAGATATGGTCGAGGCCGAGGCGTCATGGCGGTCTTATCCTTGCATTCGGGGGCGGTGCTGCATCGCAACAGTGGGCGGAGATCAACAGCGGGGCGGCAGACAGTGAGGGTGGGCCACGGGGATTGCTAGCTGCTGTGCGCGGGGCGGCAGGAAGGGGAGAGGGAACTGGGCCAACTGGGCGGTGGCTGCTCTCTCGTTATTTTTCTGTTAAAACATTTTTCCAAATTACTTTTCTATTTTCTCTTTGTATTTTCTCTTTGAGTTTGTATTTGAATTTCAAATCTGTTTGGGGCTATTCAAAATTATCAGAGATTTGTTAAACTATGGAAATATTGTGGGGCCCTATTAGTCCATTTGGGCTCCACACTTTTTGAACTTTACCAAATATGAAAACCATTTGAGAGGATTCTCAAGAGAGGGAGGGAACTAGGGTTTTAGGGTTTTGTATTTATTTTCTTCAATTCATATTTTAAAATATGATGCTCATGAATGCACAAACAAAGCCCTAATTAGAATTAACTAAAACTGGGGTGCTATAGCTCTATCCCCCTTACAAGAATCTTGACCCAAGATTCCAAAGGTAGGAAGAAGGAAGAGAAACAGGATCACTTCTAAGGATAAGAGGGAAAAACACCTAAGAACACACCGAGTATCTCATGGTCAACTCATGAATGAGTGTTCAGAAACGATTATGAGATGACGACATGGAACATGTCAAGGTAACAGAGGAAATAGGAGGAGATGGTTTCAAGTTGTTAGATAACTAGTCTTCATAAGGATTGAGACCATGGAGTTTCAGAAGAGTTTAAGCTTCTGAACAGGAAAGCTTACAATAGAAAGAACATGACCACAGACTTCGAGATAGTTAACTCTACTAGACGGCTTAAGTAGAGCGTTCAGGGATACAAAGATAAGTAAAACCAAGCTATTGATCTACTTTTGATACAGAAGGATCACTCTTCGTTCAACAGAAGGTTAAGACAGGAAAGTGTTTTGTGGTGAGGACTTCTAAGAGTCACAAGGAACATGTAACAAAAGGAACTACTGATTTCAAAAATCATCGTCGCTCCTGAACATGATCAAGAAACGAAGGAAACTCCGTATTCATCCAACATTATCAAAATCTTTGCCAAAGATCGTGATATCACTTTACACCACGAGGATAAATAGCTAAGAAGATTCCTGATGACACGAGGAAAAGAAACTTCATTCTCAGACTTTAATTACTTGGCACAACAAGAAGCTTGCCAACCTAAAGGGTCTAGAGGATTGACCGAGAGACATTTAGGAACACTACTTTAAATGTTCTCCTTGATGTTCGAGAAAGCAGACATCAAATAAAGGTCGGACTTCGGTTACATAGGAAACCATAAGCACTACTCCTATAATAAACATAGAAGGAGCCTCATGAAGAGTGGTTGATATTGCTGATTCAAGAGGATATGACAATAGGCCTTCTGACTAGTTGTGTTAACCATTGCATCAATCATGTCGGACTTACAAAGGAACCTATGTCAAAACCTTGAGGAACACCAACCATCATATCTGCTTGAGATTGAGATCTAGTTAGGTGTAATGATACTTCAGACTCAGCATGTCCGAATAGAATGTTTGCAACATTTACCACAAAGATAAAGTTACTAGATTCTCAATAAATGGACTACAGTGTTAAGCTCCAAAAGACTGAGCTAGATTTCTAGACTATGTATTAGCAACTTTTCAAAGGACAACTGCTTATACATCAAATACTTGCAACGAAGCACAACTGCATCTATAAAGGGAATAGAGATAACTCTACTCGAATCCGTGGCGACATCTTTCAACAACTACACGTGAATTGGAGAAGGTTACTTCCAACATCTAGAACATATACTTCAAGATATCACGAAGAAGGTTCTCAAAAGTTTTCCAACAGTAATGCCATATGTTCCATATGAATCTATTCTAGCATGGGGAAAATAAGGATGTCATTGATGGGCTCAACAACAAACTTATCAAAATACTCTATGAAGATGGAATCATATGTTGTATGAATATGGCAAAGTATTGGTCAGACCAACGAACATGAGGATGTACTCAGGTGAAACATCATGAGTGGCAACATCATCAAGATAGTCCTTGGAACTGAGTTTGATTTGACGATAACCCAAATCAAATCAAAGGTAGGGGAGATAACATATCCACGAAAGAGGTACTATCTTTCTTCAACACGAACAAAACTAGACATCCCTTTAAGATGAACTAAGTTAGATAGAACTTTTGTCTTACAACTATCCAAGTTATTGTTTAAGCTCAACCAACTAGTTCAGGGGTATCTAGCATGGATCCTTGGAGAAAGGAGTAGTTCAAAGAACTAGCTTGCTCAAGAACTTGACAGCACGGTCATGTGGCAACATGGCGATAGTTCTAGAAAGACGTCTAGGATGTCACGAACCACCGATATGTCACTTAGTTCGAGAGGGAGCTTGCTTGGTAAGGCATGAAGACATAGTCTTAGAGCTTTGGCACAAGCCTAACTCTTTGACCGAAGAGAATGCAACAGGGTGACGGACTTGGTAGCACAAGCATCCTTAGCTTAGTGATAAGGTTAACCGGTCATGCTAAAGATACACAGATGTCCTTAGAGTTCAAAGCAATAAGGTTTGCTAAAAATCTTAGATGGCCACAATATTACGCACACGCATCATTCATGAGCACGAAACCTTGGAGGAAGGGTGGGTAAATATGTGTGAGAGCATCACTTCATTACGAGGGTCATGAAACTCAGTATGACCTCATAGTATATAATAGTGTGATACTTTAAGGTAGAACAGGTAGAAGCTATTCATGCCTCTTGATCTGCGGATTACAACACTTTGACCTGGTCCTAGATATGACGAGGTACTGGAGTTTGTTTCTCCTGACATCCCGAAATGGTTTATCTTGACGGACCACAAGAGTATTTTGCAATTCAAGACACTAGTGCACATTCACTACTTGGCTACCAACTAGTAGACAAAGGTCAGAAACAACATGGGGACAAAGAGCATGGTCGGGATAGAATCCCGAGATGTAGATGCATAGTTTATCATTCTTCTGAAAACCAATGCATAGAAGAGGTAAGGTTTGGTAGAGTCACGATTATAGATGTGAGACTCATGAGGAGTACTCTTGTCGTGATCTATTTGGTTCCATTAAAGAACATCTGCCATAGCTAGTGGTTGGGGAAGTCCTTAGTTGTCACGATTCAAAAGCGACAATAACCACAAGCTCGAAGGATATATTTTAAAGTAGCCATCCTGAGGTAATGTGTGAACATTAACAACAGGGGACAACAAAATGGACCTTGGGTTAAAGATCAGCTTCATGTACAAGATTCACAACACTAGAATCCAGCATAATCCGGGATCTTCGATTCAAGTCCAAGGGTTAAAACCCGAGAGAAGAAGTAACTACTACTTGAGTGACACAGCATACACTGAAAGGTAGCAATCATGATGTACCTTCCAAGAGAAGATACGGACATCTGAAGTACCCAACAAATAAAATGGAGGCACACGAGGCGAAAGGAAACTTCGAGGCCTAGAAGAGAACACTATGGATCCATCAACATAATATTGTGGGTCCATAAGGTAGAGAGATCATGATGGAAAGAAATCTCTCAGGTGAAACAGAGCAAAGGAAACAAGGAACACACAACACATATAAGTCTAAAGAACTATACACTAGGTCAAATGGCTGAGAAACGACATGCCAAAAAGGCACCTAAGTTTTGAGAGACTAGAAGAGATATCAAAACTTTTTCCAAAGTCAACACAAGATAAGATGACCCAGAGTTAAGCGATACCAGAGAAGGATAAAAAGAAGAATACTAGAGTTTTCACAAATACTTTTCATGTTTGAAATAGTTTTCACAAGCACTAGACTCAACATCGACCAATATCAAGGTTCTCCTCGGTCGGTACTGCTCTGATACCAAGACCTGTGACAACCCGGGGATTAGGGTTAGACAAATCTAGACCTTAGCCTGACATAAGCTTAACCTAGAGCTCGAGGATATCCAGTGAAGAATCAGTAACACAACAGTAAACCTGCGACACAAAAATTATTACAGCAAGCTCATAACCGAGCGAAGAACCAAAATATCACAAGCAGAGGTCACTGACCACAAACAACAAAAAGCGGAAGGCAAATTAGGCTATTAAGTATAGCAAACTTAACAAATGGCCTAAGAGGCCTGAAGCATAACGACGACGTCCCAGCCCATAGATTCCAGGCTGCCGGCCGGGAACCCCAAGCTACTCATCGGTGTCGATTGTACGGAACTCGTCTTTAGGGGAACACTTATTCTGCTACAAAAGTATCAACAAAGAAAGGGTGAGTATAGGGTGTACTCTGCAAGACTAATGGCTGGTGGGGTTATTTTGCATAAAGCCATCTTTGTTTATAAAACAAGGGGGATAAGAAGCTCGTCTAATTAGAATATTTTAAAAGGAGATAAGAGAGTGACATCTCCAAAGAATTGATCATCATCTTTTGATATCCACCAGATTAATCATCGCCTCACAACTAGGATCACCCCCTCGTACCCATGAGGAAGCATCCTTAAGCACACGTTGATCTGCCAAGTTTTACGATTAGGTTAAAGTTCTCTATGATCTTAGAATTCGGTCACCAAGCGTTCATAACCGTGAACATGACTTTTCGAAAAGATTTAACCCTACAGGGGTGTACAACTACCCACACGTACCAACCGACTCTTAATGCCACATGATTAACCCTCTTCCTTGGAAGGCCGACAGAGCGTGGTTGGACACAACCTTTACCTTGCTTTCGCCGAGACCATGAGTCACGCCCTAAGGATGGTTCCGATGTCACGGGTCAAATACCGAAGCCGGTCCCTAGATATGTGAGGCGAGGTTGGTTTACGAGGGGCTCCATCGACCCCAAGCAACCCCGTCCACGCTTACCTACCTGTTATGATGCACATTCACCCGCCAAATCTTTCAAAACATTTTCTAGGCCCATGTCGAATGGAATGCCTGAACTATGTGACTCATAGAATCTACTAGGCAAGTTAATCAGCAGAGGGGTTCCCAAGCCCCGTGTGGCTATACGCTCGTCTTGGTCGAAAGGCAAGAACTCGGGTCCTAGTAGTGGCGAGCATGGGACTAGAAAAAGCACATCCCACCATGGCCTCCCATACAAGCCTTAGCATGTTTAACCTTTACCACTGATCTTACCTCATCAGTATTCCTCGTTCTCCTGTCATACTAGATTCTCTGCATTTGGTACATCTTCTGGATGAACCAGCCCTGACAGCTAAGCATGGCAAGGCAGGACACAGATATAAGCTCTAGCAATGCACACAAGCCAAACCTAGTTATGCTAGGAACAGCGGATCAGGTAATATAAGCTCAAAGGGAGTAATGCAACAGATAGGACACTCTATCTATTGATAAAAGACCATAGTAGAATCGTATGCATCATGGCAAGAATGAAATACTTTCAAAAGCATAGGATTCTTTTATGTGTGGGGCTATGCTTGCCTTGTTTGTTGATACCTAGATATAGATCTTCGGGAGCCTTGTACTTGACTTGATTACAGTTGGTCAAGTATTGTTCATCGACCTTCGATGGTGTTGATCTTGGTCTTCGATCTCGATCTCGATATTGTATTCTACCCGGAAAGAACCAAACACCGGAAAGAAAGGGGAAAACAATCAACACATGGCATCGATGCAATGCTCAAGCAAGGATGATGATATTACAAGTTATTTAGAGTTGAAATGTAACCCTAAAGTATGCTTGGAAATTTAAGAGGGTTATAAGGGGTCCAAACCCTAATACAGGAGAGACCCCGGAATCACCTGTGAGGGTTCGTATGTTCTTCTCATTAAACTTGTAATGAAAGTTGTTGAACAATGCATGATATTGATGCTAATTGATAGAGGGGCCCGAGGCCACCTCAGCATCCACACGAGCAGGGTGGGACCTAGCTGAGGTTGACCGGGTCTCAAACCATCGGTGGAAACGGCGCGAGAGAGCGAGCGGGACGGTATGGTTGCGTGCGATGGATGCGATCGAGCGTGCATAGCATCCTAGTGGCGGCGCCGCCAGGATTTGGTCATCGGAGCTCGCCGGCAACGACCACTTGTGGCGGACACCGACGGTACACGATGGGGGCATGCTACAAAGAAGGAGGGAGAGCTTGGAGGGGCTCCTAAGCACCAAGGTCTCATCTCGAAGACGATGGAGGGGTTGCTGACACGAGGCATGACTGGAATTCACGGTGATTGACGATGACGGTGGTCGTCGGAGTCAGGGAAGATGATGACGGTGTTGTCAATTTCCGGCACTCGGGGTCGATTCCTTCATCAAGGAAGCTCAGCTTGACGAGGCGGATCTTCCAGGCGTCACGGCAAACCTCGGGGTGGCCTACAATAGCGGCGATGGATGACGGAAGAGACGGCTAGGGTTTCGGATTCCGATGGGGAATGGATGAAAGAGGAGGAGAGAGAGGCATGCACGAGAGGGAGAAGATAGGGTCGAGGCCGGGGCATCGTGGCAGTCTTATCCTCGCATCTAGGGGCGGCGGCGCATCACAATGGTGGGCGGAGATCAACGGCGGGGCGGCGGACAACGAGCTTCTTCGCGTCGCCTATGAAGATGACGAGGATGAAGGGGTACCGAGCCTTGGGCCAAGGTGGGCCGCGGGGATTGCAAGCTGCTGCGCGCGGGGCGGCAGGAAGGGGAGAGGGAACTGGGCCAGCTGGGTTGTGGTTGCTCTCTAGTTATTTTTTCTGTTTTATCTTTGTATTTTCTCTTTGAGTTTGTATTTGAATTTCAAATCTGTTTGGGGCTATTCAAAATTACCAGAGATTTGTGAAACTATGGAAATATTGTGGGGCCCTATTAGTCCATTTGGGCTCCACACTTTTTGAACTTTTCCAAATATGAAAACCATTTGAGAGGATTTTCAAGAGAGGGAGGAAACTAGGGTTTTAGGGTTTTGTCTTTATTTTCTTCGATGCATATTTTAAAGTATGATGCTCATGAATGCACAAACAAAGCCCTAATTAGAATTAACTAAAACTAGGGTGTTACAAAATGTTGTCGGTGGGAGTCTCAACATTGGGCATGTTTGATTTGCGGGATAGGAAAAACAAAGCAATAGGGAAAACACAGTATTATAAGAATATCATTTTCCAGTTGAATCCTACAAGATTTGGAGCCTACAGGATTTTTTCTTAAAGAAGTGTTTGATTTACAGGAAAGTAAAGGAATTGTAACATGAGCCTGAGGTGGATTGTTTTTAAAATTTTACGGAAGACATGTGCATGGCGTCCTTTTGCATGTATCACATGCCATGCAAAATGATAAACTTGAGTTTTCACAACTTTTCAAAACCCAGGTTCACAAAATTTTCTTGCAATGCATATGAATAGATTTTGAGTCGGACAACCAAGGTCAATGCCATATCATGTGATCAACATCATAGTTTATGGTAATTTCTCCATATTATGTAGATTGGTGCATCTTGGCATTATTGTAAACAATATTATGCCAAGGGGAGTTTCCAAGAAGTATTATGAAAAGAGATGATCTCAATTTTCCAAGTGATAGGATTTTGTTTTGCGAAAACTGGAATGTTGTTTTCCATAAAGCAAATAGTAGTACTAGGAAAAAGAAGGATCGAAATGGAGGGTGGAAACGAAGAGCTACTGTAGAAGAGATTATGGGGTTAGAAAAGGCAGCCTGAGAGGGCTGAATTGAAGAGGAGTTAAATGCGGTTCGATGTTAGAGCAAAGTTATGAAAAAAAGAGATAGAAACAGAGTTGTTGTAGTACCATAGGCACATGTGCACAGCGCCACACTGTGGACGAGGGATATATCAGATAGAGGACGGGCATGATGCGGTGTAGCACCCCGGGTAAAATCACTACTAGAAAATCACTTGGTGTTTCTGTTTTGTATATCATCATGACCGCATACTCATATCATCATGTCACATTGCATTTGATCATCATCATGACGTCATGCATCGTTTGCCTAAACTATTTTCTAAAAGCCTATCTTTGTTTTCTAAATATTCCTCGTATTTATTTCAAATAAAACCCCGGGTCTACCTCGATTTTTTATTTGTCTAAAAACTATTTGCAAAAGTCTTATGTATAAAAATAAATAAATACACAAACAAAATAAAACCTTTTTGTCCGGGGAGGCAGTCCAGCCTGGTCAGGCCAAAGGCCCAACCGAGCCAGACTACCTACTACCCGGCCTGACCAAACCTTAACTAGCAAACCCTAGACCACCTACCACCCTAGGCCCGACCCGGACCAAACCTAAACTCTAACCCTAGCTCTACCTAGCCCCAGCCGCCACCGCCAGCCTCGCATACGTGCCACGCGGACCGAGTCCCGGTTCGACGCGCTCGCCACCCCGTCCACCAACCGACCTAGTGGGTCACACAACACACATAGGGAGACGCACACTCCTATCCCCGATCGCACTCAGCGGCCCCACCTCCTCATCCCGTGATCCCCTCTGCCCGTCGACATTTCCCCTTCCCCGTTCGGCGATCCCAAGCTGCTCTTTCGCCATCGCTCACCACCTCGCTCCCATAGTTCCCCTCCGTGTGGCCGCCTCTTCTGCCTCGTCGCGCCACTGCTCCCGACTGCCAAGCTCCGCCACCACCCGCCAAGCCCGACCCTCCCTGCTCGCAGGCGTGGCGCCTACAGCAGCCTGGCCTCCTCTTCCTCGACCACCCCCTGCGTGGTTAGGTCCCCTGTACCTCCCACCGTTGACCTCAGCCTCCGCTCCCCGCGGCCATGCCTCCCCAAGACGCCGTCGCAGCCGTGCCTCTGCGCCGCCTCCCTCCGACCGCCGTCACAGCTGTGCCTCTGCGCCGCCTCCCTCCGACCGCCATCTGCGCCTTCTGCCATGTCCGGCTACCACCTATTCGGGTCCTGGCCGCACCTCCATCTCGTGCAGGTCCACCTCTCCGTCCAACGTCGCACGCCTCCGCCGTCCCGACGTCCTCTTCCCGGCGTGTCCTCTCTGGAACGGACCTACAAGTCTGCCTTACCCATCGTGTTGCAAGTGCCGATGTGGTATGAATGTGTGCTCCTCTGTTTGCCTCTAGTCGTGGTTTAGTGTGGGATTGAATGGCATGTTGGTGACCGCTCTCCCCCATCGTGCTCCTGTCGCCAAGTTCTTTCGACAACCCAAGTGCTGCCAAGACCGATGTTGGAACCCCGGAGTATGTGGCCGACAACTGAAGCCGAACACTGATTTCTACTTCAGGACCAATGTCTCGAAGACCTACATCAGGGAATCGCAAGAACTTCATCATCGACCTCGAAGACCGATCCATCGGGATGCCAAGTCCGTGTTACCAGAGACGAAGTCCGGATGACAAGTGCTCCATCACGGATCCGATGTTCGAAGCCCCAAAGCCTGGTTCCGAAGATCGATCCCGTCGAAGACCGATCCCGTCGAACCCCCAAACCAAGATCATCAAACCCTATGTGATCCCCTGTTCCGAGACCCCTATTTTTATAATATGACATTATTACTTGTTACATATTAAACCATCCATACTCGCATACATATTTATTTGTTTTGGGGTATTTTGTCGACTCATCCAATAATTAAATATGGAGATTATATGCGGCTTTCCTAGTCTTAAATGGGCTCTATTTAAATTTGTGTAGTGAACCGATACCATATTTTGTTTTGTTAAGACAACATTTAAATTGCAGGGTAGCTAAAAAACATGAACCCATTAACAAATTGTTGGGACCATGGTTTCGCTTAATATTGCCTAGTCGCATCGCATCTTTTGCATGTCACGCATCATATATGCATCATGCCCGATCTTCTGTCATAGTATTAAATAATGCATCCGGTGTTTCTTTTACAGCTTTGGTTCTTCGTGGATTAGGCCATTGAGTTGATGCGAGTGTCGACCCGATCTTCGGATGAAATTTCGGCAATGTTTACCAAGGGAGCATTCTCCCTCTTTCTACCTATTTTGCTTTTATAGTCTTTATTTCCTCCTATTGATCTATTACTAGCCGTGTTGCGATGCTTTAGTTTCTGTGCACCATTTATATTTCCTGCAGCCTCTAAATTGAATTGGACACGTGCTATTGCCTGTTGTTTGATAGACAGTCGGCCTTGCGAGTCGTAGTTGCTTGCTCAGGTGCTGCTTCATGTCATTTTTTTCCATCGTAGATGGGAGGTTGGCACATTGTTAAAGGTGGAGATGCTTAATGGTGGAGATGATCATGGGTTTCATTATAAATTGTTAACTAAAGTGCTGGAAATAGATATAATGCAGAGGCACCGGTGGGTAATAGTCAATATTTGGTTTTTAACCGCCCACTTGTGTCCACCTAGGACCCGATTTCTTGACATTTGTCCCGAGATCAAGCGCGCTAACCACATGTGGGTGTGTGGGCACCGCATCGGCTTACTACCTGATTTCAAAGTATTGTGCTGGGGCCACAAAGTAGTTTGGGGTTTATTACTATCCTGTACTGATGCCATGGTTTACTGCTTTAATTATGATTGTGCGTGGAGCACCTTTACTGTTTAGGAATGCGGAATGTTTTCGCGGTATCTACAAGCCTAGTCACACTTTTATAGCCATTGTCGCAAATCCTGGGTCCGTCTTGGAGACCGGCCGACTTTGTTACGGGTAGCTTAGTGGGGTGGCCCCCATGTAATTGCTTTGGGTCTGGGAAACGTCGTGTCTGAGGCCCCGTCGCATACCGTTGGGTGTATGTTCAGGATCTTGCTCATATTCGAATCTGACAACAAGGGTTGAAGTGTGTGTGGATACTTTGGTGCACCCCTGCAGAGTTAAATCTTTTTGAAAAGCCGTGTCCGCGGTTATGGACAACTTGGAGCACAGTTTCTTGATCATAGACAACTATAACTAAAGAATTGTTGTTATAATATGACTTGTATCTAATATGACTAGTAAGTTGGGCAACCACCATGGAATGAATGAATAAAATTGCCAACTGTGTGAGTTTCCTCGGCATGACTTCCTCGTTTGGTAACGAGGGGGAAATACCAAGATGGGTATGCTTGGTATTAGTATCAGGTGGTTACGAATAGGTCTTTCTTATCCCTATCTAATAGCCGACAGTTGTATCGAGTCTCTATAGGTTGTCTAGTGCATGCTTTGCTGCCGCTTCAGTTCACCGTACCTATGTAGGCGAGAGCTGCCGAATTCTAGACTCGTTGTTTACTGGCCTCAGTACTGACCGCTCTCTTTTTCCTTTTCCCTTTGTCGGCACCCCTTTTTTTTAGCGGGTATAATATCGACGTCGTTAGCCGGGTTACACTTTCGGCTTGGCCTAGGCAGGGTTATGGATGACATTGGTTATTTTTCAGGTCTCTTAGCCCCATTTGCATCTTATCCGTACTCGGATGGGTATCGTATTCAAGGTGATTTGGATCTTTGTATTGTATAACTGTATTCTTGACTCATTGAGTCACTATTGTATATATATGTTTCTATGGGTTCCATCACGAACAATTGTGTAATGTTATTACTTCGCTTTCCACCCGCACGCAATTACTTGGTGGGCATCTTTGAATCGTTTCTATGCGGGTTTCGAGGGAAGCGCTAAAATCCGCATAGGGCCGATTTGAGGGTGTTACAAAGTGGTATCAGAGCTCAGCAGTTGCGATACCCCACTGGTCCAGCCTGTAGGATAACCTAGCTAACGGCCGATATAGAGTGTCAAAACTATTTTTGCAAATTTGGTTGGATAGATCTGATTAGGTCTGCTTTTACACCTTACCCCTATGCTATTCTCCTGTTACCTCTGCGTGTTTTGAATCTACTCTTATGTTTTCCTCGAGTCCAGGATTTCTCGTGGTTGGGTTTCCGTCGTACCTTTAGGGTTTCTCCTTCTCCCTTTTATAACGGTGTAGCTACAATCATCTAATATGCATCTCATTTGTTGTACCCTTCCTCCAAGTCTTTTATCCTTGAACTCTTTATCTGTATGTGCCCCTTGACCGATATCCGAATTGTTGAGAAACATTATGAGAAGGATGAGCATTGATGAAGTTGGAGTATACATTGAGCATGTGTTGTTCATGCCAATGACTTGTACCTAATCATTCTGTCTTTTCATATGATTTTTTGTATCTTCCAGTGGTTTCGAAAGCGACGACATCATCTATATAAGAAGATCCTACATCATGTAGCACCCCAGTAAAACCACTAGTAGAAAATCGCCTGGTGTTTCTGTTTCATGCATCATCATGACCGCATGCTCATATCATCATGCCACATTGAATGAATAAAACTGCCAACTGTGTGAGTCTCCTCGGCATGACTTCCTTGTTTGGTCTCGAGGGGGAAATATCAGGATGGGTATGTTTGGTGTTAGTATTAGGTTGTTTCAAATAGGTCTTTCTTATCTCTCTTTAATAGCCGACAGTTGTATCGAATCTCTATAGGTTGTTTAGTGCATGCTTTGCTGCCACTTCAGTCCATCATACCTATGTAGGCGAGAGCCGCCAAATTCTAGACTCGCCGTGTACTGGACTCAGTACTGACCACTCCCTTTTTCCTTTGCCCTTTGTCGGCACCCCTTTTGTTTTTAGCAGGTATGATATCAACGTCGTTAGCAGGGTTACCCTTCTGGCTTGGCCTGGGCAGGGTTATGGACGCCATTGGTTATTCTCCAGGGCTCTTAGCCCCATTTGCATATTGTCTGTACACGGACGTTGTATCGTTTTCAAGGTGATTTGGATCTTTGGACTGTATATCTATATTCTTGACTCATGGAGTCGTTGTTGTATATATATGTTTCTTTGGGTTCCATCGTGAACTATTGTGTAATGGTATTACTTCATTTTCCACCAGCATGCAAGTGCCTGGTGGGCACCTTTGAATCGTTTCTATGCGGGTTTGGGGGGAATCGCTAAAATTTCCATAGGGCCGATCCGAGGGTGTTACAAAGTGGTATCAGAGCTAAGCAGTTGTGATATCCCATTGATCCAGCTTGTAGGATAACCTAGCTAACGGACGATGTAGAGAGTCAAAACTATTTTGCAAAATCGGTTGGATAGATCTAATTAGGTCTATTTTACTCCTTACCCCTATGCTATTCTCCTCTTACCTCTCCATGTTTTGAATCTACTCTTATCTTTTATTTGAGTTCAGGATTTCTCGTGGTTGCGTTTTTGTTGTACCTTCGGGGTTTCTCTTCCTTCTTTTCGTAACGGTGTTGCTACATCCGGTGTTCATGCTATCTAAGGAATTTCCCTCTATGTACCTTTCAGTGGACCAAAATCCACTAAAATATTTCTTGGTATCATTTGGTGTTTCCAAGACGACGACATCATCTACGCCAGATCCGATGAAGAGATTGCATCACTCCTTTGTTTTCCAAACCTTGCTTGTGAGGATCTTTAGTCTGAATTCCGAGAGTGGTTGCATGATTCTTCTATTCGTGTACAAAGTAATGCTTTGAGTGCGGGATGGAGTAGCTACCATACCACTACTCTTATCATTTGCTTTTGTACATTGAATGGAGGATCAATGTGATTTTACTCCTTCCCTGGAAGTTAAAGGTGACCTTACCTTTTGAGACCTTTACCTTCGTCTTTGTTTCTCCTAAGTGTTCTCTCGACGAACGTGAACAATGACCCCTTGTTGGTGGTGTTGCTGATTTCAAAATGGAGTAAGAATCTTTGTTAGTGGTGTCGCGAGGATCTACACGAAGCGAGAAGATTCATATCAGCAACCTTCTTGCCCATACATGAGGCGGATCTTGAGGGCGAGATCCATTGTTAGTGGTGTCGAATTGTAGCACCCCGGTAAAACCACTACTAGAAAATTGCCTGGTGTTTCTATTTTGTGCATCATCATGACCGCATGCTCATGTCATCATGCCACATTACATTTGAGCATCGTCATGTCAACATGCATATTTTGCAAAAACTATTTTCGAAAAGCCTATCTTTGTTTTCTAAATATCCCCCGTCTTTATTTCAAATCAAAACCCCCTGGTCTCTTCCAGATATTTTATTTGTCTAAAAACTAATTACGAAAGCCTTTTAAAACTAAAATAAATAATTACAGTATTTTTTTAGGAGGAGGCAGCCGGCTAGGCCAAAGGCCCAGCCAGCCAGCCTACAACCCCACCTAATCTAGCCCAAGCCCTCACCCACACCAATCCAATCAAACCCTAACCCACCTGCCCCAGCAGCCGTCGCCACTCCCTAGTCCCACACACACGCATGCCGATCGCGCGGTACACGCTACATCGCCGCAGCGCACAACTCCATGGCACACACCCTGGCCTGCATTGTACCGACACGACCATGCTCAACCCTCCTCGCCTGGCCCCACCAACCACGTGCGTTCTGTGTCGCGATGCGCTAACATGGTTGCCTCTCCCTCAAGCGATCCCTACCCCGCGTCCACCCCGATCCATCACGCTACCGACAACCCTGGTCACAGAGACCGCTGCCCCGCTTCGCGCGATTCCCTCTCACCTCGCGACCCCACCTTCCTTCTCCTCTGTTCGCAACCAACCCCGTCATCGCTGCAAGATCCTCTCCGCCGTGGCCCCTCCTCCTCGTGTTTGCCGGTCAAAGGAGCTCGCTTCTGCGCCTCTCTGCTATGGTCCCGCAGAGTCCTCACCGTCCGTCTCCCCATCAAGCGAGCTGCCACCATGCTCCGTCCCCGCCTCGTCCTCTGTTCCCCTCCGCTCGCGATTCCACTGACAGGGACACAAGCTCCCCTCCCCGTCGCTTCTCTACCCCATGCTCGCCATCCTCTCCGCTCAACCAGAGCTGGCTAACACCTCTTCTCGTCCCAGAGCTATGCCTCGCTGCCGCCTGTGCCTCTGCACCGCCGCGGTAGCTGGTCGTCCTCGAGGAGCTCGGCCTCGCCTCGACCCTCTTCCCGGGTTCCTGCACCCGTCCTCGTGCACTGCCGGCCGCAGCAACCACGGCCGCTAGACGCCAAGGACACTCCACTGCCATCCGCGAGCTCCGTTGTCGGCGAGCTCTGCAGCGCTGCATTGGGCGTGCTCCACCGTCGTCGACTGTGCGTCCTCGATAGCCCCGTGCCTCGATGACAAGGACCTTCAGCTCCTCGTGCTGACCTCTGGCCGTCGTTGTCCATTCCAGCACCGCTGCTCCAAGACATGCACTTCGCTGTTTCCTATCATCAATGCCCTAGGTCGCCTGTTTCATCTTGTTCCTGTGCAGGTGTTCGATTAGGTGCCCAATACATAGCTGCCACTATGTGTATCCTGGCCACAACTCTTGCAGGTCATGTGTTTCCCATGACAGCTGCTACCCCGGTGCTCCGCATGTTCTCTGTTCCTTCGTGGACCGGGAAGTCCAGTGGTAGTGCCGAAGTCCGAGGCCAATAGCAGCATCTCAAGTTCCTCCTTGGCCAAACAATTGAAAAGATCTTCGTCAGGGTTTGCCATATCCGAAGCATCCATCATGAAACCGAGGAGCACTGTGACGAGACACCGAGAGCTACTTCACAGATCCGGTGACCCCGACACCTCATGACCTTCTCGGACCTCAAGACTGTACCTGAAGATCGCCTACTCGGAGCGACAAGATCTCTAAACGGAACACCGAGACCTTGGATGGCAAGACCTCCTCACGGATCCTGGAGCCCTGTTCCCGGAGTCCGAAGACCGATCCCGCCAAGACCGAACCCCATCGACCCCCGGTGAAGACCAAGATCTACGACCCGAGATGTGTGATCCCCTTTCCGAGACCCTATTTTTAATAATTTGACATGTATACCTGTTGCATATTGAATCATTCATGTCACATACATTCTTTGGGGTTGTGGGGTATTTTGTCGATTCACTTCATAATTAAATATGGAGATCATATGCGGGATATTCTAGTCTTATATTGACTCCATTTAAATTTGTGTAGCGAACCGATGCCATGTTTCGCCTTGTTAAGCCAACATTTAAATTGTGGGGGTATCTAAATAACTTGAATCATATAATTAATTGTCGGGACCCCGGTTCCGCTTAATATTGCCTAGTTGCATCGTATATTTGCCATGTCATGCATCATATCATGAACATGATGATTCTTCTGCCGTAGTATTAAATAGTGCATTTGGTGTTTTCTTTTAGTGATTTGCTTCTTCACGGATTAGGTCATTGAGTTGATGCGAGTACCGACAAGTCCTTCGCATAATGAATCTTCGGCAATGTTTCCCAGGCGAGCAATCTCCCTCTTTCTACCTATATTGTAGTTATAGTCTTTACTTCCTCCTATTGATCTATTGCTACCCTTTTATCGATGCTTTAGTTTCCGTACCAGTTATATTCCTTGCAACCTCTATATTGCCTTGTACACAACCTATTGCCTGTTGTTTGATAGACAGTCGGCCTTGTGAATCGTAGTTTCTTGCCCAGGTGATGCTTCGCGTCATTGTCGTTCCACAGTTGTTGGAAGGTTACCATATTTTCAATGGTGGAGATGATCATGGCATTAATTACAGCTTGATAATTAAAATGCAGGGAATAGATATAACTAATGCAGAGGCATCAGTGGGCAATAGCTAATATTTGGTTCTTCGATGCTCACTTGTGTCCTGTAGGCCCCGAGTACTTGATACTTGTTCCTTGACTATCGCACTATCCGCATGTGGGATCATGAATCCCCTTAGCCAGAGCTTGATTCATTTCTTATTTCTTGGGGCCACAAACTAGTTTGGGGCTTTATTACTATCCTCTACTTATGCCATGCTTTACTGCTTTATTTACGATTGTGCGTGGAACACTTGTACTGTCTTGGATCATGACACGTTCTCGCTGTATCGACAAGCCAGTCACACTTTCGGGTTCCCAGTCGTTTACCGCCGTCTACACAAACCCTGGGTCCGTCTCGGAGCCAGCCAACTTCGTCGCTGGTAGCTTAGTCGGGTGCCCCCCTGAAATAATTTATGAATCATGTGATTGCTTTGTCGTGAAAGCCTCGTTGGGTTTTTATTTGGTTTTTCCAAGGTTGATCGTGTGTGTGTTGCTATTTGTGCACCACTGCAGGGTAAATCTTTCTGAAAGCCGTGTCTGTGGTTATGGATGACTTGGAGCACAGTATCTCGATCATAGACAACTATAACTAAAGTAGTGCTATACATTTGGCCTTGACATGTCTAGTAATCAGTTTCACTACAACGGAATGATTAAATAAAAGTGCCAACAACTGCTGGATTTGGGATGTCTTATGCTAATTGTGTCTGACTAGTAAGTATTGCAACTACAACGGAATGGTTAACTAAAACTGCCCATTGCTTATGATATCAGGATGGCTCAGGCTATCTATATCTAACTAGTAAGTGCTACAACTATAATGAATATATAAAACTGCCAACTGTGTGAGTTTCCTCGGCATGACTTCCTCGTTTGGTCTCGAGGGGGAAATATCAGGATGGGTATGTTTGGTGTTAGTATCAGGTGGTTCCGAATAGGTCTTTCTTATCTCTCTCTAATAGTCGATAGTTGTATCAAGTCTCTATAGGTTGTTTAGTGCATGCTTCGCTGCCGCTTCAGTCCACCATACCTATGTAGGAGAGAGCCGCCGAATTCTAGACTCGATGCGTACTGGCCTCAGTACTGACTGCTCCCTTTTTCCTTTGCCCTTTGATGGCACCCCTTTTGTTTTTAGCAGGTATAAGATCGACGTCGTTAGAAGGGTTACCCTTCCGGCTTGGGCTAGGCAGGGTTATGGACGCCATTGGTTATTCTTCAGGGCTATTAGCCCCATTTGCATCTTGTCTGTACTCGGACGTTGTATCTTTTTCAAGGTGATTTGGATCTTTGTACTGTATATCTATATTCTTGAATCATGGAGTCGTTGTTGTATATATATGTTTCTGTGGGTTCCATCGTGAACTACTGTGTAATGGTATTACTTTGTTTTCCACCCGCACGCAAGTGCCTGGTGGGCACCTTTGAATCGTTTCTATGCGGGTTTGGCGAGAATCGCTAAAATTTGCATACGGCCGATCTAAGGGTGTTACACATCATTCCTTTGTTTCCAAACATCCCTTGTGAAGATCTCCAGTCCAAATCCCAGAATGGGTTGCACGGTTTTCTACTGCATGTGCGGAGTAATAGTTTGAGTGCGTGATGGATTGGCCCCCATGCCGACTATTCATTCTATTGGATCTTGTACATTGAAGTGGAATAGGTGGAACATTTTTGTCTCCTTTTATTGAAGTTAGAGGTAGCCTTACCTTTTGAGACCTTTATCTTTGACTTTGTTTCTCCGGAGTGTTACCTTGACGAACGTGAGCAACGACCCCTTGTTGGTGGTGTCTCTGATTTTAAGACAGAGAAGGAATCTTTGTTAGTGGTGTCGTGAGGATCTACACGAAGCGAGAAGATTCTGAACATCAGCCTTCTTCCCCGGACCATGAGGTGGATCTCGATGGCGAGATCCCTTATTAGTGGTGTCAAATTGTACCATGCCGGGTAAAATCACTACTAGAAAACCGCTTGGTGTTTGTATTTTGTGTATCATCATGACGGCATGCTCATATCATCATGCCACATTGCATTTGACCATCATCATGACATCATGCATGGTTTGCCTAAAACTATTTTCTAAAAGCCTATCTTTGTTTTCTAAATATTCCCCATCTTTATTTCAAATCAAAACCCCGAGTCTACCTGGATATTTTATTTGTCTAAAAACTATTTGCAAAAGTCTTTTGTATAAAAATAAATGAACAAACAAAATAAAAACCTTTTTGTCTGGGGTGGCAGTCCAGCCTAGTCAGGCCAGAGGCCCAACCGGGCCAGACTACCTACTACCCGGCCAGACCAAACCTTAACTAGCAAACCCTAGACTACCTACCACCTCATCTTACTTGGAGTTAGCATGAGCTTTATCCTTAGATAGAGGAGTGGTGGCCTCAGAGGTAGATAGAGGTGGGGTTGTAGATGAGGTGAGACGAGCAATCTCATTGGCTGCATCTCTTCCATTTTGGTCTCAAAGGATTTCAATGAGGTTGTTTCCAACGTCTTGAGGTCATCCATTGTAACCTTGTCCACAGCCTCACTCCCATTTTCCTTAGTACCCATACTTCTCTTAGGCTGTTAAGCCCGAATAAAGAGCTGAGGCTCTGATACCAATTGAAATAGATCGTATGGGCACCTAGAGGGGGTGAATAGGTGCTACTTCAAAATTTAATGCTTTCTCAATTTTAGGCTTGGCACAAAAGGTAAATTCTCTAGATATACAATTACGAAGAATTTCCCTATATGCAAACCTAACTACTAGCGAGTAAAGGCGAGAAAGAGTGAGGAACGAGGAAACCGTAGTAGAGCCCGCGGAGACACAAGATTTGTTTTACCGCAGTTCCTTCCTTGTTAAGGGAAGTACATCTGCGTTGGAGGGGTGGGCAGTACTAAGACCACCACGCCACAATAGGCCTCACCCTATTCTCTGATGGATCTTGCCACCAAAGGCCTGATCCACCTTTCCACTATTGGTATCCTTGGAGGCGGGAACCGATGCCTTTACATAACTAGCAGCGCACAACTCCACAACTGAATTGGAGGCTCCCGTAATGACAATAAGCTACCACAAGAACAAATATTATCAAAACCGAAACACAAGATCTAGATATTAACAAGAATACTAGATCGAGAGATCTCCAAGTGACTGGAGATGAAGTGAAGTGCTTGATTCGTGATGTCGATGAATGAAGTCTCCTCCTTCGATTCCCCAAAGATCGGAGCCTTCGGGTAGTTGAAGTGGGGGACCTTGAATGAGAGCTTTTGCAACAAATCAATACTTTTCCGAATGAATCAAGAGATCTGACAGGAGGGGTGATTGGGGCATTTATACCCCCTGTCCTAACATGGCCGTTGGTGAAGTCTGGGGCTGGATTATCCAGCCCAAGTTAAGGTCGTATTATCTGGATGGGGGTAAAACTCCACCCAACCTCAGATTATCCAGGGGATATTCCGCCCCCCACACAGAAGGTCACGCCGTGGCTCCCTTAGCAAACTTCTCTAGGGGTGGATTATCCGGCCTGGGAAAAATTCCAGCCCTGGCTGTACAATTCGAGAGATTATCCGCCCCTCCCATAGAAGGTCACGACTTGTCCAACTTTGACAGCCTTCTCAGGGGCAAATTATCCGGCTTGGGCAAATACTCCGGCCCTGGCCAGACAATCTGAGGGATTATCTGCCCCCCACATAGATACTCACACCGCGCCCCACCTTTTTCAAAGGGGTCAGGCCGGATTATCCGGCCCTTGACAGGGGCGGATTATCTGACCCCCCAACAACAGGTTTTCCAGCTTTTCATGTGAACACTTACCTGCAGCACTTAGCACACATGAGATACTCCATGGTATTTTTATCTAAGACGCAAAATACTAGAGATCATAAAAAGTTCTTTCAACTATGGGCACCTCGATGGAGTGGGTGGATTTGAGGTGCAGATACAATGTTAATTTATTGCTGTCCCAGTTGCATCCCCTCTCCATGCAGATAAACGGGATGTGGATGCAGGAGATCATGTGGGCATAGAGTTCGTTGAAGCAGACCACTTTCGAGCAGTTGTAGTTTGGGCAGCTGTAACCTTCTCCGCCGACGACTTGGCAGTGTACCTCCTTGGAGCGTGCGGCCAGCCGGATGGTGCTTTTAGTGTCCAGACGCTCAGTGGTTTTGGTGACGATGTCGTCGCCGACCTTGCTAAATCCACTGCATTGCCATCTCTCCCTCGAACCTCTCCAAAAAATTTACAAATGATCCTCCATCGCGTCAAGCAGGATTGGGGTGAGGGCGGATCTATATAGAACTGTTTGGGGTTTTTTGGAGGAGAGGGGTGGTGGTCTGGAAGGAGAGATGCACCGAGCGAGATGGCGAGGAAACTGTGTGATCTGTGCGGTGGAGAGGATCCCAATGCGGCTAGGCGGTGTCCGCGAGTGGGGATAAACTAAACGGAGATGGGGAAGATGGGATGGCTCTTTGAAAGAGGTTTTTTCTTTTCTTGTAATTAATTAACCATGTCACCTCCCGTGGCAGTATAGTCTCATCATGTCAGTTTGACCAGACATATTATTTATTTATAGGTTCTACTTTAGTATTTGCATAAGTTGGAGTAGTAGGTAGGAGTATTACTCTACCTCCGTCCCGAGGAATAAGGCGTCCTTGTTTTGCGTGTTTTTTCTTTGACTAAGATTTACTCTAAATATATATAAAGAATGTTGGTAGAAAATTAGCATTATTCGAAAGTATTACTCTACCTCCAATAGTGCTAATTTTACACAAATTATTCAAGTGTATTAGTTACTCTATTTATTCGGTCAAATTTTACACAATGTAATCAAGTATGTATCTTCTCGCCACCCACGCGCACACCTACTAGTTGATCTCTCCCTGATTCGTAGTGTGGCACCCAGCACATGTGCCATTCTTAGGGTTGCGAGCGGGATCCCGCGAAAGTCCCGCCTCTAGTTCATTTTGAAGTTTCTATAGGAGTACTTAAAAATGAACTAGAAGTGGAACTTCCACAGGATGCCGCTTTCAACTCTAGCCATGGTAGAGTGGCTCTCTGTCTGTCTATCGTGTGTTCGTCAGCTATGTTGTGTTGGTGTGCATAGGAAGGAACCACTTTGGGTGTTGGGTTGGAGCGGTGGCAAAAAAGTAGTCGCGGATCAAACTTTTCAGATTTCAATTTTTTCACTTGCTTCGTCCCAAACATCGCATGGAAGGTTATTACAATGATCAACACTCACAACACTACAGAAGGGATACTGTACTTGGTATGTATACATATATATACACGTCCCATCGCATTCGATGCACTTCATTAGCAAGATTTCGCAAAATTGAGCACCGCACTGATTTCCTTTTTGCTAAGCTAGTTGTTGCTGCTCTAGTACAAACGGTATGGCTCAGCTAGTGGGTGGAGAAGGAGAGCTAGTACCGACTTCTTTTCCATGCTTATTTTTAGGCTCCTCTATAATAAAACATGGGTTAGGTGTAATTTTCTCTTTTTTGAGGTCCTTGATGTAACATGTACACTTCCACTAACAATGTTAAGTTGCTAACCGAAGCATCTCTCTCCTTCTAGGCCAAACCTAGTTGAAAAAGGTGCCACCGCCCCACATTTCAGACGAAGTGGACCATGCTTTCTTATAACTTCCTTGTTTTAGAATTGTTGAATCTTCCTAGCTAGGTAACTTACCCCACTTAGAGGACTTTATGCCGATTTAACAAAATTATGTCAGATATGAACTACAAGTAAGCGTGATAGGTTTCTCTTGAATTTTACAGATGCCGTTTGTTGGTACCAATGTTGTCAATATATCGAGAACCATCGCGAGATTTGAAAAAAAAACCAACTAACTTCGTTCTAAGAATATGCATGCCTTCAAATTTGATAATGTTTTGAAGACATTGAAATAAAACAAATAATAAACCAAATACTTTCATGTGGAGTCCTCTTATGCATATTGCTCGCCATAAAAAATTCGGAAATAAGTGCTTGACACTTCTTTTCAAAAGAAAAAATGACTATGTTGCTTCACAATTTCCATACCACTATATAGTGTATGAATAACTTCTAACATCGGCTGTTGGATATAGATTGGCAAAACCCGATATTGTTGACCATTGGATCTCTTTTAGTACATTTGATTATGTCATGTCTAGCATATAGAAGATCCCATTATTGTTGGCCTCTAGCACCATGAATATAATATGCACAAAAAGTACAGAGAACATGGTTTTGAATGCCACAAGTCAAGTTTCCAGATATAGTGGACAATGTTTTATGTATGATTCCCAAGTTTTATGAGTTTTCAAAGCTTCCGAGCTAACTCGGCCCACTCAAATGACTTTATGTCTCTATTAACAAAATCATGTCATGTTTGAACTAGAAGCTCTAGAAAGTGGTAGATTTCTATCAAAGTTCTACAAAAAGCTTTTGGAGGTACGCATCAGGTAGTTAATATATCGGAAACAATCGAGAGTTTTGACAAATTCAACTTCCTGCTAAGAATTTGTATCTTGAAAATTTTGAACATGTTTTGGAACAATCACATGTAATAAAGAAAAACATAAAAACAAATATTTATGCATGGTATCCTATCACGTCACGTGGACAACCTGCCAGGAAACTGATAACCATGGGATTTGACAACTTCTGGAAACCAGCCTTGCGATATTTTCCCACCATGTATGCATATTATTAGGTTTCAATCCTGATGACCAAAAAAGGTCATGGCCATATCGACATCGACCAAAATAATCCGTATATGGCTGCATCTTGGCGTAGTAGGAAATGTTGCCCGTGAGAGTCTCAACATTGGGCCTGTTTGATTCGCGGGATAGGAAAAACAAAGGATAGGGAAAACACAGTATTATTAGAATATCATGCCTAGTTGAATCCTACAATATTTGGAGCCTACATAAATCTTAAAGAAGTGTTTGATTCAGGGGAAAGTAAAGGAATTGTAACATGATGCTGAGGTGGATTGTTCTTAAAATTTTACGGAAGACATGTGCATGGCGTACATTTGCATGTGTCACATGCCATGCAAAATGATAAACTTAAGTTTTGACAACTTTTCAAAAACCAGGTTCACAAAATTGTCCTGCAATACGTATGTATAGGTTTCGAGTCGGACGACGAAGGTTAGTGTCATATCCTGTGATCCACATCATAGTTTATGGTAATTTCCCCATATTATGTAGATTGGTGCATCTTGGCATTATTGTAAACAATATTTTGCCAAGGGGATTTTCCAAGAAGTATTATGAAAAGAGATGATCTCAATTTTCCAAGTGACAGTATCTTTTTGCGAAAACTGGAACGTTGTTTTCCATAAAGCAAATAGTAGTACTAGGAAAAAGAAGGATAGAAATGGAGGGGGAAACGAAGAGCTACTATAGAAGATATTATGTGGTTAGTGAAGGTAGCCTGAGAGGGCTGTAGTGAAGAGGTGTTGAACATGGTTCGATGTCAGAGAAAAGTTACGAAAACAAAAGATAGAAACAGAGCCGTCGTAGTACCATGGCACACGTGCGCACCATCACCCTATGGACGAGGGAGATATCAGCTAGAGGATGGGCATGATGCAGCAAAGGAGAGAGTAGTATACAATTTAGTTTACTTGCATAGAGGAGGAGTAGCACACTATAAGGCTGCAGGAGTAAGAACTACGCTGATTTCCTTTGTTAAGCAAGTACACGTGGACCTCATAAAAATGAAAATTGCATTCAAGTACACGCATTTAGCACAAGGACCCTAAAACTTAGCAATGAAGTGTGTGTTTTGAGGTTTGCGCATACTAGCGTCCATCGTGCTAAAGACTATCAGTAGAATCTTTCTAGATGCCAAGAATGGAAAAGAAGATCCAATAGTTAGCAATGTTTGGATTTGCCAGTCTTGATCAGTGGTATGGTATTGTGAGAGATAAGACAAGATAAAGATAAGATAAGAAGTACTGTGAATGGCTGATCTAACTTTAGGTCTCGTAGGAGCGAGGTGCTTGAGAGTGAACACGGTCGGTGGAAGTACAAGTAGAGTGTAGACTGTAAGGCCGCAGGAGTACCTCGTGTCAGAAACCCATCATAACTTTGCTCTGACATGGAACCGCATTCAACTTCTCTTCGCTACTGCCCTCTTCCCCTGCCAATGTTTTATTCTCTCAGCATGTACAGCGCGTGGACAGAGGTTACCATATGTCCAAGCAAAGAAATATACTACTCCTGCATTGTGTAAAAAAGCACACCTTAATAAGGCCTACTATGTGGCATCCGCTAAGGTTCACCTTATACATAGTGGAAAAAATAAAGTTATCTTTAAGCCTAAGGTGGACCTCAAGCTTATGGGTTGCCCATAGAGAATAGAAATATCATTTCCCCTCTCTCCCTATTTCATGTGATCGTTTTCAAAAGGGGTTCAAAAATTTCAAGATGCAAAATCTATTTTTTTGAGGAAGCTGCAAAATCTTTGCTAGAGGTCGAACCAGTCGTCAAAGCTCTTTGCAGTTTCTGATATATTAATTGAATGCTCCATGGGTACCTCCAAAAGATTTTTTCATAAAACTTTCAAAGCAACCTACAATTTATTACTTGTAGTTCAAATTCGACCTTATTTCGATACATCGACATGAATCATTCAAGTCGGTGGTGTTAGCTAGAAACCTTGAAAACTCATAAAACATCGGAATCGCAAGTACAACATGTTGTTGATCCACTGTATATGTGTGAAAACTTGGCTTGTGGCATTCAGATCGAATATTCTTCGCACTTTCTTTATAGAAAACAATGATCTCATTATCAGTTGAGAATGTTCTTTCCTGGTAGTTGGACACTCACACTGACGAAACTGCTTTACAAGAAGAGATGCACTCATCTACCTCTAAAATGAAATTCAATCCAAGAGCAATCTGTCATGCTTACTTGTAGATCAAGTTTGACCTAATTTCATTAAACTATCAAGATGCAAAATCTTAGCAAGAAGTTGAACCTTTTGTGGACAAGGAAGAGACAAGCCGGACTGTGCACCCGCGGCTGCAGAGAAGAAAGCGATGGAGGATGGATGGTGAGAGCCAGCAAAGTAGAGATAAAACACAACTTGTTTTGCGTGCATATACTAGTTGTAGGTCCATACGTTTACTACTAGTGGGGTGTACCCTGTACCTCGTGCCAGCAGCCCGTCATAGCTTTGGTCTGACATCACACCGCCTTCAAGTCCTCTTCTGCGCTGCTCTCGCGCTGCCTCTTTTTTTTGAAAGTTCGCTGACATGGGTATACCCTATAGGTACTCGAGTTTGGCATACATGGTCCAGATACGGCAGAAGCCCACGATGTTGCCAAGGCCCAATATGGAATTCGGATGACCCATAGAGACTCTGATTGCTTGCAACGCAAGAAGAAGGTTAAGATAGAAATTTCAAAGGGACGAACCCTAATCTGTAACCGACTCGACCTGCTACCCGAGACCTAGCCTATCTATATAAAGGCTAGGAGGGGCGGCGAGGAGGACAATCACAACCCTAGTTTCCACAACCATCGCCAGATTGCATCTATGCACCCCTCTAACTTTCGACTCCCTCGATAATTCCAAGAGCAGACAAGCAGGAGTAGGGACCTCTACGAGGCCTGAACCTGGGTAAAGCTTACGTCCTTGTGTGCTTGTTTTATCTAGTCGATTGATTCCTCCAGCGCTCCCTCCTTCTCCAAAACCCAAGTCCATAACAATGGGCATTGATGAGTTAAACCCTCGTCAATTGGCGTCGTCTGTGGGACCTGGGAGTGCTGATGTCGCGGCTTCTTCAGCCCCATCAACCGCGATCTACAACTCTGCAACAGCGGATATTCGCTAGCTCCATCAGCGCTTTCGACTTCACCGTCCACACGCTGGCCACTTGCCTGGCTTTCGAGTCCGTGGGCGATGGGATCGTCTTGGCGATCGGGATCTTCCGCTTCCAGGTCGGTCAACTGGGCACGCTTCGCATGCCCGACCAGCCGATGACACCCGCGATTGCTCCAGCATCGTGGTTCCCGTCACCAATTGGCACCCTCAGTGAACTCAACACACCAGCAACAGTTGGGAGCACGGACAACGGCAGCAGTCGCGGATCCGGTCTGGGTGGCCTGGCCACAGAAGATGGAGCCTACGGCTCCGGACCTGAAAGTTGTGGGAGCAACATCTTCCCCAATCACTTCATGTGCACCATCATTAACGCGGGCGACACTAGCGTCAATCGCGAAAACACTGGCACTGGCACTAGACCAGCCAACGACGGTATACCAGTCGCAAACGGTGGCCCCACCAACAGTGCGCCCACCAATAACGGGACGGGAGGAGAACCGCACCTCACGGCGAATGAGAACACCGGAGAGCGCATGCTGATCAGGCTCAACAACAACGAGTGGTCCTGCTGTCGAGAAGCTCTACGGGGTAATCCTCTACCCCCTAACTCATCACAGGACATGCTGATGGGCTACTATTGGATGCTGAAGGAAGAATTCAAATGCCAGCTGCAGGTAATCGCACAACTCGAGGCGTGAAGAAAGGCGGCGGATGAGTCGAGCCTTCGGCGAGCTCAGCTCTCCTCCCATGCAGGATCCTCCTCCAAAGGAAACGAGTACCTGGTCAACAAAAGACGATCTCGAGAGGCCCACCTCACTGACCAGGAGCACTTAGAAGCCGTGAAAGTCCTCGACTTTGGCTCTATGATGGTGGATACGCGGGGCAACATGCTCCCGAAGACGCCGCAAGCTGCGGTGACAGCGGCCACCATGTACCTCCTCAAAAACCAGCCAGCGGCTGGAGATCTGCGAGCTGCCATGCACCGATCTATGATCGCGGGCCTGGGCTAATCAAGGCCACCCTCGACAAAGAGCCAACACCATGCTACTCCTCGCCCTCGTCAAACGGTGATAGCCACGACCTGTCTCGACGTCGTCGCTCACGGCGGCACAATCACGACTATGACGCGCGTGATGACTTCACGCAGCACAAAGTCGAAAAAATTCGTGCAAGACGTGCTCGTTCGACTGACTCGGAGGATGACGAAGTAGAGCTCTGCGGTGCCAGATGCTTTAGTAGGGCCATCAGGAAGAAGCGAATGCCTAAAGGGTTCAAACTCGCATCGGAGAACCCAAAAATTTATGGCCTACAGGACCCGATGATTTGGCCGGAGGATCACATCTCCTCCGTCAGGCTGCATGGCGGGAGTCGAAGCACGGTCATGCAATGCCTGCAGCTACAGCATCAAGGTGCCGCTCGCGTATGACTCAACAATCTCCCGCATGGATCCATTCGCAGCTGGGAAGAGCTAGTCTACAGTTTCGTGAGCAACTTCAAGGGCACTTACAAAAGGCCCGCATCAATCGAAGAGCTGAGAGGCTGCCACCAGAGATCTGGCGAGTCGTTGCGCTCGTATATCTAGAGATGGTCTATCATGAAGAACTCCACAGAAGACATCTCCGAGGATCACGCAATCGACGCGTTCAACAGCGGTGTATGCCGCAGAGATCTCATGGAGGACTTGGGCCGCTTGAAGCCCAAAACAATCGACCACCTGATGGAAATTGCGAATCGGTGGACCGATGGAGAGGACTCGGTGAAAAACCATGCCTACTCCGATGATGACGAGGACCTCGGGCGCAGACGCGACCGATGAGGGAAACGTCGAATGCGAAGATACGAGGACCGCGAAGAAGTCGACATGATCGCAGCCAGCTACGCTGACAAACGCGATGACAACAGCAACAGCGGATATCACAGCGGTGGATACCGCGACACTAGGAAAACCACGCAAGTGTGGCAACCCCGCATTCACGAAGAGGCACCTGCAACATCCATCCAGGATAAACTGTTCAGGCCATGCAACACGCACTTCTACATCGACAAGCACGACGGCAAAAAAAATCCAGCCACCTTCTCAAGGATTGCCACAAGTTCCTCAAACTCCACGAGGGCCTAGCCCAGATGAATCGCGACGCGATCAACCAGGGCTACGGCGCTGCCCCATGCACCATGGCACATGGAGCTCCTCCACCACCGCCCGGACCACCACCACCTGCGGCTGCACCAGCCCACAACCATGGAGGCGAGGCGTACTCCCGACCACTGGGGAACATGGGGATGATCCAAAAGGGTCGCCCCTCAAATTGAGCACACAAGGCAATCACTCGCCAAGTCAATTTGGTGATAAACTCTCTGCCATCCACCACTGAGTACCTCAGTGGAAACGAGTCATGCATCACCTTTCACAAAAGCAGCCACCCGCGTCAAGTACCTCGCCCGGGCCACTATCCCCTGGTACTCGAGGTGCGGATCAGCGGTTTCGAGATGATTCGCGTCTTCATGGATGGCGGAAGCGGCATTAACCTCATGTTCGCGACTACCTTGCGAGCAATGCGGATCCCCATGACATGTCTGGAAGTCTCAGATACGATGTTCCACGGCATCGTCCCAGGGAAGGGAGTGTACCCCCTGGGCAAAATCAATCTCGACGTCATCTTCGGCACACCACAAAATTTTCGGCGAGAACGCATCGACTTTGAAGTCGTCCACTGGCCCTCACAGTATCACTGCATCCTCGGACGTGTCGCGTTCGCGAGGTTCATGGTGGTACCACATTACGCCTATCTGCAGATGAAGATGCCATGCCCAAACGGTGTCATTACAATCAACGGAAGCTTTGAGAGGTCCAATAGCTGCGACAGGGAATTCAACAGAATCTCCCAGTCCTTCGGTATGAAAGAGGAACTCGCAAAACTGAAGGAGTTGACAGACAACAGTTTGCCTCCCCTGTGCAGGCCAAGTTCACCTGACCTATCCTTCGACTCGTCGGTGCACACAAAGAAAGTCTAGGTCCACCCAACGGACCTGGCCAAGACGGTCCTCATCGCCAACAACTTGAGTTCCGCATAGGAACTTACGCTCGTCGAATTCCACCGTGAGCACTAGGAAATCTTCGCCTGGTGTCCAGCGGACATGCCAGGACTTCCTAGGGAATTCACGGAGCACTCACTCAACGTGAACCCAGACGCAAGGCCAGTCAAGCAGACGATACGGCGACTGTCTGAACCAAGAGCAAAAGCAGTCAGTATGGAGATCAATAGACTCCTCGATGCAAATTTCATATGCGAGATCAAGGAAAGCACCTGGCTCACCAATACAGTGCTCATGCCTAAAAAGGACACGGATATCATGCGGATGTGCGTGGACTTCACCTCCTTGAATAAGCGCAGCCTAAAGGATCACTTCCCATTGCCACAGATCAATCAAATAATAGACTCCACTATGGGATGTGAGCGCCTCTACTTCCTCGACGCCTACTCAGGCTAAAACCAGATTCGAATGAAGGAGGAAGACTAGGAGAAAACGGCGTTCACAACACCCTTTGGTGTGTTCTGCTATAACACGATGCCTTTCGGGCTAAAAAATGTAGGAGCCACCTATCAACGGTGCATGCAGGCTTGCCCCAAGAACCAACTTGGTCGCAATATACAAGTCTACGTTGATCACATGGTCATCAAAACCAAAGAGGAAGCCACGTTAATCGACGATCTCCATGAGACCTTCGCTAACCTCGACCGCTACCAGATCAAGCTCAATCCAGACAAATGCGCCTTCAGCGTACCATCTGGGCAACTACTCGGATATCTCATCTCTGTGAGGGGGATCAAAGCAATCCCGAAGAAAATAAAGGTCATACTGGCCATGGAGAAGCCGAAGACGTAAAAGGCATCCAGCAGTTGGCTGGGCGAATCGCGGCGCTCAGTCAATTCATCAGTCAAATGGGCGTAAAGGCACTGCCCTTCTACCAACTCCTCCGCAAAGCCGACAAGTTCGAGTGGACACACGAGGCACAAGAAGCATTCAAAGACCTCAAGCGTCTACTATCCACCTCGCTAGTACTGGTGATTCCTCGCGAAAAGGAGCCACTACTGCTCTATATCTCCGCCACCAACCAGGTGGTCAGCACTGTGCTTGTGGTGGAGCGAGCCGAAGAAAATAATGTCCACGGGGTTCAGCGCCCAGTATACTACCTCAGCGAGGTGCTCACACCAACAAAGAAGTGGTACCCGCACTACCAGAAGCTGGCGTACAGCGTCTTCATGACAGTCGGGCGACTGCGTCACTACTTCCAGGAGTACCCAATCATGGTGGTAAACGACGCCCTGCTCAGGCATATACTCAATAATCCTGACACCACCGGACGAGTCGCGCTCTAGGGAATCGAATTGTCTCCACGAGACATCACATGTGAGAAGCGCGACGTGATCAAGTCGTAAGTTCTCTCGGACTTCCTTGTGCATTGGATGGAGAACCAGCTCCTTGACAAGCCAGATATGTCCTATCTCTGGACAATGCACTTCGATGGGTCCAAGCGAAAGGACAGGGCTAACGCAGGTGTCATACTGACATCGCCCCAAGGAGACAAGATGAAATATGTTCTGCGAATGTAGTTCACGGCCTCCAATAACGAAGCCGAGTATGAAGCTTTAATCCATGGAATGCGGATGGCGAAAGCGTGTAGCGCCAAGAGGCTCATCATCTACGCGACTCCAAGATGGTTGTCAACCAAACGATGCATGAGTGCGATGCACTGAGCGACAACATGATCGCCTATCGTGACCTCTACGATGCACTCGAGGGAGACTTCGACGGCTGCGAGCTGTGACACGTCGGCCGCTAAAGTAACAAAGAGGCGGATATACTCGCCAACATCGGCTCCACCTGTGCCCCCATACCACCGGGGGTATTCCTCGAGCGCATCTGTGGGCGCTCCATCAAGCCCAAGGCTCTAGAGAAGAAAGCAAGCACGTCAAAGGACTCGGGGGCTACGCCGCCCAACGAGCCAATGGCACTCGATGACATGGAGCTTCGTACGGGACTCGAAGGTCCAATGGAGGTCATGATGATCGAGCCATCTTGGACACAGCCGTACATCACATATGTACTCAGCAAGAGGCTGCCAGATGACCCGACTGATGCGCGACACATCATGCGACGATCCAAGGCATTCGCCTCATCAATGGCCAACTATACAAGCGCAGCATCATAGGGGTACTTCAATGGTGCATCTCCAATGGGGACAAAGGGCCGTCCTTCTCGACATACATGAAGGCACTTGCGGACACCATGCTGGCAGTCACGCCCTCATCGCCAAAGCTCTGCGAGCTATAATCTATTCGCCCACGGCCATGCGTGACGCCAAGGACATCGTCCAGCGCTACAACGCTTGCCAGCGATTCACGGACAAACCACACACACCTGGCGCGGAACTCAGGCTAATACCGTTAGCTTGGCCCTTCGTACAATGGGGACTCGACATGGTCAGCAAGCTCCCAAAGTTCTCATGAGGAGGTTATGTCTACCTCTTAGTCGTGGTCGACAAATTCACCAAGTGGATCGAGGCCATGCCAGTGACGAATCAATCAGTAGCCAGCGCCGTCAAGTTTTTCGAGTCCATCATCTACCATTTTGGAGTGCCACATAGCATCATCACGGACAATGGGAAAAATTTCACCTCCAAGGAGTTCCAGGAATTCTATGAAAACCTGGGAATCAACATTAGCTACACCTTGGTGGCTCACCCTCATACCAACGGTCAAGTCGAAAAGGCCAACGTCCTTGTCTGTGGCGGAATCAAGAAGCGACTCCTTCGGCCACTCGAACAAGCTATTGGATGCTGGCCAAACGAACTGCAATCCATACTTTGGAGCTTACGCACAACTCCAAACAGTGCCACGGGCTATACTCCGTTCTTCATGGTGCACGATGCTGAAGCGGTGCTACCTGCAGAAGTGCGCTACAAAGCCCCGTGATTGGTTGCTTACAGCGAGCAGGAGTCAACTCTCGCACTCGAAGACTCCATCGACCTCCTCGACGAGGCATGCGAGATCGCCGCGGAAATATCAACGATCTATCAACAGAACCTCTGCAACTACCACAGCAGAAGGCTACACCCCAGATCCTTCGTTGAAGGAGATCTGGTCCTGCGACTGAAGCAGCAAGGGCACCTCAAACTCGAGTCCCCTTGAGAAGGACCTTATGTGATTACTGAAGTAATCTCAGGTGGCGCCGATCGCCTCAAAGACCTAGCAAGCGGAGTCGCATACTCCAACCCCTGGAACGTCGCGCAGCTGCGTCGTTTCTACCCCTAGTCGTTTTACATTACAAATAAGGCTATTCAGCCAGGCTACTTAGTCACACATTGTACCTCGTACTATTATAAATAAAGCTAAGTGCCCCAAAACTCTGTGTCTTTTTCTATTTTTCTTGCAATTCCATCACTCGGGGGCTGTGCACCCTTTACACCTTCATTCTACGAACAAATCGCAGTATCCTGAGTAGCTGACACACTACCAATCGAACCCTTGATAAACACCAACCCAGCTGGAATGCACCTGACAGGTTGGCAAGGTGCTGAGATAAATACACGTCAGGCTAACGAAAAGGAACTACAGAGTACAATACATTCGAAAATTATACAATCTAGCAAGCTCTTCACATATCAATGGGTATTAAATACACCCAACACAGTCATACGAACTTTACAAAACTTATACATCTATGTGCAGGATACAAATTACACTACTGCTACAAAAGATGAACATTTGTCTGCTCTTCAAAGAAGTCAATGATGTCCTCCGTTGGACGATCAACCGCCTGTTAGTTTGGTACCATGTTCACTGTCATCCCTTCTGGCGGCGGCGGTGGCCAGCAGCAATAGCCGCGATGTACACATCTGGCCTATGCGGTCGCACCATCGACAGTGCAACATTGGCACCGGCAACCACCTGGTGTCGCACGCACCGGTGGACCGTGCTTATATCTTGAAACTTCCCCAGAAGAGCCAATAGGCTTGAGGGCACCACATCGAGAGGAAACATTGCTTGGAAGATATGCCTAAGACACGACTGCGCCTGCTTCAACCATTGAAGTACTCGCGAAGAACGATCATGCAGGGTCGCCAACGCGACTGCACGGTCATGATCCACCCAAAAATACCCACTAGGCAGCAGCTGCTCCTAGGTCAGGTCATTCATTCGAATAGCCACCCAGTCCTTCTCATCCTGCGGATGACGAGCACTAACAACTACACCAAGAAGGAGCAAAGTGTAAGGACAAGGCATCATCGTGACTGACTAAAAGACAAGATGAGAAGATAGAGAGCTAACATCTAACTTGCTCGTTCAACTACGCCACTTCATCCAAGAGATACTTCTCGCTGGAGGTAGCCTTCTCAGCTTTCGACTTCCACACATCCACATTACCGCGGATCATGGCAACTCACGCTCAAACTGCTTAATACAGTCGCGAAGTCGCGGTAGCAACGACAGTTCCTGCACCTTTGAACGCGGTTGCGCCGTGGTTTCATCGGTGGGAGGAGAGTCATGAGGATCACCTGAAGGACCACTCGAAGGACCCTAGTTACAATCAAGCAAGAGGAAAATGAGACCAACCAGGCACTGATAAAAAGGAGGATTGCATTCAAATTCAATAAAATTATCAAGGGGCACCCCCCACAAAATGTGGACCAACAAAAGAAGATACACCTATTACAAAGGGTAACTACGGAGCAATCTGCTTCTTCGACTTTGGGGGATTTATCGCATTCGTGGCAGCCTCTGACGCCACGGACTTGCTGGTGGTAGCCCCAGATGCCACAATCTTCACCGCCTTCGCTTGCCACAGCTCCTCAGAGTATTTTGCGACTGTCTCGATAAGCTGAGGCCCATACTTACCACAACTACTAGTGAACGGAGCAAACACTACCTGCTGGCCATCGGCGTCGACAGGCATCGCCTCGGAGATCGCACCGGGATCCAACTCCACGCCATGGGCTTGTGCCATCGTGAGTGCCATGGTGGCACCAATAGATCGTTGGTAGTTCTTGAAGTCCATGGGAATACCTTCAGCGAAGGATTCCACCAGGTCATCAAGATTGTCGATTAGGCCGGCCTTGGGAGTCATGTCCTCCCAGAGGCGACTCAGTACACCTTTGGCCTTCCCCAGCGTCTCTTGGAGGGAGACACCATGGTCCTCGACTATGGCCATGGCGCCAGTAAGCGCATCTCGTGATGGAACGCTTGGGCATCGAAGCTGAGGCTAGTGGCATCTGAAGAGTACAACGTGTCAGCACAAGGGCAAGAAAACTAAGATAAGGAAACATACAAGGGAAAACAGTGCAAGTACCTGAGAGCACCTTTGCAGTCGAGAAAAGTTGTTCCGCGGACAACTTCTCCCTCTCAGCAGCAGAAGCGCGTAGTTCTTCCTCACACTTCTATGACTCCTCCAAGGCTACGAGTGCCTCGTCGCGCTTCTTCTCTGCTGCCGCAAGCCCCTTCTCGGGGGAAGTAACGCGGCGGAGAATTTCATTATGTTCACCTACGAAAGGCAGAGCACGTCAAAGTATATGCGCCCACAAATACCAGTACAAAGGAGAGTAAAAAGACAAAGTCTAGAACAAACCTTCGACTGGGCGGTGGCTATTCTCCAGCAGTGTGTGGTGTCGACCCAAAGCAAGGATTTTCTCTGCAAGGCGAGTAGATTCCTTCTCAATGAGCTACACCAAGATAAACAAAGACTTATAATCAGCTAAAAACACAAAATTGACTGCTAACGGAAAAAAGGACACTCATGTGTTCCTCTAGGGACTTCGAAGATGCCTATCGGGCAGTCGTCCGTGCAACCATCTGGTGCCCCCCATTGTGGGGGGAACTTGATGAATTGGCACCGGAGTGGGCCGCCACCGGAGGAGAAGGAGACCGTGCAGCCACGTCCCTAGTCTTGGAGTCTGCGACTCCGGATTCTTTCACAAATTTGACTTTGTAAGAAGATGACGACACTATTTGACTGCAAAACATGCACGGAGCCACTTCAGGAAAGAAACTTCAAAGAAAACAAGACGAACTCGCGAATATTAAAACTCACCAGTTGAATTTGTCGAGGTCAAAGGATTCATCCGATGACTCCTTCAGCAGCCGCAGCTTCTTCCGAGCGGGAGGAGCCATGGCGCGTATAGGCACGACAGGGATAGGCTCCTCCATAGCAGTAGGAGATCCCTCCGGTGTCGTCAGCGAAGAAGCATCAGAATCCTCGTTGCAGGAGTGCTTGCGAGTGTCGTGGGCACTAGACTCGGGGCTTCCTCCTCTTCTTCAATTGGGACGGTTGAATCCGACTCGTCCTCTTCCACCACTTCACGCGGGATAACCCCTTAAGGCTGAGAAGGGAAGTTGGAGGCCACTTTCTAGTCCTGCAATCAGAAGAAACATCAGTACATATCAAGCACTTGGCAACCAATCGAAAAATGAAGACTACTTCACATGAAAGTTGTACCTCAGGTGGAGGGTTGTTGGCATCGAAAGGAGGCACGACTGATTCACCTGGGAGATCCTCCTTAGCGGTGTATTTGGTCACCAGTCGCAACCTCCTATCTACCTCACCCACAGAAATGCCCTCCATAGATATGCGAGTGACATCGCTAGCACCGATCCAGTGGTACATCGGATGGACTAGCCTGTAGAGGATGAATACGGCGGTGCAACCAAGTGCGAATGAGCGCAGCGACACCCTCTTCTTTGCCTATGCAGCCTCCGAGGTTGTAGACATGCTGATACAGCATCTCCGTCTCCTCGGACTCGCTACGCATCACGACATTCTTCTAGGAGAGCCTCCTCTTGAAATCCGCCACGGGATTGAAGGGCGTGAGGTCGTAGTGCTCTCTGTCGGCCTTCTGGTCGCGGATGTAGAACCACTTATCTCTCCACCCTTGGACAGACGCGGTGAGCTTGATATCAAAATATGTGGAGGAAGAGTCGACGTGGATCCCGCAGCCTCCTACATCATAGACTACCGAACCCGACCTTGACTGACATTTGAGCTTAAAAAGCTTCTTGAAGAGACCAAAGTGTGCCTCGATTCCGAGCCAGCACTCACATAGGGTGATGAAACAGGCAATGTGGAGAATCAAATTTGGGGACATCCGGTGCAACTGGAGCCCATAGAAATAGAGAAGACCCCTGACAAAGGGATGCAGGGGAAGAGAGAGACCGCGGATGATGAACGCAAGGAACATCACCCGGAAACCAGCAGGAGTAACGGGAATTACCTCCTCGCCAGGTACGCAGGAGTCGCCTTCCGCGGGCGGAAGTGCTCCATCTGGACGAAGATTGAACAGCTCCGCGGGCTTAATGGTGGATGGGCGCCAGGACCCATTGGTGACACAAGTCCCCGCACCCTTCTTCTTCCCAGCGCCAGCGGTGCTGGTGCCCATGGTGGCGGCGCCTCCCTTCTTCTTGGTGGCGACAATGGCGACCGCAGATCCAGCAGCAAAACCTCCTTTCTTCTTACCCATCTTGCGATGGCGATGCGAGCGCAAGAAGTAACTAGGGAAGACGCGGAGCTGGTCCAGTTCCACGGAGAAGAGGTGCGCAAAGGAGCAGGAAGAGCAAAAATGGTGAAGGAAGCGCGAGCAAGAAGAGAGATGAGGAAAATATACTGCAGCTGCGCTACTACTTAACCTCCTAGCGGATGTCATCCAACGGCCAGCAAAAACCCTGTTGGACGTGTGGTGCACATCGCCATTGACGTGTGGCAAAGGTGAATCACGAACCGTCCCCTACTACTCCCATTACGTGTGGAAATCGAGGCGACGCAGTTAAAACAGAAGATTACGCATGCCCAGTCAAATCAAAGTCAGAAAGTGGGACCCATCGCTCGTCACATCCCGTCAAATCCGCTCATGCGGGAAACTGAGGTCTTCATGTCATCAGCACTGATGTCATCGATTCCGGAAGGTTAACATTTTGACTACTTTAGTCCTTGCTTGAGTCTTCGACACAACCAAGCACTCAGGGGCTACTCCTAACAGGAGCGCTGGCCGCGCACCTGAAAGAATTTTTACGCATGTATACAAGCTTCACGAAAACCCTTCACTCGAATCAATGATTTGATTGTGAACTACGGGTTACTCCCATAGGGAGCACTGGAAGCACATTCGACTGAAACAAGCAACAAAAGACGACAGCAGTCGCAAAACGTTTTTAGTCCCCACTCGAGTCTACGACTCGAATAGGCACTCGGGGGCTACTCCCATAGGGAGCGCTAGTCGCGCACCCTATGATTATTTTTCCTTGTACATCGTTCTATGTTTCGATAACATCCACACTCGAATGCCATGGCGACTCTGCCTCATATTTTCCCTACAAAGAGATTACGTCTCCTGGGCCACCTGAATCATCTCCGTGATGACAAAAATTCGGATATCGTGCTTACAACGTAAAGATAAGACCTGAATAAGGCCTGGCAACGCATCTGCTGTGCACTACCAGAAATATATCCGTGCCTGCAGGTACGATGAACATGCCTTGACAGACGCGTCGAATACTCACATTTATACACTAGAATTCGACTCCTGTAAGACCTCCGCGGCCTGAGTCGAATTACGCTAGCACTTTTCCGAATTCGAGTTTAGGGGCTCGAGTTTGAGTAGATTGCGTTATTTTTCCCTAAGGTAGTTAACGGATACCGATACATCGGATAAATCAGGCACGTATATCAACAATCCCTATGACACATACAGAACACTCGAAAATATGCACAGTTGTGCACTCGAAAGACTTCATGAAGTCTCTAGTCGAATCTGCGATTCCACTGGACACTCGGAGGCTACTGATATGGGTATACCCTACAGGTACTCGAGTTTGGCATATACGCTCCAGATACGGCAGAAGCCCACGATGTTGCCAAGGCCCAATATGGAATTCGGGTGACCCACGGAGACTCTGATTGCTTGTAGCGCAAGAAGAAGATTAAGATAGAAAGTTCAAAGGGACGAACCCTAATCTATAACCGACTCGACCTACTACCCGATACCTAGCCTATCTATATAAAGTCTAGGAGAGGGTGGTGAGGAGGACAATCACAACCCTAGTTTCCACAACCATCGCCAGATTGCATCTGCGCACCCCTATAACTTTCTACTCCCTCGATAATTCCAAGAGCAGACAAGCAGGAGTAGGGACCTCTACGAGGCCTGAACCTGGGTAAACCTTGCGTCCCTGTGTGCTTGTTTGCTAGCCGATTGATGCCTCCAGTGTTCCCTCCTTCTCCAAAACCCAAGTCCATAACAATGGGCATTGACAAGTTAAACCCTCGTCATTCGCACTGCCTCCCTCTTGTACTCTTACTTATGTAGCTCTGGTTTGACCAAATTTCGTTAAATTGTCAAGATGAAAAATCTTAGCAAGAAGTTAAACCTGTTGCCAAACTCTCGGTGGTATCCTGTATACTCCTAATTGACCCCCGATGGGTACCACCAAAAGCTTTTTCGTAAAACTTTCATAGAAACCTATGATTTACCTGTCGCCGTCCTCGTCTCCGTCGCTGACCGCCATCGCCGTGCTCGGCCGCTGCTCTACACCATCGTCGCCGTCACCACCACCGTCACCTTCGAAAAGATGCACCCATCCACCTTCGAAAAGACAATTAATCCAAGAGCAATCTTCATGCTAACTTGTAGCTCAAGTTTGACCTCATTTCGTGAAGTTGTCAAGATGCAGATTCTTAGCAAAAAGTTGAACGTGTTGTCCAAATTTCAGGACCTTAGTATATACATGCACGCAAAACAAATTATGTTTTCTCTCTCCTTCACTGCCTCATCACCATCCATGCACACCTCGTCCGACTGATGTCTCCCTAGTCCACAACATGGTGCGTTCGTCGACCTTCCTTGTCGTTCCATTTCACACCCTGCGAATAGGAAGCACCAAGCACACCCCGGCCCTTCGTACTTTTTCAGTTCTTAGATGTAAACTATACTCGCTCCCACTGACCGTGTCAAATTTTAACTACAAGTAAGAGCGATAGATAAATTCCTCTTAAAATTTTCCAAAAAACTTTTGAAGCTAACCAGGAATTCAGTACATCAAAAACCACCGAAAAGCTTTTTCATAAAACTTCTAAACCAACCTACAATTTACTTATAGTTTGCATTTGACCAAATTTTGATAAATTGGCACAAAGTCTCATTCAAGTCGGTAGAGTTAGCTAGGAAGTTTTAAAATTCACAAAACATGGGAAAATTGAGAATGTTCATTCTTGATAGTTGGAAACTCACACCGACGGCATCGTTTACTTAAAGAAGATGCACCCATCTACCTTCGAAAAGACAATTAATCCAAGAAAAATCTATCACGCTAACTTGTAGCTCAAGTTTCACCTAATTTTGTTAAGTTGTCAAGATGCATATTTAAAGCAAGAAATGGAACATGTTGTCAAAATTTCAGGACCTTTCCTGTATTTATGCACGCAAAACAAATTATGTTTTCTCTATCCTTCACTGCCTCAACACCATCCACGCACACCCAGGTCGACTAATCTCTCCCTCATCTACAACATGGCGCTTCCCACACGTGCGTCGACTTGCCTTGTCATTCCATTTCACACCATACGAAGAGGAAGCACCAAGCACATCCCCAACACTCTGGTTCAAAAGTGTGAGGAGCATTTTTTGTGTGAAGCAAGTACAGTAGTACGAAGGGTATGGCTCAGTTGCTCGCTCAAGAAGGACCCGACTGTGTTTCCTTGCTTAAAATTAGGGCCATTTGTGCTAAATATATGGATCTCTATGTAATTTTCTCTTTTTGAGTTCTTCGATCTAAACCGTACACCCACCGATCGTGTCAAATTACAACTACACATAAGCGTGATAGATAGTTTCCTCTTAAAATTTTCTAAAAAACTTTTGAAGCTAACCAGGAATTTAGTACGTCAAAAACCACCGGAAAGCTTTTTCGTAAAACTTCGAGAGCAACCTCATTTACATATAGTTCAAATTTGACCTAATTTGAATAATTTGGCACATAGTCTCATTCAAGTCGGTAGAGTTATCTAGGAAGTTTTAAAATTCGCAAAACAGGGAAAAATCAAGAATGTGCTTTCCTAATAGTTGGAAACTCACACCGATGACATCGTTTACTAAAAGAAGATGCACCCATCTACCTTCGAAAATACAATTATTCCAAGAGCTATCTATCGTGCTTACTTTTAGCTAAAGTTTGACCTAATTTCATTAAGTTGTCAATATGTAGAGTCTTAGCAAGAAGTTGAATCTCTTGTCAATATTTCAGGACCTTTACTATATATATGCATGCAAAACAAGTTGTGTTTTCTCTCTCCTTCACACTGCTTCATCATCATCCACACACACCCCGACCGATTGACATCTCCATCATCCACAACGTGGTGCTACCCACGTGCGTCGACCTGCCTTATCGTTCCATTTCACACCTTGTGAAGTGGAAGCACCAAGCACACCCCAACACGCTCGTTAGAAAGTGTGAGGAGCGTTCTGTGTGTGTGAAGCAAGTACACTAGTACGAAGGGTATATGGCTAAGGTACTCTCTCGAGAAGGACCCGACTGTTTTTCCTTGTTTAACTTTAGGGTCCTTTATGCTAAATTTATGGATCTCTGTATAATTTTTTTAATTCTTTGATGCAAATTGTACTTTCTCCCACCGTCCATGTCAAATTTTAACTAGTATTAAGCGTGCTAGATAGATTCCTCTTAAAATGTCCCAACAAACTTTTGAAGCTCTAACCAGGAATTCAGTACATCGAAAATCACTGAAAAGCTTTTTCGTAAAACTTCCAAAGCAATCTACAATTTACTTCTAGTTCAAATTTGACCTAATTTCGATAAATTGGCACTGAGTCTCATTCAAGTCGGCAAATTTAGCTAGGAAGTTTTAAAATTCACAAAACATGGGAAAATTGAGAATGTTCTTTCCTGATAGTTGGAAACTCACACCGACGGCATCGTTTACTAAAAGAAGATGCACCCATCTACCTTCGAAAAGACAATTAATCCAAGATCTAAGTTTGACCTAATTTCGTTAAGTTCTCAAGATGTAGAATCTTAGCAAGAAATTGAACCTCTTGTCAAAATTTTGGGACCTTTACTATATATATGCATGCAAAACAAATTGTGTTTTCTCTCTTTCCTGCCTCATCACCATCCACACACACACTGGCCCACTGACCTCTACCTCGCCCACAACATGGCGTTGCCCACGTGCGCCGACCTGCATTGTCATTCCATTTCACACCCTGCAAAGAGGAAGCACCAAGCACACCCCCAGCACGATGGTTCAAAAGTGTGAGGAGCGTTTTGTGTGTTTGTGTGAAGCAAGTACAGTAGTATGAAGGGTATGGCTCGGTTTCACGCTCGAGAAGGACCCAAGTGATTTTCCTTGCTTAACTTTAGGGCCCTTTGTGCTAAGTTTATGGGCCTCTATGTAATTTTCTCTTTTTTGAGGTCTTCGATATAAACCGTACTCCCACCGACCGTGACAAATTTTAACTACAAGTAAGCATGATAGATATATTGCTCTTAAAATTTTCCAAATTTTTTTAAGCTAACCAGGAATTCAGTACATCGAAAACTATCGAAAAGCTTTTTCTTAAAACTTCCTAGCTTATAGACAAATTCTGCCACATACATAGGTGATGTCCTCATACTAGTATGAAAATAGATGCTATAAATAGTACTCCGCTGACGTGATGAGAATGTACTGTGCTAGGAAGTGACATGTTTAATTTATTACACAGGGGCGCGTTACACGCATTCACGCTAGCTGGCGTCCTCAATGCAGCCACTTCTTACAACAGAAGAAAAAAAACTTCTTTCAAAGAGCCATCATATCTTACCCATCTCTGTTTAGTTTATCCCCACTCGCCGACGCCGCCTGGCCGCATCTCTGGTGCACGCTTCACACATTTTACTCCCCATCTTGCACGCTGCATCACTCCCTCTAGGCCACCAGCCCACTCCTCCAAAAACCACCAACAACTCTACATAGATCCACCCTCTCCCCCAACCCGTCTGGACGGAATGGCGGATTTGAGGTGCAACCCGCGGCACTACGGCTGGAGCAAGGTCGGCGACGACGTCTTCAACAAAATCACTATGCGTCTGGACACTATCAGCACCATTAGGCTAGCCTCATGCTCCAAGGAGCTGTACCGCCAGGTCGCTGGTGGAAAAGGTAGCAGGTGCCCCAACGACAGTTGTTGTTCATTGGTCTCGTACAATGACGTCTACGAGCACAAGATCCAATGCTTCTACGCCCTGTGCATAGCTTGCATGGATCAAGGATGCGAGTTCGTCACCCGGCCATTGACTGTGCATGAGCTCTTTGACCACTTGAAACTTGCCCACAAGATGTACTATTTGCCCGAAGTGACCTACTCCAACAAGTACTGGTAGCCGACTGGCCCGGTGCTCGTACCAGAGATCATCGGCATCGGGAAAGAGGGCATGGAGTTTGCCTCCCTAATTGGAGTGTACACCACAGACATCTTCCTATCCGTCAGGTACGTCAGGTCGGCGACGTGCGAATCGCCGTGGTACAAGGTGATGTTATGGTCGCTGCCATCATGGAATAAGTTCCATTCAGTCAATATGGTGGCGACATCTGAGCAGACGAGCAGGCCTTCATCGGCTGAAGTCACGCTGAAAGGGCTCAAGATAAGAAGAAGAAGAAGAAGAGCAGAAAACAGCCCACTCCTCTAGTTCTCAATCAGCGCAGGTTCACTCGAAGCCAGCTTCAGTTAGATGGTCATTGAGCCCCACCGATGACTGGAATTACAAGGTCCAAGAAGCGCACCAAGAGGACTGATACTGTCAAACCGCTCCAGCTGCAGAGGATAGCGGGGGACGACAAGCCATCAGAGCCTCCAGAACCACGCGGAGTTAATGTTAGACCTGCTACACCACTCCACACTCTCCAGCGTATTGGGGAGATCCTCCAGATAGACCCGGTTCACCTCACCACAGAGAAGCTTAATGCTCCCTCTGCCCCGTTGCCAGCCGCACGAAAGGGTGCCAATGGAGAATAAGGATTTGGTTATCAGTTTATCAATGGATTACAACATTAAGAACCTTGTGTGGGAGATTCTCTGTTGGAACATTCGTGGTATGAACGTTGATGATAAGCAACTTGCTTTGTACAATAAAATTGTTGAGAGTGGTTGTGCGATCGCCTGCATTCAAGAAACAAAAACGGAAAGTTTTGATCGACAATTCATTAAAAAATGTTGCCCTAAGCAGTTTGACACATTTGCCTATTCGCCCTCGGTAGGGGCTTCTGGTGGAATTCTTGTGGTGTGGAAATCTAGTATCTTTCATGGTACTTTGGTGCAGGTCCGGCGTTTTGGTTTGGTTATGTCCTTTCAATCAGCCCATTCTAGTTAGAAGTGGAATCTTGTTGTGGTGTATGGTCCTTGTCAGGGTGAGGAAAGGCATCAGTTGTTCAGTGGCTGTATGACTTTCAGATTCCAGATGATGAACTTTGGTTATTCATGGGGGACTTCAATTTTATCAGAAGCCAAGATGATAGAAATAAGTTGGGGGAGATGTCAATGATATGTTCCTATTTAATGAGTTAATTGATCACCTTGGTCTCTTGGAGCTGCCACTTAAAGGTAGGTCCTACACTTGGTCAAATATGCAACAAGATACCCTCTTGGAGCAATTGGACTGGTTTTTCACCACTCCAAGCTGGACTACTGCTTACCCAAACACTGTGGTTTTGGTGATGGCTAAGCCGACTTCTGACCATGTGTCGTGTCTGATAAGCATTGACACTGTGATACCTAAGGCTCAATTGTTCAGATTTGATAATTATTGGGTTCAGCAACCTGGTTTCTTCGAGTGTGTCAAGGAGGTTTGGGAGCAACCCACTAGGGCAACTGCTAGCTCTGCGGTCTTAACAGAAAAATTAAAGCTCTGAGGGTTGCTTTAAAACGATGGAAAATGGGGCTGTCACAATTGAAGCAACTCATTCACAAATGTAATCTAGTCATTCTTTATTTCGATGAGTTGGAAGAGGAAAGGAATCTTTTAACTCATGAGTCCAACTTTAGGGGTGTGGTCAAATTGCACCTTGAATTTTTTTTGAGAGCCCAACATCAGTACTGGAAGAAAAGGTGCACTATCAGATGGATGAAATTAGGGGAGGAAAATACCAAATTATTTCATGCCATGGCCACCGAGAGGTACAGGAGGAACTACATTGCCAGCTTGTAATTACCTGATGGGCACATTGTTACTGATCATGATCAGATGGCCAATGTGACATGGACGTCCTATAAGGATAGGATGGGAACTTCACATGGGATTGACATTGTTTTTGATCTTAATGGTCTTATTAACAGAGTGGAGGGGCTGGATGATTTGATCTTTGAGTTCACTATTGAAGAAATGGATAGTATGATTGACAAGATGCCTGCGGATAAGGCTCCTGGGCCTGATGGCTTTAACGGCCTATTTCTGAAAAAATGTTGGAATATAATTAAACATGATTTTTATGCCCTGGCTAAAGACTTCCATGGCCGGACTGTGAATCTTGAGAATATTAATTCGTCTTTCATCACTTTGGTCCTGAAGAAACAGTCACCTGAGTAAATCAATGATTATAGGCCCATTTCTCTGACCAATGCTTGTCTTAAATTTTTGACAAAAATGGTGGCTGATAGACTGCATGGAAGAATCTTGGAATGTATTCATAAAAACCAATATGGTTTCATTAAGGGCAAGACTATTCATGATTGCCTGGCCTGGTCTTTTGAGTATATTCATCAATGTAAAACATCAAAGAAGGGGATGGTGCTTCTCAAGCTAGATTTTGAGAAGGCATTTGACTCTATTGAACATGAGGCCGTCTTTTAGATGCTTAGACACATGGGCTTTCCTGAAACTTTCATCCAATGGGTCAAAATGATGCTGGAAACTGGAACTTCTTCAGTGTTGGTTAATGGAGTTCCTGGCAGAAAGTTCAAGTGCAGGAGGGGGTAAGACAAGGGGACCCTCTTTCCCCTTTGTTGCTTGTGTTGGGAGCTGAGCTTTTGCAATATGTGATCAATGATCTTAAGTCCAGGGGGCTGTTGAGGCTGCCCATTGATGTTGGGGATGATGACTTCCCAGTTGTACAATATCCAGATGACACTTTGCTTGTGTTGGAGGCTGATCCTGCCCAATTGCAAAGTTTGAAGCAAGCTATACATGACTTTAGTAAGTCCATGAGTCTCTCTGTTAATTTCCACAAATCTTGCATGCTCCCAATTAACATCTTGGATGAGGAAAATCATGCTTTGGCTGCTGATTTCGGATGTATTGTGGGGACTTTCCCTTTCACCTATTTGGGTTTGCCCATGGGAACTACTAGGCCCAAAATGATTGACTTGCTTCCACTCGTCACTAGACTGGAAAGAAGACTGACTGCAAGCTCCTCTTTCTTGGCTTATGGGGGACATCTTCAGCTGATTGCATCATCTTTATCCTCCATGCGGATTTTCTTTCTTTGTTCTTTGGACATACCTGAAGGGATTCTGAAGGAGATATATAGAATCATACGTCAGTGTTTGTGGAGAGGGAATAACCCTGAATCCAAAAAGCAGTCTCTAGCTTCTCTTGATATGGTTTGCAAACCAAAGTCATCTGGCGATTTGGGTATTGTTGATTTCCGAAAATAGAATGAAGGTCTTCTTATAAAGCACTTACACAAATTTTACAACAAGGAGAACATTCCCTGGGTGAATTTAGTATGGAGTTACTACCCCAATGGTGTCCCGCAGGCAACCCGGGTCTGTGGTTCCTTCTGGTGGCGGGATGTCATGCAGCTGGCGCCAAATTATCTGAGTGTTGCTCAAGTTTCTGTGGAGTCGGGTGACACGGAATTATTTTGGTCAGATAAATGGCAGAAAACGACTCTGCAATTCATGTATCCTCGGCTGTTTTCATATGCATATGATGTCTATCTTTCTATTAGGGATGTGTTGCAGACAAAGGATATGGCTCAGCTGTTTGCACTGCCTCTATCTCCGCAGGCTTATGAGGAGTTCTTATCGATACATGCACTGCTTCAGTCAGTTCAGCTAAGCCCTGATGGAAGGGATCAGTGGATAACTATTTGGCAGGATGGGACCTATACGTCTCATAGACATTACATGCATTGCTTCAAGGACTAGAGGGCCAGCCCTATTTTTGCTTGCTTGTGGAAATGCAAGGTCATGCTCAGGATTAAGGTGTTCGCGTGGCTTCTGCTCAGTGACAGGTTAAATACACGTGACATGTTGAGGAGGAGACATTGTAATGTCTTGAATGTTTTCCACTGTGAGTTAGGCCCTTCTCACATTACAGAGGACTGGGCGCATTTATTCTTCCAGTGTACTTTCAGCGTTCGCATATGGAACTATCTGCAGATAGAATGGGAGGATGGAAATAGTTTTGAGGAAATCTTCGCCAAAGACAGACGGAAGTTTAACAAACCATTCTTTACAGAGGTGATAATACTTGCTTGCTGGCACATATAGAAGAAACATAATGAGGCTATCTTTCAGGGGATTATGCCAACATTTAGAGGGTGGAGGAGGAGATTTATCCACGAGGTGACTCTGCATACTCACAGGGTCAAGGCCAAGCACTTCGCTGACTTGTCAAGATGGATTGACAGCTTACCTTAGTCATTAGTCACTGACCTTTTTTGGTATGTACATATTTGTTTCTTTAACCTTTGAGACCTAAACCTTTGTATTTCCTTCTCTCTATCTCTTTAATAAAAGGTTGTGGGGCTAAGCCCTACAGTAATTGCAAAAAAAGGGCTCATGTCGTACCTATCAAAACCGCAGTGTTACCTGTGAGCTTCTCAAGAGATGTTGTCGGAATTCCCTCCGGATTACAAGAATATCAACCAAGAGTGAGTTAAAACATATAAATCTTTTTGTGATGATCCTAATAAGAATATATGTAACGTCGTACTAATTAATTACTTTATGTTGGTGACAGGCCCAATTGGTATGGACTGTCAAGCCAAATATGTCTTCATGTTCAATGCTCGTTGATGCAGTCCCATGGAACTACGTGGTGCCTAGCTGCGAGTTTGCCGCAATACCGTTTGTGCTCCACTCCCACCTCAGAGAAGCCCATGCAATGAGGTTGTGCATTTTACACTATGGTAGGAAAGGCAGGTACATCTCTAAGGCGGTGCCAGCATCGGGCTCACAAAATGTAGATATCTGGCTAACCGGGTACGATGACACGGTGTTCTCCATGCTATTTGACAGGCGCGGTGATGTTATCTTGATATTCTTCGTGTGTGTCAGGCCGGCGGCGCGCTTGTCGCCGCAGTTCATGGTGAAGTTGAGCTCTGCACATCCAAATGGCTTGTGTGAGAAGGTGTTCTATGCGAATTCTAAAGCCACTTGCTCTTTGTCGGTTTGTCGGTCTAATCTGGTCGCTCGTCGTCGTAATTGACCATCGGAGTTCACCATAGAATTTAAGCTTCGTATTGACAAGATTCTTAACGATTAACACATCTTTATCTTCCTGTGATGATCCTAACTTGAACACATGTACTCCTCCATAGGATTTTTCTTATCATTTTGGGACATGTGGTTCCTACCTTAAGGTAGTTCTGACTATTTTGTATGGAGTTCAGCTATAGCTAATCTATTTTGTAGTAGGAGTAATACCTATGTACTGGTACTTGTTCAGACCGACGGATCTAGTGCAGAATATGATCTCTCTTTCCTTTTGAATCATGGGCTTGCTACATCTACCGAATTTCAATGTCTGCATTGCTGAATCTGTCAATTCCTTTAGTTATTATCTATACTGCTAAATCGGTCACTTTGAAATGGTGCTAAATCTGTCAAGTGTCGCTTATTATGAACTGGGAATCTGTTGATATTTTTTGTCTTATTAAATACTGCTAAATCTTTCAAATGCCAGTGAATCTGTCAAATGTTCTATTGTTGTTATTACTAAAGTATTTTTTAAACTAATAGTGATGTATTGGTACTTGTTTAGATACTAGTACATGGTCTTGCTCTTATTTTCGAACATGGCCAGAATATGTTCTCTCTGCCCTTTTGAATTATGGACTTCCTACATCTATTGAATTTCAATGTCATTGTTAAATATGTCAATTCTTTTGGTCATTATATATACTGCTAAATCGGTCACTTTGAAATGTAGTAAATCTGTCAAATGTTCTGTCATTTTTATTACAGTACTAAAGTATTATGTAGAACTAATACTAACATACCGGTACTCTGTTAGATCAAGGGCAGTAGATGGTCTTACTGTTCTTTTGAAACATGGCCTTGTCATAGTCTAGATGAGGCTTGGGGCATTTTGGTTTGCATATATGGGTCACGCAGTCATTGATGTGAGTAGAAGGTATCCACAGAAAAGCAGGCATGATGGTCAGTTTTGCTTGCTCCGATGATCGAGTGTGTTCGGAGAAAAGCGACTGATCCCGCACCAAGGTTTATACTGCTGAAACAAGAATTGATTCTCGTCGTCCTGTTATTGAATTTTAGAGTCTGTATTGCTGAATTGGTCACTTTGAAATGCTTCTGAATATGAACTGGGAACCTGTCATTATTTCACCAAGCATGATGCAATTTAGGCCGTGGGTTCTTGCCTTTCTAGAAGTTTCAGCAATTTTAGTAGGCTTGCCCTCTTTGCAAAGAGGTACCTTTCTAGAAAGTTCATATGAGGTTCAGCATCTTGGTATTTTGGTACATAATATGAAGTACCGACAACTGTAAGTGACTCAACTTACAACTACTTTGTCTAACTGATGTAAATCTATACAAAATTGAGGCCATTAGAATACGAACTAGAGGGAGTTGTATAAAAATGGAAGCAGTAAATAAATCATCTCTCAGTTCTAATAACTGAGATGTGATGAAAGACCACTCCATGGCAGCGTGCCAGTCCAGAGTACCTATAGTACTCCCTACTCCATAACTCTAGTCGGCGTGCTCGATGCAGTACGCCCGGTAGAAGATAGCCAAAGGAGCATGGCAAAAACCCCTCCTTCAAAGAGCCATTCCCAACTCCGAGAGGTTGCATTTGGATCTTCTCGAGCGCCCACTTCACACATTTTTCTCGCCATCTCACCCGCAGCATCGATCCTTCCAGGACACCACCCCTCTCCTCCAAATAATCCCAACAGTCATACATAGATCCGTCCTTGCCCCCAATCCATCTGGACGTGATGGCTGTGGATTCGAGGCACAACCGGCTGAACAATGTCTAGACGAAGGTTGGCGACAACGACTTCAACGAAATAGCTAACCATTTGGACACTACCAGTGTCGTCCGACTGGCTGCATGCTCCAAGGAGCTATATCGCCAAGTCGTTGGCAGAAAAAGTAGTAGATGCCCCAACAACATCTGTTGGACTTTGGTCTCCTACAAGGACGTCTACCGCCGGTGTGTCTGCACGGAGCCAGGATGTGAGTTCACCGGCGTCAAGAAAGTGTTTGTCGAGCACGTCATATCTGCCCACTCGATGACAGTGCCCAGATACAGCCCCAAAAATGGGACCTGTCTATGCCGATTCGTGCACCGGGCTCGCTCAGAGCTGAGCTCATCGGCATCGGGAAGGAGGGAAGTTGTTCGTCGCCCAAATTGACGGGCATAACACAGACTTGCTCATGTCCGCCAGGCCGGTCAGGTCGGCGGCGTGCGAATTGCGGTATGAGGTGAGGTTTTGGTCGTTGGTCTTGTTCGCTAGTTTCAATCAGGTTGAAGTAACGAGGTCATCCGAGACAATGATTAGGCCGTCGGCGGCCAATGCTGCGCAGGAAGTGCTCTCGTCTTTTCTATCCAAGCCGTGACTTTACTGGCATACTACTAAACCTGTCATCGGACAAGATTCACCGGTGAGATATTGATACCTTCGATCCGGATTTCGGATGTAGTATAGCTCTTTTTCCCTAGTAGACCTAGGTTTATCAAATCCTCGGGAAGCAGAAGTGTAGTAAAGTTACTTTAACGGACCTTCGGGAGTTTTAGAATTCCTTTTGTGTTTTTACCGGACCAAGAGTTTGCGTCTTTTTGTTATTGTATATGATGGAGAGAGAGGGCCTAGGGCGTTCGGTTTCACAAGTAGCTATGCAAAACATCTGATGGGATTAAAAGATAAAAATAAAGTATGCATGTAATTCTTAGAGCAAGATAAATTATATGTGCATCCATAATTGATATTGCCTCTGCAACCGCTTATAGCAATAACCTACAAGTCTCATACATAGAAGAAACACAACTAATGATATGCATAGTGACATCACCATTGATCCCAAGTAAATCCCGCACATACAACCATACTATCCCTTCTGTCACTAGGGTTCCCAACCTGCAGATTAGTCATTACTCATACTCCCTGTACCTAGCTCAACCCTCGGGGTCTTGGGTACCTGACAAGTCCTTAGATTGAGGCAAGAGAGGATACAATAATCATCATGTCATACAAACTAATACATGATCCCATCTATGATAAATAACATGCACAAAAGCTACATGGCTAGGCCGAAGCCCTTAGCCTAAGGAGAATTACTCACACATAGAGATGAGATCAAAGATCATAGACATTGTAGCAGAAATCATGATATTGATAGCAATAGTCTTACTATGTCGCCAATCGAAGAAGAGATCTACTATTACAAGTGGTGGAATATGGCTATGGTGGCGGAGAGATTAGATCTAAGTATATTCCTCCGGCGGCTCTTCGGTGTTGTGGATGGAGATCTGGGGGTGGCTGATGGTTTCTGGGAGCGCTTTTTTCTCGTCACCCGAGGCCTCTTTTATAGGGGTCCCTTCACGAAAGTTGTTCTGTTTGACCTAGCGGTGTCGATGGCAACTATACGGCCGGAATTTTATTTCGGTCATATAGTTGGTCGTTAAAGCGTCTACCTCCGACCCACGACTCCTGGTTTCTCTAGTTGTTGGAAATCTCGTATCTTTGACTTTAACGTAGTGATTCCCATCATCAAACATCATTATCTTCCGCAGGAAAAAATAGAAAGAAAGGATTGCATACCCCTTTGATCATTAGGCATTAGTGGCAGGGTTTAGAGAGATATTTCATCAAAATTATGAATAATATCCAGTTTAAATGTGGGCATAGATGGCTATATTTCAGAGCCATCAACCTCCCCAAACTTAAATTTTATCGTCCTCGAGCAAGAAAACCAAAAAGGCACTCAACATTTAAACTGAAAAAAGGAGATGATGATCTTACTCATGATTGATAGTCTCATGTTTCCTCCACTTTATAAATCTGAAAAACTTCAGCATAGATAGAGTAATGGCAAGCATATCATACGGGTTTCATGCAGCCTTATAGCGTAGCAAAATTATTGTTAACATGGATGATTCAAATGAGTAAACTTTATTCCATGTCATGTAATCAACTCATAGGCTTGCCTTTGAACAATAAATTATAATCATGTAAAACTGAGAATGTGAGAGTTGTCATGAAAAGCATATATACTAGAGTATCTCAATTCTCCCACATCAATAAATCAAGACTTTTCAAGCACTACTTTTATATTCATTATCGTTCAAGAATTTCAGTTCTTAAGTAATTGAGAGCATGCCAAAGATTTTATTTTAGTTTACCAGGTTGTGATGGACACTCGTGGCATTACCAAGGGTTTTGTTCCTTTTGTACAATGATTTCTCATAACATCCAGAGGAGTGATTCCATCATGAACACTGCTACCTGGGAGTTCCAAGAATCTTACGCATTATAGCATTGCTGCTACATATGTTTATCAACTCATAGCCAAAATCTAGGATTTTCCTCAACAAAGATCATTCGTAGGCTAGCGGAGTTGTTGGCATCCCATGAAGTTTGACACATGTAAAGATGTATCATTCTTATGATTCACAATTCAAACTTTGGCATGCTCATAAAAACCTCTAAACATTAATTCAATCGAACAATTGCTTTTAAAGAGAGCTATCAAGTTAATCATTCTATTCTGTGGTGTTGAGTGTATCTAGAGATAAGCCTTTAAGACTAAACACTACAACACCTAAGCCTTAAATTGTGAGACTTTTTCTTATTACAATTGTTTAGAAAAAATTTAGGCAAGACTTGGTTAACTACAAGAGATGGAATAAAACGGACCCAAGTAAATACCCATGCAAACAAAATTTTACTACAAAACAAAGACTCACTCCACCAATATAATATCTCAATATTTACTACTAACTAGCATGGGTTTCTCAAACTTCAAAAGTGGGGAGTCATAAGGCATACATCTCATGTTTGGTTCCACTTCTCTCTTCCTTTTTGATTTGTTTCTTGGAAACTTGAAGTCAATCACTCTCCCTGCAAATACATGAGAACCTCAAGGTGGAAAGAAAAGAAAGAGGGAATTTAAAGATAAATGGAGAAATCTTTTTGTTGATTTTAAGAGAGCGAATTAAAGAATAGAAAATTGGCGGCAAAGCTCAAAATCTCGAAAGCAAAAATACAAATAAATAAAGTTAAAGTGTTGGTAAAACCAACACGAGTGTTTATAAACTCGAATTAAAAACATAACCTCAAAATAAATAAAAGCAAATAAATGCCAAATAAAGATAAATGAGGAAACTTCCCCAATTTTAGGCTTTTGCAAGCCCTTCAAATCATTGTGGTGGCGGGAAAAAGTCGGAACTCTAGTTAGCAAATTGAGTTGATAAATTACTAGTGGATTCTCATAGGTTCAAAGAGAGGCTATGCATCCTCTCCACAGTCCCTCCAAATTCTTGGAAGTCTTGGTATGTAGCAAACCGGGTCGATGGCTGCTCCTCTTGATAAGGAATTTCTTGCTCCTCTTCCTGGTCCTCATCTTCATTAGGAATCTCCTCCTCGGGTTGGTGTTGCTCAACCTGCAAGTCATATAGCAAACGTCCTTCCTTGATAGAGAAAAGACCATTAGGAAAAGGAGCAGGGTAGATACGCCTAGCTCTAGCAATATGCAAGTAATAAACACCACCTCTCCTAGTGAGCATTCCACAAGCCTTCAAAGTAGAGAAACCAACACATCGCTCACCTAGCATGGGTTGCAACTCACCTAGGTCGATGCCTAGGGCATTGGCAAGCACGGTGATGACGCCTCCACCTGTGATTGGTCCTTGGCTTTGGGAGGATTGGTGCTTGATACATTGCAAATGTATCTATAATTTTTTATGTTCCAAGCTTGGTTTTATCTACTTTCTTGTGTTTTGTCCACACTTTGGAGTACTTTTCATATGATTTCTTGGACTAACCTATTAACAAGAGCCACAGTGCCAGCTGCCTATTTTCTGTTGTTTTTGGTTCCAAGAAATTCAGAAAATGAATATTCTCGGAATTGGACCAGACAAAAGCCAAAGTCGATATTTTACCGAAAGACTCATGGAGCTGGAAGACAAGACGGAGAGGGGCCAGGGGCTAGCCACACCACCTGGTGGCGCAGGCCAGGACAGGCCGCGCCAGGGGATGGTGTCGGCCCCTTCGGCACCCCCTCGGTATCCCCTCTCGCCTATAAGAAGCCTCTTGATGCATAAACCCTAGATCGTGAAGCCTCCAACCACGAAAAGTTCTGCAGCGCTGACGCCACCGAAGGGGAGATTCGAGGAACAGAAAGTCTCTGTTCTGGCACCCTGCCGAGACAGGAAGTGCCCCTGGAGCCATCTCCATTGATCTCCACCACCATCTCCATCACCATTGCTGATTCCCATGATGATGAGGGAGTAGTTCTCTCTCGAGGCTAAGGGTTCTACCAGTAGCTATGTGTTCATCTCTCTCTCTATGCATGATCTTATTGAGATCATGAGCTTGTAATCTATAGATCTACCTTGCTACTCAAGTGCTTTAATAGATCTCTGCTTTCCCCATGTGTGTGAAGTTGACACTGTGCACACCATGGTGGCACTTAGGCTAGAGATTTCAAATACTTGTTATGAGTTATATTTGGAGTTGGATGTCTTTATGAAATTGTGGTGTTTGTTTGAACCATCTAGTACTCAAGGTGACAGTGTGGGGTAATCTAGATGGGAAAGATGAACTTTGAGGAGTGTTGTTATAGCCCTACCATGGATTAGAGTGTCCAATCGGAGAGTAGTTCAGCGTAGTATCATAAAGAAGAAGATATTTATATGAGAGTGCTCACTAGTGAAAGTATGATCCCTAGGCCTTGTTTCTAAGCATTGATACACCGTTTGCAATTAGATCTGTTACATGTTTACTTGCTTGCTTCTTTGTTTCAGTTTTCCTTTAGTCTTTTCCCACGCCAACCACACGCCAGCAAGCTATTTTCTGGCACCGTTACCACTTATAATTATCTATACCACTTGTATTTCACTATCTCTTCGCCGAACTAATGCACATATACACCTGACAAGTGTATTGGGCGTGTTGGGGACACAAGGGACTTCTTGTATCTTGATTGTAGGGTTGCTTGAGAGGGGATACCTTTGACCACTTCCTCCCTGAGTTCGATAAACCTTGAGTGATCCACTTAAGGGAAAACTTGCTGCTGTTCTACAAACCTCTGCACTTGGAGGCCCAACAACTGTCTACAAGAATAGAAGTGCGTAGACATCAAGCTATTTTCTGGCACCGTTGCTGGGGAGGTAAGGTAAAAGGTACTCACATCCTTCGGTGTGAGTGCTCGAAGTTATTTCCTTTAGATTCTACAATTTTGTATTTTTGTTTCTTGTTTTCACTAGTTAGCCTTAATGGAAAACAACAAAGAAATTTGAGAGCTTTATAGTATTTATCTTGAGTTAGGACATGAAGTGTTTGAAGAGAAAAGTCAAAAAACCTATGGAACTTTATTTGCATGATAATAACAATGTTGTTAGTATGAATTCTTTGGACACCATTATTGATAATGCTATGGAAAAGTCTAAGCTTGGGGAAGCTAGTTTTTATGAAAATGATATTTTTAGTCCCCCAAGCATGGAGGAGAAAATTTACTTTGATGATACTATGCCTCCAATATATGATGATTACAATGATGAGTATGATATTTTCAGTCCACCTACTATTGAGGAGAAAATAAATTATGATTACAATATGCCTCCTATATTTGATGATTATGGTGATGAGAATAATAATGATAGCTATTTTGTTGAATTTTCTCCCACTATGATCAATAAGAATGACTATTCTTATAGGGAGAGTATTAATTCTTTTATGCATATGGCTCATGATAAAAATGTTTCTTGTGATAGATATATTGTTAATTTTATTCATGATGCTACTGAAAGTTATTATGAGAGAGGGGAACATGGTTTTATGCATCTCAATAATATTAAGTTTCCCCTCTTTATGTTGAAAGTCTTGAAGTTGCAATTATTTTTGTTTCCTATGCTTGTTGCTTTGTGCTTTCATGAATTGTTTCTTTACAAGACTCCTATGCATAGGAAGTGGGTTAGACTTAAATGTGCTTTGAATTTTCTTCTTGGTGCTCTCTTTTACTTCAATTCATATTTCTTATGTGAGCATCTTCTCAAACTATTATGCCTAACTTAAAGGCGCTAAATAAAAGTACTTATTGGGAGATAACCCAAAAGTTTTAGATGAGTCTTGGAAGTTATTACCTCTGTAATAACCGCTCCTTATCCTTTTTATTTGCTTTTTGTGCCAACAGTAACCTTTAATGAGAGAGAAGTAATGATTGGGAAAGTTGTTGTCCCGAAACAGATTTTTGTGCTTCACCGTAAAAATTCGTGTAAACTCTCTGTACGTCCTTTTGAGGCGTGAATTTGTGTGCCTCTGCCCCAGGTTGTTATCTAACTTTTGTTAGATCAACACTTTTCGATTTGAGCAACATAAGGTCTTCGAAATAATTGGTTTTTACCTGCTGGTCTGTTTTGACAGATTTCTGCCATTATTTGGGTTCGCTTCTTATTGGTTCCTTTTTGAGTTCTTTTGGTGAATTGAGCTTTTTGAGGAAAGTGCTACAGTAGCTTGTGTTTTAATGGAAGTTTTATTGGTGTTGAAACTGAACCTAAAGACTTATTATCTTGAGTGCACTAATGTTGCTAATAAATATTGTGTGAAGTTTTGTATGAAGGAAAAATCTCAGGTGTATGGAGAGAATGACGTAATGAGATGAAGAATGGACTAAATCTCAAGCTTGGGGATGCCACCCGTGTCACCCCAAGAAATATCCAAGAAGTACAAGCGTCAAAGATTGGGGATGCCCAAGGCATCCCCTTCTTCATCAATAAAAATTCCAGGTTTCTTCCAAACACTTCATTTTTATTGTTTCATGCACAATTGTGTTGTTCTTGGAGCATCTGCTTTTTCGTTTTTGTTTTTGGTTTTTCGTTTGCTTAGTTTTCTTAGTTTGCTGAATAAATTGGCTGGAGCCCCTCTTTCATACATTGGTTTTCAAATAGTTTGGTTTGGATAGGAAAAGAGTAGGAAAGTTCATGCTTAAGTGGTAAAGATAGCTTGTTTTTGACTGTGGCCCATGCTTTATCATACCATGCTTGATATTGTTTTGGCTTTATGCTTAGTATTCTTTGCTGTAGCATGACATGTTATAAACAATTGAGAGTTCTTAATGTGCCTTGGAAGAATCATGCGTTGTTTTAGCATATTAAAGCATAGTATTGTGGTATTCTCCTTTGATGCTTTATTTGGGTTGACTTGACACATGCTCACACCATGTTATGACTATCCCAAGTCACCATAGCCTTTATGATCCTTTAGTTTTCAACTTGTAGTATCACTTTATGCTTTGATTAATGATGGTTTGTCGCTCTGCATGATTATGGCCATTATTGCTCTCTTAGTTGGTCGCTCCCAGTTTTTTGCTAGCCTCTGTAACCAAGTATGAGTTCCACTCATGCATCCAACTCCTAAAAGCAAGTTATTCCAAAGAGTCCACCATACCTACCTATTAGCTTATGCTATTCCAAGTATATTCATGTTTTTATCTACCTTCCGAATTAAACTTGTTATGAGAAAACTAGTGATTAAAGCTCTCACGAACTTGATGGCACACTTTACTTTTCTTGCCATTAATAAACTTGAACCATTGGGTCGTCTATGTTGTATATGCTTGCACTTATTTGTTGGGGATTAGCAGAACCATGTTGTCATGGGGAACGCTTTCAACATTGCACTTGTACTTTGTACCTAGTTGATATCATGCTCTTTTGTCTATGGATGTCATCGGTGTGAAATGAAAGGGGAGCTTGTAAGTCCATGGAGTTATGTATATGTGTTAGAGAAATGCCTGGCCGCTGGTCTAAACCATGATGTCGTGGTGGAAACCTGCAGCGTAACCATAATGAGCTGTCTATGAAGCATTCTTCTTATAAAAAATGAGTCAGATATTGAGAAAAAAGAGAAAAAAGAAAAAAAGATATCAGAAAAGAGGAAAGAGAGAAAAAAGCACCGTATTCCCATGGAAAATAAGAAGATTGCTGAGATGCTCGTTGTCTGCTTGCCTTGTCATTTTGATATGGGGATTCTTTCGTATCATCAGGCAAGGGGTACCACGTTGGTGGTTCTCTATGATACACATGTACTTACGATGACAAGAACTTATCGGTGACTAAACTTGAGTACCATGAGGAGCGTCCCTCGTATTCAAGGGACATGAGATTTCCATCTTATACTTCGTCAAGCATATACACCATATTTTGTTCACTTTAACCTTAATCACTTCAATATGCTTATGATAGGGGCAATGAGAGTTGAAAGCTATTAAGTACCATAATTTTTGGAAGCTCATTATGAAACTTGAATCCCTACTTCCTTCTATGAAGGCCTTTCTTTTACTTTTTTGTTGAGTCTCCACCTTCTACCTTTATGCACCTACTTTGAGAGCATAGTGGCCATTCTTAGTTCTATGTGCATTGTCCCAAGACTTGTTGATTGATGCATGCCTTGATATTGCTTGTTTTAAACTATTTGTATCTAGTCACTCTTATAAACTTTGAAGGTGTCCTATGCATTTATGTTTGCTACTCTACGAGGGATAAGCTGAATGCCACTATGCTATGTTTTCTTTATGTGAAACAAACAAACGTCTTGCAAAGCATTGTTATTCATGAATCTTTTGTTTGTGTCTTTTCATGTTGCAACATAGTTTCTTTGCCTTATTGTTAGAACTTTTTATTTCATGTTATGATTGAAGTACTATGATCCCAGCTATCAATGTTTTACAAATACTTTGATCAAGTTTATGATGGTGCATGTCACCTCAAAAATTATTCTTTCTTTTTATCACTTATCTACTCGAGGACGAGCAAGAGTTAAGCTTGGGGATGTTGATACATTGCAAATGTATCTATAATTTTTGATGTTCCATGCTTGGTTTTATCTACTTTCTTGTGTTTTGTCCACACTTTCGAGTACTTTTAATATGATTTCTTGGACTAACCTATTAACAAGAGCCATAGTGCCAGCTGCCTGTTTTCTGCTGTTTTTTGTTCCAGGAAAGTCAGAAAATGAATAATCTCGGAATTGGACCAGACAAAAGCCAAAGTTGATATTTTACCGGAAGACTCACGGAGCCAGAAGACGAGACAGAGAGGGGCCAGGGGCTGGCCACGCCACCTGGTGGCACGGGCTAGGCCAGGACGCGCCAGTGTGTGGTGTGGGCCCCTCCGGCACCCCCTCGGTCTCCCATCTCGCCTATAAGAAGCCTCCCGATGCATAAACCCTAGATCGTCAAGCCTCCATCCACGAAAAGTTCCGCGGCGCCGCCGCCACTGAAGGGGAGATTCGGGGGACAGAATGTCTCTATCCCGGCACCCTGCCGGGACGGGGAAGTGCCCCCGGAGCCATGTCCATCGATCTCAACCACCATCCCCATCACCATTGTTGATTCCCATGATGATGAGGGAGTAGTTCTCTCTCGAGGCTAAGGGTTCTACTTGTAGCTATGTGTTCATGTCTCCCTCTATGCATGATCTTATTGAGCTCATGAGCTTGTAATCTATAGATCTACCTTGCTACTCAAGTGCTTTAATAGATCTCTGCTCTCCCCATGTGTGTGAAGTTGACAGTGTGCACACCATGGTGGCACTTAGGCTAGATATTTCAAATACTTGTTATGAGTTATATTTGGAGTTGGATGTCTTTATGAAATTTTGGTGTTTGTTTGAACCATCTAGTACTCAAGGTGACAGTGTGGGGTAATCTAGATGGGAAAGATGAACTTTGAGGAGTGCTGTTATAGCCCTACCATGGATTAGAGTGTCCAACTAGAGAGTAGTTCAGCGTAGTATCATAAAGAAGGAGATATTTATATGAGAGTGTTCACTAGTGAAAGTATGATCCCTAGGCCTTGTTTCTAAGCATTGATACACCCTTTGCAATTAGATCTGTTACATGTTTGCTTGCTTCCTTCTTTATTTCAGTTTGCCTTTAGTATTTTCCCACATCAACCACACGCTAGCAAGCTATTTTCTGGCACCGTTACCACTTATAATTATCTATACCACTTGTATTTCACTATCTCTTCGCCGAACTAGTGCACCTATACACCTGACAAGTGTATTGGGTGTGTTGGGGACCCAAGAGACTTCTTGTATCTTGATTGCAGGGTTGCTTGAGAGGCGATACCTTTGACCACTTCCTCCCTGAGTTCGATAAACCTTGGGTGATCCACTTAAGGGAAAACTTTCTGCTGTTCTACAAACCTCTGCACTTGGAGGCCCAACAACTGTCTACAAGAATAGAAGTGCGTAGACATCAAGCTATTTTGTGGCGCCGTTGCCGGGGAGGTAAGGTAAAAGGTACTCACATCTTCCGGTGTGAGTGCTCATAGTTATTTCCTTTAGATTCTGCAATTTTGTATTTTTGTTTCTTGTTTTCACTAGTTAGGGTTAATGGAAAACAACAACAAAATTAGAGAGCTTTATAGTATTTATCTTGAGTTAGGACATGAAGTGTTTGAAGAAAAAATTAAAAAACCTATGGAACTTTATTTGCATGCTAATAACAATGTTGTTAGTATGAATTCTTTGGACACCATTATTGATAATGCTATGGAAAAGTCTAAGCTTGGGGAAGCTAGTTTTTATGAAAATGATATTTTTAGTCCCCCAAGCCTGGAGGAGAAAATTTACTTTGATGATACTATGCCTCCAATATATAATGATTACAATGATGAGTATGATATTTTCAGTCCAGCTACTATTAAGGAGAAAATAAATTATGATTACAACATGTCTCCTATATTTGATGATTATGGTGATGAGAATAATAATGATAGCTATTTTGTTGAATTTGCTCCCACTATGATCAATAAGAATGACTATTCTTATAGGGAGAGTATTAATTCTTTTATGCATATGGCTCATGATAAAAATGTTTCTTGTGATAGTTATATTGTTAATTTTAGTCATGATGCTACTTAAAGTTATTATGAGAGAGGGGAACATGGTTTTATGCATCTCAATAATATTAAGTTTCCCCTCTTTTTGTTGAAAGTCTTGAAGTTGCACTTATTTTGCTTTCCTATGCTTGTTGCTTTGTGCTTTCATGACTTGTTTCTTTACAAGACTCCTATGCATAGGAAGTGGGTTAGACTTAAATGTGCTTTGAATTTGCTTCTTGGTGCTCTCTTTTACTTCAATTCATATTTCTTATGTGAGCATCTTCTCAAACTATTATGCCTAACTTAAAGGCGCTAAAGAAAAGTACTTATTGGGAGATAACCCAAAAGTTTTAGATGAGTCTTGGAAGTTATTACCTCTGTAATAACCGCTCCTTATCCTTTTTATTTGCTTTTAGTGCCAAGAGTAACCTCTAATGAGAAGGAAGTAATGATTGGGAAAGTTGTTGTCCCGAAACAAATTTTTGTGCTTCATCGTAAACATTCGTGTAAAATCTCTGTATGTCCTTTTGAAGCGTGAATTTTTTTGCTTCTTCCCCAGGTTGTTATCTAACTTTCATTAGTTCAACACTTTTCGATTTGAGCAACAGAAGGTCTTCGAAATAATTGGTTTTTACCTGCTGGTCTGTTTTGACAGATTTCTGCCATTATTTGTGTTTGCTTCTTGTTGGTTCCTTTTTGAGTTATTTTGGGGAATTGAGCTTTTCGAGGGAAGTGCTACAGTATATTGTGTTTTAATGGAAGTTTTACTGGTGTTGAAAATGAACCTAAAGACTTATTATCTTGAGTGCACTAATGTTGCTAATAAAGATTGTGTGAAGTTTTGTATGAAGGAAAAAATCTCAGGTGTATGGAGAGAATGATGTAATGAGATGAAGAATGGACTAAAGCTCAAGCTTGGGGATGCCACCTGTGTCACCCAAGAAATATCCAAGAAGTACAAGCGTCAAAGCTTGGGGATGCCCAAGGCATCCCCTTCTTTATCAATAAAAATTCTAGGTTTCTTCGAAACACTTCATTTTTATTGTTTCATGCACAGTTGTGTTGTTCTTGGAGCGCCTTCTTTTTCATTTTTGTTTTTGGTTTTTCGTTTGCTTAGTTTTCTTAGTTTTCTGAATAAATTGGTTGGACTCCCTCTTTCATACATTGGTTTTCAAATAGTTTGGTTTGGATTGGAAAAGAGTAGGAAAGTTCATGCTTAAGTGGTAAAGAGAGCTTGTTTTTGACTGTGACCCATGCTTTATCATACCATGCTTGATATTGTTTTGGCTTTATGCTTAGTATTCGTTTCTGTAGCATGACATGTTATAACCAATTGAGATTTCTTAATGTGCCTTGGAAGAATCATGCGTTATTTTAGCATATTAAAGCATAGTATTGTGGTATTCTCCCTTGATGCTTTATTTGGGTTAACTGTGGATCACGTTGGAGCTCATTCCTGAACCGTATCCCTATGCGTTCTTGAGTGACGGCCCGAGAAGCGCTAGCGGTGGATGAGCACGAGTTTGGCTCCTTGTGTTCATCAACAAAAATAACAAGGAAAAAAACTTTTTGATCCAACAATAATAGGCATAACATATTCCTCATCATAGCACACTAAAGAATCCCCTCAAAATAATAATCTAGGCAAGAGAATCATGGCAATTAGTTCATAGTAGGTCTCACCCTAGATTTATAATGACAATAGGTCGAAGATGAATTTGCAAAAAGTAATTGGACGATCGGAGAAGAAACATACCGTAGATCACTTGTGTGCGAGGAAATCAAACGAAATTGAGTAGAGATGAAGAGCTCTTGAGGTTTTGAGAGAGTTTGGAGGTAGAAGAAAGAAAAAGGATTGAAGTTTTGGGGTTGTAGGTACCACTCGTGGCGTTTTTGTGGTCGAACGCAACTATACGAGCGGAACTATATGGCCAGAATATTGTGTTCCTGCCGTATAGTTGGCCTGCTGTCAAAATTTTAGGGTTTCCACCTGGCGGCGCAGCTATACGGCCAGAACTATACGGCCGGAACAATTTGTTCCCTCCGTATAGTTGGTCATCAAACTGTTTGTACCTAGGAAATAATTTGTATGAAATCATCGATATCTATACGACCGGAGCTATACGGCCGGAATTTTTATTCCCGCCGTATAGTTGGTCGTTAAACCATTAGTACTTCTAAAAGAAAAATTGTTGATGGCAAAAGTATCTATACGGCTGGAACTATATGGCCGGAATTTTTATTCCCGCCATATAGTTGGTCGTTAAACTCTCTCTACCCATCAAAAAATTTATGTTTCTTCGATAATTACTTCTTATACTGAAACTTAGCGAAATACCTTGTTTTTGACAAAAAGTTGGCAGTTAAAATTTTCGACAAACAACAGCATGTATATAATAGGATTTTTAGTACTACCGAACTTCTTCTCCTCAACTGGAGTTTTCTAGCACTCTTTATTAAACATAAATTTAAACTAAAACTTAAAAACTTTACTCAAACCTTTGTTTCACATGGGTTGCCTCCCATGTAGCGGTCTTTTATGGTCAATAGCTTGACCTTGATGTTGCTCACTTAGGCCAGATGAGTGGAACACCCACTCCAAAATAATTGGCCTTCAAAGTGATGGCCTCCTTTTCATCATGCTTGGCTTTCTTCTTCCTAGGGAAATGAATAACAAAAGGATCCCGCGAAGGCAATTGAAGCTTCATGTTCCCTTCATGGAGATTAATCAAAGCCATAATAGTTCTTAAGAAAGGACGGCCTAATATAATAGGAGCAGTAGCATCTTCAGGCATGTCAACAATAACAAAATCAATAAGAGCAGGATAACCTTTAATATAAACAAAAGTATTCTCCTTAATTCCTACAGCTTGTTTGTAGGTAGAATCTGCAAGATGTAGTTTTAACTCGGTGTTTTGAAAAGAGGCAAGATTTAACTTATTAAAAGGACTCTTTAGAATTGTTGAAACACTTGCACCTAGATCACAAAGTGTAGCTATTTCATTGGTCCCAATTTTAATCTTAATAGTAGGCTCAAATATATCATCAAGCTTAGCAGGTAATTTTTCAGCAATTTTTTTATATTCTTCTTCAAGCTCACGTACCTTTATTACTACCTGATTAACAAAGTGTTGATACATGGCTTCATCATTTCCTTCACTCACCGGAATCTTAATATTGATCCTTTTTACAAGATCTTCAACGGTGTAACTTGGTGAGGGAGCGTTACTATAATCAAGTTCTTCAGGCTCCTCCCTTTGGATTCTCATCAATTTGAGGTCTTCAACAGGATTGGGCTCGGCTTTACCTGCAAATTTAGCTAGAATGAGAGTTTGACTCTCGGTTATCTTACCTAGTTGTGCCTCAACAATCCTTGTCCTTTCTTGGAGGGCCTGCAAATCATTCCTCAAACTTACAGCTTGGTTAGATAATTTACCAAGCATAGCATCATGGTTCTCCATTATTTTAACAAGGATATTGTTTTGCTCATTTTGTGAGACTATGAAAGATTTAAGTGTTTCTTGGAGACTACCATTACTTGATCCCATATTATTATTAGAGTTACCTGAAGGATTAGAATAGTGTTTCTAAAAATTCGGATTATAATTTTTCTTCCAAGCAGGGTTATAATCATTACGAGCTATGAAGTCTAATTCTTCAATATTAGTTTCTGGGATAGCTATTACCTCGGTTTCCTTACCTTTTACGGCTAATATGAGCTCATCCAGCTTAGCATTGAGTTCTTTTTTTTCTTGTCGTGAGGTGGAGTTCACCTTCTTCGTGTTTGATCTTTCCACATGCCATTGGGCATGGTTGTCTTGCATATTGTCTAGCAGCTACTTCACTTTGGTAATATATTTACCCATAAATGTTCCTCCAGCTACAGTATCAAGAATAGACTTAGACATAGGATTAAGAGCATTATAAAATAAATGGAGGATTAACCAATCTTCCATCCCATGGCTGGGACTGGTTATTAAGCATTCTTTCATCCTCTCCCATGCAAGCGCTAGTGGCCCACGCTCTTCCTGTCTATAACCAGTAATATTAGATCTTAGTTGCATAGTCTTTACATGTGGGAAAAATTTAGTCATAAATAAAGAAGTACATCCCACCCATGATGTAATAGTATTTTTAGGCAAAGCTAGCAACCATTCTTTTGCTCTTCCTCTAAGAGAGAAAGGAAATAAGTGCAATTTGACCGAATCGGGCTCAACATATTTTATGCGCATCATATCACATATTTTAGTGAAAGTATTCAAGTGCATACCTGCATCCTCAACAGCAGAGCCTCCAAATTGACTCTATTGAACCAAACTTGAATAATGGGGCTTAATTTCATAGTCATCAGTAGCAATTGTTGGCTGAGTAATAGGAGTACGCAAATAATCATTATTGGGAGTTGCAAATTCCCCAAACTTCTTTTCAGCCATGTTTCCTATGTTTTAGGGTTTTCTTAAACATAGACTTATGATAATAATAAAAACAAGAATTTAAAGACTAACTATTTTTTTTGGTTTTTCAAATAAAGACTGAAAGCAAACTAACAAAATTAGAAATAAGAATTAAAACTAGCAAGGTTCCTAATAACCTCCTAGGGTAGTTATTGCTTCCCCGTTAACGGATTGATACCTTCGATCTGGATTTCGGATGTAGTATAGCTCTTTTTCCCTAGTAAACCTAGGTTTATCGAATCCTCGGGAAGCAGAAGCGTAGTGAAGTTACATTAACGGACCTTCGGGAGTTTTAGAATTCCTTTTGTGTTTTTACTGGACCAAGAGTTTGCGTCTTTTTGTTGTTGTCGATGATGGAGAGAGAGGGCCTAGCGCGTTCGGTTTCACCAGTAGCTGTGCAAAACATCTGATGGGAATAAAAGATGAAAAATAAAGTATGCATGTAATTGTTAGAGCAAGATAAATTATATGTGGGCAGTACATCCATAATTGCTATTGTCTCCGCAACTGCTTATAGCAATAACCTACTAGTCTCATCCATATAAGAAAGAGAACTAATGATATGCATAGTGACGTCACCGTTGAGCCCAAGTAAATCTCGCACATACAGTCGTACTACCCCTTCTATCGCTGGGGTTCCCACCTGCAGATTAGTCATTACTCATACTCCCTATACCTGGCTCAACCCTCGGGGTCTTGGGTACCTGAAAAGTCCTTAGATTGAGGCAAGAGAGGATACAATAATCATCATGTCATACAAACTAATACATGATCCCATATATGATAAATAGCAAGCACAAAAGCTACATGGCTAGGCCGAAGCCCTTAGCCCAAGGAGAATTACTCACACATAGAGATGAGATCAAACATTGTAGAGAAAATCATGAGATTGATAGAAATAGTCTTACGATATCGCCAATCGATGAAGAGATCTACTATTACAAGTGGTGAAATATGGCTATGGTGGTAGAGAGATTAGATCTAAGTCTATTCCTCCGGCGGCTTTTCGGTGTTTTGGATGGAGATCTAGGGGTGGCTGATGGTTTCTGGGAGCGCTCGTTCCTCGTCGCCCAAGGCTTCTTTATATAGGGGTCCCTTCACGAAAGTTGTTTTGTTTGACCTAGCGGTGTCGATGGAAACTATACGGCCAGAATTTTATTCGGGTCGTATAGTTGGTCGTTAAAGCGGCTGCCTCCGACCCACGACTCCTGGTTTCTTCTGGTTATTGGAAATTTCGTATCTTTGACTTTAATATAGTTATTCCCATCATCAAACGTCATTATCTGCGCAGGAAAAACATAGAAAGAAAGGATTGCATACCCCTTTGATCATTAGGCATTAGTGGCAGGGTTTAGAGAGATATTTCATCAAAAATATGAATAATATCCAGTTTAAATGTGGATGTAGATGGCTATATTTCAGAGCCATCAGATATCACATCTTAATCCTCTTGTGATGATCCTACTGCGAGTGTATGTAATGTTGTACTAATTAGCTAGTTTATTTTTTGGCAGATTCCCTTCGTGATTGGAATTGCCGAAATTAAGGATCATGAATTTCCTGGTTTGTCGTATGAATTTTACATGTATGCTGCTAACCTAGAGGCCGACAAGTGACAATGAAATGAGAGGCGCGTCCCAGGCAGGAAATCAAGGGCGCAGCTCGGCCAGCGCTTTGACACGCTGAAGCATTCTCGTTTCTTCGAGTACGTATGATGGGACATGTAGTGGTTCCTAGCTTAGTGTAAGCTTGTAGTTCTATACTTCTACTAAATATTTTGTATGGAGTTCAATCTATTTTGTAGTAATACCTATGTACCGGGAGTTATTCAGATCGAGTGGAGAAAATGCATGGTCACGCTTTCCTGTTGAAAGTTGGCCTTGCCACATTGTTGTACATCCATTGAATTTCAATGTCAGCATTGCTGAATCTGTCAATTCTTTTGGTAATTTTCTACTACCGTTGAATCAGTCACTTTAAATTGATGCTGAATCTATCATGTGCTGCTGGATGTGAACCGGACGCGTGCTCGTCGTTCTTGTACAATGTGCTGATCACTGCCTATTACCCGATAGTAGAGCTGGGGTTTTGGACTGGTGTAATCTGCAGTTCCTCGACGCCTGGTAGTTGGGCAGTGACAGGCATCATCATGATGAAAAAGCATTCCTTTTTGTTGTTCCATGAACCATCTCATATTACCCAGGGCCTGCATTACTCAATATGCATCACTCTCTATGTGTTGGAGGGTGGATTTTGGATGCATAGTAGTACTAGTATAGTACTAGTTCTTGTACTTTGGAGTATTTTGTACTATATACTCGTAGTACTTGTTTAGGTCAAGGGCAGGAGATGGTCTTGCTTTGCCTTTGTTCTGTCATTGCTATTACCAAAGTATTTTGTTGAACTAATAGTGATGTATTGTTACTTGTTTAGATCAAGTGCAGCAGATTGTCTTGCTTTTCTTTTGAAACCTAGTATTGTCACAATTATCTAGATGAGTCTTGGGCATTTTGGGTGACACAAGCATTGATGAAATGAGGTGGTATTCACACAGAAGCAGACTTGATTATCAATTTTGCTTGTTCCAATGATCGAGCCTGTTTTGAGAACAAGGCAAATAGATCATGTGCCAAGGTTTTTTCAGATGGAACAAGAACTTATTATCTCCGTACTGCTATTGAATTTCAAGCAGGAAAGCTACTGAGTCTCTCAAATGTTCTGCCATTACTAATACTAAAGCATTTTGTGGATATACTATTATACTGGTACTTGTTTAAATCAAGAACAATAGATAGTCTTCATTTTCTTTTGGAACATGGACTTGTCACAATCTAGACGAGACTTGGGTATTTTGGGTTGCATACGGGGGTCACACATGCATTGATGTGAGAAGAAGGTACTCAAAGCAGACTCGATCGTCAGTTTTGCTTGCTCCAATGGTCGAGTGTGTTTGGTGAAAAGGACAAACTGATCGCACGACAAGGTTTTTAGAGCTGAAACAAGAACTGGTTCTCTCTGTACTACTATTGTATTTCATTGTCTGTATTTCTGAATTGCTCACTTTTGAAATGCTGCTAAATTGGTCAAGTGCTCCTGAATATGAACTTCAAATCTGTTTTATAATTTTTCTACCTTATTCTGTACTGTTGAATTTTAACATGAATAGCTGCCAAAAAGAATTATCGCTTTTCCCCCTCCCTATGTGAGGTCTTTGTTTCAAATTCGGCCGAGCACATCACAATGCAATTTTTATTAACCAGGAGAAGAAATCTAGTAGCTCATTCGACCCCTCTTTAGCCCAGAACATTTTTATTCGGTCTTTTCGAGGTTAGGGACTACTAACCACAACCCGGTGAAATTTGAGAAAGGATCCCATGGATCATAGCCGAGAACATATTAATTCGGCCTTTTAGGGGTCATTGGACTACTGAGCACAACCCAGTAAAATTTGAGAATGAAGCACATGGAGCATAGCCTACGGAGTATAACCCACGTAGAGCAGCATATGTAGAATAGCCAAACTCTTTTTAATTCAGGCTTTTGGGCATTGCCCCCCACCTCTCAAAATAAAAAAACTCTGCCTACCCATGTTTTTAAGAAAATAATCCATTATGTGGCATTTTATAAATTGAGATGCCAGGAGCGCTGCCCTTTTATATCTTAAAAGAGATAAACATAGATACACTTAAAAAAATTAAGAAGACTAAGACATAAATTGTTGTACTAATAAAAGTTTAATGATATTTATTCTATAAATATCTGTGTTATAATGGCAATGCACTCAGTTTACATTTATTTGATTTGAAGGTCTTTTGTTCGAATCGTATCTTGGGTTCACATTTTTTCTAGCAATATCGCATTACGGAGAGGCTGACATCACGTACCCACCAGCATGCAGCGTCCCTAGAGTTTGTTTTGAGGGTGGGTTCGAAAAAAGTTTAAATACTTGTATAGAGAGGCTCGCATTGGGGACCCACCAGACAAAACATACAAGGTTGCATCAGGGACCCACAAGCCAGAGCATGCCAGAGGCTGACATGAGGGCCCCAGCAGTAAGACCATACATGGCTGCCACGGTGAAAATAGCGGACACAGCCGAAAAAAAGTCCATCATACACACGTTGCACTTACATAGAAGCTGACATGTCGGACCTAGCAGGCCCAAGCATAGCCCATGACCTTAGCCTATCAGCGCTAAGCATAGCCCAATACCTTCTAATTCCGTATTTTCGTGGTCTTGTGGCCACCGACCATAGCCCATTCAATTTAGGAGTGAGCCCATGGAATATAAGCCATGACGAATAGGGCATCTGCCCCGAGTTAGCCTAGAATCTTTTTAATTCGGCCTTTATGAGAATTTTTTGTACTCCGGGGCTGACATCTGGGACCCGAAAAAACAATCCAACATACGCATGTTTCTTTCAAATAGAGGTTGTCAGCTGGGACCCAGCATAGACATGTTTTCTCCACAGAGGTGGTTGACATCTGGGACCCAGCAAGTTGCCAAGGTCAAAACAACGGACATGGCCAAAAAAAGTTCATCATACACACAATTCATTTACAGAGAGGCTGATGTGTGGGACCTAGTAGCGCGACCTTATACAAATTTATACAAATGCTGCATCGAGCAACGTTTCCAGTTCAAAACAGGGAGGCGCGAGTGAGAAAAATATTAACCATGCACACATTTCTTGTAATGAGAGGCTGAAATGGGGGACCCAGCAGCATGAGCAAACGGCAGATTCATCGAGCAACGCTATCTAGTTCGGAACATGGTAGCGCTAGATAAGAAAAAAATTCCATCATACCCATGATTCTTCAAATGTGAGGCTGACATAAGGGACCCACCAGTCTGAATAAATGGCTGATGCAGCGAGCAACGCTGTCAAGTTCGGAACACGAAGGCGTGATAGAGGGTAAAAAATCCATCATACACACGTTTCTTCTAATGAGAGGATGACATGTGGGGAGCAGCTGCATGATTAAACGGTAGATGCATCGAATAGCGCTATCTAGTTCGGAACAGGGTAGCGCGTGCGAAGGGAAAAAAATCCATCATACACCTGTTTCTTCTAATAAGAGGATGACATATGGGGCTCAGGAGGTTGGTTAAATGGTAGATGGATCGAGCAGCGCTATCAACTTTGGAACAGGATAGCGCCAGCCAAGGAAAAAATTCCATCATACACACATTTCTTCTAATAAGAGGATGACATGTGGATCCCAGGAGGTTGATTAAACGGTAGATGCATCGAGCAGCGCTATCAACTAAGGAACAGGGTAGCGCGAGCGAAGGAAAAAATTCCATCATACATACGATTCTTCTAATGAGAGGCTGACATGTGGGACTTAGCAGCCTAACTAAACGGCACAAACATTGAGCAATGTTATCGAGTTCAAATCAGGGAGGCACGACCAAAAACTATGGTCCGCTAGATACACTAACATCCGGGACCCACACGCCTCAAAATACTTCAGCGAGTCAACATCGCACAAGGAAATGAAAATCTTGCTTCTTCCACGCACCAGTTGAGCTTCCTCCATGTTTTTAGCAGTTCCGTCATAGTAGAGGGCCACGAAACTAGAAAAAAAAGTTTTCCATCCGCCACGGCCGAGCTGAGAAATTCATCACGGAAGACGCGCCTTCTACGACGACCGTCGGGTCAAGTCGTTGCGGAAGGAAACTTTTCTCGTAGTGCAATGTGAAATCATAGAGAGGGCCCCGAGTATATCTCTTCTTCATCTAGATGGAAAAATCATACTCTTGATCCATGAGCCTCTACATAAGATTTTCGGAGTACCTAAACCCACCTTTATAGTCACCCTATTACGGTGTGACATTTGATGTTATCAAATCACTCTTCCGGTGTTAGTGATTGACAAGATATCATGGTCTAAGGGTCAGGGTTACTTCATATGAGATGATATACCAATTTAAACATAATGACTTGATCATATTGATATACTTTGGGTGCATGTTCATCACATCATTCCTCTAATGTTGTGATCCCATTATTACCAACATCCAATGTTCATGATCAGGAAACATTGACCATGAGTTAATAAACGAGCTAGTTAAATGAGAGGCACAACTAGTAACTCTTGTTTGTTTATTAAACAAACATGTATTAACGTTTCCAATTAACACAATTATAGCATGAGAAATCAACATCTATCATAAACATGGAATAAGATAATGACAACTTTATTATTGCCTCTCAGGCATATTCTATTCAAAGAGGTGTCAGAATCATGTCTGCATATTACCGAACCCGGCCGGGTCACATCATTAAGGCCAAACAATCAAGTTGTGATAATAGTATTTTTGGTTAAGAGTGTCATCTAGAATGTGTTCTAGAGACACCAAAATAGTATTCAGAGTTATTAAAAGAAATCAGAATAGTTTCGGTGAAATAACCTATTTTGGGAAGGTAGTTCTGAAGTCGTCTGTAATGATTCGAGGTTCATTATAATCATTCCAAGACAGCGATTATGTCGGATAGTATTTGGAAAGGTTCTATAATATATATATATATATATATGTGTGTTTGTATATATGAGATGTACCAATCTTTATTTGCAAAAAACTGAAAGTAAGAAAATGACTAGAAGGGTTTTGGGGAGGGAGAAATGATCTAGAAGGGGAAGCCCATATGGGTGTGGGCATGGGCCTCCCAGGCCCACCATGCATGCCACATGGGTCACTATGGGCTGCACCTGGAACTTCCACATATAGATCCCATGAATTAAGAAAGTTAATTGGCGGAGATTTGGAAAGTATCAGATCATATCTATAAATTAGGAAAGTCATGATTGTATCTTCTATTAAAGGTATGTTCCAATCAGATCTTCTATTTTAGAAAGGTTCCGATCTTACTTGATTGTCAATATGGAGAACCTAATAGGAAGGAGACGATCTCCCTTTGATTGGGAGATCGGAGACTTACAAAAAGCAAGGGGAGGAACCATCCTTGGCCGCCGGCCACCAGGGGGAACCCTAGGGCGCCCAGCCCTCCCCTCCTCATATATATAACCCCTTGGGGGCTCTCCTCAACACATAACAGAGCTTCCCAAGTTTGCTGACTAGTTCCCTCTCTCACTCTCTTCCTCGTGGATCTTCTCCTCAATATGAAGGCCAGTGGCTGCAAGAGTATCACTGTAGGCGCGACGATCTGGATAGCGGAACACTGCATGGATTGGAAGTTTGCGTGCATGCAACCTGTAGAGCGATTTCACCATCGATCCTCCATCGTGTGGAGCTTATCCTCATGGCTGGGAGGGATACACCTAGATAAGGGGGTCGACGTGATCATCATCAACGAACTACAACGAGTATCTTCCGCTGCATACGTTGGTGAGTCCATATGGATATAGATCTATTCTATTAGATCAATAACTCTTATTCTTGCATAGCTCAAACTTGGTGTGTTTGTAGTACCATTTATTTTTAATTCCTTATGTGAAACCCTAACATGTACGTCTGGTGACCGGGATCCTTCCGGAAGTCTCCTTGCAGCACATCAGGTCGGGTCGGTTGAGAGCTTCTAGATGTGGGCCTCCTAGTCATGGGAGTTGAGGTCTTCATGGGCAGGAAAGTAGGGTAAGACCCGTATATTTTTATATGTCTTAACCCACTCATCACCCACATACACTAAACAAGAAAATAGTACAATTATCAATGATTTAATCTACGATCGGCTAGTAGAGGTAAAATAAATAAACAAATAAATGCTTGTTGGATAAACTAAAACATGCGAATGAATACAAGAAGAAGCTTGCTAGAGGATGGTTTCTTGATATGAGGCACATGTCTGTGTTCTCTGAATAACCGCTCAATATTGTGCATCTTAACCATTCTAGTGGTCAAGTCCATGTTGATACAGTTTGGAACAATCAACTTTTTAAATTTGAAGACTTAAGCTTTAGGCTTAGACATGAAAAAGTGTCATCATGGAAAAACATTTGGAGAAAATGAGGAAGAATGGCTTCTGCTAGATCCATAAGCGTTATTATTTACTCTTGATCCTCATATTTTCCTCATTGCTTTTGTCGCCTGATTTTTATCGTCACTAGTAGACGCTTCCATTTGAACATATTCATTTATGTATGTTTCAGATTCAGCGGGACCATGCACCAAGACTCACCTGCATATGCACGCCCTTAAACATACAAGCCTTACCGAGTTTGCAGCAAGCTCTACCGTTCGTATGCAAGAAGTGTTTGGAAAGGTGCAAAGAAAAGGTGTGAAATCCTAGATCCGGTTTAGGCAACATGATCCACACTATACGTGTGCAGCGATCGGCACCGTCGTGTTTGCCCATTCTTTGATGCTTTCGGTGGACTCACGCATGAGTTAGCATAGGGAGCTTAAACGGTCACACGACACTTGCAAGAAATGGATACGAAGGCATTCATGCACTGCCGCGTGTAGTCGTACATAGTTTCAGGGATGGATACCCCTGATCGAGGGTATCAGTTACATAATATATGGCAGGAAAAGCCCGTGCCTTGGCCGATTACAAGTGGACTCGGTACATGGAGTCCGTACCAGACTAAACTCCATATGTGACTCAAATATATGTCTAACACCTCCCCTTAATCTTAACCGGAGAATGGTTAAGATTACGCCTAAACTCATTCAATAAATTTACAGGTAAACTTTTAGTAAAACCATCAGCTACTTGATCTTTATTGGAGATGAACTTGATATCCAATAATTTTCTTCCAACTCGTTCATGAACAAAGAGATAATCAATCTTTGTGCTTGGTCCTGGCATGAAACACAGGATTGGCAGATAGATATGTAGCACCAATATTGTCACACCATAAGCATGGACGTTCCTTAAGAGAAATGCCAATTTCACGAATCAATGCTTCAACCCAAATGAATTCAGCAGTGGTATTAGCAATAGCTTTATATTCATCTTCTCTACTAAAACGGGATACATAGCTTGTTTTCTAGCACTCCATGAGATGAGATTAGAACCAAAAAATATAGCAAAACCTCCAGTAGACCAATTATCATCAAGGCATCCCGCCCAGTCCGCATCAGAAAAGGCACTAAGCAAAGTTGATGAAGACTTCTGGAAAGTGATACCAGTGTGTAATGTATGTTGAACATAGCGTAAAATCCTTTTTGCAGTAGTCCAATGATCTATAGTAGAAGCATGAAGATATTGACAAACTTTATTGACTGAGAAGGTGAAGTCTGGTCTAGTAAAATTTAAATATTGAAGAGTACCAACAATACTCCTATAATTTGTACTATCTGCCGAACCAAGTAGAGTAACATACTTCAAAGACAATGTGTCCTTTCTAGACAAAGGTGTAGGGGTGGAAGTAAAATATGTCACATTAACTTTGCTAAAAGATCTTTAGCATATTTTTCCTGAGTCAGAACAAGACCATCAACTATTTTTGTGACCTCAATACCCAAAAAGTAATGTAAATCACCAAGATACTTGATAGCAAAATTCTCACTCAACTGACAAAGTAGAGTAGTAACTTCTTGATCCGAGGAACTAGTGATAATAATATCATCCACATATCTGAGAATAAAAATTGTGATACCAGAATTGTTATATAAGAATAAGGATGTATTTGGCTTAGACGGTTGAAAACCAAGCTCGGTGAATCTCAAGCTAAGACGAGAATACCATGCATGACAGACTCGTTTTACTCTATAGAGAGCTTTGTCCAATTTGCAAACATGTTGCATAAATCTAGGAGGTTGTTTCACATACACTTCCTCTTCCAGAATACCATGTAAAAATACATTCTTGACATCTAGCTAACGAAGACTCCATCCCTTGGACACAACAATTGCCAAAACAAGACGAATAGTGGCTATTTTGACAACGGGGCTAAAAGTATCTTCATAATGAAGTTCATACCTTTGTTTGAACCCTTTTGCAACAAGCCTTGCTTTGTATCTGTCAATAGAACCATCTGATATTTTCTTGAGCCGATAAACCAATTTGCAGTCAATTAAATTTTTATTAGAACTCGGAGGAACAAGGTGCCATGTTTAATTTTGTATAAGAGCATCGTATTCTTCAACCATAGCTTGTTTCCAATTTGCATCACCAAGAGCTTCTTTGATATTTCTAGGTTCATCCGTTGATATAAATAAATCATACCTGATGGTGCCATCTTTATATATTTTGGGATTTGTGATACCTTTCTGTAAGCGTGAGAGACTACACATGAACAGTGGGCGCAGAAGATCCCGCGGACACATGGGAATCACTAGACACACGAGATCCACCAACAGGATTGGCTGCAAGGGTATCACCCATAGAAGATCTTGGAGATGTGAAACTTTCATCATCATTAATGCAGCCGTTGCCATCACTCCTTGAAATATCGCTCATGCCAGGGAACAGACTCTCAGCCACGTCACGCACGCTAGGGGAGATGGCCTCGATCGCGTCTCGCACGCTAGGGGATACGGAGCTAGGAAGGCGGGCCTGTGAGCTATCAGCGCGGTCCTCATGTGGGGACGCATCGCATGGCAAGGATCCGTGCAGCGATACAACGTGATACGGGGACCGGTGCAGAGAATAATTTGGCACTCGATCCGAGTTGCCAGAAAATCCGTTGGATGTAGTGTTTCCAGCCAAATATTCATGGTTCTTAGTGTCAATGATTGTCTCATCAGTATCTGAAATTTTCTCATCTGAATTTGATATTGCATGCAGATTTTGTAAACTAATTGTATCATATAAATCTTCAACAACCTGTGGAGGGTTAGTAACGGGTACAATAGGCACATTGCCATGACGATGCACACCCTCATTAGATGATAAATTAGAATCGAACAAAAGAATTTTTTTTGCATAGTTGGGCACCAGCATTAGGATGAAGAGATGCAAAAGGGAAGAATTGCTCATTAAACACAACATCTCGGGAAATATATATACAACCGTAGTTTACTTCAAGACACTTAACACCTTTATGGAGAGGTCTATACCCCAAAAAGACACCATTTTGGACAAAATGCAAGTTTGCATTGATTATAGGGACGGAGATTATGCCAACTAGCACAACCAAAGATGCGAAGTGAATCATAATTTCGTTTAACATTAAGAAGGTTCTCAGTAGGATTTTAAAAATTAAGAACCTTGGTGGGCAACATATTTATGAGGAAGATCAATGTGAGGAAAGCTTCATGCCAAAACTTTAATGGCATAGAACCATGAATAAGCAAATCAAGACCAACTTCCACAATGTGACGATGTTTGTGCTCCGCCGAACCATTTTGTTGGTGAGCATGAGGGTAAGAGACATGATGTGTGATGCCTACTCTTTGAAAGAAAGCATGGAGTTTTTCATATTCACCACCCAATCAGTTTGCACAGTAATAATTTTGCGACCAAATTTACACTCAACAAGTTGTTGGAAATCTAGAAAAACTTTGTAGACATTAGAATGCTTTGTCAGCAAATAGATCCAAGTAAATTTACTATAATCATCAATAAAACTTACGTAATATGTGTGCTTGCCAATAGACACGGAAGAAGGACCCCATACATCAGAGAACACTTGTTCCAAAGGAATAGTGGAAACACTAGTAGAAATAGGATAGGATAACTGGTGTCTCTTAGCTTGTGGGCAAGGATCACAAACATAAGGATTTATTGTTGGAGATATGCCCAAGAGGCAATAATAAAAGTGGTTATTATTATATCTTTGTGTTTATGATGAATGTTTACATCCCATGCTATAATTGTATTATAAGGAAACACTGATACATGTGTGTTTTGTAAACATAAAAGAGTCCCTAGTAAGCCTCTTGTGGAACTAGCTTGTTGATTAATTGATGATCATGGTTTCCTGATCATGGACATTGGATGTCATTAATAACAAGGTTATATCATTAGGAGAATGATGTGATGGACACACACCCATAGTAAGCGTAGCATAAGATCAAGTCATTAAGTTCATATTGCTATAAGCTTTCAAATGCATAGTAACCTAATCCTTCGACCATGAGGTTATGTTAATCACCATCACCGGATGGGTACTTTGATGACATCAAACACTGCTTCGTAACTGGGTGGTTATAAAGGTGTCATTGGGTATTCTGAAAGTATGTGTTGAAGCGCATGGACCAAGATTGGGATTTGTCCATCCATATGACGGATAGATATGCTCTGGGCCCTCTCGGTGGAATGTCATCTAGTTAGCTTGCAAGCATGTGACTAGGTCACAAGGGATGACATAACATGGAACGAGTAAAGAGTACTTATCAGTAACAAGGTAGAACTAGGTATGGAGATACCGACGATCAAACCTTGGATAAGTAGAATATCGCGTCACAAAGGGAATTGGTTTCGTATGTTAATGGTTCTATCGATCACGAAGTCATCGTTGAGTATGTGGGAGCCATTATGGATCTCCAGATCCCACTGATGGTTATTGATCGGAGAGGTGTCTTCATCATGTCTGCATATTCACGAACCGTAGGGTGACACACTTAAGGTTCGAAGTTGTTTTAAGTAGATATGGAATATGCGTTGGAGACCGAATGTTGTTCGGAGTCTCGGATTGGATCCGAGACATCACGAGGAGATCCGGAATTGTCCAGAGAATGAGATTCATATATTAGGGATCATTTTCTAAGTTAGGAAATGTTCCGGAGTATTTGTATGGGGATTCTAGAAGGTTTTCGGAATGTTCCGGAAGGTTCTAGGAGATTTCTTGGAGTTTGCTTGAAAACCAAGGAAGGATCAAGGAGTCCTTGTGGGGCAAGACAAGGAGTCGTGGGGGAGGAGGACTCCTCCCCCCTCCCAATCCATCGGCCAAGGAAGGGAGGGGAGTCCTACTAGGACTCCCCCTCCCATGGCGCCTTCCTCCTTTAAATAGAGGGGTGGGAGCGCCACCCCCTTGCCCCCTCCACTCCAAGCCCTAGCCGCCGCCTCTCTCCTCCTCCTTCTGTAGTGACCTTGGATCGGTAATGATCCTAAGTCCCTGTGATTAACATGCTAGTCCCTGGATCAATAGCTAGCACTCACAGTCGATGAAATATCATGTAAAACACAAAGTCTTTATTACACGGAGAATCCAGAGTATGAAATTATTACAAAAATTGCTTAGAATTATGCTAGCTCAAATAACAGCGGAAACATAAAAGCAGCATGAGTCCATCAACGCCCAGGCTTGTCGAGTGTAGACCCGCGATCCCTACGCACCTTTCAATCTTCGGATTCTGCACATAAGACGTGTAGACAACAAGTTGGGTCAATACTTTGAATGTATTGGCAAATTACACCAAGGAGAGAAAAGACTATCTCTACATGCAAGGCTGGTATAGGCTGTAGAGTTCATTTGCTCAAAGCTAGTTTTCTTAAGTAGAGAGAAGAATAGATGATTGTCCTACTTTGTAAACGTTTGCTTGGATAAAATAAGGTCGAGTGGCACACGAGGATATTACGCACCAAGTGTCCAAACAACCAAACACTTGGATATTACGCACCAAGCGTCACTTGGATATTACACACCAAGTTCCCCAAATTCCCACCCATTAGCGATATTACGCACGCCATGGGGTTTCAAAACTTTGTTTTAGAAAAGAGAGAGGAAGATCCTTCAGAGGCTCCATCCTTCAGACGCTCATTGTTGTTCTGTTACCGTGAACACGGCTGATCGATCAGATTGCAATACTCTCGAGAGTTTGTGCACTTTACCCACAATCCACGATCAAGTCCTTCTACAGACAAGACCATGGCGAGGCTTTCCCTTAGTAGCCCCTCTACCTTCCGGATCCAACCGTGCCCAGAATACTCCAAATGTTGGTACCCAGGTGAGGTTTCCCACTAAGTACTAGGCCAAGACAGAGCCCATAATGTATTGTGGTTGCACTGGAAGCTTCTGAATTCTGAAACATGGCAGACTTCTTTGATTCCTGGGCGGTCGTCCTCCACCAAATATCACACTCGTTGACCCAACAACCATTCCGCCCAGAAGAAAACTTAGTTTTATTTTGAAGTGGATTTGAGAAGAAAAGTTTGCTCTAGAGAGCCTTTATACTTAGAAAAATTCTTTGTCTTTCGAACCCCCCAACGGTACTTTGTATATATAGCATAGCAAGCAATACTTAGCAAAAACAGGGGTACCTATTAGGATGGAAATCCTAAGTATAGAGCTACTCATGGCATACTACAAAATCATCGCACTTGCAAAATAATACTAAGGAAAAATTCTACTAGAATATCCTACACATGCATACTATAGAATTTTGAAGATCGCATGCATAGAATCAAAACTGGGACAAAATTATGAACAAGTGGTGTAACTTGCCTTGATCTGAGCAGCACTCTACACAAAAGCACTCCTTAGCGCACCCCGAGCAATCTAACGAATCACAAACATAGATCTGATCACAACTTGTTCAAAGCATACACAAAGGAAAACATGCATGCATGCAACATGGTAATTTTATGCAAGGTTGGTTAAATTTATCAAGGTAGCAAGTTTGTTTTGTGATAGTGTAAGGGTGTCACTAGGGTTTATTTCCAAGTGTTTAGATCTAATTGAATCACTAAAACAATTTCGAGGATTATAGGAGATCAACCATCTAGTTAGACCCAAGCTAGATCTAATGACCCTAAGAAAAGCTCAAAGATTTGGATCAGTAGGTATTGTGGAAACAAAGTTATAGCAACAAGAATCAAATAGAATAGAATTTTTTATTATTTTTCTATAGATTAAACCCTCTAATCTAATGATTAAAATCTATACCTAAAACATTACTGTAAACCTGCAATATTATTACATATTTGGATTCTACATAAAATTAGGAATCCAACGGTATATTATAAGCTAGATTTGGCCAAATATTCGATTTTATATGAATTTCGCAAGATTAAAACCAAATCTGCAACAGATCTAAAAGGGCTTGCCAAGTGGCAGCTCCTGACTGGCCCAGCTGGCAACGGGGGGGGGGGGGGGGGGTGACGCGGCGTAGCGCGGGTGGAGAAGTGGCGAGCTGACGTTGCAGCCACGCGGCGGCGCGCGATTGGAGCGTACCCCTTCGGGTCAAGAACTAATCTGAGCCACAGATTGCAGATCGGACGGAGGAGGTGGCTTGGCGACTTACAGATGCTTCGACGGTGGCGGTGGGCGGCGGTGGCATCGGCGGTGATGGCTGGCAACGCTCCGGTGGCTCCCCGCGGTGGTGGCGTGGTCGAATGGAAGCGCCTGGTCCTCGCGGTCTCGTTCGCGTGTTCAGCTTCCTCGTTCGCTTCCTCGTTCAATTGCGGTGCTCCGCCGATCTCCGCGAGCTCCGGCGAGGCGTCGGCGAGAAATTGCCGACAATCTGCAGCAGTGGAGAGAGGGAAAAACGCACGGGGCGAATCAGCGGTGAACGAGGGAAAGCTTTAGAGGTAGGAAGGACAAGGGAGGGGCTTCGAACCGTCTCGGCGAGGTTGACCCGACGGCGGCGATGCAGTTCGTCGCTGGCTAGGGTTTGTGCAAGGAAAAGAATCGAGCGATGGTGACGCGAGGGTGGCGGGGTTTATAAGGGGATGGAGACTTGGGCGAGGGGGCACAAACCATCGCGAATCTTACCGGAATTCGGATTGAACCCGTGCAACAGCCAGACTCCAGCTCGATGTAGGGGATGACCCCGTGGGTCCCGGCTGTCAGCGGCGGAGGGGAGAAGGTGGGCTGGCGCGGGCGCTGGTAGTTAGCTGCCGCGCGGGCGGTTGGGGCGGGGTGGGCTGGCTGGCGAGCCGGCCCAGCTAGGGTTAGCTGGTGGCCCTTTCTCTTTTTTTTTGTTTAACAGTTTTTCCTTTTCTGTTTTAGTAATACCCTAATAACTTTTGCAAGCCAAGTTCAAAAAAGATGAATCTTGTTTCTAAATTTTCATAGAATTGTGGTGGTCAACATAGGACCATGGTTTACTGTTTTTTACAAGGTTTTTAGAGGGGTCATGCTACTACTACAAAAGTGCTCACTTATGGGAACAAATAATAGGGTTCTTAATAGGTTTAGGTGTTAGGATTTTTATTGCAATTTTCTATTGTAGGATGCAAATGATGCAAGGATGATGCATGACCCTAATAACATCCTAATACAGAAACTGGGATGTTACAAACCTACCCCCCTTAGGAAGAATCTTGTCCTCGAGATTCGGTTTGGCTAGCAAATAGGTGTGGGTGTTCTGCCTTCAAGTCTTCTTCACGCTCCCACGTAGCTTCTTCCTCGGAGTGGTGGTTCCATTGTACCTTGCAGAACCTTATAGTCTTGGTGCGGGTAATCCTTTCAGCTGTTTCCAGTATTTTGATGGGTTTTTCCTCATAGGTAAGGTCATTCTCCAATTGAACCTCATCTAGGGGAACGGTGTCCCTTAGCGGTGTTTCTGCCATCTCCGGGTGACACTTCTTTAGTTGTGACACATGAAACACATCATGAACAGTCAGTCCTTCCGGTAACTCCAACTGATAAGCAACTTCTCCTCTATGGGCCAGAACCTTGTATGGTCCTATGAATCGTGGGGCTAACTTGCCCTTGATTCCGAACCTCTTAACTCCACGTAGGGGTGAAACTCGGAGATACGCACGGTTCCCTATTTCATACGCCACATCTCTGCGCTTGGAATCAGCGTAACTCTTCTGTCGGGATTGGGCTACCTTTAGCCTATCCTGAATCTGTCGCACCTTTTCTTGGGCATCCTTTATCAAGTCAGGTCCAAAAAGACTGCGTTCTCCAACTCCATTCCATAGCAATGGAGTCCTACACTTCCTGCCATATAGAACTTCAAACGGAGCCATCTTGATACTTGTCTGGTAGCTGTTGTTGTATGAGAACTCAGCATATGGCAGGTTATCGTCCCAACTAGACCCATAGTCTAGTGCACAAGCTCTCAACATATCTTCCAAAATTTGATTCACCCTTTCTGTTTGGCCATCTGTTTGAGGGTGGAAGGCAGTACTGAATTCTAGTCGGGTTCCAAGAGACTCATGTAGCTGTCGCCAAAACTTTGAAGTAAACTGGGTGCCTCTGTCTGACACAATTCCCTTGGGAACACCATGTAGGCTTACAATCCTTGACATGTATATTTTAGCAAGCTTAGCACTTGTATATGTGGTCTTTACGGGGATGAAGTGAGCCACCTTGGTGAAGTGGTCCACCACTACCCAGATAGAATCAAATCCAGAACGAGTCCGGGGCAATCCCGTGATGAAATCCATGCCTACCTTGTCCCACTTCCAGTCGGGTATAGGCAGTGGTTGAAGTAATCCTGCCGGTTTCTGATGCTCGGCTTTAACTCTGTTGCACACATCACATAGAGAAATATACTCTGCAATATCTCTTTTTAGGTTATTCCACCAGAATCTATCCTTCACATCCATGTACATTTTTGTGTTGCCTGGATGAATTGAGTATGGCGAATCATGATCTTCTTGTAAAATCAACTTCCTGATATCGGGGTCATTGGGAACACACAAACGCTTCCCATACCAGAGGGTTCCTTGTTCGTCCAGACGAAATTCTTTAGTCTTTCCTTCATTTATCCTGACTCTTATTTCTTCCAACTCTTTATCCCCCTTTTGTGCTCCTTGGATCCTTGCTTGGAAGGTGGACACTATTTCCATAGTCGCTAAGTGTCCTATCGGGACTATCTCTAGCCTGAGATCCCTGAATTGCTTGCATAGATCCCCTGGAAGTTCCCCTGTGGTAAGTCCATTCACATACACCTTACGGCTCAAGGCATCAGCCACCACGTTTGCCTTTACGGGGTGGTACTGTAAATCCAAGTCATAATCCTTAATTAACTCAAGCCATCTTCTTTGTCTCATATTCAATTCCTTTTGGGTGAAGATGTACTTTAAACTCTTGTGATCTGTGAACACATCACAATGTTTGCCCATGAGGTAGTGTCTCCATACTTTGAGTGCATGAACCTAAGATGCAAGTTCCAAATCATGTGTGGGATAATTGTGTTCGTGGTTCTTAAGTTGTCGGGAGGCATAGGATACCACTTTCCCATCCTGCATCAACACACTTCCAAGTCCTTGTCGAGAAGCGTCACAATAGACTTGAAAATCCTTCTGGATATCAGGCAGACACAGAACTGGTGCCGTTACAAGGCGTTTCTTCAACACTTGAAAACTTGCTTCACATGCCTCGGTCCATAGGAATTTCTTTTCCTTCTTTAATAGTTCCGTCATGGGTTTTGCTATCTTGGAAAAGTTTTCGATGAACCTCCGGTAATATCCTGCAAGGCCCAGGAAACTTCTAATATCTCCCACATTCTTGGGTGACTCCCATTCCGTCACGGAAGCTACCTTACTAGGATCTACGGCAACTCCTTTTGCTGACACAACATGACCAAGGAATCCCACCTCCTTTAACCAGAACTCGCACTTGCTGAACTTGGCATACAACTGGTGTTCTCTTAGCTTCTCCATAATAAGGCGCAGATGTTTCTCATGTTCCTTCTCATCCTTTGAGTATATGAGTATATCATCTATGAATACTACGATAAACTTGTCCAAGTATTCCATGAACACCTTGTTCATCATGGTCATGAAGTATGCTGGGGCATTGGTTAGACCAAAAGACATCACGGTGTACTCATACAATCCGTATCTTGTGGTGAATGTTGTCTTGGGAACATCCTGTTCTCGAATCTTTAGCTGAAAATAGCCTGATCGTAGATCGATCTTTGAGAACACACTGGCTCCTTTTAGCTGGTCAAACAAGTCGTTGATGTTGGGCAGAGGGTACTTATTCTTAATCGTCACTTCGTTCAACGAGCGGTAGTCCACAACCAGCCTCTTGGTCTTATCCTTCTTTTCCACAAATAGAACGGGTGCTCCCCAAGATGACGCGCTGGGTTGAATGAACCCCTTCTCCAATTGTTCCCTAAGCTGTTTCTTGAGTTCCTTTAACTCGTCCACATCCATCTTGTATGGTCTCTTAGCTATCGGCCCCGTGCCTGGCATTAAGTCGATGAGAAACTCGATATCACGGTCGGGTGGCATTCCGGGTAGCTCCTCTGGGAAGACATCTGGGTATTCCTTTACAACAGGTACCTCCTCCAAGCTAACCCCCTTAAGAGAGTTCACCATGACTTCTTTGAGTGCGAAGTTTGACTTGATACGAATCCTCTTCCCTTCCGGCGTTGTGAGCATGACAGTTCCCTTGGCACAATCTATGACTCCTTCATATTCGGTCATCCAATTCATGCCCAAGATTATGTCCAATCCTTGTGATTCTAGAACTACTAGACTGGTGGGAAAGATGTGCGTCCCAATCCTTAGTTCTAAATCCCGGCAACCGGAGTTTGCCACTATTTCTCCCCAGGAGAACTTACCCTTAGAGGAAAGTTTGTAGTCTCCGTTGGTATCTTGCCTCTATCCACAAATACCCTTGATATGAATGAATGCGATGCACCAGTATCAAAAAGAACAACTGCGGGAATAGAATTGAGTTTGAACTTACCAATCACAGAGTCTGGCGCATCACAGGCATCCTCCATTGAAACATGATTCACCGTGGCTTTGACAAACGGATTTGGCTTCTTCCCGTTCCCATTGCCATGGTTGTGTCCATTGCCATTCCCATTACCATTGCCATTCTTCCTCTCGGGGCAAGAGGTTGCATAGTGCCCTGTCTTGTTGCACTTAAAGCATGTCACCTCAGTGAGATCCTTTCCATTGCTGCCATTGCCATTGCGGTTTTTGTGCCCATTGTGTTTGTGGCCACCATGGTTATGACCGTTATGGTTGTGGCCATTATTGTTATAAGGTGGTGGTGAGGAATTGCATTGCTTCTGGTACGGAACAGAGTGTTTGTGAGGGTTGGATTTCCTCTTGCGATTTTCTATGCTCTTCCTCTTTGATTCAACCACAATGGCTTTGTCCAAGAGTTCCTGAAAGTTGTCAAATTTCTGAGCCACAAGCTGAATGGATATCTCATCGTTGAGCCCTCTTAAGAACTCCTCCTGTCTCTTGGCATCAGTGGAAACATCATCGGGTGCATAACGGGCTAGCTTATTGAAAAGCTCACCATACTCGGTGACAGAATGGTGCAGCTGGTGTAGGTCGCGAAACTCGCGCCTCTTTAGAGCCATGACACCAGCAGCCACATGATGAGTGCGAAAAGCTAACTCAAACTTTTCCCAAGTGATAGCATCAATGTCCGGGTGGGTGACTTGGTATTTATCCCACCATTCTGCAGCAGGTCCTTCAAGCTGGTGTGCGGCATAACGCACCCTGTCGGCTCCGACAGCTTGCACGGTGTCTAGCTTCTTGTTGATCGTACGCAGCCAGTCATCAGCGATGATAGGTTCAGCGCTGCTAGTGAAGGTAGGTGGGTTCAGCCTCAAAAACCGAGTCAAGCGATCCTGTTGAGGAGGTGGCGGAGGTGGTGGTGGTGGCGGGTTGTTGTTGTTTTGCATGTTCTGAGTGAGCAGTTGGATCAGCTGGTTCTGAGTGGCCAAAAGTTCTGCTATTTCTGGCGGGATTTCGAGATCCGCACGTCTTGGCGGCATCTGTGGGGTTTAAGAGAGTAGTTAAGAAAAAGACAGAAAGACTAAGTAGTAAACTCCTACCCTTATGAAAAACACACCAAGCACACAAGGCACACAAGGCATAACACCACAGATTTAGCACAGGAAACAACCAAATTTAACTAAACCAGACTTGTCTTGGTATTTATTACATTTGCGAATAACGTTCTACTATAGAATTAGAGGTGGTCCAACTATTACACATCTCCCATGCCTTCCTCTTCCTCGTCCTCGAACGAGTAGCCTTCTTGCTCTAGAGTTGTCTTGTACAACTCCATCTCCTTTGTGGTGGCTTCAAGCTTCTCTTGGAGGTCCTTTATCTCATCTTGTAGCTTCTTGGTAGTGGCTTCCAGCTGCTCCTGAAGTCCCTCCTTCTCGCTTTGTAGTTCCTCCACTAAACTTGACTTCATTGCGGCTTCAAGTTGCTTTGCCAAGTCCCTCTTGGAAGCACGCACATCATCGATTATCTTGCAAAGGCCTTCAGTTTACACTTCATCTCCATCAATCTGCTGTTTAAGTTCCCTAATTCTCTTGTTTTTATTTATCACCCTCTTCTCTTGGTCCTGGAATTTTATCTCTTGGAGCTTCATTGCCTCTTCCTGCTGCTTGATCATTTCTTCCTTCTCCTTGATGAAGGTACCCTTTTCAAGGTCATGGATGTGGCACTCCAAGTCTTGATATTGTGTTCTTCGGCGCTTGGTAGAAGTTCTTTCCTCAAAGGTTAACTCCATGGGAATCCCTTCCTCATCTCTTCTTCCAAAGAGGCTGCCGCAGTGTCCTTGGAGAGCTTCATGATGACGTCCACATAGGCGACCAATGAGTTGCTGCAAGCTAATGCTAAGGGCCTTCTCCTTGGAATCGTTAACAATGTGGATTGCTATGTCTTCCTCCGGGTTCTTGCCTCGCTCTTTTCCTGGCTGGATGACCTTGACTCTCCAACAGCCGTCCTTGTGGAGTTTCTTCATTGTGCTCCCTTGGATTGTTGGGAGAGGAAGGTCCAAACGTGTGAGTAGATCCATGAGGCATCCTCCAAAGCGAAGGGGCTTGATGTCTGCGACGGTGTCGTAGAGGAAGCTTGTCATCTTTGAGTTGGAAGAATGAGGGTTAGATACTTAAACAAGTAGAGGAAGCAGATACTAGATGTGCGGAAAATAACTTAGTAGAAACAAGGCACTATAGTTAGAGGTGGTTCCAATCCTAGGGTCACGTCCTACAGGCAACGATGTGCTCTGATACCATCTGTAGTGACCTCAGATCGGTAATGATCCTAAGTCCCTGTGATTAACATGCTAGCACCTGGATCAATAGCTAGCACTCACAGTCGATGAAATATCATGTAAAACACAAAGTCTTTATTACACGGAGAATCCAGAGTATGAAATTATTACAAAAATTGCTTAGCATTATGCTAGCTCAAATAACAGCGGAAACATAAAAGCAGCATGAGTCCATCAACGCCCAGGCTTGTCGAGTGTAGACCCGTGATCCCTACGCACCTTTCAATCTTCGGATTCTGCACATAAGACGTGCAGCCAACAAGTTGGGTCAATACTTTGAATGTATTGGCAAATTACACCAAGGAGAGAAAAGACTATCTCTACATGCAAGGCTGGTATAGGCTGTAGAGTTCATTTGCTCAAAGCTAGTTTTCTTAAGTAGAGAGAAGAATAGATGATTGTCCTACTTTGTAAACGTTTGCTTGGATAAAATAAGGTCGAATGGCACACGAGGATATTATGCACCAAGTGTCCAAACAACCAAACACTTGGATATTACGCACCAAGCGTCACTTGGATATTACACACCAAGTTCCCCAAATTCCCACCCATTAGCGATATTACGCACGACATGGGGTTTCAAAACTTTGTTTTAGAAAAGAGAGAGGAAGATCCTTCAGAGGCTCCATCCTTCAGACGCTCATTGTTGTTCTGTTACCGTGAACACGGCTGATCGATCAGATTGCAATACACTCGAGAGTTTGTGCACTTTACCCACAATCCACGATCAAGTCCTTTTACAGACAAGACCATGGCGAGGCTTTCCCTTAGTAGCCCCTCTACCTTCCGGATCCAACCGTGCACAGAATCCTCCAAATGTTGGTACCCAGGTGAGGTTTCCCACTAAGTACTAGGCCAAGACAGATCCCATAATGTATTGTGGTTGCACTGGAAGCTTATGAATTCTGAAACATGGCACTCTTCTTTGATTCCTGGGCGGCCGTCCTCCGCCAAATATCACACTCGTTGACCCGACAACCATTCCGCCCAGAAGAAAACTTAGTTTTATTTTGAAGTGGATTTGAGAAGAAAAGTTTGCTCTAGAGAGCCTTTATACTTAGAAAAATTCTTTGTCTTTCGAACCCCCCAACGGCACTTTGTATATATAGCATAGCAAGCAATACTTAGCAAAAACAGGGGTACCTATTAGGATGGAAATCCTAAGTATAGAGCTACTCATGGCATACTACAAAATCATCGCACTTGCAAAATAATACTAAGGAAAAATTCTACTAGAATATCCTACACATGCATACTATAGAATTTTGAAGATCGCATGCATAGAATCAAAACTGGGACAAAATTATGAACAAGTGGTGTAACTTGCCTTGATCTGAGCAGCACTCTACACAAAAGCACTCCTTAGCGCACCCCGAGCAATCTAACGAATCACAAACATAGATCTGATCACAACTTGTTCAAAGCATACACAAAGGAAAACATGCATGCATGCAACATGGTAATTTTATGCAAGGTTGGTTAAATTTATCAAGGTAGCAAGTTTGTTTTGTGATAGTGTAAGGGTGTCACTAGGGTTTATTTCCAAGTGTTTAGATCTAATTGAATCACTAAAACAATTTCGAGGATTATAGGAGATCAACCATCTAGTTAGACCCAAGCTAGATCTAATGACCCTAAGAAAAGCTCAAAGATTTGGATCAGTAGGTATTGTGGAAACAAAGTTATAGCAACAAGAATCAAATAGAATAGAATTTTTTATTATTTTTCTATAGATTAAACCCTCTAATCTAATGATTAAAATCTATACCTACAACATTACTGTAAACCTGCAATATTATTACATATTTGGATTCTACATAAAATTAGGAATCCAACGGTATATTATAAGCTAGATTTGGCCAAATATTCGATTTTATATGAATTTCGCAAGATTAAAACCAAATCTGCAACAGATCTAAAAGGGCTTGCCAAGTGGCAGCTCCTGACTGGCCCAGCTGGCAACGGGGGGGGGGGGGGGGTGACGCGGCGCAGCGCGGGTGGAGAAGTGGCGAGCTGACGTGGCAGCCACGCGGCGGCGCGCGATTGGAGCGTACCCCTTCGGGTCAAGAACTAATCTGAGCCACAGATTGCAGATCGGACGGAGGAGGTGGCTCGGCGACTTATAGATGCGTCGACGGTGGCGGTGGGCAGCGGTGGCATCGGCGGTGATGGCTGGCGGCGCTCCGGTGGCTCCCCACGGTGGTGGCGTAGTCGACTGGAAGCGCCTGGTCCTCGCGGTCTCGTTCGCGTGTTCGGCTTCCTCGTTCGCTTCCCCGTTCAATTGCGGTGCTCCGCCGATCTCCGCGAGCTCCGGCGAGGCGTCAGCGAGAAATTGCCGACGATCTGCAGAAGTGGAGAGAGGTAAAAATGCACGGGGCGAATCAGCGGTGAACGAGGGAAAGCTTTAGAGGGAGGAAGGACAAGGGATGGGCTTCGAACCGTCTCGGCGAGGTTGACCCGACGGCGGCGATGCAGTTCATCGCTGGCTAGGGTTTGTGCAAGGAAAAGAATCGAGCGGTGGTGACGCGAGGGTGGCGGGGTTTATAAGGGGATGGAGACTTGGGCGAGGGGGCACAAACCGTCGCGAATCTTACCGGAATTCGGATCGAACCCGTGCAACAGCCAGACTCCAGCTCGAGGTAGGGGATGACCCCGTGGGTCCCGGCTGTCAGCGGCGGAGGGGAGAAGGTGGGCTGGCGCGGGCGCTGGTAGTTAGTTGCCGCGCGGGCGCTTGGGGCGGGGTGGGTTGGCTGGCAAGCCGGCCCAGCTAGGGTTAGCTGGTGGCCCTTTCTCTTTTTTTTTGTTTAACAGTTTTTCCTTTTCTGTTTTAGTAATACCCTAATAACTTTTGCAAGACAAGTTCAAAAAAGATGAATCTTGTTTCTAAATTTTCATAGAATTGTGGTGGTCAACATAGGACCATGGTTTACTATTTTTTACAAGGTTTTTAGAGGGTCCATGCTACTACTACAAAAGTGCTCACTTATGGGAACAAATAATAGGGTTTTTAATAGGTTTAGGTGTTAGGAGTTTTATTGCAATTTTCTATTGTAGGATGCAAATGATGCAAGGATGATGCATGACCCTAATAACATCCTAATAAAGAAACTGGGATGTTACACCTTCCCTCTGCTCAGGATTAGGCGAAGCCCTGTCGAATTCTCTACTCCACCACAACCACCACACCGTCGTGCTGCTGGGATTCCGTGGAGAAGATCTACTACCTCCGCTGCTCGCTGGAACGGGGAGAGGAAGGTCTGCTTCGACTCCGCACGTGTGACCGACTGCGGAAGTGCTGCCGGAACGCGGCGCCGGAAGGATCGTCCACACGATCTTGAGATCGGCAAGTGATGGACTACATCAACCCCGAGATCCAATCTCGTAACGCTTTCGGATCTACGAGGGTTAGTACAGATCTATCTCGTTTCACATGTCTAATAGATTAGATCTTGGCTTTTATCTAGATTAGATCTGGGTTCTGTTTCTATCTTGCGGTAGAAAATTTTTGTTTTCCATGCTACGAACCCATCAGTGGTATCAGAGCCGTATCTATGCGTAGATCTGTTGCACGAGTAGAACAAAATGGTTTTGTGGGCGTTGGTGCTCGTGTCATCTTTTGCTTTGTGTACTTTGCATCCTACGGTATGGTGGGATGAAGCGGGTCGGGCTAACCTTACATGTCATCACACATGAGACTTGCTCCACGCTTGACGTGTAACTTGCTTTGCACAAGTGGCTTTGCGGGTGTCTGTCTCTCCCACCATAGTATAGATCCAATCTACATTTTGCACTCGATAGAACTTGTATCACCGTTGTGGTTCAGTTTCGTAGGTAAGATCCATTCTTATTCGAAAGCCCCAAACCACGTAAAACATGCAAAGAAAATTAGAGGCGTCTAACTTGTTTTTGCAGGGGTTTTGTGATGTGATATGGCCATCTTGTGATTGTGATTATATTTGATGTATCCAATGATCCTTGTTGTAATATGGCAACCGGCAGGAGCCTAATGGTTGTCTTTAATTCTGTTAAGACATGCGTGTCTATTCATCTTGTAATAGCTTTATTCCAAGTAGTTGTAATAGTTGCTAGTGATGATGGACAACCATGAAGCGGCGCCACTGACCTTGACGCAATGCTGGTGATGATGGAGATCATGTCCGTTCTTTGGAGATGGAGATCAAAGGCATAAGAAGAAAGGGCCATATCATATCACACTAATTATGAAATGATGTGATGTTAATCCTTTATGCATCTTGTATTGCTAAGATCGCGACGGTAGCATTATAAGATGATCCCTCTCGCTAAATTTCAAGTAATAAAGTGTTCATCCTTAGTTGGCACCGTTGCTAAGACTCGTCGTCTCGAAGCATCTCGTGATGATCGGATGTGATAGATTCTACGTGTACATACAACGGGTGCAAGCCAGATTTGCACATGCGGAAACTAAGGTTAATCTTGACGAGCCTAGCATGTACAGACATGGTCTCGGAACACGGAATACCGAAAGGTATAGCATGAATCATATGAGTGATATGATGAACATGAAGATTGTTCGCCGATGAAACTACATCTTCTCTCGTGAAGATCGGACTTGGTGTAGTGGACTTGGTTCGTGTAATCACAAATACAATGTGAGGGATGTTGTTTTGAGTGGGAGTTCACCTAGTTAATTTAAGAATTAAAATTGAACTCAATTTATCATAAATTTAGTCTAAACTACTTGCAAATTTGTTGTAGATTATGGCGAACCTCTCCATCAATTTCAATGTGTTCCTAGAGAAAGAAAAGCTTAAGAACAATGGAAGCAACTTCACGGACTGGCTCCGTGGTCTGAAGATTGTCCTCAGGGCTGGTCAGATGACCTATGTGCTCGAAGCACCGCTAGGTGACCCACCTGCAGATGATGCCACCGATGACGTAAACAATGTTTACGCCACTCGGAAAAATCATTACTCCACAGTTCAGTGTGCCATCCTATACAGTTTAGAAACGGAGCTCTAGAAGCGTTTTGAGCACCACGACCCGTTCGAGATCATTAAGGAGCTCAAGCTCATTTTTGAGACTCATGCGGCCGTGGAGAGCTATGAGGCCTCCGAAAAGTTCTTTAACTGTAAGATGGAAGAGGGAAGCTCCGTTAGCAAGCACGTGCTCACCATGTTTGGGCATGCAAACAAGCTCCAAGAGTTGGGGATAATGATTCCTAATGAGTTAGGGATTCACCGTGTCCTCCAATCACTGCCACCGAGTTATAAGAACTTTGTGATGAACTACAATATGCACTGCATGAATAAGACGTTGCCTGAACTATCGTCCATGCTGAAAACTGCTGAAGTGGAGATCAAGAAGGAGCACCAAGTGTTGATGGTTAATAAGACCACCAATTTCAAGAAATAGGGCAAGCCTAAGAAAAAAGGCAACTTCAAGAAGGACGGCAAGAAACCTGCCGCAACTGCTAAGAAGCCCAAGGCTGGTCCTAAACCTGAAACTGAATGCTTCTACTGCAAGGTGCTGGTCACTAGAAGTGTAACTGCCCCAAGTACCTGGCGGATCTGAAGAACGGCAACATCAAGAAGAAAGGAGATACGGAATAAACGAAGACTGGCAGGAGACGAGGTGACGATGCGCGTTGGAAATGGCTCCAAGGTTGATGTGATCGCCGTCGACACGCTCCCTCTACATCTACCTTCGGGATTAGTTTTAAATTTAAATAATTTTTATTTGGTGCCTGCGTTAAGCATGAACATTATATCTGGATCTTGTTTATTGTGAGACGGTTACTCTTTTAATTCTAAGAATAAAGGTTGTTCGATTTATATGAGTAATATCTTTTATGGTAATGCACCTGAGATGAATGGTTTATTCTTATTGAATCTCGATAGTAGTGATACACATGTTCACAACATAGATGCTAAGCGAATAAAATTGAATGATAATTCTACATACATGTGGCACTGTCGTCTTGGTCACATTGGAGTAAAGCGTATGAAGAAACTCCATTCTGATCGACTTCTTGAATCACTTGATTTTGAATCACTTGAAAGATGCGAAGCATGTCTAATGGGAAAAATGACTAAGACTCCATTCTCTGGAATAATGGAGCAAGCTACAGACTTATTGGAAATAATACATACTGATGTGTGCGGTCCAATGAGTGTAGCATCGCGTGGTGGATATCGTTATGTTCTCACTTTCACGGATGACTTAAGTAGATATGGGTATATCTACTTTATGAAACATAAGTCCGAAACTTTCGAGAAGTTTAAGGAATTTCAAAGTGAAGTGGAAAATCATCGTAACAAGAAGATTAAGTTTCTGCGTTCTGACCGTGGAGGTGAATATCTAAGTTATGTGTTTGGCATGCATTTAAAGAAATGTGGAATACTTTCACAATTGACACCGCCGGGAACACCACAGCGTAATGGTGTGTCCGAACGTCGTAATCGAACTCTCTTAGACATGGTTCGGTCTATGATGTCTCTTATAGATTTACCGCTATAGTTTTGGGGCTATGCATTAGAGACATCCGCATTCACTTTAAATAGGGCACCATCTAAATCCGTTGAAACGACACCGTACGAATTGTGGTTTGGTAAGAAACCTAAGTTGTCGTTCCTTAAAGTTTGGGGTTGCGAAGCGTATGTAAAGAAGTTACAACCTGATAAGCTTGAACCCAAAGCGGAGAAATGCGTCTTCATAGGATACCCTAAAGAAACAATTGGGTATACCTTTTATCATAGATCCGAAGGCAAAGTTTTCGTTGCCAAGAATGGATCCTTTCTTGAGAAGGAGTTTCTCTCGAAAGAAGTGACTGGAAGAAAAGTAGAACTCGACGAGGTTACTGAACCTTCTCTCGGAGTTGAGAGTAGCACAGCACCGGAAGATGTTTTTGTGCCGCCTGCACCAATTGGAGAGGAAGCTAATGATGGTGATCATGAAACTTCGAACGAAGTTACTGCAGAACCTCATAGGTCAACGAGGGTTCGTACCACTCTTGATTGGTATGACTCTGCCTTGAGCGTCATGTTGGTGGACAACACTGATGACCCTGCGATGTATGAAGAAGCTATGGTGAGCCCAGATTCCGACAAATGGCTAGAAGCCATGAAATCCGAAATGGGATCCATGTACGAAAACCAAGTATGGACTTTGGTGGACTTACCGGATGGCCGTAAGGCTATCGAGAACAAATGGATTTTCAAAACAAAAACAGATGCTGATGGTAATGTTACCGTCTATAAAGCTCGACTTGTCGTGAAAGGGTTCCCATAAATTCAAGGAGTTGACTACGACGAGACTTTCTCACCAGTTGCGAAGCTAAAGTCTGTGAGGATTTTGTTAGCAATCGCTGCATATTTCGATTATGAAATTTGGCAGATGGATATCAAAACGGCATTCCTTAATGGTGACATTGAGGAAGAGTTGTATATGGTACAACCCAAGGGTTTTGTTGATCCTAGTGATGCTGACAAGGTATGCAAACTTCAGCGCTCCATTTATGGACTGAAGCAAGCATCCCGGAGTTGGAATCAACATTTTGATAAAGTAATCAAAAACTTTGGATTTATACAAACTTATGGAGAAGCTTGTATTTACAAGAAAGTGAGTGGGAGATCTGTAGCATTCCTAGTACTATATGTAGATGACATATTGTTGATTGGGAATGATATAGAACTTCTTAATAGCGTCAAAACCTATTTGAATAATAGTTTTTCAATGAAGGATCTTGGCGAAGCGGCATATATTCTAGGCATCAAGATTTATAGAGATAGATCAAGACGCCTAATAGCGCTTTCACAAAGTACATACCTAGACAAAGTTCTAAGAAGTTTAGAATGGAAGAGAGCAACAAGGGGTTCGTGCCCATGTTGTCAGTTAAGACCTTGAGTAAAACTCAAAGTCCGGCTACGGCAGAAGATAGAGAAAAGATGAATAATATTCCCTATGCCTCGGCCATAGGTTCTATCATGTATGCCATGCTATGTATAAGACCGGATATAGCACATGCTGTTAGTTTGACTAGCAGATATCAAAGTGATCCTGGAATGGAGCACTGGACAGCGGTCAAGAATATCCTAAAGTACCTGAATAGGACTAAGGATATGGTTCTTTCTTATGGAGGTGATGAACAGCTTATTGTAAACGGTTGCACTGATGCTAGTTGGAACACCGATCTAGATGACTCGAAGTCACAGTCTGGATACGTATTTATTTTGAATGGTGCTGCAGTGAGCTGGAGGAGTGCCAAGCAAAGCGTTGTGGCGAAATCTTCAACTGAATCGGAATACATAGCTGCTTCGGAGGCTACACAAGAAGCCATATGGATAAAAGAGTTCATTACTGAACTTGGCGTGGTTCCCAGTGCGTTGGACCCGATGGCCATCTACTGTGACAACACAGGTGCCATAGCTAATGCATAGGAGCCAAGGTCACATAGCAAGCTGAAGCACATCAACCTACGTTTCCATGCTATTCGCGAGTATGTCCGAGATGGTGACATAAAGATTTGCAAAGTACACACTGATCTGAATGTGGCAGATCCATTGACTAAACCTCTCCCTAGAGCAAAGCATGACCAACACCAGAACGCCATGGGTGTTAGGTATATTACCATGTAATCTAGATTATTGACTCTAGTGCAAGTGGGAGACTGTTGGAGATATGCCCAAGAGGCAATAATAAAAGTGGTTATTATTATATCTTTGTGTTTATGATGAATGTTTACATCCCATGCTATAATTGTATTATAAGAAAACACTGATACATGTGTGTTTTGTAAACATAAAAGAGTCCCTAGTAAGCCTCTTGTGGAACTAGCTTGTTGATTAATTGATGATCATGGTTTCCTGATCATGGACATTGGATGTCATTAATAACAAGGTTATATCATTAGGAGAATGATGTGATGGACACACACCCATAGTAAACGTAGCATAAGATCAAGTCATTAAGTTCGTATTGCTATAAACTTTCAAATGCATAGTAACCTAATCCTTCGACCATGAGGTTATGTTAATCACCATCACCGGATGGGTACTTTGATGACATCAAACACCGCTTCGTAACTGGGTGGTTATAAAGGTGTCATTGGGTATTCTGAAAGTATGTGTTGAAGCGCATGGACCAAGATTGGGATTTGTCCATCCATATGACGGATAGATATGCTCGGGGCCCTCTCGGTGGAATGTCATCTAGTTAGCTTGCAAGCATGTGACTAGGTGACAAGGGATGACATAACATGGAACGAGTAAAGAGTACTTATCAGTAACGAGGTAGAACTAGGTATGGAGATACCGAACATCAAACCTCGGATAAGTAGAATATCGCGTGACAAAGGGAATTGGTTTCGTATGTTAATGGTTCTATCGATCAGGAAGTCATCGTTGAGTATGTGGGAGCCATTATGGATCTCCAGATCCCGCTGATGGTTATTGATCGGAGAGGTGTCTTCATCATGTCTGCATATTCACGAACCGTAGGGTGACACACTTAAGGTTCGAAGTTGTTTTAAGTAGACATGGAATATGCGTTGGAGACCGAATGTTGTTCGGACTCTCAGATTGGATCCAGGACATCACGAGGAGATCCGGAATTGTCCGGAGAATGAGATTCATATATTGGGCATCATTTTCTAAGTTAGGAAATGTTCCGGAGTATTTGTATGGGGATTCTAGAAGGTTTCGGAATGTTCCGGAAGGTTCTAGGAGATTTCTTGGAGTTTGCTTGAAAACCAAGAAAGGATCAAGGAGTCCTTGTGGGGCAAGACATGGAGTCGTGGGGGAGGAGGACTCCTCCCCCCTCCCAATCCGCCGGCCAAGGAAGGGAGGGGAGTCCTACTAGGACTCCCCCTCCCATGGCGCCTCCCTCCTTTAAATAGAGGGGTGGGGGCGCCACCCCCTTGCCCCCTCCACTCCATGCCCTAGCCGCCGCCTCTCTCCTCCTTCCCTCTGCTCAGGCTTAGGCGAAGCCCTGCAGAATTCTCTACTCCACCACCACCACCACACCGTCGTGCTGCTGGGATTCCATGGAGAAGATATACTACCTCCGCTGCTCGCTGGAACGGGGAGAGGAAGGTCTGCTTCGACTCCGCACGTGTGACCGACTGCGGAAGCGCTGCCAGAACGTGGCGCCGGAAGGATCGTCCACACGATCTTGAGATCGGCAAGTGATCGACTACATCAACCCCGAGATCCAATCTCGTAACACTTTCGGATCTACGAGGGTTAGTACAGATCTATCTCGTTGCACATGTCTAATAGATTAGATCTTGGCTTTTATCTAGATTAGATCTGGGTTTTGTTCGTTCTTGCGGTAGAAATTTTTTGTTTTCCATGCTACAAACCCATCATTTATTTCTAGAGAATAATATAATTAATTTTCCTAAGAATTTGCTGAACAATAAACAAAGAGGGATGTACTAAACGATGATGGCATGTAGATGAAGAAGGCTTGATGGTGATTAAGGCTTGCTTGGAAGATCCTGTGGAGATAGGTACTAGAGGATAGAGACCATCGCAACAAGGATCTGTAAACATGATTTGCTCCATGGCCTGATCCTTAATCAAAAAGAAGCACGGATGAAACTCAACAAAGGTATTGTTATCTAGAGCAAGTTTATGGGTGGATATCAAGTTCATGGAAGCATTAGGAACATGTAGAATATTATGAAGTTGTAAAGAAGTATGAAGGGTGGGCAATATCGAATGACCAATGTGCTTTATTGACATACCTTGACCACTAGCATTATGAACTTGATCATGCCCTTGATAATTCTCATGCATATGAAGTTTGTTTAATTCTCAAGTGACGTGGTTGGTAGCGCTAGTGTCCATGTATCAATTTGTCTCCACGCCATATGCACCATTGTGATCATTATTGGAGTCATCATCATCCTCATGGTCCGAATAGCGCCACCAACATTTATTTGCCAGATATCCATGTTTCTTGCATATTTGGCAAGTCACATCTTGGAATGAAGTGGGGATGCGACCGCCACCACAGCCATGACCCCTACCTTGATTTCCACCACCACATACCCCTTAGTTGCCGCGGCCCCCTAGGATGCCACGACCATCTTGGTTGTAGTCATTGCGACCATTGCCATGATCATTCCCACCATAGTTGCCATTGCCTCCATAATTTACACGATCATTGCCACCATAATGTCCATTGCCTCCATAATTTCCACGAAAATCACCTTGATAATTACCTCCACTGGGATTGTTATGACGAGTAGGACAACCACGACCACGAGTTGTAGCGTTAGTAGAAGTATGAAAAGATCCAACTTTTTGACCATTCTCGGAGAGGATAGATTCACATTGATCATACGAAGTGAGTTGAGCACACATATCTGCAAGAGTGGTATTAGGGACAACATTTATGGATGTAACAAGAGGAGTGTATGCAGCACCCAAACCATTAAATATGTATCCTTTTAACTCATCATCATTAATTTTCCGCCCTCCTACTGCAAACTCCATGGAGAAGCCCCTCATCTTGGTGATATACTTTTCATCCTTCATGTCCAAATTCTTGGTCTTGGAGAGAGAACCACGCAGGGTGTTGATTTGAGATTTAGACTGCAAGGAGAAAAGCTGCTGAATAGATGTCCACACATCAACACAATTTTCAGCATCAAGGCAAACAGGGTTTTGACTAGCCAGCTTATCACTTGTTGATCTCGGGAGAACCAGACACCGTAGACCAGATTGGGAACCAGGGTGACCTATCCACGATGTCTAGCAAGAAAAAAGGAAAGAAACATCGATCGTTTGGATATGATCATGAGCGACTTCAACTTTCTGACTCCTGGTTATGATCAGGAACAAAAGCCACAACACCTCCTTCTCCCGATCACAATCGGGGAGACCGATCTTGCTAATGAGGATCGGCAAAAGCCCAAGAAGAAAATTGCTTATTGACTAGCAATCTTCGCTCCGATTTCAGTTGGTGGTGAAGAAAACAAAGCCGCCCTCCCTCTCTTACGACTTCATCCTCTTTAGTAGGGTCGTCTCTCGCACCTGCCCCCGGAGCAGCTCCCACGGAGAAATTGACTCGGGCAAACTTCCTTCTCAAATATATGTCTAACACTGTGAATGTTGCTCGGTTAGACATGCCTTGCAAGTAACATCATCTGTCAAAGGAAAAAAAGGCTACGTCCAACCTACTTATATGCAATGCTTGATATATTGCGGGCAATATTCAACATCGTATCTGGCGGGTAGACATGGCATCGTGTCTAGCTCGTCGGGTCGTTCGCGTTGCTCCACCATGACAAGTAGATGATCCGCTGCCATGGCGGAGCCAATCTCTGGCAAACCCTGGCGTTTGGCTAGAGGAGATCGTTCGCCACCGGCCCTAGGTGTGAGTCAAATGAGGACTCTCAGACACGGTTCATAGATATCAGCGGCTCTAGTAGTGGCATTAGCAACACAGGTGATACAACACGACCAGCATCTTTGATGGATCCAGCTATGTCGAGATCGAGCGTTGATGGATCTAAAATATAGCCATCTATGTCATATTTAAACTGGATATTATTCATAATTTTGATGAAATATCTCTCTAAACTCTGCCACTAATCCTAATATTCAGAGGGATATACAATCCTTTCTTTTATATTTTTCCTGCGCACATAATGTCATTTGAAGGAGGGAATCACTACATTAAATTCAAAGATACGATATTTCCAACAACTAGAAGAAATCAGGAGTCGTAAGACGGAGGCAGACGCTTTAACGACCAACTATACGACCGGAGCACAAATTCCGGTCGTATAGCTCCTGTCGTATAGTTGGCACCGCCATCGTTAGGTCAAACAGAACAACTTTCGTGAAGGAACCCCTATATAAATAAGCCTCGGGCGACGAGAAAACAAGCCAGACCTCGCCAAAAAGTCTCTGCCACAGATCTCTAGCCGCCTCCAGATCTCCAAACCATTCTCCATCTCCATAGCCATATTCCAGCACTTGTAATAGTATATCTCTTCTTCGATTGGCGGCATTGTAAGACTATTGATATTAATCTTATGATTTTCATTACAATGTCTGTGATTGTTGATCTCATACCTATGTGTCAGTAATTCTCCTTGGGTTAAAGGCTTCGGCCTAGCCATGTAGCAATTGTGCATGTTATTTATCATAGATGGGATCATGTATTAGTTTGTATGACATGATGATTATTGTATCTTCTCTTGCCTCAATCCAAGTACTTGTTAGGTACCCAAGACGCCGAGGGCGTTGATCTAGGTATAGGGAGTACGAGTAATGACTGATCTGTAGGTTGGGAACCCTAGTGACAGAAGGGGTAGTACGGATATATGTGAGGGATTTACTTGGGATTAACAGTGACATCACTATGCATATCATTAGTTCTCTTTCTTCTATGGATGAGACTAGTAGGTTATTGCTATAAGAGGTTGTGGAGGCAATAGCAATTACGGATGCACTGCCCACATATAATTTATCTTGCTCTAACAAGTACATGCATACTTTATTTCTATCTTTTATTCCCATCAGAGCTACAGGTGAAACCGAATGCCCTAGGCCCTCTCTCTCCATCATCGACAATAACAAAAAGACGCAAGCTATTGGTCTAGTAAAAACACAAAAGGAATTCTAAAACTCCTGAAGTTCCGTTAAAGTAACTTCACTACGTATTCGCTTCTTGAGGATTTGATAACCTAGGTCTATTAGGGAAAAAGAAGCTACAAAACATCCGTAATCCGGATCGAAGGTATCAACCCTTTTTCTGGTGCTGTTGCCGGGGAAGCAATAGTTACCCTGGTGAGGTTATTAGGAACCTTGTTAGTTTTTATTCTTGTTTTTAATTTTTTTTAGTTTGCTTTCAGTCTTTATTTGATAAACCAAAAAAATTAGTTAGCCTTTAAATTCTTGCTTTTACTATTATAATTCTTTGTTTAAGAAAAACAAAAAACATAGAAAATATAGCTGAAAAGAAGCTTGCGGAGTTTGCTACTCCCAACAATGATTATTTGCATACTCCTATTACTCAGCCACCAATTGCTGCTGATGACTATGAAATTAAGCCCCATTATTTAAGTTTGGTTCAACAGAATCAATTTGGAGGCTCTACTGTTGAAGACGTGGGTATGCACTTAAATACTTGCACTGAAATATGTGATATGATGCGTATAAAAGACGTTGTCCCTGATGCGGTCAAATTACGTCTATTTCCTTTCTCTCTAAGAGGGAGAGCAAAAGAATGGTTGATATCTTTGCCTCGAAATACTATTACATCATGGGTGGGATGTACTTCTTTATTTATGACTAAATTTTTCCCACCTGCAAAGACTATGCAACTCTAATCTAATATTACTGGCTTTAGAAAGGAAGAGCGTGAGCCACTAGCGCTTGCATGGGAGAGGATGAAAGAATACCTAAGAAACTGTCCTAGTCATGGGATGGAAGATTGGTTAATCCTCCATTTATTTTATAATGCTCTTAATCATGTATCTGAGTCTATGTTTGATACTGCAGCTGGAGGAGCATTCATGGATAAACATATTACCGAAACAAAGCAGTTGTTAGACAATATGCAAGACAACCATGCCCAATAGCATGTGGAAAGATCAAACACGAAGAATGTGAATGCTATTTCACCACAAGAAATTGAAGAACTCAATGCTAAGTTGGATGATCTCATACTAGCCGTAAAAGGTAAGGAAACCCAGGTAAGAGCCACCCATGAAACAAATATTGAATAAATAGACTTCGTAGCTCGTAATGATTATAACCCTGCTTGGAAGAAGAGTTACAATCCTAACTTTCAAAAACATTATTCTAGTCCTGCAGGTAATTCTAATAATAATATGGGAACTAGTAATGGTAGTCTCCAAGTGACGAGGGTTTAACTCATCAATGCCCATTGTTATGGACTTGGGTTTTGAAGAAGGAGGGAGCGCTGGAGACATCTATCGGCTAGCAAACAAGCACACAGGGGACTCAAAGATTTACCCAGGTTCAGGCCTCGTAGAGGTCCCTACTCCTGATTGTCTGCTCGTGGAATTATCGAAGGAATCGAAGATTACAATGGTGCGCAGATGCAATCTGGCGAGGGTTGTGGAAACTAGGGTTGCGGGTGTCCTCCTCGCCGCCCCCTCCTAGCCTTTATATAAGTAGGCTAGGTCTTGGGTAGCAGGTCGAGTCGGTTACAAGTTAGGGTTTTCCCCTTTAAACTTTCTATCTTTAGCTTCTTCTTGTTCTTCAACCAATCGAGAGTCCGTAGGTTACTCGAGTCCTTCATTTGGTCCTTGGCGACACCGTGGGCCTTTACGTATTTAGGCCGTATATACCAAGCTCGAGTACCTGTAGGGTATACCCATGTCAGTAGCCCCCGAGTGTCCAGTGGAATCGCAGATTCGACTGGGGACTTCTTTGAAGTCTTTCGAGTGCCTGAATGAGTATATTTCGACTGCTTTGTTTGTGTCATAGGGATTGTTGATGTGCGTGCCTGATTTAACCGAAGTATCGATATCAGTTAACCACCTTAGGGTGAAACAACGCAATCTACTCGAACTCGAGTCCCCGGACTCGAATCCGAAAAAGTGCTGGCGTAATTCGACTCAAGCTACAAAGGTCTTACAGGAGTCGAATTCCAATTATATGGGTGTGAGCACTCGACGCATCCGTCAAGGCATGTTCATCATACCTGTAGGTACGGATACATTTCTGGTAGTGCGTAGCTAATGCGTTGCCAGGACTTATTCAGGTCTTACCTTCACGCTATAAGCCCGGCATCCGAATTTTATCATCGCGGAGACGATTCGGGTGACCCAGGAGACGCAGTCTCTTTGTAGGGAAAAATTATGAGGCGGTGTCACCATGATTTTCGACTGTGGATGTTATCAATACACAGTTTTTTGTATAAATAATCATAGGGTGCGCGACCAGCGCTCCCTATGGGAGTATCCCCCGAGTGCCTGGTTGAGTCAAAGACTTAGGCAGGGACTGAAGAATCTTTTTGCGACTGCTGTCATCTTTTGTTTGCTTGTTTTAGTCGAATTTGTTTACAGCGCTCCCTATGGGAGTAACCCATGTCCATAGTCAAGCCATGCTTCGAGTGGTTGGGTTTGCTTTGATTATCCATGTTCCTGAAAAAGAAGAAGAAAGAAAAATCGTACGGTGCGTGACCAGCGCTCCCTATGGGAGTAGCCCCCGAGTGCTTGGTGGAGTCGAAGACTCGAGCAAGGACTAAAGTAGTCGAAGTCTTCTGGTGCGTAGCTTTGATGACGTCAGTGCTGACGATTTCATGACCTCAGTTACCCGCATGAGCGAGTTTGACGGGACATGACGAGCAGTGGGTCCTACTTTCTGACTTTGATTTGACTGGGCGTGCGTAATCTTTATTTTAACTCCACCTCCTCGATTTCCACGCATACTGGGAGTAGTGGAGGGATGGTTCGCACTTCTACTCCTCCACGTGTTCAGCACAATTTTTGCCACGCATCCAGTAGGGTTTTTCTGAGCCGTTGGATTGCATCTTCCAGGGGTTAAGTAGCGGTACTATGACGGTAATTTCTCATCTGCTCGCATTCATCCTTTTCTTTCATCGCCATTGTTGCTACTCCTCTGCTTTCTCTGCGCTCATCTTGTCCTTGAGGCTGGGCCAGCTCCGCTCGTTTCCAAGCTACTTCCTTCGGTCGCATCACCGCCGTGCAATGGGGAAGAAGAAGGGAGGTGTTGCGGCCGATTCCCGGCCGATTCCGCGGCTACCGCTGCTGCGGCGAAGAAGAAAGGCGGCTCCGCCGCTGCGGGCACCAGCACCGCCGCCGGCGGGAAGAAGAAGGGCACGGGCACCCGCGTCACGAATGGCGCGTAGCGTCCCTCCATCATCAAGTCATCGGATCTCCGACTTGTTCGTCAAGACGGAGTGCTGTCTGACGCAGTCGCCGACGCGCGCGTCCCCGGCGGTGAGGCAATTCCTTCTCCTCCCGCTGGTTTTTGAGTGATGTTTTTGGCATTCATCATTCGCAGTCTCTCCTTGCCCCTTCACCCCTTTTTTAGGGGCCTCCTTTGTTTCTACGGGCTTCAGCTCCATCAGCTGACCCCAAACTCGATCCTCCACATCTCTTGCTTCATTACCCTCTGCGAGTGCTGGCTCGGAATCGAGCCGCACTTCGGCCTCTTCAAGCGCCTCTTCAAGTTGAAGCGCCAATCTACATCTGGCGCTTTAGTCTATGATGTAGGTGGTTGCGGAATTCACGTCGACCCATCCACCACCTATTTCGACATCAAGCTCACAGCGTCCGTCCAAGGGTGGAGGGACAAGTGGTTCTACATCCGCGATGAGAAGGTTGGCGACGAGCACTTCGGACTCGCACCGTTCGATCCCGCGACGCCGTGCAATAGGAGGCGCTCCTGGAAAAATGTAGTTATGCCTGGCGAATCCGCGGAGACGGACGTGCTGTACGAGCATGTCTGCAACCTCGAGAGTCGCCTCGGCACAGAGGAGGGAGGCTGCGCCCTCATTCGCACGTGGCTGCGCCATCGTGTTCAGCCCCTACAGGCCAGAGTCCACCCCATGTTTCAGTGGACTCGCGCTGACGATCCCACTCGTGTGTCTGCCGATGGCATGTCCGCGAGTGAAGTGGACAAAAGGGTTCGACTGGTCACCCATGTACACTATCAAAGATGTGCTCCCCAGTGAGCCAGTTGTTCCTCCGTTTGATGCTGCTAATCCTCCTCCTGAGGTATAGTTGTGCTACGCAGTAGCTTAATTTGTCGATTGCTTTTCTGCTGTGTTTTTTTGCTGAACTTGTTGTCTGTATGCAGGATTGGGCGGTGTCGCCTTGTATGCCCCCTCTTCCTGAGGGGATTATCCCTCGTGAAGCCTTGGAAGAGGACGAGTCGGAGTCGACCGTCCCATCTAATGCGGAGGAGGAAGCCCTCGAGTCTGGCAGTCCGGATACTCGCAAGCGTTCGCGCAACAAGGATTCCGATGCGTCATCTCCTTCGACTCTGGAAGGTGAAGGTGTAGGTGCGGAATCGCCGATCCCTGCCATTCCTGTGAGCGCCATGGCACCATCCTCTCGCAAGAATACTGCGATTGCCCAAGGAGTTCTCGTCAGAGTCGGGGGAGCCCACTTTTGACTTTGACAAGTTTGATTGGTAAGTTTTCTAGTTTGCCTGTTTTTCTCTGTTTTGCTTTTGTTGGCTCGTCTCTAGGTTTGTCCTTTCTTGATGTGGATTTTGTCTTGCAGTCAAGAGGCGTCGTCATCTTCTGGCGACGTCCAATTCTTGAAAGAATCAGGAGTCATGACCTCAAGGAACAAGAAAGAGGTCGAGCGCGCTCCTTCCCCTCCATTGGCGGCCCACTCCGGGCACAACTCTTCCAGTTCTCCTCATGCAAGGGAGCATCGAATGGTTGCCCGGATGACTGTGCAGCAAACGACTTCGGAGTCTTTGGAGGATCACGTAAGTGTAGGCTTTTTCTTCTTTTTGATGTTGCAGTCGATGGCTTCTGCTAATCCTTTGTTATGCGATAGCTCCATGTGAAGGAGGTCGCGCACCTAGCGGAGCAAGTGCTCACGATGGGCCGCCATCATGCAATGCTGGAGACACGTCATCGTGTGGTCGAGAGTGAGTGTCCGGCACTTATTTTTCTTCTCCTTTGATATAGTCGACTGATAGTCAAACCTTTTTTGCTTGTGTAGCTGAACATAATGCCCTCCTACGCGATGCTGCCACCATGGAGAAAACTCTTGCCGTGGATGTGAAGGGTCGCGATGTGGCAATCGCCGTGCGTGACGAGGCGCAAAGGCGCGAAGAGGATCTTCGTGCTTCCATTGCTTCCAGGGAGAAGTTGTTCGAAGAACAGCTTTCCTCGATTGCCAAAGCCCTTTCGGGTACCTTGTTTGGATATCATTGTTGTTCTTTGTTTGTTATTTTGCCGTTGGCATTGATGTTTGATATGCTTGTGTTGGTTTGTATGCAGATGCTAGCGGTTTGAGCTTCGATCCTCAGGCCCTCCGCCACAACGACACTTTGGCGGGCGCGCTTTCGACAGTCGACGACCGCAGCATCGTCGTTCAAGATACGCTCTCCAAGGCCAAGGGCGTTCTTAGTCGCCTCCGGGAGGAGCTGATGCCCATGGCTGAGCTAATCGAGAACATGGGCGAGCTGGTGGAGTCTTTTGCCGGGGGTGTTCCTTCCAGCTTCAAGAACTCACTCCGCGCGGTTGGCGCGTCCATGTCCCTTACCATGGTGCAGGCCCACGGAGTTGCGATTGATCCTGCCGCTATGTCGAAGGCGATGCCTGTTAGCGCGGACGGCCAGCAGGTAGTCTTTGCTCCTTTCGCGACTACCTGTGGTAAATATGGGCCACAGCTGATAAACACTATCGCAAAGTATTCTGAGGAGCTGCAACGCGTTAAGAAGGCGGCAAAGGCTGCGGCATCAGGGGCTGGCGGAAAGTCACTGGCATCTGACACTGCCACAGACTCGATGAAGCCCCCGAAGCCGTCGAAGTCGAAGAAGCCAATCGCTCCTTAGTAGCTTTGTAATAGTGAACTAGTTTCTGTCCTTTGTTAAGAACATGCCTGCTGGCGAGTGTATCTAGTCTTAAATGCACTTGAATCTTGTGTCTTTGTGTTGATTTGGTCGTATTATTTGTTTCTATCTTGGCTTGTGGTAGGGTACATCGAGTGATCCTTTGAGGGAAACTCAGGACTCGCCGCCTCTTGCTGATACTTTGGCAACACCGCGCTCCAGGGTAGATGAACTGTCGCTGCTTTCGCGACTGCATGACCGTGTGAAGCAGCTGGAGCGTGAGTTGCCCGTGCTCCGCGGTAACACGGAAGTATGGAAGTCGAAGGAAGAGAAGGCCACTGCCTGCGAGCAGTATCTGCTGGGCGAGGTGACGCAGCTGGGCGACCAATTCAAGTGTTAGTTTGCTTGCTCTTATCTTTTCCTTGTAGTCACTCACGATGGTGCGCTGTACTTATGCTGCTGTTGCTGCTTCGTGTAGTTGTTAGCGCGCGTCATCCGCAGGATGAGAAGGATAGAATTGCCATTCGCTTGCATGATCTCACCCAGGAGCAACTTCAAGAGAATGGATACTTCTGGGTAGATCATGATCGCGTGATTAAGCTGGCGACCCTGCAGGATCGTGCGTCGCGAGTGCTGCACTTCCTGAAGAAGTCGTAGTCATGCTTGAAGAACATTTATCGGATGATGTTTCCGCTAGATGTTACTCCGTCAAGCTTGCTGGCCTTCCTTGCCAAGTTTCAAGATCCGTCCGCGGTTCGCGAGTGCGTGAGGCAACAGTTGGTGGCTGGTGCAAAGGCCGTTCTATCGCTGGTGCGACTGCATAGGCCTGACGTAGATGTTGCGGCAATTGCGGCTAGGCCACCTGCGCCGCCAGCAGGTTCTGCCTGGAATATGGTGCCGCACTACCAGGTTGTGGATCGCCTAGCAGAAGAGATCGTCGACTACTTTGAGGAACAAACCAATGTTCTCTTACTGCAGTAGTATCTTAGTTTATATCCTGCACATAAGTGTACCCGTGTTGTGAAGTTCGTACAAGTTTTGTACATAATTTATTGTCGAATATGTATAAAGAGCTTGCTAGCGTGTGAGTGTGTTGCACTATGCGACTCCTTTTCGTTAGCCTGGCCATGCGTTTTATCTCAGTCCCTTGTCAACCTGTCAGGTGCGTTGCAACTGGGTTGATGTTGTCTCAAGGGTTTCGATTGATGTGCCAACTACTCAGGATATCGCGTTTTTAGTTCGTAGAACAGATGTGTGTAGGGTGGCGGAGCCCCCGAGTCGATAAGTTGCGAAAAAATAAAGGAAGGTACAGAGTTTTGGGGCACTTAGCTTTATTTATTTGGGAGACAGTACGAAGTACAAAGTGTGGCTAAGTAGCCTTGGTTGAGTGCCTTATTTGTGATGCAAAAGTAAAACGACTAAGGGTAGAAGCGTCGTAGCTGTGCGACGTTCCAGGGGTTGGAGTATGTGACTCCTGTCTCTAAATCTTGAAGGCAATAGGCGCCACCTGGGATTACTTATGTAATTACATATGGTCCTTCCCAGGGGTACTCGAGCTTGAGATGTCCCTGCTACTTCAGTCGCAGGACCAGGTTGCCTTCGACGAAGGATCTGGGGCGTAGCCTCCTACTGTGGTAGTTGCGCAGGTTCTGCTGGTAGATCGTTGATCTTTCCGCGGCGATTTCTCTTGCCTCGTTAAGGAGATCGACGGAGTCTTCGAGTGCGAGGGATGACTCTTGTTCACTGTAAGCGACCACGCGCAGCGCCTTGTACCGTACCTCGGCGGATAGCACTGACTCGGCTCTGTGCACCATAAAGAATGGCGTGTAGCCCGTGGCACTGTTTGGAGTTGTGCGTAGGCTCCAGAGTACGGATTGCAGTTCGTCTGTCCAGAAGCCCGTGACTTGTTCGAGTGATCGGAGGAGTCGCTTCTTGATGTCGCCGCAGACGAGCCCGTTTGCTTTTTCCACCTGACCGTTGGTCTGTGGATGTGCTACAGAGGCGTAGCTGATGTTGATCCCCAGTTTCTCGCAGAATTCTTGGAACTCCTTGGATATGAAGTTCATCCCATTGTCGGTGATGATGCTGTGCGGTACTCCGAAGCGGTAGACGATGGATTCGAAAAACTTGACCGCGCTGTGTCACGATTGGTTGGTCACTGGGATGGCTTCAATCCACTTGGTGAACTTGTCGACTGCGACCAAGAGGTAGACGTAGCCTCCTCGTGAGGACCTTGGAAGTTTGCCGACCATGTCGAGTCCCCATTGTGCGAAGGGCCAGGCCAATGGGATTGGCCGGAGCTCTGCGCCCGGTGCATGCGGCTTATCCACGAATCGTTGGCAAGCGTTGCATTTTTGGACGATGTCCTTGGCGTCGCGCATGGCCATAGGCCAATAGAACCCAGCTCGTAGAGCTTTGGCGACGAGGGCGCGACTGCCGGCGTGGTGTCCGCAGGTTCCCTCATGGATGTCAAGGAGGACAGCTCTTCCGTTGGCTGTGGAGACGCATCGCTGCAGTACTCCTATGATGTTGCGTTTATACAGTTTGCCGTTGATAACAGCGAATGCCTTGGATCGCTGCGCGATGTGTCGTGCACCAGTCGGATCGTCTGATAGCCTTTTGCTGAGGAGGTACGTGATGTACGGTTGCATCTAGGATTGCTCAATCATCATGACGCTCATTCGTCCCTCGAGTCCTATGTCCAGTTCCAATTCATCGAGTGCCATTGACTCATTGGGCAGCGTAGCCACCGAGTCCGTTGTTGCGCTTGTTTTCTTCTCTGCAGCCTTTTGCTTCATGGAGCGTTCGCAGATGCGCTCGAGAAATACCCCGGGTGGTATGGGGGCGAAGGTAGAGCCTATGTTGGCGAGTGCGTCGGCCTCTTCGTTGCTTTCACGACCTACGTGCCTTAGCTCGCAACCGTCAAAGTCTCCTTCGAGTGTGTCGTAGAGGTCGTGGTACGCGATCATGTTGTCGTTCAGTGCGTCGCACTCATGCATTGTTTGGTTGACGACCAGCTTGGAGTCGCCGTATATGATGAGTCTCTTGGCCTTGAGGTGATGTCAGTATGACACCTGCGTCTGCTCCGTCCTTCCGCTTGGACCCATCGAAGTGCATTGTCCAGAGCTAGGACATATCTGGTTTGTCCGGGAGCTGGTTCTCCATCCAGTGCACGAGGAAGTCAGGTAGAACTTGTGACTTGATTGCGTAGAGATTTTCGTATGTGATGTCTCGTGGAGCAAATTCTATTCCCCAAAGAGCGACTCGTCCCATGGCATCGGGGTTATTGAGGATATGCCCCAATGGGGCGTCGTTGACCACCACGATTGGGTGTTCCTGGAAGTAATGGCGCAGTCGCCGGGTGGTCATGAAGACACCGTATACCAGCTTCTAGTAGTGCGGGTACCGCTGTTTTGTTGGCGTGAGGACCTCGCTGAGGTAGTATACTAGGCGTTGTACCCCGTGGACCTTGTTTTCCTTGGCTCGCTCGACGACGAGCACTGTGCTGACCACCTGGTTGGTGGCGGAGATATATAGCAACAATGGTTCCCTTTCCTGTGGGGTCACTAGTACAGGCGAGGTGGATAGAAGGCGCTTGAGGTCTTCGAATGCTTCCTGCGCTTCGTTAGTCCACTCGAACTTTTCGGCTTTGCGGAGGAGTTGGTAGCAGGGCAGCGCCTTTTCACCCATCCGACTGATGAATCAACTGAGGGTTGCGATTCGCCCAGCCAGCTGTTGAACGCCCCGTATGTTTTTCAGCTTCTCCATGGCCAGTATGGCTTTTATTTTCTTCGGGTTTGCCTCGATTCCCCTCGCGGAGCTGAGGTACCCGAGTAGTTGCCCAGATGGCACGCTGAAGGCGCATTTGTCTAGATTGAGCTTGATCCGGTAGCGGTCGAGGTTGGCGAAGGTTTCGCGCACATCGTAGATTAGGGAGGCTTCTTCCTTGGTCTTGATTACTATGTCGTCGACATATACTTGGATGTTGCGACCCAGTCGTTCCTTGAGGCAAGCCTTCATGCACCGCTGGTAGGTGACTCCCGTGTTTTTTAACCCGAAGGACATTGTGTTGTAGCAGAACACACCAAAGGGCGTTGTAAACACCGTTTTCTCTTGGTCTTCCTCCTTCATTCAAATCTGATTATAACCTGAGTAGGCGTCGAGGAAGCAGAGGCGCTCGCATCCCGCGGTGGAGTCGATGATCTGGTCGATTCGCGGCAGTGGGAAGTGATCCTTTGGGCAGTGCTTATTCAAAGAGGTGAAGTCCACGCACATCCGCAGGATATCCGTGTCCTTTTTTGGTACCAGCACCGTGTTGGCGAGCCAAGTGCTTTCCTTGATCTCGCGTATGAATTTGGCGTCGAGGAATCTGTTGATCTCCATGCCGAATGCCTGCGCTCGTGGCTCGGACAATCGCCGAATTGTTTGCTTGACTGGCCTTGCGTTGGGGTTGACGTTGAGTGCGTGCTCAGCGAATTCCCTGGGAACTTCTGGCATATCCGTAGGACACTAGGCGAAAATTTCCTAGTGCTCACGGAGGAATTCGACTAACGCGAGTTCCTATGCGGGACTCAAGTTGTTGGCGATGAGGGCCGTCTTGGCGGGATCCGATGGGTGGACCTGTATTTTCTTGGTGTGCACCGATGAGTCAAAGGATAGATCGGGCGAGCTCGGCCGGCTCAGGGGAGGCAGACTGTTGTCTGTTGACTCTTTCAGTCTTGCAAGTTCTTCCTGCATGACGAAAGACTGGGAAATTCTGTTGAATTCCCTGTCGCAGCTGTCGGATCTCTCGAAGTTCCTGTTGATCGTCATGACGCCATTGGGACCTCGCATTTTCATCTGCAGGTAGGCGTAGTGCGGCACTGCCATGAACCTAGAGAACGCGACACATCCGAGGATGCAGTGGTATTGTGAGGGCCAGTCGACGACCTCAAAGTCGATGCGTTCGCGCCGGAAGTTCTTCGGCGTGCCGAAGATGACGTCGAGGTTGATTTTGCCCAGGAGATATACGCCTTTCCCTGGGACGATGCCGTGGAATGTTGAGTCCGAGGCTTCCAGACAGGTTAGAGGGATCCTCATTGCTCGCAAGGTACTCACGAATATGAGGTTGATGCCGCTTCCGCCATCCATGAAGACGCGGCTCATGTCAAAGCCTCCAATTTGCGCCTCGAGTACGAGAGGACAATGGCCTGGACGAGGTACTTGCGGCGGGTGGTCGCTTTTGTCGAAGGTGATGCATGACTCGCTTCCACTAAGGTACTCAGTGGTAGATGGTGGCGAGTGTGTGGCCAAGTTGACTCGGCGAGTGATATCCTTCCGCACCCGATTGGAGGGACATCCTTTTTAGATCATCATGGTACCCATGGCCCTTGGGTAGGGTTCGCCTCCGTGGTGCTAGTCCGGCGCGGCTGGTGGTGGCCCAGGTGGTGGTGGCGGAGCGCCATGTGCCACGGCGCCTGGGGCGGCACCGTAACCTCTTTCGACTGCGTTGCGGTTCATCCGGGCTAATCCCTCATGTAGTTTGAGGAACTCGCGGCAGTCCTGGAGGAGGTGGCTGGACTTCTTCTTCCCATCATGCTTGTTGATGTAGAAGTGCACCGTGCATGGCCCGGACAGTTTGTCTTCAATGGTTGTTGCGGGTGCCTCGTCACGATCGCGGCATTGCCACACTTGCGTGGTCTTCCCAGAGTCGTGATATCCACTGTTACGGTATCCGTTGTTGCGTTTGTCGTCGCGTCTGTCGGTGTAGCCGGCTGTGACCATGTTGACGTTGTCACGGTCATCGTAGATGCGCATACGGCATTTGCTTCGGCAGTCGCGTCTGCGCTCGAGTTCCGCCTCCTCGTCGAAATGAACGTGATTCTTCACCGAATCTTCTGCATCGGCCTACTGATTCGCGATATCCATCTGGTAGTCGATGGTCTTGGGCTTTGAGCAGCCCAGCTCCTCCCTGAGCTCTAGGGTATGGACGCCGCCGTTGAATGCATCAATCACGCGATTTTCCGAGATGTTCTCTGCGGAGTTCTTGATGATGGACCACCTTTGGATGTAGGAGCGTAGAGATTCGCCCGATCGTTGCTGGCAGCATCTTAACTCTTCGGTTGATGCAGGCCACTTGTGCGTGCCCTTGAAATTGTGCACGAAGCTGTAAACCAGCTCATCCCAAATGTGAAAGGATCCGCGTGGGAGGTTGTTGAGCCATGCTCGGGCGGCGCCCTGCAGCTGTAGTTACAAGCATTGCATGGCCGTGCTTCGACTACCTCCGTGGAGTCTGACGGAGGAGATGTGGTCCTCCACCCAGATTTTTGGGTCCTATAGGCCATCGAACTTCGGGTTCTCCGACGGGAGTTTAAACCCCGTAGGCATTTGCTTCTGCCTAATGGATCTGCTGAAGCATCTGGCGCCGCAGAGCTCCACATCTTCCTCTTCTGAGTCAGTCGACCGAGCGCGTCGCACCCTTGATTTCTCAATCTTGCGCTGCGTGAGGTCGTCACGTGCATCATAGTCGCGGTCGTGTCGCCGTGAGCAGGGGCGTCGTGACAGATCATGACTGTCGTCACTTGATGAGGGCGAGGAGTAGCATTTTGCCCTTTTTCGTCTCTGGTGTTGGCTCCTTGTCGAGGGCGGCCTCGATTCATCCCAAGCCCGCGATCATAGATCGGTGCATGGTGGCTCGGGGATCTCGAGCTGGCGGCTGGTTATTAAGGAGGTACATGGTGGCCGCTGTCACCGCGGCTTGCGGCGTCTTGGGGACCATGTTGCCCCGTGTGTCGACTATCATAGAGCTGAAGTCGAGGACCTTTGCAACTTCTATGCGTTCTTGCTCGATGAGATGGGCCATCCGAGATTGCCTCTTTTCGGCAACGTATTCATCGCCACTTGAGGAGGATCCTCCGTAGGAGGAGAGCCCTGCACGTCGAAGGCTCGACTCGTCTGCTGCCTTTTTGCGCGCCTCGAGTTGCGCGATTGTTTGCACTTGGCGCTTGAATTCTTCCTTCAGGAGCCAATGGTAGCCCATTAGCAGTTCTTGCAGAGATCCGAAGGGTAGAGGAGTGCCTCGTAGGGCCTCGCGACAGCGAGCCAACTCTTGCTCGTTGAGCTTGATCACGACGCGTTCGTCGGTTTGCTCGTTTACTATGGTTGGAGGTTCGGCTGCTCCTCCATTGTTGGCGTTGGTGCGATCGCCACCGTTACCGCCGTTAGCTCCGTTGCCGCCGTTGCCGCCGTTTGGTGGGTCAGTTCTATTGCCGCGATTGCCCGTGTTGCCGCGGTTGGCGGAGGTGTCGCCTGCGTTGATGACGACGCACATGAAGTGATTGGGGAAGCTGCTGCTCCCCCAACTCTCAGATCCAAAACCGTAGGTTCCGTCTTCAGTGGCCAGGTCGCCTAGATCGGAGTCGCGACTGCTGTCGCTGACCGTGTTTTCGACTGCTGTCGAGGCGTTGAGCTCACTGAGTGTGCTGATCGTCGGCTGATCAGGCATGCGAAGCGTGCCCATCTGACCAACTTGGAAGCGGAAGCTCCCTATTGCCAGGCTGATCCCGTCGCCTACGGACTCGAAAGCCGGGCGAGTGGCTGGCGTGTGGATGGTGAAGTCGAACGCGCCGAAGAGCTGGCGAATCTCTGCTGTTGCGGAGTTGTAGATCACGGTTGATGGGGCCAAAGAAGCCGCAACATCAGCACTCCCAATCCCCACGGATGGCGCCAATTGAAGAGGGTTTAACTCATCAATGCCCATTGTTATGGACTTGGGTTTTGGAGAAGGAGGGAGCGCTGGAGACATGTATTGGCTAGCAAACAAGCACACAAGGGACTCAAAGATTTACCCAGGTTCAGGCCTCATAGAGGTCCCTACTCCTGCTTGTCTCCTCGTGGAATTATCGAAGGAATCGAAGATTACAATGGTGCGCAGATGCAATCTGGCGAGGGTTGTGGAAACTAGGGTTGCGTGTGTCCTCCTCGCCGCCCCCTCCTAGCCTTTATATAAGTAGGCTAGGTCTCGGGTAGCAGGTCGAGTCGGTTACAAGTTAGGGTTTTCACCTTCAAACTTTCAATCTTTAGCTTCTTCTTGTTCTTCAAGCAATCGAGAGTCCGTAGGTTACTCGAGTCCTTCATTTGGGCCTTGGTGACACCGTGGGACTTTATGTATTTAGGACGTATATACCAAGCTCGAGTACTTGTAGGGTATACCCATGTCATGAAGAAACACTTAAGTCTTTCATAGACTCACAAAATAAACAAAACAATATTCTTGTTAAAATAATAGAGAACCATGATGCCATGCTTGGTAAATTATCTAACCAAGCTGTTAGTTTGAGAAATGATTTGCAGGCTCTCCAAGAAGGAACGAGGATCGTTGAGTCACAACTAGGTAAGATAACTGATAGTAAAACTCTCATTCTAGCTAAATTTGCAGGTAAAGCTGAGCTGAATCCTGTTGAAGAACTCAAAACGATGAGGATCCAAAGGGAGGAGCCTAAAGAACTTGATTATAGTAATGCCCCTTCACCAAGCTACACCATCGAAAACCTCGTAAAGAGGATCAACGTCAAAATTCCGGTAAGTGAAGGTAACGATGAAGCCATGTATCAACACTTTGTTGATGAAGTAGCAATTAAGATACGCGATCTTGAAGAGGAATACAAGAAAATCGTTGAAAAGCTACCTGTAATGCTAGATTACATATTTGAGCCTACTATGAAGATAAAGATTGGTACTAATGAGATAGCTGCATTTTGTGATCTAGGTGCAGGCGTCTCAACAATCCCAAAGAGTCTTTTTAACAAGTTAAATCTTGGTCCTTTGAAATCACTAAATTAAAATTGCATCTAGCAGATTCTACCTACAAACAAGATGTAGGAATTAAGGAGAACACTTTAGTTTACATCAAAGGTTGTCCTTCTCTAATTGACTTTGTTATTGTTGACATGCCTGAAGATACTACTGCTCCTATAATACTAGGGCGTCCTTTCTTGAGAACTATAAAGGCTTTAATTAACCTACATGAAGGGAATGCGAAGTTGCAATTTCCTTTGCGGGATATTTTTGTTATCCATTTCCCAAGGAAAAAGAAAGCCAAACATGACGAGAAGGAGGACATCACTTTGAAGGCCAATTACTTTAGAGTGTGTGTTCCACCCATCTGGCCCAAGTGAGTATCATTAAGGTCGAGCTATTGACCATAAAAGAGCGCTCCATGGGAGGCAACCCATGTTAAATAAAGGTTTGAGTTAAGTTTTTAGTTTTAGTTTAAGTTCATGTTTAATAAATAGTGCTAGAAAACTCCATTTGAGGAGAAGAAGTTTGGTAATACTTGAAATTTTGCTTTATTCATGCTATTGTTGGTCGACAATATTTACTATCAATTTTATGTCATAAACAAGGTATATCACTAAGTTACAGGAACATAAATAGTTTTCGAAGAAACGGAAATTTTTTGATGCACACAGAGAGTTTAGCGACCAACTATACGGTGGGAATAAAAATTCCAGCCGTATAGTTCCGGGGATATAGATATCTTTGCCATCAAAAAAATTCTTTTCATATGTACTGAGAGTTTAACGACCAACTATATGGCGGGAATAAAAATTCTGGCCGTATAGCTCCAGTCTTATAGATATCTTTTCCATTGAAAATCTTTATGTAATGTGTACTGAGAGTTTAACGACCAACTATATGGCGGGAATAAAAATCCTGGCCGTATAGTTCCGGTCATATAGATATCAGTGCCTCCGTACAATTTCTTTTCTAATGTACTGGGAGTTTAACGACCAACTATACGGCGGGAATGAAAATTCCAGGTGCATAGTTCCGGCCGTATAGATATCGATGCCTTTCTATATTTCCTTTCGTAGGGACAGATAGTTTAACGACCAACTATACGGAGGGAACATTTTGTTCCGGTCGTATAGTTGCGTCCATATAGCTGTGCCACCAAGAGGAAACCCTAATATTTTGATAGAAAGCCAACTATACGGAGGGAACACATGTTCCGCCCATATAGTTGCACCCATATATTTGCGTCCGACCACAAAATCGCACGGGAAGGTAACTCCAACTCCAAAACTTCAATCCCTTTTCTCTCTTCTACCTCCAAACTCTCTCAAAACCTCAAGATATCTTCATCTCTACTCAATTTCATTCGATTTCCTCACACACGAGTGATCTACGGTGTGTTTATCCTCCAATCCCCCAATTCCTTTTTGAAAATTCATCTTCGGTCTATTGTCATTATCAATCTAGGGTGAGACCTAATGTGAACCAATTGCCATGATTTTCTTGCCTAGATTATTATTTTGAGGAGATTCTTTAGTGTGTTTTGATGAGGAATATATTATACTTACTATTGTTGGATCAAAAAAATTATTTTGCCTTTCTTCAATGTTTTAGATGATGAACACAAGGAGCCAAACTCGTGCTCGTGCCACCGCTAGCGCTTCTCGGGCTCCCGCTCAAGAACGCATGGGGATACGGTTCAGGGATGAGGCCCATCTTGATCGCTTCAATAGGATCAAGAACCGCGAAGTGAAGGCCACCAAGTGGGCTTGCCCCATTATATTGAACCAACTCGGTATTTCTGATGACTTCAATTTACTTTGCAATAGAGCTGGCCTGCAAAACTTTGTGTACAATGGTGTACCTACTTATCGCCACTTAACCATTCAATTTCTAAGTTCGTTGGAAAGCACCATTAAACTATGGCAAGGAGAGGACACTATTTCTTTCCGCCTGATGAACAACCACTATACTTTAACAATAGATGAATGGTGTGCATGCTTTAATTTTCCAAACAATGATGTTCATGCTTTACACGCATCCTTTACTGGCTTAAGTCCTTCTCCTGAACAATACTATAATGGAATGAGTTTCACTACTAGAGTGAACAAGGGGAAGAATAATCAACATCCTACAATTCGTTATTTGTTCTATGTTATTGATAACACCTTGCAGGCACGTAATGAGTTCACGAGACTCAACGAGGAGGACATCCTAGTCCTTGCAAAGGCTGCCTACATCAACTGCAACTTGTCACTCAACTTGGGTGTCATCCTTGTGCACTACCTAGAGCACCAAGCCTCCCAAAGACAAGGACCAATCACAGGAGGAGGCGTCATCACCATGCTTTCCCATGCCCTAGACATCAACCTAGGTGAGTTGCAACCCGTACGAGGTGATACACGTGTTGGTTTCTCCACTTTGAGAGCCTGTGGAATGCTCACTAGGAGAGGTGGTGTTTACTATCTGCATATTGCTAGAGCTGGGCGTCTCTACCTTGCTCCTTTGCCTAATGGTCTATTCTCTATCGAGGAAGGATGTTTGCTATATGACTTGCAGGTTGAGAAACACCAACCCGAGGAAGATATTCCGGAAGAGGATGAGGACCAAGAGGAGGAGCAAGAAGTTCCTTACCAAGAGGAGCAGCACAAACCCGGTTCACCACATACCAAGATTTCCAAGGACTTGGAGGGACTATGGAGAGGATGCATAGCCTCTCTTTGAACCTCCGAGAATCAACTAGTAACCTCTCAACTCAATTTGTGAACTGGAGTAACAAATTTTTCCTGCCACCACAATGATTTGAAGGGATTGCAAAAGCCTAAGCTTCGGGAAGTTTCCTCATGTATCTTTATTTGGCGTTTATTTTCTTTTATTTATTTCGAGGTTATGTTTTTATTTGAGTTTATAAGCACTCATGTTGGTTTCCCCAACATTTTATTTTCTAAGTTCTTTATTTGCTTTCGAGATTTTCTAGTTGAGCTTTGCCGCCAATTTTCTATTCTTTAAATTCCCTCTCTTAAAAATCACGAAAAGATTTCTCCCTTTTTCCTTACTTTCCGTCTTTCTTTTCTTTCTGCCTCGAGGTCTTCATATGTTTGCAGGAGAGTGATCGACTTCGAGTTTCCAAGAAGCAAATAAAAAAAGGAAGAGAGAAGTGGAACCAAACATGAGAGGTATGCCTTATGACTCCCCACTTTTGAAGTTTGAGAAACCCATGATTGTTAGTAGTAAATGTTAAGATATTATATTGGTGGAGTGAGTCTTTGTATCGTAGTAAGATTTTTCATTTGCATGGGTATTTAATTGGGTTCATTTTGTTCTAGCTCTCGTAATTAACCAAGTCATGCATAAAAATTGCTAAACAATTATAATAAGAAAAAGTCTCACAATTGAAGGCTTGGGTGGTGTAGTGTTTAGTCTTGAAGGTTTATTTCTAGAGACACTCAACACCACTGAAAATGTTGATTGACTTGATAGCTCTCTTTAAAAGGATTTGTTCGATTGAATTAATTTAGAGGTTTTTGTGAGCATGCCAAAGTTTTACTTGTTAATCATAAGAATGATATAGCTTTATGCGTGTCAAACTTCATGGGATGCCAATAACTCCGCTAGCCTACGAATGATCTTCATGGAGGAAACTCCTAGATTTCGGCTATGAGTTGATTAAACACTTGTAGCAGCAATGCTATAGTGGGTAAGATCCTTGGCACTCCCAGGTAGCTGTAATCATGATGGAATCACTCCTCTAGCTATTATGAGTAATCATTATGCAAATGGAACAAACCCTTAGTGATGCCACAAGTGTCCATCATAGCCCGATAAACTAATAAAAATCTTTGGCATGCCCTCAATTACTTAAAAACTAAAATTCTTGAAGGATAATGAATAGAAAAGTAGTGCTTGAAAAGTCTTGATTTATTTATGTGGGAGAATTGAGACACTCTAGTGTACATGCTTTCATGACAACTCTCACACTCTTATTTTACATGATTATACTTTATTATTCAAAGGCAAGCCTATGAGTTGATTACTTGATATGGAATAAAGTTTACTCCTTTTGAATCATCCATGCTAACAAAAATTTTGATGCACTATAAGGATGCATAAAACCCGTATGACATGCTTGCCATTACTCTATCTATCCTGAAGTTTTTCAGATTTATGAAGTGGGGGAATCATGAGACTACTAATCATGATTAATATCACCATCTCGTTATTTCAGTTTAAATGCTGAGTTCCTTTTTTATTTTGGTTTTCTTGCTCGGGGGCGATCAAGTTTAATCTTGGGGAGGTTGATGGCTCTGAAATATAGCCATCCACGTCCACATTTAAACTGGATATTATTCATAATTTTGATGAAATATCTCTCTAAACCCTGCCACTAATGCTAATATTTAGAGGGGTATGCAATCCTTTCTTTTATATTTTTCTTGTGTAGATAATGTCGCTTAAAGGAGAGAATCACTACATTAAAGTCAAAGATACGAGATTTCCAACAACCAGAAGAAACCAGGAGCCGTAAGACGGAGGCAGGCGCTTTAACGACCAACTATACGACCGGAGCAAAACTTCCGGCCATATAGCTCCGGTCTTATAGTTGGCGCCACCACCATTAGGTCAAACAGAACAACTTTCATGAAGGGACACCTATATAAATAAGCCTCAGGCAATGAGAAAACAAGCCAGACCTCGCCAAAAAGTCTCTGCCACAGATCTCCAGCCGCCTCCTAATCTCCAAACCCTTCTCCATCTCCATAGCCATATTCCACCACTTGTAATAGTAGATCTCTTCATCGATTGGTGACATTGTAAGACTATTGCTATCAATCTTATGATTTTCATTACAATGTTTGTGATTGCTGATCCCATCTCTATGTGTGAGTAATTCTCCTTGGGCTAAGGGCTTCGGCCTAGCCATGTAGCAATTGTGCATGTTATTTATCATAGATGGGATCATGTATTAGTTTGTATGACATGATGATTATTGTATCTTCTCTTGCCTCAATCCAAGGACTTGTTAGGTACCTAATGTAGCATCCCAATTGTCTAACAATTGTAATGCTACTTGGTCTAGTAATATAATGGCTACTTCATATATATAATTGTTGCATCATAATTACATCATGCTCATGTCATCATGCCACCTTGCATTTGAGCATCATATAAAACCCTTTTTGTTTTGGTTCTTCTCTCATATGCATTGTAAATTGTAATTGCCTCTTGATATTGTATTTTGGTTATTGATATATTGTGTAAATGCCCAAGTTGAGTTGGGGGCATATCTTTTATTCCACTCCACCACCCTTTCTTTCAGCACCTTATAATTCCACCATCCCATTATCCATGAGCTTGTATTTTATATTCTTTTGGTATTTAATCTAGCTCATGGGAGATAGGATGGATCTACTTCTACAAATTCTTTCGCTTGGCTTTTATTCCACTTTTGGGAATGCATAAGAATAATGCCATGTTAATATTATTGTTTTCACAAAAATAAACATGGCATTAATTATCTTGCATGGGCCATGCAACCATCTCCATCTTTTGTCCTCCTTTGTTTTTATTTGATCTTTTGAGTGAATCATCCATCTCCCTCTCTACCTCTCCTTTGGCTTGATCTAGTTTGGTCTTGCCAAAAGGCCTCCACCATGACATACCCCATCACCCTCTCTCTCTAATCCCTCCTCTCTTTCTAAAACCCTAACCCTAATCACCTACCCCTCTATCACCATCTACCATACCACCCCCCTCTACCCAAAACCGAGCCACCCCTCTCTAGCTAACCCTAGATCCCTCCCTCTCTCTCGGCCTCTCTCCTCTCTGCCATGCTGGCCCCACCTGGCCACTCTCTCTCCCTGGCCCACACCCCAGCTACCCTACCCCAACCCTAGCACCAACCCTAACCCGAGCCCCCTCTAGTCCTAGCCGAAGCTACACCCGAGCCTTCCCTTTCTCTCTCTCTCTCTATCCCTGTCGTGCCGGCCCCACCTTCCTCTCCTCCCTCCCTGGCCTACCTGGCAGCCCCATCACCCTTCCCCTGCCCCTGCCGTCCAGCACGAGCACGTGAGGAGGAGGGAAAAGGTGGCACCCTAGCCACCTTTTATCTACCCCCTGCCACAGCTGGTCTCTCCCTTGTCCCTCCTTTTCCTCCTTCCCCACGACTCTCCTGCATCTCCCAGATCTGTTCCGAGCCGTGCCCTTCCCCCTCTTCCTCCCCTTCTACCACACATCCACCTCGTCGGCCACCGTCGGTGCCGATCACCAACTCCTCGAGTCAGGCGGCGGGCGCGGTGCTCTGGTTGTCGAGGAAGGCCATGGAGAACCCCTGCATCACCCCGTACAGGCCGTCGCGGAGGAGAAGCACCAGAGCCGAAGATCACCGCCTCCACCGACGCCAAACCCTAGAACTCCGGCCGTCTGCATCGTCGCCGATCCCCTGCGTCCCAAGCCGTTCCGCCACCACCGACCCACTCCCGGTGAGCGCCCGAACCTCCCAGACACCTCTGCTAGCCGATCGGTTGCCTGTTCGCGTTGTGCGTTTCGTCGAGCGCTCTCGGCGCGGCGAGCTCACGTCGTCGAAGACCGTCCTCTCGTCGCGAGAACCTACCTAGCCGCGCCACAGCAACCTCCCAACAACCCCCAAGCCACCGCAGCGGTAGCCGCCCCCGCGCGCGCGAGGTCGCCAGATCGAGCCCCGCCGCGCCTAGATTCGCGTCTTCAGTTTTGTCAGACAAACCCAGGAAGAAAAACAGTACCGCGTGGCGTTTTCTCAGAAAAGCCCCTTCCGTTTTGTTTTCCTCAACCCGCGCTCCTGCCGACCCCACCTGTCTGCCTCTGTGCGGTTTTATAAAAAGGCACCTCTACTTTGCGTTTCTCAACCCGCAGTCCCTGGGTTCGCCGTGTGTCACCGATGCGTCCAACCACTGGCGCGTGGGTCCGCTCGCGCGTCGGGCCTGCTGGTCAGTTGCAGCGGCTAGATTAGCCCGCGGTGACAGAAGGTTTTCTGCGCGCTGTTTCGCCAAGTCAGCATCGGCCCCACCCGTCAGTGACCATGGCTAGTTTGGGCTGAGTAATAAAAGTTTCTCCTGTTGTCTGTTTTAGTTAAACCTTTTTCAAATTAATTTAAATTCAAATTCAAATCTGTTTTTAAATAACTTTTAAAATACAATTCCAAATTAAACATGTAATATATGTTTTGAGATCAGAAAAATGTGAGGATTTCAAATATGCCCTCCAAAATATATTTTGAACACTTTAAATTTCGAGTCGATTAAAATTACAATAAAATGCCCTTTTCCTTAATTAATTAATAACTTTTGTTTTATAACTCCAAATTTGACAAATAATATGTCCAAATCGATCAGCTCGACGAGACCTTTCTGTTTATGCATTCCATGTTCTGAATTGCAGCATGCATCATGTAAATATAAAGTATACAGCAACTTATTTAAAAATAAAAGGTGACTAAAACACCATAAAATGTTTTATTCTTGTATTCCACACCTCACCCATGCCATGCTACATTATTGCCATGCAAATTGTGCATCATTCATCATGGCATGATTGTTTGCTTGTCACATTTTATTCATATGCTTGTGCACTTTATTTATGTTGGCCCTTGTTTGTTTGGTTCTTCTTCGAATAGACGCTGAGCAGGGGATATATCAAGAAAACCAGGAGCACTACCCAGATCCTTCTCTCGCTTCAACTGAGCTGCCAGGCAAGCACTACCACATGCTTGCATACATATAGTACCTATTGCCTCTATCTTATTCTTGCATCATTGAGTCGTGATTGCATTAAACTGAATCCCAAGTACTGCATAGCCTTTACTTTTAAACCCCACCGAAGCTTGTTCCTCCATCCCATGAGCCATTACTACAGGAGTTGATTGAGCCATGCGGGTCATAGAACAGCATGTGTAGGGTATGTGAGTGTCTGATGGATAACGAGGTACCTAAACAACTTAACCTGAGTAGTAATGGGATGACTAATGAAAGTGGCACCGGTGAGCAATATCTGCTATTTGGTTTTTCATGCTCACTTGTGTCCCGTAGGACCCCGAGTACTTGATTCCTGTTCCTTGAATATTCGCGCTATCCACATCCGGGAGGCTTATGAACCCCCCTGAGCCAGAGCTTGATTCATTCTTATTTCTTGGGGCCACAAAGTAGTTTGGGGCTTTATTACTATCCTGTACTTATGCCATGCTTTACTGCTTTATTTAAGATTGTGCGAGGAGCACCTGTACTGTTTAGGTAAGCAGAGTGTTTTCGCGGTATCGACAAGCCCAGTCACACTTTCGGGTTCCCAGTCGTTTACAGCCATTGACGCAAACCTTGAGTCCGTCTCGGAGCCGGCCAACTTCGTTGCGGGTAGCTTAATGGGGTGGCCCCCTAAAATATTTCTGAATCCTGTGATCGCTTTGTCGTGAATGCCTCGTTGGGTTTTGATTTGGTTTTTCCGAGGTTGATCGAGTGTGTGTTGCTATTTGTGCACCCCTGCAGGGTAAAACTTTCTGAAAGCCGTGTCCGCGGTTATGGACGACTTGGAGCACAGTTTCTCGATCATAGACAAGTATAACTAAAGTACCGCTTTTAATTTGACTAAGTACCTGACTAGTAAATAGTGCAACACTCATGGAATGGATAATAAAACTGCCAACGGATGGGGGCTGTTCGTCCGCTTCCTCGTTGGTAAGCGAGGAGGAGGATGGATCTGTTAATATTACCGTGATAGCTATTGTCATTAATTCACGGACATCCGTCTATCTTTGGTTAGGCGGATGGTTAGCGAGTATCCCTAGAATTGTTAGGTATTATCTTTTGCTGCAATTGCGTCACCCCAGGTTGTGTCCCCTTTAGAGGCATAAAGACTTGCTGAGTACCCCTAGGGTCTCACACGATAAATTGTTTGATTCAGATGAACAGGTGAACTCGCAAGATGGATACTGGGTGGAGGAGATGGACGATGTTGGCAACGATCATTCGGTGTAGAGATTCCGGGAACAGGGATCCGTGAGATCTGTGGGCGGGATGTGTTTATTTATGGGGCATCTTATGCCGATTTGCTTCTTATCCGTACTCGGATCTTGTTTTCCGCTTCCGCCTGATACTCTGATGTTTGATGTATGAGGAGATATCCTAAACTATTATATCTATCTAGGATATTTGGATCTTGCCGTATGGCGTTGCAATATTTCTATTTCTTTTAGATGGAATGGCTCTGAGGACTGTTGTATGGTGGCTTGCATACATACTCATTTGTGTATGTAGTTGATCCCTTCGCCTGCCGATTACGCCGCTCGTTCTTGTCCCGATGTTTGGAAATGGTTAGGACGGCCGAAAGGTCTACCTGTGAGTGGCATTTGGCCCCACTGTACTATTTTAACCATTTCCGCTCATCCAGGCTTGTAACTAAGAGCTTAATTCACCGAGGTAGTTACAATTGGTATCAGAGCCATCCCGCCCTTCAGGGTCTCAGCCAAATGGTCGTTGTCAGTCTAGCAAATATTTTTGGTAGCTATGTATACTAGGGAAAAACAAAACGCGAGAGTAGGACTGCTTCCACTTTTCTTCTTACCCACCCACCCACCCTTTTTGGTAAGGAAGTGTAATGTTTTCAATCCTCTTCTTAAAATTCAAACTAGGATTCACGTGTTCTGGGTTCCGTAGTACCATAGGTTGTGTGTGTGTGTGTAATTCCTTGTCTATCTGTTGCATCCAACATGTTATCTTTATCTGCCTTTTGGTTATCAACTGTTGGTACATTCCATACCGACAGGCTTTTGCAAACCGACGCGATCTATCTGATTCGTTGTTTACCGCCGCGATCTGTCTTACTCTTTGTTATCCGATGTTATCTTGTTTGGGGTGTTCGTTTCCGTAGTTACTAATCTTTAGGTTCATCGTGAGAAGAAGGTGTTGGGATATGTGTTCTACTTATTCATGTGCGGAGTAATGATTTGAGTGCGGGATGGAGTCGCGACCATACCACTACTTTTATCATTCGCTCTTGTATATTGAATTGGTAGAGTCACTAGTCTTGATTCGTTAAGTGATTTTGCGCATCTATTGGTATTTTAATGCCGAAATTTGCGGAAAATTTTTCTTGATAGTTGTGTGCCACACTCCTTTTCAGTCGTGTGCGTTATGCTTAATATCTTCTAGGTGCTTTGAACTATGTTGATATTTTAATATCATCTTAATAAATTGTATCCTTTAATCTTGGTTAATTCCATCTTGGTACTATTTTGGATTATTATTATTCTCCATTATAGTACTGACTTGTGTTTTATATCAATAACAGGATGGCACCACCACGCCGTTCTGATGAGGACATACAACCTGAACTGGGGGCCGCGTTGTCAAGCATCGCCAATACCTTGGCAGCAATGCAGCAGAACCAGCAGCGTTTTGAAGAAAGTGTCAGGAGGAATGAGTTTGTTCCTCTACCTCCACCTCCCAAGCGAGGAGACATCAAAAACTTCCTGAAGTTCAACCCACGCCAATTTGATGTGTCCGATCAACCACTTGATGCTGATGATTGGTTGCGTGAGATGTCAAGGTTACTGGTGACTGCTGATGTTCCTGAGCAAGAATGGGTAAAGTGTGCCACTCACCTTCTGAAGGGAGATGCAGCTCTGTGGTGGGAGAATTACCTGAAGGCAAACTACACTGGTTTTCAGCCTACTTGGGAACAGTTCACTGGAGCTTTCAAAGAGCAGTATCTGTCAGAAATTGTCATGGAGAGGATGAAGGAAGTGTTTCTCAACCTCAAGCAGGGCAATGACAATGTCAATACCTACATCAGAAACTTCATGAACCTTTCTCGTTATGGTGGCGATGAGATCTCTGATGACAAGAAGAAGCAAAAGAGGTTCCGGCAAGGGCTCAATGCATCGATTAAGTATGCAATCACACATGCAAGGCCGGCGTCTTTTCTAGAACTTCAGCATACAGCTCTGCAGGAAGAAGCAAGTAGGCAAGTGTTTGAGGAGTCAAAGAAACACAACCGCGATGCAGCAAGCTCTTCAGCTATGTCAACTCCTTCTAAGCGTCGTGTCTGGGTTCCTAACACCCCACCGTCGCTCCCGGCTCCTCCAAGACATGCGGCAAGCTCTCCTATGGTTCGTGCACCACCATCTCGGGCTCTCAACATCAACACCAAGCCCGGGTCTACTGTTGCTCGTGCCAACTGTGTCAACGCCGCTCAAGATGAGCATGCACCTGGAGTTGTGATGGGTATGCTTTCCGTTAACTCAGTCCCTACACGAGTTTTGTTTGATTCTGGTGCATCGCATTCTTTTGTTTCACACAAATTTGCAAATGAGAATGAGTTAGCTATGGATCCTCTACTTAAGCGGTTAATGGTCCTTTCTCCTGGAGCAACAATGGCAGCTTCTAAAATCAGCCATGGCAACCAAATTGAGATTGGTGGCTCTTCGTTCTCGGCGTCCTTAATTGTTCTGGGCAGTTCTGACATTGATGTTATCTTGGGCATGGATTGGTTGACAGCAAATGCAGCTGTGGTTGATTGTGCTGAACGCTCGGTTTCTCTGAAAATTCCTGAAGGCCATATAGTCTATTCTCCAAGTCTGACTCCTGCTATTCAGTTTTTCTCTTTGGCGGCTCTGAATGATGATGCTATGGAAGCTATTCAGAGTGTTCCGGTGGTCTGTGAGTTCCCAGATGTCTTTCCTGAAGAGTTGCCAGGTATGCCTCCGGATCGTGAGGTTGAGTTTGTAATTGAGCTTGAACCTGGAACGGCTCCTATCTCCAAGCGGCCTTATAAAATGGGTCCTGCTGAGTTGGCTGAACTCAAACGTCAACTTGATGAACAAGAGAAGTTGGGTTTCATTCAACACAGTACTTCTTCGTGGGGTAGCCCAACTATCTTTGTGAAGAAGCGAGACAAGACTGATAGACTTTGTGTTGACTATCGGGCTCTCAATGCTAAAACCATCAAGAATAAATATCCCCTTCTGCGGATTAATGATCTCTTCAATCAGCTAGCTGGAGCTGTGGTATTCTCTAAGCTTGACTTGAGAAGTGGTTATCATCAAATCAAGATTCGCAAGGAAGATGTTCCTAAAACAGCTTTCACCACCCGCTATGGCCTGTATGAGTACACGGTCATGTCTTTCGGTCTCACCAACGCACCTGCCACCTTCTCGAGGCTTATGAACTCGGTTTTCATGGAGTATCTTGATAAGTTCGTTGTGGTCTATCTGGATGACATCCTAGTCTATTCTAAGTCAAAGGAAGAACATGAAGAACACCTTCGGTGTGTCCTAAACAAGCTTCGTGAGAACCGCTTGTATGCAAAGTTCTCCAAATGTGAGTTTTGGCTGCCTCAAGTCACCTATCTTGGTCACGTCATCTCTGCCAAGGGCATTGCCGTCAACCCGGAAACTGTAAAGACAATTGTTGACTGGCTTCCTCCTGTAAATGTCAAAGAAGTCCGGAGCTTCCTTGGTTTGGCTAGTTATTGCCGTCGCTTCATTCAGAACTTTTCGAAGATAGCGAAGCCTCTTACCGATCTCCTCAAGAAAGGCAAGAAATACCTTTGGACTCCGGTATGTCAAGCAAGCTTTGAAACACTCAAAGAGAAGCTCACTTCCACACCAGTCTTGGTTCCTCCAGATACATCCAAGCCTTTCCAGATATTCTGTGACGCGTCTTTGCAAGGATTGGGTGCGGTCCTTATGCAGGAAAAACAAGTTGTTGCTTATGCCTCTCGACAGTTGAAGATGCATGAGATCAACTATCCTACACATGACCTCGAACTCGCAGCAGTTGTCTTTGCTTTGAAAATATGGAGGCATTACTTGCTGGGCAACCGTTGTGAAATCTTTTCTGATCACAAGAGTCTGAAGTATATCTTCACTCAGCCTGATCTCAACCTTCGTCAGAGGAGGTGGATTGAAGCAATCAATGACTTCGATTTGACCATCAACTACACTCCGGGCAAAGCTAATGTCATGGCCGATGCTCTTAGCCGCAAAGCTTATGTCAGCAACCTCATGATGGAAGAACAACAGCCGCTCTTGTGCGAGGAATTCCGTCAGCTCAACCTTGAAATTGTGGACCAAGGGTATCTTCTGAATCTTCTGGCAACCCCTCTCTTGGAAGAAAAGGTTTGCTCCATTCAACTTGGTGATCCGTACACCAAAAAGATCATCTCCAACCTTCAGCTTCCGAAGTATGAGTCCTTCCACGTCGATGACCAAGGCACGCTTTTCTTTGAACACCGGATGTTTGTTCCGAACTACCCGGGTTTGAGAGAGCAAGTTCTCAAGGAGGCGCATGATTCTATTCTTTCTATCCACCCTGGCAGCACAAAGATGTACATGGACTTGAAAACACAATATTGGTGGCCGGGATTGAAACGATATTGTGCCAAGTATGTCTCAGAGTGTGATGTCTGCCGCAGAGTGAAAGCTGTCCATCAGAAACCTTCCGGTCTTCTTCAGCCATTGAAACCACCGGAATGGAAATGGGAGAAAGTAGAGATGGACTTCATCACTGGTTTTCCAAGGTCGCAGAAGGGCAACAATGCAATCTTTGTTGTGATTGACAGGCTTTCTAAAGTGGCTCACTTCTTTCCCGTCAAGGAAACAATTTCTGCAATCCAGTTGGCTGAGCTCTATATCAACAGAGTTGTCTCTCTGGATGGGGTTCCGCTTGAGATCAGTTCAGACCGTGGAAGCATCTTCACTTCCAAGTTCTGGGAAAGTTTCCAAAATGCTTTGGGAACAAAATTGAACTTCAACACAGCTTACCACCCTCAGTCGCAAGGACAAGTTGAAAGGATCAATCAGATTCTGGAGGATATGCTCCGTGCTTGCGTCATCTCCTTTGGCATGAAGTGGGAGGAATGTCTTCCTTATGCTGAATTCTCTTACAACAACAGCTTCCAGAAAAGTCTAAAGATGGCACCATTTGAGGCTCTCTATGGTCGCAAATGCAGAACTCCGATTGGTTGGTCGGGTGCAGGAGAAAGAATATTGTTTGGCCCTGACATTGTAACTCAAGCGGAGGAGAAGGTTCACATCATTCTTGAAAATCTGAAGATTGCTCAAAGTCGCCAGAAGAGCAATTATGATAGTAAGCACACGGACATGGAGTATGTCCCTGGTGATCTCGTTTACCTTCGTGTCACTCCCATGAGAGGCACACACCGTTTTGGTATCAAAGGAAAGCTGGATCCTAGATACATCGGTCCATTCAAAATTCGTGGAAGAAGAGAAGAAGTTGCTTATGCTCTTGAGCTCCCAGAAAAACTCAAGGTCCATGATGTTTTCCACATCTCTCAACTCAAGAAGTGCTTCAAGGATCCCGGCAGGACCGTGGACCATGAGCTTATCAATCTCCAAGAAGACCTGTCCTATCAAGAACACTCCACAAAAATCCTTGAAGTCGCAGAAAGAAGGACTCGCAACAAGTCCATCAAGTTCTGCAAGGTGCAGTGGTCGCACCATTCCGTTGATGAAGCCACTTGGGAACGTGAAGATGAGCTCCGTGCCAAGTATCCTACCCTCTTTGAGTCTTCTTCTTCTTCCTAGAATCTCGGGGCGAGATTCTTGTTTAGTGGGGGAGAGTTGTAGCATCCCAATTGTCTAACAATTGTAATGCTACTTGGTCTAGTAATATAATGGCTACTTCATATATATAATTGTTGCATCATAATTACATCATGCTCATGTCATCATGCCACCTTGCATTTGAGCATCATATAAAACCCTTTTTGTTTTGGTTCTTCTCTCATATGCATTGTAAATTGTAATTGCCTCTTGATATTGTATTTTGGTTATTGATATATTGTGTAAATGCCCAAGTTGAGTTGGGGGCATATCTTTTATTCCACTCCACCACCCTTTCTTTCACCACCTTATAATTCCACCATCCCATTATCCATGAGCTTGTATTTTATATTATTTTGGTATTTAATCTAGCTCATGGGAGATAGGATGGATCTACTTCTACAAATTCTTTCGCTTGGCTTTTATTACACTTTTGGGAATGCATAAGAATAATGCCATGTTAATATTATTGTTTTCACAAAAATAAACATGGCATTAATTATCTTGCATGGGCCATGCAACCATCTCCATCTTTTGTCCTCCTTTGTTTTTATTTGATCTTTTGAGTGAATCATCCATCTCCCTCTCTACCTCTCCTTTGGCTTGATCTAGTTTGGTCTTGCCAAAAGGCCTCCACCATGACATACCCCATCACCCTCTCTCTCTAATCCCTCCTCTCTTTCTAAAACCCTAACCCTAATCACCTACCCCTCTATCACCATCTACCATACCACCCCCCTCTAGCCAAAACCGAGCCACCCCTCTCTAGCTAACCCTAGCTCCCTCCCTCTCTCTCGGCCTCTCTCCTCTCTGCCATGCTGGCCCCACCTAGCCACTCTCTCTCCCTGGCCCACACCCCAGCTACCCTACCCCAACCCTAGCACCAACCCTAACCCGAGCCCCCTCTAGTCCTAGCCGAAGCTACACCCGAGCCTTCCCTTTCTCTCTCTCTCTATCCCTGCCGTGCCGGCCCCACCTTCCTCTCCTCCCTCCCTGGCCTACCTGGCAGCCCCATCACCCTTCCCCTGCCCCTGCCGTCCAGCCCGAGCACGTGAGGAGGAGGGAAAAGGTGGCACCCGAGCCACCTTTTATCTACCCCCTGCCACAGCTGGTCTCTCCCCTCTCCCTCCTTTTCCTCCTTCCCCACGACTCTCCTGCATCTCCCAGATCTGTTCTGAGCCGTGCCCTTCCCCCTCTTCCTCCCCTTCTACCACACATCCACCTCGTCAGCCACCGTCGGTGCCGATCACCAACTCCTCGAGTCAGGAGGCGGGCGCGGTGCTCTGGTTGTCGAGGAAGGCCGTGGAGAACCCCTGCATCACCCCGTACACGCCGCCGCGGAGGAGAAGCACCAGAGCCGAAGATCACCGCCGCCACCGACGCCAAACCCTAGAACTCCGGCCGTCTGCATCGTCGCCGATCCCCTGCGTCCCAAGTCGTTCCGCCACCACCGACCCACTCCCGGTGAGCGCCCGAACCTCCCAGACACCTCTGCTAGCCGATCGGTTGCCTGCTCGCGTTGTGCGTTTCGTCGAGCGCTCTCGGCGCAGCGATCTCACGTCGTCGAAGACCGTCCTCTCGTCGCGAGAACCTACCTAGCCGCGCCATAGCAACCTCCCAACAACCCCCAAGCCACCGCAGCGGTAGCCGCCCCCGCGCGCGCGCGAGGTCGCCAGATCGAGCCCTGCCGCGCCTAGATTCGCGTCTTCAGTTTCGTCAGACAAACCCAGGAAGAAAAACAGTACCGCGTGGCGTTTTCTCAGAAAACCCCCTTCCGTTTTGTTTTCCTCAACCCGCGCTCCTGCCGACCCCACCTGTCTGCCTCTGTGCGGTTTTATAAAAAGGCACCTCTACTTTGCGTTTCTCAACCCGCAGTCCCTGGGTTCGCCGCGTGTCACCGATGCGTCCAACCACTGGCGCGTGGGTCCGCTCGTGCGTCGGGCCCGCTGGTCAGTTGCTGCGGCTAGATTAGCCCGCGGTGACAGAAGGTTTTCTGCGCGCCGTTTCGCCAAGTCAGCATCGGCCCCACCCGTCAGTGACCGTGGCTAGTTTGGGCTGAGTAATAAAAGTTTCTCCTGTTGTCTGTTTTAGTTAAACCTTTTTCAAATTAATTTAAATTCAAATTCAAATCTGTTTTTAAATAACTTTTAAAATACAATTCCAAATTAAACATGTAATATATGTTTTGAGATCAGAAAAAATGTGTGGATTTCAAATATGCCCTCCAAAATATATTTTGAACACTTTAAATTTCGAGTCGATTAAAATTACAATAAAATGCCCTTTTCCTTAATTAATTAATAACTTTTGTTTTATAACTCCAAATTTGACAACTAATATGTCCAAATCGATCAGCTCGACGAGACCTTTCTGTTTATGCATTCCATGTTCTGAATTGCAGCATGCATAATGTAAATATAAAGTATACAGCAACTTATTTGAGAATAAAAGGTGACTAAAACACCATAAAATGGTTTATTCTTGTATTCCACACCTCACCCATGCCATGCTACATTATTGCCATGCAAATTGTGCATCATTCATCATGGCATGATTGTTTGCTTGTCGCATTTTATTCATATGCTTGTGCACTTTATTTATGTTGGCCCTTGTTTGTTTGGTTCTTCTTCGAATAGACGCTGAGCAGGGGATATATCAAGAAAACCAGGAGCACTATCCAGATCCTTCTCTCGCTTCAACTGAGCTGCCAGGCAAGCACTACCACATGCTTGCATACATATAGTACCTATTGCCTCTATCTTATTCTTGCATCATTGAGTCGCGATTGCATTAAACTGAATCCCAAGTACTGCATAGCCTTTACTTTTAAACCCCACCGAAGCTTGTTCCTCCATCCCATGAGCCATTACTACAGGAGTTGATTGAGCCATGCGGGTCGTAGAACAGCATGTGTAGGGTATGTGAGTGTCTGATGGATAACGAGGTACCTAAACAACTTAACCTGAGTAGTAATGGGATAACTAATGAAAGTGGCACCGGTGAGCAATATCTGCTATTTGGTTTTTCATGCTCACTTGTGTCCCGTAGGACCCCGAGTACTTGATTCCTGTTCCTTGAATATTCGCGCTATCCACATCCGGGAGGCTTATGAACCCCCCTGAGCCAGAGCTTGATTCATTCTTATTTCTTGGGGCCACAAAGTAGTTTGGGGCTTTATTACTATCCTGTACTTATGCCATGCTTTACTGCTTTATTTAAGATTGTGCGAGGAGCACCTGTACTGTTTAGGTAAGCGGAGTGTTTTCGCGGTATCGACAAGCCCAGTCACACTTTCGGGTTCCCAGTCGTTTACAGCCATTGATGCAAACCTTGAGTCCGTCTCGGAGCCGGCCAACTTCGTTGCGGGTAGCTTAATGGGGTGGCCCCCTGAAATATTTCTGAATCCTGTGATCGCTTTGTCGTGAATGCCTCGTTGGGTTTTGATTTGGTTTTTCCGAGGTTGATCGAGTGTGTGTTGCTATTTGTGTACCCCTGCAGGGTAAAACTTTCTGAAAGCCGTGTCCGCGGTTATGGACGACTTGGAGCACAGTTTCTCGATCATAGACAAGTATAACTAAAGTACAGCTTTTAATTTGACTAAGTACCTGACTAGTAAATAGTGCAACACTCATGGAATGGATAATAAAACTGCCAACGGATGGGGGCTGTTCGTCCGCTTCCTCGTTGGTAAGCGAGGAGGAGGATGGATCTGTTAATATTACCGTTATAATTGTTGTCATTAATTCACGGACATCCGTCTATCTTTGGTTAGGCGGATGGTTAGCGAGTATCCCTAGAATTGTTAGGTATTATCTTTTGCTGCAATTGCGTCACCCCAGGTTGTGTCCCCTTTAGAGGCATAAAGACTTGCTGAGTACCCCTAGGGTCTCACACGATAAATTGTTTGATTCAGATGAACAGGTGAACTCGCAAGATGGATACTGGGTGGAGGAGACGGACGATGTTGGCAACGATCATTCGGTGTAGAGATTCCGGGAACGGGGATCCGTGAGATCTGTGGGCGGGATGTGTTTATTTATGGGGCATCTTATGCCGATTTGCTTCTTATCCGTACTCGGATCTTGTTTTCCGCTTCCGCCTGATACTCTGATGTTTGATGTATGAGGAGATATCCTAAACTATTATATCTATCTAGGATATTTGGATCTTGCCGTATGGCGTTGCAATATTTCTATTTCTTTTAGATGGAATGGCTCTGAGGACTGTTGTATGGTGGCTTGCATACATACTCATTTGTGTATGTAGTTGATCCCTTCGCCTGCCGATTACGCCGCTCGTTCTTGTCCCGATGTTTGGAAATGGTTAGGATGGCCGAAAGGTCTACCTGTGAGTGGCATTTGGCCCCACCGTACTATTTTAACCATTTCCGCTCATCCAGGCTTGTAACTAAGAGCGTAATTCACCGAGGTAGTTACACCTAAGACCTCGAGGGTCGTTCCAGGTATAGGGAGTATTAGTAATGACTGATCTGCGGGTTGGGTACCCTAGTGACAGAAGGGGTAGTATGGTTGTATGTGAGGGATTTACTTGGGATTAACGGTGACATCACTATGCATATCATTAGTTCTCTTTCTTCTATGGATGAGACTAGTAGGTTATTGCTGTAAGCGGTTGCGGAGGCAATAGAAATTATGGATGCACCGCCCACATATAATTTATCTTTCTCTAACAAGTACATGCATACTTTATTTCTATCTTTTATTCCCATCAGATGTTTTGCACAGCTACAAGTGAAACCGAACGCCCTAGGCCCTCTCTCTCCATCATCGACAACAACAAAAAGACGCAAGCTATTGGTCCAGTAAAAACCCAAAAGGAATTCGAAAACTCCCGAAGGTCCGTTGAAGTAACTGCACAACGCATTCGCTTCCTGAGGATTTTATAACCTAGGTCTACTAGGGAAAAAAGCTACACTACATCTGTAATCCAGATCGAAGGTATCAAGCGTCACTTCCGTTCTTCACCTAGTAGTTGAACCGTAGATCCCATGGACTCTAAGAGCATCTCCACTCCACTCCGCCCCCCATGGATGCCCCCAGACCATTTTCGGCTTCATCCGGCGAAAACTATCCCAGCCATGTCCTAAGGAGCCCGAAATTCACCGGATTAGCCAAAAATCCATCTGAGGAACTCATGCCGAACTGAACGCCCTGGGGTTTGCCTGGGGCACTGGATGGAGCAAAAAGCCGAGTGGGCCTAGGTTGTTGGCGAAACAAGCCTATTCCCCCCCCATTTTTCTTTCATTTTCCTCCTTTCCCCGCAACCTGATGGCGACCTCCCGCCAACTCGCTCCATATCTCCACTTCCCTCATTTCCCGAACCTTCTCCCTCCTCGCGTCCCTAGAATTGTGCCACCATTTCACCAAAGAAATCCAAGGGACCGAGACCTGCTGACGTCGTCGCCAAGCCGAAGAAGCCGAGAAAGCTGACGAAACACAAGGAAAATCCCAGAGGCATGAGCAACGCTAATTGGGCAAAGCTTGTGAACCGAAGGAAGGTGGAAAATGATAGTCACTAGGAGAGAGAGAGAGAGAGGAAGCTCAAGGAAAAGCAGGAGGCCCTGGCGAGGGTGGAGGAGGAAACTCGGGCGCAGGCATCATCGTACCATAGCGGCATGTATCCGCCGCATCATGGTAGCCGGTATTTCCCCGATGGAGTTTGGGGCAGCCAGTCGAGTGTCTCCCCGGCGCACTGATGTCTCCGATTTTTGCCATCTTCCACTGCATTTAAACATTAACTTTGGACAAGCAATTGTGATACATTGTAAATGTATCTATAATTTTTGATGTTCCATGCTTGGTTTTATCCACTCTCTTGTGTTTTGTCCACACTTTGGAGTACTTTTCATATGATTTCTTGGACTAACCTATTAACAAGAGCCACAGTGCCAGCTGCCTGTTTTCTGCTGTTTATGGTTCCAGGAAAGTCAGAAAATGAATATTCTCGGAATTGGACGGGACAAAAGCCAAAGTGCCTATTTTTCTGGAAGTTATCAGATGCCAAAATACGAGACGGAGAAGGGCTGGGGGCCGGCCACACCACCTGGCCATGCGGCCAGGCCTGCCCCGCACCAGGGGGTGGTCTTGCCGACCCTAGCACCCCCTCGGCCTCTCCTTCCGCCTATATATTTCCCTCGAGACGAAAACCCTAAGTACCCGATCAAAAATCCATGAAAGAGTCTGTAGCCGCCGTCATATCCATCCCTAGATCGGGAGGGATCTGAAACTCTTCTCGGCACCCTGCCGGAGAGGGGAATTCACCCTGGAGGCCTTCTTCATCACCATGCAAGCCTCTGGTGTGATGCATGAGTAGTTCATCTCTGGACTACGGTTCCATGTAGTAGCTAGATGGCTGGTTCTCCTCCTTTGTGCTTTCATGTCTAGATCTTGTGAGCTCTGTTCATGATCAAGATCATCTATTTGTAATTCTGCATGTTGTGTTTGCGGGGATCCAATGGATATTGAGATGCTATTTCAGATTGATTATTGATTCTATCATGTCTTTGTTATTTGTGATCTTGCATGCTTTCCATTGTTAGTAGCTATCTTGGCCAAGTAGATGCTAGCAACTCCAAGAGTTAGTATTTATGGTCGATAGTGGGTTCATGCCTCTGGTAATCTGGGGAAGTGACAGAAATCTCTAAGTTACTAGATGTGTTGTTGCTACTAGGGAGAAAACCACAATCCTTTGTTCATAGAACAATCGTATTGTTTACATTACACGCAATTTGTAAAGCAATAATATGTTGTTTGCAACTTAATACTGGAGGGGGTTTGGATGATAACCTGAAGTTGGATTATTAGTCATAGATGAACTTGGATGGCGGTCTATGTGTAATGTTGTAATGCCCTATCGAATCTCAAAGGAGTCAAGATGATTAGTATATGCATGTATTGCTTTCTCGATGTTTGTCAATTGCCCCGCTGTAATTTGTTCACCTAGCAAGTTATCTATCTTAAGGAGAGCCACCTCTAGTGAATTGTGGATCCCGGTCCTTTCTTTTACATACAATCTATAAACTGTTTACTGCTTTGTGTTTACTTTCTGCAAACTACTACTTCCTTCCATTCGATACATTTAATCCTTTGTTTTCAGCAAAACCGTTGAGATTGACAACCTCATCGCAAGTTGGGGACAGAGTTCTGTGGTTTTGTTGTGTAGGCCTCCACGTTGCTACTGGCACCGGTAGTGCGCCCTGCCATCGTTCAGCTAGCTACACCTTTGGGGTGTTTCCTTGCTCCTACTGGATTGATAACCTTGGTTTCGTACTGAGGGAAAACTTGTTGCTGTGCTCATCATACCTTCCTCTTGGGGTTCCCCAACGAGCTCGATATATTTTGGGCCATCACAATTGCCAAAGAAACTCTCAACTTTTGCCACTAATGACTAATAATTGCAAAGATATGCAAATCCCTTCTTTGATATATGTTTTGCAGGAAATCACTGCTTTTAAGGCAAAATAAGGAGTCATAATGAAGGATTTTGAGTAAGTACACACGGCCAAGTAATTGGAGAAGCCAACTAGGCGTCAACACGCTTAACGACCACTGGTACGGGCGCGGTCCGCTCGTACCAGGTGGCGACGGCTTCGTCTCGTCAAACCCTACAACTTTCGTGAAGACGCCTATATATCTTGAGGCTCTAGCCACTAGCCAGAGAGCCGCCATTCTCAGATCGCATCACAACACTCCCAAAGGAGATCCATACCATTGTTCATCCATAGTTCATCTATTGTTCATCACTTCCACCATCCATCCCTCCACTAGCCATACCTATTACTTTGTACTTTTAGATCTCCTTGTGATTTGGCAACCATTGTAAGAATATTTGATTTCAATCTAAATATCTGCATGATGTTTTCTATCTCCGATCTATTTGTTATGAGTGAGTAGTCCTCACGGGCTGCGGGTTGGAGAGAAATCTCACAGCAATTATGTGCATCTAGATCATGGGAGAAATATATTTTGTTTTGATTCATGATTTGTATCTTTTGTTTCTTCTTCTCTCGTCTCGATCTGTGGACTTGTAGGTACCAAAGATCCCATAGATTGATAAAGGCTTGAGGTGAGATACTTGGCTAGCAGGGATCTCATAGGAAACTCAATGATAGAAAGGGAAGTATGGTCTTTGCTTAGCACCCCATTCTGGATCAACAACAACATCACCACTTAAAGCTTTAATCTATGTTTACACTTAATAATTGTTTGTAACCCGTGGCTTCGGTGTACTCTCGGTTGGATTAAAAGTCTATTGTTATGCCCGCTGCATCACGAGGGCTCTAGAATATTAGGATGTGTTGCCCACAAAAGGTTATCTCAATACAAACACTATACATCACTTATTATTATCTTTCATCCCATTTGATGTGCAGCTGTAGGTGGATCTTCAACCCTAGCCTATCTCCATCCATTGATTCAAACCCGTTATAAAGTAAACTAGATTGGTCCGGTCAACTAAGGTAAAACAAAAAAAAAGTCTTGTAGACGTGTCCTTTTTTATTACCTTTTAGCAGTGCTTTCCGAGGTTCGATTAAACCTAGGTCTTCTAGGTAAAAAACTATTATACTACATCCGTGAATCCGGATTAAAGGTATCAATCCTGGTGAGGTCATTAGAGACCTTGTTTTTAGTTTTATTATTAGTTGTAGTTTAATTCTTGTTATTAGTTTACTTTCTTGTTATCTATTTGAAAACCCAAAAAAATAGTTACTTGTTATTCGTTTTCATTACTTAAAAATTACCAAAAACATAAGAGCCATGTCTCAAAAGAGATTAGGGGAGTATGCTACTCCCACTGATGATGCAGAAACATATGAGATAGAACCTAACCTTTTAAGTTTAGTTCAACAAAACCAATTTGGGGGTTCATCTTCTGAGGATTCAGGATTGCACTTAAATACTTTTACTGAAATTTGTGACATAGTGCGAATGAAAGATGTAGATCCAAATACTGTTAAGATAAGATTATTCCCTTTCTCTCTTAGAGGAAAGGCTAAGGATTGATTGCTAGCTCTACCAAAGGGCACTCTTAAATCTTGGGAGGAATGCACTAATTTGTTTATGACTAAATTTTTCCCCATAGCTAAGACTATGCAGCTAAGATCCAACATTACAAGCTTTAGACAAGAAGACCGTGAGACACTAGCGCTTGCATGGGAAAGGATTAAAGAGGCCGTAATAAACTGTCCTAATCATGGGATGGAAGAATGGCTTATATTACATTTATTTTATAATAGTCTTAACCCAATGTCTAAGTCTATGCTAGATACTGCAAAGAAGTTACTTGATGATATGCAAAATAACCATGCCCGGTGGCACGTGGAAAGAACCTCGAAGAGAGTAAGTTCAATTATCGAGGTAAACAATGAGGATCTTACATCTAAGGTAGATGAGTTGCTTAGCTTAGTAAAGGGTAAGGAATATACCCAAGTTAATGTTATGTGGCGCCCCGCAAAACCACTACTAGAAAATCGCGTTGTTTTTGTGCATTGCATCATCATGACTGCATGCTCATGTCATCATGCCGCATTGCATTTGAGCATCGTCATCATCATGCATTTGTTTGTCTGAAACTATTTTCGAAAAACATATTTTGTTTTCTAAATACCCCGCCATTATCTCAAATCCAAAACCCGGGTCTCCGGATTATTTTGTTTCGTCTACCAATGGATTTCAAAAGCCCCGTTTTAAATAATAAAATATTTTATTTTATTTTTAGGGGGCAGCCAAACCGGGTCGATCCGACCTAGCCGACCACCCCCAAAATTACCCAAAACCAGCCTGTCTAATTCCTAATCCTACCTACACCTAATTCTACCCAGCCCCCTCCACCTCACCCCGGCCAATCGCAATCCGCCACCTCACCGCATCCCTCCACCTCACCTCTCCCTCTCCCCATCCCAGCTGCCACCTCATCCCACCTGCACGCCTCCCACCAAACACACCTGGTCCACCCACTCCCCGGCCCACACACGCACACACACGCCTGCAGCACACACACACCGTTCCGCACTCACCCACCTACCCCGCAACCATCGACAGCCTGGCCCCACCCCGCTTCCCGCATGCCACGCGACCGACCCCCACGCGGCGCACCCCGCTCCTCTCTCTCCCTCGTGGCCCCCTCGTCTCGAGCCCCCTCTCCTTCCCTAGGCCCTGTGTCGCCTCCCTCGATCCCCTCTCCCCCGCGAGCTCCGGCCGCCGATGCGCCTCGCCGTCCTTCCCCCTCGTCCCCGCGTCCGCCACCGGCCCTCGCCTCCACCCCGTCCTTCTCGCCTCCCTCCTCGGTCTGTGGCCCTGCCGCCGCCAACCCTCTCTCTCCCCAGCAGGCGTCGCCGCCCCCGCCCTCTACCTCCCCGACCCGTGTCTAGCTCGCCGGAGCCGCCACCGCGTCACCGCCTAAGGGCGTCGCCTCCCCGCGCGTCTGCAGCACCGCCTCCTCTGGTGCTCCTCCCTCTGCCCGCTCCTCGTCGCCGACCGTCCTCCCGAGCCACTGAGCCGCGTCGCCATCGCCGGTCTCCTCTGCATCGGCCACGGATCCCTCCGCCGCCGACCGCCTGCGAGACCGCCGCCGCCCGTCCTTCGACCACCGCGCGCCCAGCCGCTCGAGCCCGCCGCGTCGCCCAGCTCCTCTGCGACCTCCTCCTCCTCGGGGCGAAGCCGCTCGGCCGTGCCCGCCTCTGCCCTGCCTCCGCAAGATCGCCCTCGTCTACAGCCTCGTCCACCGCAGCCATGACCTCCTTTCCCTGTGCCGCCTCTGCGCCTTGGTCACCATCGGGCCCCAAGGCCGACCCTTGTCTTTGACCATGAGCTCACCTCGGGTCTCTGCCTTCCAAGCTCGTCGTGTGGCCAATCCTGTGCATGTCTCGACGTTGACCAAGTGTGGGTCCCGCAAGGTGTTTAGGCAAATGCCCAATTGGGACCTGCCCCTATATTGTGGTGTAATCAGGTGCTGTCCTGATCGAGTTCGCCTCCGAATGAGACCATCTGACACTCGAGAACCGCGCCATCCGAAGATCTCCGGTGCCGCATGAGACACCAAGTCATGCGTTTGAAGCCAACACGAAGAACTACTCCGAGAATCACCGACACCGGACCCTCAAGCACGCCTTCACGGAATCCGAACTCTCGGCACGACAAAGCCCCGTTCCCGGATCCGATGGTCGAGACTCTGAAGACCGATCCCCCGAACCCTCGGAACCCCAAGATCGCCATTCGATGTGCGACCTCTATCCGAGACCCCTCATATTTTTATAATATATGATATTGATATTGTTGCATATTAATTTGTACATGCTTGCATACATATTTGGTGGTTTGGGGGCATTATGCCGATTCACCTTATAATTAAATATGGAGACCATATGCGGACTATTCTAGTCTTAGTTTGTCTCCATTTAATTTGTGTAGCGAACCGGTGCTATCTTTTGCCATGATAAGACAACATTTAAATTGTGGGGTATCTAAACAACATGAACCTAGTAAATAATTATCGGGACCCTGGTTCCGTTTAATATGGCCTAAATGCATCGCACCTTTGCCATGTCATACATCATACATGCATCATGCCCGATTTTCTACCATAGTATTAAGTAGTCCATCCGGTGTTTCTTCTAGTGCTTTGCTTCTTCACGGATTAAGCCGATGAGTGGTTGCGAGTAGTGACAAGTTCTCCGGTTATGATCCTTCGGCAGTGTTTCCCAGGCGAGCATCTCTTCCCCTTCTACCTATTTTGCATTTATAGTCTTTATTTCCTCCTGTTGATCTATTGCTATCCGTGTCGCGATGCTTTAGTTTCCGTACCCCAGTATATTCCGTGCAGCCTCTATACTGCCTTGGACACCTCCTATTACCTGTGTTTGGTAGATAGTTGGACTTGCGCGTCGTAGTCGCTTGCTCAAGTGCTGTTGCGTGTCGTCCAGTACCACAGCTGTTGGAAGGCTGCCATATGCTTTATGTTGGAGATGATCATGGCTTTAATTACTGTTTAATAACTAAAATTGAAGTAGGTAAATGCAGAGGCACCGGTGGGTAATAGACAATATTTGGTTTTTAACCACTCACTGGTGTCCCGTAGGACCCCGAGTTCTTGACACCTGTTCCGAGATCGAGCGCGCTAACCACAGGTGGGGTGTGTGGGCACCCCCATCGATTTAGTACCTGATTCCAAGTACTGTACTGGGGGCCACAAAGTAGTTTGGGGCTTTATTACTATCCTGTACTTATGCCATTTTTTACTGCTTTATTTAAGATTGTGCGTGGAGCACCTGTACTGTTTAGGACCGTGACACGTTTTCGCTGTATCGACAAGCCCAGTCACACTTTCGGGTTCCCAGTCGTTTACAGCCGTCGACACAAACCCTGAGTCCGTCTCGGAGACCGGCCGACTTTGTTACGGGTAGCTTAGTGGGGTGGCCCCTCGTGCTTGCTTTGGGTCTGGGAAACGTCGTGTCTGAAACCCCGTCGACATACCGTTGGGTGTATGTTTTGTGATCTTGTACCTACCTGATCTGACAACAAGGGTGTAAGTGCGTGTGGAAACTTTGGTGCACCCCTGCAGGGTTTAATATTTTCGAGAAGCCGTGTCCGCGGTTATGGACGACTTGGAGCACAGTTCTCGATCATAGACGACTATAACTAAAGTTTACTGTTATAATTTGACTTGTAACCGAGATGACTAGTAATCATCTCCACTACAACGGAATGGCCAAATAAAAGTACCAACAACTGCTGGGTTTGGGATATCTCATGCTAATCATATCTGACTAGTAAGTGTCGCAACTACAATGGAATGGTTAACTAAAACTGCCCACTGCTTCTTATATCAGGATGACTCATGCTATCTATACCTGACTAGTAATTGCTGCAACGATAACTGAATAAATAAAACTGCCAACTGTGTGAGTTCCTCGGTTGACTTCCTCGTTTGGTCTCGAGTGGGAAATACCAGGATGGGTATGTTTGGTGGTAGCATCAGGTTGGTTCCGAATAGGTCTTTCTTATCCCTCTCTGATAGCCAACAGTTATATCGAATCTCTATAGGTTGTTTAGTGCATGCTGCGCTGCCGCTTCAGTCCACCATACCTATGTAGGCGAGGACCGCCGAATTCTAGTCTCGCCGTGTACTGGCCTCAGTACTGACCGCTCTCTTTTTCCTTTGCCCTTTGTCGGCACCCCTTTTGTTTAAGCAGGTTTGAGATCGACGTCGTTAGCAGGGTTACCCTTACGGCTTGGCCTGGGCAGGGTTATGGACGCCATTGGTTATTCTTCAGGGCTCTTAGCTCAATTTGCATCCTGTCCGGACTCGGACGCTGTATTGTTTTCAAGGTGATTTGGATCTTTGTACTGTAAATCTGTATTCTTGACTCTTTGAGTCACTGAAGTTGCGATACCCCACAAGTCCAGACTGTAGGATAACCTAGCTAACGGCCACAGTAGAGTGTCAAAAGTATTTTGCAAAAATCGGTTGGATAGTTCTGATTAGGTCTGATTTTACTCTGTAACACCCTCAGAATCGGCCCTATGCAAGTTTTAGCGATTTCCGCCAAACTCGCATAGAAACGATTCAGAGGTGCCCACCAGGCACTTGCGTGCGGGTGGAAAACGAAGTAATATCATTACACATTAGTCCACGATGGAACCCATAGAACATATATATACAACAACGAGTCCATGAGTCAAGCATACAGATATACAGTACAAAGATCCAAATCACCTTGAAAACGATACAGCGTCCGAGTACGGACAAGATGCAAATTGAGCTAAGACCCCTGAAGAATAACCAATGGCGTCCATAACCCTGCCCAGGCCAAGCCGGAAGGGTAACCCTGCTAACGACGTCGATCTCAAACCTGCTTAAACAAAAGGGGTGCCGACAAAGGGCAAAGGAAAAAGAGAGCAGTCAGTACTGAGGCCAGTACACGGCGAGACTAGAATTCGGCGGTCCTCGCCTACATAGGTATGTTGGACTGAAGCGGCAGCGCAGCATGCACTAAACAACCTATAGAGACTCGATATAACTGTCGGCTATCAGAGAGGGATAAGAAAGACCTATTCGGAACCAACCTGATGCTACCACCAAACATACCCATCCTGGTATTTCCCACTCGAGACCAAACGAGGAAGTCAACCGAGGAACTCACACAGTTGGCAGTTTTATTTATTCAGTTATCGTTGCAGCAATTACTAGTCAGGTATAGATAGCATGAGTCATCCTGATATAAGAAGCAGTGGGCAGTTTTAGTTAACCATTCCATTGTAGTTGCGACACTTACTAGACAGATATGATTAGCATGAGATATCCCAAACCCAGCAGTTGTTGGTACTTTTATTTGGCCATTCCGTTGTAGTGGAGCTGATTACTAGTCATCTCGGTTACAAGTCAAATTATAACAGTAAACTTTAGTTATAGTCGTCTATGATCGAGAACTGTGCTCCAAGTCGTCCATAACCGCGAACACGGCTTCTCGAAAAGATTAAACCCTGCAGGGGTGCACCAAAGTTTCCACACGCACCTACACCCTTGTTGTTAGATCAGGTAGGTACAAGATCACAAAACATACACCCAACGGTATGTCGACGGGGTTTCGGACACGACGTTTCCCAGACCCAAAGCAAGCACGGGGGGCCACCCCACTAAGCTACCCGTAACGAAGTCAGCCGGTCTCCGAGACGGACTCAGGGTTTGTATCGACGGCTGTAAACGACTGGGAACCCGAAAGTGTGACTGGGCTTGTCGATACAGCGAAAACGTGTCACGGTCCTAAAAAGTACAGATGCTCCACGCACAATCTTAAATAAAGCAGTAAAACATGGCATAAGTACAGGATAGTAATAAAGCCCCAAACTACTTTGTGGCCCCCAGTATAGTACTTGGAATCAGGTACTAAATCGATGGGGGTGCCCACACACCCCACCTGTGGTTAGCGCGCTCGATCTCGGAACAGGTGTCAAGAACTCGGGGTCCTACGGGACACCAGTGAGCGGTTAAAAACCAAATATTGTCTATTACCCACCGGTGCCTCTGCATTTACCTACTTCAATTTTAGTTATTAAACAGTAATTAAAGCCATGATCATCTCCAACATAAAGCATATGGCAGCCTTCCAACAGTTGTGGTACTGGACGACACGCAACAACACTTGAGCAAGCGACTACGACGCGCAATTCCAACTATCTACCAAACACAGGTAATAGGAGGTGTCCAAGGCAGTATAGAGGCTGCACGGAATATACTGGGGTACGGAAACTAAAGCATCGCGACACGGATAGCAATAGATCAACAGGAGGAAATAAAGACTATAAATGCAAAATAGATAGAAGGGGAAGAGATGCTCGCCTGGGAAACACTGCCGAAGGATCATAACCGGAGAACTTGTCGATACTCGCAACCACTCATCGGCTTAATCCCTGAAGAAGCAAAGCACTAGAAGAAACACCGGATGGACTATTTAATACTACAGTAGAAAATCGGGCATGATGCATGTATGATGTATGACATGGCAAAGGTGCGATGCATTTAGGCCATATTAAACGGAACCGGGGTCCCGATAATTATTTACTAGGTTCATGTTGTTTAGATACCCCACAATTTAAATGTTGTCTTATCATGGCAAAAGATAGCACCGGTTCGCTACACAAATTAAATGGATACAAACTAAGACTAGAATAGTCCGCATATGGTCTCCATATTTAATTATAAGGTGAATCGGCATAATGCCCCCAAACCACCAAATATGTATGCAAGCATGTACAAATTAATATGCAACAATATCAATATCATATATTATAAAAATATGAGGGGTCTCGGATAGAGGTCGCACATCGAATGGCGATCTTGGGGTTCCGAGGGTTCGGGGGATCGGTCTTCAGAGTCTCCACCATCGGATCCGGGAACGGGGCTTTGTCGTGCCGAGAGTTCGGATTCCGTGTAGGCGGGCTTGAGGGTCCGGTGTCGGTGATTCTCGGAGTAGTTCTTCGTGTCGGCTTCAAACGCATGACTTGGTGTCTCATGCGGCACCGGAGATCTTCGGATGGCACGGTTCTCGAGCATCAGATGGTCTCATTCGGAGGCGAACTTGATCAGGACAGCACCTGATTACACCACAATACAGGGGCAGGTCCCAATTGGGCATTTGCCCAAACACCTTGCGGGACACACACTTGGTCAACGTTGAGACATGCACAGGATTGGCCACACGACGAGCTCGGAAGGCAGAGACCCGAGGTGAGCTCATGGTCAAAGACAAGGGTCGGCCTTGGGGCCTGATGGTGACCAAGGCGCAGAGGCGGCACAGGGCAAGGAGGTCATGGCCGCGGCGGACGAGGCTGTAGACGAGGGCGATCTTGCGGAGGCAGGGCAGAGGCGGGCACGGCCGAGCGGCTTCGCCCCGAGGAGGAGGAGGTCGCAGAGGAGCTGGGCGACATGGCGGGCTCGGGCGGCGGGGCGCGCGGTGGTCGAAGGACGGGCGGCAGAGGTCTTGCAGGCGGTCAGCGGCGGATCCGTGGCTGATGTAGAGGAGACCGGCGATGGCGACGCGGCTCAGTGGCTCGGGAGGACGGTCGGCGACGAGGAGCGGGCAGAGGGAGGAGCACCAGAGGAGGCGGTGCTGCCGACGCGCGGGGAGGCGGCGCCCTTAGGCGATGACGCGGTGGCGGCTCCGGCGAGCCAGACACGGGTCGGGGAGGTAGAGGGCGGGGGCGGGGGCGCCTGCTGGGGAGAGAGAGGGTTGGCGGCGGCAGGGCCACATGCCGAGGAGGGAGGCGAGAAGGACGGGGTGGAGGCGAGGGCCGGTGGCGGACGCGGGGACAAGGGGGAAGGACGGCGAGGCGCATCGCCGGCCGGAGCTCGCGGGGGAGAGGGGATCGAGGGAGGCGACACAGGGCCTAGGGAAGGAGAGGGGGCTCGAGACGAGGGGGCCGCGAGGGAGAGAGAGGAGCGGGGTGCACCGCGTGGGGGTCGGTCGCGTGGCATGCGGGAAGAGGGGTGGGGCCAGGCTGTCGATGGTTGCGGGGTAGGTGGGTGAGTGCGGAACGGTGTGTGTGTGCTGCAGGCGTGTGTGTGCGTGTGTGGGCCGGGGAGTGGGTGGACCAGGTGTGTTTGGTGGGAGGCGTGCAGGTGGGATGAGGTGGCGGATGGGATGGGGAGAGGGAGAGGTGAGGTGGAGGGATGCGGTGAGGTGGCGGATTGCGATTGGCCGGGGTGAGGTGGAGGGGGCTGGGTAGAATTAGGTGTAGGTAGGATTAGGAATTAGACAGGCTGGTTTTGGGTAATTTTGGGGGTGGCCGGCTAGGTCGGATCGACCCGGTTTGGCTGCCCCCTAAAAATAAAATAAAATATTTTATTATTTAAAACGGGGCTTTTGAAATCCATTGGTAGACGAAACAAAATAATCCGGAGACCCGGGTTTTGGATTTGAGATAACGGCGGGGTATTTAGAAAACAAAATATGTTTTTCGAAAATAGTTTCAGACAAACAAATGCATGATGATGACGATGCTCAAATGCAATGCGGCATGATGACATGAGCATGCAGTCATGATGATGCAATGCACAAAAACAACGCGATTTTCTAGTAGTGGTTTTGCGGGGCGCCACAATTCGACACCACTAACAATGGATCTCGCCCTCGAGATCCGCCTCATGGTACCGGGAAGAAGGTCGGCGATCTGAATCTTCTCGCTTCGTGTAGATCCTCGCGACACCACTAACAAGAGGTCGTTGTCCGTGATCATCGAGAGAACACTCCGGGAACAAAAGGTCGAAGGTAGAGGTATCAACAAATAAAGCCACCTCTAGCTTCGATAGAAAGAGGGAACCGATGCATTCTCATCCACTTCAATGTACACAAGTGAATAGAGTGAGTAGTCGGCATGGGGGCCAATCCATCACGCACCCAAACTATTACTCTGCACAGTCAGTAGAAAAGCGTGCAACCATTCTCGGAATCAGACGGAAGATCTCGACAATCGAGGTTCAGAAACAAAGGAGTGATGCAGAATCTGCATCAGATCTGGCTTAGGTGATGTCATCGCGTCGGAAAACACCGGAAGGCACGAGAAGGAACAAAGAGAAGTCCACCAGACGAAGGATTCCTCGGATAGCATGAAGACCAGATGTAGCAACATCGTTACCAAAGGAGGAAGCGAAACCCTGAAGGTACGATGGAACCCAACCATGAGAAATCCTGGACTCGAAGAGAGAGAAGAGAGCGGATTGAAAACACGCAGAGGTGAGAGGAGAGCAGCAGAGGGGTAAGGAGTAAAATCAGACCTAATCAGAACTATCCAACCGATTTTTGCAAAATAGTTTTGACACTCTACTGCGGCCGTTAGCTAGGTTATCCTACAGGCTGGACTTGTGGGGTATCGCAACTGCTGCGCTCTGATACCACTCTGTAACACCCTCAGAATCGGCCCTATGCAAGTTTTAGCGATTTCCGCCAAACCCGCATAGAAACGATTCAGAGGTGCCCACCGGGCACTTGCGTGCGGGTGGAAAACGAAGTAATATCATTACACATTAGTCCACGATGGAACCCACAGAACATATATACAACAACGACTCCATGAGTCAAGCATACAGATATACAGTACAAAGATCCAAATCACCTTGAAAACGATACAGCGTCCGAGTACGGACAAGATGCAAATTGAGCTAAGAGCTCTGAAGAATAACCAATGGCGTCCATAACCCTGCCCAGGCCAAGCCGGAAGGGTAACCCTGCTAACGACGTCGATCTCAAACCTGCTTAAACAAAAGGGGTGCCGACAAAGGGCAAAGGAAAAAGAGAGCGATCAGTACTGAGGCCAGTACACGGCGAGACTAGAATTCGGCGGTCCTCGCCTACATAGGTATGGTGGACTGAAGCGGCAGCGCAGCATGCACTAAACAACCTATAGAGACTCGATATAACTGTCGGCTATCAGAGAGGGATAAGAAAGACCTATTCGGAACCAACCTGATGCTACCACCAAACATACCCATCCTGGTATTTCCCACTCGAGACCAAACGAGGAAGTCAACCGAGGAACTCACACAGTTGGCAGTTTTATTTATTCAGTTATCGTTGCAGCAATTACTAGTCAGGTATAGATAGCATGAGTCATCCTGATATAAGAAGCAGTGGGCAGTTTTAGTTAACCATTCCATTGTAGTTGCGACACTTACTAGTCAGATATGATTAGCATGAGATATCCCAAACCCAGCAGTTGTTGGTATTTTTATTTGGCCATTCCGTTGTAGTGGAGCTGATTACTAGTCATCTCGGTTACAAGTCAAATTATAACAGTAAACTTTAGTTATAGTCGTCTATGATCGAGAACTGTCCTCCAAGTCGTCCATAACCGCGGACACGGCTTCTCAAAAAGATTAAACCCTGCAGGGGTGCACCAAAGTTTCCACACGCACCTACACCCTTGTTGTTAGATCAGGTAGGTACAAGATCACAAAACATACACCCAACGGTATGTCGACGGGGTTTCGGACACGACGTTTCCCAGACCCAAAGCAAGCACGGGGGGCCACCCCACTAAGCTACCCGTAACGAAGTCGGCCGGTCTCCGAGACGGACTCAGGGTTTGTGTCGATGGCTGTAAACGACTGGGAACCCGAAAGTGTGACTGGGCTTGTCGATACAGCGAAAACGTGTCACGGTCCTAAACAGTACAGGTGCTCCACGCACAATCATAAATAAAGCAGTAAAAAATGGCATAAGTACAGGATAGTAATAAATCCCCAAACTACTTTGTGGCCCCCAGTATAGTACTTGGAATCAGGTACTAAATCGATGGGGGTGCCCACACACCCCACCTATGGTTAGCGCGCTCGATCTCGGAACAGGTGTCAAGAACTCGGGGTCCTACGGGACACCAGTGAGCGGTTAAAAACCAAATATTGTCTATTACCCACCGGTGCCTCTGCATTTACCTACTTCAATTTTAGTTATTAAACAGTAATTAAAGCAATGATCATCTCCAACATAAAGCATATGGCAGCCTTCCAACAGCTGTGGTACTGGACGACACGCAACAACACTTGAGCAAGCGACTACGACGCGCAAGTCCAACTATCTACCAAACACAGGTAATAGGAGGTGTCCAAGGCAGTATAGAGGCTGCACGGAATATACTGGGGTACGGAAACTAAAGCATCGCGACACGGATAGCAATAGATCAACAGGAGGAAATAAAGACTATAAATGCAAAATAGGTAGAAGGGGAAGAGATGCTCGCCTGGGAAACACTGCCGAAGGATCATAACCGGAGAACTTGTCGATACTCGCACCCACTCATCGGCTTAATCCGTGAAGAAGCAAAGCACTAGAAGAAACACCGGATGGACTATTTAATACTACGGTAGAAAATCGGGCATGATGCATGTATGATGTATGACATGGCAAAGGTGCAATGCATTTAGGCCATATTAAACGGAACCGGGGTCCCGATAATTATTTACTAGGTTCATGTTGTTTAGATACCCCACAATTTAAATGTTGTCTTATCATGGCAAAAGATAGCACCGGTTCGCTACACAAATTAAATGGAGACAAACTAAGACTAGAATAGTCCGCATATGGTCTCCATATTTAATTATAAGGTGAATCGGCATAATGCCCCCAAACCACCAAATATGTATGCAAGCATGTACAAATTAATATGCAACAATATCAATATCATATATTATAAAAATATGAGGGGTCTCGGATAGAGGTCGCACATCGAATGGCGATCTTGGGGTTCCGAGGGTTCGGGGGATCGGTCTTCAGAGTCTCGACCATCGGATCCGGGAATGGGGCTTTGTCGTGCCGAGAGTTCGGATTCCGTGAAGGCGAGCTTGAGGGTCCGGTGTCGGTGATTCTCGGAGTAGTTCTTCGTGTCGGCTTCAAACGCATGACTTGGTGTCTCATGCGGCACCGGAGATCTTCGGATGGCGCGGTTCTCGAGCGTCAGATGGTCTCATTCGGAGGCGAACTCGATCAGGACAGCACCTGATTACACCACAATACAGGGGCAGGTCCCAATTGGGCATTTGCCCAAACACCTTGCGGGACACACACTTGGTCAACGTCGAGACATGCACAGGATTGGCCACACGACGAGCTCGGAAGGCAGAGACCCGAGGTGAGCTCATGGTCAAAGACAAGGGTCGGCCTTGGGGCCCAATGGTGACCAAGGCGCAGAGGCGGCACAGGGCAAGGAGGTCATGGCCGCGGCGGACGAGGCTGTAGACGAGGGCGATCTTGCGGAGGCAGGGCAGAGGCGGGCACGGCCGAGCGGCTTCGCCCCGAGGAGGAGGAGGTCGCAGAGGAGCTGGGCGACGCGGTGGGCTCGGGCGGCGGGGCACGTGGTGGTCGAAGGACGGGCGGCGGCGGTCTCGCAGGCGGTCGACGGCGGAGGGATCCGTGGCCGATGCAGAGGAGACCGGCGATGGCGACGCGGCTCAGTGGCTCGGGAGGACGGTCGGCGACGAGGAGCGGGCAGAGGGAGGAGCACCAGAGGAGGCGGTGCTGCCGACGCGCGGGGAGGCGGCGCCCTTAGGCGGTGACGCGGTGGCGGCTCCGACGAGCCAGACACGGGTCGGGGAGGTAGAGGGCAGGGGCGGCGGCGCCTGCTGGGGAGAGAGAGGGTTGGCGGCGGCAGGGCCACAGACCGAGGAGGGAGGCGAGAAGGACGGGGTGGAGGCGAGGGCCGGTGGCGGACGCGGGGACGAGGGGGAAGGACGGCGAGGCGCATCGGCGGCCGGAGCTCGCGGGGGAGAGGGGATCGAGGGAGGCGACATAGGGCCTGGGGAAGGAGAGGGGGCTCGAGACGAGGGGGCCGCGAGGGAGAGAGAGGAGCGGGGTGCGCCGCGTGGGGGTCGGTCGCGTGGCATGTGGGAAGCGGGGTGGGGCCAGGCTGTCGATGGTTGCGGGGTAGGTGGGTGAGTTCGGAACGGTGTGTGTGTGTGTTGCAGGCGTGTGTGTACGTGTGTGGGCCGGGGAGTGGGTGGACCAGGTGTGTTTGGTGGGAGGCGTGCAGGTGGGATGAGGTGGCGGCTGGGATGGGGAGAGGGAGAGGTGAGGTGGAGGGATGCGGTGAGGTGGCGGATTGCGATTGGCCGGGGTGAGGTGGAGGGGGCTGGGTAGAATTAGGTGTAGGTAGGATTAGGAATTAGACAGGCTGGTTTTGGGTAATTTTGGGGGTGGCCGGCAAGGTCGGATCGACCCGGTTTGGCTGCCCCCTAAAAATAAAATAAAATATTTTATTATTTAAAACGGGGCTTTTGAAATCCATTGGTAGACGAAACAAAATAATCCGGAGACCCGGGTTTTGGATTTGAGATAACGGCGGGGTATTTAGAATACAAAATATGTTTTTCGAAAATAGTTTCAGACAAACAAATGCATGATGATGACGATGCTCAAATGCAATGCGGCATGATGACATGAGCATGCAGTCATGATGATGCAATGCACAAAAACAACGCGATTTTCTAGTAGTGGTTTTGCGGGGCGCCACATGTTATCACTATTAATGTTAATGATGTTAATTTTATAGCTTGCACTCCTTTTAATCCTGCATGGAAAAATAATTATGCTTCTAATGTTCAAAAATATCATACTAATCTTGCAGGAGCTCCTTATAATAATTATGATAATACTAATGGAGCAAATCATGGCAATCTCTCGTTTGAGCTAACTGTTAGAACATTTATGCAAGCTCAAACCAAACAAAATAGTATACTTATTAAGATTACAGAGAACCATGAAAGTAGTTTAGAAAGATTATCTAACCAGACTGTTGCAATTAGAAATGATGTGCAAGCTCTACAGGAAAGGACAAAGATCGTGGAGGCTCAACTCGGTGAAGTGGCTAAGAGCCAAGCTCTCATACTAGCAAAGTTCACTGGCAAACCCGAGCCAAATCCGGTAGAAGACATCAAAATGATGAGGGTGGTAACCAATGATGAAAAGCCTGAAGAGCTAGACTATAGCAATGCGCCAACACCGGAATATAACATGGAAGATCTACTGAATATGATCACCGTTAAGAATCCGGGTATAGAACAGGGTAATGATGCTATGTACCAACAATTTTCACAACAAGTAGCATCTAAGGTTCATCATTTTGAGATGGACTATAAAAGACTAGCTTATAAGCTTCCAGCTAAGCTAGATGATATATTTGAGCCCACTATTAAAATTAAGTTGGGAGTTAATGAGATATCTGCACTTTGTGATCTTGGTGCAAGCGTCTCAGCGATTTCCAAAAGCCTATTCGATAAGCTAAACTTATGTCCATTTGTTACAACTGAATTGAGACTCTATCTAGCTGATTCAACTTATAAACAGGCTGATAGGATCAAAGAAAATATGATTGTTGAAATTAAAGGTAGTCCCGCTCTTATTGATCTTGTTATTGTGGACATGCCTGAAGATCCCATAGCACCTATAATTCTGTGTAGGCCATTCCTAAGATTATTAAAGCTTTGATAATTTACATGAAGGGAATGTAAGGATAGGGCTACCATCTAGAGATCCTTTTGTAGTCCACTTTCCTAGGAAAAAGATGGCCCAGCCTAATGATGATGATGGTGTAATTACTTTAAAAGCAAACTATTTTGGGGTGGGTATTCCACTCCCGAAACCTAAGTGATTGCCATCAAGGTCAAGCTAATTGACCTTAACTAGAAGCGCTTCATGGGAGGCAACACATGCGAAATAAAGTTTCTCTATGTTTTTATTTATTATGTTTTATTTCATGCTAGTTTTGTTTTTGTTTTTGTTTAATAAAGAGTGTTCAAGAAGACCTATGGAAAGAGGAGAAGAAATAATTTAACCATATATATTTTATTTTACTAACACATATGCCTAAGAAGTATTGTTGGATCATTACTTAGTGTTTTGCTGCTATCTAACCTTTTGATAAGATGTGTGAAGGTGCACGGATCTACTAATCAAATTCCTTGAGTTTTTGTAGTTCACAGTGTCGATAACGACCACTGGTACGGCCGGAGTGGCCCGTACCATGCGCCCGTACCACCTCAAGGCAAAGGGGGATAGAAATTTTGATGATTGCTGAAGGAATCAGTGTCAATAACGACCACTGGTACGGCCTAACGCGCCCGTAGCGCTTACATGTACCGTACCCCCGAGCAAACATCAGATTTCAAGCAAAATCACCGCAGCGTTAACAACCAGTAGTATGGGCATGCACGACCGTGCCGCGCTCCCGTACCGAGTGCCCCGCCTGGCAGCAGTCGTCGCCCCCAAGGTAAGTCGCCCGGTACAGGCGGTCTCCAGCCGTAACGCCCGCCCGTACCGAGTACACAGACGCCATAAGAACCCCGAGGAGGTAACCTACAAATCCCAAATCATCTATTTTATATGTATTCTTCCTCCAAACTTCAAACCACCTCCATTGGATCTTCAAATTTACTTAATCTTTCTTCGATTCTTCGCACTCACTTGATCTAAGGTATGCTTCTCCTCAGATCCCCAACTTATTTGCACAAAATCTTGGCTTAATTAGTCATTATTGCCAATCTAGACATGGGTCTTGTTCTTGATTCATTCTTGGTACTAAGTATGCTTAGCATTGTTTTTATAGGAGTTTCTTTTGTAGTTAGTGTAGAGAATCACTTGTACTATGTTTCTATTGGACCAAAAATTTATTAGCAACCTTTATTTACTTTGTCTTGTTTTTATTTTTATTAGATGAACACGAGGAGTCGTACGCGTGAGATGGCAGTGGAGTCCTCCGCGCCACCCGTTGATACGTTAACCCTCGAGTCACTTGGCATAGAGTTCGCCGAGGAGTTCCATCTTACCCGTTTCGATCATCTTAAGATTCGAGAGATCAAGTCCACCAAGTGAGCGTGTCCTTATATCCTGAACCAACTTGGCATTCATGCAGATTTCCATTTACTTTGCAATAATGTTGGTTTGTACAATTTTGTCTTTTAGGATGTTGCGACATACCGCCGCTTGACACTTGAGTTCTTCAGCACGTTGACACACACGATGGATCCTTATGGTTGTTCCGAGGAACAAAGGTTTGGAGTTGATGAATTACATTTTGCCTTATGAACTGTGAGTATACTTTGACACTCAGCTAATGGGCTCAATGCTTTGGGTTTACCAACAACAACACCGATGTACGCACAACTACCTTTGTTTTAGATCCTTCCCCTTCACAATATTTTAACTTGATGCGAATTTGTGGACACACACCCAAGGGGAACCAAATTGATCATCCTGCTATTCGATATTTGTTCTATGTTATTGCTAACACATTGCAGGCACGTGGTGAGTTTACTAGAGTTAATGAGGAGGACATGTTGATCCTTGCAAAAGCTGCACTTATCAATTGTAACTTAAAGCCAAATTTGGCCGCTTTACTTGTGTTTTATCTTAAGCATCAAGCTCTTCAATCTCGAGGGCCCATATGTGGAGGAGGAATTGTGACCGTTCTTGCACGCGCACTTCACATCAACCTAGGTAACATCCAACCGTTGACTGGAGGTAACTGTCTTGGTACATCTACTCTAAGAGCATGTGGTATGATTTCTAAAAATCATGGTAGATATTTCTTCAATATACCTGGAGCGGATGACTTGATCCCTGATCCTTTGCCTAACAATTTATTCTCTATCGAGGATGGACGTTTGCATTATGACGCACATGTCGAAGCTAATCTACCCCAACAAGAAATACCTGTGGGAGGAGGACAAGATGAATAAGTAGAACAAGAAGGACCCGAACATGATGTGCAGCCACCAAACTACTACACCACCTATGAAGATATCTATGCACTTGAAGGAAATATTCAAAACATGAACAACCTCTCCATCAACCTTCGAGATGCCACTGCAAGCGACGCCACCTAGTTCCGTGATTGGAGCAGCCACTAGAACATGGGAGATTATCCACCACCACCATAATGAGAAACAAAAGGGCTTGCAAAAGCCTAAGCTTGGGGATGTGTTCCCCTAGAAAATTTATTTGTGTAATAACGAGGTTGTACTCTGGCTCCTTGAGAGCTTAGAAACACTCGTGTTGGCCTGTTCCAACACTTTGCTTTTTAATTTGCTTTCGTTTTAGTTTATTTGTTTTCCTTTGTTTTTTTCTTAAACCTTTGCTTAGTCGCAAGTTCTTTTCTATTCTTTAATCCCTATCCTAAAAAATACAAAAATATTTTTCCGTTTATCCTTTTTTCGTAAACGTGGATTCATACTTTGTCTCTTTGCTTTAATATCATTTAGAGAGTAATCGTGTTTGAGTTTTGAAGGAACACATCCCTATAAGGAAGAGGATCATGAAGTTACTTACGAGAGGTATGTCCTATGTCTCCCACTTATGAAGTTTGAATTGTTTATCTTAGTTGGTTGATTTGCTAAGATGCCATGCTAGTGGGAAGTAATTTAATATGGTTAGAGTAAGGCTTTTTATTGGTATGATGATTAGTTGTTAAATCTCTTGCTCTAGTTCTTTTAGTTAACCGAGTCTTGCCTTGGAAATAATAATGCCAAACAAGTACAATAAGAAAAAGTATGAAATTTATGACTTGTTTAATGAATGACTGTCTTGAGAGTATACCCTTGATTATACTTAACCCCATAGATATTTTGATAGTCTCGACGACACTCATGAAAGGAATTGTTTGATTGAAATAAAGTCTAGTGGTAATTGTGATGCATGCCAAAGCTAACCTTGTGGATCAAACCACGGTTCTAGCTCAAAAAAAAGAGAAAGATGTGAGACAACTTTGTTCTATGTCTCTGATGCACACCTTTGGGATGCCAACAACTCCGCTAACTTTTGAATGATCTACGGTATAACTCCAGATTTCGGATATGAGTTGATGAAATGATTGGCATCCGTGTCAATGTATGGGCAAAAGTATTGGTACTCTCAATGGTTATGCAAACACTAGCAAAAAGAAACAAACAGTGATCCTTGAAAAATGAGATAAAAAGAAAGAAATAAAGAAAGATATCTATGAGGATCCACATAATAAGTCCTTGGCATGGTCTCATTACTACTTTACGAATTTTTCTTGAAAGATAATGATTGCATTAGAAGTGTTATAGATTTACTTGATTTATTGATGTGGGTGTAAATAATACACTTCATTGTTATACTACTTGGGACATGAAACTCTCTTACTCAATTATGCTATTTAAACATCCAAGTGTTCCTTGGCAAGCTGAGAGTTATTTAGAGGCATTGGATTGATTGCTACACTTCTAGTTATTTATACTAATATTAAACTTTACTTTGATTATCTTGACTTACCGAAGCTTGTATAGTATTCCTGTCATCTCTCTATCTTTGATAAGCTTCAGAAATGAATGAAGTGTTGAGCACATACGACTACCAACTGTAAGTGAACTCTTATTCTCGTTGTTTCAAGTTTAAATGTTGAATTCCTTATAGTTCTTTTGGTTCTTCTTGCTCGAGGATGATCAATGTTTGAGCTTTGCGGAAGTTGATGGCTCCAATTTTTGCCATCTTCCACTTCACTTAAACATTGTTTTTGGTCAAGCAATTATCAAAGAAACTCTCAACTTTTGCCACTAATGACTAGTAATTGCAAAGATATGAAAATCCCTTCTTTGATTTATGTTGTGCAGGAAATCACTGCTTTTAAGGCAAAATAAGGAGTCATAATGAAGGATTTTGAGGAAGTACACATGGCCAAGTAATTGGATAAGCCAACCAGGGCATCAACACACTTAACGGCCACTAGTACGGGCGGTCCGCCCATACCGCCCGCCCGTACCAGGTGACGACGACTTTGTCTCGTCAAACCCTACAACTTTTGTGAAGACGCCTATATATTTTGAGGCTCTAGCTGTCGGCCAGAGAGCCGCCATTCTCAGATTGCATCACAACACCCCTAAAAGAGATCCACACCATTGTTCGTCCATTGTTCATCACTTCCACCATCCATACCTCCACTAGCCATAGCCATTTCTTTGTAATTTTAGATATCCTTGTGATTTAGCAACCATTGTAAGAATATTTGATTTCAATCTAAGTATTTGCATGATGTTTTCTATCTCCGATCTATTTGTTATGAGTGAGTAGTCCTCACGGGCTACGGGTTGGAGGAAACCTCGTAGCAATTATGTGCATCTAGATCATGGGAAAATTGTATTTTGTTTGGATTTGTGATTTGTATCTTTTGTTTCTTCGTCTCTCGTCTCGATCTGTGGACTTGTAGGTACCGAAGATCCCATAGATTGATAAAGGCTTGAGGTGAGATACTTGGCTAGCGGCAATCTCATAGGAAACTCAGTGATGGAAAGGAAAGTATGGTCTTCGTTTAGCGCCCCATTTGGGGTCAACAACAACATCACCACTTAAACTTTAATCTGTGTTTACACTTAATAATCGTTTGTAACCCGTGGCTTTGGTGTACTCTTGGTTGGATTAAAAGTCTATTGCTATGCCCGCTGCATCAAGAGGGCTCTAGAATATTAGGATGTGTTGTCCATAAAAGATTATCTCAATACAAACACTATACATGACTATGCTTATTATTATCTTTCATCCCATTTGATGTGCAGCTGTAGGTGGATCTTCAACCCTGGCCTATCTCCATCCATTGATTCAAACCCGTTATAAAGTAAACTATATTGGTCCGGTCAACTAAGGTAAAACGAACAAACAAAGTCTTGTAGATGTGTCCTTTTTTATTACCTTTTAGCAGTGCTTTCGAGGTTCGATTAAACCTAGGTCTTCTAGGGAAAAAGCTATTATACTACATCCGTGAATCCAGATCGAAGGTATCACGCACTACATGCCGTCTCCGCAGGCCATGTTCCAGGAAACCAGCGCCCACGGCACGCCGCCCACAAGGTTCTCACCACCGGAGTACGACAGCGACCAGTTGGGCGGCTTCAACCCCAACACTGTCTTCCCCAGGATGTCGTCAGCGCTTCAATGCGGGCCTCTCTTCTAGTTCAGCTCTAGTTCCTCGAACGCTGGAAACCTGTTCGATAGAATGCAGAGTGAATCTGTCATGCACGACATGATCGAGTCCGGTTTAACCGCTGTCTCTTTGGCTCTGGGGTACTGCACCCAGGAGGAAGCCCGTACAGCCACCGAGAGCGGCCTCGACACGCAAGATTTCGGCACCGACGAAGACAAAGATGAGGAGAAAGCAAACACTAATGAGGAAGAGGATGAAGCGGCCGAGGCCGAGGCAAACCTAGAGGAGGTTTCAGCTATTTACAAGGGGAGGAAGAAGAAGAAGGGTGTGTCGGCGATGCTAGACGAAGCCCGCATAAAGTGGATGGCCAAGGAGGACAAGTGCCTCGCCGAAGCTTGGAAGACCGTCTCCATTGACCTGATCACTAGCGCAAACCAAAAATCCTTCTCCATCGTGTTTTGCTAGCGGGAAGAACAAATTCAAAAAGCCATCGTTTTCTGATCACTAGGGCTGGCCTTTGGGAGTTGGCTTGGAGTTGGCGGCCCTAAGCCGAACATTCGCCCAATCCGATGAAATAAAATGTCGGATTCGGCTTGGGAGTCTCCAACAAGTGGAGATGCTGTAAAGTCAATCACTCACGTGACTATCATGCTCTCCATGTTAAATTGTGGTTTGACACTTGAATATAATTCTATTTTTCTTTCTCTTTATTCTGTCAGGACAAGATGGTGATTGGTTCCATTGTTGCTACTGTAGCGGAGGTAGTGGAGGATGTGGCTGCTGGAGTAGAGAAAGTGTTGGCGAAGGTGGTGAGTTAATTGAAAAAAGACATGACAATTACGCGAGAAGTTTAAAAATCCACCTATTTCTAGCAGATCGGGCAAAACGTACATTGTGCGGGTTGCAATGTGGTCGCACTAACGACATTTCTGACAGAAGGACCCACTGTCAGGGAGTGACGTGGCACAACTGTGATGGTTAGGGTCTGAAGCGTTAGAAGGATTACAGTTTCTGAGTTTTTTTACAAAAATTCCTCTCTAAAAACTTGGGAAAAAGGGGCAGAGAAGGGTCCTTCTTCTTCTCCCTCCATTCGTGCCGCCATCCTCCCCGTGTTGCCGCCAATCGGCCGGTCTGCTAGGCCCACGCTGAATTCGCCGTGGTCCATAGCCGGAAGTCATGGAGACCCGTACTAGTCCGTTGGTCCCCCACTTACTTGCTGCTCGCCCTGAAATCCCCACGACTCCACAGAAAAAGGTGGGCTGCAGCCATGAGAAACAAACACAAAAAGGTGAAAAAATAAGAATTTTAAAAAAGATGAGTTGATAAGTTGGTCCGTAAAAAATTACAGAAAACCTCCCATTTTAAAATCTGTCTCACTTTCGCCACCCTTAGCCCTAATTGCAGTGCCACGTCATTCAGTTAACCAAGCTAAATCCCAGCGTCGGTGCACATTGCAATCCATGAGCGCAATGTACGTTGATTTTTGCTAATCTGCTGGAAATAGGTGGATTTTTTAACGTTTGGTGCAATTGTCGTGGTTTTTTGCGATTAACTTTCTGAGAACGGAAGGCTAAGGCACGCGACTGTGCTCGTTGAGCAGGCGTCCAAGGAAGACACGGAGGATTGCTCGTGTTGCTCAATACATCATCCATCCACAAGGAAGCAACGGCACAAAGCATGAACTCTTTTTCCACCTTCGCAAACTTACAAAGCATCAAGAAAAGTAACTGGTTATACATAATCACAATGTATCCCATACGAACTGATGTATCATAATCATGCTGGTGGAAAATTTAGAGTAAGTGGTTCGCAACTGATGAACGCACTCGTGCCAGCACTATTGAGTTACTACTAGTACTTGAATTCTTCTTGACCAAGCTAATTGCTTACACAGGTAGAAGAAATTGAAGCGGAAGTGAAGGCAATAATCGAAACGATGACCATGAGCATGGCAAGCGTGAGAGGAAGTAAATATCCACGTATGCAAAGATTCAACAATTGTTGGAGAAGGAAAGGAAGGGGATGAAGGTGGATCTAGCTGATGTTGGGAAGGCGAGGGAATCGCTACCACAGGCGGTGGGAAGCTGTTCTCTGAAAAACTAGCGAGTGTGGTTGTGGTAGGGCAAACACTGGGATGCATCTGGTGCTCAATCCGGGGTCTGGGGTGCAAGGAGCTTGAGGAAAACGTTTTCCTGCTCACTTTTAGGCAGGAGTCAGTATGGAGGTGAGCGACTGAAAAGGGTCTGTGGTGGTTCGAGAAAGAACTATTGGTGATCGAAAGATTTGACCCAAGGAAATCCATGAAGGAGTATGGTTTTAGGTCCATTCCAATCTGGGTATGAACCTTTGGGCTTCCTCTTGGTTTGATGACCAAAGCTATGGGCGAGAGGATCAGTGACATGGTGGGTGAGGCAGAGGAAGTGGATGTCGGTGATGATGAACTAGCTATTGGTAAATTTTTGTGGGTGAAAGTAAGGCTAGATATTACCAAGCCTCTTATGAGAGGTACAACTCTGGAAGTCGAAGAATCTCAAGAGGGTTTGGAAGATGGGGAGGAGGTGGTCAAGGAGAGGTGGTGTCGTTTTGAATATGAACACTTGCCGGATTTCTACTATACATGTGGAGTGATTGGCCATGGGGAGAAGGAATGCAAAATAAAGCTGAAGAAAGGAGAGAAGGCATAGTTTGGAGCCTGGATGAGAGCTAGCTCGAAGGCCAGGAAGGCTGAGGGGAGTGGAGGAAGATGGAGTGATGGGCGAGGAAGTAGCAACTCCAAGAGGTTTGGGTTCAGCCGTGGCAGCGTGTCCTCTGGCAGTGATAATCTTTCGTGGCGTAAGGATGGAACAAAAGGTTTGGGGAAGAATGAAAGAGTGGAGGCAGGAGTGGAGGTGACAAGCCTAGTGAAGAAGGGTTTATCGGTGGATAAAACAGTAGCTCCTAAGTCCCTCACGTTTGTTGAACCAACAAAGGTTCCAGCTGTCCATGTTACAGATGTGGAGGTTGAGGTCGGGGGTATGAAAAGAGTGATGTATCAGTGAGAGGGAAGGGGGGCATGTCGAGTAATCTCCTTGAGGGAGATTTTGGTGGGGCGAAGGCGGATACGCTGGTCTCGGGGGGGGGAAAGGGGAAGAAGTTTAATAGGGTTGGAAGGGGGGGACGAAAGGGAAATGGAGGAGAAGTGCTAGAAGAAGAAGCAAGGGGAAGAAACGGGGTGCAAATGTGTGTGAGGAGGAAGGGAATGGTAAGAAGCAGAAACGTGACATGATGGACGTGGATGCGATGGAGAAATAGACTAACCATGAGATATCGGTCGGGCTTGAGTAACCCCGCCAAACGCAATGAAACTCGTAGGTTATAACTACCGGGGTCTAGGGAATGACCCGGCAGTGCAAGGCCTCTTGGATCTCAAGAGGGTGGAGGATCCGGACGTGTTGTTTTTGGCTGAGACGAAGTTGGATGAAAAGAAGATGGAGAAGTTCAGATGGTTGTTAGGGCTCCCTAACATGAGTGTAAAGAAGGCGGACGGGCGCATCAGGGGTATTGCTTTGCTCTAGAAGAGGGAGGTGGTGGTTTCTCTTAGATCGTTTGGCAAAAGATACATTGACATGGACATTTGTGGCGAAGATGGGGAGGAGTGGAGATTTCCGGGAATATATGGTGAATCCCAAGCGGACAGGAAGGTGAAGACGTGGAAGCTGCTAAAAAATCTGAAGCAACAACATCAAGAAGGAAGGCCTTGGCTTTGTCTCGGCGACTTCAATAAAATTTTAACCTCGGATGAGAAGGTGGGGGGAGGCTCATCCCCAAGGTTGTATGGATAGGTTTAGGGAAGCGCTGGATGCTTGTGAGTTGGAGGATCTTGGGTACGAAGGGGATAAGTTCACTTGGAGAAACAATTGCCAGAATGCTACAGGCTATCTATGTGAGAGGCTCGATCGTACTGTGGGAAATATTGAGTGGGCGGAGAAATTTCCCACATTCTCGGTAGTGAATGGAGACTCGAGACACTCTGATCATCGTCCTGTGATCATGTCGCTAACTAATGAACATATCCAATCAAGGGGGGAGTACAAGTTCCGTTTTGAAGCAAGCTGGCTACATGAGGACAGCTGCTCGTCAGTCATTGACATTTTGTGGAGGGAAGGAGTGGAAGGAGGGGGTGGAGTGGCTGGGGCGTTGAAAAATGTTGTAGGCGGATTGGAGAAATGGAGTAGGGAAGAGGTATGGGATGTGGAGAGGAAGATAAAAAAATTAAAAAGAGATTTAGAGGAGTGCAGGAGGAGGGATGTCTCAGAGGAGAAAGTTAGTAAGGAGGGAAGGCTGCGAGCGGAGTTAAAGATGTTGGAGTAGATGAAGAATACAAAGTGGAAGCAAATATCACACGTTTGGTGGTTATCACAGGGGGATCGGAACACCAAGTTCTTTCATACCTTTGCATCGGAGAGAAAGAAGAGGAATGGAATTAAGGAGTTGAGGAAGGAAGATGGGGAGGTAGTGAAGGAAGATAGGGATATTTCTAACTATGTTCTATCTCATTTTCAGGATTTATTCAACACAACTGCGGGCAATCAAGTCGATGAGGTTATTGATGCGGTTGAGCCTCATGTCACGCCGGCTATGAATGGAAGTCTTTTAGCCGAGTATACTGCAGCTGAAGTGAAGTTGGCTCTGGACAGTATCGGCGATTTGAAGGCGCCCGAGCCGGATGGGATGTCATCTTTATTTTATGAAAAGCACTGGGATTTTATGGGAGAACAGGTGGTTGCGGAGGTTCTCCGGGTGTTGAGAGGAGGAGGTATGCCCGAGGGATGGAATGATAGATATGTGGTGCTTATTCCAAAGGTGTCTGATCCTAAGAAGATAAAAGATCTACGACCAATCAACTTATTTAATGTCTTTTATAAGCTCATCTCCAAGGTGTTGGCAAACAGGTTGAAACTGGTGTTAGAGCATCTCTAGCAGAGCCCGTAAACACGCGAACTGAAAACCCGGAGTTCAGTTCACCGAACTCGTGTTTACGAGTCGAAAAATCGCTGGCGCAGAACAGAGCCCGTAACCAAAACTATAAAACAGAATATATTTTTTTACAGTTTTAGTTTACGGGCTCTATTCTGTGTCAGCGGCTTTCAAACCCGTAAAGGCAGGGTTTTTCATAGAATTTATATGCAAGACATACAACAATCGACCATAATTAATCAAACAATCGAAGAATCACACAACATGTTATGACGTTCACAAGGATTTTTTTTCCCAAAACCGGGCTAGGCCACGAACAATTTCAAACCTTGCTTGCAAAATACCGAAAGCTCTCTCAATGTCCTTGCGAGCTGCTTCTTGAGCTTTGGCAAATTCAGCTTCTATTATGTCTTGGGATCCTTCACAGACATAACAAAAGTTGCCAATCCGGATAGATGCCATCAGCTAGGTAATATCACATTGTATATTCATTGTTCATGACCTTGTAGTTGCAAGTGGATGCTTTCCTATTTTCTAATTTCTCAAATAAAGGGGATCTTTGCATCACGTTGATGTCGTTGAGTGTTCCCGGCAAACCAAAAAAAAACAATGCCAAATCCACAAATCTTGTGATGCAACAACCTCAAGTACAATGGTAGCATCTTTGCTCTTGCCACGGTATTGTCCACCATGCCTTGAGACAATTCTTCCATGTACAATGCAAACAATCAAGACTACCAAGCATGCCAGGCCAACCTCTTTTCTCATTAATCTCCATCAATCTTTCTGTGTCATCCTCATTGGGAGCTCGGAGATAGGTTGGTGCAAACAACTTGATGATCATGTGAGCAAACCTACGCACCAACTCCATGGTAGTATCTTTGCCAATTCGAAGATACTCATCGGTGTAATCCGCAGGGATGCCATACGCAATAACCCGGGCTGAAACCCATCACGCCGACGGCATTTCTATGTTGCTTGAAGTAATTCGAATTGGCTTCGCAGGCCTTGACGATTTTGACGAACAAAGTATGGTGCATGCGATACCTTCTACGGACTAGATGCGACGGATAGGTAGGTACCTAGGCAAAGTAGTTCTCCATCAGCTGCTCATGGCCGAGGAGGTGATTCCATTGGATCTGGTTCTGGCCAAGCACCGACCCACGCCTCCGATTCAGCAGCTTCGCATGGTCCTCTAGCTCCTTGAAGGAGAGAAGGAGGATGGTGGCCTCCACCTCATCGTCCTAGAGCAGCTCGTCGAGGTCAGAATCGTCCAAGCTCGACGAATCGGACAGCTCGACATCGACGAACTCGTCACCCGAGCTCATCGTCGATTCGAATGGTGCAACAGCGGCGGCACCTGGAGCTAGGCGAGGAACCGCGGGTGGGATGCAGGGCGACCTGTGTTGGCTGCAGGATGCCGGGCTTGGGCGAATCGGGCGGTGCAGCGGCGACGGAGTGTGGTGGCGACGCAGGGGAGAGAGCGAGCAGTTGCGTGCGATGAAATTTCAGCGCGCCCTAGATATGGAACCACCGTTTGGTTCACTCGAGTGGCCCCTACAAATACAGGACGATTTGGGTTTTCGGTCTTGGCCCGAAAAAATAAATTCGGTTTTGCCTCGTTTACGGTTAGTGATCGGCGCCCTTTTTCAGCCCCAACCCATAAACTGACGGTTAATTTTCGGTTTCTGTCCTTTTACGGGCTCTACTAGAGATTCTCTTACCAGACATGATCTCACAAAACCAGAGTGCATTTGTCCCCGGGAGACTAATAACGGATAATGTGCTGCTAGCATATGAGGTTCGCATTTCTTGCTTAATAAACGGAGTGGCGCCCAATATGCAGCTGTAAAGGCAGATATGAGTAAAGCTTACGACAGAGTTAAGTGGAGTTTCCTATGAGCGATGATGGAGAAAATGGGCTTTTGCCAAGCTTGGATAGAACTAATCATGTCGTGTGTTACGTTAGTTAAGTACCAGATGAAGTGAATGGCACCTATTCAGATCAGTTCTCACATTCTCGTGGGCTAAGGCAGGGCGATCCCTTATCCCCATACCTATTTGTAATTTATGCGGAAGGTTTATCGGCATTGATCCAGGAAGCCGAAAAACGAGGAAGGTTTAATGGCATAAAAGTGTGTCAGGCTGTTCCAAGCATCACACACTTATTCTTTGCCGACGACTTGGTGATTCTTATGAAGGCAGGGCGGGAGGAGGCTAATGAATTATGGCGGATTATCACGCTTTATGAGAATGTTTCGGGCTAGTGTATCAATTTTGATAAGTCTGCAATCATGTTCAGTGCCAACACACGAAACACAGAGAAGAATGTACTAAAAAATATTTTGCTAATTAACTCTGAGGTGTGGAATGAAAAGTATTTAGGGCTGCCAGTGTATGTGGGGAGATCAAAGAATAAAACCTTCAAATATATTCGTGATAAAATATGGAGGAGAATTCAGGGGTGGAAGGAGAAAATGCTTTCTAAAGCGGGGAAAGAAATTCTAGTGAAATCCGTGGCGCAGGCGATTCCAGCTTTTGCTATGTCCTGCTTCTATCTTACTAAGAGCTTTTGTGACGCGATTAGTGCGATGATTGCACGGTACTAGTGGAGCCAAAAGGAGAAGGAGAATAAGATCCATTGGATCGGGTGACAAACTCTAATTCAGCCAAAGGGAGAAGGCGGTTTGGGCTTCCGAGATATTCATAGTTTTAACATTGTTATGATGTCGAGACAGGCGTGGAGATTGCTTCAAAATCCAGACAATTTATGTGCACAGGTCCTTCGTGCAAAATACTATCCGAATGGGAACCTGCTAGAGGCTAAAGCGGTGCAGGGTATGTCATATGCATGGAGAAGTATTTTACATGGTGTGGAGCTATTAAATCAAGGTGTTATTTGGAGAATAGGAGATGGGACGAATGTCAGAATCTGGGACGATCCTTGGGTCCTGAAGCTTTGGTGTAGGAAAATAGCAACTCCCCAGAATGGCAACCTACTATCGAGGGTGTCCGAGCTGATCAGCCCGGTAACGGGTCAGTGGGATGAGCAGCCTGTGCGAGATACCTTTAATGAGCTTGATGCACATATGGTGCTTGCAATGCCATTGAGAGAGGGAGTTGTGGATTTCTATGCCTGGTTCTTTGATAACAAGGGGATACATTCAGTGAAGCAAGCGTAAAAGCTTCATCATGACATTATTGCTCGTGATAGTAGGAGAGGGGGTGAGTCAAGTGCACACGTTCCTCAAGCTCTTGGAGGAAGTGGTGATCAGGAGTGGCTGAGGTTGTGGAGGCTCCCTTGTCCGAATAAGCTGCGGGTGTTTGCTTCGCGCCTAGCGCATGGTTCCTTGGCGCTCAGATCAAATTTAACAGGGAGGGGAGAATGAGATTGGAGAACACAAAATGCGTCATCTGTGGAAGGGAGGAGGAGGAAGGGCTGTGAAGGAAGTTTGGAAACAGATGAACCTTGTGGTTGTCAGAAGGAACTGAAAGGAATATGCCCGAGAGGCAATAATAAAGTGGTTATAACTTATTCCATGTTTATGATAAATGTTTATTTTACATGCTATAATTGTATTGATCGCAAACATCAATACGTGTGTGTTTAATAAACAAAAATGGTTTCTAGTTATGCCTCTCTTATAGACTAGCTTGTTGATTAACAAGATGATCAAGGTTTCCTGATCATAGACATTGGATGTTGTTAATAACAAGGTCACAACATTGGTTGAATGATGTGATGAACATTCATCCAAAGTATAGCATTATGATTAAAGTCATTATGTTTATATTGCTATAACATCATACGAAGTAATCTTAGTCCTTAGACCATGAGATCATGTTAATTGCTAACACCGGAAGAGTATCTTGATAACATCAAACGTCACACCGTAACAGGGTGACTATAAAGGTGGGTTCAATGTTACGAAGGTGTTATGTTGAGGCTCATGGATCAAGAGTGGGATTTGTCCATCCCGGTGACGGATAGATATACTCTGGGCCCTCTCGGTGATATCACATTGAAATAGCTTGCAAGCAAGTGATGTGATCACTAGAATGTTATATCACGGGAACGAGAAAAGAGTGCATGTCGGCAACGAGATCAAACTAGGTATGGAGATACCGATGATCGAATCTCGGACATGTAATATATCGCGAGACAAAGGGATTTAGTTACTAGCGTTAAAGGTTCACACGATCACAAGATTCATCGTTGAATATGTGGGAGTCAGTACGGATCTCCAGGTCCCGCTGCTAATTATTGATCTGAGAAGGGTCTCGATCATGTCTGCATTATTCGCGAATCGTAGGGTGACATACTTAAGGGATACCGACACTATTTGGAGCAAATATGTTTCAGATAAAGATTTAAGAAAGCGCTGGAATTATTTCAATAGACACCGAAACTGTTTCGGGTGAAATTGCTGAAATTGGTTCTGCATGTAATATTGAAATATTGCAAAGGGTTTTATGTGAATGTTTGTTAATTAAAGTAATTAACAAAATTCTGAATAAAATTAATAAAAGAGTTTTATTAAATGAGAGAGCATTAAATTTGAAGAAATTTAATGCATTTAAAGTGGGGACTTTAAAAGAGAATGTGAAGGGGCAAATTTATGTGAAGGGAGTTACCACCACATGAATGAGAAGGTGAGGGGTCACCCCATGGGGCGTCGGCCACGGGGGAGGGGTACCCCCCTCCTCCTATAAAAGGCCCCCCTCACACCCCTTCTTCCTCACACCTCCTCGTGAAGGATCTCTCTCCCCCTCTAGTATTATTCCCCCTCAGACGTCCTTGGTGGCTTTATCTGGAAAGGAGTTGCTGCTTCCGCTGCTTCACTGGAGCGAGGGACGGGGGTTGTCGGGGTACCGGACGTGTGTGCGATTATGGATACACTGCTGCTTTGCGGTGCTGGACTTACTGGAGCTGGATCTGAAGGACGTGCTGGAGCCGGACCTGCTCGGACTTCCACACGATCTTGAGATCGGCAAGTGTACGACTACATCAACCACGAGTTCCTACTCGTTAACAAAACTCGTTGTCTTGTCTTCGAGGATAAGTTCTCGATGAATGTATGTCCACTCGTTGCTCTGTACCTAGTAGATAGATCTTGGCGTATAGTTTTCATTGTAGGAAAATTTTGTTTTCCATGCTGCGGACCCAACAGGAACCTAAAGAGGTGTGCTGCTATTAGAGATGTCCTCGATGAGCTTTGGAAGTTGAAGGAAACTCGACGTGTGGAGATAATTGCGCTGTGGTGGACATGGTGGAATTTGAGAAATAAGGTGAGGGAGGGGGCTGTTATGATACATGCTGCCGAAGTGGCCGTTAGAGTAAGAATTCTTGTTGCAAACTGTCTCATGTTCTATAAGTCTGAGAGAAAACCCCCTGACCCTGAGAACTGTAAATGGGTGACGCCGCCCAATGGAGTAATCAAGCTTAACGTGGATGGAGCTTATAACGAAGGTAATAACTATGGAGGATGGGGCGTTGTTGCTAGGGATGAACATGACAATGTTCTCGCTGCTGCAGCTGGCCGGGCGAATGGTGTACGATCGGCTTTCAAAGCTGAGTTATAGGCTATGAAACAAGCTGTCAATCTCGCCACAAGTCTAGGAGCGATTCGTGTGGAGTTCGAAACTGATGCACAGTTGGTTATGCATGCTCTTAATAGTAATGCACCAGACTTCTCGGCTGAGGCGTCAATCATCCAGGACGTGAAGATTCAGTGTAAAAACTGGTTCTGGAAGTCATCTCTTGTTTCTTGTAGACGGGAGGCCAACAATGTTGCACATGAGTTACCTAAACTAGGCGTAGGATGTAATCCTGGTATGATGCATGTGTGGGATTCGGATGTCCCAACGAATATCGCTGTTATTGTAACGGGCGAATTGCCCAACTGTGTTGAGTAATAAAGCTTTTGCTTCCCTGTAAAAAAAACAATGCGTGCTTACAGAAGGAAAAGACATATAGCAACGCAATCTCGTTATAAAATGAGACTCACCGAAAAATGGATACATCTCGTCTCAGATTCTCAATGGACAAACATCTCAGGTTTGAATTAATAAATAAATTAATGAATCGTAAATGGAACAGAATAGTACTTCAAAATATCAACACGAGAGTAGTGCGGCGACAACAAAACCAAGCTACATCTAGAAAAGGACAGCGGCAGCCACCACCGTGCCAGCGACGGCGATGAAGCTGGCTACAGCGTGGATGGCACCAGCAGCACTCTTCTGCGATGAAACAGGAGCGCTGGCGGCTGCTGGGGACAGCGCGTCAAAACCTGCGTCCGCGGGGCCAGATGCCAAGTCCGGGGAGGAGGCTGGGGTCTCCGCAATTGGAGCCGGCGGCGAGGCTAAAGGCGACGGAGCCGATGGAGTCGGTTTCTTGCTTGGCGCCGCGGGCAGGGGGGCCATCTTCGGGGACGCGGCCGGTGCCTGCGCCGTGACAACAACGGCAACAGCGAGCAGGGAAACGAACACAATGACGATGGCGAGACGGGCCATTGGTGCTAGGCTGGTGCTAGTGAAGATGCGAGGAGATTACACTAAGAGCTGGAGCTGGAGCTGGATAAGGCGAGGACACGAAGTGCAAAAATGAGAATATCTGTCGCCGTGAGATGCTAGATGAGAGCTGTGAAACAGAAGGTTGAGGGGATGAGGTATTTATAGCCGGGAATATCTTTATTTCGCGTTGTGCCAGACAGCTAGAGGTTGATTTGTTTTTTGTCTCAATTTTTCTACTGTACTAGCCGTTGAGCTGGATTCCTCCTGTCCGCCTCAACGTTTTGCACCTGGATAGCACGGCTAGCCTTGCTGCCTCGCGGGCCCATATAAATGTAGGCCCCACGTTTCTCTAGAGATGGCAGTTTTCCGAACGTTGGGACACAGGGGCGTTCTAACGATTAGTCAAGGGAAAGGAAGCATGTAAGTTTTAAAAAAACTAAACGCTAAAAAGTGCACGGTGACCGGCTCGTTCGTCCCAGCCATCGATTCCTGACCGTCTGATGGTCTATCACGTCCCGCGATGGCGCATCGTCCCGACAAATCGGCACCTGGGGGTCCCACCTTGCACGTGTCGTCTAGTGGCGGTGCATTTCGTTCCCCATCGGTGTCGCTGGAGTTTCCGAGAGGGCGAGCAGTGAGACGAGCTCGTTGCCGAAAGAGCCAGCTGAGTGTGCAAGTGCGGCGAGCTCTTCGGAGAGTAGCGAGCAGCGCAGGAGGGCGGGGAGCGACGCTCGTGGAAGGGCATGGGGTCGTCGACAGGGAGTGACCCACGCGGAAGGCAGGGATGTCGCCGCCGGGAAGGACCCGCGAGGGAGTGCGCCGAGTACGGCGAAGAATTGAGGCCCGCGCACGAGGGCGGGGGAGAATTCGGCTAGGAGTTCATCGACGGTGCTGTCTAGATTAGGGAAGAAGGTAAGCCATGGTGCACACTTAGCCCAGATTAGATCGATTTTCGTACTATAGGATTAGCAATCCATGTCCAGTTCGTCAGAGGTAGACTAGATTTTGTCCATTACTTTCCTTTTTCTTGATGGAAGAACTAGATCCATGCGTACTAGCATTGGACAGCCACATGGCTTCCTCAAGCACACTTGTTCCGATCAACATCTGGAGTTGGGAGACAGTAAGGACACTGTAGGCTATATGAAGTCCCTGGACACCACCATCGGCATTGATTCTGAAGCGAGGTGAAACATCATTTTTCCAAGAGTTCCGCTTCTCTCTTCTTCGACGTTTCTGATCGCGGGATGGAGTAGTCTCGTACACTTCCTTTCTTTGAGCACATAGTAATCTGGTAGATATATAGAACCAGTATGTCAAATGTTTCTGCTGAAAAATGGCATGTTGTCTGCCCTTTTCTGTTGCAGTCGAAAGTTGCATCAATTCAGTTGCCCCTCATGACAAAACATATGTTTCTTGATCTCACATACAGTCTCATATGCACTTGAAACTAGCACACCAGAAGATGCTATTTAATTTTCCCTCAGATATGCATAGCACTAAATGCCTATCAATTGTTCCACATATAGGATTAGCTGATTAGATAGGACCAACAGATTGCTTGGCATCCTCCCAAGACAAAGAAGAAGAACAACAAGAACAAGAAGAAGAAGAAGAGCAAAACTGCTCAACCAAAGACTAGCACCACCACTAATGACAAGTCTAACTATGATGGTTTTGCAAGGACTAATAATCCTAACTATGAGTTATATTGTGATTATTATGGTGATGTTTATGCTAGTTATGTAGGTCCTTATGATAGTTACATTCCTTGGTCTATTTGGGTTTCCAAGAACCTTGTCACTAACATGAGAGGACCCATTGGAAAATGGGTACCTAAAACCAAGAAGTAACTTTCTTGCAGGGATATGCTTCCGGTGGGTCTAAATGGGTACTCAATAGCGGGTGCACAACTCATATGACCGGAAGCAAAGAGATCATCACGGAGATGCGGCCAAATCGTGATCACGTAACCGTCTCCTATGGTGACAAGTCAAAATCTGAGGTATTGGGTCTCGGCAAAGTTGTGGTTGCTCACGATATCTCTCTCGTGGACATCATGCTTGTTGACACCCTCGGTTACAATTTACTTTCAGTTCACGCCCTTGGTAAGATAGGCTTTGCAGTTCTCATTGATGCTGATTTGGTGGTACTATTGTGGAGCAAGTCTCTAAAAGTCGCTTTCATGAGATATGTCGAAAATGACCTGTACGTGGTGGACTTCTCGGGGAAAACCACTACAGGCCCGATATGTCTTTTAGGAAAGGCTGACGCGGGTTGGTTATGGCATCGCCGACTAGCCCACGTCAATATGAGAACTTTGCAAAGTCTCCACAAGGGTGACGACATCCTTGGACTAAAAGAAAATGTTTCCTTTGCCAAAGATCATGTTTGCAGGGCTTGTGTTGAAGGGGAAATGCATGATTGTCCTCATCGAAGGAAGACCATTGTTTCGTAAAAGAGGATTTTGGAGCTCCTTCATGTGGATCTCTTTGGACCTCCATCACATGCAAGCCTCGGTGGGAAGAAGTACTGCCTCATGATTGTTGATGATTACTCAAGATACACATGGGTCTATTTCTTCAAGTTGAAGAGCGAGACTCAACAAACGGTCATTGACTTTGCCAATAAGGTTCAACGTCAACACAATGTCCCTATATTGGCAATAAGAAGTGATAACGGCTCCGAGTTCAAGAACTACACCTTAAATGAATTCCTAAGTGAAGAGGGGATAAGACATCAATATTTCGCTGTGTACACCCCTCAACAAAATGGTGTTGCCGAGAGGAAGAACCGGACCCTAATGGATATGGCAAGGTCTATGCTAGCTGAATTCAAGTCTCCATATAACTTCTGGGCTGAAGCAATCTCTACCGCTTGACATTCATCCAACCGGCTATACCTCCGTAAAATCATGGACAAGACTCCGTATGAAATACTTACCGGTAACAAGCCAAACATCTCATACTTCCGGGTATTTGGTTATAAGTGTTTCTTTCTCATCAAAGGAGTTCGTTTATCTAAATTTAAGTCTAAGGCTTTAGAAGGTATGTTTGTTGGTTATGGTACCGAATCCCACACTTATAGAGTCTACAATAAGCTCTCCAGAACTGTTGTAGAATCTTGTAGTGTGGTGTTCGAGGAAAATGATGGCTCCCGTACGCGGCAAGTTGATGTTTGTGATGCAGATGTTGAAATACCCCAAGATGCCATAAGAAGAATGGGCGTGGGATTTTTCCGCCCCATTGAGGAACCCCTTGTGGCGGATCGGGAAGGACAATGCTCTACTCATGTAGATCCCTCATCAACACAAGCTCAACATGCTCCAACCATTGGAGAAACTTCTACACCAACTCCACCAAATGCTGAAGGTCAACATGCTCCTGAATGCTCCAGGCCGGATTATCCGGTCGACCCCGGATTATTCGGCCATCCCTCCACTGCCAACCAAAATGATCAACATATCAAACAAACAGCTGCAAGTCCCAGGCCGGATTTTCCGGCTAACCCCGGATTATCCGGCCACTCTCCAATTCGAGCAAGATCCAGTCAAGTTAGCGAAGATGCTTCGGGTTCTCCCATTACAGATTATTCGGCCTCACCCTCGGCCAGATTATCCGGCCCTGAAACTCGTAAAGAACAGCATCCTCCTGTTACAGATGTTGATCCACATCAAGGGCAAGGTTCATCATCTCCTCCTACTGCTAATCAAGCTACTGATCAAGGCCAAGCCAATGATTCCAATGAAGACTCAAATGATGAAGCTATTCCACAAAGAGACAACAAGCTTATTGAACTTCGTCGCAAAGCTCGTGCCGATAGGAACCTTGAGTTAAGGGGTCATACTCTTGACAAAGTTGTACGTGATCTTCGACAAAGGGTTTCCACAAGAAGGGAGTTGGCAAGTTTCGGTGAGCATCAAGCCCACATCTCAATGGTGGAACCCAAGAAAGTGTTTGAAGCTCTTGAAGATCCGGACTGGGTTGTTGCTATGCATGAAGAGTTGAATAACTTTGAACGCAACAAGGTTTGGAAATTAGTGGAGAAGCCCAAGGATTGCCGCAATGTTATCGACACAAAATGGATATTTAAAAACAAGCAAGATGAGAATGGCATTGTTGTGAGGAACAAATCAAGACTCGTGGCACAAGGCTACTCCCAAGTTGAGGGCATTGACTTCGGCGAGACCTATGCTCCTGTGGCTCGACTTGAGTCCATTCATACCCTTCTTGCTTATGTTGCTCATAATAATTTTAAATTACATCAAATGGACGTTAAGAGTGCGTTTCTTAATGGTCCTCTACATGAGTTGGTATATGTAAAGCAACCCCCGGGATTTGAGGATCCTAACTTCCTGAACCATGTCTACAAACTCGATAAGGCACTCTATGGCCTTAAACAAGCCCCATGTGCATGTTATGAGCACCTTAAAGAGCTTTTGTTAGATCGTGGCTTCGAAGTTGGGAAAATCGATCCCACTCTTTTTACTAAGAAGGTTAAGGGGGAGCTCTTCCTATGCCAACTATATGTAGATGACATTATCTTTGGCTATACTAATAAAGCTTTTAATGATGAATTTTCAAAGCTTATGACTGACAGGTTTGAGATGTCTATGATGGGGGAGTTACGGTTCTTTCTTGGATTTGAGATCAAGCAACTTAGAGAAGGAACCTTCATCAATCAAGCAAAGTACATCCAATACATGCTCAAGAGATTCAAGATGATGGATCTTAATGGCATCACCACTCCGATGCAAACAAAATGTCATCCTGAACTTAATCCCCACGGTAAATATGTGGACCAAAAGGTATACCGGTCCATGATCAGATCTCTTCTTGTAACATCCCAAAACTTTAATCCAAGTGATCAAGATCAAATCTACCCAATTTAGGGTTAACAAAAACTTTTCTATTTAAAAATCTTTAAGCATTCATATGTGTGTGCATTTAAAATAGGAGTTGTTTGAAATGCCATGATTGAGTGATATATTGGTTGTAAAATGACTCTAAGGTGAATTACACATCATCTAGATCATCCCCAAGCAAATCCCAAAGAAAAAGAAATAAAAAAGAATTAAATAAGGCAAATGGTCACTTTTTCCATTTTAATCACCTAGCCCACTTTGGCTATTCCTAGCACTCAAATCCTAACCAAGAAAATTGTGGATATTTGCACCCCTTGCTAGTACATGTAGTGATGTTCCAAGGTCCACTTTGTGATCTCCCAAAAACATTCAAACTCTAAATTTAAATGACATTTGAAAATTGAATCTAGTTCATATGTCTAGGTACCACTTTTTCAAAAACCACTCAATTGAACTCCATTTCAAAATCCCAAGCAAACCTAGATGCTTAAGCATAAGATGAATCACTCCACCAAAAATCTTTCAAAAATTCAAAAGTTTCTCTCATGCGGCCATTTGATCGAACACCTTGTTAGCAGAATCATTATGGCCTAACTAACACTGTTTTGGAGCAAATCTTGTCGAGCCATTTTATGCACATTAATCACCTTGGTCTCCCTCAGGCCCAACTAGACCAAAACCACCCCAAGCCCTAGCCCCCTGGAGCCAGTGCACCGCCACCCCGAGGCCATGCTTGCCGGCCAAACGGGCACAAGCCGCAGCCGACCACCAGCCCCTTTCCGCCGCTCCAGGGAGTGAGGCGTGACCTCACCGCCGCCCACGACCCCTGCTGGCCACTTGACCACCTCAGAGCCGTGCCACCCTTTCTCTCTGCGTGTAGCCAGAGCGCGATCGCCGCCAGCATGCCACAGACCACGCCTCGACACCAAATCACGCACGCCACTCAGCCTCGACCCCCTCACCTCGCCAGGCACGGCCATGGACCGCCGCTCGACCCACTGTCGTCGGGAGCCGCGTCGAGCACCGCCTCTGTCGAGAAGCCCCCGACCATTTGGCATCGCCCCTAGCGTCGCCATTACGCTGTAGAGGACCACCAGCAGACCGCCCCCCGTCCGCCTACCTCGCCCATGCCGGTAGCCCCCTGTATTACCGTCACCGACGAGCTCCGCCCACACCCATCGGTCCCCTCCTCGAGCCTATAAAAGGAAGCCTCCCCAGCACCATTTCTTCACACCATCTCACTCCCCTCTCTCCACTAACAGTTTCCCCTCTCTCGCCGGAGCCGCTCGAGCAGCCCATCGCCGGAATTCCACCGGAGGTAGCCGTTGTAGAGGAGGAGAAGTCCCTGTTGATTTCGTCCACCTAAGCCCCTGCCGCGACCTCGCCTGAGTCCGCCGTCGCCGTCCAGTTCATTTGTCCGCTTCGCCGCACTAGCTAGAGCCCTGGTACGTCCCTAGCAGACCCCAACTAAACACGCTAGGGTTCAGTCTCGCTGGCGACGAGTCCGTCGTCGACGACGACCGTGGACCGTTAGATCATATTCTAATCGTAGCGCCCGCCCCATACCTTTTCGGGTTTTAAGTGCCGCTAACATGCGGGACCAGCCTATTAGTCGCCCTCTGCGCCGCGGAGCACCACTGGGCCGGACCATTTAGTTTCCCGCACGACCCAGTTAATTCAAATATAGGTTTTTCTATTTTAGACTTAAATCAATTCTGTCCCTTAGTTCAAAAATCCATTCAGAGAGTTTTACAAATCCAAATTGAGTGATTTCAATTTTCCTGGAAAGCTACTGAAAATATCTATCCAAGTCCGTTGGATTTAAATCATTTACAGTTAGAGATCTCTCCTAGTAAAAATAACAAGACAGAAGCATTTACACATTTAAACATTTTTATAAAATCAACCATAATAGATTTTGAGTTGATTCCAACTCTCAAAAATTAGATTTAACCATACCTATCTGAATATGTAATAATATTAAGGTTTGCATGCAGTGACTTTGGACTAGTACCAAAATAATGTTATATAGGCATTTCTAGTCACTTTAAATCATTAATTATTAAATTTGAACTTATTAAAATGTGATCCAACATTTAAATCACATTCCCATATGTTAGAATATATGGTGATGACATGTGTCCACATGATCCCATATTTTAATTGGAGAATATTAAATCTTAGTTAATTTCAATGAGTAGAAATTACTTTTCTCAAATAAAAAGAATGAAGCTAGTTCATTAAACCTTCCGATGCTTGTGATGATAATAGATCATCAAATGTGTGCCTTAGTGTGCTAAGTAGCCTAGTTAAGTATTGTTTGGTGATTGTGTATTCTGTATGTATTTATAGACGATAGTACCGACCAACTCTATGAGGAGGAGTTCTACCAAGAAGAGGAGGAAGAAAATTTCAACCACTACACCAACCAAGGCAAGCTAGCATTATACAAGTTAACCATGCAAGTGATTACTTGCAAGCCCTCATTTAACAATGCAAGATCACCCTTGCAAGCTATTTTTAGCAAGTTAGAATTAAGCTAGATAACCTAAGCAAATGCATTAGGCATGTTTTGGTTATACCATTTTTGACTTATACCTACTCCAAGTTCTATTTACAAGCTTTACTTCCTTTACTTTACCAAAGTCCTTTACTTGTTTAAAGGTAGCATACAGAGTATAAAACTTGACCTATCTAGTATGCTTAGATGTCATTCTATGGCAAGAGATTGAGATTAGCATTCCACCTTAGTGAACACTCTTAACTTAGTAGTTGGACTAAACCAAAACTTGATTCACTTTAGATGGGAATACTTGGTGAAAATGAATTGTGAAAACGTTGGAATGATGAGTCATTCTATTGAGATGTTTTGACATGTGTTGAGAAACACAAATGGTTTATGATGATGAAAATGTTGACGCATGAGCCTTAGCCCTTTTACAAAACTGATGGTTGGGTTCGGATGCGATATCATTCCAATTTTACCGTACAACCACAATACCTGAATTGGTTAAGGCTTAGCCGGAAGTTTATATGCATTAGTATTAGTTCCCTCATGGGAGAGGTTTGAGTTGAGGCTACCTCTCAATGTTGTCCACCTATGTAGTGCCCAACATGACAGATGGTCATGGTCGGGAGGCCATGCTCATAGGAGAGGTGCTTATACTAGAGTGTGTAAAGGAAAGGTTATGTTTGATTATCTGCATACTAAGTATGATGATTCAGGGTTATCCCTGACAGATGTATCGAATCTTGTGGTGAAAGTGTACCACCTCTGCAGAGTGTCAAACTGTTTGAATAGTCGCGTCCGCGGTTATGGACTGTTGGAGTGGCCATACTGTTCCGTTGTCAGATGTTTTCAAAATAACTTATGAAATGAATTGTGACATGACTTGACCACAACAGAGTTGTGACTATGATAACTAAGTTCCCACTTAGGTGTTTAAAACTTTATTTTATCTTTCTTTATTTCTGAACTCAGCTTAGGTTTCAAACTTAACTTTACAAATAAACTTAGGGTTAGCATTCCTACTAGAACTATCTTACTTGTTAGTGGTAGTTTGCGAGTACTTAAAGAGTACTCATGGCTTTTGTCCCTGGCTATTCCCGTGGCCAGACTATGAGGAGGACTACCCTGAAGGAGGACAATAGGACGGCTACGACAACTAGGATCATCTCCTATCGTCAGCATTGCATGTGACTCTGAAGATGGACCCCACTGCTATGCTATTTGTTCCGCTACTTGATTGTACTAAGACTGGACCATGAGATCCTTTATTTGTGTAAGACCTTATTATGGTTTGTAATGGATGATGTATTGTGATATCCAATCTGTTATGTCTCGCAAAAATGGTAATCCTGGGATTGCGATGTATGGCATAATAGGTATCCGGGATTAAAAATCTGGGTCTTGATAAGTTGGTATCAGAGCCATCCTGACCATAGGAGACCCTGGTTAGAATGGACGTCTGAACAAAAACTTAGTTCAAAAACCAAAGTGAGTATTTATGAAAACTATTTCCTCTCTTACCCTTGGGAATTCTTTCTCTCAAAGAAAATTCATGTTCCTCCAAAATTCTTACATTACTACATAAAACTTTGACACACTTGATCACTTCACTAACTTTCTCATCCTACATTCTTATAGATGGAAGCTCAATACAAGAAGTTCTACCAGTTGGGCAACGGAGACCAACTGATCTTCGAGAGGGATTTGGATGCACTGTCTGAGTTCTTGGAGCGTCCTCATCCGGAGTTTCTTGGAGCTCAACTCCCAGGTCCACCAGGAGGAGATTTACAATGGCTAGTGACTGCTGATCTTCGAGGCAAGATAGAAGCCCCAATATCTAGGAGGATTCAGTTCTCTGTGAGAGAGAACAACTGGCTAGATGGATTAGCCAGGGCAATGCATGAAGCTCTCGCACGTCTATGTGCCCTCAGTGTCAACCTAATCCAAGGAACCCGCTTTGTTCACTATGCAAGGCATGATTCCATGGGAATGCCGCTAGAGATGCCAAGTCACCCAATACTAAAGCGTCAAGTGGAGAACCTCGACTTCCTATTGTATGACAGACAGAAGGAGTTGGACAATGCCAGAGAGGTCACCAACAACAACCTCGCCATTGCTGCCCAGAAGGCCTAGACTTTCTCACTGCTCGTCTAGGATCGTCAGTCTCTTTGCCGTCAGCGTGCAAAGAAGGATCACACCATCGACCGTCTTCGCAAGAAGGTGGCCGACCTCGAGAAGACCATCAAGGAGCAAGAAGCGCAGCTTGCCGTGAAGGAAGAAGAAGAGGACGGTGAAGATATCCAAGGGGACATTGACTCCTACCTCAGCAATGATGATGACTTTCTGGAGGAAGATGCCATGGACTTCTACACCGACGATGATGACTCCGACTTCATCGATGATGAGTAGATGCACCAGAGCACTATCGTATGAGTGAGAAGTATCGGTCCCATTGTATCTTAGCTTACAGAATGGTTCTTAAAACCATATGTTTTCCCTTTATGTTGTGGTGTGTGTGTTTGTACCGTGTGCTTTGCTTGAATGAATGAAAGGAAGTTAGTTGCAAAACCTGAGTCAAACTCAAAGTTTTAGCTTTGAAATCAAAACCATGAACCTTAGAACTTTCCCTCTTACCCCTTTATTTACCTCAATCTTCAGATGACTCGTGGAAACCAAGGAGGGAGCAGCTCATCGCAAGACCCAATGCTGCAGATTCTGCAGACTCTCATTGCAGACCATGAAGCAAGCACGGCAAAGCGCCAAGCTAATCTAGCAACACTACAGCAGATTGCCCAGATGGCTCACAACAACCAGAACCATGGAAATCAGGATCATCATGGATCCAAACTCAAAAACTTCTAGAATACAAATTCCCCAATCTTTAATAATTTAGAGAACCCACTGGATGCTGATGAATGGTTGCAGACAATGGAGAACAACTTAGAAGTAGCAGGAGTGGATGCCAACGAGAAAGTTATTTTTGCCACCAACTATTTGGCAGGAGATGCAAGGGCATGGTGGAACAGCATCCGCACAATGAACCATGGTCAAGTGATGATATGGGAAGCCTTCAAAATCAAGTTCAGTCGCACCCACATGGTGCAGGGTCTAGTCACCAGAATGAGGGATGAATTCAGAGAGTTGAAGCAAGGCAGAATGACTATAGTGGAGTACCATGACAAATTCTTGTCCTTGGCCAGGTATGCACCTGATGAGATCAACACGGAGGCCAAGAAGAAGGAGAGATTCCTGAATGGACTGCATGATGAGATGCAGACTGTTCTCGTCAACATCCGTTTCTAGGATCTCAAAGAGCTAGTCGACTCTGCCATTCAGATGGAAGGGAAGATTAATCAAGCAAACGACAACCGCAAAAGTCGTATGATGCACCAAGCTGGATCCAACAGTCACCAGAAGTACCGTCCCAACCCTTCAGCGGGATATGCACCGAGGAACAACCGACCCCCAATGTCTCGCCCAAGCTACCCCAACCGTAGCGGAGGAAATGTGAAGTCCGGAGGAAACAACAATCACTTCGGCAACACCAACAATTTCAATCGTGCACCTCCCAAGAGCAACAACAACAACAACAACAATAACACCGCACCCAGAACTAGAAGCAATGTTGTGCCCGTGGCAGCGAAAGACAAGTCTCAGATCACTTGTTTCGAGTGTGGAGTAAAAGGTCACTATTCCAATGAGTGCCCCAAGAAGGTTGCCGTTGCTGCCAATGTGAATGCCCTAGCTCAACCGCAACGTCGTGTTCAACCAGGAAGAAGATTCGCCCCAGGGAACCGTCACAACCACAACGGCCGTCTCTTCCACATGAACGCCGAAGAAGCCCAAGAAGCGCTAGATGTCATGCTGGGTATGTTTTCTGTCAACTCAGTTTTAGCAAGAGTGTTGTTTGATTCTGGAGCATCGCACTCATTTGTCACCGAAGAATTTGCATGCACTAGTAAGATTCACCCAACCAACCTGAAGCATGTTATGATAGTTCAAATCCCAGGTTCAACTACAAAAGCTAGAAAAATTTGCAAAGTTGTGCCTATCAGAATACATGGGATAGATTTTTATGCCAATCTAATAGTACTTGGAACCAAAGGTTTGGAAGTGGTACTAGGAATGGATTGGATGTCAAAGCATAAAGTATTGATTGATTGTGCCAAGAAAGCCATCACCATGATCAGTAGCTCTAGAGTCTCAGTAGAACATATATCTGAAACCTTGCCCCGTCAATTCAAGTGCGACAAGAGTCTAGCCCTACCCACCATTGACCAAGTCAGAGTAGTCTGTGAATACCCTGACGTATTCCCAGATGAATTGCCTGGTATGCCCTGGATAGGGATATTGAGTTCATTATTGAACTAATCCCCGGAACCGGACCCATAGCCCAGAGACCCTATAGTATGAACCCCTCAGAGTTAGTGGAATTGAAGAAGCAGCTGGAAGCTATGCTAGCAACAGGCTTGATTCAACCAAGTGCATTGCCATGGAGATTGCTAGTGTTATTCATTGAAAAGAAAGATGGAGGCAACCATTTGTGCACATATTACAGGAAGCTGAATGACGTCACAATCAAGAACAAGTACCCTTTGCCAAAGATAGAGGATCTATTTAATCAGTTGACTGGAGCAAATGTGTTCTCTAAGATCGATCTTAGGACGGGTTATCACCAACTTAAGATTCATGCAACGGATATTCCGAAGACCGCCTTTACTGCTCGTTATGGTTTATACGAGTATACGGTCATGTCTTTTGGATTAACCAATGACCCTGCTTATTTCATGAACCTCATGAATAAGATCTTTATGAATTTTCTGAATAAGTTTGTCATTGTGTTTATCGATGATATCCTTATCTACTCCAAGTCAGAAGAAGAGCATGAGCAGCATGTGAGAATCATCCTTGAAACCCTTAGAGAGCATCGGTTGTATGCCAAGTTCAGCAAATGTGAGTTTTGGCTGAAAGAAGTAGGATTCCTAGGACATATTGTGTCTGCCAGAGGAGACGCTGTTGATCCCGCCAAGATCAAAGATGTCAAAGAATGGGAAGCCCAACCACTCAAACCCAAGTCCGTGCCTTTCTCGGATTAGCGGGATATTACCACAAGTTCGTAGAAGGATTTTCGAGTATCGCAAGACCCATGACCCAATTGTTGAAGAAGGATAAGAAGTTTGAATGGACCAACAAATATGAAGCAAGTTTCCAAGAGCTAAAGAAGAGATTGATTTCAGCCCCAATATTGATCATGCCAGATATCAAGAAGCCGTTTGATGTGTATTGTGATGCATCCAAGATTGGTCTCGGATGTGTATTGATGCAAGAAGGCAAAGTCATCGCTTATCTGTCTCGACAACTGAAGCAGCATGAGCAGAACTATCCGACCCATGATCTTGAGTTAGCAGCCGTAGTTTTGGTATTGAAGACATGGCGCCATTATCTTATGGGTAATCGTTGTGAGATTTATTCAGATCACAAAAGCTTGAAGTATATTTTCACTCAGAAGGAGCTGAATATGAGGCAAAGGAGATGGATAGAGTTAATCAAGGATTATGACCTTGACATTCACTATCACCCCGGCAAGGCCAATGTGGTAGCGGATGCTCTTAGCAGATTGTCATGTAGGCTAAACACCATGATCAAGGAGAAGCAACCAAGTTTGTATGAGGAGTTGGAGCAGTTTAGAACTGAGCTAGTTAGCAAAGGATCCTGAGCTAGCATTGAACTTCAACCCACTTTGATTAGCCAAATCAAGGAAGCCCAAAAGGGAAATGAAAGTATCGACGGAATCAAACATCATATTGGTACAGGGAAGGTACCTGGATTCACCAAAGATGAAGAAGGAGTTCTGTCGTAGAAAGGCCATATCTGTGTGCTAGCAGATTCGGAGCTGAAGCAAGTTATCATGAAAGAAGCTCATGATACTCTTTATTCTATCCACCCCGGAGGAACAAAGATGTATCAAGATTTGAAAGAGCAATTTTGGTGGCACAAGATGAAGACAGAAATCAGAAGCTACATCGCCAAGTGTGATATCTGTCAAAGAGTCAAGGCGGAACATCAGAGTCCCGCAGGACTGTTGCAACCATTGCAGATTCTGGAATGGAAATGGGATTCCGTCGGAATGGACTTTATCACCGGTTTGCCTACTTCTAGTAGGGGAAATGACTCAATCTGGATCATCGTTGATAGACTGTCCAAGGTAGCTCATTTTATACCTGTCAAGACAACCTACCAGAGTTCAAAGCTGGCAGAACTGTACATTGCCAAAATTGTTAGTTTGCATGGAACCCCCAAGACCATAGTATCGGATCGAGGAACCCAATTTACCTCGAGATTTTGGCAGAAAGTCCATGAAGGATTAGGAACCAAGTTGAATTTCAGCACCGCTTATCACCCGCAAACCGATGGACATACTGAAAGAGTCAACCAAATTCTAGAGGATATGTTGAGAGCTTGTGTGCTTGAATATGGAACAAAATGGGAAGATTGTCTGCCTTTCGCAGAATTCTCATACAACAACAGTTATCAAGCCAGTTTGCAAATGGCACCATTTGAGTTCCTATACGGAAGAAAGTGTCGTACCCCTTTGAATTGGTCACAAGTAGGAGAGAGTCTGATTTTTGGACCCGACATTCTCTGAGAAGTTGAAGAGAAGGTTCACAAAGTCCGTGAGCACCTCAAGACCGCCCAATCCAGACAGAAGAGTTATGCTGACAAGAGAAGGAGAGACCTGACTTTCAATGTCGGAGATTTTGTATATCTCAAGGTTTCACCATGGAAGGGAACCCAACGTTTTAGTTTGAAAGGAAAGTTAGCCCCCAGATATATCGGACCCTTCATGATTCTGAACCGCCGAGGAGAAGTATCTTATCAACTGGAACTGCCTGAAGAGATGTCTTCCATCCACAATGTGTTCCATATCTCGTTACTTTGCAAATGCCTAGAAGTGCCGGAGAAGACCGAAGTTTTCAAGAACATCGATCATCGAGTTGTGGATATCAACAAGGATCTGACGTATCATGAAGTGCCCATATGTATCTTGGAGGAAGCTTACAGAACCACCAGGACCAGGAGTATCAAGTTTCTAAATATTCAATAGAGAAACCATACCGAAGAACAAGCCACTTGGGAGCGAGAAGATTACATTAGGACTGAGTTCCCAGATCTCTTTAGTTCCTAGTTTTCTTTCTTAAATCTTGGGATGAGATTTTGTTTAAGGGGCGAAGGTTTGTAACATCCCAAAACTTTAATCCAAGTGATCAAGATCAAATCTACCCAATTTAGGGTTAACAAAAACTTTTCTATTTAAAAATCTTTAAGCATTCATATGTGTGTGCATTTAAAATAGGAGTTGTTTGAAATTCCATGATTGAGTGATATATTGGTTGTAAAATGACTCTAAGGCGTGACCTCACTGCCACCCATGGTCCACCCCATGGCCCCTGCTAGCCACTGGACCACCTCAGAGTCGCCCCGCCCTTTCTCTTTGCGTGTAGCCAGAGCGCGATCGCCGCCAGCATGCCACAGACCATGTCTCGACACCAAATCACGCACGGCGCTCCGCCTCGACCCCCTCACCCCGCCAGACACGGTCGTGCACCACCGCTCGACCCATAGTCGCCGGGAGCCGTGTCGAGCACCGCCTTTGTCTCCTAGAGCGCGAGAAGCCCCCGACTATTTGCCACCGCCCCTAGCATACCCATTACGCCGTAGCGGACCACCAGTAGACCGCCCACCGTCCGCCTACCTTGCCCACGCCAGTAGCCCCTTGTATTGCTGTCACCGACGAGCTTCGCCCACACCCGTCGGTCCCCTCCTCGAGCCTATAAAAGGTAGCCTCCCCAGCACCATTTCTTCACACCATCTCACTCCCCTCTCTCCACTAACCGTTTCCCCTCTCTCACCGGAGCCGCTCGAGTAGCCCATCGCCAGAATTCCACTGGAGGTAGCCGATGTAGAGGAGGAGAAGTCCCTGTTGATTTCGTCCTCGTCAGCCCCTGCCGCGACCTCGCCTGAGTCCGCCATCGTTGTCCAGTTTCTTTGCCCGCTTCGCCGCACTAGCTGGAGCCCTTGTACGTCCCCAGCAGACAACCACTGACCGTGCTAGGGTTCAGTCACGCCGGCGACGAGTCCGTTGTCGACGATGACCGTGGACCGTTAGATCGTATTCTAATCGTAGCGCCCAGATCGCCCCGTACCTTTTCGGTTTTTAAGTGCCACTAACATGCGGGACCAGCCTGCCAGTCGCCCTCTGCGCTGCGGAGCGCCACTGGGCCGGACCATTTAGTTTGCCACGCGACCCAGTTAATTCAAATATAGGTTTTTCTATTTTAGACTTAAATCAATTCTGTCCCTTAGTTCAAAAATCCATTCAGAGAGTTTTACAAATCCAAATTTAGTGATTCCAATTTTGTTGGAAATCTAATGAAAATATATATCCAAGCCCGTGGGATTTAAATCATTTAGAGTTAGAGATCTCTCCGAGTAAAAATAACAAGACAGAAGCATTTACACATTCAAACATTTTTATAAAATCAACCAGAATAGATTTTGAGTTGATTCCAACTCTCAAAAATCACATTTAACCATACCTATCTGAATATGTCATAATATTCAGGTTTGCATGCAGTGACTTTGGACTAGTACCAAAATAATGCTATATAGGCATTTCTAGTCACTTTAAATCATTAATTATTAAATTTGAACTTATTAAAATGTGATCCAACATTTAAATCACATTCCCATATGTTAGAATATGTGGTGATGACATGTCTCCACATGATCCCATATTTTAATTGGAGAATATTAAATCTTAGTTAATTTCAATGAGTAGAAATTACTTTTCTCAAATAAAAAGAATGAAGCTAGTTCATTAAACCTTGTGATGCTTGTGATGATAATAGATCATCAAATGTTTGCCTTAGTGTGCTAAGTAGCCTAGTTAAGTATTGTTTGGTGATTGTGTATTCCGTATGTATTTATAGACGATAGTACTGACCAAGTCTACAAGGAGGAGGAGTTCTACCAAGAAGAGGAGGAAGAGAATTTCAACCACTACACCAACGAAGGCAAGCTAGCATTATAAAAGTTAACCATGCAAGTGATTACTTGCAAGCCCTCATTTAACAATGCAAGATCACCCTTGCAAGCTATTGTTAGCAAGTTAGAATTAAGATAGATAACCTAAGCAAATGCATTAGGAATGCTTTGGTTATACCATTTTTGACTTATACCTACTCCAAGTTCTATTTACAAGCTTTACTTCCTTTACTTTACCAAAGTCCTTTACTTGTTTAAAGGTAGCATAAAGAGTATAAAACTTGACCTATGTAGTATGCTTAGATGTCATTCTATGGCATGAGATTGAGATTAGCATTCCACCTTAGTGAACACTCTTAACTTAGTAGTTGGACTAAACCAAAACTTGATTCACTTTAGATGGGAATACTTGGTGAAAATGAATTGTGAAAACCTTGGAATGATGAGTCATTCTATTGAGATGTTTTGAAATGTGTTGAGAAACACAAATGGTTTATGATGATGAAAATGTTGAGGCATGAGCCTTAGCCCTTTTACAAAACTGATGGTTGGGTTCGGATGCGATACCATTCCAATTTTACCATACAACCACAATACCTGAATTGGGTAAGGCTTAGCCGGAAGTTTATATGCATTAGCATTAGTTCCCTCGTGGGAGAGGTTTGAGCTGAGGCTACCTCTCAATGTAGTCCACCTATGAAGTGCCCAAGATGACAGATGGTCATGGTTGGGAGGCCATGCTCATAGGAGAGGTGCTTATACTAGAGTGTGTAAAGGAAAGGTTATGTTTGATTATCTGCATACTAAGTATGATGATTCAGGGTTATCCCTGACAGATGTATCGAATCTTGTGGTGAAAGTGTACCACCTCTGCAGAGTGTCAAACTGTTTGAATAGTCGCGTCCGCGGTTATGGACTGTTGGAGTGGCCATACTGTTCCGTTGTCAGATGTTTTCAAAATAACTTATGAAATGAATTGTGACATGACTTGACCACAACAGAGTTGTGACTATGATAACTAAATTCCCACTTAGGTGTTTAAAACTTTATTTTATCTTTCTTTATTTCTGAACTCAGCTTAGGTTTCAAACTTAACTTTACAAATAAACTTAGAGTTAGCATTCCTACTAGAACTATCTTACTTGTTAGTGGTAGTTTGCGAGTACTTAAAGAGTACTCATGGCTTTTGTCCCTGGCTATTCCCGTGGCCAGACTATGAGGAGGACTACCCTGAAGGAGGACAATAGGACGGCTACGACAACTAGGATCATCTCCTATCGTCAGCATTGCATGTGACTCTGAAGATGGACCCCACTGCTATGCTATTTGTTCCGCTACTTGATTGTACTAAGACTGGACCATGAGATCCTTTATTTGTGTAAGACCTTATTATGGTTTGTAATGGATGATGTATTGTGATATCCAATCTGTTATGTCTCGCAAAAATGGTAATCCTGGGATTGCGATGTATGGCATAACAAGCATCTGGGATAAAAAATCTGGGTGTTGACACTTCTTTACCTCTGCGCTTCTAGACCTGATATTGTGTTGAGTGTAGGGGTGTGTGCAAGGTATCAAGCAGCTCCTAAAGAAATCCACTTAGTGGCGGTCAAGCAGATCTTCCGATATTTGATTCATTCCCCTAATTTTGGTCTATGGTATCCCAAGGGCTCCAATTTCTCTCTATGTGGTTATACTGATTCTGATTGGGCTGGTGATAAGGATGATAGGAAATCAACTTCTGGAGCTTGTCAGTTCTTAGGAAGGTCTCTAGTCTATTGGTCTTCTAAAAAGAAGAACTGTATATATCTCTCTCCATTGCCGAAGCTGAATATGTTGCTGCTACTAGTGCCTGCACTTAGTTATTATGGATGAGGCAAACTTAAAAGGAATACGGTGTCAATTGTGACAAAGTGCCTCTTTTATGCGATAATGAAAGTGCAATCAAAATTGCATACAATCCGGTATAACACACAAGGGCGAAGCATACTGAGATTCAGAATCATTTTATTAGGGACCATGTAGCTCGAGGCGATATTGATCTATCTTTTGTGAGCATGAAGAACCAACTTGCTGATATTTTCATGAAGCCACTTGATGAAGCAAGGTTTTGTTACCTGAGGAATGAGCTAATTATCGTTGATTCAAGGAGCTTGTCTTGATTACCCATGCACTCACTCTTACATCTCAAGCTTATTTGGTCTAGGTGTGGGCATGAATATAGGGGGAGTGTGGTCCTAATTGATTGGGCTAACCCTCCCCCTATAATACCAAAATCAAGCCAAATCATTTCTCTTAATATCATTTTGTGATATGTGAGCTTATTGATGAGTATTGGTCATGAACCCAAGATATATCTTCGCGGTGTCATACCATACACTCCAACAAGGTGGCTTCGGCCACCGCCCTCTTTCACGAGAAGAGTTGAGTTTATGTGGATCTTTTTGGTTGTTCTTGCTCATCTCATGTTCTTATGGGAATCACACTTAATATTGGCCTTTGGTTGCTTTGATTCTTGCAATATTGAGTGTGTAGTACCATCTCAGTTTGGTTCTCTTAATCCTAAGCCTTTCCCTACCCCTAAGCCATCTTTTCTTGCACACAAGTCCCTTGTACACCTTGTGGGGGTTTGGTTTGGGGATGCGCGGTTCTGAATCTGTGTACAAAAGAAATTCAGAATTTAGACCGGATTATCCGGCCCAAGTATAGGCCGGATAATACGGCCCTGGCGGATGTAGTCCTTAAGGGCTGGGGTCGAGGGGAAGTGTCGTCGTATTGATGTCAAGTACGCCATGAGGGGGTCCTCGGGGCATGTGGAAGAGAGGGGTGTGAGACGTATGGTGTTCTGGGACGGTGAGCACACAAGTTTACCCAGGTTTGAATCCGCCGACTTTGGACGGATCCTACTCCTGCTAGCAATCCAGTAATACGGCAGTGCCGGAATATGGGTTATAAGGGGTTCACCTGTGCGAGTTGAGATTGTAGACTATTGTGTTGCCCTAAAGGCTCTCCCTAGGACGGCTTATATAGATATCCGGCCTAGGGTTTACAGGAGAGATCTATCCGGCTATGACTAAGAGTCGGTTACAGAGTACATCTTGAACTACAAGTAACACTATGGGCCTATGTCGGTAAGTCTTTTGGGCCTTCCTATAGCCAGATTGGACTCCGTCTTTTCTCCCTAATTGGGACGCCCGTGAAGCAAAGCTCTAACCCGAAATGGGCCACCCTGGTCAGTGAGGAACTGTGAGGATACCTGGAAAGTATATCCCCAACAGCAGCCCACGGAAGTCTCCAAGATCCAAAGTCGGATCCATCATCGTCTAGCTTGATCTTTGGCTTGTAGAATCTTGAAGGGTTCCTGAAACTTCAAAATAAAAAATACGATCCAGGTCTCAAAATAAGTCGGACCTATCAGTACGTTACTCGGATTTCTAGCTTGATATTCAAACTAAGACGGAACTTGGTCTCTGACGTCATCTGACACCAGTCAGGGTCAAGTCACGTCACTGACAGACATTTCCTGTCAGCACGACCGTTGGTAGGCCCGCTGTTCGCGGAACCGAGGTGATGTTTTAATGCACGTGTGGAGATTGAGGTGGTGTAATCATCGGGTGGGGACTTCCCATTTCTTTCCACGACGCGTGCCGTGTGTACTATGTCATTTGCATGAATCTTGGCGCGGTTCGGCAGTTATAACTGGTGAGGATTCCTTTTCCTCATCTTCTTCACCTATTCCTATGTTGTTTCCTTCTCCTCCACTTCTCCCACGCACATAGAGCTTCCTTGGCCCCAGAAATTCCCAGCGTCGCCCAACCAAGGTCACCGGCGCACCAGGAAAATGGCTTCCACTTCAACTTCCGGCGCAGCAGCGACGGCAGCGGCGGCGGAAAAGGAGAGCAATCGCGGGTCTGGATCCCGTGCGTCCTTGACGACGAGAAGCTCCGTGGCATAGAATAAGAAGGGCTCCTCCGCGCCGGCGATTGGCGGAGCGGCTTCGGCAAGGACATCCCCTACCCTCGCAACGGCGAGCGAGTGCACTTCGGCACCCACCTCGACAGAGGTTTCTCCTTTCCTCCCTCAGATTTATTTTCTGAGGTGATAGATCATTACGGTGTTCAACTTCACCATCTCCCCCCGAATTCCATCTTAGAGATGAGCGCCTATGCAGCTTTGTGTGAGGGGTATATCGGTATTAGGCCGGGTCTCACTCTCTTCCGATTCTATTTCCATGTCCGGAGAAACTCCATCACTGCCAGTAATCCTTACATTACCGGTACAATTAGTCTTTCAGTTAGGCGTGAGCGTGTTTATCCTCGGATTTTAGCTAGTGAGTCGGTCAAACAGTGGCCGGCTACCTTTTTCTATCATAAGGATATTCCCGCTCCTGGCAAAGCTACTGCTTTGCCGGCTTTCACCGATGGAGCCGCCACGCCTCAAGTATCTTGGGACGAGGCCGCTCCGTCTCTTAGTGACGATCTGATTCTCACCAAGAGGCGGATTGAATATCTGATGAAGCACAAGGGCCTGAGAGGGTCCGACTTGGTCCAGTCCTGGGTGGCACGCCGGATCCAGCCTCTCCAGCACCACGGCGACCGACTGATGCATTCCATCACGGTGTCGAAAAATGACTCCCTCTGAATCAGATCCAAGGCCTTAAAGCCACAAGATTATATAATCCAGATCAAATGGCTGATAAAGGAGCGGATCAAGAGAAAGATTCTGGATTTGTCCCTGGACATGCATACAGAGGAAGACCCTGTGGTCCCGGTAAGCTTATAGCAGTAAACCCTTTTGATGTGTTTCACCTTTAAGTTATTTTCGCAACACTGAGATATTATCTTCTTTTCAGCTTGCCGACCTCCCCGAGTCGGAGTTAGCTCCTATCGAGGGATATCCTCCCGAGTTTTCTCAGGAGGAGGAACTGGTCCCACTACCGGAAGATGTGCCCAGGAAGCGCAAAGCTCCGACAGTGGGCATCGGCACAAAGGAAGTGCCAGTTGTGAACAGGTAACTTTCCATACAACTTCCGCCTTTGTACTTTACTCATGATTTCTTCCGAGAAATAATGTTCTTCATTCTATTACATTCTCAGAGCTAAGCAGCTCGTCAAGGGCAAGGGGAAGGGAATTTCTTCAAAGCCCCTGCGTCAAATGAAGCTAACTTTAGCTTCTCCTGTTGTGGATCCTTCGACTCCTGCCCCTCAACCCTCTGCAGCACCGGAGATTACTCCATCTCTGATCGTTGCAGAGGATCCGGCTCCTTCAACAGGGCCAGTGATCCTTGAGTCGCAAACTGACGTCACCATGGGTGACTCAGGTTTTGATAATGGTGAACCCTTTTCGGGTAATGATCCCTCGACAGGAACCTTCACCGAAAATCTCCTGAACAATCCGGGACTTGCCAAATTTGGCTTATCTCGGAAATCTACGGAGGAAATCTAGCGGTTGGCTCGGCAATGCCTAGAAAGCCGAAATCTTTCTACCGAAGAAGAATCACAAGAAGCGGAAGACATCAAGTACTCCCAACTTCTCGAACAAGTCCACCTTCACGACGAGGGGTTGAGAGTTGGTGTGCTTCCACCACCTCCGGTTATTCTACTCACCTTCGCTGAGAAGGTTACTACTGAGGTGAACATGTGCCTAAGCAAGCTCACACATGAACATCGTAAGTCGGAATTCCAACTCACGTTTTCCTTTATTGTTCTTTATATCATATCCTCTAGCCCCCAAGCATGACGTTGGATAAACAATCCGGGTTTATGCTTCCTTAGGATGTCAAAGAATTAACTAGTGTATCCCCCAAGGCTCGTGCTGATATTAGCTACAATATTAGACCGAGTCCTTAGTAGACTTCTGACTCTGGGTATTCTGACTTACAGAAAGTTAATTCATATAACGTTGAAGAATATTTGTAACAAGCGGAGAGAGATCAAAGCTTTCCAACTTGAAAATGCTGAGCTAAAAGTTTCCAAGGATGAGGCCAAAGGTAAACTTTCCGAGACTCAAACCTTGTCTTGTGTTTTCATAGTCGGATATTTTTGTTGAACTGTTGTTCTTTTGACTTACAACACTGATAAAGTAGTCCTGTGCTATGATCGAAGAGGCTGAGAATCTGAACACCTTGGTGGTGGAAAACAAAGATCTCCGTGAGAGCTAGATTAGCTCAAGGCGGATCATGAGAAGAGCATTCCTCAAGTTCTCGAATCCTCCTCCATGGCCACCGTGGAGCGTGATCGCAAGATTGCAATCCACGAGCAGAAAATCTCGGATCTCAACGACGAGTTATTTAGAGAGAAGGATCTTTTCGAGGTGCTCCGGGCTGAACTCCGGAGTCTTTGTGAGGAGAAGACCAAAGTTGATAATGTCATCTTTGGTATGTTTCCATCTTTCTGACTTGTCTACATTCTTCGACTCTTTTAGTGTCGGATTTATTTAACCGTTTCGCGTTATATGCATAGGTCCTCTGAACTTGACGGACTCCACCTCTACCGAGCCTCGCACCACCGGCTTACCCAAGTCGGTGATTTGCTTCATGACTTCCGCCACTCCATCGAGGATATTGGCGAAGCTCTCAAGGTTCCGGGACATGCATAGCATGTCCGACCTTCAGGTGTGGGACAAGGAAAAGGAGATGCCGCAGCTTGTCCAGGACTGGAATATGTCCTATGCGTGATCCGCAGAGCAGAACGCTCTCACAATGGTCATGAGCCAGCATGGAAGCATGGAAATCTGGCAAGTGTATAGAGGGTACTCTACTGTGGACGAAGACGGTCAGCAGCAAGATATCAAAGCCATCATGGACTCCTGTGCCAGATATGGGTGCCATGTAGCTAATTTAACCAGCTACGACACTCCCTTCTTCAACCGCGTGGACACGCCGCCTCCGCCTCCCGAAGAAGCAGCCGCAATTTCCGACGATGAACAAACCATATCGGATTTGGACATCTCAGATCGTTATCAAGGTGCGGCTGATGTGTCCAGCGAGTCGGCAGCTCCTACCTCTCCTCCTACATCATAAGTCATCACAGAGAAACAGATGTGTCATTCTGAAAACATTATGGACCTGTAAATATGTAGTATGATACTTTTGCTAGTGCTAAGTTTTAATTTATCTTTTAGCACATTTGACTTTGATTTTTGTGTGCCTAAAATGTTTACATAAACACTTTCTTTTTTGTCTATACTTATCGTTTATCTGGCTTTCCGCCTCGTCCCTTTTGTGAGCCGGCTAAACTTTCAGCATGGAAACTTTGCCGAGCAATGGAGCTCAATTGCTAAACCAGTTTAAACTCGGAAACAAAGCCGGCTTCCAGTACCAATAATTCACTACTCGGAAAATACCCGCATCTGGCAATCAGACAAATAACCAAAGTATAGACTAGGAAATTTAGAGTTATACCCAAAGGTAGCATTTTTTAGAATCGGAAATCTAAACCAGAACAAACATGAGCATAAAGTACTTTCAAGTATTCTGGGATTTTCGACTGTGACATGATGATTCGGAAATAAGATGGTAAAAACTTCTCAAAAAAAATTGAGGCAACCAAAATTTTTATTTCTCATAGAACATGTACACATATATGATTACAAAGAAGGATAAACTAAGAATAAAAGGGACATAGCTGAGCAATATTCCATGGTCTGTCTAACTCATCTGGATTTGTACTGCCTCCAGCTCTCTTTCTCTTCTTAGTAGTAGGTCTTTCTTTGACTAGCCGCATATCAGTTAGGTAGTATGAACCATTGTGCAATACTCGACTAACCAAGAAGGGCCCTTCCCATACTAGGGAAAGTTTGTGCTTTCTTTGTTCCACAAGCCGGAGAACCAAATCGCCTTTATTGAAAGATCTGTTTCGGACTCTTTGGCTATGATACTTGCGTAACTTCTGCTGATAGGCTATTGATCTCATTTCAGCAACGACGCAAACTTCTTCGACTAAGTTGAGATCATTTTGTCGAGAAATCTCGGCGTTCTCTTCGATATACGCGGCCACTCTAGGAGAAGTGTGAATCAAGTCACTAGGAAGAACTGCTTCTATGCCATACACCAAGAAGAAAGGTGTGTATCCAGTTGACCTGTTTGGAGTTGTTCGTAAACTCCATATTATAGAAGGTAATTCTTCTGCCCAAGCCCCCGCAACACATCATAGTGGTGCTTCGAGTCTCGATTTTAGGCCTTGTAGGATTAAACCATTTACTCTTTCGACTTGTCCGTTAGCATGCGGATGTGCGACTGATGCAATGTCAAGCCAGATATTTTGTTCGTTGTAGAATTCGACAAGTTCTCCCATAGAGAAATTACTGCCATTGTCCGTGATAATACTATGCGGATAACCATACCAGATTATAACATCCTCGACAAATCTTTTGGTTGTTGCTCCATCACAACTAGTGACGGGTGTAGCCTCAATCCATTTGGTGTATTTATCCACCATCACTAAGAGGTGAGTGAATCCACTTGGAGCCCGTTTAAACGGTCCTACCATGTCAAGTCCCCAGACCACGAAAGGCCATGTTATAGGTATTGTTCGTAGCTGATCAGCCAGAACATGATCTTGTTTGGCGTACTTTTGGCAGCCCTTGCACATCTTGACCAGCCGTTCGGCATCTTCCTTGGCTGTAAGCCAGAAAAACCGTGTCGGAAAGCTTTTGCCACTAAAGATTTGGCTGCAGCGTGGTGACCACACTCGCCCTCGTGGATTTCTCTTAAGATTTCCACTCCTTCTTCCGGAGATACGCAGCGCTGAAAGACCCCGGATACACTCCACTTATAGAGCTCACCACTAACTATAGTATAGGCTTTTGCTCGTCGGATGATCTGCCGGCTCAGAACTTCGTCTTCGGGTAATTTGCCATCTACTAAATAGTCAAAGTAGGGTTGAGTCCAGCTGGAAATTACAGCCAGAACTGCCATCAAAGGTGAGTCGGATTTGGTCGGGTATTCCTCGTCCACTCCCTTTATTGAGGGAACTTTGAGGTGCTCTAAAAAAGCGCCATCCGGGACCTCTTTCCTTGCAGAGCCTATCCGAGATAATGCATCTGCCTCCTCATTTTCTGCTCGAGGGATGTGTTGAACCTCAAACCCTTCGAACGATTTAGATAGATCATCCACGACAGCTTTATATGCTGCCATGTGTTTATTTGCATTACAAATATCCGACACTTGCTGAGCAACAAGATCGGAATCACCGTAACACATCAAACGTCGGATGCCAATATCCTTAGCAATCCGGATTCCATGTAGCAGTGCTTCATACTCGGCAATATTATTTGTCGCTGTGAAGTGGATATGCAACCCGTATAGAAGTTTATCTCCTTGGGGTGATTTGAGCACCACGCCAGCCCCCGAGCCCTCGTGAGCCTTAGACCCATCAAAATATAGGGTCCAATATTCCGACTCTGGGAGGGTCATATTCCCCTTTATCTCTGTCCAATCAGCAACAAAGTCAGCAAGGATTTGGGATTTGATTGCTGCCCGTGGTTTATACTCAATACCAAAGGCTGAAAGCTCTATGCCCCATTTGGCAACGTGTCCTGTGGCGTCGCTGTTATTGATTATATCTCTCATGGGAGCTGTGCTCACCACGATAATTGGATGTTCCTGAAAATAATGTCGTAGCTTACGAGATGCTAAGAACACACCGTAAGCTAGCTTTTGATAGTGCGGATACCGCTGTTTCGATTCTGTTAAGACCTTGCTGAGAAAGTAAGTCGAGCGATGCACCAAGTGTTCCTGATTTTCCTCCGGTCTCTCCACTACCATGACGATATTGACGACTTTGTTTGTCGCAGCAAGATAGAGCAACATCAGTTCCTGTGGTTCCGATGCAGCAAGGACAGGAGAATATGAGAGTACTGTTTTCAGGTCTTGTAGTGCAGCTTCAGCTTCATTGGTCCATACAAAATCCTTGGTCTTTTTCAGGAGTTTGTATAGTGGTGCGGCTCTTTCATCGAGCCGGCTTACAAACCGACTGACTGTAGCAATGCAACTAGTTAGTCTTTGTACGTCCTTAAGGCGAGTTGGCCTGGAAATATTGAGTATAGCCTTGATTTTGTCCCGGTTCACCTCTATGCCTCTTTGAGACACGATAAAACCTAACAATTTTCCGGCTGGGATTCCAAAGAAACATTTCTTTGGCTTAAGAATTATGTTGTACTTTTATAGATTGGCGAATGTTTCCTCCAAGTTAGAAATCAATGTTTCCTTCTTTTTGGATATGACCGCAATATCATCCACATATGCATGTACATTGCATCCAATTTGATCGTGGAGGCAACGTTGCATTGTGCGTTGGTATGTAGCTCCTGCGTTCTTCAGCCCAAAGGGCATCGTAACAAAATAGAAGGTTACGGAGGGGGTTATGAATGAAGTTTTGACTTTGTCAGATTCCTTCATCTGGATTTGGTGATAACCAAAATATGCGTCGAGAAAACAGAGGAGTTCCGAGCCTGTCGTATAATCGATAACTTGATCAATCCTAGGTAGAGCGAACGGATCTTTGGGGCAAGCCTTGTTCAAGGTAGTATAATCAACACACATCCTTAAATCAGTGGTGTCCTTTTTAGAGACCATTACAGGATTGGCCGACCACTCAGTGTGGATGACCTCTTCTATGAATCCTGCTAACTCGAGCCGTGCTAGTTCCTTAGCTATTGTCTGATGCTTTTCATCGCCAAAACGTCGTAAGGACTGTTTGACGGGTTTAGCTTTCGGGTTTATATTTTAAAGAGTGATCGGCAAGTTCCCTAGGTGCTCCGTCATGTCAGATGGCTGCCATCCGAAGATATCTTGATTTGCTTGGAGGAACTTGACGAGCGCACTTTCCTATGCACTATCTAGGCCTACGCCTATCTAGGTCACCTTGGAGGGGTCATCATCCTTCAACGACGTCTTCTTTGTCTCTTTTGATGCCTTGAACTCCGGATTCGGCTTTGTCACCTCCTTCTTTGTTGCGGGCATCTCGGACGGATCTATGCTCTTCTTGATCTCCTGGTACTCCTGGGCATGCAACACGGCTTCAGCAAAGGCGGCATTTCCATCTTCGGGTCTCCCCTGATGGTGATCACGCCGTTGGGACCTAGAATTTTCATCATATTGTAAATGTAACACGGACGAGCCATAAAAGCCCAGTAAGCCAGACGTCCGAATATAGCGTGGTACGTGCTCTTGAACGGGACCACTTCGAAGGAAAGTGATTCCGTCTGATAGTTCTTTGGAGTTCCAAAGGTAACATCCAAAGTGATTTCTCCTAGGGAATTTGCTTGTCTTCCTGGGACAACCCCGTCAAAGATCACAGAGCTGTGGTTCAGCTGGGTGTCCGAGATCTTCATCCGGCGTAGCGTTTCAACATACAGAATATTAATGATGTTGCCGCCGTCCATGAGAGTCTTGGAGAAACCATAACTGTCAATAAGTGGATTAACAATTAAGGCGTATTTTCCTTGCCTGTGTAACTTAGGCGGATGATCAGCATGGTCAAATATGATTGCCACTTCCGACCAGTCCAAGAATTGAGGGACAGCCGGAAATGTTGCATTGAGCTCATGTAGAACTGCTTTCTTGACCTTTGTTGGTTGAGATCCGAGGAAGGTGACGTACGTGTCTTTCTTGGTCGGAAATTTTTTCTTCCCTTCCGGCTTGGGATTTGAAGCATCAGCTTCCTCCATGTCGGAATCTTCCTTGGTCTCTTTATCCTTTTCGGGATTCTTTTTTCCCTTCTTTCGCTTAGCCCTATAGCCAGCGGTATCATCTCTTTTAATGTCGTCATTAAAACGACACTCGACGTTTGTGTGGGACGAGCCCCCATTAGCGTCTAGGTGATGCACACATGGGTTATTGGCAATGTCGGACCAAGAGTAGGTTTTGCCGAGTTGCTGGTCTCCTCTACCTTGAACTCTTGACGTCCCACGGCGTCGTCCGCAGCCACCACCGCGTCCTCCTCGTCCTCCAGACCTGAAAGTAGCAGTGACCACTGCCGTTTCTGTGTTGGGCTTTTCTTCCGAGGTATTCTTGCGCTTCTGAGCTTGCTGCTTTGGTTGTTTTGCCGACTGTGGCACATCTAGGGCATTGAGTAATCCCTCTGCGTTGTCGTTAGCATCTGCATACTTGCTCGTTGTTTCTATCATCTCTCCCAAATCAGTGACTTTGTCACACTTCAAGCGATGACGTAGTAAACCAATTGGGAGACCTGCAATGAAAGCTTCAATCGCAGTTTGGTCATTTACTCCTTCATAGGAGTTCTTGGTGTCGATCCATCATCCGAGATAATCTCGACAAATTTCTCCGGCTTTCTGGGTGCAACACTGTAGGTCTCCTACCGTACAGGGCCTCCGCTATGTGCCTTTGAAATTCAGAAAGAACGCGCTTTGTATATCATACCATTTGTGGATGGTGTTCTCTGGAAGTTCATTGAGCCATGATCGTGCCGTCTTCCGCAACATAAGTGGGAGATACCGGGTTGCGACCAGGCTGTTTCCGCCTTTGGCGATACAGCAAGCTTGGAAGAAATCCTGAAGCCAGGTATCTGGCCGAGCTATGCCGTCGTAGGCTTGAATATGTCTTGAGATAGCAAATCCTTCCGGGAATTTTGTAGCTCTTATGCATGGTCCGAAGCACTTTGGGCCCATGTATATGTCATCATTTTCGTAGCATCGTGCCTCTATATTGGAGTTGATCCTGTGCCTTGCGTCATTTGGGGATAAAGATCGTCCTGAGTGACAGCTATGGCTGCGGTGCCTTGGAGCCGGACTTTGTCTTCTGCCACCACCTCCTCCACCATGACGCCCTCATTGGCCTCCTTGGGAGCCGTTGTGGTGGCTACTTGGTGGAGAGGGTGGAGCAGCTGGGTTATTTTCGGTTAATCGCCGGCCTCCGTCCGGAGCGTCATTATTCCGGTTCCGGGGAGGGTCTTCATTGTGACGAGCCTCCTGCCGGTTTGTCTCGGCATGGTATCCTTCCTCGCCCGTTAGCTGGACGGCTTGTGTGTCTAGGAGGTGGCATTCTTTGTCGGTCCTCCTCCCGATGTTTCTCTTTATCTTCTTCCCTGCGATCTTTCGACTCTTGCCAGGGAGGATTCCTCGGATTCAGTGCAGCGATTGCCTCTTGCTCCGCAACTTGGTTAATTTTACGCCAGTCACGTGCAAATTTGTGGTGCTGTCCTGAAGATCTGGTTCTTGAGTAGTTGTCCTCCTGACGGTCGGAACGATGGTGTTGTTCCTGAACACGTTGGGGTCTTACGGCAGCCCAGGCCGGATCTGTGTGACATTGGTCAGAATGGGAGACCAGTTTTTGGCTTCCGGACAGGGCGACCTTTTGCTACTCTAGGCCCTTGTTGAGTAGCTTAATGCCCAATCGGATCTATTCTAGGCCTAGATTAGCAGATAGGATTTCTCGGGCCGCAACGGTGTTCTGTCCTGGTGTTGGATACACCCAATCCCCATTGTTGTCGCGCCGAGGCATCCCATGTTCTCCTCCAAAGAGGACTTTGTGAATCTGCGGGAACTGGTCGTCATGAGTATGACGTTTCCTGGTCTTCTGATGTTGCCTGGAGTTGTACTTCTCTGCAGTTGCCATGCGTTTCTTTTCTTCCTCGAGATTTTTGGCTTCATCGAGGAGTACTTGGCGACGCCCTTCTAGGGCCTGTGCCCTTTTATCTAGCTCTTCAGCAGTGAGTTCTGTAGCTGTAGGAATAGGTGTGGTTAATGCAGCATCAATGAGTTTACACGCACCTTCAGTGATCACGTGTCCATCCATCGACTCTTCTTTGGGCTCGTCTGGGATAAGTGCTCCATCCGAGTCTTCCTCGTATTCATCGGCAATCTCCTGCTCTGCCGGAGGGTCTTTTGTCGGGGTCTTGTTCTTCTTGTTCTTCTTTTTTGCCTTCTTAGCAGCGCCAGTAGCAAAGACGGCTTTGGGCCTGTTTCCCGGAGTCAAACTTTGATCGGTACTTTTGACCATTTGGTTCTCGGGATCATCTCTGAGATCCATGTTGTCCTGTGCTTTGGGAGAGCTTTCTCCTGATCCTTCGTCCATGTCTTCTCCTTTTGCAGCAGCTGTGGAGTTAACCTCCTCTTCATATTTCGTGGAGAACTTCCGGAAATCTGCCAACATCATCGAGTCATCCGAGGATGCCGGTAATTCGATGCTTGTTCCGATAGCCTCCAACATAGAGTCGGTGTTATCTCCAGCATCAGCGGAGCCGGATCTGGATCCCACATATCCGACAAAGTGCGATGTGCCCCTCCTGAGATAACAGCGGTCTTCATAGTAGGCTTCGTCGAAACGTTTGATGGTCTCGAGGATTTCATCTACGCCTGAGTTGTGCATCATCATGCGTCTTAGTGTGTATCTCAGGAAAGGCATGTCCGTCCCGGCGTCATCAGAGCCGAAACCAGCGTTGTTGTTATGCTCCTCCTAGATTTCGACTTCAGCGGGTGGGTCGATCTGGGATTCAGTCTCTGTAGGGAGATCCACTCTAGATTCAACTTTGACCGCTAGGTCTGCTTCAGGCTCGGATTTCTCCACTATCTCCGCAACTGGTGCGGGCTGGGTGGGATTAGGGTTTTCTGAGATCCAGAACTCTGCCGCCTCCGCGGACAAAGGGGACCCAGAAATTTCTTCTACCTCTACCATCACCGCTGGGGTGGGTGGGGTAGGTTCAGCGAAGCCGATGTAAACATCGATCTCACCAAAAGACATGATGGTGTAGGTGGTCACTGCTTCCCTAGCCGGAATCCAAGTCTCGTCGAGAACGATGAGAGGGACGTCACTGGCGTAGAGGATGCGACCAACGGCGATAGTCTCGCCAATTCCGATTCTTGCAGATTCTGTCGGAACATAGATCCGAAGCTCACTTGCCCCACGGTGGGCGCCAACTGTCGTCGGATTGATGAAAAGTACGCCATGAGGGGGTCCTCGGGGCTTGTGGAAGAGAGGGGTGTCAGACGTATGGTGTTCTGGGATGGTGAGCACACAAGATTACCCAGGTTCGAATCCGCCGGCTTTGGACGGATCCTACTCCTGCTAGCAATCCAGTAATACGGCAGAGGCAGAATATGGGTTACAAGGGGTTTGCCTATGCGAGTTGAGATTGTAGACTATTGTGTTGCCCTAAAAGCTCTCCCTAGGACGGCTTATATAGATATCCAGCCTAGGGTTTACAGGAGAGATCTATCCGGCTACGACTAAGAGTCGGTTACAGAGTACATCTTAAACTACAAGTAACACTATGGGCCTATGTCAGTAAGTCTTCTGGGCCTTCCTGTAGCCGGATTGGACTCCGTCTTTTGTCCCTTACTGGGCCACCCGTGAAGCAAAGCTCTAATCCGAAATGGGCCACCCTGGTAAGTGAGGAACTGTGAGGATACCCAGAAAGTATATCCCCAACAGGAAGGGTTCATAACGAGCAGCACTTCTCCCACGACCCTCTCCCTCTCCCCAGTCACCGCCTGTCGTGCCCCACCCTCCCCGGAGCCTCTCCGGTCGCCGGATTCTCCGGGCCTCCCCGGATCTTCTTGTCCGCGCCTCCGGGTACCTTCTCCTCCACGTTCTTCCTCCAATGAGTGAGGGTAACTCCCTCTCTCCCCATCTTTGGCTAGATGTGTTACTTGTTGGGTGGAACGTTGTTTGGAAGGATACTGTTTCAAGTAGAAATTGTAGTCTTGCAGTATCTCGGCTCGATCTATGTTTTTGCATTCAATCTAGGCGATTCTGAAATTTTCTGCCAGGGCCGGATTATCCGCCCCTGGCTAGGCCGGATAATCCGGCCTGACAGAGTAATAACTAGTTCAGTTTCATATGGATTTGTGCATTTAGTATGATTGGACTTTGAACTGTTTGCCTACTTTTTCTATATTATCTCTTGGACTTGTGTGTATGCTTATCCCCATGCTATCTGCCTTGTTCGCTTCACAGGTGGCTCCAGTGCTCCCAAGACCTACAAGCATCGTCCTCGTACTAAATACTTTCGGGACGACGAAAAGGGGGAACTTATTGGACGAGGTTGAGCTGAGAAGAAGGAAGAACAAGGAGAAACGCATGGCGGAATAGGCAAAGAGGGATAGGAAGGGTGTGTCCAAGAGGAAGGGTGTGTCCAAGATTAACTATAAGAAGATGGACCCTATTACTTTCTCCTCCATTTGTCATCATGATCTATTTGATGAACTACCGCATGATACTGAGTTGGGTGACTCTCGTTTTTGGTGTGCTGAACAAAAGGGTATCTATGAAGATGTGTATGCTCAGCAGAGGATTCGTCCTATGCATCCTCTGATTCTTACTGAGGCCTTGGAGAAGCCTCACCTTGTTGATGCCATGTATGAGACTGAGAGGATGGGGTTGCACCATCTCATGGCCCTCCAATGCTCCTATGATTCTGAGATTGTGAAACAGTTCTTCTCCACCTTGGTTATTTGCGGTGATGAGCACTGCACCACGAAGTGGATGACTCGTGACAGGCCTATGCAAGATGATTTCCATGTTTTTGCTGAGGTTCTTGGTTGTCCCTTTCGCAACAGGGACCGTGCTAGTGGTCACCGCATCATCACCCAACTCAAGCACAACAAAGATGTAGTCCTCTCTCCGTGCCCCGATGAAAATGGTATTGTGGGCACCCTTACTGGTCTTTCTCCCATATATGCTTGCTTGGTGGGTCTCTTTCGTGATTCTATCACTCCAAGTTGAGGAAACAATGATAGTATCTGTGGTCACCTAGTTCAGCTTCTTGCCTTCTCTCATGAGGTGGCATCCTGTGAGGATGAGTGTGTGTCGTACAAGATGGATGTGATGGACTTTATTTACCATGAGTTGATCGATGCCATGTTTAATAGGCTTTCCATCCCATATGCTCCATACATCATGATGTTGACCAGGCACTTGCTTCCCACTGAAGAGTTCAACATTGATGTTGTGCACAAGGCAAAGAAGATCTACACCAAGGTTCGAAAGACCTGTCACCCTCCTCTGCTCCTGAGGGTCTCATGAGGGATGCTCGTGCTAGTGCTCGTAGGCCTCCAGTGCCTCCTATTGCTTGTGAGATCAAGCAGCTGAATTGGTTCCAGTGGAACATTCTTTGCATGGGCGTGGACACTCGCAAGGGACAGTATGAGGCTTACAAGCAGTGCCATGAGATGGCTCACACTCAGCAGCTCATTCTTCACCATGTGTCCGGTGCTTCGGGCGATCTCCCTGCTCCTACTACTCCCACACCATATGGTCGGTGGAACCCTTCGTCTAGGATCAACTATGGAGAGATGGAGCGTCACCTATTTCCTTCTGTGACCACTACTAATGATGAGGAGGATGACACCGAGGAGCTTGAGGATGAGGACGAGGACGAGGATGAGGACTACGAGTGATCCCTTAGGGCGTTAGCATCACTCTTCTTCCTTTTTGGCGTCTCGGTGCCAAAGGGGGAGAAGTAGTTCTATTAGGTCTCCAAGGATTTGCATGGGTTGGGCACAAGTATTTGCACTTTAGTTTTTCATTTTTTTCTCGCTTGTGCCCATTGTTGGAGATATGCCCAAGAGGCAATAATAAAGTGGTTATTATTATATCTTTATGTTTATGATAAATGTTTACATCCCATGCTATAATTGTATTAACAGGAAACATTAATACTTGTGTGTTTTGTAAACATAAAAGAGTCCCTAGTAAGCCTCTTGTTAAACTAGCTTGTTGATTAATGGATGATCATGGTTTCCTGATCATGGACATTGGATGTCGTTAATAACAAGATCATATCATTAGGAGAATGATGTGATGGACACACACCCATAAGTAAGCATAGCATAAGATCAAGTCATTAAGTTCGTTTTGCTACAAGCTTTTCAAATGCATAGTAACCTAATCCTTCGACCATGAGGTTATGTTAATCACCATCACCGGATGGGTACTTTGATGACATCAAACGCCGCTTCGTAATTGGGTGGTTATAAAGGTGACATTGGGTATTCTGAAAGTATGTGTTGAAGCGCATGGACCAAGATTGGGATTTGTCCATCCATATGACGGATAGATATCCTCTGGGCCCTCTCGGTGGAATGTCATCTAGTTAGCTTGCAAGCATGTGACTAGGTCACAAGGGATGACATATCATGGAACGAGTAAAGAGTACTTATCAGTAACGAGGTAGAACTAGGTATGGAGATACCGACGATCAAACCTCGGATAAGTAGAATATCGCGTGACAAAGGGAATTGGTTTCGTATGTTAAATGGTTTTATCGATCACAAAGTCATCGTTGAGTATGTGGGAGTTGTTATGGATCTCCAGATCCCGCTAATGGTTATTGATCGGAGATGTGTCTCCATCATGTCTACATGTTCATGAACCGTAGGGTGACACAGTTAAGGTTCGAAGTTGTTTTAAGTAGATATGGAATGTGCGTTGGAGACCGAATGTTGTTCGGAGTCTCGGATTAGATCCGGGACATCACGAGGAGATCCGGAATTGTCCGGAGAATGAGATTCATATATTGGGGATCATTTTCTAAGTTAGGAAATGTTCCGGAGTATTTGTATGGGGATTCTAGAAGGTTTCGGAATGTTCCGGAAGGTTCTAGAAGATTTCTTGGAGTTTACTTGAAAACCAAGAAAGGATCAAGGAATCCTTGTGGAGTAAGAGAAGGATTCGTGGGGGAGTAGGACTCTCCCCCCACCTCCTTGATCCGACGGCCAAGGGAGAGGGGAGTCCTACAAGGACTCCACCTCCCCATGGCGCCTCCCTCCTTTAAATAGAGGGCTGGAGGCACAAGCCCCCTTGCCCCTTCTATTCTCTAGATCTCAAGTTGCCTCTCTCCTCCTCCTTCCCTCTATTGTGGCTTAGGCGAAGCCCTGCAGAATTCTCTACTCCACCACCACCACCACGCCGTCGTGTTGCTGGGATTCCGTGGAGAGATCTACTACCTCCGCTGCTCGCTGGAACAAGGAGAGGAAGGTCTGCTTCGACTCCACATGTGTGACCGACTGCGGAAAAGCTGTCGGAACGCGGCACCGAAAGGATCGTCTACTCGATCTTGAGATCGGCAAGTGATCGACTACATCAACCACGAGATCCGATCTCGTAACGCTTTCGGGTCTACAAGGGTTAGTACAGATCTATCTCGTTGCACATGTCTAATAGATTATATCTTGGCTTTTATCTAGATTAGATCTGGGTTTTGTTCGTTCTTGCGGTAGAAATTTTTTGTTTTCCATGCTACGAACCCATCAGTGGTATCAGAGCCGTGTCTATGCGTAGATCTGTTGCACGAGTAGAACACAATGGTTTTGTGGGCGTTGGTGCTCGTGCCGTCTTTTGATTTGTATACTTTGCATCTTGCGGTATGGTGGGATGAAGCGGCTCGGGATAACCTTACATGTCATCGCACATGAGACTTGCTCCACAGTTGACGTGCAACTCGTATTGCACAAGTGGCTTTGTGGTTGTCTGTCTCTCCCATCATAGTATAGATCCAATCTACACTTTGCACTTGATAGCACTTGTATCAACGTTGTGGTTCAGTTTCGTAGGTAAGATCCGTTCTTATTCGAAAGCCCCAAACCACGTAAAACATGCAAAGAAAATTAGAGGCGTCTAACTTGTTTTTGCAGGGTTTTTGTGATGTGGTATGGCCATCATGTGATTGTGATTATATTTGATGTATGCAATGATCCTTGTTGTAATATGGCAACCAGTAGGAGCCTAATGGTTGTTTTTAATTCTGTTAAGACCTGCGTGTCTATTCATCTTGTAATAGCTTTATTCCAAGTAGTTGTAATAGTTGCTAGTGATGATGGACAACCATGAAGCGGCGCCACTAACCTTGATGCAATGCTGGTGATGATGGAGATCATGTTCGTGCTTTGGAGATGGAGATCAAAGGCATAAGAAGAAAGGGCCATATCATATCACACTAATTATGAATTACCTGTGATGTTAATCCTTTATGCATCTTGTATTTCTTAGATCGCGATGGTAGCATTATAAGATGATCCCTCTCACTAAATATCAAGTAATAAAGTGTTCGTCCTTAGTAGGCACCGTTGCTAAGACTCGTCGTTTCGAAGATCTCGTGATGATCGGGTGTGATAGATTCTACGTGTGCATACGACGGGTGCAAGCCAGATTTGCACATGCGGATAGTAAGGTTAACCTTGACGAGCCTAGCATGTACAGACATGGTCTCGGAACACGGAATACCGAAAGGTAAAGCATGAGTCATATGGATGATATGATGAATATGTTGATTGTTCGCCTTTAAAGCTACATCATCTCACGTGATGATCGGACTTGGTGTAGTGAATTTGGTTCGTGTAATCACTAAAACAACTCGAGGGATGTTGTTTTGAGTGGGAGTTCATTTGTAATTTGGATTAGTCAAACTCAATTTATCATAAACACAATCAAAGTGAATTTGCATAGTTTGTTGTAGTCATTGGCATCCGTTCACCACCTTACGCGTAGTTATAGTTGAGATAGTAGAACTATAGAAATTCTAGATATTTGCTTTACAAACTGGTATCGTATTGTTTTGAGTGTCAATCTAAAGTTTAAAAGTCATATTGCAAACTTTCATCAAACTCCGTTTACTCTGTGAGGTTTAATAAACAGTATTAAATCAAGAGTAACAATTCCAGTGCTAGTATCTAATGTATCATGTTTGCCTCCATGATTCTTGATACTCAAAAGATTGTTTTTAATATCAAGTTTATCTAAGAGCCGAAAGCAATGTTTCAGAAACCATCATATGTGAAAGGTATTGAGATATCTAAAACAATGTGTTGGTTACAACATGATAGAGTATACGTCCTCATATTTGATGAGAATTTGTGAAGATTGGAGACGCCAGTCGTCCTAATCCTCCAAAAGTTTTTGGAAATGAAACATTATACTCGCAATTCACCTTTATAAGCTATAGCAGCTTGATCATGAAAATTGTCATGATAAGGATGAATAGAAGATGTAAGTAAAATGTTTACTACACTAAAAGATTACTAAAGAATAGAATTTTGAAAGAATGCCAAACATTTGATGAAGGTGATCCACTTCAAAGTGCAAGTCCAAAGGTATTAGTATTTGACTATACACACTTTATACTATGTGTCATGTGAATGACACCACTATTGATGTTGATAGATTCTTTTAAAATAAAAGTAATTGTTGAAAGAGAATCTATAAAATATTTGGCAGAAAAGAAAAGATTGGAGATATCCAACTTAGGTATATAGAAGATACATGTTATGGCTGTATTTCTTGGTTGTTAAACAATGTGGTTCTGCGGTATTGGATACCGAATTGGTTGGTATGAAGTGTCATACAGGATAACACAATTCATGAACTGCAATGGCCTAAGTAACTAGCAAGAGAATATGTGATGATGTTCATCGAAAACAAACAAAGGGTTGTTGTATTGCTCGTTAACATCAAAGCTTACCTTCAAGATTTGTTTCAATAATTGTTATTTTGATCAGGTATTATGACGACAAAAGGTTGTTTAAATAATTACCGTATTCCATAATAGATGGATGATATACAAGTCTGGTTGAAGAAATAACGACCATAAAACTAATGATAAAATGTCGCAAGACAAATGATTGAAAGATCACTTGCGAAGTGACATCACCGTTTAAATTATATTAGGGATACATGAAGAAACTCCATGTTGATGGATTTTTGGAGTCTTTGATTTTGATCAAATGACGCTTGTGATACTTTCCTGGAGATAATTAAAACTCCGTTCGTAGGCCAAAAGAGGAACGGACGACTAACTGATTGGAATTTGTACATATTGATGTATATAGTCCATTATGTGTAGTCGTGGGCGATGGATTTCAACTTCATATGCTTTCTCTGAAGATTTGAGTGAGTATATGTATATACTTAATCAATAAGGAAGAAGTATGAAACATTTGAAAATGTTCAAAGACTTTCAAGATGAAGTGGAAAATTATTGTAACAAGAAAATAAAAAAAAGTTTATGATTGGATCATAAAGATGTTTGAGTTACAAGTTTAGCAAAACACCTAAGATTTGAGGAATCGTTCCGTGGATTTGCATTTCCCAAAACACCATAGGAGTATGGAGTGTTCAAGATATATAATGAAACCTTGTTTGACATGGTAAGATCAAAGGTGTCATTTATAAAACTGCCATTATATTTTAAAGATTAAAGCTTTAGTGACTACCGCTTTTACACTAAAAAGAGCTCCATCGTGATCCGTTGAGATGGCACCATATAAGTCATGGTTTGGGATAAAACCCAGGCTGTCCTTTCTTAAATTTTTGGTATGCTAGGCATAAGTAAAATGTTTACAACCAAAGTCGGATAAGCATGTCTTTGTAGGATATTTCGAATAACCATTGGGTATTCCTCCATAACACCAAAGACAAAAGTGTTTGTCACTTAGAATGTCAAGTTTCTTGAGAAGGAATTTTTGGTGAAAAGTTAAGTGGGAGGACAATAGAACTTTGACAAGGTTGTTGAACCTTGGCTAATATGTGCTGAGTTGCACAGCGTCGGTAAGTGTCCCGGAGGCAGCAACAATGCTCATGGCTCACGTGCCTCAAAGGATGTGGTCACGGGGATATAAGTTCCTATTGAACCAAGTAGGTTGGGTAAGTAATCAAATGCCAAGATTTGAGAGTTAAATCATTGTTGTTTGACAATGATGAACCGACTACATACAAATAATCAATGATGGGCCCTGACTTCGTTAAGTGGCTTGAAGCCATAAAATCCGTGATAATTCCATACACGAGAAATCAAGCTTTGAATTTGAAAGACCCTCTGGAAAGGTGCAAGACCTTATAGTCGTATATGGATCTATAAAGAAATAGACATGGATGTTTCACATCTATGAAATAGTCGACATGTCGGAAAGAGTTTGCGACAATGTTCAAGGAGTTGACTATGATAAGATTTGATCTTTCATAGCGATATTTAGTCTGGACGGATTAATGTAGCAACCACTACATATATTTTGGTATATGGTAGTTGAACAAACAAAACAAGTTCTTCTAATAGAATGGTTACCTATATGTGTCCATGACACGATCCAAAGGGTTTTGTTAATTCAAAGGATGCTAAAAGAGTATGCAAAACTTCAATGGTTGAAGTGAGCATCGCGGAGTTGGAATCTTCACCGTGATGAAACCGTTAAAAGGTTTAATTTCATCATTTTGCAAGAAATTAAGTGGGAGCGCTAAGACATATTTCTAATACATTATGTGAAAGACATATTGTTGATTAGAAATGATGTATCTTTTATTGACACAAGTTAAGAATTTCATTTCGATGAAAGACTTAGGCATAACCCAAGAATTAGGCATCAATGTCTATATGGATAGATTGAGGCGCTAATATGGTTTTGCCAAATGTACATAGATAAGATGTTGAATGAGTTCAATATGGAAACAACAAGAAAGGTTCTTGACGCACGGAAAGGACTGAATCAAGATTCAAGTGTGTTGACACGAGATTCAGGTGTTTTGGCACTTGGTGAAATCACAAGAATATTTTGATCAATCATTCTTTGAGATGTACACATCCAGATATGTCCTATTCTCTAAATGTTATGAGCATATACCAGAATGACTCATAAGATGATCATTGGACAATAGTAGGGATATTCCTATGATCTTTGTAAGAACTAAGAATATATTACTTATATATTGGTGACAAATAGTTCATTATAAATTGTTACATTGATACTAGTTTTGTCACAAATTAAGTTCATCTCAATTTAAACTATGGGTGGCACAATGCAATGGAAAGGAAGTTCCATAACGGATTTGGTTGAGTACCAAAGTTAAAACATTGTGACAGATACTACAACAAAAGGCCAAGTATATGACTGCTATTGTAGCAGCAAATGAGGGCATTTGCGTCAAGTAGTTTGTTATCAAACTAGGTGTGGTTCATAGCAGGATAATACTATGAAGATACATTGTACGACAATTGTATCAACATGATTTAATCCCAAGGAACTAAAGGTCTGACCAAAGGACAAAATTTATACAATGCCATCTCATTGGAGAATGAGTAATGCGTAGAGACACAAGGACATGCAAATACACACGGACCTAGAAGTGTCAGATCCGAAGATTATGTTTACCACTAGCAATAGTGTCTATACAACACCAGAAAGCCATAGGTGTTGAATGCACAAGTTTTTTAACTAGATTATTGACTCTAGTGCAAGTGGGAGACCATTGGAGATATGCCCAAGAGGCAATAATAAAGTGGTTATTATTATATCTTTATGTTTATGATAAATGTTTACATCCCATGCTATAATTGTATTAACCGGAAACATTAATACTTGTGTGTTTTGTAAACATAAAAGAGTCCCTAGTAAGCCTCTTGTTAAACTATCTTGTTGATTAATGGATGATCATGGTTTCCTGATCATGGACATTGGATGTCGTTAATAACAAGATCATATCATTAGGAGAATGATGTGATGGACACACACCCATAAGTAAGCATAGCATAAGATCAAGTCATTAAGTTCATTTTGCTACAAGCTTTTCAAATGCATAGTAACCTAATCCTCCGACCATGAGGTTATGTTAATCACCATCACTGGATGGGTACTTTGATGACATCAAACGCCGCTTCGTAATTGGGTGGTTATAAAGGTGACATTGGGTATTCTGAAAGTATGTGTTGAAGCGCATGGACCAAGATTGGGATTTGTCCATCCATATGACGGATAGATATCCTCTGGGCCCTCTCGGTGGAATGTCATCTAGTTAGCTTGCAAGCATGTGACTAGGTCACAAGGGATGTCATATCACGGAACGAGTAAAGAGTACTTATCAGTAATGAGGTAGAACTAGGTATGGAGATACCGACGATCAAACCTCGAATAAGTAGAATATCGCGTGACAAAGGGAATTGGTTTCGTATGTTAAATGGTTCTATCGATCACAAAGTCATCATTGAGTATGTGGGAGTTGTTATGGATCTCCAGATCCTGCTAATGGTTATTGATCGGAGATGTGTCTCCATCATGTCTACATGTTCACGAACCGTAGGGTGACACACTTAAGGTTCGAAGTTGTTTTAAGTAGATATGGAATGTGCGTTGGAGACCGAATATTGTTCGGAGTCTCAGATTGGATCCGGGACATCACGAGGAGATCCGGAATTGTCCGGAGAATGAGATTCATATATTGGGGATCATTTTCTAAGTTAGGAAATGTTCCGGAGTATTTGTATGGGGATTCTAGAAGGTTTCGGAATGTTCCGGAAGGTTCTAGAAGATTTCTTGGAGTTTACTTGAATACCAAGAAAGGATCAAGGAATCCTTGTGGGGTAAGACAAGGATTCATGGGGGAGTAGGACTCTCCCCCCACCTCCTTGATCCGCCGGCCAAGGGAGAGGGGAGTCCTACAAGGACTCCACCTCCCCATGGCGCCTCCCTCCTTGAAATAGAGGGGTGGAGGCACAAGCCCCCTTGCCCCTTCTATTCTCTAGATCTCAAGTTGCCTCTCTCCTCCTCCTTCCCTCTGCTCTGTCTTAGGCGAAGCCCTGCAGAATTCTCTACTCCACCACCACCACCACGCCGTCGTGTTGCTGGGATTCCGTGGAGAGATCTACTACCTCTGATGCTTGCTAGAACGAGGAGAGGAAGGTCTACTTCGACTCCACACGTGTGACCGACTACGGAAGCGCTGCCGGAACGTGGCGCCGGAAGGATCGTCTACTCGATCTTGAGATCAGCAAGTGATCGACTACATCAACCACGAGATCCGATCTCGTAACGCTTTCGGGTCTACAAGGGTTAGTACAGATCTGTCTCGTTGCACATGTCTAATAGATTAGATCTTGGCTTTTATCTAGATTAGATCTGGGTTTTGTTCGTTCTTGCGGTAGAAATTTTTTGTTTTCCATGCTACAAACCCATCACCCATTTAGCGTCGAACTTTTATGTGTGTTTTGTGCCGTATGAGACTATGTTTGTGTGGCTCTGGATTTATCTTGTGGACTATTCATATGGAGTCATCTATCATTCTGGCTATATTGGATATCTATATCGAGGGAGGCGCTCACTATGGCTATCATTGTATATTCTTATAATGTTTTGAGGACACATCTATCTCCCTGCCGGTGGTATGAGTTTTTCACATATGTTTCAATGAATTAGACTTATACCCTATTGTGTGTATTTGTAACCAAATACAAATTTTAGGACGCACACATTGAGGGGGAGTCTTTTTCATTCATTAAATATTGTTGTCTTGAGAACTATCTTGCAAATCCTAGTATTGTCATCTAACACCAAAAAGGGGGAGATTGAAAGAACATTTCATGGTTCCCTGTGTTTTGAGTGTTAAATAACAATACCGTGGAGTTTTCTCATGTGTGCTAAGTGTGCAGGGAATGATATTGTGTTTAGGGGCTGGATTATCCGCCCCCATCAAGGGCCGAATAATCCGGCCTAACTCATTTGGCAAAGGCAGGCATGGCGCGTCGCTCTGACCGGGCGCGGATTTTCTCCTGGAAAATCCAAACAGGGGCGGATTTTCTTCCCCTGACCGGATAATCCGGCCCTCACCTTGGGCCGGATAATTCGACCCCCAGAAGGCGATCAAAGGCAAGCAAGGCGCGACGCTCTGACTGGGGGCGGATTTTCTCCCGGAAAATCCGAACAGGGGCGGATTTTCTTCCCCTGGCCAGATAATCCGGCCCTCACCTTGGGCCGGATATTCCATCCCCCAGGAGACGATCAAGGGTAGGTTAGGCGCGTTGCTCTGGCTGGGGGTGGATTTTGTGCCGGATAATCCAAGTCTGGGGTAGAGTTTTCCCTAGGACGGATAATCTGGCCCCCAAAGGCTCCAACGGCTCAGTTGGGGCAGGGGGTATAAAATCCCCTTCATCGCCTCCATTCAGATCTCTTGATTCATTCGAAAAAGGCTAGACCTGTTGCAAGTGCTCTCTCTCTAGATCTCCCACTTCAACCACCCGAAGGCTTCGATCTTTGGGGGAATCGAAGGAGGACACAACCTACATCCTCATCACGAATCAAGCACATCAACTCCTCTCCATTCACTTGGAGAAATCCCCGATCTAGTATTCTCATTAATATCTAGATCTTGTGTTTTGTTATTGATAACTTGTTCTTGTGGCAGCTTGTTGTCATTACGGGAGCCTCCAATTTGATTGTGGAGTTGTGCCCCGCTAGTTGTGTAAAGGCACCGGTTCCCGCCTCGAAGGGTTCCTATAGTGGAAAGGTGGATCAGGCCTTTGGTGGCGGGATCCATCGGAGAACAGGGTGAGGCCTATTGTGGCGTGGTGGTCTTAGTACCGCCACCCCTCCAACGCAGATGTACTTCCCTTAACAAGGAAGGAACTACGGTAAAATAAATCATGTGTCTCCGCGTGCTCCACTATGGTTTACTCGTTCCTCTATCTCACTCGCCTTTACTCGCTAGTAGTTAGGTTTGCATATAGGGAAATTCTTTATAATAGCATATCTAGAGAATTTACCTTTTGTGTCAAGCCTAAAATTTAAGAAGCCTTAAAATTTGAAGTAGCACCTATTCACCCCCCTCTAGGTGCCCATACGATCCATTTCAATAGGTGCACGAGTTCAGCGAAGAGATAGTGAAATACAAGTAATATGGATGATTATAAGTGGTAATCGCAATCTAAAATAATAGTGGCAGCAAGCAAACATGTAACAGAACTGATTCTAAATGGTGTTTCAATGCTTAGAAACAAGGCATAGGGATCATACTTTCACTAGTGGACACTCTCATATAAATATATTCTCTTCATGATACTACCTTGAACTACTCTCCGGTTGGACGATGTAGGGCTATAACAGCACACCTTAAAGTTCACATTCCCCATCTAGATAACCCCTCACTGTCACCTTGAGTGCTAGATAGTTCCAACAAACACCACAATCTCATAGAGACATCCAACTCCAATTATAATCATGACAAGTATTTATGTAATCTTAGCCAAAGTGCCACACGGTATGCACATTGTCAACTTCACACATGTGGGGATAAGTAGAGATTCATTAAAGCACTTGAGTAGCAGAATAGATCTATAGATTACAAAGCTCATGATCTCATAAGATCACACATAGAGAGAGATGAACACATAGCTACCGATAGAACCCTTAGCCTCGAGAGAGAACTACTCCCTCCTCATCATGGGAGTCAGCAACAACTATGGAGATGGCGGTGGAGTCGATGGAGATGGATCCGGGGGCACTTCCCCGTCTCGGCAGGGTGCCGGAATAGAGACTTCTGTCCCCCGAATCTCCTCTTTGGTGGCGATGGCGCTACAAAACATTTCGTGGAATTCTGATCTTCCCTTAGGGTTTTCGTCCCGGGAGGAATATATAGGCGAAGGGGCAAGGTCGGTGGAGGCCTGAGGTGCCCACACCAAACCCTCGCGCGTCCTAGCCTGGCCCGCGCCACCAGGTGGTGTGGCCAACCCCTGGCCCTCCTTCATCTCTGCTTCTGGCTCCGTGAGTCTTCCGGTAAAATATTGACTTTGGCTTTTGTCCGGTCCGAGAATATTTCTTTTCTAGCTTTTCTAAAACCAAAAATAGCAAAAAACAGGAAACTGGCACTGCGGCATCTTGTCAATAGGTTAGTTCCATAAAATGCATAAAAGTATCTCAAAATGTAGACAAAACATAAGATAGTTGATATAAAACAAGCATGGAGCATCACAAATTATAGATATGTTTACGACGTATTAGATGCCATGATACAAATCAAACACAAATGCTTTGGATTTGTTCAAAACTTCCCGATCAATGTGATAGCCATATTAACCCCTTCTTTTAATCTGGTTTGGTAAAATTTCAAACAAACAACAAAAGTTTCTTTTCATTCAAAATTTTCAACAAGATCAAACAATTAAATCGACTTATTAATTTAACATTCCAAAATAGGAAAATTTTGGGATGTTATAGACTACCACCCTTAAAAGGAATCTCGTCCTCGAGATTTGAGAAGGCTAGAAACAAATAGGTTCGGGATACACTAGGGTACTACCACCCTTAAAAGATTGTATTTGTTGGATTCTCCGGGTACAATAATTTGTAAGCTTAACTCACACTAACACAATTCATTGTAGCATGATGGACAGATTGGGCTTCTTGCCATGGCCATTGCGATTGCCATTGCCACCGCCATTCTTCTTTTTCTCAGGACAATCTGACGCGTAATGCCCTGTTTCCCCACACTTGTAGCATGTCACCTGGCTAGGATCTTTCTTGGGCTTCTTATTGCTGTTGCTTATATTACTATTACCACAATTGTTTTCATCCTTTCCAGCAACATTATCCTTTTCTGGACAATCAACAACATAATGCCCAGGATTGTGACACTTGAAGCATAGGACTTTGCTTAGATCCTTCCTTTTCTTTGGTAAGAACGACATGCCCTGGCGCATTCCATCTCTAACTTGCCGATTCACTTGTTGTACCATCGGGGAGAGGTGACATTGAGAGGGTTTGTGGTTGGTCCCTTCGCATAGGAAGCATGTAACCCGAGAGGTGGGGCATTCTTCAGGTGGGTGACTTGCTTCACAGTGGGGGAATTGATCACGATGATCCTTGGAGGTGTGTCCTATTTCCCCATATATTTTGCAAGCTGAATGTTTTGGGACTTTAACTCCTTAGGTTTTTGATATCCGAGTGACGAGACGAGATTGTAGTAGAACCACTTTAAATTCTTCCCAGGATATCATCCCTTGATGATCATCAATGGTGTGTTGCATCTCCCACCAAGTCGCATCGTCGTCCTTTAGGAATTGGGTGGCATAATGAACCATTCTATTAACTTCGATATTGGCATCCTTCATTCGTCCTTCTATATTGTTCATCCACTCCTTTGCATCGGCATGGCTCATACGCTTGGAGAACTTGAGTTCCTTGTCTTCCTCGTTGCTATGGCCCATCTGTCGAGTTGACCAAGGTTTAGAGTAGGAACGAATGAATTATAGAAGAAGAAGAAGAAGAAGAATAACCCATACACGCGACTTTATTTTTGGAAAATAGGTTTGATTTCCTATTGTAAAAAAACATAAGAAAAATAGCAACCACTTCCTCGCATCTACATTATAGAAAAATCTGTCCGGATTTGGTTCCTAATAGGTCACTTGTAATATTCGAGGCTTCGAGTCTTGAAAAGTCTTCATGATCTTGATAGTCTTCATCTTCTTAAGAATCTTCAATCTTTCGAGATCTTTAGTTAATACCCTTGACTTAAGGTCTTTGAAGTCTTCGGTACTTATAGTCTTGAAGTCTTCAATTCTTGTAGCTTCGGTCTTGGAACATCTTTTGTGGAGGTCTTCAAGTCCTGACTTGAGAGAAACATTGAGATGATCTTCTTTGGAAAGGTAGTCTTGAGAGAAGTTTCTTCTTGAAGTGCATAATGGTTATCTCTAATGTTGAAAAGAAAAGACTTAAGAATTTTAAAACTCCAAAGATAAGTGATGAGAAGTATGAGAGTTTTTTGATGTAACATAGAAAATATTAATCCGAAGATTTTTCCAATGCTAGGGTCACAACCTACAGTCAAGTCGTGATTTGATACCATCTGTAGTGACCTTGGATCGATAAAGATCCTAAGTCCTATGATTAACATGATAGTCCCTGGATCATTAGCTAACACTCACAGTCGATGAAATATCATGTAAAACACAAGTCTTTATTACATGAATCGAATAATCCAGAGTTTACATTTTTACAACAAAAGCGAAATATATACAACTTGGAGTCCCATCAATGTCATAGGCAGGTTGAGTGAAGACCCGTGATCCTAGCACACCTTTCAACGATCTCCAAATTCCGCACATGAAACGTGCAGCTAAACGAGTTGGTCAATACTTTGAATGTATTGGCAAATTACACCAAGGAAATAATAAGACTAACTCTACATGCAAGGCTAGGAGTAGGCTTTGGGGTTCATTTGCATAAAGCCAACTTTCTCTAAGTAAGAATAAAAGAGGAAGAGTTTTATCCTACTTTGTAATCATTTTCTTAAGTAAAATAGGGTTGAATGGAACATGGGGATATTACTCACCAAGTGCCCAAACAACCAAACACTTGGATATTACTCACCAAGTTCCCAAGATCCCACCCATCAGCGATATTACTCACGCCATGGGGTTTTAGAAAAACTTTGAAAAGAGAGAGGAAGATCCTTCAGAGGCTCCATCCTTCAGATGCTCAAAGTGTTCTTTTCCGTGAACTCGTCTAATCGATCAGATTGCAATACTCTCGAGAGTTTGTGCACTTTACCCATAATCCATGATTAATTCCTTTTACAGACAAGACCATGGCGAGGCTTTCCCTTAGTATCCCCTCTACCAGCTGGATCCAACCGTGCCAAGAACCTCCAAATGTTGGTACCCTGGTGAGGTTTCCTACTAAGTACCAGGCCAAGACATAGCCCATATGTATTGTGATTGCACTGAAAGCTTCTGAATTCTGAAACATGGCAGACTTCTCTGATTCCGGGGCGGCCGTCCTCCACCAAATTCCACTCGTTGACCCGATAACCATTCTGCCCAGAAGAAAACTTAGTTTTATTTTGAAGGGGATTTTTGAGAGGAAAAAGTTCGCTCAAGAGAGCTTTTATACTTAGAAAATTTTCAGTCTTTCGAACCCCGCATCAGTACTTTATATATATATATATATGTGTATAGCATAGCAAGCAGTACTTAGCAAAAACATAGGTAACCTAGTAGGAAGGGAAAAAATCCTAAGTATAGATCTACTCATGGCATACTACAAAACCGCACTTGCAAAATAATACTAAGAAAATTTACCAAATAATCCTACACATGCATACTACAGAATTTGAAGATCAAAACATGCATAGTCAAAACTGGAACATAAATATGAACAAGTGGTGTAACTTGCCTTATGTTTGTATTATGAGTGATGATTGAATTCTTCTGTAGCAATCTCACTCTCCGAACAATCTAACGGGAGGACAAAATAATTCTAATCAAAACAATTGCAAACATAACAACCACAATAATGATGATCATGCAAGATGGTTTAATGTCAAAATGGATGTACTTAGTTTTCTGAACACTATTATAACACATAATGCATACAGGAGACCATTTAATGCAATAGGGTATTTATTATTAAATCTTGATGACCATATAAGAGCTTCTAATAGTTTTGTTGCAACATCTGTCCTATTTGTAAAATTAATTTTGGTTCTGGAGTTTACTGGATAGAGGACATTAATACGAACCAGTAGGAATTGGATTCAACCTAAACGGATTTGTAAATCTTTTTCTATGATTTAATTACTATTTAATAGAGTTCAAATCATTTAAAATATTTACTACACCATAAATTATATCTAAGACCAGATCTACATTCCGTGTGAAATTGTGAATCCATAGACATAATATTTATATTTTTCCAATCTACAAATAATTTATTACAATTTTTATAATCTAAATAGACATTAATACTAATTAAATCACCCCAGTAATTATACACTACGAAAATTTGATCTTACAGTATATTAATGTTGCATATAAAATTTAGAACCTATGGATATTTTATTTGTATTTTTTGACCTATAAATTATTTACTATGATTTATTTAGTCTAGAAACGATATTAAACTAATTAAATTTATTACCTGTTAACTATTATCCAAAAGATATATCTAATCAGACATTATTAAACTACATCAAAATATCTTCAATTTGATATATTATTCCTATTTTTCGGACCTACGAGTAATTTACTATGAATTTAATACTCTAAAAGGTCATTAAACTATTTAAATTATTACATTAAATACATACTGCAAAGATTAGATCTAATCTCATAATAATATTCTACACAATTTTCTGAATCCATTGATCTATTATTTGCTATTTTTGGACTTATAAATCTTTTTCTATGATTTTCAAATATTAATCATTTTTCTGCCCTTTTACTTCCTTTAAAAAGATTTGCTGACTAGGCGCTGACCTAGGCTGACGTAGCGATTACGAGGCGCTGACTGCACTTGCTGATGAGGCGTGTGCCACGCGGCGCACACCGATTGCTCGGTACCGGTTCACAGAGCCGATCTAATCTGGAGCGTCGAGATCGGATCCGATGTACGAGAATGCAAGCTTTAAGGGGAGGGGGTCCACGGCGGCGGACAGTGGCCGGCGACGGCGACGAATCGGACGGTGGTGCTCGAAGTCGTCCTGGCGAGCTCCCAACTACGCGAAGTAGACGACGGCGTGGCCCTCCTCCTCGCGGTCTCCCTGGTACACGGCGTCGGGCTTCCCTTTCTCGGTTCGTAGTGGCGCTCCGCTGATCTCCTCTGTCTCCGGCAGAGCTCCGGCATGCACTTCCCGTCGCTCGACTGCGCTGTAGAGGGGGAAAAGACAAGTGGGAGACGTAGAGGTTAGATGTGGTTTCGATTTTGGAAGAAAAGGAGGGAGACGAGCTCGGTTTTGACGAGAGAGCAACCTCCCGAAGGTTACTGCGGTGGAACTCCGGCGGCGAGATCGATCTTGGCGCAGGCGGCTCTAGGGTTCACGTTTTTTTGCGAAAAGGACCGGGGCTTGATGCAGAGGCTTATACGGGGGATTTTGCATGTGGGAGGGGTCGATCTATACTCACAATCAACGGATTATGTTAGAATCGCGTTGGTTAGGAGGAGTTAGGGATGAACACGGAGGAGATTGGGGATGATATGCGGGTCCGGCTTGTCAGTGAAAAGAAAAAGGAGGGGAAAGGGCTCTGTAGGTTGGGCTGGAAGCGATGCTGCGGGCCGTTGGCAGGCTGGCAGCTACTGCTACGCAATGCACGTGCGCGACTGGCGGCGGTAGCTAGGGAGGTGGTAGGTGGGCTGGGCCAGAGTGGTCCTCTCAGTAGGATTTAGTTGTTTTCTTTTTCCATTTTCTGTTTGTAGTTTTTTTATATCTTTTTCATATGATCTCCAAATGAATTGAAACTTGTTTCTAAATTTTTCTAAATTCAAGTAGATCGTTTCAGGCTAGTGTTTAGCGAAGTTTGCTATCTTAGCAATAATGGTTTTGATAAAGCCTATTTAATTTTCTTTAGAATAAAGTGGCACATAAAATTTTGGGTTCTTAGTTCATTATTCTGATTTGCAAATTATGCATGATGCCATGATACAAATCAAACACAAATGCTTTAGATTTGTTCAAAACTTCCCGACCAATGTGATAGCCATATTAACCCAAATGAATTGAAACTTGTTTCTAGATTCAAGTAGATCGTTTCAGGCTAGTGTTTAGCGAAGTTTGCTATCTTAGCAATAATGGTTTTGATAAAGCCTATTTAATTTCCTTTAGAATAAAGTGGCACATAAAATTTAGGGTTCTTAGTTCATTATTCTGATTTGCAAATTATGCATGATGCCATGATACAAATCAAACACAAATGCTTTAGATTTGTTCAAAACTTCCCGACCAATGTGATTTGATAAAATTTCAAACAAAGAACAAAGTTTCTTTTCATTCAATTTTTTTAACAAGATCAAACAATTAAATGAACTTATTAATTTAACATTTTAAAATAGGAAAATTTTGGGATGTTACAGTGAGAGAGAGATACGTGTGTCAGCTATTATGTAGTCTCGGCATAGTGGTTGCTGCGTGCGAGAATGCATGGGAAGAAACTTTTGATCGGGGAGGCGCAACACAATAGTTCGGTTTCATTCCGTTTCGGGGTCAGTGGGGCTATCGACTACTTTCCTAATCCGGTGATGGCTGTTTTAGACTAACCAGCCACCGATTGCTTTCTAGACGTATGTCACATCCCAAAATTGTCCAAATTTTAAAATGGGAAAATTTTAAACAAAATGAAGAACCAAGTTCTTTGGAATTCAAAAGGAATAAAAACTTTTGGAACATTTAAATATAATGCCTCCAAAACCCAAGCCAAACAAAATGATTTTTTGTTTGTGAATTGATGTGCATGTTTTAAAATCCCAAATCATGAAGCATGCATGAGCATCTTGACTTGGTTGCGTTTTAAAAACTCAAGAGAAGTGAAAAATATCTCAAACCCTAAAACTCTAATTATTTGTTAACACTAAGAACAACACAATACTTTGGATATACTCCATATGTATATTAAACAAAAGAACTCCTATGAGGGCTAAAAAAGATAAAGGACAAAATAATAAAACAATATAAATTGGTTTCATCCAATTTGGAGCCATGGATAAAAAGATATGAATTATTTTGAGAATATATTTAATAAAGGCAATATTAGCTATTAAAACCAAAGTGAATAAATTTGGTTAGAAAATTTTGAGTTGGAAAGTAAATAAGTTCTATAATGCCCTAAAAACCTAATTTGAGTTTTACAAATTTTTAGAAATTTGTTTGATTCAAATTGGATCATTAAATCAAAAGATATTTAAGAAAACAGAAATAGAAAAAGAAATGGGAGAAAAAATAAAGCAGCAGACAGCTTCTGGCCTTTCGGCCCAAAACCAGCCCACCAGCCCCACCCAGCCTTTTCCCTCTCCCCTATTTTTCTTACCGTGCCGCTGCCCACCCCCTTCCACTTACACCCCGACCCCACGCCCACGTCACCCGCCACCTCAGCTTCTTCAACCGAACGACGAACGGGTCGTCCCCCTCCTCTACCGTTACCAAGTCTAGCCGAATTCGCGCGTTTCCGCGAATTAATCTCCACTCCGACCCCTGCCTCTTAATCCCCACCCCCTCCTCTTCGTTTTCCCCTCAGACACCGCCACCTGAGAGCCACTGGGCTGCTCGGAATCGAGCTCGAACCACTGCGGCCACCGACGAGCTCCGGCGAGGATTCCGGCAAGAACTCTCTGCCCCACACCTTCCCCTCTGTCATGTTAGCTTCTCCATGTCCTGGCGCGTGTTTTAACCCCGGCTATGTGCCTTCTCGTGCTCCAGGTCGACGACACGGACAACCCCGGCGAACTCCCTCTGCCGCCACCGTCCGTCGAGTTCTCCGGTGAGGTTAAGGTTCCCGTCCCCCCCCCCTTTTTAACCTCTGTTAGATCATGCTGACCCAGGCGCCCCTCACTAATCCCTCTCTTTGCCTGTTCGAGCCCCAGATCATCGTCACCGACGAAGGAACACGAGCTCCATCGTCGATAGAGCTCCGGCGAGGAATCGTGATCGAGGCAGAGCATCCCACCCTCCACCGTGACCTCCATCGAGACCGCCACGACCGCCTCGACCTCTGGTGAGAGTCCATGGACCCCCTGCCCCTCTAGAACCACCGGAGCACCACCCGTCCGACGCGTCGCCGCCGCGCACCGTCGCCAGCGCCGCCAGTCTATGGTCGACACGCTGAGCGCCGTCCGATCCGTCGTCTGCGGCTAGGATTAGATCGACGAGCGAAACGGTACGGGCTAATCTGGATCGCCCGTTGCCACTTATAGTCCAACAGCCCATGTTGTTGATCCGTCCGAACCGGTACCGGCCAATAAGAATACGCCACGTCGCCAGACTATTTTGTTTAAATTAGAAAATAGACAGCATAAATCTTAAACTTAGAAATTCAATAACTTTTGATCCACAAATCAGAAAAATACAAATTTGGTGTCTATGGATTCAGAAAAGTAAGACCTTTATTATAGAGGCCTTGTTTCACACTTTTGCTTCTGGAAAATTTGAATTTTAGGAAGAACCTTTTTAGGAGTATTTTACCCATAAAAATTGTTTTGTAAATTATTTTTGGGTGAATCTTTTTGCTATGGATTGCAAATTGAACCCTCTATCTAGTAAGACCAAAATATAGATTTGGTTGGCTATGCCTAATAGCATGGGAATTATTTAGGGAGTCTAGCCTTTCCAAATGCTAGAAATTATTGCTAATTGTAACAATTGCACAAATGGTTGTATTTGTAATCTTGCAATTGTAAAGTGTTCAGAAAACACTTAGTATTGTTCAAAACCTTGTTATAACAATTTGTGCAATAAAATTTCCATCTTGCATGCTTGCATATTTTGCATGATTTTTGTATTGCCATTAGTGTTGACTTTGTGCATGTTTTGTCTTGTTTGTTTTGTTTGATAGATTGTGTGGATTGTCAAGTGTGTTACTGCAAAGAGTGTACCAACACCACCAACTACTAAGGCAAGTGGCACTATCATCCGTGTCCTACTATTTTTCATTACACTTAGTGGATTTTTGTAGTATATATGATAGGATGTAACATCCCAAAACTTCAATCCAAGTTTATCAAAGATCCAATCATCCAAAAATAGGGTTAACAAAAACTTTTCCATTTTTAAAATGAAAGCATTCATATTATGTGCATTTAAATAGGAGTTGTTTGAATTGCCATGATTAAGTGATCCAATGCTTGTAAAATGTTTCTTAGGTGAGTTAAACATCATCTACATCATTCCCAAACTTTTCTAAAGAAAATCAAATCAAAAAGATTTAAAATGGAGAAATGGTCATTTTGCCAAAATTAACTCCCATGTCTACTTTGGCTATTCCTAGTACTCAAAAATTAACAGAAACAATTCTTGATCTTTGCACCCCTTGCTAGTACACATAATGAGGTACCAAGGCCCACCTTTTGATCTTCTAAAAACCTTCTGTAAACTATTTTAAATAACAGTTCAAAATTGAATCTTTATCATATGGGAAGATCCCACTTTTTCAAAAACCACTTAAACAAGCTCAACTTTCAAAATCCAAGCATCTGCAGACTCACCAGCACCAACTTAGCACACCCACCAAAAATCTTTTCAAAATTCAAAACTTGAGTTCTTGCGGCCATTTCATCGAACAGGTGGCAGACACAAATCAAACAAAAACCAAACACTATTATGAGCAGTGATTGAAGCCTAACTTATTCCCTCTCTAGCTCACAACCATCTCAGTAGATCAGCTAGCAAGTTAAACCAAGCACTAGACTCACTGTAAGCTGGGCAATGCCATCAATGGTGAACAGCCGAAGCTCACCATGCCACCCCAGTGGAGACAGCAAGCTAGGAGGAGATTTAGCCGTGCCAACCTTATCTAGGAGGTAGCCCACCGTCCACCGCCACTCCCTGTCCAGCGCCCGAACCTTGCCAACCCCTGGACCACACGCACGGACCGCGCCCAGCCTGCCAGCAACCATGCCGAGCATGCGCTAGAGCGCCACCCTCGACCGACGCCCACAGACCGCGCGCCGCAGCGCTGCTTGCATACATGATCGCCACCGACCCAGGAGACCGCCAGACATCCCCGTTTGCCGCCCCATGACGCACACCCACCGCTCGTCGTCGAAGACGCCGCCTCTGCCGCGCAGAGCATCGCGTGTTCCAGACCAAACCGCACCGCCCCACGTCTCGCCACCGTGTCGTTGAGCATCGCCAGGGAGCACCGCACCGCTCCCTACCGTCACCCATGCCGATCGCCGTCTGTACCATCGACCACGACGAGCTCACCGTGCGCCCCGTCGGTCCCCTCTCGCCACTATAAATAGAAGCCACCCCCAGCCGATTTGAGCACACCATCTCACTCACCACCTCTCACACTCACTCCCCACCGCCAGCCGGAGCCGCTCGAGCACCAGAGCGCTGGAATTGTAGCCGGAGCCGCCGCCTCAGGAGGAGAAGGGCGTCGTTGATCCAGGCCGCCCCAGGAGAAGCTGCCGGTACCAGGAGGTTCGCCGTCGTCGACTTCGTCGTTCGCCCGCCTCGCCGACCCTCGCCTGAACCCCGGTGAGCCCCCAATGACCCCCACTGGCCGCGCTAGGGTTCTGTCTCGCCGGCGTTGCCCAACATCGACGATGACCCTCAGCTGTTGGATTAGAACCAGATCGCACGGCCACCGTTCGCCCATACTGCTTAGCACCCCCTGTGCCACTGACGGGTGGGGTCCTCGCTTAAGTTAGCCCGCGACGCCGCGCGGAGCACAGTGGGCCGGCCCATTTCGTTCCCGCGCGCGTTGGAAATTCAAATTAGGATTTTTCTTTTTAGTAGAATATATTTTCTGTCCTGTGTTTCAAAAATCAATTCTGTGAGTTTGACAAATCCAAATTGCATGAAACTAATTTTGTCTGAAAGGTATTGAAATGCTATATCCAAGCCCGTTGGATTTAATTCAATTAGACTTATACATCTCTCCTAATAAAAATGAGAAGACAGAAGCTTTTACAACTTGCAACATTTTTATAAAATCAACCAAGTCAGCTTTTGAGTTGATTCCAACTCTCAAAAATCACATTTCATCATATCTATCCAAATATGTAATAATATTAAGGTTTACATGCAGTGACTTTGGACTAGTACCAATATAATGCTATATAGGCATTTCTAGTCACTTTAAATCATTAAATAATAAACTTAAACTAAACTAATATTGATCCAACCTTTAAATCTCATTCCCACCTGTGGAATATATGGTGAGGACACGTGTCCACATGATCTCATATTTTGGTGGTGAATATTAAATTTTAGTTAACATTTCAATGAGTAGAAATTACTTTTCTAAAATAAAAAGATTAAAACTATTGAATTAAAACTTGTAATGTTTGTGATGATAATAGATCATCAATTGTGTGCTTTAGAATGCTACTTAGCCTAGTTAAGTATTGTTTGGTGATTGTGCACTCCCTATGTATTTCTAGACGATAGCACCGACCAAACTCTCTAGGAGGAGGAGTTCTACCAGGAAGAAGAAGAAGAAGAAGACAACTTCAGCCACTGCACCAACCAAGGCAAGCCACTATTAGCAGGGCAAACTAACCCTTGCAAAATTACCTTATCAAGCTATGGTTAGCAAGCTAGAATAAACTAGATGGTTTAGCAAAGATGCCTTAAGCCTTCTTTAATCACACCCCTTTTCACTATTAATGCCCCAAGTCTCATGGACAAGTTTTACCCCACCTTAGATTATACAAAGTTCTCTATTTAAAATTGAAGGTAGCATAAAAAGTATAAAACTTGACCTACTTAGAAACCTTTAGATATCATTCTATGGTATGAGATTGATCCCATCGTTCCACCTTAGTGAACACTCTTAACTTAGTAGTTTAGAGTAGATCAAAGACTTCAGTCACTTTAGATGGGAATACTTGGTGAAAATGAGTTATGAAAACCTTGGAATGATGAGTCATTCTATTGAGATGTTTTGACATGTGTTACGAAACACAACTGGTTTATGACGTGGAAAATGATAAGGCATGAGCCTTAACCCCTTTTATAAAACTGATGGTTGGATTCGGATGCGATACCATTCCAAATTTTACCATACAACCACATTACCTGAATTGGGTAAGGCTTAGCTGGAAATTTATATGCATTAGTATTAGTTCCCTCACGGGAGAGGTTTGAGCTGAGGCTACCTCTTAATGTTGTCCACCTATGCAGTGCCCAAGATGACTGATGGTCATGGTTGGGAGGCCATGCTCATAGGAGAGGTGCTTATACTAGGGTGTGTAAAGGGAAGGTTATGTTTGATTATCTGCATACTAAGTATGATGATTCAGGATTATCCCTGACAGATGTATCGAATCTTGTGGTGAAAGTGTACCACCTCTGCAGAGTGTCAAACTATTCGAATAGTCGCGTCCGCGGTTATGGACAGTTGGAATGGCCTTACTGTTTTCGTTGTCAGATGTTTTCCAAATAACTTGAAATGAACGATGATCTTTGACTTGACCACAACAGGGTTGTGTTGATGATAATAGCTTCCCAACTTAAGTGACTCTGGAATTTTATTTTATCTTTCTTCGCTTCTGAACTTAGCTTAGGCTTCAAACTTAACTTGATAGTTAACTTAGATTCAGTATTTTAATTTAGGATATTACTACTTGTTAGTAGTAGTTTGCGAGTACTTAAAGAGTACTCATGGCTTTTGTCCCTGGCTATTATCATGGCTAGACTATGAAGGAGATTATCAGGATGATGGTCAGCAGGACGGCTATGATAACTAGGACTATCTGCCTTCGTCAGCATTGCCTGTGCCCTTGAAGATGGACCCCACTGCTACGCTATCTTTTATTTCCGTTGTTTATTGTATTAAGACTTGGATCATGAGATCCATATTTGTGTAAGACCTTATGTATGGTTTGTAATGGATGATGTACTATGATATCCAATCCGTTATGTCTCGCAAAAATGGTAATCCTGGGATTGCGAGGTATGGCATAACGGGCACCTAGGATTAAAAATCCGGGTGTTGACATAGGACTACTATGATACTATGCTATGCTATATCCTATTAGGATATACTTTATATATCCCTTAGTGGAAATACTGTAGTTGTAGTATGCTTAGCCCTACTATAGTTTCAGGGTGGAATATACCATATTGTGATTGTATGAGGTGTTGGAAAATATATGTTTTATATAATAAAACAAGGACTCAATGAATCACCTGGGTGGAGTGTGGATACTCAGTTGAGAATAAGGTGGCAACAAAGGGAACCATGTCTATGGCTATCTCTTTCGTGTGTGCACTAGAAGAATACCACCCAGGAACTTAGAGATTGAACATGTTTCTCGTACAGTGGCTTTCGTGTACAGCCACATGCCAAGTGGGCTCTGGCCTAGTCAATTACATAGTGGAAGACCCATGTATTGGTACCTCTTCAGGTTAACTGGAATTATGCATTGGAGGTTTATCCTTGCATTGGTGCCTGGTAGATGTGCTGGCATTATGTATTGGGAGGACTTCTATGGAAAGACTTTGTCACATTCTCGATCTGCCGGTACTCCATCTTCGTGAGTACTAATCCAGCGGCCAGTGGTGGCGTCAAGACGAGATTGTGTCTTGTGGGTAAAGTGTACAACTTCTGCAGAAGATTAAATTCTAAGTACTTAGCCGGGTCCCCGGTTATGGACAACTCTGAGCAACTAAGGCCTGAAGCTATGGAAGATCTCGACATTCTAATTTTTCAAAGTAAAACTTAATGGTGACAACAAGAGATTAGAAGAACTTGGATTTTGCCAAGGAGTTCAAAAAGTTATTGAAAGATCAAAACTATTTTTACAAACATAGGATAAAACCATATTGCTTTCTGCAAATGAGCCTAAGATCTACTTAGCCAAATGTGCATGTAGTGATAGTCCAACTTATATTCACAAACTTGTGACACTTGCCAATACATTCAAAGTATTGACCCTTTGTGGCTGCAACCTATCATGTTGCAGGTTATTCTATTGATGAGTATGGATTGATGATAGAGGTTATGAGTCTGCACCCAACATGTTTGCCCGTGGCACATGAAGATGAAGGACTCCATGCTTTACTTGTATTCTGCTGCTTTGTAATAAGATAGCCTATGGCTATAGGTTTGTAATAAAGTATTCATATTCTGGATCATGCGATGTAATATGACCTTTGTATCTTGATATTACATCTTAAATTGTGGGTGCTAGCTATTCGATCCAGGGACTAGCACTGGAATCACAGGGATTCAAACCAAGCCAGGTTTGGGTTTTTACAGATGGTATCAGAGCATTGTGTTGCCTGTAGGTTCGTAACCCTAGGAATTGGACAAACCCCTTGTTAGGAGTAAACTTATATTTTTATACTTATTAGATTTTCTCGTATACCTTGATCATACTTTACTAAATCTCTCCTCCTTCAAACATGTAGAGGACCAGCCTTTGCTTTCTCCAAGGACTTTGAAGATGGATCATGCCAACAAGGAGATCAAGATACAAGTTGGGACAAGTCCTCGAGCTTGCAAAATATGTGGAGAAGTAGGCCACACCTCTAAGGAACATCAAGATCAATGTCCCTTTTGTGATCACAACCATCCAGTTGGAGAATGTCCCACATCTCAAGTTACTTGTTACCTATGTGAAGGAACTAACCACATTCCTGCCAAGTGCCATCTCGACTTCATAGTGCAACAAGTGAAAGAACAAGTGAAGGATGGAATGTATCAAGCTCTTGGGAAGAAAGAAGAAAACCTTAGCCATATCACCTGCTCCAAATGCAAGAAATAAGGACATAATATCAATGAATGCCCAGAGAAGGAAGTTCAAGAAAACCACAACAACGCTTCAAGAAAAAGTACTCGAGACATGACAAAAGCGTTTTGCCATCGCTGCCGGAAGATAGGACACTTCACCGATGATTGCCGAACTCGAAAGAGAGCTCCCACTGATGTTATCATAGTGCGAACATGAGACATTAGATTGCCTACCAATTATCATGTTCGAGTTATCGATATCGTGTTAGCGTATGGATCATGCCGACCTATGTGGTATGACTATACTAGGTTGCTTGTTTCAAGAAAACTTGTTGTTTTCTTCTATAATGAGTTAAAGTCAGAAGTTGCTAAGTGATTGGTTGCTTGATGAACGTTTGATTAAACTGGTTTGTTTTGGGTTGAGTGTGTTAGAACTCCCTTAAACCTATATATCTATCTGTCTATCTATCCTTACTTATCCCTATTAAACAAACAGATGCCTCCAAGACGCGCCAACGACCATGATAACAATGGAGACAACAACAACAATGAAAATGAGATGCAACAGATGATGACTGCACAGACTCAGCTAATGCAGATGATGACACAATTCATGGCAACCATCAACAATCAGAATCAGAACAACAATAATAACAACAACAATCCACCACCTCTGGATATGCTCACTAGATTTCTGAGGTTGAAACCTGCAAAGTTCTTTGGTACTTCTGATCCAATGGTAGCTGATGACTGGTTACGTTCAGTGAACAGAGACCTAGTGACTGTTGGATGCTCTGATGTTGAGAAAGTGAGATTTGCAGCGCACTTGCTTGAAGGCCCTGCAGCTACGTGGTGGGACAACTTTCAAGTCACTCACCCGATTGAAGAAGTGACTTGGGAAATATTTGAAGATGGTTTTCGCACTAATCATATCTCTTCAGGCATGATGAGTCTGAAGAAGAAGGAGTTTCACAACCTTAAGCAGCGTCACCGCAGCATTGCTGAATATATTGAGGAATTCAATAATCTATCACGTTATGCTCCAGATGATACTGATACTGATGCTAAGAGGAAGGAAAAGTTCCTAGATGGACTGAATGATGAACTTTCCATGCAATTATCAGTCGCTTATGTTCCAACTTATCAATCACTGTGTGACAAAGCTAGAATTTTAGAGAGTAAGAAGGACCAAGTTGAGAACAGGAAGAGGAAGCATAGCTTTGACAAATATCACTCAGGATCATCACAGAAGATGCGTTCATTCAGAAAGGACAATGGGGATCCTGGATCGCATCATTATGAAGGAAATGGCCATAATCACCATCACCACAAGAATCACCACATCAACAATGGAAGTGGTAGTCACAATGTGAATGGTACTAACAATGGAGATAACCTTGGTCAGAATCAACATAATGATCCCAAGAAAGACATTAGCCAGTTGAAGTGTTACAATTGTAAGCAACTTGGACACTTTGTAGCAAACTGTCCTGAGAAGAAGAAGAAGAATGAAAATGTTGGAGATTCTAATGGGAGCAATTCCAATGTGACCCGGAAAGGACATGTGAACCACATCAACATGTATGGAACCCTTGAAGAACTAGATGGTGTGGAAGGTAAGCTTTAGCTAACTTAATTCAGTGGTATAAAAATCTCAAGATGGAGAAATGTTAACAACCTTTGGATGTCAATCTTTTGGACCCTTAGCCAAGTGAATCGAATGCAACCCAACAAAGTTTCCTTTTAAGGGTGGTAGCACCCAAGTATCCTAAAACCCAACCTATTCTTTCTAGCCTTCTTGAATCTCGGGACGAGATTCCTTTTAAGGGTGGTAGTCTGTCACATCCCAAAATTTTCCAAATTTTGAAATGTGAAAATTTTAAACATTATGAAGAACCAAGTTCTTTGAAATTCAGAAGGAACAAAAACGTTTGGAACATTTAAATATAATGCCTCCAAAACCCAAGCCAAACAAAATGATTTTTTGTTTGTGAATTGGTGTGCATGTTTTAAAGTCCCAAATCATGAAGCATGCATGAGAATCTTGACTTGGTTGCATTTTAAAAACCCAAGAGAAGTGAAAAATATCTCAAACCCTAAAACTCTAATTATTTGTTAACACTAAGAACAACACAATACTTTGGATATACTCCATATGTATATTAAACAAAAGAACTCCTATGAGGGCTAAAAAGATAAAGGACAAAATAATAAAACAATAGAAAATGGTTTCATCCAATTTGGAGCCATGGATAAAAAGATATGAATTATTTTGAGAATATATTTAATAAAGGCAATATTAGCTATTAAAACCAAAGTGAATAAATTTGGTTAGAAAATTTTGAGTTGGAAAGTAAATGAGTTCTATAATGCCCTAAAAACCTAATTTGAGTTTTACAAATTTTTAGAAATTTGTTTGATTCAAATTGGATCATTAAATCAAAAGATATTTAAGAAAACAGAAATAGAAAAAGAAAAGGAAGAAAAAAATAAAGCAGCAGACAGCTTCTGGCCTTTCGGCCCAAAACCAGCCCACCAGCCCCGTCCGGCCTTTTCCCTCTCCCCTATTTTTCTTACTGTGCCGCTGCCCACCCCCTTCCACTTACACCCCGACCCCACGCCCACGCCACCCGCCTCCTGAGCTTCTTCAACCGAACGACGAACGGGCCGTCCCCCTCCTCTGCCGTTACCAAGTCCGGCCGAATTCGCGTGTTTCCGCGAATTAATCTCCACTCCGACCCCTACCTCTTAATCCCCACACCCTCCTCTTCGTTTTCCCCTCAGACACCGCCACCTAAGAGCCACTGGGCTGCTCGGAATCGAGCTCGAACCACTGCGGCCACCGACGAGCTCCGGCGAGGATTCCGGCGAGAACTCACTGCCCCGCACCTTCCCCTCTGTCATGTTAGATTCTCCATGTCCTGGCGCGTGTTTTAACCCCGGCTATGTGCCTTCTCGTGCTCCAGGTCGACGACACGGACAACCCCGGCGAACTCCCTCTGCCGCCGCCGTCCGTCGAGTTCTCCGGTGAGGTTAAGGTTCCCGCCCCCCTTTTTAACCTCTGTTAGATCATGCTGACCCAGGCGCCCCTCACTAACCCCTCTCTTTGCCTGTTCGAGTCCCAGATCATCGTCACCGACGAAGGAACACGAGCTCCGCCGTCGACAGAGCTCCGGCGAGGAATCGTGATCGAGGCAGAGCATCCCACCCTCCACCATGACCTCCATCGAGACCGCCACGACCGCCTCGACCTCTGGTGAGAGTCCACGGACCCCCTGCCCCTCTAGAACCACCGGAGCACCACCCGTCCGACGTGTCGTCGCCGCGCACCGTTGCCAGCGCCGCCAGTCTGTGGTCGACACGCTGAGCGCCGTCCGATCCGTCGTCTGCGGCTAGGATTAGATCGGCGAGTGAAACGGTACGGGCTAATCTGGATCGCCCGTTGCCACTTATAATCCAACGGCCCATGTTGTTGATCCGGCCGAACCGGTACCGGCCAATAAGAACACACCACGTCGCCAGACTATTTTGTTTAAATTAGAAAATAGACAGAATAAATCTTAAACTTAGAAATTCAATAACTTTTGATCCACAAATCAGAAAAATACAAATTTGGTGTCTATGGATTCAGAAAAATAAGACCTTTATTATAGAGGCCTTGTTTCACACTTTTGCTTCTGGAAAATTTGAATTTTAGGCAGAACCTTTTTAGGAGTATTTTACCCATAAAAATTGTTTTGTAAATTATTTTTGGGTGAATCTTTTTGCTATGGATTGCAAATTGAACCCTCTGTCCAGTAAGACCAAAATATAGATTTGGTTGGCTATGCCTAATAGCATGGGAATTATTTAGGGAGTCTAGCCTTTCCAAATGCTAGAAATTATTGCTAATTGTTACAATTGCACAAATGGTTGTATTTGTAATCTTGCAATTGTAAAGTGTTCAGAAAACACTTAGTATTGTTCAAAACCTTGTTATAACAATTTGTGCAATAAAATTTCCATCTTGCATGCTTGCATATTTTGCATGATTTTTGTATTGCCATTAGTGTTGACTTTGTGCATGTTTTGTCTTGTTTCTTTTGTTTGATAGATTGTGTGGATTGTCAAGTGTGTTACTGCAAAGACTGTACCAACACCACCAACTACTAAGGCAAGTGGCACTATCATCCATGTCCTACTATTTTTCATTACACATAGTGGATTTTTGTAGTATGCATGATAGGACTACTATGATACTATGCTATGCTATATCCTATTAGGATATCCTTTATATATCCCTTAGTGGAAATACTGTAGTTGTAGTATGCTTAGCCCTACTATAGTTTCAGGGTGGAATATACCATATTGTGATTGTATGAGGTGTTGGAAAATATATGTTTTATATAATAAAACAAGGACTCAATGAATCACCTGGGTGGAGTGTGGATACTCAGTTGAGAATAAGGTGGCAACGAAGGGAACCATGTCTATGGCTATCTCTTTCGTGTGTGCACTAGAAGAATACCACCCAGGAATTTAGAGATTGAACATGTTTCTCGTACAGTGGCTTTCGTGTACAGCCACATGCCAAATAGGCTCTGGCCTAGTCAATTACATAGTGAAAGACCCATGCATTGGTACCTCTTCAGGTTAACTGGAATTATGCATTGGAGGTTTATCCTTGCATTGGTGCGTGGTAGATGTGCTGGCATTATGTATTGGGAGGACTTCTATGGAAACACTTTGTCACATTCTCGATCTGCCGGTACTCCATCTTGGTGAGTACTAATCCAGCGGCCACTGGTGGCGTCAAGACGAGATTGTGTCTTGTGGGTAAAGTGTACAACTTCTGCAGAAGATTAAATTCTAAGTACTTAGCCGTGTCCCCGGTTATGGACAACTCTGAGCAACTAAGGCCTGAAGCTATGAAAGATCTCGACATTCTAATTTCTCAAAGTAAAACTTAATGGTGATAACAAGAGATTAGAAGAACTTGGAGTTTGCCAAGGAGTTCAGAAAGTTATTGAAAGATCAAAACTATTTTTACAAACATAGGATAAAACCATATTGCTTTCTGCAAATGAGCCTAAGATCTACTTAGCCAAATGTGCATGTAGTGATAGTCTAACTTATATTCATAAACTTGTGACACTTGTCAATACATTTAAAGTATTGACCCTTTGTGGCTGCAACCTATCATGTTGCAGGTTATTCTATTGATGAGTATGGATTGATGATAGAGGTTATGAGTCTGCACCCAACATGTTTGCCTGTGGCACATGAAGATGAAGGACTCCATGCTTTACTTGTATTCTGCTGCTTTGTAATAAGATAGCCTATGGCTATAGGTTTGTAATAAAGTATTCATATTCTGGATCATGCGATGTAATATGACCTTTGTATCTTGATATTACATCTTAAACTGTGGGTGCTAGCTATTCGATCCAGGGACTAACACTGTAATCATAGGGACTCAAACCAAGCCAGGTTTAGGGTTTTACAACGTATCAAAAAAAACAAAAAAAAGGAAAGGGAGCATGTGACGACCGTGTCACGTCATGTTAGCCATGGACGGTGCAGATGGCAGATGGGTTCATGAACGGCATATGTTACTCTCTCCATCTTAAAATTGAATTTGTCGTAGTTAGTTTTCTGGTAAGAATTTTGTTATTGAAGTTGTCTCCCGATTTGGTGTACTTATTGATTCTATAATATACTAGTTAAATGTCCGTGCTTTGTCTAGTCCTTCAAGTTATTTGTTTCTTATATCTAATCTATATCTATATCTATATCTATATCTATTTCTATACCTAATAATAAAGTACGCAACGCTTCTGTCAACCGGTCTTTTTTTTAGACGATTTTGCCCCTTCAAGTTTAGGGTAATTACTGACCTTGCCACCGCTAAGTAAAAAATAGACCGTACGTCGCCGGGTTCGGTAGGACACGGTCGAGCTGGGAGATTATTCTCTTCCTCCCCCGACACCGTACGGGAGATGTGCGGCCACCGTCGTCAGCGCCGGTCTACTGCCCGGCCGGGATCGCCACCAACCAGGGAGATACGATCCTGATCCGCGTCGCCGAGCTAAGATGCTCGCCGTCCCACGGCACTTGATGCTACATGCCATTTTTTCTAGATCCAGGTCAAAGCGAACGGTCGGTTCGGTGTTGGACCATGGAAGAACTTGGAGCGCCGCTGGCCGAGTCCTAGCTGCCGCCCGCGCCTCGCCACCAGGAGTGCGCCAGCCGCCGCCGACCAGCTTCCTTATCGTCGGCATACCTATGGCTTCGTTTGGCTGCTTGGTTTTTGTGAAACTAAGGTATTTTAAAACCATAGTATATCAACATCTAGGGAAGCAATACCACAGTTTGCACAAAACCAGAGTATTTGTAAAGAAAAAAGCTCCAAACTTCTTTATTGACTCATGCAAAAAAACTCAGTTTTTTGCAATACTACAGTTTTAAAACTTTAGTATTTTACTGCGATCAAACGGCTCAAAGTATTGGAAACTACAGTATTTTTAGATACTACGGTGTCTTCATACAAAATTAAGATGCCTTAAATTTGTACTAATTTTGCATATAATGGTTTTAGTGTTAGCTTTTTCTACAAAATTATGTATCATGTTTGTTCTCATTTTTTATTTAAAGTGCTATTTATGCTTAGCTACTGTTTTGCTGGACGCTAGATGCATGATACTTAACTGCTGAAGTATTGTATTGGTACCATTTTTACGTTTGTTTGTCTCAATTTGTACGGTGTTCAAGAATCCCATGTATGATGTAAGCTTGTGTGCGTTCTGAATGAAGGTTAATGGTCAGGGTTCAATCGGAAATTATTGGTTGTCCCTTGAGCATAATTAAATGTGGCATCCTGCTAAAACCACTACTAGAAAATCGTTGTGTTTTTGTGTTGCGCATCAATGCTCATATCATCATGCCACATTGCATTTGAACATCGTCATCATCCTGTATATGTTTGTTTGAAACTATTTTCGAAAAGGCTGGTTTTGTTTTCTAGATACCCCGTCTTAAATTCAAATCAAACCTGGGGCCTCTTCTGGATATTTTCTTTTGTCTACAAAATATTTACAAAAGTCTATTTCGTATAAAATAAAATAAATAAAACTATTTCTTTTCGGACCGGGGAGGCAGCCCAGCCGTTAGGCCAGGCCACCTACTACCCGGCCCGTATAAAAACCTAATCTAACGTAACCTAACCCCACCTACCCCTAACCTTAACCCAAAACCACATCCCACCCCGCCGCCACTCTCTCTCTCTCACCCCGCCTGGCCCTTCCCACGCCACCTGGCCCAGCCGCCACCTCACCCCAACCAACCCCGTCACGCCACCTCACCAGCCCCACCCCTGGCCACCTCCCACCAGGCCACGTCCCCAGCGTCGCACCCCTCCACCTCAGGATCGATCGGTCCATCCTATCGCCACCTACCTCCTCCTTTCCCGCCTCCCGCACGCCATCCACCACCTGGGCGTGCCGTCCCAGGCCCCCCCACCTGCCGCCCGACCACCCCGCCACCTGGGCGCGTCCCCCATCAACCTCCTCCCGACCCGGTCCCACCTCCCCATCTCCCGCTCCCTCCTCTCGTCCCGCGTCCCCAACCTCTCGCGCCTGCACGCGTCGCCCCTCGTCTCTCCTCTCTGTGTTGCCACCTACCGCTGGCTGCCGCCGCCAGCCACAACATGCCCCGCCCTCCACCGCAGGTCGTTGTCGCCTCGCCGTTCGCCTTCCCCAAGCCCGGCCGAGCCCGCTAGCGCCGGTCGTCGCCCTCTCTCCTCTCCGCTAGCATCCGCGCCTCCACGTGGCCCTTCTCTGCTCTCCACCGTCGTTGCCGCCCCATCTCCGCCGAGCGCCGTCGTCAATAGCCGTCGTCCCCGGGCTCCTCTTCTTGTCCCCGCGCCTTCCTGCGCCTCTCACGCCATCCCCGCTTCCGCGGCCGCCTGCCTTAGCCCACGGCGGGCTCCCTCCGGCTTCCTCCCTCTCGCCCCTATCGCCTCGTCGCCCTTGTTCGAGTACCTCGCCGCTGGCCGCAGCGCGTCGCCGTCCTTGCCAGGCGCTTGCCCTGTCCTGGCGTCCGTCCCCGTCGGCCCAAGCTTCCCCACGACCGGCCACCCTCTGCGGTGCCGCCTCTGCCTCCCTGTGGCCACCTCTTCGTCGACCCCAGCCGGCCGCCGTCCCGGCAACCATGCCTGCCTCCGCCGCGTCCAGCGCCGCTGCTGTCGGTGCCTCCTCCTTCCTGCTGACCCGTGCCAGGGCCGCCTCCAGGACTGCAGCTCCGAGCCCTTGCCCTGCGCGCGTTTTGCTCCTGGCTATCTTGTGGTTCTACTCCTGCCCGAGAAGTGAGAGTGTTGAGCCTGTGTGCAGTTATGTGCACTTGTGGAAACTACAACGGGCCGGTCTTTGTTTGGCTTGTCACTGGTGCTGGATCCCATGCTGGACGTTATAGTGACACCAAGACCATCTCCACGATCTCCCAGAATCAGGCATTTGTCAAGTCTGACCGATGCCAAGGGCCACACAAGACCAACATCCACCTGGATGGATCCGATGAATCACCGCCGCTAATTCAAGTTCACCCCGACAAGATCTTCAACGCGGATCCGTACATCTTCGCCTTGGAAACCAAGACCTGCTTCACGTGTCACCGAAGACCACCGACACAAGTTCTACGGCACAGAACATCAAGATCGCCACATGTACGCCAAGTTGGCCGAGACCCTGAAGATATCTCCTTCATGGACGCCGAGACCCCGACCAGAAGATGCCCGGAACACCAAGATCTGCTCCCGAACGCGTTGACCGAGGCCGAACCAAGATCTCCACGGATGCGACAAGTTCTCCTTCCCGGCTGCGATGCCCGAGAACCCGGACGCCAAGGTCGCCGACACGGAGCGCCAAGTTCTTCATCCCGGACGCCATGACCGTCTACACGGACGCGAAGACCACCGGTACCCGATCCATTCAAGTTTGCCATCGACGACAAGGTCGACCGCTTGGAACCCAAGTTCTCCGTCACGACACGCCAAGCTCTCCATCTTGTATCTGAACCTCGCCGATCCCCGTCAAACCCTGAGACCGAACCCCCCGGACCCAAGATCTTCCGAACCCAGATGTGTGAACCTTTTCCCGAGCCCCTATTTTGTAAATGCTATATATAAAGTTGCATATTAATTGTTCATCTCGCATGCATATCATGTGGTTTGGGGGCATTATGACGATTCACCTCATAATTAAATATGGAGTCTATATGCGGGATACTTTTGTCTTATTCTGGACTCCATTTAAATTGGTGTAGCGAACCGATGCCGTGTTTTGTCTTGTCAATTCAACATTTAATTGCGCGGTAGCTAAACAACTTGAACCATATAAATAATTGCCGGGACCCTGGTTCCGCTTAATATTGCCTAATCGCATCGCATCTGTGCCATGCCATGCATCATATCATAAACATGCCGATTCTTCTGCCGTAGTATTAAATATTGCATCCGGTGTTTCTTCTAGTGTTTGCTTCTTCGCGGATTAGGCCGATGAGTGGATGCGAGTATCGACAAGTTCTCCGATTAATGTACCTTCGGCAGTGTTTCCCAGGCGAGCATCTCTTCCCCTTCTACCTATTTTTGCATTTCTAGTCTTTATTTCCTCCTGTTGATCTATTGCTATCTCTGTCGTGATGCTTTAGTTTCCGTGCACCATTTATACACCTTGCAGCCTCTATATTGCCATGGACACATCCTATTGCCTGTTGTTTGAAAGATAGTCGGCTCTGCGAGTCGTAGTTGCTTGCTTCTGTGTTGCTTCACGTTGTTGTCGTTCCACCGTTGACGGCAAGTTGGCACATGATAAACGGGGGAGATGCTTAATGGTGGAGATGATCATGACTTTAAATACAACTATTAAATTGTTAGATATAACTAATGCAGAGGCATCGGTGGGCAATAGATGTTATTTGGTTCTTCCACGCTCACTTGTGTCCCGTAGGACCCCGAGTACTTGATACCTGTTCCTTGACTATTCACACTATCCACATCCGGGAGGCCTTATGGACCCTCCTGAGCCAGAGCTTGATTCATTTCTATTTCTTGGGGCCACAAAGTAGTTTGGGGCTTTATTACTATCATGTACTTATGCCATGCTTTACTGCTTTATTTAAGATTGTGTGTGGAGCATTTGTATTGTTTAGGATCGCGGAGTGTTTTCGCGGTATCGACAAGCCCCAGTCACACTTTCGGGTTCCCAGTCATTTACAGCCATTGACATAAACCCTGGGTCCGTTCCGGAGCCGGCCAACTTCGTTGTGGGTAGCTTAGTGGGGTGGCCCCCTGAAATTTTTATGAATCCTATGATCGCTTTGTCATGAATGCCTCGTTAGGTTTTGAGTTGGTTTTTCCGAGGTTGATCGAGTGTGTGTTGCTATTTATGCACCCCTGCAGGGTAAAACTTTCTGAAAGCCGTGTCCGTGGTTATGGACGACTTGGAGCACAGTATCTCGATCATAGACAAGCATAACTAAAGTAGTGCTATAAACTTGACTTAATAATATGACTAGTAATCATATTCAACTACAATGGAATGGATATTAAAATGCCAACAACAGCTGGATCTGAGTTGTTTTGTTATATATGCCTAGTAAGTATTGCAACTCTAATGGAATGTGATAAAAGTGCCAACAACTGCTGGGTTTTGGGATTTCTCAGGACAATTATATCTGACTAGTAAATGTTCCAACTACAACGGAATGCTAACTAAAACTGCCCACTACTTACGCTATCAGGATGACTCATGCTATATATCTGACTAGAAAATGCTTCAACTATAACAGAATAAATAAAACTGCCAACTGTGTGAGTTCCTCGGTTTGACTTTCTCGTTTGGTCTCGAGGGGGAAAACCAGGATGGGTATGATTGGTGTTAGTATAAGGTTGGTTCCGAATAGGTCTTTCTTATCCCTCTCTAATAGCCGACCGTTTAGCGAGTCTCTATAGGTTGTTTTGTGCATGTTGCGCTGCCGCTTCAGTCCACCATACGTATGTAGGCGAGAGCCGCCGAATTCTAGCCTCGCCATGTACTGGCCTCAGTACTGATGCTCCTCTTTTTCCTTTGCCCTTTGTTGGCACCCCTTTTGTTTTAGCAGGTTCGAGATCGACGTCGTTAGCAGGGTTACCCTTTCGGCTTGGCCTGGGCAGGGTTATGGACGCCATTGGTTATTCTCCAGGGCTCTTAGCCCCATTTGCATCTTGTCTGTAGTCGGACGCTCTATCGTTTTCAAGGTGATTTAAATCTTTGTATAATATATCTGTATTCTTGACTCACGGAGTCGTTGTTGTATATATATATATGTTTTGTGGGTTCCACCATGGACTAATGTGTAATTGTATTACTTCGTTTTCCACCCGCACGAAAGTGCTTGGTGGGCGTCCTTGAATCGTTTCTATGTGGGTTTGGCGGGAAGCGCTGAAATCTGCATAGGGCCGATTTGAGTGTGTTACATTAAATTAGTTTCTTTGTCTCATATTTTACTTAACATTGTTTTTGAAAGTAAGAGATGGGACAACATCTTATCAAACATTTATCGTTGTTATGTAGTAAAGCATGAAGATAGGGTAACATACACATATTCAGAAATGCCTTTGTTTGAGTAAAATGAAATTAAGCTTATTCTCCCCTGAGTATATTATCATATCTTACAATTGTTGTAGTAACTTTTAGAAAGCGAGATCCTTCCATGTCTTAAGATCTTATCAAACAATTATTGTGTATACTTTTGTCCCATTGTTGTTCGTTATATCAAAACTTTAAGATTATCCACACTTGGTCATCCCCAAAATAGGATGATTAAATAATTTTAACCTTTCTCCTAGTATTGCTAAATTAGATGACACACTTATATTTTCTTTGTTCAATGTAGTGGTAATACTAGCCCTACTTGAGTTGTAGAGTAAATGTTAAGGTTTAACCATGTAGATATTTTTATAATTTGTGATTTGTTTTCCAACTTGGGAAGCTAAATGTGCATTTATGTTCAGATAGAAGGTAAGAATTATGGTTTCATGATTTGGATCCATAAGATTAATTTCTTTTATTGGACATGTATTCTCTTACTGGTCATTTTTCTCTTGATGCTTATATCTATATTTCCAAGCGCTTACTTGATTGTAGTGTATTCGGTACTATTCTGCGCAAAATCCGTTTTCGGGTGAATATCCAGTATCTGCAAATGGTAGCTAGAATCAAACCTTCCCAAATCTGTACTTTTAACATCTTTATGGCTAGAACTTGAAATTGATATATGTGAATCTGTTTTGAAAAGAACTTTACCACTTCAGTTCTTTTGGAATTCATGAATATATTGCAGTACAAATTACTTACCAAAATACGCCAAATTATTTATATCCAAAGTATTGTTTGTCACTGTGTATAACATCCTTATCATGCAACAATTCTTCCAAACTGTATGTCGGGAGAGCTGCGGCTCCTCCCAGCCCATCTGCTGACATTGTATTTCTACTTTGTGACCCTCAGTGGCATGTTACCTCTACCCGGTGGTCATAGTATGGTATATTTTCTTGCATGCTATTTTATTTTGCTTGATTGTTGATGTGGTGCCTTCATTTTGTTTCCATTAGCCATAGCGGGGAGTGACGAGTCGTGCTCCCTGTCGTGCGGCTCCGCTTTTGGTCCCCTCGGCTGTGCAACCACTTGCTGTCGTGTAGATGATTTGTTCGTCATTGTGTTTCCTCAGGAGATTTCCTTTTTCTCTTCTTAGAATTTGTTGTGTGTTGTAGGTGATTTTTCCCCTATTTGTTTGTGTGATGTCGCCTAAGAACCATAGGATGCATGTGTCCTATAGTATCATCTGGCAGGTGAGCAAGGTGCTCGAAGGTTTAGACGATATTTTTGGTTGTCCATTGATTATCACAGCTTCAGGATGGATTGCAATGAACAACAAAAACACATATGCTGATTTCATATTTAGCTTCGCAAAACAGCTAGTTTCAAAAAAAGTTAATTATGATATTTTTGCATAGATCAGGTACAAGCCTTCTACTTCATTTTTGATATCTCAAGATCCTAAGCATCTGCTAGAGAGATATTTTTGAATAGAAAATTCATATAGGCTATAGCTACTGGGTTGAAAATTACTTGTGCTAGGAAGTACAACAGCTAGCAATAAGATATTCTAGGATCTTACAAATGCTCGTTTTTTATAGCAGATGCATAGAACAAGGTTAATGTGAACAACAATTGTCATGCATTATGTGCTTGTTGAATAAGAACTTTTGCTTGACAGAAGATTGGAGACGGATGGCAGGGTATGTTTTTTGCTCTGCACTTCTTTGATTGAGTTACCAAGGTGACAATATTTACTATAAGTAAATTTAGTTCAGTTTTCAAGATAATCCGAGGCTTGACATGAAAAGGCTTATTGCATCTACTGACATTTGAGTGTATTTATTGTGGATGAATTGAGACAATCGAAATATTTCAGGATTGTCTTATTTTCTCTTGCAGATTCCCAACAAGTATACACTATATATAGTTACGATGTGTTGTTTAGTATAGAGAAACCATCATTTGCAGCTTCATTCCTCTAATATATGTTTCCTCCATTTATTATTTTTGGTCTTATTTTCTTTTTTCCACTTAAGTTCATGTACAAATTGTATCGATGATGCTAATTGCAATCCAGGGAGGTACTAAGTATCTGGTATGAATAGTATAGTTGTAAGGATAAAGGCTTGAAAACAGAAGAATGATTTTACTATCAGTTTATCTTGATTGTTTGGTTTTACTATGCTTAATTAAATGGCCGGTGCATGTGATTATTGCTCCTTCAACAAAACCATTTTGCCAGGTCAGCAAGGTCACCGAATGGTCATTTGAATTTTCTAAATGTTTTATATATAACACTATTTGAAAAATGTATATTTATGCATAGGTAGCTAGATTGCAAAAACAGAATTGTCAAAACGAGAGCCTATAACCGGTCATGCCGTGTATTTGTCGTAAAAGTGTAACCTGACGGTTCCTTGGGTTTTGGTTCAGCTACCTAGACTAGAAGATATACTCTCTTGCTTCTATGAAATCAGAAGTGCTTTACATGTGACATTTTTTTGTCCGATGAACGTATGATGGATTGGATAACCAAGGTAGGCTAGGTAGCAATGTATGTGCGACTGATGTTGAACTGAAATCTTACATAAAGGGTTGTACGTTAGCATCACTGCTCTAAAGTTAATGACTGAAATTAACGGCAAACATAAAGAGTTTACTATCGAGCAATACTGTAGTCTAATTTCAGGTCCAACGTGCTGAAATTTTCTCATATAAGGGTTCATACAAATGCATCATTGAATCCATGCCATGACTCAATTTTATCTCCTATTCTTAAAAGTAAGCAACAAGAAATATATATTCAGAGTAAGACCATAAGGATCTGAGTTGTTAGTTGCACATTGCAGTTTCTAAGTTCAGAGATGTGCCTCTATTGTGATTTGTACGACAAGTCCTGAATGAGCTTCTACTGTTTCTGGCCCAATTATGCTCTAAGCACACATTTATCCAACTTATCTGACCATAACTCCTGACAATTATTTTTGCTCCTCACCTATCTCTCAAATTCTCGCATGAACATGACACTAGCCCAATGTCTCCCTGTTTGTGATGCTCAAAATCTGAAAACCTGAAACCCGTGTTTATGTGTGGGCAGAGCATATGTGCATGTGTTTGGGCAAGCAATTTAAATGATCCACTATCATTTACCATTTACCGGGAGAACATTGAGAGGGCAAGGAAATTAATTGCGAGCGACTCGCGGGTTGCCTTCTTATTTGAACGAAAAGACTATCTCGCCGGTCACACGGTGTCGTAACGAAATGCAGGCGGCGCGCCCTTATTCACCTAGTACTAGCATACGCTTGGTGACATGGATGAGCAATGAGAGCAATTGCACGTCTTGTCTCTATAGAGTGTGGGTCCGGACAAGCTCCATAGAGGATTGTTTAAAAGAATCAAATTTAAAGATTTAAAAGTTTCAGTAAAAATATCATCATACAAATAATTATTTATAATCAACGCATACAAAATCTTATGTGAAAATACTCTATATTCTGGTCTCCTAAAAAATAAATAAATTTAGATCAGTGCAATTTTCAATGGGCCTTCCTTATTCTGAAATTTGTATATTTGTCTCTTTTCTTACGCCCGAAATATAAGATATTTTTCTATTAAATTTTTGCGGACGTGTATTTCATATTGTTTGGCTACACGTAGATATTTTTTCTAAAATATTTGAGGAATTTAAAAAAAAAATCAAAAACGGGCTCCATAGAGCCCGTGCTTTAAAGCGATTTTCTGTGGAGTTAACCCTCTCTGTTCATCTTCCTCGAGAGCTCCGAGCTGGGGTTTCTGGCTGTCGGCTGCTATCACTCTAAGCCCACTCAGCTGCAACCATAGTTTAAAACACCATACTGGCCACTGAACCGGGCAGCCTCTCGATTCAAGGTTCTCTGGTGCAACTGGTTAAAATGCTGAACCGCTGATTAAAAACAATAATTATTTTTAGTGCTAAAATATAATTTTCATAAGTAGTATAACTTCCGCCAGAAGCCCAGATTGATTGATTAAAATGCTTGGAATAGTTGGTCAGTTCACACTTCATAACCAGCCCGTGGAAAACCTTGGAGACCAGGGTTCGATCCCCACGCGAAGCGACTTATTTTTACGATTCTGTGAGGCACGTGGTTCACTGACCGGTTCAGCCATCCCGGTTTCATCCTGTTCATGTTTAAACCGGCGGTTCAACCTGGATTTTTCCGGTTCGCTTATTTGAACGGTCCAGCGCGCTTAGACCAGTAGCCACGTTGGTTCCTATTTTTTCTGGTCTGACGGCCGGTCTGGTTTTTCCACTAGAGCTGCAACTCCTTTAGGCTTCTTGCCTCGGCCTCATCTCGACCACCATCCGGCCATGTGCGAGTAGGGGTGCACGGAATCGTTGCTCCAGACGGAGGTGTCGTGCAGGAGGACGAGCCGACGGTGATGAGTCGCTGCAGGAGGCACTGGTTAGGCGGGGGTTGGAGACACATCTCAAGGCAGGGTCTTTGACGTGGAGTTGAGCCTGCAGAGGTGGCGTGGGGATGTCGACTCCGGGACAGCAATGCGTGGGAGAGAGAGGCGGCTGGGCAGGTCACTCCGTCTAAATCTTCCTATTCGTCTTTGCCTAGAGACGAGGAAAGACGCTTCCTTCTCAGGTTGGCCACCCCTCTCATCTGCTCCTCTCCTCCACTCAGTTCTCTCTTCTCCTTCAACTTGTGAGCAAGAAGCAGACGTCCTGAGTAGGCGTTGTTGTGAATATGGTGAGTGCAGAATCCACCCTCGGGTTGAACTATCATTTTCTTCTCCCCAAGTCTTTTTTTCTTATTCTTCTCAATTTGCAAAATTTACTATAGATGGGCATAATTGTTTCTGAATTTTGTATCACAGATCCTTCATCTGTTAATCTATTGGTTAGAAAAATCATGTGCTTAGAGAAAACAAATAAACATTTATTTATTTTTAACATGTAAATATCCTATTATATTCTAATAATAAGATTAGGCCCAAGTGCTAACAACACGCGGCCAATTAATCGTGTACGCACTGTTAGTGTATTGAAAGAACTGGACATAAAAGAGAAGGTATTTCTATTTTCGTGTCCTCAGTTCCTAAGTTGTACTAAGTTTTTTCCAACCGCTTAACTTTTCCTCCCTTTTGCTTATCTCCTTGTACGGAACTCTCACATGTTCTAAAACTCACCGTCCGTCGGCCTTGTCGTTACGTGCTGACAAGTGGGGCCGCGTTCAGTCGGGTCCTGTAGTGGACCCTCGCCGTTACGTGCTGACAAGTGGGGCCGCGTTCTGTCGGGTCCCGTAGTGGATCCTAGCCGTTACATGCTGACAAGTGAGGCCTCGTTCAGTCGGTTCTCGTAGTGGACACCTCTCTCCACTTATCCAGATCAGCATGGGACCCACAGCTTATCCACGTGAGCGCAGGACCCACAGCTTACCCAGGTTGGCGTTGCAAGATGGGACCCCGAGCCAGCCGCGCCCATGTCGCTGCCTCCCCTTTTTTCTTCTTCTCCGGCGATGGCGGCCCTTTGTCTAGCTTCACGTTGGCCTCCCGTTCGTCCTAGCCCCAGTATGGTGCCAACCTTTTGACCTGTATAAATGATAACAATTGCAACCGTGCGCTTGTTGTGGACAATTAATTGGCACAACTCGGGAGCTCAATTGGGCGCACGCTTGCTGTGGAGAATGCGGGCGGCGAGCCATTATGATGATTTAATTAGTTTATCGAGTTAATGTCTCGGCTGCAATCAAAAGAATTTATGAGGTGAAAATCAAACTTTGAGATCTAGGGAGATGGATGTATAAGAAATAAGAGAATGACACAACTCTTGAACACTTTCAAATTAAAAAAATTACACAACTCTTAATGTAAAAGAGTGTTTATAATTGATACAACTCTTGAACACTTTCAAGTTACAATTTGGACATGATAATGTTGTCCTAGGAAAATCTTGAGAGTTTACCATTTTTAGAGCGTGAAAAGTGATCCCTAAACTAAAATCTTTATGCCTCGTGCATATATGAAAATTATACACCTTCGAACACTGTGAAATCGCACTTAGGACATGATAATGTTGTGCTAAGAAAATCTTGAGAGTTTATCATTTTCATGGAGTGAAATATTATGCATAAACTTGGATATACAAAAATTATACACCTTTGATCACTCTGAAATCGCACTTAATACGTGATAATGACGTGCTAACAAAATCTTGAGAGATTGTCATTTTCATATAGTAAAATGTAATGGATAAACTTGCATATATGAAAATTATACACCTTTGAACTCTTTGAAATCGCACTTAGGATATGATAATGTTGTGCTAATAAAATTTTGATCATTTATCATTTCCATGGAGTGAAATATAATGCATAAACTTGTGTATACGAAAATTATAAACCTTTGAACACTGTGAAATCGCACTTAATACATGACAATGATGTGCTAATAAAGTTTTGAGATATTATCATTTTCTTCCCCATTTTCATAGAGTGGAATGTAATGCATAAACTTGCGTATACGAAAATTATACACATTTGAACTCTTTGAAATCACAGTTAATATGTGATAATGTTGTGCTAAGAAAGTCTTGAGAAATTATCAATTTTATAGAGTGAAATATAATGCACAAACTTGCATATACGAAAATTATACAACTTTGGACCCTTTCCTATCAAATTATATTTAGTTCTTTATGGAGTTAAAGTACCGGTGGCAAACTCGTTGTTTTTCATGGATAGGGGTGCCTCCTGATAGATATAGGGGTTATCATGTCCGCTAGATCATAGAGGATCAACGGTTGGTGGGCACGATCCGCGTGACAACTCTCTCAACCAATCAGAGCATAGCAGCCAAGATGAGCACAGGTGTAAGAGTTTGTGACCAAGAGAGAGGGGAAAACTGAGTATAACTTAAAAAACAAGGGCAAAACTGAGTACAACTTAAAAACCAAGGGCAAAATTGAAAAAGGGATTCAAATAGAAAATAGAAATAGATTTAAAAATGGAAAATGCATACAATAAAATACATCTTGGCATACATCAAACTATTTGCAGTTCAAATATATACCAGTTTGATAATTATTGCCTCATTCAGACAAACTATGTTTTGGGGAGGAATGTTTTCGGAAGAGGCTTGAGTAGAAAGCCATGAATATTCATAGATAGTAGGTGATTTGGGAAGTGGTGATTTAGGTTAAAACTTGATTTCTATACATTTCTTATGGTGGCAGGTCACATAAGAAGACTCCTTGGTTAGATGCCACTATGTTTTGATCTTTTTGAATTTTTTGTGCATAAAATGACTCAATTAGCTAGCTAAAACTCATTCGTTGACTCTCTGTTGACCAGCCACTAGAGGGCAAAACTAAGTATATTGCACACGACAGTGTTAGTACTAGAGGGCAAAACTGAGTACAACCAAATTGCCAGTGTTACACTCGAGGGTATAACTGAGCACAACTAAGTCGCCATAGTTAGACACGAGGGAAAAACGTGACTCACGGTATGCGTGTCGTGGTGCACGGGGCGGTAGCGGACACGTGTGGTCGTGTACGGTGTAGTAGCGTATGCGGTTACGCAGTGCACGATGGTGCAACGAAACGTCCCTTCCCTTCTCTTTTATAGAGGCCTCCTCACTGTCACTCATCACTCACTCACGCAACCATCTCCACTATCCCATCACCTTCTGCAAACCCTCAAGAAAACCCCAACGACATCGGCGATGGAGAAGAACGATGCGGTGGCCATCGTCGCCTCCAAGGCCGCCAGCGAGGAGGCCCCCATCGAGGCATCAAAGGTAGCCGCCTTCCCCATCCAGACCCCCATCCCCGCTTCCGCCATAGCCGCCGGCGAGGAGGCCCCCGCCGGTCTCGGGCAGATCCTGCTCTACTAGGACCCCTACGAGGAGGATGATTACATTAGGCTGAAGAACCCCTACGACACCAGCACCGCCGACCCATGGTAGGAGGTAACTAGGGTTTTCTCCCTTTCCCTTGTTCTTCCCCCATTCCCATCGTTAGATGCTAGATCGTATGTTATTAGGGTTTGGTTGTTCGTATTTTTATAGTAGCTAATCCTCTTGTGTTAGATCTTGTATTTCGATGAATTCCCCATGTTCGTATTTCAATCCTATTTTATGTGTCCTCCAAGTTCCAGTTAAGGGATTTCCTAGTTAGTACTAGCACCGATCTGTAGTTGGGATCAGTATTCGATTTGGTTTGAGATATGGGGATTGGAGAATAATCAGGGGATCTCAATCGGTTAATTTATGCAAATAAGCAATCGCAATAATCAAGGTATCTCAATTATGTCCTTATTGCACTCTACTGTTTTTTCTAACAGCAGGATAGCAGCAATGACAAGTCCAACGACACCAAGACTCGTCAGGTCCTAAGGAGGCTGAAGTCCAGCCAGTTCGACAACTTCTTCACTGACGATGTCTACAGGTGCCCCTTCTGCACCACCAGGAGGGTCCACACCACCGACTTCAACTCCCTTGTGAAGCATCCCAAGGACGTGAGGACTTACAGCGAGTCCGTGAACGTCCACGGCTTTAGAGCCAAGCACCAGGCGCTCGGTCTTCACCTCCGCCACCTCCAGAAGGTGGCCATTGAGGAGGGTCGCATGCCCCGATCAAGCCCAAGGCGCCCAAGGTCAAGGGACTGAGCAAGAAGAAGTGGAGGAGGCTCCATAGAGAGGAGGCGGAGGCCATGAGGGGCCACTGATCTTGTGCTGCTGCTGTAAAGCAGCTTCTTTTGTCTTATCTGTGTTGAAATTGTCTTATGTCAAGGCATAAAGGACTGATAGACTATGCTAAGAAAGCCATCACCATGACCAGTAGTTCTGGAGTAACAGTAGAGCATATCTCTGAAACCTTAGCCCGTCAATTCAAGTGCAACAAGAGTGTAGCCCTGCCCACCATTGACCAAGTCAGAGTAGTCTGTGAATACCCCGACGTATTCCCAGATGAATTGCTAGGTATGCCCTTGGATAGGGATATTGAGTTCATTATCGAAGTAATCCCCGGAACCGGACCTATAGCCCAGAGACCCTATAGCATGAACCCCTCAGAGTTAGTGGAACTGAAGAAGCAGTTGGATGCCATGTTAGCAACATGCTTGATTCAGCCAAGCGCATCGCCATGGAGATCACCAGTGTTATTCGTCGACAAGAAAGATGGAGGCAATCGTCTGTGTACAGATTACAGAAAGTTGAATGATGTCACCATCAAGAACAAGTACCCCTTGCCAAAGATAGAGGATTTATTTGACCTGTTGACTAGAGCTTAGGTATTCTCAAATATTGATCTTAGGACTGGTTATCACCAAGTTAAGATTCTTGCAACGGATATTCCGAAGTGTAACTACCTCGGTGAATTACGCTCCTAGTTACAAGCCTGGATGAGCGGAAATGGTTAAAATACAACGGTGGGGCCCAAATGCCACTCACAGGTAGACCTTTCGGCCGTCCTAACCATTTCCAAACATCAGGACAAGAACGGGCGGCGTAATCGGCAGGCGAAGGGATCAACTACATACACAAATGAGTATGTATGCAAGCCACCATACAACAGTCCTTAGAGCCATTTCATCTAAAAAATAGAAATATTGCAACGCCATACGGCAAGATCCAGATATCCTAGATAGATATAATAGTTTAGGATATCTCCTCATACATCAAACATCAGAGTATCAAGCGGAAGCAGAAAACAAGATCCGAGTACGGATAAGAAGCAAATCGGCATAAGATGCCCCATAAATAAACACATTCCGCCCACAGATCGCACGGATCCCCGTTCCCGGAATCTCTACACCGAATGATCGTTGCCCACATCGTCCGTCTCCTCCACCCAGTATCCATCTTGCGAGCTTATCTGTTCATCTGAATCAAACAATTTATCGTGTGAGACCCTAGGGGTACTCAGCAAGTCTTTATGCCTCTAAAGGGGACACAACCTGGGGTGACGCAATTGCAGCAAAAGATAATACCTAACAATTCTATAGATACTCGCTAACCATCCGCCTAACCAAAGATAGACGGATGACCGTGAATTAATAACAACAGTTATAACGGTAATATTAACAGATCCATCCTCCTCCTCGCTTACCAACAAGGAAGCGGACGAACAACCCCCCATCCGTTGGCAGTTTTATTATCCATTCCATGAGTGTTGCACTATTTACTAGTCAGGTACTTAGTCAAGTTAAAATCGGTACTTTAGTTATACTTGTCTATGATCGAGAAACTGTGATCCAAGTCGTCCATAACCGCGGACACGGCTTTCAAAAAGTTTTACCCTGCAGGGGTGCACAAATAGCAACACACACTCGATCAACCTCGGAAAAACCAACTCAAAACCCAACGAGGCAGTCACGACAAAGCGATCACAGGATTCAGAAATATTTCAGGGGGCCACCCCATTAAGCTACCCGCGACGAAGTTGGCCGACTCCGAGACGGACTCAAGGTTTGTGTGGACGGCGGTAAACGACTGGGAACCCGAAAGTGTGACTGGGCTTGTCGATACAGCGAAAACGTGTCACGGACCTAAACAGTACAGGTGCATCCTCGCACAATCTTAAATTAAGCAGTAAAGCATGGCATAAGTACAGGATAGTAATAAAGCCCCAAACTAATTGTGGCCCCAAGAAATAAGAATGAATCAAGGTCTGGCTCAGGGGGGTCCATAGGCCTCCCGGATGTGGATAGCGCGAATATTCAAGGAACAGGAATCAAGTACTCGGGGTCCTACGGGACACAAGTGAGCATGAAAAACCAAATAGCAGATATTGCTCACCGGTGCCACTTTCATTAGTTATCCCATTACTACTCAGGTTAAGTTGTTTAGGTACCTCGTTATCCATCAGACACTCACATACCCTACACATGCTGTTCTACGACTCGCATGGCTCAAACAACTCCTGTAGTAATGGCTCACGGGATGGTGGAACAAGCTTCGGTGGAGTTTAAAAGTAAAAGCTATGCAGTACTTGGGATTCAGTTTAATGCAATCGCGACTCCATGATGCAAGAATAAGATAGAGGCAATAGGTACTATATGTATGCAAGCATGTGGTAGTGCTTGCCTGGCAGCTCAGTTGAAGCGAGAGAAGGATCTGGGTAGTGCTCCTGGGTTTCTTTATATATCCCCTGCTCAGCGTCTATTCGAAGAAGAACCAAACAAACAAGGGCCAACATAAATAAAGTGCACAAGCATATGAATAAAATGCGACAAGCAAACAATCATGCCATGATGAATGATGCACAATTTGCATGGCAATAACATAGCATGGCATGGGTGAGGTGTGGAATACAAGAATAAAGCCTTTTATTGAGTTTTAGTCACATTTTATACTCAAATAAGTTGCTGTATACTTTATATTTATATGATGCATGCTGCAAAACAGAACATGGAATGCATAAACAGAAAGGTCTCGTCGAGCTAATCATTTTTGACATATCATTTGTCAAATTTGGAGTTATAAAACAAAAGTTATTAATTAATTAAGGAAAAAGGGCATTTTATTGTAATTTTAATCAACTTGGAATTTCAAGGGTGCAAAATATATTTTGAAGGGCATATTTGAATTCCTCATAATTTTCTGATTTCAGAACATATATTACATGTTTAATTTGGGTTTATATTTTAAAAGTTATTTGAAAACAGATTTGAAATTTGAATTTAAATTAATTTGGAAAAGTTTGAATTAAACCAGAAATACAGAAATCCTTTTCTTACTCAACCCAGACCTAGCCACAGCCACAGACAAGTGGGGCCAGGTGCTGACTGCGCGACACGCGCGCGGAAAAGGTTTCTTCACCTCGGCTTTACCTAGCCCTTGCGAATGACAGGTGGGGCCAGGGGCCACAGGCCCACGTGCCAGCGTACGAGCACACAGGGACTGCCAGGCGGGGCCTAGCTGGAGCGCGGGTTGCGAACGGGAAACGCCGGGGGGTTTTCTGTCCACGAGGTACCGCGGGTGGAGCAGAAAACAAAAAGGGGGCGATCTGTAAAACTACCACGGCCCGTACTGTTCCTCTTCTTTCTCTGCATCGAGCGACAGATCGGTGCCCGCCCGCACAGAGCGGGGGATCGATCCCTGGACCTGGCGTGCACGCGCGGAGGCGGCAGCCACTGCGGTGGGCTAGGGTTGGTGTCAGGGAGGTAGGCGTGGCTTAGGTGAGGTTCTGCGCGACGCGGGAGCGAGCAGGCGCGGTAGCCGACGGCGCGCGCAGTCTGCTCGACGATATGAACGGCGGCACTAGGCGGCGACAGCGAGGCGGACCATGTCGGGGAGGGAGAGAGGCTCACCGCGGAGAGCTCGGTGCGGTCGGATCGGGCTGGGAGGCGACGGAGAGGCGAGGACGCAGACGGACCGGAGTTAGGGTTTTGGCTCGGTGTCGCGGCGTGCAGCTGTGTACCGGCCTCCTCCTCCTTGCTGGCGGGTACAGGGCGACGCAGAGGCAGGTCCTTGGTCTTCCTCGACACCCAGAGCACCTCGCCACCGGCTGCAAGAGGGGGGAACGGTGGAGACCGACGGTGGCCGGCGATGGGGTAGCTGGTGGCGGTGGAGAAGAAAGGAAGGAGAGGAGGCAGGCTCAGGCGGATCTGGAGAGGCCAGAGAAGGCGTGTGGGAGGAGGGAAAAGTGAGGGGAAGGCGTGGGTGCCGTGTGGGAGCAGGTTGGAGATAAAGGTGGCTTCGGCCACCTTTTACCTCCTCCTCCTCACGTGCTCGGCTGGACGACAGGGCTCGGTCTAGGGCTGGTCCAGGCAGGTAGGGATGGCAGGTTGGGTGGGGAGGCTCGGGCTGGGGGGTCCTCATGGCAGGGAGAGAAGAGAGGAAGAGAGGCTCGGGTAGATGCTAGGGTTTTGGAGAGAGGGGGTATGGCTCGGGTTAGGGCTTGGTTTGGATGGTAGCTAGGTGGTCCAGGGTGGCCAGGTGGGGCCAGCAAGGTGGAGAGAAGAGAAAGGCCGAGAGAGAGGGTGGGAACTAGGGTTAGCTAGAAAGGGGGTTCGGGTTAGGTTAGATGGTGCCCATGGTGGTGGTAAGGTGAAACTAGGGTAGATGAGGGGTTAGGTTTAGGGTTTAGCTTAGGTGTAAGATTTGGAGAAAAGATTAGAGAGAGAGAGAGAGGTGGGAGATGATCCACTCAACAATTCAAATAAAATCCAAAAGACTAGCATGTGGTGGAACTTGCATGGGCCATGCAAAATAATTAATGCCATGCTTATTTTTGTGAAAACAATATTATTAACATGGCATTATTTTTATGCATTCCCAAAATTGGAATAAAAGCCAAGCAAAAAGAATTAAAAGGGTGCCCCATGTGGAGTAGATGGAGATGACCATATTTGAATAGAAATGGGACTTGCTAGTGTGTATGTGCCACTAGGTATTTAGTAAGCCCAAAAATATCCCAACATGATAATAATCCCAAAACAACCCATATGGAAGCTAGGAAAAGGTTACACTCACAAGGCATGCAAAGGTGGCCATGTGGCTCTCATAAACCAATAATGTGGAACAATATGGTGCATATATGAGAGCATGTGGAGATAGAATTGGATCCATTCCAACCCACATGAGCTAGAGGTAAAACCAAATAAGTTGCTATGCTCATATATGGTGGAATGGTGGAATGATGGGGTGATAACAAGAAAGGTGGTGGAGTTAATAAAAGATATGCCCCCAACTCAACTTGGGCATTTAAACACTATATCAAGAGCCAAATACAATATCAAGAGGCAAATACAATTTACAATGCATATGAGAGAAGAACCAACACCAAAGGGTTTTATATGATGCTCAAATGCAAGGTGGCATGATGACATGAGCATGATATAATTATGATGCAACAATTATATGTAGGAAGTAGCCATTATATTACTAGTCCAAGTAGCAATACAATTGTTAGACAATTGGGATGCTACAACTCTCCCCCACTAAACAGGAATCTCGCCCCGAGATTCTAGGAAGAAGAAGAAGACTCAAAGAGGGTAGGATACTTGGCACGGAGCTCATCTTCACGTTCCCAAGTGGCTTCATCAACAGAATGGTGCGACCACTGCACCTTGCAGAACTTGATGGACTTGTTGCGAGTCCTTCTTTCTGCGATCTCAAGGATTTTTGTGGGGTGTTCTTGATAATACAGGTCTTCTTGGAGATTGATAAGCTCATGGTCCACGGTCCTGCCGGGATCCTTGAAGCACTTCTTGAGTTGAGAGATGTGGAAAACATCATGGACTTTGAGTTTTTCCGGGAGCTCAAGAGCATAAGCAACTTCTCCTCTTCTTCCACGAATTTTGAATGGACCGATGTATCTAGGAGCCAGCTTTCCTTTGATACCAAAGCGGTGCGTGCCTCTCATGGGAGTGACACGAAGGTAAACGAGATCACCAGGGACATACTCCATGTCCGTGTGCTTTCTGTCATAATTGCTCTTCTGGCGACTTTGAGCAACCTTCAGATTTTCAAGAATGGTGTGAACCTTCTCCTCCACTTGAGTCACAATGTCAGGGCCAAACAATATTCTTTCACCTGCACCCGACCAACCAATCGGAGTTCTGCACTTGCGACCATAGAGAGCCTCAAATGGTGCCATCTTTAGACTTTTCTGGAAGCTATTGTTGTAAGAGAATTCAGCATAAGGAAGACATTCTTCCCACTTCATGCCAAAAGAGATGACGCAAGCACGAAGCATATCCTCCAGAATCTGATTGATCCTTTCGACTTGTCCTTGCGACTGAGGTTGGTAAGCTGTGCTGAAGTTCAACTTTGTTCCCAAAGCATTTTGGAAACTTTCCCAGAACTTGGAAGTGAAGATGCTGCCACGGTCCAAACTGATCTCAAGAGGAACCCCATATAGAGAGACAATTCTGTTGATATAGAGCTCAGCCAACTGAATTGCAGAAATTGTTTCCTTGACGGGGAAGAAGTGAGCCACTTTAGAAAGCCTGTCAATGACAACAAAGATTGCATTGTTGCCCTTCTGCGACCTTGGAAAGCCAGTTATGAAGTCCATCTCTACTTTCTCCCATTTCCATTCCGGGGGTTTCAATGGCTGTAGAAGACCGGAAGGTTTCTGATGGACAGCTTTCACTCTGCGGCAGACATCACACTCCGAGACATACTTGGCACAATATCGTTTCAAACCCGGCCACCAATATTGTGTTTTCAAGTCCATGTACATCTTTGTGCTGCCAGGGTGGATAGAAAGAACAGAATCATGTGCCTCCTTGAGAACTTGCTCTCTCAAACCCGGGTGGTTCGGAACAAACATCCGGTGTTCAAAGAAAAGCGTGCCTTGGTCATCGACGTGGAAGGACTCATACTTCGGAAGCTGAAGTCTGGAGATGATCTTTTTGGTGTACGGATCACCAAGTTGAAGAGAGCGAACCTTTTCTTCCAAGAGAGGGGTTGCCAGAAGGTTCAGAAGATACCCTTGATCCACAATTTCAAGGTTGAGCTGACGGAATTCCTCGCACAAGAGAGGCTGTTGTTCTTCCATCATGAGGTTGTTGACATAAGCTTTGCGGCTGAGAGCATCGGCCATGACATTAGCTTTGCCTGGAATGTAGTTGATGGTCAAATCAAAATCATTGATTGCTTCAATCCATCTCCTCTGCCGAAGGTTGAGATCAGGCTGAGTGAAGATATACTTCAAACTCTTGTGATCAGAAAAGATTTCACAACGGTTGCCAAGCAAGTAGTGCCTCCATACTTTCAAAGCAAAGACAACTGCTGCGAGCTCGAGGTCATGTGTAGGATAGTTGATCTCATGCGTCTTCAACTGTCGGGAGGCATAAGCAACAACTTGTTTTTCTTGCATAAGGACCACACCCAATCCTTGCAAAGAGGCGTCACAGAAGATCTGGAACGGCTTGGATGTGTCTGGAGGAACCAAGACTAGTGTGGAAGTGAGCTTCTCTTTGAGTGTCTCAAAGCTTGCTTGACATGCAGGAGTCCAAAGGTATTTCTTGCCTTTCTTGAGGAGATCGGTAAGAGGCTTCGCTATCTTCGAAAAGTTCTGAACGAAGCGACGGCAATAACTAGCCAAACCAAGGAAGCTCCGGACTTCTTTGACATTTACAGGAGGAAGCCAATCAACAATCGTCTTTACAGTTTCCGGGTTGACGGCAATGCCCTTGGCAGAGATGACGTGACCAAGATAGGTTACTTGAGGCAGCCAAAACTCACACTTGGAGAACTTTGCATACAGGCGGTTCTCACGAAGCTTGTTTAGGACACACCAAAGGTGTTCTTCATGTTCTTCCTTTGACTTAGAATAGACTAGGATGTCATCCAGATAGACCACAATGAACTTATCAAGATACTCCATGAAAACCGAGTTCATGAGCCTCGAGAAGGTGGCAGGTGCGTTGGTGAGACCGAAAGACATGACCGTGTACTCATACAGGCCATAGCGGGTGGTGAAAGCTGTTTTAGGAACATCTTCCTTGCGAATCTTGATTTGGTGATAACCACTTCTCAAATCAAGCTTAGAGAAAACCACAGCTCCAGCTAGCTGATCGAAGAGATCATTAATCCGCGGAAGGGGATATTTATTCTTGATGGTTTTAGCATAGAGAGCCCGATAGTCCACACAAAGTCTATCAGTCTTGTCTCGCTTCTTCACAAAGATTGTTGGGCTACCCCAAGAAGAAGTACTATGTTGAATGAAACCCAACTTCTCTTGTTCATCAAGCTGACGTTTGAGTTCAGCCAACTCAGCAGGACCCATTTTATAAGGCCGCTTGGAGATAGGAGCCATTCCAGGTTTAAGCTCAATTACAAACTCAACCTCACGATCCGGAGGCATACCTGGCAACTCTTTAGGAAAGACATCTGGGAACTCACAGACCACCGGAACACTCTGAATAGCTTCCATAGCATCATCATTCAGAGCCGCCAAAGAGAAAAGCTGGATAGCAGGAGTCAGACTTGGAGAATAGACTATATGGCCTTCAGGAATCTTCAGAGAAACCGAGCGTTCAGCACAATTAATCACAACTGCATTTGCTGTCAACCAATCCATGCCCAAGATGACATCAATGTCAAAATTGTCGAGAACAATTAAGTACGCCGAGAACGAAGAGCCACCAATCTCAATTTGATTGCCATGGCTGATATGAGCAGCCCTCATGTTTGAACCAGGAGATTGTACCACCAGACGATGTGTTAAGGGAACCATATCCAGATCATGCTCATGCGCAAACTTATGCGAAACAAAAGAATGCGATGCACCAGAATCAAACAAAACTCGTGCAGGGACTGAGTTAAGGGATAGCATACCCATCACAACTCCAGGTGCATGCTCAGCTTGAGCGGCGTTGACACAGTTGGCACGAGCAACAGTAGATCCGGGCTTGGTGTTGATGTTGAGAGCCCGAGGTGGTGGTGCACGAACCAAAGGAGAGCTTGCCGCAGATCTTGGAGGTGGTGGAGGAAGAGCTTTGTTTTTCATCGGACAGTTCTAGTATTGATGCCCAGTGTTTCCACATGTGTAACAAGCACCAGGTGGACGTGGAGCAATGTAGCCAGGGACTCCGCCAGGCGCTCCAGGGTAGTGGTGGTTGTAGCCCCTGGGAGCAGCAGTGGGGAAGTTTGGTGGCCTTGCCGCGTAGCTTGAATGTCTTGGTGGAGCCGGGAGCGACGGTGGGGTGTTAGGAACCCAGACACGACGCTTAGAAGGAGTTGACATAGCTGAAGAGCTTGCTGCATCACGGTTGTGTTTCTTTCACTCCTCAAACACTTGCCTACTTGCTTCTTCCTGCAGAGCTGTATGCTGAAGTTCCAGAAAAGACGCTGGCCTTGCATGTGTGATTGCATATTTAATCGATGCATTGAGCCCTTGCCGGAACCTCTTTTGCTTCTTCTTGTCATCAGATATCTCATCGCCACCATAACGAGAAAGGTTCATGAAGTTTCTGATGTAGGTATTGACATTATCATTTCCCTGCTTGAGGTTGAGAAACACCTCCTTCATCCTCTCCATGACAATTTCTGACAGATACTGCTCTTTGAAAGCTCCAGTGAACTGTCCCCAAGTAGGCTGAAAACCAGTGCAGTTTGCCTTCAGGTAATTCTCCCACCAGAGAGCTGCATCTCCCTTCAGAAGGTGAGTAGCACACTTTACCCATTCTTGCTCAGGAACATCAGCAGTCATCAGTAACCTTGACATCTCACGCAACCAATCATCAGCATCAAGTGGTTGATCGGACACATCGAATTGGCGTGGGTTGAACTTCAGGAAGCTTTTGATGTATCCTCGCTTGGGAGGTGGAGGTAGCGGAACAAACTCATTCCTCCTGACACTTTCTTCAAAACGCTGCTGGTTCTGCTGCATTGCTGCCAAAGCATTGGCGATGCTTGACAACGTTGCCCCCAGTTCAGGTTGTATGTCCTCCTCAGAACGGCGTGGTGGTGCCATCCTGTGATTGATATAAAACACAAGTCAGTACTATGATGGAGAATAATAATAATCCAAAATAGTACCAAGATGGAATTAATCAAGATTAAAGGATACAATTTACTAAGATGATATTAAAATATCAACAAAGTTCAAAGCACCTAGAAGATATTAAGCATATCGCACACGACTGAAAAGGAGTGTGGTACACAGATATATCAAAGAAAAAATTTCCGCAAATTTCGGCATTAAAATACCAATAGATGCGCAAAATCACTTAACGAATCAAGATTAGTGACTCTACCAATTCAATATACAAGAGAGAATGATAAGAGTAGTGGTATGGTCGCGACTCCATCCCGCACTCAAATCATTACTCCGCACATGAATAAGTAGAACACATATCCCAACACCTTCTTCTCACGATGAACCTAAAGATTAGTAACTACGGAAACGAACACCCCAAACAAGATAACGTCGGATAACAACGAGTAAGACAGATCGCGGCGGTATACAACGAATTAGATAGATCGCGTCGGTTTGCAAAAGCCTGTCGGTATGGAATGTACCAATAGTTGATAACCAAAGGCAGATTGTGATAACAACTTGGGTGCAACAGATAGACAAGGAATTACACACACACACACACAACCTACGGTACTACGGAAACCCAGAACACGTGAATCCTAGTTTGAATTTTTAAGAAGAGGATTGAAAACGTTACACTTCCTTACCAGAAAAGGGTGGGTGGGTGGGTAAGAAGAAAAGTGGAAGCAGTCCTACTCTCGCGTTTTGTTTTTCCCTAGTATACATAGCTACCAAAATATTTGCTAGACTGACAACGACCATTTGGCTGAGACCCTGAAGGGCGGGATGGCTCTGATACCAATTGTAACTACCTCGGTGAATTACGCTCCTAGTTACAAGCCTAGATGAGCGGAAATGGTTAAAATAGTACGGTGGGGCCCAAATGCCACTCACAGGTAGACCTTTCGGCCGTCCTAACCATTTCCAAACATCGGGACAAGAACGGGCGGCGTAATCGGCAGGCGAAGGGATCAACTACATACACAAATGAGTATGTATGCAAGCCACCATACAACAGTCCTTAGAGCCATTCCATCTAAAAATTAGAAATATTGCAACGCCATACGGCAAGATCCAAATATCCTAGATAGATATAATAGTTTAGGATATCTCCTCATACATCAAACATCAGAGTATCAAGCGGAAGCGGAAAACAAGATCCGAGTACGGATAAGAAGCAAATAGGCATAAGATGCCCCATAAATAAACACATCCCGCCCACAGATCTCACGGATCCCCGTTCCCAGAATCTCTACACCGAATGATCGTTGCCCACATCGTCCGTCTCCTCCACCCAGTATCCATCTTGCGAGCTTACCTGTTCATCTGAATCAAACAATTTATTGTGTGAGACCCTAGGGGTACTCAGCAAGTCTTTATGCCTCTAAAGGGGACACAACCTGGGGTGACGCAATTGCAGCAAAAGATAATACCTAACAATTCTATAGATACTCGCTAACCATCCGCCTAACCAAAGATAGACGGATGACCGTGAATTAATAACAACAGTTATAACGGTAATATTAACAGATCCATCCTCCTCCTCGCTTACCAACGAGGAAGCGGACGAACAACCCCCCCATCCGTTGGCAGTTTTATTATCCATTGCATGAGTGTTGCACTATTTACTAGTCAGTTACTTAGTCAAGTTAAAGGCGGTACTTTAGTTATACTTGTCTATGATCGAGAAACTGTGCTCCAAGTCGTCCATAACCGCGGACACGGCTTTCAGAAAGTTTTACCCTGCAGGGGTGCACAAATAGCAACACACACTCGATCAACCTCGGAAAAACCAACTCAAAACCCAACGAGGCAGTCACGACAAAGCGATCACAGGATTCAGAAATATTTCAGGGGGCCACCCCATTAAGCTACCCGCGACGAAGTTGGCCGACTCCGAGACGGACTCAAGGTTTGTGTGGACGGCGGTAAACGATTGGGAACCCGAAAGTGTGACTGGGCTTGTCGATACAGCGAAAATGTGTCACGGACCTAAACAGTACAGGTGCATCCTCGCACAATCTTAAATTAAGCAGTAAAGCATGGCATAAGTACAGGATAGTAATAAAGCCCCAAACTAATTGTGGCCCCAAGAAATAAGAATGAATCAAGCTCTGGCTCAGGAGGGTCCATAGGCCTCCCGGATGTGGATAGCGCGAATATTCAAGGAACAGGAATCAAGTACTCGGGGTCCTACGGGACACAAGTGAGCATGAAAAACCAAATAGCAGATATTGCTCACCAGTGCCACTTTCATTAGTTATCCCATTACTACTCAGGTTAAGTTGTTTAGGTACCTCGTTATCCATTATACACTCACATACCCTACACATCCTGTTCTACGACTCGCATGGCTCAAACAACTCCTGTAGTAATGGCTCACGGGATGGAGGAACAAGCTTCGGTGGAGTTTAAAAGTAAAAGCTATGCAGTACTTGGGATTCAGTTTAATGCAATCGCGACTCCATGATGCAAGAATAAGATAGAGGCAATAGGTACTATATGTATGCAAGCATGTGGTAGTGCTTGCCTGGCAGCTCAGTTGAAGCGAGAGAAGGATCTGGGTAGTGCTCCTGGGTTTCTTGATATATCCCCTGCTCAGCGTCTATTCAAAGAAGAACCAAACAAACAAGGGCCAACATAAATAAAGTGCACAAGCATATGAATAAAATGCGACAAGCAAACAATCATGCCATGATGAATGTTGCACAATTTTCATGGCAATAACATAGCATGGCATGGGTGAGGTGTGGAATACAAGAATAAAGCCTTTTATTGAGTTTTAGTCACATTTTATACTCAAATAAGTTGCTGTATACTTTATATTTATATGATGCATGCTTCAAAACAGAACATGGAATGCATAAACAGAAAGGTCTCGTCGAGCTAATCATTTTACACATATCATTTGTCAAATTTGGAGTTATAAAACAAAAGTTATTAATTACTTAAGGAAAAAGGGCATTTTATTGTAATTTTAATCAACTTGGAATTTAAAGGGTGCAAAATATATTTTGAAGGGCATATTTGAATTCCTCATAATTTTCTGATTTCAGAACATATATTACATGTTTAATTTGGGTTTATATTTTAAAAGTTATTTGAAAACAGATTTGAAATTTGAATTTAAATTAATTTGGAAAAGTTTGAATTAAACCAGAAATACAGAAATCCTTTTATTACTCAACCCAGACCTAGCCACAGCCACAGACAAGTGGGGCCAGGTGCTGACTGGGCGACACGCGCGCGGAAAAGGTTTCTTCACCTCGGCTTTACCTAGCCCTTGCGAATGACAGGTGGGGCCAGCGGCCACAGGCCCACGTGCCAGCGTACGAGCGCGCAGGGACTGCCAGGCGGGGCCGAGCTGGAGCGTGGGTTGCGAACGGGAAATGCGCGGAGGCGGCAGCCACTGCGGTGGGCTAGGGTTGGTGTTAGGGAGGTAGGCGTGGCTTAGGTGAGGTTCTGCGCAACGCGGGAGCGAGCAGGCGCGGTAGCCGACGGCGCGCGCAGTCTGCTCGACTATATGAATGGCGGCACTAGGCGGCGACAGCGAGGCGGACCATGTCGGGGAGGGAGAGAGGCTCACCGCGGAGAGCTCGGTGCGGTCGGATCGGGCTGGGAGGCGACGGAGAGGCGAGGACGCAGACGGACCGGAGTTAGGGTTTTGGCTCGGTGTCGCGGCGTGCAGCTGTGTACCGGCCTCCTCCTCCTCGCTGGCGGGTACAGGGTGACGCAGAGGCAGGTCCTTGGTCTTCCTCAACACCCAGAGCACCTCGCCACCGACTGCAAGAGGGGGGAACGGTGGAGACCGACGGTGGCCGGCGATGGGGTAGCTGGTGGCGGTGGAGAAGAAAGGAAGGAGAGGAGGCAGGCTCAGGCGGATCTGGAGAGGCCAGAGAAGGCGTGTGGGAGGAGGGAAAAGTGAGGGGGAGGCGTGGGTGCCGTGTGGGAGCAGGTTGGAGATAAAGGTGGCTTCGGCCACCTTTTACCTCCTCCTCCTCACGTGCTCGGCTGGACGACAGGGCTCGGTCTAGGGCTGGTCCAGGCAGGTAGGGATGGCAGGTTGGGTGGGGAGGCTCGGGCTGGGGGGTCCTCATGGCAGGGAGAGAAGAGAGGAAGAGAGGCTCGGGTAGATGCTAGGGTTTTGGAGAGAGGGGGTATGGCTCGGGTTAGGGCTTGGTTTGGATGGTAGCTAGGTGGTCCAGGGTGGCCAGGTGGGGCCAGCAAGGTGGAGAGAAGAGAAAGGCCGAGAGAGAGGGTGGGAACTAGGGTTAGCTAGAAAGGGGGTTCGGGTTAGGTTAGATGGTGCCCATGGTGGTGGTAAGGTGAAACTAGGGTAAATGAGGGGTTAGGTTTAGGGTTTAGCTTAGGTGTAAGATTTGGAGAAAAGATTAGAGAGAGAGAGAGAGGTGGGAGATGATCCACTCAACAATTCAAATAAAATCCAAAAGACTAGCATGTGGTGGAACTTGCATGGGCCATGCAAAATAATTAATGCCATGCTTATTTTTGTGAAAACAATATTATTAACATGGCATTATTTTTATGCATTCCCAAAATTGGAATAAAAGACAAGCAAAAAGAATTAAAAGGGTGCCCCATGTGGAGTAGATGGAGATGACCATATTTGAATAGAAATGGGACTTGCTAGTGTGTATGTGCCACTAGGTATTTAGTAAGCCCAAAAATATCCCAACATGATAATAATCCCAAAACAACCCATATGGAAGCTAGGAAAAGGTTACACTCACAAGGCATGCAAAGGTGGCCATGTGGCTCTCATAAACCAATAATGTGGAACAATATGGTGCATATATGAGAGCATGTGGAGATAGAATTGGATCCATTCCAACCCACATGAGCTAGAGGTAAAACCAAATAAGTTGCTATGCTCATATATGGTGGAATGGTGGAATGATGGGGTGATAACAAGAAAGGTGGTGGAGTTAATAAAAGATATGCCCCCAACTCAACTTGGGCATTTAAACACTATATCAAGAGCCAAATACAATATCAAGAGGCAAATACAATTTACAATGCATATGAGAGAAGAACCAACACCAAAGGGTTTTATATGATGCTCAAATGCAAGGTGGCATGATGACATGAGCATGATATAATTATGATGCAACAATTATATGTAGGAAGTAGCCATTATATTACTAGTCCAAGTAGCAATACAATTGTTAGACAATTGGGATGCTACACGAAGACTGCCTTTACTACTCACTATGGTTTATACGAGTATACGGTTATGTCTTTTGGATTAACCAATTCCCCTGCTTATTTCATGAATCTCATGAATAAGATCTTTATGAATTTCCTAGATAAGTTTGTAGTTGTGTTTATCGACGACATCCTTATCTACTCCAAGTCAAAAGAAGAGCATGAGCAACATCTGAGAATCATCCTAGAAACCCCGAGAGAGCATCAGTTGTATGCCAAGTTTAGCAAGTGTGAGTTTTGGCTGAAGGAAGTAGGATTCCTAGGACATGTTATGGCTGCCGGAGGAGTCTCTATTGATCCCACCAAGATCAAAGATGTCGAAGGATGGGAAGCCCCAACCAATCAATCCCAAGTTCGTTCATTTCTCGGATTAGTAGGATATTACCGCAAGTTCGTAGAAGGATTCTCGAGCATAGCCTGACCAATGACCCAATTGTTGAAGAAGGACAAGAAGTTTGAATGGACAAACAAATGTGAAGCCAGTTTCTAGGAGCTGAAGAAGAGATTGATATTAGCCCCAATTTTGATCATGCCAGACATCAACAAGCCGTTTGATGTGTATTGTGATGCATCCAAGATTGGCCTAGGATGTGTATTGATGCAAGAAGGAAAAGTCATCGCGTATCTGTCTCGACAATTGAAGAAACATGATCAGAACTATCCGACCCATGATCTTGAGCTAGCAGCTGTGGTTCTAGCGTTGAAGACATGGCGTCATTATTTGATGGGTAATCGCTGTGAGATTTACTCAGATCATAAGAGCTTGAAGTATATCTTCACTCAGAAGGAGCTGAATATGAGGCAAAGAAGATGGATAGAGTTAATCAAGGATTATGACCTTGACATTCACTATCACCCCGGCAAAGCCAATGTGTTAGCGGATGCTCTTAGCAGATTGCTGTGTAGTCTTAACACCATGATCAAGGAGAAGCAACCAAGTTTGTATGAGGAGTTGGAGCAGTTCAGGACTGAGTTAGTTAGCAAAGGATTCCTAGCTAGCATTGAACTTCAACCCACTTTGATTAGCCAAATCAAGGAAGCCCAGATGGGGAATGAAAGTATCGACAGAATCAAACGTCGTATTTGTACTGGCAAGGTACCTGGATTCACCAAAGACGAAGAAGGAGTACTGTGGTACAAAGGACGCATCTGTGTGCCAGCAGATCCGGAGCTGAAGGAAGTTGTCATGAAGGAAGCTCATGATACTCTTTATTCTATCCACCCTGGAGGAACAAAGATGTATCAGGATTTGAAAGAGCAATTTTGGTGGCACAAGATGAAGGGAGAGATCGGAAGCTACATCGCCAAATGTGACATCTGTCAAAGAGTCAAAGCAGAGCATCAAAGACCTGCAGGATTGTTGCAACCATTGCAGATTCCGGAATGGAAATGGGATTCCGTCGGAATGGACTTTATCACCGGTTTACCTACTTCTAGGAGGGGAAATGACTCAATCTGGGTCATAGTTGATAGACTGTCCAAGGTAGCCCACTTTATACCTATAAAGACAACCTACCAGAGTGAAAAACTAGCAGAGCTGTATATTGCTAGGATTGTTAGTCTGCATGGAACCCCCAAGACCATCGTCTCAGATCGAGGAACCCACTTTACTTCAAGATTTTGGCACAAAGTTCAGGAAGGTTTAGGAACCAAGTTGAACTTCAGCACCGCGTATCACTCGCAAACAGATGGACAAACTGAGAGAGTCAACCAGATCTTGGAGGATATGCTTAGAGCTTGTGTGTTGGAATACGAATCAAAATGGGAAGATTGCCTACCTTTCGCAAAATTCTCATATAACAACAGTTATCAAGCTAGTTTGTAGATGGCACCATTTGAATTCCTATACGGAAGAAAATGTCATACCCCTTTGAATTGGTCGCTAGTAGGAGAGAGTCAGATCTTTGGACCCGATATTCTACGAGAAGCAGAAGAGAAAGTTCACAAAGTCCGTGAGCACCTCAAGACCGCCCAATCCAGACAGAAGAGCTATGCCGACAAGAGAAGGAGAGACCTGACTTTAAATGTCGGAGATTTCATATATCTCAAGGTTTCACCATTGAAGGGAACTCAACGCTTTAGTCTGAAGGGAAAGTTAGCCCCCAGATATATCAGACCTTTCAAGATTCTGAACCGCCGAGGAGAAGTATCGTATCAACTGGAACTTCCTGAAGGGATGTCAGCCATCCACAATGTGTTCCATATCTCGTTACTTCGCAAATGCTTGGAAGTGCCTGAGAAGACTGAAGTTTTCAAGAACATCGATCACAGAGCTGTGGAAATCAACAATGCCCTGACCTATCGGGAAGTACCCATCCGTATCTTAGAAGAAGCCTACAGAACCACCAGGACCAGGAGCATCAAGTTTCTCAAGATTCAATGGAGCAACCATACCGAGGAGGAAGCCACTTGGGAGCGCGAAGATTACATTAGGACAGAGTTCCCAGATCTATTTAGTTCCTAGTTTTCTTTGTAAATCTCGGGACGAGATTTTGTTTAAGGGGGGAAGGTTTGTAACATCCCAAAACTTCAATCCAAGCTTAACAAGATCAAATCGTCCAAAAATAGGGTTAACAAAAACTTTCCAAATTTAAAATGAAAGCATTCATATGTGTGTGCATTTAAAATAGGAGTTGTTTTGAATTGCCATGATTGTGTGATCCAATGCTTGTATAATGTTTCTTAGGTGATATAACATCATCTACACCATTCCCAAACTTTTCCTAAAGAAAATCAAATCAAAAAGAATTAAAAAGGAGGAATGGTCATTTTGGCAAATTTAACTCTCATGCCTACTTTGGCTATTCCTACTACTCAATTCCTAACAGAAACAATTCTTGATCTTTGTACCCCTTGCTAGTACACATAATGAGGTACCAAGGCCCACCTTTGGATCTGCTAAAAACATTCTGTTAACTATTTTAAATGACAGTTTAAAATTGAATCTAATGCATATGCATAGAGAACCCCTATTTCAAAAACCATCTATTTGAGCACCACTTTCAAAACCCTTGCAACCAGAGACTACCTATCACTAGTGGAGATCACTCAAAAATTTTGAAACCAAAATTCAAAACTTTCTTTCATGCGGCCATTTCATCAAACACTCATGCATAATCTCTACTCTAATCCTAGCTCACTGTTTACTACAGGGTTTTGCCCCTAATTGATCTTCATTTATGTCCCCTGTCCCTTCTTGATCTAACTAGAGTCTAACCACCCACTCCCCTAGCCCCTAGTGGCACGGCCATGCCATGCCGAGCCGCCTCTCGTCGGCCAACCTTGCCTTCACCGCAGCAGACCGCCCGTCTCCCTCTCTCCATGTCTAGGAGGTAGCTCACACCTCACCGCCACCCCCTGTCCCTTGCCCGAGCCCAGCCGTGCAGTGGACCACTGAGGACAAGCCACGCCCAGTGCCACCGCACCATGCCAGTGCCGCCCCCAGAGCGCTCCCTGTACCCGCTCGCACAGACTGCCCCTTGGCAGCACCCCGCGCCCACCGCTCCGCCTCGACTTGGAGAACACCCCAGACACCCCCGCTGGCCGCCCAACGCCTCACAGCCACCGCTCGCCGTGGACACCGCCGCCTCTGCCTCTCAGAGCGCCACCTCGCCCAGACCGCGTGCCACAGCCCCTACAGCCGCATTCAAATTCTAGAGCACCGCCAGGGAACCGCCCATCGATCGCCACCCCAACCATGCCTCTACTCCGCCGTAGCCATGTCGCCACCGTCGACTGCCCATCCCGCTCGGTCTCACCGTCGGGCCTATAAAAGGGGCCCTCCCCAGCCTTTTCTCTCCACAGCATTCCACTCCCCTCACCTCTCTGAACCTCACCCACCTCTAGCTGGAGCAAGGCGAGCTCTGCCTCGCCGGAATTGAAGCCGGAGCAGCCGCAGCAGGAGGAGAAGGGCGTCGTTGATTGCGACCACCCCAAGCTCCGCCGCAACCACACCTCGCCTCGCCGTCGTCTTCCACGTCATTTGCCCGCCTCGCCGACCCCGCTGGAGCGCTGGTACGCGCCCAGTAGACCCCCACCGAGCCGCTAGGGTTCGAGCTCGTCGGCGACTTGTTCGTCGTTGACGACGACCCTCAGCCGTAGATGTTGCTTCTAATCGCACGGCCCACAGCGCGCGTACCATTTGGTGTTTTAAGTGCCGCTGACATGCGGGACCCCCTGTCAGCTGAGCCCCGCGCCGCGGAGCGCCACTGGGTCGGCCCATTTCTTTTTCCGCGCTAGCCCACCTATTCAAATCTGGATTTTTTTATTTTAGTTAAATCTAGTTTCTGTCCCCTAGTTTGAAAATCAATTCAGAGAGTTTTATAAATCCAAATTGCATGAAACCAATTTTGCCTGAAAGGTATTAAGATGATCTATCCAAGCCCGTTGGATTTAATTCAGTCAGAGTTATAGATCTCTCCTAATAAAAATAAGAAGACAGAAGCTTTCGCAACTTGCAAAATTTTTATAAAATCAATCAAGTTAGCTTTTGATTTGATTTGAACTCTCAAAAATCACATTTCATCATATCTATCTAAATATGTAATAATATTAGGGTTTACATGCAGTGCCTTTGGACTAGTACCAAAAGAATGCTATATAGGCATTTCTAGTCACTTGAAATCATTAAATAATGAACTTAAACCAAAGTAATATTGATCCAACCCTTAAATCTCATTCCCACATGTTAGAATATGTGGTGATGACATGTGTCAACATGATACCATGTTTTAAGTGGTGAATATTAAATGTTAGTTAATTTTTCAATGAGTAGAAATTACTTTTCTAAAATAAAAAGAAAGAAACTGTTGAATTAAACTTGTGATGATAATAGATCATCAATGGTGTGTCTTAGAATGCTATCTAGCCTAGTTAAGTATTGTTTCGTGATTGTCTACTCCGTATGTATTGTTATAGAAGATAGTACCGACCAAGCTTACGAGGAGGAGGAGTGCTACCAAGAAGAAGAAGAAAACTTCAACCACTGCACCAACCAAGGCAAGCTATTGTTAGCAAGCTAGAATTAAGCTAGAGGAATGAGCAAGGATGCTTTAGGCATGCTTTGAGAACACTCTTTTAACTATCAGTACCCCAAGTCTTACTTACAAGTTTTACTCCCCTTAGTACACAAAGTTCTTTACTTGTTTTGAAGGTAGCATAAAAAGTATAAAACTTGACCTACTTAGAAACCTTTAGATGTCATTCTATGGCATGAGATTGATCCCATCCTTCCACCTTAGTGAACAATCTTCACTTAGTATTTTAGAGTAGATCCAAAACTTGAGTCACTTTAGATGGGAACAATTGGTGAAAATGAATTGTGAAAACCTTGGAATGATGAGTCATTCTATTGAGATGTTTTGACATGTGTGGAGAAACACAACTGGTTTATGATGATGAAAATGATGAGGCATGAGACTTAACCCTTTTATAAAAGTGATGGTTGGATTCGGATGCGATACCATTCCAAATTTACCGTACAACCACATTACCTGAATTGGGTAAGGCTTAGCTGGAAATTTATATGTATTAGTATTAGTTCCCTCACGAGAGAGGTTTGAGCTAAGGCTACCTCTCAATGATGTCCACCTATGCAGTGCCCAAGATGACTGATGGTCATGGTTGGGAGGCCATACTCATAGAAGAGGTGCTTATACTAGGGTGTGTAAAGGGAAGGTTATGTTTGATTATCTGCATACTAAGTATGATGATTCAGGGTTATCCCTGACAGATGTATCGAATCTTGTGGTGAAAGTGTACCACCTCTGCAGAGTGTCAAACTATTTGAATAGCCGCGTCCGCGGTTATGGACAGTTGGAATGGCCATACTGTTTCGTTGTCAGATGTTTTCTAAATAACTTGAAATGAATGATGAACTTTGACTTGACCACAACAGGGTGGTGTTGATGATAATAGCTTCCCAACTTAAGTGATTCTAGAACTTTACTTTATCTTTCTTTGCTTCTAAACTCAGCTTAGGTTTCAAATTTAACTTGATAGTTAAACTTAGATTTAGCACTTTAACTTAGAACTATAGTACCTGTTAATAGTAGTTTGCGAGTACTTAAAGAGTACTCATGGCTTTTGTCCCTGGCTATTATCATGGCCAGACTATGAAGGAGATTATCAAGATGATGGTCAGCAGGACGGCTATGATAACTAGGACTATCTGCCTTCGTCAGCATTGTCTGTGCCCCTGAGGATGGACCCCACCGCCACGCTGATCTTTTATTTCCGCTGCTTGTTGTATTAAAGACTGGATCATGAGATCCTTATTTGTGTAAAACCTTATGTATGGTTTGTAATGGATGATGTACTATGATATCCAATCCGTTATGTCTCGCAAAAATGGTAATCCTGGGATTGCGAGGTATGGCATAACGGGCATCTGGGATTAAAAATCCGGGTGTTGACAACTCCAATCCCTCACCGGCTTCTTTAGTTTTGCGTGAAAATTCCCTGGATTTTCTATGCATGAATGCAATGCACACATCTGAACTCAGCTTAATTTTAAGCTCTACTACTGGGATGTTACAGCTCTCCCCCAAGTTCATTCCTCCCTTCTACCTTCCTCTCTATCTCCCTTGGCTTGGTCCTGCAGAAGCCGCTCCGCAAGAGGCTCCCAATACAACCAATGTTACTCTTTCACTAGATACTGCCGCCGCGTCTCTTTGCAGGAGACAGTCAAGGCCTTCGCTGCGCCTGATGCGGCTCAAGGTATTATGACTGGCATGACCACTACCTGTCTCTGCTGGTAGAGTGATGCTCGTGGTGGTCAGGATTTAGTTTCAGCCACTCCTAGGAGCTTAAGTGTTTGATGGAATGTCATGTCAGGCTGCATGACTGTAGGGGAGGAATCAGGATAGCTGAGCGACACTATCGTGCTCTCTGATGAGGGGGATGGGCTGGTCGACAGCCCCTTGATCTCTAGCCACCAGAGCCACCGCCCTGCTCCGGCTGGTGGAACAGAATGGGCGTTACCCCAAACCCCATCCCATCTCTGGTTCCCTTCCATATTCGATCTCCCATCCCCACTTCGAGCAGCACCAACGTAAAGCAAGCCGACCTCTCCTGTTTTGCGTTTCAAACCTGTCGACACTCATGGATGGGACTACTGCATCTACTAGCAGACCTCTCCTGACTAGAGGTATGTACGTGGGTGCTTGTGTGTTAATCTAATTTCTTGCTAGCAGAGCTTGATGATTCTTGACAAATTCATGGCAGGTTCTTGAGATGATGTGTTCTGCTGCAACATGGAATGGAACTATGCATATTGCCTACGGGTGCTTTCTTATAGAACATGTCCCTTCTTGTGCAATACCATGCCTCAATGTTGTTACCTGATATTATGAGTGTCATCTGGCAAGCGGTAAAAGTCTTGATAGAATTGAACAGTGTTACGACTCGGTGGTTACTTTGTGTTGTCTACTACTCATGTGTAACAAAAACTACCAGAAAATGTAGATATATAGGAAGGTAATGTAATACCTCGAATATTACGCTCTAAGTTCAAGCCTAGACGAACCAAAAGTGGATAAGTGATTCTACCATGGAGGCCCAAGGCCACCCACGTGCAGGCCCGCCGAAGCGGAGTAGGGCACTGTACCGGCCTACCACCTTATCCACTTTCAAGAACATCGGGACAAGAGCGAGCGGCGTAAGCGACAGGTAACGCGACCACGGCATATACAAATCAGTATGTATGCCTGCGACTTACAATAGACATCAGAGTCACACCATCTTGAAACAATGGAAACAGAAATATTCAACGCCATACGACAAAATCTAAATATCCTAGATAGATATAATATTTTAGGACACATCATCAAACATCACGCAACAGAGTATCAAGCGGAAGCGGAAAACATGATCCGAGTACGGATAAGAAGCAAATCGACATAAGATGCCCTGAAAATAAGCACATCCCGCCCACAGATCTCATGGATCTCCGTCCCCAGAATCTCTACACCGGATAGTCATTGCCACCATCATACGTCTCCTCAACCCAGTATCCTTCCTTGGAGTATACCTGTCCATCTAATCCAAATATTTATTGTGTGAGACCCTAGGGGTACTCAGTAAGTCTTAATGCATATAAAGGGAACGACCTGGAGGTGACACAATTGCAGCGAAAGATAATATCGACAAAGTACTATAGAGACACGCTACACATCCGCCCAACCAGGGATGGACGGGCGCTTATTAATTAGTAACAACAGTTATAACAGTAATATAAGTAACCATCGCTCGCCCTCCTTCTCGCTTACCAACGAGAAGGCGGAAGAACATCCCATCCGTTGGCAATTTTATTAACCATTCCATGAGTATTGCATTATTTACTAGTCAAGCCTTAGTCAAATTAAAGGCGGTACTTTAGTTATGTTTGTCTATGATTAAGAAATTGTACTCCAAGTCGTCCATAACCGCGTACACAGCTTTTAGAAAGATTTACCCTGCAGGGGTGCATAAATAGCAACACACACACGATCAACCTCAGGAAGGACCAAATAAAACACAACGAGGCCTCACGACAATGCATTCATATGATTCATAAATTATTTTAGGGAACCACCCCACTAAGCTACCCGTAACGAAGTTGGCCGGCTCCGAGACGGACCCAAGGTTTGTGTCAATGGCTGTAAACAACTGGGAACCCGAAAGTGTGATTGGGCTTATCGATACTATGAAAATATTCCACGTTCCAAAGCAATACAGATGCTCCACGCACAATCTTAAATAAAGTAGTAAAGCATGACATAAGTACATGATAATAATAAAGCCCCAAACTAGTTTGTGGCCCCAAGGAATAAATTGTGAATCAAGCTCAGGCAAAGGGGATTCATAGGATCTCCCGTATGTGGATAGTGCGAATAATCAAGGAACAGGAATCAAGTACTCGGGGTCCTATGGGACACAAGTGAGCTTAAAGAACCAAATAGCAGATAATGCTCACCGATGTCTCTTTCATTAGTTTTCTACTCATATTAAGTTGTTTCGGTACCTCATTATCCAAGGACTCGCACAAACCCTACACATACAATTCTACGACTCGCATGGCTCAAACAACTCCTACAGTAATAGCTCATAGGATTGAGATACAAGCTTCGGTGGGGTTTAAAAGTAAAGGCTATACAGTGCTTGGGATTGAATTTAATACAATCGCGACTCAATAATGCAAGAGTAAGATAGAAGCATAGGTACTAAATGTATGCAAGCATAGGGAATTGCTTGCCTGGCAGTTCAGTTGCAGGATAGGAAGGATTCGGGTAATTCTCCTGAGGTTTCTGGTATTCTCCTTGCTCAGTGTCTATCCGGATAAAAACCAAACACACAAGGGGGCCGAAATAAATACATTGCAGAGTCATATGAATAGAATGCAATAAGAAAACAAAGCATGCCATGATGAAATAATGCGCAATTGCATGATAGTAATGTAGCATGGCAAGGGTGAAGTGTGGAAACAAGAATTAACAATTTTTATTAATTATTTGGTCAAATTTACTTGCATAAACCATTCAGGTTTTTAAGTATTTATATGATGCATGTTTCAATTTATATCATGGAATGCATAATCAGAACAGGCTTATCGCGCTGATCGATTTAGACATATTATTTTTCAAATTTAGAATTACGGAGTTAAAGTTATAAATTTATTAAGAAAAAACATTTATCGGCATTTCAAAAATTTCGAAATTTTAAATTGCTCAAATTTATTTTTGATAGCATCTTATTAATCCTTGTGTTTTTCTGATCTCCAAACATATATTATATGTAATATTTGATAAAGTCATTTAAAAGTTATTTAATATTACATTTATCCTGTTTGAAAACATTTCTAAACAAGAAGAAAAAAAACGTAAACAAAAAAGATTTGTCAACGGGAGTTGCCAGGGAAGTCGAACCTAGGATATTGTCTTATGGAAGAGATTAAGGAACCAACCAGCTGAGCAAAGCATTTTGACAAATATTATGGAGACTGATGGAAGATTAACGGAACAGTGTCGGGTTACTGAATTTTGAGCGTAGATAGACAGAGAAACGAGCTGACTTGCGATGAAGATTGGGCGCGCGTCCATGATCCAAATGAAGCTCTGTTTGTTTCTGTAGATAGAGGGTTCATAGGAGATTCACCGAGATTGAAGAGATCCACCGGGATACGTTGGTACTGGTCGGGAACTCGCGATGAGCAGAGGACGAAAAAAACATAGGCATAGAAGTGTCTAACTAACATAGAGAAACAGAAAACAGCCGATCTTCCTTGGAAGATTGTGAGAGACTAGGAGCTACATATGGAGAGCGGTCGGTTGCGTTATAAATCTGGGACAACAGGGAAGAATCCTCCGTGAATTATACCGCCGGAGATGCACTGAAACGGTTGGGATCTTGATGGAATCAGAGGCAGATTCTCAAGGCTAAAACTGTCGAACTGACGAGATATCTAGTGTTTTTCTTCTACCTTTCGCGTTTGATTTTGAGAGGTTCCGGTGATGGTTTGGAGTGTGATTAGATTCGTTGGAGAGAGGAACATGCCCTCTACACAGGAGATTGAAGAGTTCCCCGGAAGGAAAACGGAAGCAACCAGGGTTTGCACGAGAACAGGGGTCTGTGACTGATGTATTTGCTGCGCGTGCGCACTCGCTGGCGTGACATGGCGAGCGGCCAGGCTGCTGGGCGCGCGTTGTCGCGGCGCGGCAAGGAAGGCGAGGAGACCATAGGGCATAGGGGAAAGTTGAGGCTCACCGAGCGCCCGCTCCCTAGCCGAGCTAGGTGTAGGGCGTGCAGCAACGAGGAAGCAGTGGAGAGACGGCGAGCGACGGGGAGTCTACATGTGTGCGGCACATCGTCGAGGTACGGACGATGACGTCCTGGTACTGCGGGTGCTTCTCCGTGTCCAGGAGATCGAGCCGGAGACGTTGTAGAAGGAGGAACGTGCCAGGCGACGTGGAGGCCGTCGGCGCGGCGAGGATCCCCGAGGACAGGAGACGGCTAGCGATGGCAGTGTGGTCGTTTCTTGGTGGGGAAGGAGGAAGAAAGGGGATCCGATCTGGTTGGAAGGATAGGTAGAGGGGTGGTTGAGAGGATGGGGTTCCTCTGCCTGCTACTATGCTTTATGCACTCGAGAGAGGCAGCATGCGCGAGGCATGGGAAGCTGTTCGGCAGCGATCACGTGCCCAGCTGAAGAGGAACATATGTTAGACCATCTCCAAGAGCTTACCTATATATGGGTAAGAGGGGCAATAACCGCTTTTTTTGGTAAGATATGGCAAAATCACATCTCCAACAGCTTACCCAAAACTGGTCCCCCACTAAATCTTTTTGGGTGATCACCTATATTTTGCCTTTTTCTACCCATTTTTGGGTAAAACTAGACAATTTTTGGGTAAGATGCCACGTCAGCGAAACCATCCCGGGAAGGCCCAACTGCTCCACTCGGAAGCTTCCTCGCGAGCTTCCTGATGCCGCGCCGCCGTCCGCGCCGTGTGTGCTTGCCGGTGACCATCGGTCGCGCCGCCCAACCCTGGCCCCACCTTCCTAATGTCCTCACCAACCATCTCCCCTCCACTCTCGCTACTCCCGGCGCCACTGCGGCCAAGATCAAGCTCGCCGGTGCCAAGCTTGATTCCAACCAGGGAAGCTCGATTCCGTCCAGGGAAGATCGATTCCTGCCGGGAAAAGCTGAATCCCGACACCCCTAACTCCCACAGGGCTTCTTGGGGCAGGGTGGGGCTCTGGAAGTCGGGGTGGGAACTAGCGGTCGGGCTTCCCGGGGCGGGGTGGGGCGCTGCGGACGGGGAGGAGAGCGGTGGTGGCGGTCGGGGTCTCTCCGGTGTGGGGCGGCGACGATCAGGGCTTCTCCAATGGCGGGGCTTCTCTAGTGGAGGACAGGGAGGAGAGCGGTGGCGGACAAGGAGGAGAGAGGGGAAGGATGCATCCCGTGTACAGGGAATAAGAAAGGAAAAAAGAGAGAAAAGAAAGACCCATTGACAAGTGGGTCCTACATGTAGATTTTTCTTAGTGCAGTTTTGGGTAGCCTCATATAGGTAAGCTAGAAAAGTGAACCAAACTATCCTTACCTATACATTATCTCCCCTCTTACCTAAACAACTTTTGCTTACCCATATATGGGTAAGCTGTTGGAGTTGCTCTTAGCTGGCTCGGCTAGGGTCAGGTGGCACCAGGGCACATGGATAGAGGGGGGTTCCAGGGAGGTTTCGGTTGAGTAGAAGATAACTAGAGCTAGGCGTGTGTGTGTGATTCAACCAGGTAGGTGCTGGATTATGGTGTAGCTAGATGCACACATAGGTGAGTCTAGATAGGATTTGCACAAAACATGTATATATACACATGGTGCCTTATAGAGTAGCATTAGGATGATTTAGAGTAGAAAAGAAAATGGCAGAATATATGTTTTCTCTAGAAGATTTAGAAAAAGGCCACGTGTATAACGAAAAGATTTGATAGATGGATAAAAACATGAGTATATGTGGTACCCATATAAACACATGTAAGCGGCTGGTTTGAAGGAAGTAGAACATTGGAGAAGTGAGCAAGAATCCACTAAGCAAATAGAAACCAACTTGAATATGAATAAGGAAGAAGACATGCACATGCAGATGTTTATTTTGCATGTACTAGAGATGGAACTTGTTATTGCATGTCCCATGCATGTGTGCATATTTTGTGAAAACTAAATATGTCACATGTATGTCAGCTAAAATAGGTTGCCCAAAAAGAGAATTGTAATAATCAAGGGTTTGAGAAAGGCCAAGCTCACATGGCATTTTTAATTTGGTTGGATCAAACCAAAATGACCATCTGTATGTGAATAGTAGGATCCATACAACTATATATATGGGATAGAATTAAACCTAAAAGCAAATGAATATGCCCACATACATGTATATGGTAGAATGAGGATGTGATCACATGGAAGATTATATGGACAAGTTAGTAGGTGGAATGAATTAGAAAGAGATGTCCCCAACTCAACTTGAGCATTATACATAATTATCAAAAACCAAATACATGATAGCAAGAAGCAAATACAATACTAAGGCAATTGCAATATGAGGAGAAGAACCAAATGAAAAGGGTTTTAATATGATGCTCAAATGCAATGTGGCATGGGGACATGAGCATGATATAATGATGATGCAATAAATGACATGTAGGAAGTAGGAATATATAGACTAGGCAAGTAGCATTGCAATTGTTAGACAATTGGGATGCTACAGGTAAATTAATTGTTGATTACATCATTGGATTTTTTGTAACTGTGGACATACCATTGTTGCTTCCAAACTCTACGTCAACTCTACTACTGTAATGAACTAATGGTCTTTCCTATCTAATGTATCAATTTTTTCCAAACAAGATGGCTATTTATCAAGAACAAATATGGTCCACAAATTAATAACATCCTAGTAGGGATATTAACATGGGGTTTCTATTTCCGTGCCCTTGTTTCCTTAGTTGTACTCTGTTTTCCCCAGCAGCTAAACTTTTCCTTACTTTTGCCCATGGGCTTCTGTGAAAGTTCCACAGAGAGCTCGAACGACAGTTGCCATTAGGTTGACCCTTATGTTGACGTGTGGGGCTGCGCCGTGCGGAACCGTGTGGGGTCGGTAGGTGATGGCCCAAAATATATCGAGCTCGTTGGGAAACCCCAAGAGGAAGGTATGATGAGCACATCAGCAAGTTTTCCCTCAGTACGAAACCAAGGTTATCAATCCAGTAGGAGCAAGGAAACACCCCAAAGGTGTTGCTAGCTGAGCCTTGGCAGGGCACACTATTGGTGCTAGTAGCAACATGGAGAACTGCACAACACAACAACAGAACTTTGCCCCCAACTTGCGATGAGGTTGTCAATCTCACCGGTTTTGCTGAAAACAAAGGATTAAACATATCGAATGGAAGGAAGTAATACTTTGCAGAAAGTAAACACAAAGCAGTAAACAACTGATTGTAGATTGAATGTAAAAGAAAGGACCGTGGTCCATAGTTCACTAGAGGTGGCTCTCCTTAAGATAGATAATATGCTGGGTGAACAAATTACAGCGGGGCAATTGACAAACATTGAGAAAGCATACAAGCATATACTAATCATCTTGAATCCTTTGAGATTCGATTGGGCATTACAACATTATACATAGACCGCCATCCAACTACATCTATGACTAATAATCCACCTTCAGGTTATCATCCGAACCCCCTCCAGTATTAAGATGCAAGGAACAGATTATCGCATTACGAATTGCGTGTAAAGTAAACAATACGATTGTTCTATGAACAAAGGATTGTTGTTTTCTCCCTAGTAGCAACAGCACATCTAGTACCTTAGAGATTTCTATCACTTCCCCAGATTACCAGAGGCATGAACCCACTATCGAGCATAAATACTAACTCTTGGAGTTGCTAGCATCTACTTGGCCAAGATAGCTACTAACAACGGAAAGCATGCAAGATCACAAATAACAAAGACATGATAGAATCAATAATCAATCTGAAATAGCATCTCAATATCCATCGGATCCGCGCAAACACAACATGCAGATTTACAAATAGATGATCTCGATCATGAACGGAGCTCACAAGATCTAAACATGATAACACAAAGGAGGAGAACCAGCCATCTAGGTACTACATGGACCCGTAGTCCAGAGATGAACTACTCACGCATCACACCGGAGGCTTGCATGATGATGAAGAAGGCCTCCAAGGTGAATTTCCCTCCCCGAAAGGGTTCTGGGAAGAGCTTCAGATCCCTCCCGATCTAGGGATGGAGATGACGGCGGCTACAGACTCTTTTGTGAAATTTTGATCGGGTACTTAGGGTTTTCGTATCAGATGCAATATATGGGCGGAAGGAGAGGCCGAGGGGGTACCTGGGCTGGCCACACCACCCCCTGGCGCGGGCCAAGCATGTCCGTGCGGCCAGGTGGTGTAGCTACCCTCTATCCCTTCTCCGTCTCGTATTCTGGCTCGAGATGTCCCCCGGTAAAATAATAAATTTGGCTTTTGTCCCGCCTAATTCCGAGAATATTCATTTTCTGACTTCCTGAAAGCAAAAATAGCAGAAAATAGGCAGCTGGAACTGTGTCTCTTCTTAATAGGTTAGTCCAAGAAATTATATGAAAAGTACTCCAAATATGGACAAAACATAAGAAAGTAAATAAAACCAAGCATGGAACAACAAAAATTATAGATACATTTGCAATGTATCAGTAGGTCGGGACCGTGATATTCTTACATGTGGGGTTGCGCCGTGTGCGACCGTGTGGGGTCGGTAGGTCGGGACCATGTTATACTGATGCATGGGACCGCATCATGTGGGACCGTGTGGGGCCGGTAGGTCAAACTGCGTTTGGTAGTGCGTACGGGTGGGTTTTGTCTCTTTTGCCCAAATTGGCAGTTTTCTTTTTTTTGATTGTTAATTTACAGTTTTCAGAGCACCTGTTTCCTTTCTCGCTAACATTTATGTTTCTTTTTTTCCCAAATTGGTAGCAAATCTAGAGTATCTTCTCTCTTTAATCATTCGTTCCTTTTGGCCCTCGTTTTTGCCTAATCTAGTAGCAAATCTAGAGCAGCAAATCACACCAAAACATACATACATTCAAAAAACAAAAAATATAGATTAGCAACACATAGCAACTAATATAGGATATATTAGCGATAGATAGTAGGGTACTTAACAAGGTTCTACACATTTGCTGCTCAGCAGCCAACAGGCAACATATAAAAACAAAAGAAGCTGTTTTATAGTACTAGCAACACACACGTTTAGCCCCTCCTGGCCTCCGCCTCCTCCCTCTGGCACTTTCTCCACTTCTTGCTAGGCTTGTTAGTCCGCGGCCCCAAAGTTGTTGGGCGAGTGCATCGTAGGGTCCGACTTTCCTGTAATTGTTGGGTTTCACAAAGTTGGGCTGCCAACTACTGAGAGGGCCCAATTCGAGGCAAAATCATCTCACCCCTACCAAATTCAAATATTTCGTCAACTGCCCCATGAAGTAGATGGTCGGGACCATCATGTTAGTACTATATCCGTGACACCATCGCCAACGCGGTAACCACGTAGGAAAAACGAGGAACTAAGGGCCTTGGTGCGTTGACCATATTTTGAAATTCACTCTCTCTTTTCGCATGGACCCTAGCACCGGCGGTGGTGAAATCAACCATCCAACCAAAAGATCCCTTTGGGCATTTTCCTTCTGGTGCCAAGTTGCTGCGCCCTCTCACTGATCCCGAGCTCCAATGCCTCATGCCGTGTCCGCGTTGCCAGGCTCTAGCCCGCCCCCTCCGCTGGACGATCTGAGTAGCACGGAGGATGGTAGATCCTACTACCAAGGAAGAAGAAGTTCAGGCTACATGCGAGTGAGCTACTCTTCCCTTTGCTATTCGCACTAACTATAAATGCTAGCTGGATATTGATATTAAAGAGATAGATCAAACCTAGAATTGTTTGCTAGCCTAACGCTGGCAAACAATTATTATCTTTTGTTCCCAAATTTCTGTCAAGTAGGATATCTGCGGACCATCCTTACCTAGTTACGATAACCCTTGACAGCTACCACTCTAAATTAGCAAATGGGAAGGGCAAGTGGTATGGATTTGATGGTGTCATGATGGAAGAAGTGCCTATAAAGATCTGCACTATCCCTTGTATGGTTGCCGCTCTACGTAAACATGCTGAAATAGGGTCGAAGCAGACTGCACAGTTTAGCTTCATGGATGAACGAGGCATCATGGTTCCTCTAACATGTGACCATTAGCTAAGCGAGTTGATGAAAAAGATGAATTGGGTTTGCATGTTTTTGCTGAATTGTAAATTACTGGATGTGGAAGCTGCTACTACTAGGAGTCACCCTGCTATTCTTGGATAGGGTGGTCTAACTCGAACCCCTGCCACTAGTAAGCAAAATGTGGTTCGTCCTCTGCGCCAGGCTTCTACCGGGCAACCTCCTCGTAGGAGTCCCCCCTACTATTCTAAGAAAGGGTGGTCTAACTCGAACCCCTACTGCTGGTAAGCAAAATGTGGTTCGTCCTCTATGTCATGCTTCTGTCGGGAAACCTCCTCGTAGGAGTCCCCATATTGCCATTGTGCAAACCCCTGCTATGGAATCTATTGGTACTGGTCGTCCCCGTAGTGTTGTTGCTCTGGTTGCTACTAACCGAATCCCTACCGCTATTGAGCAAACTAAGGCTTCCAGAGGCTTACACACTGTTGTTGCCAAAACTGTTGTCTTGGGTTCTCCTCCTCCTCGAATCCATGGTCAAGTTCAGTGAGCTACTATTACGACTACTCCAAGCCCTGTTGTTGTGGAGCAAGCTCATGGTCTGGACTCTGCTAGCACTCGAATAACTACTATTGTGGGAACTACTCATGGTCGTCGATGGGGCATGGCAGCAGCTACACCAATTTTAGCTTCTGTTAGCTGTGGCCCTGCCTGTCCACCATGTATTGTATCTCCTGCTGCTAAGGGCCCTCGCCTTGCTCCTCCTACTGACACTTTCACCAAGGGGCTCCAGCTACCGATGACGCTAGTGATAGGGACGGTGGTGTTGTGGCTGGGTCTGATGGTGCCGCTCCACCTCTCAAACCTCTCGGTGGTTTCGGTCCTGCAGAACTTGATGATGGAAAAGTACGTTTTCATATCGGTATCGAGAAGTTCACGGCAATATTAGATGATGGCATAGAAAATTAATACGATGACTTTGATCTAATCCTTAGAAGATACGATCCTAAAGTGGTACATATATCTGACCTGATGGCAGCGTTATGTGCGAAGGTGGCGTGGAGGTCCTCCTAGGTAGCAGATTTGGTATATTATTGTTACAAGACCAAAAAGGCTACACCACTAAAAGTTACTAGTGATTTAACCATACCGTTTAGAAGGATACATAGTAAACGTGAAGTGTACATCTACTTTATAGGGCAAATGGTTCGAGAGGAATTGGATTTCGACAATAGAGATGTTGGACTTGTAAAAAACATGTGTGACCTGCTCGATGGAATCACCAATGGTTGTGCAACTAAGGGTACACAACTACAAAAAAGCTTATCAGTGGTGCACCGAATATGTTATCCATGGCGCATGGCCCGTGCACCACTGTCATCACGCTACTGATATTTTTTATCAGTGGCGCACGGTTCCATGTGCCACAGATAAGCCCAATTATTAGTGGCGCATATGGGTAAGGTGCGCCACAGATATTTTTTTCAAAATTCGAAAATAAAAAGCGGGAAATGAAAATTTATTTGTGGCACATGTTGGAATGGCGCACCACTGATAAATTTTTCAAAATTCAAAAAAATGTGTTCTGGATCTCGTCGCCATCGCCTCACCGCGGCCACCACCTACCACCGCATGGAGGTGTAGGAGGTCGTGGCCGCGCTCGGGGAGGAGCTCGAGGAGGGCGCCATCGGGGGTCAGGCAGGAGCTCATGGAGGGCGCCGTCAGGGGTCGGGTCGATGAGGAGCTCAAGGAGGGCGCCGTCGGGGGTTAGGTCAGGGAGGATCTCTAGGTAGGAAGGCACAGAGAAGGAGAAGTAGAGGTGAAGTACAAGGAGAGGAGAAGAATGAGAAGGAGAAAAGAAGGGGAGGAGAAGAGGAGAAGGGAAGGAGAAGGTGAAGAAGAGGAGAAGGAAAAGGGAAGGATGTGGAAATAAGGAGAAGGAGAGGCTAAGGGAAGGATAGGAGGAGAAGGACAAGTGAATGATAAGAGGAGAAGGAGAAGGAGAAGGGAAGGATATGAGGAGAAGGAGAGAAGGAGAAGGAGAAGGGGAGGGGAGGATAAGAGGAGAAGGAGAAGGGAATGAGAGAAGGACAAGAGAAGAAGGAGTATGTGAGGGGAGGCTCGCATTTGAAGTTTCTAGCCACGCTTATCCATGGCGCACCAAAATAGCATGCGCCACAGATAAATGTGCGCAATTTTTCTTCTACAGGACAAAATATTCCTTTTAACATATCTTTTTTCCCTTTTGAATTATGAGAATCTAAAAAGTTGGTAAACAGTCTCCGACGATTGCAAGCAGATAGAAAATTTCGTGCTCGTTGTTTTGATATATTATAGATTTTTTCGACATCGTATGCAAAAGTTATGGTCGTTTTATCGTGCCATGACCTTTTTTTGCAAACAAAAGTCAAAATTGATGTTTGTTAATTTTCCTACAAACTAGACCACATTACCAACCTACATGTCAAAGGATTTTAAAATTTGAAATGTTTTTTATTTTCTTTTATTTTTTGCAAGATAGAAAAGGCAATCCAAGGGGGGAGGAGAAAATTTTGGATGGTTTCTGACTTATCTGTGGCGCATGTTGGTGCGGTGTGCCACTGATAACACAAATATCCGTGGCACACGGCCACCACATGCGCCATAGATATGTCAGGGGCCATCCATAAGTAGTAGATCTGGAAGCCCAAACTTATCTGCGGCGCACCCATTGCCCATGCGCCACGGATATTTTCGTTATCTATGGCGTATCTTTTGTACTTGTTCCACATGTAACTTATCTGTGGCGCACCGTCCTTTTCATGCGCCACCGGGTACCAATCTATGGATAGAAAAATCTGTAGTAGTGGTAGCTTCGAACAGAGGAGAGTCTTATATAGGAGCATCATAAATAGTAGAAGGAAGATCATCCCCAGAAAGTGCACCCCGAAGAAGATCATCACCAAGCAGGCAACGCCAGAGAAGGGGACACCCAAGAGTTGCATGAAAAATGTCACCACGCCGCAGAGTACACCCCTGAGATCCAGTCAAAATGCCACACCTAATAGTAGCTGCAAAAACACTAAGAGGGCGAGCACGATGGTGAACACATCCAAGAGTTGTAGCAAAAAGGCTAAGATGGCCAGTACAAAGGATACCACAACCAACAGAAGCAGAAAAATGCTAATTTGAAGAGGAAGACACCACAGAGGTCTGGCAATAATGCCAACACGAAGGGTAACACACCCAATAATAGCAGCAAAAGGGCTAATTTGAAGAATAACATGCCACAGAGGTCAAGCAATAATGCTAGCACGCAGGAGTCAACACCCATGAGGGGAAGCAGGAAGGAGATCACACCTAGAAGTAGTAGCAAAAATGCTAGTTTGACGAGGAACAAAATGCAGATGTCAAGCTCTAATGATACCATCAGGAAAGATTCCATCAAGAAGGAGGATGTTCAAAAGAAGAGCAAGAGGGCTTTGTACAATTGAGATGAAATAGTATCTGACTGTTGTTTGTCTACTGAAGAACATGTGATACGTGGAAATGTAAGACTACCCCCCATGGTTGTAGCAGCATCAACAAAGTGTCTAAGAGAAAACATAGTTGCTGGTGAGGTAGATTAGGCCAATGTTCCGGTCCATCCAGGTGGATATGATGGTGTAGCCCCACCCCTAGAAGTCAATACGACATGTGCAGTATTAGGCATTGGAGATGATGTCAAGATTCTGAATCAGATGTCTAATAGGGAACTATAGAGGATCAAGAATCAAGTGATACTGAAATAGATGAGACACTTAATGATGAGGCTGACATTCCAATTGATGGGGTGCCGATGTAGAAGATATGAAACATGACCATGAGGATCCTATAATTTTGATTGGCACCGAGTTTAGGAGCACGCACGAGTTTAGAATGTCGTTCCAACATTTTTGTATCAAGGGGGAGTTCGATGTTTATAGACTGAAGAACAATGCCTAGAGGTATGAATATGTTTGCAGGTTAATGTGGAAGAATTATGGGTGACAGTACCTTGTCCATGGAGGATCTCAGCGAGAGCCTTACCTGCGTCAAAGGCAATTAGGGTATTCATGTTGGAAATATGCCCTAGAGACAACTAATAATATGGATTATTATCATATTTCATAAAGTTTATGATTAAGTTTTATATCATGCTATAACTGTATTGAAAGGAAACGTCAATACACATGTGATATATAAACAACTAGGAGTTCCGGGTGAAACTCTAGTCACTGGTTCATTGGTCAATTGATGATGAAGGTTTCCTGATCATGTGGCATTTATGCCAGTTGACAATGGATTCACCTCATTGCAAGAATGAGATGATGAGAAATACGCAACCTAAGCATCATGCCCCGATCATGTCACGAAGTTCAAGTTACGATGATTAGAAAAGACCTAGTGTCCTATTTCTTAGACTTTGAGACCATATCAATCACTGTTACCCGAGGATAGCTAGATAGCATCAAACGTGATCTGGTGACACAGTGATTATAAAGGTTTGTTAAGGTATTCAGAGGAACAGTTGAGGCATTATGCGTCAAGAGAGGGATTTGTCCATTCGCGTGACGGAAAATATACTCGAGGGCCCACTCAGAGGAGTTATATCCAATAGCTGCGTAGTGTGTGATTTGATCACATGGGTATCACTTGTCGGAACGAGTCAAATAGCATTTGTTGATAATGAGATTGAACATGACATGGTGATGTCATTGATCTGATCTCAGACAATTCAAGTATCAAGAGACAAAAGGAATGTGACATGATGTTCATGGTTCAGCGACGAAAGATTCATGGAATGCACAGGGGTCAACATGGCCATCCAGGTCCCTCTGATGATCGTTGGTGCGGGAAGGTCCCGGTCATGTCTAGAGTGTTCCCGAACTGTGGGGTATCACGCTTAAGGGCTTGATGATTCTCAGAGAGTGTTTTGGTATCGGCAGAATCACCAAAGAAAAGAGAGAGAAAACCGGAAGGGTTTCGGTAAGTCCGGAGATGTCCAGAATGGGGTGGAAGGAGTTACATAGCCACGGGGATTGGATAATATGTAAGTGAATGCTAAATATTAATTTAATCATTAATTTATATTTATTCCATAAAAGAAAAGGAATTAAAATTGTTGAAATACCTAATTGGGCCAAAATACCTAGGTAAAAGGGACCATGAGGGAAAGACCAAAGGGAGGAAGGAGGAGGGGTGGCCGACTAGTCCTTGGGTACCCCACATGGGGCCCACTAGGGCCTTGGCTGGCTGGCCAAGCTCCCCTATCCCCTCTCATTTGTTTAGTCCCACATGGCTTAGGCAATTGCTTATGTGGGGGTCCTATATAAAGAGAGGTATTTTGACAAATGAAATACACAATAATAAATAAAAGTTTTCCTCTCTTTTAGGGAGACCTCTAGTTGATTCTCTCTCTTGCCCGTGACCGTGGTCCCAAGTCCGGATCGTGCGAGCAGGAGTCTTATTCACCGTGGAGTGCCATTGTGCTACGGGATTCGGATCCAGAAGATCTACTTCCACAACTACTGCTGGATCAGAGGAGCGGGAGTCATCGCCATGCATTGAACGTGTGTAATTCCCTTGGAGGTGCAACACTTGGGGCACTAGAAGTCGGTCGATCCACAGGAGCCGCCAGGACTTCAACATGACCTCGAGGTCAGCTTTGGTTCGTCTACATCAACCACTCTCTCCCGGGCGTTGACAATGCTTTTTGGTCTTCAAGGGTAAGTTCGTGAAAAGCCCCTCCCATTACTATATTACTAATAGATAGGTGATACATTGCAAATGTATCTATAATTTTGGTGATCCATGCTTGGTTTTATCCACTTTCTTGTGCTTTGTCCACACTTTGGTGTACTTTTCATATGATTTCTTGGACTAACCTATTAACAAGAGCCACAGTGCCAGTGATGCACTCGACTTTCGACGTAGAGCTCGTTGGGAACCCCAAGAGGAAGGTACGATGAATATAGCAGCAAGTTTTCCCTCAGTTATGAAACCAAGGTTTAATCGAACCAGTAGGAGCAAGGAAACAACCCAGAGGTGTTACTAGATGAGCTTTGGCAGGGCGCACTACCGGTACTAGTAGCAACGTGGAGACCTGCACAACACAACCAACTAACTTTGTCCCCAACTTGCGATGAGGTTGTCAATCTCACCGTGTTTTGCGGAAAACAAAGGATTAAACGTATCGAATGGAAAGAAGTAAAAGTTTGCAGAAAGTAAACACAAAGCGGTAAAAGATTGTAGCTTGTATGTAAAGTAAAATGACCGGGATCCATAGTTCACTAGAGGTGGCTCTCCTTAGATAGATAACATGCTGGGTGAACAAATTACAGTAGGGCAATTGACAAACACCGAGAAAGCAATACATGCATATACTAATCATCTTGACTCCTCTGAGACTTGATTGGGCATTACAACATAATACATAGACCGCCATCCAACTGCATCTATGACTAATAATCCACCTTCAGGTTATCATCCAAACCCCCTCTAGTATTAAGTTGCAAGCAACAGATTATTGCTTTATGAACTGCATGTAAAGTAAACAATACGATTGTTCTATGAACAAAGGATTGTTGTTTTCTCCCTACTAGCAACAGCACATCTAGTACCTTAGAGATTTCTGTCACTTCCCCAGATTACCAGAGGCATGAACCCACTATCGAGCATAAATACTAACTCTTGGAGTTGCTAGCATCTACTTGGCCAAGATAGCTACTAACAACGGAAAGCATGCAAGATCACAAATAATAAAGACATGATATAATCAATAATCAATCCGAAATAGCATCTCAATATCCATCGGATCCCTGTAAACACAAGATGTATGAATTACAAATAGATGATCTTGATCATGAACGGAGCTCACAAGATCTAAACATGAAAGCACAAAGGACGAGAAACCATCCATCTAGCTACTACATGGATCCGTAGTCCAAGGATGAACTACTCACGCATCACACCGGAGGCTTGCATGGTGATGAAGAAGGCCTCCAGGGTGAATTCCCCTCTTTGGCAGGGTGCCAGGAAGAGCTTCAGATCGCTCCCGATCTAGGGATGGAGATGACGGACGCTACCGACTCTTTCGTGGATTTTTGATCGGGAACTTAGGTTTTTTGTCCCGAGGGCAACATATAGGCGGAAGGAGAGGCCGAGGGGGTGCCAGGAGCGGCCACACCACCCCCTGGCGCGGGCCAGGCCTGGCCACGTGACCAGGTGGTGTGGTGGCTCCCTGGCCCTTCTCCGTCTCGTATTATGGCACTTGATCCCTTCAGGAAAAATAGGCACTTTGGCTTTTGTCCTGTCCAATTCCGAGAATATTCTCTTTCTGACTTTCCTGGAACCAAAAACAGCAGAAAACAGGCAGCTGGCACTGTGGCTCTTGTTAATAGGTTAGTCCAAGAAATAATATGAAAAGTACTGCAAAGTTGGAACAAAACACAAGAAAGTGGATAAAACCAAGCATGGAACATCAAAAATTATAGATACATTTGCAATGTATCAACATCCCCAAGCTTAACTCTTGCTCGTCCTCGAGTAGGTAAGTGATAAAAAGAAATAATTTTTGAGGTGACATGCACCATCAAAGACTTGATCAAAGTATTTGCAAAACATTCAAGGCTGGGATCATAGTACTTCAATCATAACATGAAAGACAAAGTTCTAGGAATAAGCAAAGAAACTATGATGCAACATGAAAAGGCACAAACAAAAGATTCATGAATAACATGCTTTGCAAGACGTTTGTTTGTTTCACATAAAGAAAACATAGCATAAAAGTATTCAGCTTGTCCCTCAATAGAGTAGCAAATATAAATGCATAGGACACCTTCAAAGTTCATAAGAGTGGCTAGATACAATAGTTTCAAACAAGCAATAACAAGTTATGCATCAATCAACTAGTCTTGGGACAATGCACATAGAACTAAGAATGGCCACTATGCTCTCAAAGTAGGTGCATAAAGATAGCAGGTGGAGACTCAATATAATGGTGGAAGAAAGGACTTTTGTAAAAGTAAGTAGGGATTCAAGTCTCATAAAGAGCTTCCTAAAATTATGGTACTTAATAGCTTTCAGCTCTCATTGCCCCTATCATAAGCATCTTGAAGTGATTAAGGTTAAAGTGAACAAACTATGGTGTACATGCTTGACGAAGTATAAGTCAGAAACCTCATGTCCCTTGTATACGAGGGTTGCTCCTCATGCTACTCAAGTTTAGTCACCGGTAAGTTCTTGTCATCGTAAGTACATGTGTATCATTGAGAACCGCCAACGGGGTACCCCTTTCCCGATGATACGGAAGAATCCCCATATCAAAATGACAAGGCAAGCAGACAACGAGCATCTCAGCATTCTTCTTATTTAACATGGGAATATGGTGCTTTTTTTTCTCTCTTTCCTCTTTTCATAGTATCTCTTTTTTCTTTTCTTTTCTTTTCTCTCTTTTTTTTCTCAATATAGGAATCTTTTTTTATAAGAAGAATGCTTCATAGACAGCTCATTATGGTTATGCTACAGGTTTCCACCATGTCAGCATGGATTAGACCAGCGGCCTAGGCGTTTCTCTAACACATATACATAACTCCATGGACTTACAAGCTCCCCTTTCATTTCACATCGACGACATCCATATAAAAAAGTACATGATATCAACTAGGTACAAGTACCAAGTGCAATGTTGAAAGCGTTCCCAATGAAAGCATGGTTCTGCTAATTCCCAACAAATAAGTGCAAGCATATACAACATAGAAGACACAATGGTTCAAGTTTATTAAAGGCAAGTAAATTAAGGTGTGCCATCAAGTTCGTGAGAGCTTTAATCACTAGTTTTCTCATAACAAGAGGAAGGTAAACAAAAGAATGAATATACTTGGAATAGAATAAGATAGTAGGTAGGTATGGTGGACTCTTTGGAATAACTTGGTTTAGGGAGTTGGATGCATGAGTGGAACTCATACTTGGTTGTGGAGGCTAGCAAAAGACTAGGAGCGACAAACTAAGAGAGCAATAATGGCCATAATCATACAGAGCCACAAAACATCATTGATCAAAGCATAAAGTGATACTAAAAGTTGAAAACTAAAGGATCATAAAGGCTATGGTGACTTGAGATAGTCATAACATGGTGTGAGCATGTGCCAAGTCAACCCAAATAAAACATCAAAGGAGAATACCACTATACTATGCTTTAATATGATAAAAAAACGCATGATTCATCCAAGGCACATTAAGCAATCTCAATTGTTTATAACAAGTCATGCTACAGCAAAGAATACTAAGCATAAAGCCAAAACAATATCAAGCATGGCATGACAAAGCATAGGCCACAGTCAAAAACGAGTTATTTTTACCACGCAAGTATGAACTTTCCTACTCTTTTCCAAACCAAACCAAACTATTCGCAAACCAAAGTGTGAAAGAGGGGGTCCAACCAACTTATTTAGAAAACTAAGCAAACCAAGCAAACTAAAAACCAAAACAAAAACGAAAAATAAGACGCTCCAAGAAAAACACAACTGTGCATGAAACAATAAAAATGAAGCATTTGAAAGAATCCTGGAATTTTTATTGATGAAGAAGGGGGGTGCCTTGGGCATCCCCAAGCTTTGACGCTTGTACTTCTTGGATATTTCTTGGGGTGAAGCGCGTCGCATCACCAAGCTTGAGATTTAGTCCATACTTTATCTCATTACTCGTTCCTTCCATACACCTAGAATTTTTCCTTCATACAAAACTTCACACAATCTCATTAGCAACATTAGTGCACTTAAGATAAATAAGTCTCAAGGTTCAGTTCTAACACCAAATAAACTTCCATTAGAACACTAGCTACTGTAGCACTTCCCTCAAAAAGCTCAATTCCCCAAGATAACTCAAGAAGGAACTAACAAGAAGCAGATGCAGAAAATGGCAGAAATCTGTCAAAACAGACCAGAAGGTAAAGACGAGTTTTTAAGAAGACCTTCTGTTGCTCAAATCAAAAAGTGTTGCACTAACGAAAGTTAGATAACAACCTGGGGTAGAAGAAAAAAATTTACAGCTCAATCCGACATACAGAGCTCTCTCAGGAATTTTTACGGTGATGCACAAAAATCTGTTTCGGGACAGCAACTTTCCCAGTCATTACTTCTCTCTCATTAGAGGTTACTCTTGGCACAAAAATCAAATAAAAAGGATAAGTAGAGGTTATTACAGAGTTAATAACTTCTAAGACTCATCGAAAACTCTTGGGTTATCTCCCAACAAGTACTTTTCTTTAACGCCTTTAAGTTAGGCATAAGAAGCAAAGAAATAATCAAGTGTTCTCAAATGAAGAAGCTTTAAGATCAATACCAGAAATATTTTCAACAAGGCAAGGTATATCATCCAAGTAAGTTCTAGAGGATCCTCTCTCAATGCTCTTAGGTTCACTATTCTCATCAAAAGGGTTTGCAGGAACAATCCAATCAAGATTCTTTTCTATGGCATCATGTATTGCTACTAGTTTGAAGGGTATTGGTATCTTAGGTTCCTGCCCATTAGGTTCTGTTTTGTTCATCTTTTCTCATATACCAACCACATCTACACATGAGCCTAGCATATTGAAACGTTCAAAAACTTTTTTAGCTTCTTTGGCAACATCATAGAACTCCTTAAACAAAGTTTCTAGAATAAAATCCCTCTTTTCAGGGTCTTCAATTTCTTTAAGCTTAAGAAACATTACTTGCATTAAGGGGTTGAGGTTAACAAACCTAGCTTCTAACATGTGGATTAAAGAAGCTGCAGCAATCTCATAGTTTGGAGCAAGTTCTACAAGGGATCTGTCCTCAGTATCTTCGTCCTTACTAACATGATTAAATAATTCTTCAATGTTATCTTTCCCAATTATAGAACCACTACCAATTGGAAGGTCTTTCAGGGTGAATGTAGGGATCAACATGGTGAGCTAAGGAAGAGGTGACAACTAAAGGAGACTTAATTTTTTTGTGTTTTTCAAATAAGAAAGCAAACAAGTAGAACTAATTTTTTTTTGTGTTTTTGAAGAACAAAACAAGCAAACAAATCAAAAAGAAACTAAGCAAAACAAAAACAACAAAGTAAAGAGATTGGTTATGAGGGACTCCCCTTGTGAAGATGTCCTTGACTCCCCGGCAACGGCGCCAGAAAATCTTGATGCGCTCGACTTTCGACGTAGAGCTCATTGGGAACCCCAATAGGAAGGTACGATGAATATAGCAGCAAGTTTTCCCTCAGTTATGAAACCAAGGTTTAATCGAACCAGTAGGAGCAAGGAAACACCCCAAAGGTGTTACTAGCTGAGCTTTGGCAGGGCGCACTACCGGTGCTAGTAGCAACATGGAGACCTGCACAACACAACCATAGAACTTTGTCCCCAACTTGCGATGAGGTTGTCAATCTCACCGTATATTGCGGAAAACAAAGGATTAAACGTATCGAATGGAAAGAAGTAAAAGTTTGCAGAAAGTAACCACAAAGCGGTAAAAGATTGTAGCTTGTATGTAAAGTAAAATGACCGGGATCCATAGTTCACTAGAGGTGGCTCTGCTTAGATAGATAACATGGTGGGTGAACAAATTACAGCGGGGCAATTGACAAACACCGAGAAAGCAAGACATGCATATACTAATCATCTTGACTCCTCTGAGACTTGATTGGGCATTACAACATAATACATAGACCGCCATCCAACTGCATATATGACTAATAATCCACCTTCAGGTTATCATCCGAACCCCCTCCAGTATTAAGTTGCAAGCAACAGATTATTGCTTTACGAACTGCGTGTAAAGTAAACAATATGATTGTTCTATGAACAAAGGATTGTTGTTTTCTCCCTAGTAGCAACAGCACATCTAGTACCTTAGAGATTTCTGTCACTTCCCTAGATTACCAGAGGCATGAACCCACTATCGAGCATAAATACTAACTCTTGGAGTTGCTAGCATCTACTTGGCAAGATAGCTACTAACAACGGAAAGCATGCAAGATCACAAATAATAAAGACATGATAGAATCAATAATGAATCTGAAATAGCATCTCAATATCCATCGGATCCCCGCAAACACAACATGTATGAATTACAAATAGATGATCTTGATCATGAACGGAGCTCACAAGATCTATACATGAAAGCACAAAGGAGGAGAAACCATCCATCTAGCTACTACATGGATCCGTTGTCCAAGGATGAACTACTCACGCATCACACCGGAGGCTTGCATGGTGATGAAGAAGGCCTCCAGGGTGAATTCCCCTCTCCGGCAGGGTGCCGGGAAGAGCTTCAGATACGTCCCGATCTAGGGATGGAGATGACGGCGGCTACAGACTCTTTCGTGGATTTTTGATCGGGCACTTAGGGTTTTTGTCCCGACGGCAACTTATAGGCGGAAGGAGAGGCTGAGGGGGTGTCAGGAGCGGCCACACCACTCCCTGGCGTGGGCCAGGCCTGGCCGCGCGACCAGGTGGTGTGGTGGCTCCCTGATCCTTCTCCGTCTCGTATTCTGGCACTTGATCCCTTCCGGGAAAATAGGCACTTTGGCTTTTGTCCCGTCCAATTCCGAGAATATTCATTTTCTGACTTTCTTGGAACCAAAAACAGCAGAAAACAAGCAGCTGGCACTCTGGCTCTTGTTAATAGGTTAGTCAAAGAAATCATATGAAAAGTACTCCAAAGTTGGAACAAAACACAAGAAAGTGGATAAAACCAAGCATGGAACATCAAAAATTATAGATACATTTGCAATGTATCAGCCAGCTGCCTGTTTTCTGCTGTTTTTGGTTCTAGGAAAGTCAGAAAATGAATATTCTCGGAATTGGACGGGACAAAAGCCAAAGTGCCTATTTTTCCAGAAGACTCCAGGAGCCGGAATACGAGACGGAGGAGGGCCAGGGGCTGGCCACACCCCCTAGGCGCGGGCTAGGCCTGGACGCGCCAGGGCATGGTGTGGTGGCCCCAGGCACCCCCTCGGTCTCCCTCTTCTCCTATAAGAAGCCTTCTGACCTAAAAACTCCGGGGGGTTTCGAAGTTTTTCTAGAAAAAGTTCCGCGGTGCCGCCACCACCGAAGGGGAGATTCGGGGGACAGAAAGTCTCTGTTCCGGCACCCTGCCGGGACGGGGAAGTCTTTGTTCCGGCACCCTCCATCGATCTCCACCATCATCTCCATCGACCATCCATGTTTCCCCCATCTATGAGTGAGTAATCCCCCGCTGTAGGCTATGGGGATGGTAGGGATTGGATGAGATAGTTCATGTAATGGCATCAGATTGTTAGGGCATGGTGCCTAGTATCTTTTATTAGTGCTTTATGACTTTGTTGTGACTTGTTGTGCTTAATGCTTGTCACTAGGGCCCGAGTGCCATGATTTCAGATCTGAACATGTTATTGATACATTATGATAGTATTGTTTTTGGGCTTATCTACAAGTTGTATACACACGTTGTTGTCCGGAACCTATGGCCCCGAAGTGACAGAAATCGGGATAACCGGAATAGAATGGCTTTGATGTGAGGATCACATGTGTTCATGGAGTGTTAATGCTTTGCTCCGGTGCTCTATTAAAAGGAGCACCTTAATTACCAGTAGTTCCCTAGAGGCCCCGCTGCAAACGGGCTGGCAGGACAAAAGATGTTGTGCAAGTTCTCATTGCGAGCACGTATGACTATATATGGAACACATGCCTAGGATTGTCTAGTACTTGGATGCTTTATCTTATTTATCTGCAATTGCTCTATGTTCTGATTGCTATGTGGATTGTCTTGCCCATGCAACGCCTGTCCATCCATCCCTATGCCTACCGCACTCGAATCCCACTGTTTACTGCTATTGTTACTGTTGTCTTTACTTTACTACTTCTATTACTTTGCTATTCCTACTACAAAACTGTTGCTACTGATAAACTGCTGTGAGCAAGATTGTTTCCAGGTGCAGCTGAATTGATAACTCAGTTGTTAAGGCTTATAGATATTCTTTGGCTCCCCTTGTGTCGAATCAATAAATTGGGTTTCACTTCCCTCGAAAATACTGCGATTCACCCCCTATTCTTGTGGGTCATCAAGACTATTTTCTAGCGCCGTTGCCGGGGAGCATAGCTTTATTTATCAAGTTCACCTGGATTCACTATTGTTCAAGCTAAGTTTATTTTAGCCTTGCTTGCTTGTTTCTTTATCAAAAATACAAAAAAAATTAGTTCCTACTCTAGTTGTTATTTTTGTTGGTCTGTTATTGTCTTGCCTTATCATGCTTGTTGTCAATGGTTGGTTTCTTTGAAACTAAAGCTTATTGGCAAGGTGGGTTCAAGGAAGATCAAAAATATTATTATAAGGAACACTGGTTGTCACAAAAAGGGAAACACTTATGGGAACAAATTGATAGATTGTATACCATTGCTAGAAACGTGTGATCTACTTATAATGTTACTTATTGTTGTGATAAATCTCATTGCAGAAAGAGGTATAAACACCTCCCTTTTCAATGTGAGTATAATGATAATGATACCATATCTTCCTATGCTAAAGGAATTTATGACTTTTATGATGCAGAACAAATTGAAAAATTTATTGTTTGGAAGGGTGCTTTTGAAATTGCTAGTTTGCTTGAAAATATTGATGATTCACCTTATAAGTATGAGGTTTGTGGTATACTTAAATTTTGCTTTGATAATTACAAGGATGAAAATGGCTATATTCTTGAATATTTTAATAGATGCTTTCCACAAATGGAAGAGACTAATGCCTTGCAGGATCCTATGGAATAAGAAATTGATAAACTTGAAATCTCATTAGATGAAAAAGAGGAGGAGAGTGATGAACAAAAGGAGGAAGAATGGATTAGCTACCCATGCCTACCTTCTAATGAGAGTAACTCTTTATCCCTTACATTATTTGATTGTCCCCCATGCTTACTAAAGGAGGATGAGTGTTATGTTCCTGAGGATTCTTTTGAAAATGTTTATAATAAAGCTCTAGTGCTTGTAGATCATGACGAGCATGCTTTATGTGATAGTTATATTGTTGAGTTTATTCATGAGGCTACTGAAAATTATTATGAGAGAGGAAAATATGATTGTAGAAGTTTTCATGGTATTGAAACACCTCTCTATGTGCTGAAAGTTTTGAAGTTACTCTTGTTTTATCTTCCTATGCTTGTCACTTTGTTCTTTGTGAATTTATTTGCATACACGATTCCTATGCATAGGAAGTGGGTTAGACTTAAATGTGTTTTGAATTTGCTTCTTGATGCTCTCTTTTACTTCAAGTCATATTGCTTATGAGAGCATCCTCTCAAACTTTTATGCCTGAAGATGATAATATGTCTACTATTCTTGGGAGACCTTTTCTTAAATACTGCAGGAGCTGTTATTAATTGTAATCAAGGGAAGGTGACCTTCAATGTCAATGACAAGGAACATACTATCTATTTCCCCAAGAAGATTGATAGACTTATGGTTTTGAATTCAATTGAACATGTTGAGGGCATTCAAGTTGGATAAATATATTTTCCCATACAAAGATAAAAAATTGAAACTATTATGATTGGGACTATTGCTATCAAGGTTGAGGTAACATAATCATTAGCGGAATACAACATTTTTTCTCATATGGAAATTTTTTGGTAGCAAGACCTGATAAACCTTGTTAACAAAAGGATTTCATTGAACAAAACAATGTTTTCACCATGATTATCTCCGCTTACTTCTATTCTATCCATTTTAGTTTTTGCTTTTGCCTAACTTAAAGGCGTTAAAGAAAAGTACTTATTGGGAGATAACCCAAAAGTTTTAGATGAGTCTTGGAAGTTATTACTTCAGTAATAACCGCTCCTTATCCTTTTTATTTGCTTTTTGTGCCAAGAGTAACCTCTAATGAGAGAGAAGTAACGATTTGGAAAGTTGCTGTCCCGAAACAGATTTCTGTGCTTCACCGTAAAAATTCGTGTAAAATCTCTGAACGTCTTTTTGAGGCTTGAAGTTTTGTGCTTCTGCCCTAGGTTGTTATATAACTTTCATTAGTTCAACACTTTTTGATTTAAGCAACAGAAGGTCTTCGAAAAAATTCGTCTTTACCTGTTGGTCTGTTTTGACAGATTTCTGCCATTTTCTGCATTTGCTTCTTGTTGGTTCCTTTTTGAGTTCGTTTGGGGAATTGAGCTTTTTTATGGAAGTTCTACAGTAGATACTTTTCTAATGGAAATTTATTGGTGTTAGAACTGAACCTTAAGACTTATTATCTTGAGTGCACTAATGTTGCTAATAAAGATTGTGTGAAGTTTTGTATGAAGGAAAAATTTCAGGTGTATGGAAGGAATGAGTAATGAGATGAAGGATGGACTAAAGCTCAAGCTTGGGGATGCCACGCGTTTCACACCAAGAAATATCCAGGAAGTACAAGCGTCAAAGCTTGGGGATGCCCAAGGCATCCCCCTCTTCATTAATAAAAATCCCAGGTTTCTTCCAAACGCTTCATTTTTATTGTTTCATGCATAGTTGTGTTGTTCTTGGAGCGTCTTCTTTTTCGTTTTCGTTTTGGTTTTTAGTTTGCGTGGTTTGCATAGTTTTCTGAATAAATTGGTTGGACCTCCTCTTTCATACATTGGTGTTCAAATAGTTTGGTTTGGATTGGAAAAGAGTAGGAAGCTTAAGTGGTAAAGAGAGCTTGTTTTTGACTGTGGCCTATTCTTTGTCATGCCATGCTTGATATTGTTTTGGCTTTATGCTTAGTATTCTTTGCTGTAGCATGACTTGTTATAAACAATTGAGATTGCTTAATGTGCCTTGGATGAACCATGCGTTGTTTTAGCATATTAAAGCATAGTATAGTGGTATTCTCCTTTGATGCTTTATTTGGGTTGACTTGGCACATGCTCATACCATGTTATGACTATCTCAAGTCACCATAGACTTTATGATCCTTTAGTTTTCAACTTGTAGTATCACTTTATGCTTTGATCAATGATGTTTTGTCGCTCTACATGATTATGGCCATTATTGCTCTCTCGTTTGTCGCTCCCTTACTATTGCTAGCCTTCACTTGCACTGAGTGTTTTACTCATGTTTCCAACTCCCTTAAACAAAATATTGCCAAAGTGTCCACCATACCTACCTATTAGCATCATTTGCTACTTCTGTGCATATTCAATATGCCTTGTTTTCTTCCGAATAAAATGTTTGCTTGTTATGAGAAAGTTAGTTAGTAAAGCTCTCACGAACTTGATGGCACACTTTATTTTCTTGCACTTAATAAACCTGAACCATTGCGTCCTTCTTTGTTGCGTATATGCTTGCGCTTTATAAGTGGAAGTTAGCAGAACCATGTATCATGGGGAACGCTTTCAACATTGCATTGGTACTTAGTACCTCGTTGATATCATGTTCTTTTGCTTATGGATCCCGACGGTGTGAAATAAAAGTGGAACTTGTAAGATCATGGAGTTTGTATGTATGTTAGAGAAACTCCTAGGCCGCTAGCCTAAGCCATGCCTAATCATGGTGGAAACTTACATCATAACCATAATGAGCATTCTATGAAGCATCCTCAATAAAAATCTATGCACATAGTAAATAAAAAGATCGCTGAGATGCTCATTTTCTGCTTGCCTTGTCATTTTGATTATGGGATAGATCCTGTATCATGTGCAAGGGGTACCCCGTTGGCGGTTCTCTATGATACGTATATACTGACAATGACAAGAGCTTACTCGTGACTGAAGTTGAGTAGCATGAGGATCGGTCTTCGTAAGTAAGGGGCATGAGGCTTTGATTTATAACTTGTCAAGCATATCCTCTTAGTTGTGTCACTTTTACCTTAACCACTTAAAGATGCTTATGATAGGGGCAATGAGATCTCAAAGCTAATGAGTACCATACTTTCAGCACTTGGAAGCCTTTCAAACTTTTCAAAACCTGTTCATTTCCTTGTTGAGTCTCCACACATTCTATGAGCACTTTCTTGAGAGCATAGTGGCCATTCTTTGTTCTATGTGCATTGTCCCAAGACTTGTTGATTGATGCACACCTTGATATTGGTTGTTTTAAACTATTTGCATCTAGTCACTCTTATAAACTTTGAAGGTGTCCTATGCATTTACACTTGCTACTCTACGAGGGACAAGCTGAATGCCATTATGCTATGTTTTATTTATGTGAAACAAACAAACGTCTTGCAAAGCATTGTTATTCATGAATCTTTTGTTTGTGCCTTTTCATGTTGCATCATAGTTTCTTTGTCTTATTGCTAGAACTTTGTCTTTCATGTTATGATTGAAGTACTATGATCCCAGCTTTGAATGCTTTACAAATACTTTGATCAATTTTATGATGGTGCATGTCACCTTAAAAATTATTCTTTGTTTTTATCACTTACCTACTCGAGGATGAGCAGGAGTTAAGCTTGGGGATGTTGATACATTGCAAATGTATCTATAATTTTTGATCATCCATGCTTGGTTTTATTCACTTTCTTGTGCTTTGTCCACACTTTGGAGTATTTTTCATATGATTTCTTGGACTAACCTATTAACAAGAGCCACAGTGCCAGCTGCCTGTTTTCTGCTGTTTTTGGTTCCAGGAAAGTCAGAAAATGAATATTCTCGGAATTGGACGGGACAAAAGCCAAAGTGCCTATTTTTCCAGAAGACTCCATGAGCCAGAATACGAGACGGAGGAGGCCAGGGGCTGGCCACACCCCCCTAGGCGCGGGCTAGGCCTAGCCGCGCCAGGGCATGGTGTGGTGGACCCAGGCACCCCCTCGGTCTGCCTCTTCGCCTATAAGAAGCCTTCTGACCTAAAAACTCCGGGGGGGTTCGACGTTTTTCTAGAAAAAGTTCCACGGCGCTGCCACCAGTGAAGGGGAGATTTGGGGCACAGAAAGTCTCTGTTCTGACACCCTGCCGAGATGGGGAAGTGCCCCCGGAGCCATCTCCATCGATCTCCACCATCATCTCCATCGACCATCCATGTTTCCCCCATCTATGAGTGAGTAATCCCCCGCTGTAGGCTATGGAGATGGTAGGGATTGGATGAGATCGTTCATGTAATGGCATCAGATTGTTAGGGCATGGTGCCTAGTATATTTTCTTAGTGCTTTATGACTTTGTTGCGACTTGTTGTGCTTAATGCTTGTCACTAGGGCCCGAGTGCCATGATTTCAGATCTGAACATGTTATTGATTCATTATGATAGTATTGTTTTTGGTCTTATCTTCATTATGATAGTATTGTTTTAGGGGAGCTGCCAGGTGGGGTAGGGCAGGCCAGGGTCGGGGTGGTTCGGGCTGGGGCCCCTAGGGCAGAGAGAGAGAGGGTGGAGTAGCCTCGGGTAGGTGCTAGGGTGGGAGCTAGGGTAGGAGGGAGAGGGGTGTGGCTCGGGTAGGGTTAGAGGGAGCCTCGGCCAGGGCTTGTGTGGTGGAGGGGGGTAGCTGGGTGGCATGGTGGGGCCAGCTAGGTGAGAGAAGAGGGAGGCCAAGAGAGGGGGAGGTGGTAGCTTAGGGTTAGGGTTTAGCTAGATGGGGGTGATGGGTTTAGATTAGGTGTGGGGGGGTTATGGTGATGATGGTCTTAAACAAGATCAAACAAGATCAAGCTAGAGGAGAGAGAGAGAGATGTGGTTTAAATTCACTCAAAAATCCAATAAAATCCAAATGACAAGCAAAAAGGTGGTACTTGCATGGGCCATGCATAATATTTAATGCCATGTTGATACTTGTGAAGACAATATTATTTCATGGCATTCTTATTATGCATCCCAAATTATGGAGTAAGGCCCAAGCAAAGGAATTTGAAAGAATTCCAAGTGGAGTATATGGAGATGATCACATTGGATTATAGTTGGGGGCTTGCTAGTGTGTATATGCCACTAGATGATCAATAGTCCCAAACTTATTCCAACATGAGCATAATTCCATGATAAACCATATGGAAGCTTGAAGAAAGGGTTCCACCCACAAGGCTTGCAAAGGTGGCCATGTGGCTCTCATGTTTCAATATTGTGAAAACAACATGATGCTAAGATGAGAGCATGTGGAATAGAGTTGGATCCATCCCAACCCACATGAGCTAGAGGTAAAACCAATAAGTGCCAAGCTCATATTTAGTTGGATGGTGGAATTATAAGGTGGTGAAAGAAAAGGTGGTGGAGTTAATAAGAGATATGCCCCCAACTCAACTTGGGCATTACACAAATATATCAAGAACCAAATACAATATCAAGAGGCGAATACAATTAATAATGCATATGAGATAAGAACCAAATCAAAAGGGTTTTATATGATGCTCAAATGCAAGGTGGCATGATGACATGAGCATGATATAATTATGATGCAACAATTATATATATGAAGTAGCCATTATATAGACTAGGCTAGTAGCATTGCAATTGTTAGACAATTGGGATGCTACAACTCTCCCCCACTAAACAAGAATCTCGCCCCGAGATTCCTAGGAAAAGAAAACAACACAAGGAGAGACGGGTGTCCGGAACGAAGGTGACCCTCACGTTCCCAAGAGATGAAGAACGGAATGGTGCGACCACTACACCTTGCAAAACTTGCTAGACTTGTTGCGAGTCTTGCGTTTTGCTTGCGAAACAACGGGTAGAAGAGTTGAAGGATTGTCGTGAGACAAGAAGGATAGGATGGACATAGCTCCGGTATTCTTAAGAAACATGATAAGAGAAAAAGGACCACTTGAGAAAGAAAGGACAGGATGATGTAGCATGGATAAAGAAAGGCACACCGATAAGATTAAAGATTTACCGATACTAGAGAGGATGAATCTTTGTCTCGCCGGAAGAAAAGAGCTAGATTGGAGAGGTTTTGAAGCACTATGACAATAGCATCGTATTCTCTCTCGGATTGAAGAAATGAAGTACGGAAACAATATTGCCTTCAAACAATAGAGTCCCTTGATATCAACAGAAAGATTTAGATAGACATCATCGGATTAGATTCTTGTTGCACCGGTAAGAACCAAAGGATCACGCAGTTGAGGTGCGCGGATATAACTTCCAGAGATGGACGTGAAACTAGATCATGGCGGAATCCCGAGAAGCAAAGAATATGGAGGATCTGGAGTTTATTGTATAGATACTTATTGCTTTCTTTAGCCTTGAGGCTAACGCAATAGATTTGCGGGTGATGGCATCAACCATAATTGGCTTTACCACCGAAAAAGAATTGATGAAAACAAAGAGAGAGATAGTTTTCTTTCATCTTGTTTGGGTATGTCAAGCACCGGTAGAAAGACGAGGACCGAAAAGAGTTTGCGTTTGTTTTCACCAGATAATTGAAGATTTAGCTCCGTGTAGAAAGGACGAGATCACCAACAAGAGATTATTGATTACTTTCTTCGAGAGAGCACTCCGGAAAAACAAGGACGGAAGTTAAAGTATCGAGGAATAAAGGCCACTTCTAACTTCCATGGAATGAGTGAAATCACATAATTCACCAATTCAATGTACAAGAGCGAATGATAAGAGTAGTGGTATGGTAGCTACTCCATCCCGCACTCAAAGCATTACTCCGCACATGAATAAGAAAACCATGCAACCCAACTACCGAAACAGACTGAAGGTATTGATAAGAAGAGCTCATGGAACTTCGTTAGAAAACAAGGATAGATGCAAACGGTTCGCCGGATTCAAGATAGATAAGGGTGACGATGTTGTCGTCATATCGGAAGTACCAAGCCACCGGAAAGATATGAAGGAAGATCACGGAGACAACTGCAAGATTCCACAGTTAAAGAAAAAGATAGCACCACTTGCACCTAAGGATTACGAAAGATCTGAAAAGTCTTCATGGCCTCCAGTGGATTGAGCATAGATGATAGAGCGAGAGGGTTTCAAGAGATCACTTGACGAGACTGAGGTGAAAGGAACTCCATGTTCTTCTTGAAATGATTGAGAGAGATTTAGCAATCTTGAGGAAACTTCAGCGGAACGACGATGATAACTTGCCAACAAGGAACAACTCCGGATTGGTCGAAGATGGAGGATGGAATTCACAATGGACTTGCTGATTCCAGAATTGAAGCAATGTATTTAGCAGAAGGACATGGTCGAGATAGGGGACTTCAAAAAGTCAGAAATCTCACTTTGAGACTTTGCACACAGGCATTGCTCACGGAGATTGAGAGAAAGAGACACAGATGATCTTCCATGTCCTTCCATTGATATGGAATAGGCAAGCATATTATCAACATATACCACCATGGATTAATAGGATATTCCCAGAATATCAAGTTCAAGAGGCGAGAGAAACGAACAAATGCTCGAAACACTTCCTGAGCTCAACGCTCTTTGAAAGATCAATATTAAGAGCACGGGTTCGTGTTGAAGAAGATGCACTGGAAGAATAGATTATCTGGTCCTTCCGAAGAAAAGAGAGGTCACCTGGTTCACATTGTCGCTAGGATCACCTGTTACAAAGATAAAGAGATCTTGGATGAGAAACGATGATATAGCTTTGCTTATGGTATGAGCTATTAGAGACGAAAAAGATGTGCAGATATGGAGTTGAAAAAGATGTGAAACATGATGGATAGATGATAGACCGCCGTAGTGCTTGAGAAGCTCCGGATTGCCAAAGATGCTTGAATATGATAACGATATGATCACGGTATAACTCAAGATCACAGGAGATAACCTTATCCCCCAGATGGTGACAGTTGATAGCATTTTTCCATATTCCAATCATCACTTATCATGAGTGGAATATAGCTATGCCGAGAGCCAAGTTACAATCATCCGCATCGGATCGACACACGTTATGTGATTAGCCCAAGAGAAAAGGAGATGAAAAGGAACTCCAGGATTAAGCGCCGGTGACAAAAGAATGAGTTAGCATGGACATGCTGACGCAAGGGAGATAGATAATGTTTCACACACGACTGAAAAGGAGTGTGGAAACACAGATGTATCAAAGAAAAATTTTCCGCATTTTTCGGCATTAAAATACCAATAGATGCGCAAAATCAGATAACGAAACAAGATTAGCGACTCTACCTCTCTACCTGATAAGTGATTTTGCACGGAAGGTGGAGTTGCTGGAAGGAAGAACGCCCTTAAGAAGATGGCACCGGTTAACAAGGAGTCAGATAGATCGCGCCGGTATACAACGAATCAGATAGATCTCGTCGGTTTGCAAAAGCCTGTCAGTATGGAATGTACCAACAGTTGATAACCAAAGGCAGATTGTGATAACAAACTGGATGCAACAGATAGACAAGGATTTACACACACACACACACACACACACACTTTCTATGGTACTACGGAAACCCAGAACACGTGAATCCTAGTTTGAATTTTTAGAAGAGGATTGAAAACGTTACACTCCCTTACCAGAAAAGGTGGTGGTTGGGTAAGAAGAAAAGTGAAAGCAGTCCTACTCTCACGTTTTGTTTTTCCCTAGTATACATAACTACCAAAAATATTTGCTAGACAGACAACGACCATTTGGCTGAGACCCTGAAGGGCGGGATGGCTCTGATACCAATTGTAACTACCTCGGTGAATTACGCTCCTAGTTACAAGCCTGGATGAGCAGAAATGGTTGAAATAGTACGGTGGGGCCCAAATGCCACTCACAGGTAGACCTTTCGGCCGTCCCAACCATTTCCACACATCGGGACAAGAATGAGCGGCGTAATCGGCAGGCGAAGGGATCAACTACATACACAAATGAGTATGTATGCAAGCCACCATACGACAGTACATCAGAGCCATTCCATCTAGAAAGAAAGGAAATATAGCAACGCCATACGGCAAGATCCAAATATCCTAGATAGATATAATAGTTTAGGATATCTCCTCATACATCAATCAACAGAGTATCAAGCGGAAGCGGAAGACATAATCCGAGTACGGATAAGAAGCAAATCGGCATAAGATGCCCCAGAAATAAGCACATTCCGCCCACAGATCTCACGGATCCCCGTTCCCGGAATCTCTACACTGAATGATCGTTGCCCACATCGTCCGTCTCTTCCACCCAGTATCCATCTTGCGAGGGTACCTGTTCATCTGAACCAATAATTTATCGTGTGAGACCCTAGGGGTACTCAGCAAGTCTTTATGCCTCTAAAGGGGACACAACCTGGGGTGACGCAATTGCAGCAAAAGATAAACCCTAGCAATTCTATAGATACTCGCTAACCATCCGCCTAACCAGAGATAGACGGATGTCCGTGAATTAATAACAACAGTTATAACAGTTATAACGGTAATATCCACAGATCCATCCTCCTCCTCGCTTACCGACGAGGAAGCGGACGAACAACCCCCCCCCCATCCGTTGGCAGTTTTATTATCCATTCCGTGAGTATTGCACTATTTACTAGTCAGGTTCCTAGTCTAGTCAAATTAAAAGCGGTACTTTAGTTATTCTTGTCTATGATCGAGAAACTGTGCTCCATGTCGTCCATAACCGCGGACACGGCTTTCAGAAAGTTTTACCCTGCAGGGGTGCACAAATAGCAACACATACTCGATATGCCTCGGAAAAACCAAATCAAAACCTAACGAGGCAGTCACGACAAAGCAATCACAGGATTCAGAAATATTTCAGGGGGCCACCCCATTAAGCTACCCGCAACGAAGCTGGCCGGCTACGAGACGGACTCAAGGTTTGTGTGGCTGGCTGTAAACGACTGGGAACCCGAAAGTGTGACTGGGCTTGTCGATACAGCAAAAACGGGTCACGGACCTAAACAGTACAGTGTGCTCCTCGCACAATCTTAAATAAAGCAGTAAAGCATGGCATAAGTACAGGATAGTAAATAAAACCTCAAACTAGTTTGTGGCCCCAAGAAATAAGAATGAATCAAGCTCTGGCTCAGGGGGGTTCATAAGCCTCCCGGATGTGGATAGCGCGAATATTCAAGGAACAGGAATCAAGTACTCGGGGTCCTACGGGACACAAGTGAGCCTGAAAAACCAAATAGCGAATATGGCTCACCGATGCCACTTTCATTAGTTATCCCATTACTACTCAGGTTAAGTTGTTTAGGTACCTCGTTATCCATCAGACACTCACATACCCTACACATGTTGTTCTACGACTCGCATGGCTCAAACAACTCCTGTAGTAATGGCTCATGGGATGGAGGAACAAGCTTCGGTGGGGTTTAAATGTAAAGGCTATGCGATACTTGGGATTCATTTTAATGCAATCGCGACTCAATGATGCAAGAATAAGAAAGAGGCAATAGGTACTGTATGTATGCAAGCATGTGGTAGTGCTTGCCTGGCAGCTCAGTTGAAGCAAGGAATGGATCTGGGTAGTGCTCCTGGTTCTCTTGATATATCCCCTTCTCAGCGTCTATTCGAAGAAGAACCAAACAAACAAGGGCCGACATAAATAAAGAGCACAAGCATATGAATAAATGCATCAAGCAAACAATCATGCCATGATGAATGATGCACAATTTGCATGGCAATAAGGTAGCATGGCAAGGGTGAGGTGTGAGATACAAGATTAAACATTTTATTAAGTTTTGGCCCTATTTTAACCTCAATTAAGTTGCTGTACTCTTTATATTTATATGATGCATGCTGCAAATCAAACCAAGGAATGCATAAACAGAAAGGTCTCGTCGAGCTAATCATTTTAGACATATCATTTGTTAAATTTGGAGTTATAAAACAAAAGATATTAATTAATTAAGACAAAAGGGCATTTTATTGTAATTTAGATAACTTGGAAAGTAAAGTGTTCAAAATATATTTTGGATGGCATATTTGAATTCCTCATATTTTCCTGATTTGAAAACATATATTATTTGTATTATTTGGATTAATATTTGAAAAGTTATTTAAAAACAGAATTATATTTGAATTTGAAATAATTAGAAAAGGATTTGAATTTAAACAGATTTCGGAAATACTTTTTATACTCAGAGGGAGCTAGCCACTGTCACAGACAAGTGGGCCACAGTGCTGACTGGGCAACACGCGCACAGAAACGCTTCTGTCACTCAGGGTTAGTCTAGCTGCAGAGGATGACAGGTGGGGCCATCGACCTCGCAGGCCCACGCGACAGCAGCGGAGAGGACAGGCGCTGACAGGTGGGGCTAGGCTGGAGCGCGGGTTGATGCGACTAAAGAGTAGGGGGTATCAGCGAAAGCACGGTCACTACTGTGGATCTTCTCTCTGAACCGTCTGACGACAGGTTGATGCTCGACCTGACACGGCGCGGCGCACGCGGGGCTCGAACCAGGGACCTGGACGAGCGCACGGGGGCGGAGCCACTGCGCTGGCCTGGGCTTGGTGTCAGGGACGCGCGCGCGGCCTAGCTAGGGTTTCTGCGACGCGAGGAGCGAGCAGACGCACGCGCTCGCCGGCGTACGCAGTGTGCTCGATGAAACGAACAACGGCCCTAGGCGACGACAGCGCGGCGGAGCGTGTCCAGGAGGTCAGGTGGCTCACCGGGAGGGCGTCGGTGGTGTTCGTGCGGGCCGAGGCGCTGGCGATCATCGATGACGCAGAGGCCGGCGTTCTAGGGTTTCTCGTCGGCCTCGCGCTGGTTCTGGCGGCTCCGGTGCTTCTTCTCCTCGACGGTGGTATAGGGGATTGCAGGAGCACTGCGTGGCCTTCCTCGTCCACCTCCACGTCGTTCTGCACTGCTGGAAGAGGGAGATCGGTGGAGGCCGACGGTGGAGACGATGGTGTAGGCGGTGGCGATGGAGCAGAGGGGAGAGAGGCCAGGGCGTCGCTGGGGCTGGATCTGGGGATGCTGGGCGAGGCAGAGAGGGGGTGGATAAGGCAGAGAGGGAGCGGGGTGCCATGGGGAGGTGGTAGACGATAAAGGTGGCTCGGCCACCTTTTGTCCTCCTCCTCACGTGCTCGGCTGGTAGGCCAGGGCGGGGCAGGGGCAGGTAGGGGAGCTGCCAGGTGGGGTAGGGCAGGCCAGGGTCAGGGTGGTTCGGGCTGGGGCCCCTAGGGCAGAGAGAGCAAGAGAGAGAGAGGGTGGAGTAGCCTCGGGTAGGTGCTAGGGTGGGAGCTAGGGTAGGAGGGAGAGGGGTGTGGCTCGGGTAGGGTTAGAGGGAGCCTCGGCCAGGGCTTGTGTGGTGGAGGGGGGTAGCTGGGTGGCATGGTGGGGCCAGCTAGGTGAGAGAAGAGGGAGGCCAAGAGAGGGGGAGGTGGTAGCTTAGGGTTAGGGTTTAGCTAGATGGGGGTGATGGGTTTAGATTAGGTGTGGGGGGGTTATGGTGATGATGGTCTTAAACAAGATCAAACAAGATCAAGCTAGAGGAGAGAGAGAGAGATGTGGTTTAAATTCACTCAAAAATCCAATAAAATCCAAATGACAAGCAAAAAGGTGGTACTTGCATGGGCCATGCATAATATTTAATGCCATGTTGATACTTGTGAAGACAATATTATTTCATGGCATTCTTATTATGCATCCCAAATTATGGAGTAAGGCCCAAGCAAAGGAATTTGAAAGAATTCCAAGTGGAGTATATGGAGATGATCACATTGGATTATAGTTGGGGGCTTGCTAGTGTGTATATGCCACTAGATGATCAATAGTCCCAAACTTATTCCAACATGAGCATAATTCCATGATAAACCATATGGAAGCTTGAAGAAAGGGTTCCACCCACAAGGCTTGCAAAGGTGGCCATGTGGCTCTCATGTTTCAATATTGTGAAAACAACATGATGCTAAGATGAGAGCATGTGGAATAGAGTTGGATCCATCCCAACCCACATGAGCTAGAGGTAAAACCAATAAGTGCCAAGCTCATATTTAGTTGGATGGTGGAATTATAAGGTGGTGAAAGAAAAGGTGGTGGAGTTAATAAGAGATATGCCCCCAACTCAACTTGGGCATTACACAAATATATCAAGAACCAAATACAATATCAAGAGGCGAATACAATTAATAATGCATATGAGATAAGAACCAAATCAAAAGGGTTTTATATGATGCTCAAATGCAAGGTGGCATGATGACATGAGCATGATATAATTATGATGCAACAATTATATATATGAAGTAGCCATTATATAGACTAGGCTAGTAGCATTGCAATTGTTAGACAATTGGGATGCTACAATGTGATTCTTCACCGAATCTTCTCCATCGGCCCACCGATTCATGATCTCCATCAGGTGGTCGATGGTCTGGGGCTTTGAGCGGCCTAGCTCCTCCCTGAGTTCCATGCAGCGGACACCACCGTTGAATGCATCAATCGCGCGGTCTTCCGAGATGTTCTCCGCGGAGTTCTTGATGATGGACCACCTTTGGATGTAGGAGCGCAGAGCTTCGCCAGATTTTTGCTGGCACCATCTCAGTTCTTCGATTGAGGCGAGCCGTTTATACGTGCCTTTAAAGTTGCGCACGATGCTGTAGACCAGCTCATCCCAGCTACGAATGGATCCATGTGGGAGGTTATTGAGCCATGCCCAGGCGGCGCCCTGCAGCTGTAGCTACAAGCATTGCATGGCAGTACTTCGACTGCCTCTATTTAGCCTGACGGAGGAGATGTGGTCCTCCAGCCAGATCTTGGGGTCCTGCAGACCGTCAAATTTCGGGTTCTCCGATGGGAGTTTAAACCCTTTAGGCATTCGCCTCTACCTAATGGCTCTGCTGAAGCATCTAGTGCCGCAGAGCTCCCCATCTTCCTCTTCCGAGTCAGTCGACCGAGTACGTCGTGCCCTTGACTTGTCGATCTTGCGTTGTGTGAGGTCGTCGCGTGCATCGTAGTCGCGGTCGTGTCGCTGTGAGCGACGTCGTCGAGACAGGTCGTGACTGTCATCGCTGGATGAGGGAGAGGAGTAGTGCTTTGCTAGCGCTTTGCCTTTTTTTGGGTCTGGTACTGGCTCCTTGTCGAGGGCGGCCTCGATTAGCCCCAAGCCCGCGATCGTAGATTGGTGCATGTCCATTCGGGGATCTCCAGCTGGCGGCTGGTTATTGAGGAGGTACATGGTGGCTGCTGTCACCGCGGCCTGCGGTGTCCTGGGAACCACGTTGCCTCTCGTGTCGACTATCATAGAGCCGAAGTCGAGGAATTTCGCGGCCTCTATGCGCTCTTGTTCGGTGAGGTGAGCCATCTGCGACTGCCTCTTCTTGGCGAGGTACTCGTTGCCTCTTGAGGAGGATCCTCCGTAGGAGGAGAGCCCAGCACGACGAAGGCTCGATTCGTCTGCCTCCTTTTTACGCGCCTCAAGTTGCACGATTGCTTGTTTTTGGCGCTTGAATTCCTCTTTTAGGAGCCAGTGGTAGCCCATCAGCAGTTCCTGCGGGGACCCGAAGGGTAGAGGTGCACCCCGTAGGGCTTCGTGGCAGCGATCCCACTCTTTCTCGTTGAGCCTGATCACGACGCGTTCGCCGGTTTGCTCATTGATCATGCTGGGACGTTCGACTGCTCCTCCGTTGCCACCGTTACTGCCGTTGCCACTGTTGCCACCGTTGCCACCGTTGCCGGTGTTGGGTGGATCGGTGCCGTTGCCGGTGTTACCACCGTTGCTGCGATTGGGTGGATCGGTGTCGTTGCCACGATTGGCGGAAGTGTCGCCTGCGTTGATGATGGCGCACATGAAGTGATTGGGGAAGCTGTTGTTGCCACAACTTCCAGATCCGGAACCGTAGGTTCCATCTTCAACCGCTAGATCGCTTAGATCAGAGTCGCGACTGCTGTCGCTAACCGTGTTCTCGACTGCCACTGGAGCGTTGAGCTCGCTGAGGGTGCCGATCGATGGAGGGAACCATGATGCCAGGGCAATCCCCGGTGTTGTCGGCTGATCAGGCATGTGAAGCGTGCCCATCTGACCAACATGGAAAAGGAAGCTCCCAATCGCCAGGCTGATTCCGTCGCCCACGGACTCGAAGGCCAGGCGGGTGGCCGGCGTGTGGACGGTGAAGTCGAAGGCGCCGAAAAGCTGACGAATCTCCACTGTTACGGAGTCGTAGATCGCAGTTGATGGGGCCGAAGAAGCCGCAACATCAGCACTCCCAATTCCCACAGACAACGCCAATTGACGAGGGTTTAACTCGTCAATGCCCATTGTTATGGACTTGGGTTTCGGAGAACGAGGGAGCGCTGGAGACATCTATCGGCTAGCAAACAAGCACACAGGGGACAAAGGATTTACCCAGGTTCAGGCCTCGTAGAGGTCCCTACTCCTTCTTGTCTGCTCGTGGAATTATTGAGGGAGTAGAAAGTTACAATGGTGCACAGATGTAATCTGGCAAAGGTTGTGGAAACAAGGGTTGTGTGTGTCCTCCTCGCCGCCCCCTCATAGCCTTTATATAGATAGGCTAGGTCTCGGGTAGCAGGTCGAGTCGGTTACAAGTTAGGGTTTTTCCCTTTAATCTTTCTATCTTTAGCTTCTTGTTCTTCAAGCAATTGAGAGTCCGTAGGTTACTTGAGTCCCTCCATCCGGGCCTTGGCGACACTGTGGGCCTGTATGTATTTGGACCGTATATACCAAGATCGAGTACCCGTAGGGTATACCCATGTCACTGCCCCTCTCCCGCTGCATGCGGCTATTCTAGGACCCCCTTCTCCTCCTCTATCTAACCCTCATCCTCGTTTGGCCAGGGACCGCCCCTTTCGTCGCCGGCGTCGAGCTCCGACGAGATCTCCCTCGGGCGTCCTCGCGCGAGCCATGGACCGCCATCGAACCTGCCCTTGCCACCCATCGCTGAGGTCGTCGTCGTCTATCGTATCGCCTCGGCACCTCCCTGGCGTCCCTCCGCTCCCTAGGTGAGCTCCCCGCCATCGCCTGAACCTCCCTAGGGTTTCTTCCCTCTGTCACCGGCGCAAGGTAGAAGAAGCCGCAGGAGCCGTCGATCCCAACTTGATCGAACGACCCCTGGCCCTCCATACAGCTTTGGCCCCCATAGGCCGCTGATGGGCGGGCCCCACCCGTCGGAGTTCGAACTAGGCTCCCGCCCGAGGCCGTGGTGGTAGTTGGGCCGGCCCTCTGGCACCCGCTTGGACCAGCCCAGTTCGGCCAGCCTCTTTTTACTTTTTAATTTCTAATATTCCAGATCTGAAAAATCAGCTGTTGGATTAATTCAAAATAAAAATGGAAAATGCTTCCAAATGCCGAGATCTAATTTTTACCAAGTACCCTAGTGTCTTGTGCAACATGCAGAGCAAAAAGTAACTATAAATTATTGACTAGGGTGCCATTAGTGAATTAAATCCTCAGCTGTATACTTTCTCACTAATAAATTCTTTCTGTGAATTGTACAACTCCAATTGGAAGAATATATTCCAACTGCCTCTGAAATATATTAGAATAATCTATCCTTGGACCTTGGTCTCATGCCAAGGTGAACAGTAGGTTAGCTTGAGGAAGAATAACAAAAACAATTTAGTTTTGACTTTAGAAAATTCCCTACACCAAACCATGGGTCCAATTAAACCAACTCCAAATCCCAGTGATGTAGTACTTCAATACCTATCCAAATCCAAGAGCTCAAGATTTATTGACCCTTGGATCCTTCTCTGTGAATTAAACCCTTCTGTGCATGGTTTATTCACCTCTAAATTCACTACAGTAGTTCCGCTAATCCAAAACTGTTGATTCCAATTTCTGCAGAAAGGTTTCCTCAATACCTATCACGCGCCCTTGGAATCAAATCAAAAGCTCTTGTAGATTTACTCTGGTGGAAAAGACAATACTGCTCCAGAACGGCCTTTGGGAATTTCCTAAGGGTATTCTGGTAATTTTCTTGACCTGATTCCAACTCTCAGTGAACAAATACATCAAACCCTACTGAACCATCCAAGGGAATAATTTTTGGAGCTCCAGAACTCTTCTGGCGAATTATTCCCTAAAACTAGAAGTTATTTCACTAGAAAAATCATAACTAAATAAAGAAAAGTGATAAAATAGTGAAACCACTTTTTTTGGTTTCATCCTATCAATACCTATCGGTTAGTATCATGTTTTTACAATAGTACCATACAGAATATGGTCTTGTCCAAAAATCCATCTCTTAGGTAGTTTTTAGACTATAAATCCTAAGGGGTATTCATCCCCTTCTCCAAGGCCATCCCAATCAACTATTTTCAATCCTCCCAAAACCATCTGAGTATTAATCCGATATTATTCATTGTTTGTTGTATGTATTGGTACTTGTTTGTCTTGTGTTGATTGTGGCCTGTTTTGTTTGCGTGTGTTGTCGGGACGACGATAGTTGCGATGAAATCGGAGAGCAGATGAAGTGGTATTTATTATTGATATTGGTATTCTGGGATTATCTAAAGATGAAGTCCAGGGAAAATTATGCCATTCTACTGATCTCATGCAAGACACCTTCTTGCTCATAAAGCCTTGCCCTACTATTTTACTTATGCATGTTTTATCTACTGTTTATTAAAACTGCATCGTTTTACTTTATGTTGACGTATATATATACATGGTAGTGGTTCGGCTCCTCCGAACTATTACACTTCTGTACTACTAAGTACATCCCCCTTGTTGATACCTACTTGTCCCTAGTAGAATAGATGGTGTATTACACCATACCCCTTTGGAGACCCCGATTTAGCCGAAGCAAAAGCTAGAGGATGGGAAGACCCCGGAAAAAGTTTTACCAAATGGTTTATGATAAAACCTTGGTGAGGTGGGACCTCCCAAGAGATGTTGAGAAATAAAAATGTTTTGTTTTACAAAATGTTGGAGGAAAACCGGAGGAAGAAGGTTTACGAAAACGCGTTACTTTGAGCCCCTCATTGAAAGCGCTCACCTAGGAGGTGGAGAAAGCGCTTCGGTTGGTCCTCGCCCGATGTCCCGGTGTTGAGGGGATTACCACTCAGAGGGTAGGCACTTATATTGGAGTGGGCATCCGAAGAGTCTTGATCCGTTACTCGACCCACAATCGGTGAAGATCAGGGTAGTGTACCTGGATGGTGTGGGTAAAGTGTGCAACCTCTGTAGAGTGTAAATCTATTCGAATAGCCATGTACGCGGTTAAGGACGGGTTGGACAAACTTCTATAGAGTGGTGCTGGTTTTGTTTTCAAAAAGGATTTTCAGAAAAGAAAATGGCGTTGGAAATGTTTTGACCATGGATGGTTGGGAGGATACCTGTTCTAACCATGGGATGGTCAGGAAGGTATGGAAGGAGTTTGGTCGTGGGACGACGTGATAACGGGAACAAATGGGTGACCTAGTCCTGATGTTTTCCAAAACTTTTCAAAAAGGTTTTCAAAAGTTTTCAACAAACAAATATGTAGATGCTATATCTACAAGAGAAACTATTTAGAAAAGAACCCTTATTGGATCCCACCTACTACCCTAGCCATAATGCATATACTCTTGTTACTATTATTATTATTATCTTAAGGTGGTTTGCGAGTACATTCAAAGTACTCACCGGCATTGTCCCTGGCTATTAACTTGGCCAGATTTCAAGAAGAAGACGATGAGGGCGACTATGCGAGCTAGGATGTTTCTCCCAGTCAGTTTCCTGTAGGATAAGGCATGGCTCGGGCTCCGCGCTTGAGGAAGTCCGCTGCTGATTATTGATGTAGCAATAACGGCATTTATGTAAGCCTTGTAATTCGGTATATTCTCGGATGTTGTAATGACACTTCTCGGTTATGTGCCATGACTAACTGATCATGGGATCGTGGTTGTATGCATAACAGGGATTCTCGAAGGATTAATCCGGGGGCCCCACATACACAAACCCCTACAGTGGTATCAGAGCTAGATCTATCAGTAGTATTGATAGTACGGGTAGAACACACGAGTTGTAGCATGTGGGCGTTGATCTTTTAGTTGTTACCCTCCCACATGTACTTGTGTATACCATAGTAATTCTTGATGAAGCAGCCCCCAATCAACTTTACGCATTCATTCACGAGACTGGTTCATGATTGACATACGGCTTGTACCAAGTGGCTTTGGGGGGTGTCTTCCTCTCTCGCATTAGTTGGTATACCATTTGAAAAGGAGGGCCCTGAAAGTGGTGTATTATAGACAACTACTTGATCAGTGTTGTGGTGGAAGTTCGTAGGTAAGAACGGTTCTTGTACGAAAGCCCTATCAGCCACGTAAAACATGCAAATATAAAGTAGAGGCGTCTATCTTTGTCTTTCAAGGGGCGTTGTGATGTGATATGGTAGTAACCAAGGTAAAGTAATTTACTTTATGTTGCTAAGTAGTAGTAACGATCATGGTGGACTACCACGCTGGAGGCACCAGTACCCTAGTGCCTACGACACCGGAATCCGAAGGCGCGGGATGGTAATCACAACATGAAGGACCATATCGCATCGCACTTACATTCAATTTTTATTGTTTGTGCATCTTATTGTGTGCTAGTATTAGATACTCGACGGTATCCTAATAAGATGATCCCTAATCAAAATACCAATGTAAGTGTTCTCCCTTAATGTGCACCACCAAGAAAGTTCTCCATTATGAGGCATGCCGTGATGATCGGGTGTCAGACATATATGCATTCACATATGGTGGGTGTAAGACATGTTGCACAACGGATACACTAAGGTTGAGTTGGCGATCCTAGTATGAGTATACATGGCCTCGGAACACGGATGATCGAAAGATCGAGCATGAGTCGCATGAATGATGTGATCGACGTTTCGGTGTCCACCTTTGCAACAATATCGCCGGCCGTGATGATCGGGGGCGGTGTAGCATATAGGGATCGTGTAATCACTAACACCCCTTCTGGGGATATGAGTTTTTAGTGGAGTTCTTGTTTTAACTGATATAGTTATAAACTTAGTCTAAATTCCTTTTGTAATTAATAATGTAGAAAATGGTTATCCCCGATGCTACCTTCCCGGTTGACGATTGGTTAGAAGGAGAGAAGCTCAAACTAGATGGATCCAACTTTTCTATGTGGGTTGCGCGTCTTCATGTTCTCCTTAGTGGGAATGATGTGGTCGAGTATATATGCTATGAGATGGATTTGGAGCAACCCTATTTCTATGAGATCCCAGAATAGCGGGCAGACCGCTATTACCATCGTGAGATGTCCACCTTCATTTCACTGACGATGCGCTTCGGAATGGTTGATGAGTTGTGGCCAATTGTGGGTAATATTGACCCTTGTAAGATAGTGGTACAACTTAGATCACATTTCGTGGAACAAGTGCGCATATGGGAACATGAGCTGATGGGAGATTTCCTCTCCATAAAGATGGAAGAGAACTCTTCACTGGAGAGCCACTTGAAGCCCATACATGATGCGTATATGAGGCTTGCTTACTTCCTGGATAACTGGCTGACGAGCTCTTCTGCAATAGGCATGTTGCTACAGTCGCTACCACCAATCTACCAAGCACATGCCCGGACTTTCATCATGACAGGTGATGGGGAACACAGGATTTCCCCGAGTTCATAACACATTTCAGGAATGTGAAGGTTGAACCCATTGCTGAAGTGGTCATCGATGACAAAGGTATATATTTGATATACAGTTTTATAAATGTTATAATCTTGCAAACATTTGATACTTATTCTATTTCGTGAAAACAGGTCCTTCTGCGAGAGAGCTTCTTGCTGGAGAGGAGGTGACATTGCGTGTTGATGGCGAGCATGATGATGATGTCCAACGACACTCTCCCTCGACATTTATCACTTAGTTTATTGTTTTTGGATGATTATTGTAATCGATGAAGTTCTTTAGTGTGTCTCACACTTCGTGAGATAGTTATTCATATGAGTTCGTAACAAACATTTTTTTTGCTTCTATGAATGATTTCTATTTGCGTTCATATGTTGTTCGATTATGTGTGAATTATCCTTGTTTTGAAACTAATTGATAATGCATGAACATTTTTAAAATATTGAAAATTCCTTGAAAATACCCAACTTGATGATATGTTCATTTTTGAACGAAACCATTGTTTAAATTCAAAGGTTCATAATATGTGTAAGTCATTTGATTTTTTTTCACATAGGAATGATGCCCAAGTTCAGCAAGATAACTTAGACATTGTGCATTGCATGAATGCAAAGTGTTTGACGAATTATTGTAAGAACATACATATTCGATGTATCATATTTCAACGAAGAAGTGATTATCATTTTGTGATTGTTTGAATTTAGTAAAAAGGTTTACCAAAGGAAACATGAGCATGAACTGTTTGATGTGATCAAAGTATTTCATCATCCAAGGGTATTAAAGATAAAAGAGAATCTATTTACTACAATTTGATCAATAGTAATAAGATTGGCATAAGAAATTATGAAATGCAATGCATTTGATACGTCGAAATGCAAAGCATCACAATGTGATATTAGTTATCAAGTGGGTGAATAGATGGCTCCATATAAATCATTGTAGTGTAAATGTAAAGGCCATTAGTTAGAAATAGTAAACACTCAATTAGTATAATAGTTAACCATCTGAATTCGTGAGATCGGCGCCATATCTTGTATGGATCATCGTGAAAGTTTTGGATTTATTCGATATCACCAAAACAATAGCGAACAAGTCCTTGTAGAGTATTCATTGGAAACTTTGAATACAAAATCCATGGCCAGAACCAAAAGAAAGTCAAAACTAGTGTTGCTTAAATTTTTTATGCTTTCTCGAGAAATTTTGTGTTCTTGACTATGAAGTTAATGGAAGATAGTGAAAAACACAATGAGGATTCAAAACCCTACATCAGAGTATTGAGAAGCGCAACAGAAAGTGTTCCTGAACGATTCTCTTCGTGAAGGAAAGAATCAATGATAATGATCATTGTGTTTTCCACACTAGTGTTTTTACTACATAAAGTAGGATTCAAAAATGTACCCCATATCTTGTATGGATACATTTTTGAATCACTTGGCATATTACCAGAATATGGCATACCTACGAACTACAAAGGAAATGATGGTAAACTAAAATTATGAGAACTCTTAGAGGAATAATTCACTTACAATTAGAAAGCAATTCATCCCTGAATCTTACCAAGTAAAGGGTTACTTGATTTTTCCAAAAGACTACAAGGTCATGGTGGAAAAGGTGAATGACAAAGGCACGATTTGTCATGAATAATGTATTGGACAAATTCAAAAAGAATTTGATTTAGAAGTGCTAAAAGTCTCATGGATTTAACACCAGTAAGGTACTAGCGTCTCGTAATAAAACTCTCAGTTTGATAATTGATCAAAGGATTTTGAAGTTATTCAGAATAGGATATGCAATTTTCATGAAATTGAGTGGGAGCAATGAATGTCTCATAATCAAATGTGTAGGAAACACATTTTGAGTGGGAGCAATGTAAGTGATGACCCACAAGTATAGGGGGTGTATCGCAGTATTTTCGAGGGAAGTGAAACCCAATTTATTGATTCGACTCAAGGGGAGCCAAAGAATATTTATAAGCCTTAACAACTGAGTTGTCAATTCAGCTGCACCTAGAAATAATCTTGCTCACAGCAGTTTATCAGTAGCAACAGTTTTGTAGTAGGAATAGTAAAGCAGCAGCAGTAGTAAAGCAAAGACAATACTAACAAAAGCAGTAAACAGTGGGATTCGAGTGCGGTAGGCATAGGTATGGATGGACGGGTGTTGCATGGACAAGACAATCCACATAACAATCAGAACATAGGGGAATTGCAGATAAATAAGATAAAGCATCCAAGTACTAGACAATCCTAGGCATTGTTCCATATATAGTCATACGTGCTCGCAATGAGAACTTGCACAACATATTTTGTCCTGCCAACCCGTTTGCAGCGGGGCCTCTAGGGAACTACTGACAATTAAGATGATCCTTTTAATAGAGTACCGGAGAAAAGCATTAACTCTCCGTGAACACATGTGATCCTCACATCAAAGCCTTTCCCTTCCGGTTATCCCGATTTCTCTCACTTCGGGGCCATAGGTTCCGGACAACGACGTGTGTATACAACTTGCAGATAAGACCCAAAACAATACTATCATAATGAATCAATAACATGTTCAGATCTGAAATCATGGCACTTGGGCCCTAGTGACAAGCACTAAGCACAACAAGTCACAACAAAGTCATAAAGCACTAATAAAATACACTAGGCACCATGCCCTAACAATCTGATGCCATTACATGAACGATCTCATCCAATCCCTACCATCCCCATAACCTACAGTGGGGGATTACTCACTCATAGATGGGGGAAACATGGATGGTCAATGGAGATGATGGTGGAGATCGATGGAGATGGCTCCGGGGGCACTTCCCCGTCCCGGCAGGGTGCCGGAACAGACTTTCTGTCCCCTGAATCTCCCCTTCGGTGGCGGTGGCGCAACAGAACTTTTTGGGGAAAAACGTCGAACCCCCCGGAGTTTTTAGGTCAGAAGGCTTCTTATAGGCGAAGAGGGAGACCGAGGGGGTTCTTGGGGCCACCACACCATGCCCTGGCGCGGCCAGGCCTAGCCCGCCCCTGGGGGTGGTGTAGCCAGCCCCTGGCCCTCCTCCGTCTCGTATTCTCGCTCCTGGAGTCTTCTGGAAAAATAGGCACTTTGGTTTTTGTCCCGTCCAATCCCGATAATATTCATTTTCTGACTTTCCTGGAACCAAAAACAGCAGAAAACAGGCAGTTGGCACTGTGGCTCTTGTTAATAGGTTAGTCCAAGAAATCATATGAAAAGTACTCAAAAGTGTGGACAAAACACAAGAAAGTGGATAAAACCAAGCATGGAGCATAAAAAATTATAGATACATTTGCAATGTATCAACATCCCCAAGCTTAGCTCCTGCTCGTCCTCGAGTAGGTAAGTGATAAAAAGAAAGAATAATTTTTGAGGTGACATGCACCATCAAAGATTTGACCAAAGTATTTCTAAAACATTCAAAGCTGGGATCATGGTACTTCAATCATAACATGAAAGACAAAGTTCTAGCAATAAGACATAGCAACTATGATGCAACATGAAAAGGCATAAACAAAAGATTCATGAATAACAATGCTTTGCAAGACGTTTGTTTGTTTCACATAAAGAAAACATAGCATAATAGCATTCAGCTTGTCCCTCATAGAGTAGCAAATATAAATGCAAAGAACACCTTCAAAGTTCATAAGAGTGACTAGATACAAATAGTTTAAAACAAGCAATATCAAGTTATGCATCAATCAACAAGTCTTGGGACAATGCACATAGAACTAAGAATGGCCACTATGCTCTCAAAGTAGGTGCATAAAGATAGAAGGTGGAGACTCAATATAATGGTGGAAGAAAGGCCTTTGTAAAAGGAAGTAGGGATTCAAGTCTCATAAAGAGCTTCCAAAAATTATGGTACTTATAGCTTTCAGCTCTCATTGCCCCTATCATAAGCATCTTGAAGTGATTAAGGTTAAAGTGAACAAACTATGGTGTACATGCTTGACAAAGTATAAGTCAGAAATCTCATGTCCCTTGTATACGAGGGTCGCTCCTCGTGCTACTCAAGTTTAGTCACCGGTAAGTTCTTGTCATTGTAAGTACATGTGTATCATTGAGAACCACCAACTGGGTACCCCTTGCCCGATGATACGGAAGAATCCCCATATCAAAATGACAAGGCAAGCAGACAACAAGCATCTCAGCATTCTTCTTATTTACCATGGGAATATGGTGCTTTTTTTTCTCTCTTTCCTCTTTTCATAGTATCTCTTTTTTTCCCTCTTTTCTCTCTTTTTCTCAATATAGGACTCTTTTTTATAAGAAGAATGCTTCATCGACAGCTCATTATGGTTACGCTGCAGGTTTCCACCATGTCAGCATGGATTAGACCAGCGGCCCAGGCGTTTCTCTAACACATATACATAACTCCATGGACTTACAAGCTCCCCTTTCATTTCACACCGACGACATCCATATTCAAAAGAGCATGATATCAACTAGGTACAAGTACCAAGTGCAATGTTGAGAGCGTTCCCCATGAAAGCAGGGTTCTGCTAATTCCCAACAAATAAGTGCAAGCATATACAACATAGAGGACACAATGGTTCAAGTTTATTAAGGGCAAGAAAAGTAAAATGTGCCATCAAGTTCGTGAGAGCTTTAATCACTAGTTTTCTCATAACAAGTTTAATTTGGAAGGTAAACAAAATCATGAATATACTTGGAATAGCATAAGCTAATAGGTAGGTATGGTGGAATCTTTGGAATAACCTGGTTTAGGGAGTTGGATGCATGAGTGGAACTCATACTTTGTTGTGGAGGCTAGCAAAAGACTGGGAGCGACAAACTAAGAGAGCAATAATGGCCATAATCATGCAGAGCGACAAAACATCATTGATCAAACCATAAAGTGATACAACAAGTTGAAAACTAAAGGATCATAAAGGCTTACGATGACTTTGGATAGTCATAACATGGTGTGAGCATGCGCCAAGTCAAGCCAAATAAAGCATCAAAGGAGAATACCACTATACTATGCTTTAATATGCTAAAACAACACATGATTCATCGAAGGCACATTAAGCAATCTCAATTGTTTATAACAATTCATGCTACAACATAGAATACTAAGCATAAAGCCAAAGCAATATCAAGCATGTCATGACAGAGCATAGGCCACAGTAAAACCAAGCTCTCTTTACCACTTAAGCATGAGATTTCCTACTCTTTTCCAGACCAAACCAAACTATTTGAACACCAATATATGAAAGAGGAGTTCCAACCAATTTATTCTAAAAACTAAGCAAACAAAGCAAACAAAAAACCAAAACGAAAACGAAAAAGAAGACGCTCTAAGAACAACACAATTGTGCATGAAACAATAAAAATGAAGCGTTTGGAAGAAACCTGAGATTTTTATTGATGTAGAAGGGGATGCCTTGGGCATCCCCAAGCTTTGACGCTTGTACTTCTTAGATATTTCTTGTACTTCATCTCATTACTCATTCCTTCGATACACCTGAAATTTTTCCTTCATACAAAACTCCACACAATCTCATTAGCAACATTAGTGCACTTAAGATAAATAAGTCTTAAGGTTCAGTTTTAACACCAAATAAACTTCCATTAGAACACTAGATACTGTAGCACTTCCCTCAAAAAGCTCAATTCCCCAAAAGAACTCAAAAAGGAACCCACGAGAAGCAAATGCAGAAAATGGCAGAAATCTGTCAAAATAGACTAGCAGGTAAAGACGAATTTTTTTCGAAGACCTTATGTAGCTCAAATCAAAAAGTGTTGAACTAACGAAAGTTAGATAACAACCTGGGGAAGAAGCACAAACAATTACAGCTCAATCCGACATACAGAACTCTCTCACGAATTTTTATGGTGAAGCACAAAAATCTGTTTCGGGACAGCAACTTTCCCAATCATTACTTCACTCTCATTAGAGGTTACTCTTAGCACAAAAAGCAAATAAAAAGGATAAGGAGCTGTTATTACTGAAGTAATAACTTCCAAGACTCATCTAAAACTTCTGGGTTATCTCCCAATAAGTACTTTTCTTTAACACCTTTAAGTTAGGCATAAGCAAAAACTAAAATGGGTAGAATAGAAGTAAGCGGGGATAATCATGGTGGAAACATTGTTTTGTTCAATGAAATCCTTTTGTTAACAAGTTTGATCAGGTCTTGCTACCAAAACAATTCCATATGAGACAAAACTTTGTATTCCACTAATGATTATGTTACCTCAACCTTGATAGCAATGGTCCCAATCATAATAGTTTCAAAATATTCTCTTGGTATGGGACAATATATCTCTCCAACTCGAATGCCCTCAACATGTTCAATTGAATTCAAGCCATAAGTCCTTTCAATATTCTTGGGGAATTAGATAGTATGTTCCTTGTCATTGACATTGAAGGTCACCTTCCCTTAATTACAATTAATAACAGCTCCTGTAGTATTTAAGAAAAGGTCTCCCAAGAATAGTAGACATATTATCATCTTCAGGCATAAAAAGTTTGAGAGGATGCTCTCATAAGAAATAAGAGGTTAAGTAAAAGAGAGCATCAAGAAGCAAATTCAAAACACATTTAAGTCTAACCCACTTCCTATGCATAGGAATCATGTATGCAAATAAATTCACAAAGAACAAAGTGACAAGCATAGGAAGATAAAACAAGAGTAACTTCAAAACTTTCAACACATAGAGAGGCGTTTCAATACCATGAAAACTTCTACAACCATATTTTCCTCTCTCATAATAATTTTCAGTAGCCTCATGAATAAACTCAACAATATAACTATCACATAAAGCATGCTCTTCATGATCTACAAGCACTAGAGCTTTATTATAAACATTTTCAAAAGAAACCTCGGGAACATAACATTCATCCTCCTTTAGTAAGCGCGGAGGACAATCAAATAATGTAAGGGATAAAGAGTTACTGTCATTAGAAGGTAGGCATGGGTAGCTAATCCATTCTTCCTCCTTTTGTTCATCACTCTCCTCCTCTTTTTCATCTAATGAGATTTTAGGTTCATCAATTTCTTCTTCCATAGGAGCCTGCAAGGTATTAGTCTCTTCCATAGGGTCCTGCAAGGCATTAGTCTCTTCCATTTGTGGAAAGCATCTATTAAAATATTCAAGGACATAGCTATTTTCATCCTTGTAATTATCAAAGCAAAATTTAAGTATACCATAAACCTCATACTTATAAGGTGAATCATCAATATTTTCAAGCAAACTAGCAAGTTCAAAAGCACCCTTCCCAGCAATAAATTCTTCAATTTGTTCTGCATCATAAAAGTCATAAATTCCTTTAGCATAGGAAGATATGGTATCATTATCACTATACTCACATTTAAAAGGGAGGTGTTTATACCTCTTTCTGCAACAAGACTCATCACAGCAATAAGTAACATTATAAGTAAAGCACACATTTCTAGCAATGGTATACAATCTAACAATTTGTTCCCATAAGTGTTTCCATTTTTGTGACAATCGGTGTTCCTTATAATAATATTTTTGATCTTCTGTGAACCCACCTTGCCAATAAGCTTCAGTTTCAAAGAAACCAACCATTGATAATAAGCATGACAAAGCAAGACAATTACAGACCAACGAAAATAACAACTAGAGTAGGAACTAATTTTTTTGTATTTTTGATAAAGAAACAAGCAAACAAGGAGAAAATAAACTTAGGTTGAACAATAGTGAATCCAAGTGGACTTGATAAATAAAGCTATGCTCCCCGGCAATGGTGCTAGAAAATAGTCTTGATGACCCACAAGTATAGGGGGTGTATCGCAGTATTTTCGAGGGAAGTGAAACCCAATTTATTGATTCGACACAAGGGGAGCCAAAGAATATTTATAAGCCTTAACAACTGAGTTGTCAATTCAGATGCACCTGGAAACAATCTTTCTCACAACAGTTTATCAGTAGCAACAGTTTTGTAGTAGGAATAGTAAAGCAGCATCAGTAAAGCAAAGACAATAGTAAAAAAAGCAGTAAACAGTAGGATTCGAGTGCGGTAGGCATAGGGATGGATGGACGGGTGTTGCATGGAGAAGACAATCCACATAGCAATCAGAACATAGGGCAATTGCAGATAAATAAGATAAAGCATCCAAGTACTAGACAATCCTAGGCATGTGTTCCATATATAGTCATATGTGCTCGCAATGAGAACTTGCACAACATATTTTGTCCTGCCAGCCCATTTGCAGCGGGGCCTCTAGGGAACTACTGGCAATTAAGGTGCTCCTTTTAATAGAGCACCGGAGAAAAGCATTAACACTCCATGAACACATGTGATTTTCACATCAAAGCCTTTCCCTTCCGATTATCCCGATTTCTTTCACTTCGGGGCCATAGGTTCCGGACAACGACGTGTGTATACAACTTACAGATAAGACCCAAAGAATACTATCATAATGATCAATAACATGTTCAGATCTAAAATCATGGCACTCGGGCCCTAGTGACAAGCATTAAGCACAACAAGTCGCAACAAAGTCATAAATCACTAATAAAAGATACTAGGCACCATGCCCTAACAATTTGATGCCATTACATGAACGATCTCATCCAATCTCTACCATCCCCATAACCTACAGCGGGGGATTACTCACTCATAGACGGGGGAAACATGGATGGTCGATGGAGATGATGGTGGAGATCGATGGAGATGGCTCCAGGGGCACTTCCCCATCCCGGCAGGGTGCCGGAATAGAGACTTTCTGTCCTCCAAATCTCCCCTTCGGTGGCAGTGGCGCAGCGGAACTTTTCGTGGAAAAACGTCGAACCCCCCGAAGCTTTCAGGTCAGAAGGCTTCTTATAGGCGAAGAGGGAGACCGAGGGGGTGCCTGGGGCCACCACACTATTCCCTGGCGTGGCCAGGCCTAGCCCGCGCCTAGGGGTCATGTGGCCAGCCTCTGGCCCTCCTCCGTCTCATATTCTAGCTCCTGGAGTCTTCTGGAAAAATAGGCACTTTGGTTTTTGTCCCGTCCAATTCCGAGAATATTCATTTTCTGACTTTCCTGGAACCAAAAACAGCAGAAAACAGGCAGCTGGCACTGGGGCTCTTGTTAATAGGTTAGTCCAAGAAATCATATGAAAAGTACTCCAAAGTGTGGACAAAACACAAGAAAGTGGATCAAACCAAGCATGGAGCATCAAACATTATAGATACATTTGCAGTGTATCAGTAAGTTTCGCACCAGAATATGTTGGGAACATATTTTTAGTGGGAGCTTAATGATTGATTCTTTAGTGTGTACAACATATTAAGAGTAAAAGCACAAGTACCGATAAATAATGATTTATAGGGATTAGAAGTTGAAAGTAAGTATATTAGAAGATTATGTTGTATTCCTAAGAGGGATTCTTAAAATAGTTTTGGAGTACGAATTGATTAAGGAATGGTCCTTTGTCACTCGAATTGGGAATAGCACTAAGTTAAACATCAGTGGTTGAAAGAAAGAAAAGGATGATCGTCATCCACTTTGTTGAGACATAGGTTCTGTCTTGGGAACCATGATGACAACTTAACATAATATATGATTCGAGAAGGAATGTTTGAAAAGTGATTAAGTATGAATCACAGAACGTTGAGCTAAGTTTTGTCCATAGTGTCTGAATGAGAACTGTATACATGTTTTCAAATATATGAAGGATGACATATCTTAAATCATAAAGGGTTATGAAATAAGGATATGTGTTAACCTTAGAAGATTGGATATCCTTGCATTGATTATACCGACTGAAGTCAAGTAGGAAGCGAGGTGGTAAAACATCAAAAGTTACACATAATGCACTAGTGTTTCGATGATTACATTTATAATAAAATATAAGGGTACCATCTAACTTGATGTATATTGTTGTGGCGGGACTGATTCGTCTTTATGTAGAATGTGTGTCCTAGGGCACAATGCCTATGAGAAAGCTTGTTATGGCTGATCTAACGTCACTGTTGGCTCCTGGAAATAGACCTCACTCGGTCGCCATGACTATGATGCATACACAAAGATGTTATCATGTGATGATAAGGTATTAATGTCAATCAAGGTGACATTAGTAAGTTGCAAAGGGTTTGGGGTTGTAAAGTCTAGACCCAAGACTCAACCTCTTTCATGAGCAAGCATAATCAAAGGTGCCGGGATATATGGTGCCAATAATTAGTAATAAATGCAGCTAGTTTATTTATACTCTAGTGTAAGTGGGAGACTGTTGGAAATATGCCCTAGAGACAAATAATAATATGGACTATTATCATATTTCATAAACTTTATTATTAAGTTTTATATCATGCTATAACTATATTAAAAGGAAACATCAATACACATGTGATATATAAACAACCAGGAGTTCCTGGTGAAACTCTAGTCACTGGTTCATTGGTCAATATATGATCAAGGTTTCCTGATCATGTGGCATTTATGCCAGTTGACAATGGAGTCACCTCATTGCAAGAATGAGATGATGAGAAATACCCAACCTAAGCATCGTGACCTGATCATGTCACGATGTTCAAGTTATGTTGATTAGAAAAGTCCTAGTATCCTATTTCTTAGACCGTGAGACCATATCAATCACTATTACCTGAGGATAATCAAATAACATCAAACATCATCTGGTGACACGGTGATTATAAAGGTGTGTTCAGGTATTTGGAGGAACAATTGAGGCATTATGCATCAACCGCGGGATTTGTCCATCCGCGTGATGGAAAAGATACTCGAGGGCCCACTCAGAGAAGTTATAGCCAATAGCTGCACAATGTGTGATTTGATAACAAGGATATCACTTGTCGGAACGAGTCAAATAGCTTTTGTTGATAACAAGATGGAACACGACATGGTGATGTCATTGATAAGATCTCGGACAATGCAAGTATCAAGAGACAAAAGGAATATGACATGACATTCATGGTTCATCGATGAAAGATTCGTGGAATGCACAGGGGTCAACATGGCCATCCAGGTCCCTCTGATGATCATTGGTACGGGAAGGTCCCGACCATGTCTAGAGTGTTCCCGATTCATGTGGTATCACGATTAAGGGCTTTATGATGCTCATGGAGTGTTTTGGTATTGGCAGAAGCACCGAAGAAAAGAGAGAGAAAACTAGAAGGGTTTCGGTAAGTCCGGAGATGTCCGTAATGGGGTGGAAGGAGTTCCATAGCCATGGGGATTGAATAATATTTAAGTGAAATATTGATTTAATCATTCATTTATATTCATTCAATAAAATAAAAAGAATTAAAATGGTCAAAATACCTAATTGGGCCAAAATCCCTAGGGAAAAGGCCCCATGAGGGAAAGACCAAAGGGAGGAAGAAGGAGGGGTGGCCGGCTAGGCTTTGGGCACCCCGCTTGGGGACCACTAGGTCTTTGGCCGGCCATCCAAGCACCTCCTCTCCACTGTCCTTTGTTTAGTCCCACATGGCTAAGGAAATTGCCTATGTGGGTGGTTTTTCCCCTATATAAAGAGAGGTATTTTGACAAATTAATTACACTATAATCAATAAAATGTTTCCTATCTTTTGGAGAGACCTCCAGCTGACTCTCTCTCTCCCTCCTGTGACTGTGGTGCCAAGTCTGGATCGCGTGAGCAGGAGTGTTCTTCACTACGAAGCACCGTCGTGCTGCGGGATTCGGATCTAGAAGCTCTACTTCCGCAACTGTTACTAGATCAGAGGAGTGGGATTTATCGCCATGCACCGAACATGTGTAACTCCCTTGGAGGTGCAACACTTGGGGAACTAGAAGTCGTTGGAGCCGCAGGAGCCGCCAGGACTTCAATAAGACCTCGAGGTTGGCTTCGATTCATCTACATCAACCACACTCTCCCGAGCATTGACAATGCTTTTTGGTCTTCAAGCGTAAGTTTGTGAAAAGCCCCTCCCGTTACTGCATTACTAATAGATAGGTCTTGGCATTATGGTTATTGGCGTAGGGTAAATTTATCGTTTTCATACGCGAACCCCTGCAATTCGGGCAATGAATGCAACAAACCTTTCAAACTTTATCTTTTTTCACTCTATAACCACTATTGCTATGCACAACGAGTCAACTCCGCTTATGTTGTAAATGAACCTATGTTGCGGTGAACAAAATGGGCCCTCCCCACATGTGTCCGACAGGAAGCATGCTAAAATCCTCAATGGCCAATACAGAGTGGGTAGCTTTACAAGCTTTGTCCATACTGAAGTATAACCCTAAGGAGACCACAAAGAATATTCAGACTAGCCTCGTTGCTAAATACAACATTGTCCTACCGTATTACACGGTTTGTAAAGGTAAAGAGAAAGCTTTGAAAGTCTTGCACGGGGATTGGACTAATATCTTTAGGATGCTGTACAACTTCAAGGCTGAGGTACAAGAAAGGTGTCCGGAGAGTGTTGTGGAGATTGACACTAAATCAAATGGTGGGAAAATTTATTTCAACAGATTTTACGTGGCGCTTAAACCTTGCAACCATGGATTCAAGGACGGCTATAGGCCATATCTGAGTGTAGAAAACATTGTCCTAACTGGCAAATGGAAAGGCTATCTGGCATCTTCTACATCACTTGATCATCACAAGTGGATGTTCCTAGTGGCATTCAAGCTGTTTGGTACAGAAACAAAGGAAAACTTGGTCTAGTTTATGAGGCAACTTAGGAGATCAATAGGCCACTTGGATCCATTGGCTATATCCACGGATGCATGCAAAGGGATAACGAATGCAGTGAAGGAGGTGTTCCCGTGACCTGAAGGTAGAGAATGCCATGCCCATCTAATGCTCAACTTGTACAAAACCTACGCAGACCTCATATTTGGTTACATGTTTCCTACTCCTAGAGCTTACAAAGCTCGGAGCAGCGAATATTTCATGAGCATGATTTTTGCAGAAGCCCCTGATCTTCCATAGTACTTAGCCACCCATCATTCGTAGCTATGGAAGAGGAGTTAATTCAACCCTGACATCAAAGTTGATTACATAAAATACAACCTTGCCGAATGCCTGAATATCTGGGTGAAGGACATAAAAGTCCGTCATGTTCATATGTTGATGGACAGCATACAAGTTATGGTCATGAATCTGTTAAATATAAGGAGAGATATTGGTCGAAGTTTTAGAGGACATATGCTACTACATGTTGTACAACAACTGCATAAGAGAAGCCGAGGACTTGGTCATCTTAGAGTTCTCCCATCAAATAGCAGTAGCTGTGAGGTGGTCGATATGTCCAATAATGGCCACAAGGATGTTGTGAACATCGAGCATCGAGAATGCACCCGCTTACAATGGCAACATAACGGGAAACCTTGCGACCACGCCCTGGTCTTCGTGGTGAAGAAAAGAACTCCACCACATTTGGATCAATATTTGTCCGAATACTACTCTCTAAAAAAAGTTCAGAGCTATGTACGCTGGTTCCCTCAAGCCCTGTACAAGCCCATCGTAGTGGCCTAAAGTCCAACTAAGATTCGAGTTATGCCATCCAGTTACAAAAAGGGCCAGAGGAAGACCTCAGGTGAAGAGGTTTAAGAATTTTCTCAAGAAGACGGGTTCATCTTTTAGTGGTAGCAAGAAGGGCAAAAACTGATGCAAGACCTGCCATCTTATAGGCCATAGAGCAGCGGGTTGTCCCCTTAATGCTCCCAAACCTAGGTATAAGATGATACCTTCAATTTTTTGTTTACTCTGTAGATATTAGGTAGTTAGCCGTGTCCTATTTCTTTGGTAGGAAGCACATGGTAAGAAGCATGACCGACGGCTCAGTGATTTTGCTGCAGGAAGAAAATCAAAACGAGTGGAGTGATGATGCTGGATAGGATTCTGGTGCTGATTTCCCTAACTTCCCTTGACTCGGAGATGCAGAGTATGTGAAGGTGACAAAATTGGCACCCAGGAAGAGGAAGAAGACAGGCAATGAAGAAGCCAGAGGACGTGAAGGCAAGAAAGTTGGCACCTAGGTAGAGGAAGAAGGCTAGTAATGATGGAGCCTAATAATGTGTTGAACTTGAACCTATATATATAATTCGGTTAAATTCTGGAGCTGTGTGCGTGGAACTTGTCGGGTGAAACAATCTTCCCCCATTCTCGGAGTAAAATTTATCGCGACTTGAGGTTTGGAGATAGCCGAGCCACTAGTTGAAGCCGAAATTGTGACTATGCCACTACTATCTAAACAATCGTAGCATCGGGACCGCGATTTTTTTAGGGGTGAGGGGGTCTCCAAATTCGATTGATGTTAGTGGCAAAGACATAATTTATTTAAGCTCTTAATAAATCCCTGCTTTTGGCATTACACTTATGATAAGGTTCTGAGCTAAAAAACAAGTTTCAAGCTGGCTGCTACACTCCACGAAGCAGCAACTTATTTCAGCTGCTGGACAACGACATGGCAACATAAACTGCAAAGGCAACAGCTAATGCCCAGATAATTAGGAAATTGTTTCCACTTTCGCGCCTAATCTTGACCCCTTCTATCTCACAACGTCCCTACTCCTGCCTCCCCTACATCTAGCAAAGCTCCCGGATCTCTCACTCCAACGCACGAATATCCTCTTTCTTGTCCGACACAACATCACGAAGATCCTGCACATGCTCTTTGTGAAAACCTATCAGGAGATTTTTGATCCACACAAACTTGTCATAGCCAGGTTCCCTCCCTTCCTACAAACTATCGAAGGAAACAAAAAAAGAATTACATTACGCTTCCTGGATCTGGATTACCATTGTACCTAGCATAAGAAGTTACCGCTATGATGCTTCAGTTGCTGAATTTTCCTGCAGTATTTAAGTCAGTCCATGAAATCCATATCGGTATCTTCTCACCACACAAACACAACATCTCGATGTAGTAATTGTAGGGAATCTTCGGTACCTGATGGGGGCACCCGCCTATCGGCATTGAGCCGACCCTGATTCCGCCTGAGACGAACTGCGTGAGCTGTGAGCCATGAGTGAGGGTAGCGAGGGAAGAGGAAAGAAGAGCCTTTGGATGTCAGAGCAGGAGCACTGTGAAGCATGATTTATCCCACTAACTCAGGCATAATCCTACCGTCCACATTGGGCTGACAAGTGGGTGACCTAACTTGTGGACTTGTCAACCAAACCTCGCGCCTTCGTTGTTCAAAGCCCCTCTCGCGCGCATTGACTGAATTTTTTAGCACCATGCTCGCATACATATCGCTGGGAGGCATTGCTCAGGAACCATACACACTTGTCTCACACTCTTACACCCTCAGAACTTGTCATGGCTCGCGGTGGAAGATCCATCCGCTCCAACACTCGCGGTCACGATCGCTGCGGCGGATCCACCCCTAGATTCTACCATCACAATATCAAATGGCCATGGTTTCTTGAGCCGAACAGCTGCGCTGCATCTCCGATCTCGGCCCATCCTATCTGTAGAAGGACTGCTGCAGCATCGAGCTCGAGCAGTAGTCGCCAGGCGCGACGGGGCTCGGTCGATGCCACCCTGTCTCATTCGTCATTGTCGATTTCGATGTGGAGGACAACGACAATGAAGCAATGCAGAACACCATTGTTGCCTCCTTGGCGAAGAGCGAGCCTCGGGCGGGAGTGGATGTCGCTGGGAAGGGAAAGGCGGAGTCACCAATCGAGATGGACTCCAACAACAATGTCGTGATCTGTGTTTAGATGTTGTTTAGGCTAGTTACAATTTTGGTTGTGTCTAGTGCGAGTACAATTATTGTAATGGGTTTGGCGAGCTATATTGAGAAATATGGATAGTTGCGTTTAGTGCAATAATAGGGTGGACGTGCTTGCACTTTGGAAATTGTGTCCGTGCCATTTGCATGCGGTAAGATCCACGTAGATTACATGTAAAAAACCACCCAAAGTAAGATTACAACCATCAGACAAAAGGAAGAAATGAAGGACTGCGGGAGAGATCGCTGGAGGCGCTGTTGGCTTGTGGGTACGACAGGATGGAAGAGAATTGAGGACAGTGGCTTCAAGGGGAAGGAAGAGAAGTAAAGGGGAAGAAAGATAAGTAAAGGAGGCATGACACTAGCAGGTGGGCCCATGGAACACGTAACAATGACAGGTGGGAGCACACGGTATTGCTAGTTTATCCAGAGCAAGCGGACTTTGCAACGTGACAACAACAAGCTTATGTGAGTTATTATTATCCATCAGATAAGTAATGACATAGGTATGCCCTACGGGCACCTACTATTGGCCTACCTGGTGCGGCCCGATGGAAGGCCCACTCAAATATATATCAAGGTCCATAACACCCATGACGGTTCGACTGGTATGAATCCCATATGGACATGAACTCCCAAACGCACAATACAAGGAAATCTCAAGACTAGAGTTTGAATCTAACTTGTAACCTACTCGAATTGGTACCCAAGACCTAGCCTCCCCATATATAAAGTCTAGGAGGGTCCAACGAGGAGGCAGTCTCTCCCACAATATATCTAGACATCACCACAATGGATACAACACAACAAATCTAGACAACACCCATAGCATACATATACGCCAGAGTCAATCTTCACATCCACCGCCATTTGCGACCTTGTAATCTTTCAGATCATCATCAATCAAGAGAAGACAAGCAAGAGTAGGGTTTTCCCTCTGGGGGCTTAAACCTAGGAAACATCGTGTCCCGTGTTGCTTGTCTGTTAGCCGAACGATATCTCTAGTGCACCCGTCTTCCTCTTAACCTATGTCCATAACAATGGGCATTGACGAGATCACACCTCGTCAATTGGAGCCGTCTGTGGGAACTGGGAGTGTTGATGTTGCCATCTCGATGGCCCTATCACCGGTGATCTACGATTCATTGTCTATTGGAGGCCAGATCTAAGTCGGCTCTCTCTTCATCAAATGGCGATCGGATTACGTCCGGTCAATTCGTCGGTGCTGGCATGCGGAGCTTCAACATCAACAAATCCGCCATGAAACGTCCTCTCTTCATCACGTGTGCATGACTAACTCACCAGCGGGCGCGTTGTGCAGTCGCCAAAAGCCAGCCTCCTCATGAACCTATGAGGAGATGCGAGTGCTGCCAGAAAGCTATCAAAATCGACAGATTGAGAATTTGTTTTGACGCCGTTCTACCAACCAAAACCGATCTGGGCTACAATAGCCCGACCTGACTTGTATTGTCGTATCGACACTCTGCACGCGCGCGTCACGCATGCCATGCAAGGCTGCGTCAGTGCCATCAGACCAATGAGTGCACGGCCACATGCAAAAGAAAAATCCAATACGGCCGATCTCATTGTTGGATCTAGGAACACATGCATGCATCGGTTTATCCCAAGATTGTTGTCTACAACCACAAGATCAACGCCAGCGCTGCAGTCAACTGAATTCAAGTCTGATGTGTCCCCACATCAATAACCAATCTACGCTGGGAAGAAAAAAGAAGCAGCTCCATTGTCTAAACTAGTGTTTTCATAAATTCAGATATGGGTGGCAACAAATCCCAATAACTAAGCCACATCTGGTGCTACTTCACGAGGAGGATAAATCAAAATTAATCAATTCAGATCAAAGAAGCTACGAGGGTAGAGCGATCCAAATATTCATTCGCCGGGTTAAATCATGAAGCAACAAGCAATCGTGACACGACAAACGTCGATGTACCCGCACATATGGTTAACTCGGTGTTTTTACACACAATAGCTCTGAAATGAAGTTCGTCCGACCCTTGTCCGTCGTGTCGACCCTTGTCCGCCGCATTGAGCACACGACTACATGTCTGTTGTTTCAACTCCATCCGCCACGTCGACTCCCCTCCATCGACATCAACTCCAACTGTTAATTCGACTATGTCTTCCATACGACTCCGTGAACCTAGACCACACATCCGTTCCATCGACTCTGTCTACCAAGCTGACTCTACGGCCGGGGGCTGTGCCAACTTTGCCATGCGACCCCGGTCTCCAGCTTCGGCGACCTGAGGCTCTCTTGTCTCCGGTGACCTACTATGTTCTTCAGTTGCGCCAACTCCGCCGCGTGATGCACTGTAGTATTTGACCCCGAAGACTTGTTGCACTCTTCGTCTATGGTGACCCTCCATGGTCTTAGTTGCGGTAAACTGCTACTGCCATTGGCTTCGACGACCCGCTGCCACGTTAACTACGGTCGATGCATTGACTCTCGGATGCCGCCTCGACCACATCGAATCTCCACTCGGGGGATCTATCGACCCTGCCACGAGGCTCGCTGCCACCTTTAGCTACAGTGACTCACTATGGTCTTTGGCTCTGGCGACCCGGGGCTTTTTCGACTCCATCGTGTGAGCCAATGTGGTCTTCGGTTCCGGTGACCCAGGGACTCCTTAGACTCCATCATGCGCCATGATGCGGTCTTCCGCTGCACCAACCTGCCGCGGTCTTCGACTGGGCTGACCCGGTACAGTCTTTGAATGCGGCAACTCGCTATCGACATTGGCCTCAGCAACCCGATGCCGCTTTGAGTCCCTCCTCCATGCAAATCTGGTCCACCGCATCGACTCCATTCGCCGTATGAACCGTTACCGCATCAACTTCGCCATGGCAGCAACCAAAAAAGCTAAGTTTTCCTCTATTTGCAGTTGGTTCTTTTTAACTCGCACTCAACACACTCAGGGGATGCGCCCTGTTTGAGGAGAATATCATTTTGCGGCCCGAAAGTTGGGGCACCCAGGCACCGCGGTACCCAGGTTGCCAGTAATCAGCCGCGATGACTATAGTTGGCGTGCCAGATACTTAGAGGGTCTTTTCAGCACGAATTCAACTTTACGTTTCAATACAAAATATCAGGCTAACGGCCGTCAAGTTGGGCCCCCCTGTCAGTTCTCTCTGTTATGTCACTCTCGTCGCTTAGGCGTCAATTAGGCTTGCAGCGTTGGCGCCTGCATCCATTACGCGTCTTCTTCTTCCCCAGAGCGGCAATCTGTGGGGCGTCACGGCCATGGCGTGGAGCTGGGACGTGGACGAACCTGCTCAGCCCCGCTCTCCTCCCTGTAGGCTTGCAGCGTTGGTGCCTGCATCCATTACGCATCTTCTTCCCCGGAGCAGCAATCTGTGGTCACGGCCATGGCGTGGAGCTAGGACGTGACGAACCTGCTCGGCCCCGATCTCCTCCCCATCTCGAGTCGGAGCTTTCCCTCACCATGGACGCACCAATGGCACGGTGGGAGGACGAGAATTGGTTCCCGGTGAGATCTGTCACCGTGTCGACCATCCTCGGTCCTGTTTTCCTCCTCCAGAATCCGAGCTCCCCTTCACCGTGGTCACACCCACACCAATTCTGCCACCTCTACCGAGGTCTCTGTGGTAGCTCAAGTTCTTCCATGTTGGACCTATAAGAAAATTCGGAGCTAGGCGGGGGCAACCCGTTGTTGAACCTGTAAGGAATTTGCTGAAGATTGCGTGCCACTCCAAGGTCTTCGGCTGATTCCTTCGGCTTCCGTCAACATCCACCGCCAATGTGAGATCATTTAGTTACTTCAGTACAAAATTTCGACCAATTTAACTTGTTGATGTATTCCTTGACAATTATAATATAATCGAGCACTAGAAATATTTTGTAGTGTGCATGAGCATGATTAGTAATATAATTAAACACAAGAAATTTTAAAGCACTCTATATAAAGGAGTAGATTAATATATATATATAAGGTTCACCAGAGACACCACATGGACATATTGTTTACATGCCACACATAGGTAATAATAATTTACTAAAACAAAATAAAAGCAGGGGCAGCAGTAGGAGGCCGGGACACAGAGACGCCTAGTAGGACAGGGGCATATCAGCAGGAGTGTAACACCCCAAATCTTCAATCCAATATATTAAGATCCAAATTACCCAATTTAGGGTTAACAAAAAACTTTTTCCATTTAAAACATTTAAGCATGCATATGAGTGTTGCATTTAAATAGGAGTTGTTTGAAATGCCATGATTGTTTGTTCTAATGGTTGTAAAATGATTCTAAGGTGAATGCCACATCATCTAGATCATTCCCAAGCCAAAACCAAAGAACAAGAAATCAAATACAATTAATAAATGAGAATGGTCACTTTGCCATTTTAATCAACTAGCCCACTTTGGGTATTCCTAGCACTCGAACTCCAACATAAACAATTGTGGATCCTTGCACCCCTTGCTAGTTCAAGTTAAGATGTACCAAGGCCCACTTTGTGACCTCTCAAAAACATTCAAACTCTAATTTTAAATGACAGTTGAAAATGGAATCTAGTTCATATGTGTAGATCACACTTTTTCAAAAACCACTCAACTGAATTCCATTTGAGAAATCCTAGCAACCACAGATGCTTAAGCATGTGACAAACCACTCCACCAAAATTCATTTCAAAATTCCAAACTTGATTTCTTTCGGCCATTTGGTTGAACACCTGGCAGGCACAGAACCAACACACTAGTCACTTCACTGTTTCTACAGGGAATTGCCACATATTTGCACCCCATTTAATCCCTCTGTCCCTCCTAGCTCTAACCATGCCGAAGCCAGCCCATCCCCTAGTCCCTAGCAGCAGTGGAATGACGTCCTGAGGACATGAACGCCGGCCAACCTTGCCAACATCACAGTAGACCGCCAGCCCCTCTCCGCCGCTCCAGGAAGCAAGGTGTGACCTCACCGCCGTCCAGAGTCCACCCCACGACCACTGCCACGCCCTGGACCACCGAGGACAAGCCTCACACTATCCTCTCTGCGCCGCGCCAGAGCACGCTAGAGCGCCATCACCGCCAGCACGCCACACGCTGCGCCTCGACACCAGACCGCGCGTGGTGCTCCGCCTTGACCACCTCACCCTGCTAGACACGGTCGTACCCCGCCGCGCGACCCACACTCGCCGGGAACCGCGTCGAGCACCGCCCCTGTCTCCCAGAGCGCGCGACACTCTCGAACTTTAGCCACCACCCCTAGCATCGCCATAAAGCCGTAGAGGACCGCCAGGAGGCAAGCCACCATCCACCTACGCCGCCCATGCCGATAGCACCCTATATCATCATCACCGACGAGCTCGCTATTTTCATCCTTGTAATTATCAAAGCAAAATTTAAGTATACCATAAACCTCATACTTATAAGGTGAATCATCAATATTTTCAAGCAAACTAGCAAGTTCAAAAGCACCCTTCCAAGAAATAAATTCTTCAATTTGTTCTGCATCATAAAAGTCATAAATTCCTTTAGCATAGGAAGATATGGTATCATTATCACTATACTCACATTTAAAAGGGAGGTGTTTATACCTCTTTCTGCAACAAGACTCATCACAGCAATAAGTAACATTATAAGTAAAGCACACATTTCTAGCAATGGTATACAATCTAACAATTTGTTCCCATAAGTGTTTCCATTTTTGTGACAATCGGTGTTCCTTATAATAATATTTTTGATCTTCTGTGAACCCACCTTGCCAATAAGCTTCAGTTTCAAAGAAACCAACCATTGATAATAAGCATGACAAAGCAAGACAATTACAGACCAACGAAAATAACAACTAGAGTAGGAACTAATTTTTTTGTATTTTTGATAAAGAAACAAGCAAACAAGGAGAAAATAAACTTAGGTTGAACAATAGTGAATCCAAGTGGACTTGATAAATAAAGCTATGCTCCCCGGCAATGGTGCTAGAAAATAGTCTTGATGACCCACAAGTATAGGGGGTGTATCGCAGTATTTTCGAGGGAAGTGAAACCCAATTTATTGATTCGACACAAGGGGAGCCAAAGAATATTTATAAGCCTTAACAACTGAGTTGTCAATTCAGATGCACCTGGAAACAATCTTGCTCACAACAGTTTATCAGTAGCAACAGTTTTGTAGTAGGAATAGTAAAGCAGCATCAGTAAAGCAAAGACAATAGTAAAAAAAGCAGTAAACGCTAGGATTCGAGTGCGGTAGGCATAGGGATGGATGGACGGGTGTTGCATGGAGAAGACAATCCACATAGCAATCAGAACATAGGGCAATTGCAGATAAATAAGATAAAGCATCCAAGTACTAGACAATCCTAGGCATGTGTTCCATATATAGTCATATGTGCTCGCAATGAGAACTTGCACAACATCTTTTGTCCTGCCAGCCCATTTGCAGCGGGGCCTCTAGGGAACTACTGGCAATTAAGGTGCTCCTTTTAATAGAGCACCGGAGAAAAGCATTAACACTCCATGAACACATGTGATTTTCACATCAAAGCCTTTCCCTTCCGATTATCCCGATTTCTTTCACTTCGGGGCCATAGGTTCCGGACAACGACGTGTGTATACAACTTGCAGATAAGACCCAAAGAATACTATCATAATGATCAATAGCATGTTCAGATCTAAAATCATGGCACTCGGGCCCTAGTGACAAGCATTAAGCACAACAAGTCGCAACAAAGTCATAAATAACTAATAAAAGATACTAGGCACCATGCCCTAACAATTTGATGCCATTACATGAACGATCTCATCCAATCTCTACCATCCCCATAACCTACAGCGGGGGATTACTCACTCATAGATGGGGAAACATGGATGGTCGATGGAGATGATGGTGGAGATCGATGGAGATGGCTCCAGGGGCACTTCCCCATCCCGGCAGGGTGCCGGAATAGAGACTTTCTGTCCTCCAAATCTCCCCTTCGGTGGCGGTGGCGCAGCGGAACTTTTCATGGAAAAACGTCGAACCCCCCAAAGCTTTCAGGTCAGAAGGCTTCTTATAGGCGAAGAGGGAGACCGAGGGGGTGCCTGGGGCCACCACACTATTCCCTGGCATGGCCAGGCCTAGCCCGCGCCTAGGGGTCGTGTGGCCAGCCCCTGGCCCTCCTCCGTCTCATATTCTAGCTCCTGGAGTCTTCTGGAAAAATAGGCACTTTGGTTTTTGTCCCGTCCAATTCCAAGAATATTCATTTTCTGACTTTCCTGGAACCAAAAACAGCAGAAAACAGGCAGCTGGCACTGGGGCTCTTGTTAATAGGTTAGTCCAAGAAATCATATGAAAAGTACTCCAAAGTGTGGACAAAACACAAGAAAGTGGATAAAACCAAGCATGGAGCATCAAACATTATAGATACATTTGCAGTGTATCAGTAAGTTTTGCACCAGAATATGTTGGGAACATATTTTTAGTGGGAGCTTAATGATTGATTCTTAAGTGTGTACAACATATTAAGAGTAAAAGCACAAGTACCGATAAATAATGATTTATAGGGATTAGAAGTTGAAAGTAAGTATATTAGAAGATTATGTTGTATTCCTAAGAGGGATTCTGAAAATAGTTTTGGAGTACGAATTGATTAAGGAATGGTCCTTTGTCACTCGAATTGGGAATAGCACTAAGTTAAACATCAGTGGTTGAAAGAAAGAAAAGGATGATCGTCATCCACTTTGTTGAGACATAGGTTCTGTCTTGGGAACCATGATGACAACTTAACATAATATATGATTCGAGAAGGAATGTTTGAAAAGTGATTAAGTATGAATCACAGAACGTTGAGCTAAGTTTTGTCCATAGTGTCTGAATGAGAACTGTATACATGTTTTCAAATATATGAAGGATGACATATCTTAAATCATAAAGGGTTATGAAATAAGGATATGTGTTAACCTTAGAAGATTGGATATCCTTGCATTGATTATACCGACTGAAGTCAAGTAGGAAGCGAGGTGGTAAAACATCGAAAGTTGCACATAATGCACTAGTGTTTCGATGATTACATTTATAATAAAATATAAGGGTACCATCTAACTTGATGTATATTGTTGTGGCGGGACTGATTCGTCTTTATGTAGAATGTGTGTCCTAGGGCACAATGCCTATGAGAAAGCTTGTTATGGCTGATCTAACGTCACTGTTGGCTCCTGGAAATAGACCTCACTCGGTCGCCATGACTACGATGCATACACAAAGATGTTATCATGTGATGATAAGGTATTAATGTCAATCAAGGTGACATTAGTAAGTTGCAAAGGGTTTGGGGTTGTAAAGTCTAGACCCAAGACTTAACCTCTTTCATGAGCAAGCATAATCAAAGGTGCCGGGATATATGGTGCCAATGATTAGTAATAAATGCAGCTAGTTTATTTATACTCTAGTGTAAGTGGGAGGCTGTTGGAAATATGCCCTAGAGACAAATAATAATATGGACTCTTATCATATTTCATAAACTTTATTATTAAGTTTTATATCATGCTATAACTATATTAAAAGGAAACATCAATACACATGTCATATATAAACAACCAGGAGTTCCTGGTGAAACTCTAGTCACTGGTTCATTGGTCAATATATGATCAAGGTTTCCTGATCATGTGGCATTTATGCCAGTTGACAATGGAGTCACCTCATTGCAAGAATGAGATGATGAGAAATACCCAACCTAAGCATCGTGACCTGATCATGTCACGATGTTCAAGTTATGTTGATTAGAAAAGTCCTAGTATCCTATTTCTTAGACCGTGAGACCATATCAATCACTATTACCTGAGGATAATCAAATAACATCAAACGTCATCTGGTGACACGGTGATTATAAAGGTGTGTTCAGGTATTTGGAGGAACAATTGAGGCATTATGCATCAACCGCGGGATTTGTCCATCCGCGTGATGGAAAAGATACTCGAGGGCCCACTCAGAGAAGTTATAGCCAATAGCTGCATAATGTGTGATTTGATAACAAGGATATCACTTGTCGGAACGAGTCAAATAGCTTTTGTTGATAACAAGATGGAACACGACATGGTGATGTCATTGATAAGATCTCGGACAATGCAAGTATCAAGAGACAAAAGGAATATGACATGACATTCATGGTTCATCGATGAAAGATTCGTGGAATGCACAGGGGTCAACATGGCCATCCAGGTCCCTCTGATGATCATTGGTATGGGAAGGTCCCGACCATGTCTAGAGTGTTCCCGATTCATGTGGTATCACGATTAAGGGCTTTATGATGCTCATAGAGTGTTTTGGTATTGGCAGAAGCACCGAAGAAAAGAGAGAGAAAACTAGAAGGGTTTCGGTAAGTCCGGAGATGTCCGTAATGGGGTGGAAGGAGTTCCATAGCCATATGGATTGAATAATATTTAAGTGAAATATTGATTTAATCATTCATTTATATTCATTCAATAAAATAAAAATAATTAAAATGGTCAAAATACCTAATTGGGCCAAAATCCCTAGGGAAAAGGCCCCATGAGTGAAAGACCAAAGGGAGGAAGAAGGAGGGGTGGCCGGCTAGGCTTTGGGCACCCCGCTTGGGGCCCACTAGGTCTTTGGCTGGCCATCCAAGCACCTCCTCTCCACTGTCCTTTGTTTAGTCCCACATGGCTAAGGAAATTGCCTATGTGGGTGGTTTTTCCCCTATATAAAGAGAGGTAGTTTGACAAATTAATTACACTATAATCAATAAAATGTTTCCTATCTTTTGGAGAGACCTCCAGCTGACTCTCTCTCTCCCTCCTGTGACTGTGGTCCCAAGTCTGGATCGCGTGAGCATGAGTGTTCTTCACTGCGGAGCACCGTCGTGCTGCGGGATTCGGATCTAGAAGCTCTACTTCCGCAACTGTTACTAGATCAGAGGAGTGGGATTTATCGCCATGCACCGAACATGTGTAACTCCCTTGGAGGTGCAACACTTGGGGCACTAGAAGTCGTTGGAGCCGCAGGAGCCGCCAGGACTTCAATAAGACCTCAAGGTTGGCTTCGATTCATCTACATCAACCACACTCTCCCGAGCATTGACAATGCTTTTTGGTCTTCAAGCGTAAGTTTGTGAAAAGCCCCTCCCGTTACTGCATTACTAATAGATAGGTCTTGGCATTAGGGTTATTGGCGTAGGGTAAATTTATCGTTTTCATACGTGAACCCCTGCAATTCGGGAAATGAATGCAACAAACCTTTCAAACTTTATCTTTTTTCACTCTATAACCACTATTGCTATGCACAACGAGTCAACTCCGCTTATGTTGTAAATGAACCTATGTTGCGGTGAACAAAATGGGCCCTCCCCACATGTGTCCGACAGGAAGCATGCTAAAATCCTCAATGGCCAATACAGAGTGGGTAGCTTTACAAGCTTTGTCCATACTGAAGTATAACCCTAAGGAGACCACAAAGAATATTCAGACTAGCCTCGTTGCTAAATACAACATTGTCCTACCGTATTACATGGTTTGTAAAGGTAAAGAGAAAGCTTTGAAAGTCTTGCACGGGGATTGGACTAATATCTTTAGGATGCTGTACAACTTCAAGGCTGAGGTACAAGAAAGGTGTCCGGAGAGTGTTGTGGAGATTGACACTAAATCAAATGGTGGGAAAATTTATTTCAACAGATTTTACGTGCCGCTTAAACCTTGCAACCATGGATTCAAGGATGGCTATAGGCCATATCTGAGTGTAGAAAACATTGTCCTAACTGGCAAATGGAAAGGCTATCTGGCATCTTCTACATCACTTGATCATCAGAAGTGGATGTTCCTAGTGGCATTCAACTTGTTTGGTATAGAAACAAAGGAAAACTTGGTCTAGTTTATGAGGCAACTTAGGAGATCAATAGGCCACTTGGATCCATTGGCTATATCCACGGATGCATGCAAAGGGATAACGAATGCAGTGAAGGAGGTGTTCCCGTGACCTGAAGGTAGAGAATGCCATGCCCATCTAATGCTCAACTTGTACAAAACCTACGCAGACCTCATATTTGGTTACATGTTTCCTACTCCTAGAGCTTACAAAGCTCGGAGCAGCGAATATTTCATGAGCATGATTTTTGCAGAAGCCCCTGATCTTCCACAGTACTTAGCCACCCATCATTGTAGCTATGGAAGAGGAGTTAATTCAACCCTGACATCAAAGTTGATTACATAAAATACAACCTTGCCGAATGCCTGAATATCTGGGTGAAGGACATAAAAGTCCATCATGTTCATATGTTGATGGACAGCATACAGGTTATGGTCATGAATCTGTTAAATATAAGGAGAGATATTGGTCAAAGTTTTAGAGGACATATGCTACTACATGTTGTACAACAACTGCATAAGAGAAGCCGAGGACTTGGTCATCTTAGAGTTCTCCCATCAAATAGCAGTAGCTGTGAGGTGGTCGATATGTCCAATAATGGCCACAAGGATGTTGTGAACATCGAGCATCGAGAATGCACCCGCTTACAATGGCAACATAACGGGAAACCTTGCGACCACGCCCTGGTCTTCGTGGTGAAGAAAAGAACTCCACCACATTTGGATCAATATTTGTCCGAATACTACTCTCTGAAAAAAGTTCAGAGCTATGTACGCTGGTTCCCTCAAGCCCTGTACAAGCCCATCGTAGTGGCCTAAAGTCCAACTAAGATTCTAGTTATGCCATCCAGTTACAAAAAGGGGCAGAGGAAGACCTCAGGTGAAGAGGTTTAAGAATTTTCTCAAGAAGACGGGTTCATCTTTTAGTGGTAGCAAGAAGGGCAAAAACTGATGCAAGACCTGCCATCTTATAGGCCATAGAGCAGCGGGTTGTCCCCTTAATGCTCCCAAACCTAGGTATAAGATGATACCTTCAATTTTTTGTTTACTCTGTAGATATTAGGTAGTTAGCCGTGTCCTATTTCTTTGGTAGGAAGCACATGGTAAGAAGCATGACCGCCGGCTCAGTGATTTTGCTGCGGGAAGAAAATCAAAACGAGTGGAGTGATGATGCTGGATAGGATTCTGGTGCTGATTTCCCTAACTTCCCTTGACTCGGAGATGCAGAGTATGTGAAGGTGACAAAATTGGCACCCAGGAAGAGGAAGAAGACAGGCAATGAAGAAGCCAGAGGACGTGAAGGCAAGAAAGTTGGCACCTAGGTAGAGGAAGAAGGCTAGTAATGATGGAGCCTAATAATGTGTTGAACTTGAACCTATATATATAATTCGGTTAAATTCTGGAGCTGTGTGCGTGGAACTTGTCGGGTGAAACAATCTTCCCCCATTCTCGGAGTAAAATTTATCGCGACTTGAGGTTTGGAGATAGCCGAGCCACTAGTTGAAGCCGAAATTGTGACTATGCCACTACTATCTAAACAATCGTAGCATCGGGACCGCGATTTTTTAGGGGTGAGGGGGTCTCCAAATTCGATTGATGTTAGTGGCAAAGACATAATTTATTTAAGCTCTTAATAAATCCCTGCTTTTGGCATTACACTTATGATAAGGTTCTGAGCTAAAAAACAAGTTTCAAGCTGGCTGCTACACTCCACGAAGAAGCAACTTATTTCAGCTGCTGGACAACGACATGGCAACATAAACTGCAAAGGCAACAGCTAATGCCCAGATAATTAGGAAATTGTTTCCACTTTCTCGCCTAATCTTGATCCCTTCTATCTCACAACGTCCCTACTCCTGCCTCCCCTACATCTAGCAAAGCTCCCGGATCTCTCACTCCAACGCACGAATATCCTCTTTCTTGTCCGACACAACATCACGAAGATCCTGCACATGCTCTTTGTGAAAACCTATCAGGGGATTTTTGATCCACACAAACTTGTCATAGCCAGGTTCCCTCCCTTCCTACAAACTATCGAAGGAAACAAAAAAAGAATTACATTACGCTTCCTGGATCTGGATTACCATTGTACCTAGCATAAGAAGTTACCGCTATGATGCTTCAGTTGCTGAATTTTCCTGCAGTATTTAAGTCAGTCCATGAAATCCATATCAGTATCTTCTCACCACACAAACACAACATCTCGATGTAGTAATTGTAGGGAATCTTCGGTACCTGATGGGGGCACCCGCCTATGGGCATTGAGCCGACCCTGATTCCGCCTGAGACGAACTGCGTGAGCTGTGAGCCATGAGTGAGGGTAGCGAGGGAAGAGGAAAGAAGAGCCTTTGGATGTCAGAGCAGGAGCACTGTGAAGCATGATTTATCCCACTAACTCAGGCATAATCCTACCGTCCACATTGGGCTGACAAGTGGGTGACCTAACTTGTCGACTTGTCAACCAAACCTCGCGCCTTCGTTGTTCAAAGCCCCTCTCGCGCGCATTGACTGAATTTTTTTAGCACCATGCTCGCATACATATCGCTGGGAGGCATTGCTCAGGAACCATACACACTTGTCCCACACTCTTACACCCTCAGAACTTGTCATGGCTCGCGGTGGAAGATCCATCCGCTCCAACACTCGCGGTCACGATCGCTGCGGCGGATCCACCCCTAGATTCTACCATCACAATATCAAATGGCCATGGTTTCTTGAGCCGAACAGCTGCGCTGCATCTCCGATCTCGGCCCATCCTATCTGTAGAAGGACTGCTGCAGCATCGAGCTCGAGCAGTAGTCGCCAGGCGCGACGGGGCTCGGTCGATGCCACCTTGTCTCATTCGTCATTGTCGATTTCGATGTGGAGGACAACGACAATGAAGCAATGCAGAACACCATTGTTGCCTCCTTGGCGAAGAGCGAGCCTCGGGCGGGAGTGGATGTCGCTGGGAAGGGAAAGGCGGAGTCACCAATCAAGATGGACTCCAACGACAATGTCGTGATCTGTGTTTAGATGTTGTTTAGGCTAGTTACAATTTTGGTTGTGTCTAGTGCGAGTACAATTATTGTAATGGGTTTGGCGAGCTATATTGAGAAATATGGATAGTTGCGTTTAGTGCAATAATAGGGTGGACGTGCTTGCACTTTGGAAATTGTGTCCGTGCCATTTGCATGCGGTAATATCCACGTAGATTACATGTAAAAAACCCACCAAAGTAAGATTACAACCATCAGACAAAAGGAAGAAATGAAGGACTACGGGAGAGATCACTGGAGGCGCTGTTGGCTTGTGGGTACGACAGGATGGAAGAGAATTGAGGACAGTGGCTTCAAGGGGAAGGAAGAGAAGTAAAGGGGAAGAAAGATAAGTAAAGGAGGCATGACACTAGCAGGTGGGCCCACGGAACACGTAACAATGACAGGTGGGAGCACACGGTATTGCTAGTTTATCCAGAGCAAGCGGACTTTGCAACGTGACAACAACAAGCTTATGTGAGTTATTATTATCCATCAGATAAGTAATGACATAGGTATGCCCTACGGGCACCTACTATTGGCCTACCTGGTGCGGCCCGATGGAAGGCCCACTCAAATATATATCAAGGTCCATAACACCCATGACGGTTCGACTGGTATGAATCCCATATGGACATGAACTCCCAAACGCACAATACAAGGAAATCTCAAGACTAGAGTTTGAATCTAACCTGTAACCTACTCGAATTGGTACCCAAGACCTAGCCTCCCCATATATAAAGGCTAGGAGGGTCCAACGAGGAGGCAGTCTCTCCCACAATATATCTAGACATCACCACACTGGATACAACACAACAAATCTAGACAACACCCATAGCATACATATACGCCAGAGCCAATCTTCACATCCACCGCCATTTGCAACTTTGTAATCTTTCGGATCATCATCAATCAAGAGAAGACAAGCAGGAGTAGGGTTTTCCCTCTGGGGGCTTAAACCTAGGAAACATCGTGTCCCGTGTTGCTTGTCTGTTAGCCGAACGATATCTCTAGTGCACCCGTCTTCCTCTAAACCTATGTCCATAACAATGGGCATTGACGAGATCACACCTCGTCAATTGGAGCCGTCTGTGGGAACTGGGAGTGTTGATGTTGCCATCTCGATGGCCCTATCACCGGTGATCTACGATTCATTGTCTATTGGAGGCCAGATCTAAGTCGGCTCTCTCTTCATCAAATGGCGATCGGATTACGTCCGGTCAATTCGTCGGTGCTGGCATGCGGAGCTTCATCATCAACAAATCCGCCACGAAACGTCCTCTCTTCATCACGTGTGCATGGCTAACTCACCAGCGGGCGCGCTGTGCAGTCGCCAAAAGCCAGCCTCCTCATGAACCTATGAGGAGATGTGAGTGCTGCCAGAAAGCTATCAAAATCGACAGATTGAGAATTTGTTTTGACCCCGTTCTACCAACCAAAACCGATCTGGGCTACAATAGCCCGACCTGACTTGTATTGTCGTATCGGCACTCTGCACGCGCGCGTCACGCATGCCATGCAAGGCTGCGTCAGTGCCATCAGACCAATGAGTGCACGGCCACATGCAAAAGAAAAATCCAATACGGCCGATCTCATTGTTGGATCTAGGAACACATGCATGCACCGGTTTATCCCAAGATTGTTGTCTACAACCACAAGATCAACGCCAGCGCTGCAGTCAACTGAATTCAAGTCTGATGTGTCCCCACATCAATGTCCAATCTACGTTGGGCAGAAAAAAGAAGCAGCTCCATTGTCTAAACTAGTGTTTTCATAAATTCAGATATGGGTGGCAACAAATCCCAATAACTAAGCCACATCTGGTGCTACTTCACGAGGAGGATAAATCAAAATTAATCAATTCAGATCAAAGAAGCTACGAGGGTAGAGCGATCCAAATATTCATTCACCGGGTTAAATCATGAAGCAACAAGCAATCGTGACACGACAAACGTCGATGTACCCGCACATATGGTTAACTCGGTGTTTTTACACACAATAGCTCTGAAATGAAGTTCGTCCGACCCTTGTCCGTCGTGTCGACCCTTGTCCGCCGCATTGAGCACACGACTACATGTCTGTTGTTTCAACTCCATCCGCCACGTCGACTCCCCTCCATCGACATCAACTCCAACTATTAATTCGACTATGTCTTCCATACGACTCCGTGAACCTAGACCACACATCCGTTCCATCGACTCTGTCTACCAAGCTGACTCTACGGCCGGGGGTTGTGCCAACTTTGCCATGCGACCCCGGTCTCCAGCTTCGGCGACCTGAGGCTCTCTTGTCTCCGGTGACCTACTATGTTCTTCAGTTGCGCCAACTCCGCCGCGTGATGCACTGTAGTATTTGACCCCGAAGACTTGTTGCACTCTTCGTCTATGGTGACCCGCCATGGTCTTAGTTACGGTAAACTGCTACTTCCATTGGCTTCGACGACCCGCTGCCATGTTAACTACGGTCGATGCATTGACTCTCGGATGCCGCCTCGACCACATCGAATCTCCACTCGGGGGGATCTATCGACCCTGCCACGAGGCTTGCTGCCACCTTCAGCTACAGTGACTCACTATGGTCTTTGGCTCTGGCTACCCGGGGCTTTTTCGACTCCATCGTGTGAGCCAATGTGGTCTTCGGTTCCGGTGACCCAGGGACTCCTTCGACTCCATCATGCGCCATGATGCGGTCTTCCGCTGCACCAACCTGCCGCGGTCTTCGACTGTGCTGACCCGGTACAGTCTTTGAATGCGGCAACTCGCTATCGACATTGGCCTCAGCAACCCGATGCCGCTTTGACTCCCTCCTCCATGCAAATATGGTCCACCGCATCGACTCCATTCGCCGTATGAACCGTTACCGCATCAACTTCGCCATGGCAGCAACCAAAAAAGCTAAGTTTTCCTCTATTTGCAGTTGGTTCTTTTTAACTCGCACTCAACACACTCAGGGGATGCGCCCTGTTTGAGGAGAATATCATTTTGCGGCCCGAAAGTTGGGGCACCCAGGCACCGCGGTACCCAGGTTGCCAGTAATCAGCCGCGATGACTATAGTTGGCGTGCCAGATACTTAGAGGGTCTTTTCAGCACGAATTCAACTTTACGTTTCAATACAAAATATCAGGCTAACGGCTGTCAAGTTGGGCCCCCCTGTCAGTTCTCTCTGTTATGTCACTCTCGTCGCTCAGGCGTCAATTAGGCTTGCAGCATTGGTGCCTGCATCCATTACGCGTCTTCTTCTTCCCAAGAGCGGCAATCTGTGGGGCGTCACGGCCATGGCGTGGAGCTGGGACGTGGACGAACCTGCTCAGCCCCGCTCTCCTCCCTGTAGGCTTGCAGCGTTGGTGCCTGCATCCATTACGCATCTTCTTCCCCGGAGCAGCAATCTATGGTCACGGCCATGGCGTGGAGCTAGGACGTGACGAACCTGCTCGGCCCCGATCTCCTCCCCATCTCGAGTCAGAGCTTTCCCTCACCATGGACGCACCAATGGCACGGTGGGAGGACGAGAATTGGTTCCCGGTGAGATCTGTCACCGTGTCGACCATCCTCGGTCCTGTTTTCCTCCTCCAGAATCCGAGCTCCCCTTCACCGTGGTCACACCCGCACCAATTCTGCCACCTCTACCGAGGTCTCTGTGGTAGCTCAAGTTCTTCCATGTTGGACCTATAAGAAAATTCGGAGCTAGGCGGGGGCAACCTGTTGTTGAACCTGTAAGGAATTTGCTGAAGATTGCGTGCCACTCCAAGGTCTTCGGCTGATGCCTTCGGCTTCTGCCAACATCCACCGCCAATGTGAGATCATTTAGTTACTTCAGTACAAAATTTCGACCAATTTAACTTGTTGATGTATTCCTTGACAATTATAATATAATCGAGCACTAGAAATATTTTGTAGTGTGCATGAGCATGATTAGTAATATAATTAAACACAAGAAATTTTAAAGCACTCTATATAAAGGAGTAGATTAATATATATATAAGGTTCACCAGAGACACCACATGGACATATTGTTTACATGCCACACATAGGTAATAATAATTTACTAAAACAAAATAAAAGCAGGGGCAGCAGTAGGAGGCCGGGACACAGAGACGCCTAGCAGGACAGGGGCATATCAGCAGGAGTGTAACACCCCAAATCTTCAATCCAATATATTAAGATCCAAATTACCCAATTTAGGGTTAACAAAAAACTTTTTCCATTTAAAACATTTAAGCATGCATATGAGTGTTGCATTTAAATAGGAGTTGTTTGAAATGCCATGATTGTTTGTTCTAATGGTTGTAAAATGATTCTAAGGTGAATGCCACATCATCTAGATCATTCCCAAGCCAAAACCAAAGAACAAGAAATCAAATACAATTAATAAATGAGAATGGTCACTTTGCCATTTTAATCAACTAGCCCACTTTGGGTATTCCTAGCACTCGAACTCCAACATAAACAATTGTGGATCCTTGCACCCCTTGCTAGTTCAAGTTAAGATGTACAAAGGCCCACTTTGGGACCTCTCAAAAACATTCAAACTCTAATTTTAAATGACAGTTGAAAATGGAATCTAGTTCATATGTGTAGATCACACTTTTTCAAAAACCACTCAACTGAATTCCATTTGAGAAATCCTAGCAACCACAGATGCTTAAGCATGTGACAAACCACTCCACCAAAATTCATTTCAAAATTCCAAACTTGATTTCTTCGGCCATTTGGTTGAACACCTGGCAGGCACAGAACCAACACACTAGTCACTTCACTGTTTCTACAGGGAATTGCCACATATTTGCACCCCATTTAATCCCTCTGTCCCTCCTAGCTCTAACCATGCCGAAGCCAGCCCATCCCCTAGTCCCTAGCAGCAGTGGAATGACGTCCCGAGGACATGAACGCCGGCCAACCTTGCCAACATCACAGTAGACCGCCAGCCCCTCTCCGCCGCTCCAGGAAGCAAGGTGTGACCTCACCGCCGTCTAGAGTCCACCCCACGACCACTGCCACGCCCTGAAGCAAGTGTGAGTTGCAGGCTCCGCTGTGGCACGGCGCCTTCGGTGCATCAAGCATTCAAATAGATCTTGAAGTGTCGTGTATTTCGGAGCGTCGTGTATTTCGGAGTGCCTTGTATTTCGTAGCGCCTTGTATTTCGGAGTGTGTGTTGTGGGCTCCGCCCGTGGCACGGCGCCTTCGGTGCATCAAGCATTCATATAGATCTTGAAGTGCCGTGTATTTCAAAGCGATGTGTATTTCGGAGTGCCTTGTATTTCGGAGCGCCTTGTATTTCGGAGCGCCTTGTATTTCAGAGTGTGTGTTGCAGGCTCCACCCGTGGCACGGCGCCTTCGGCGCATCAAGCATTCATATAGATCTTGAAGCGCCCTGTATTTCGGAGCGCCTTGTATTTCGTAGCACCTTGTATTTTGGAGTGTGTGTTGCAGGCTCCGCCCGTGGCACGGCGTCTTCGGCGCATCAAGCATTCATATAGATCTTTAAGCAACGTGTATTTCGGAGCGCCCTGTATTTCGGAGCGCCTTGTAGTTCGTAGCGATGTGTGCTTTGGACAAATAATTTATTCGTAGGGCAGTGCACGTAGATTAACAGAGCAGTTTACCGGCTACCACATCTACAATTATAGATCAGTACGCACGTTCCTACAAAGCAGTTTCTCATTCAATATATTTTATCTTGGATGTTAACCGATGGATACGGCTAGCATAGGACGTTACGTCCTCATTCAATATATTCCTTCTTCCATGAAAATAAACAAACCCTTCTTCTTCTGTCTGGAGCAAAAGAAAACAATCTATTGAATAGCGATGGATTTTACTAGATCTGGTTCCTCGATCAGTCGCGTGGCTGAGGACCTAGATTTGGTGCAGGAGATTGTTTTAAGGTTAGCGTCTATGAAATCTTTGATCCGTTGCAGTATCCTCAACAAAGCCTGGTATACTGCACTCAAAGAGCCTGGATTTCTTTCGCGTTATATGAAGAAAAATTCGCCATCATGCCTAGGATTTCTTGTTGATTATCATTGGATGCCTGAGGTTGGTAATAGGCTACAGGAGCTTGAATATTCATCTAAAGATGAAACATCTCTAGCTATTTGTTCGAACTTAGATTCAACATATCTTCTAAGGGAATTGGTCATGTGCTATCGAAACGGAGCAGTCCTCATTTAGGTCTTTCCACATGGTTCTAGAGATCCTGGGTACTATGTTAATTATCCTTCCAGGTCTCTAGATTTGTTCACTTTCCTTGCCTCACCTGTTACACGAATGCCATCAATGTCGAAGACTGATACAGATCATTCATATGGGCAATTCTGTTTGATTCCAAGTGCTGCTAGATCAAGAATGACATTCTTTCATAGAAATATATTCAATGCTTGCAAGGTTTCATATCATGGTGTTACTACTAATACAACATCTGGAATATTTGTGCATGTCTGTATTCATCAAAATGGTCAATGGGAGATGCATATTTCTGACCCAATTCCTGTGCCAACACCAACCACTTACCTTAGTCAGCCTGAAGGAATCCTGATAGGAAAAGACCTGTTTATGGCGTATGTTGTAGGCCTTCTTCTGTGTTACAACATATCCACACATTTAACTTCTGTGATACAATTCCCTGAATCAGTCAGGCTGACAACAAAGGATCAGAGGAATTATTTTATTTTAGAGGATAGATCATGACACATTTTACTAGTTGACTTTTCTAGTGATGGTATACTGACAAGTTGGCTCATTGACTACAACAATGGTCAAAATAAGTGGATCATCCAGACAATGTTAGATATGTATGTTGCATGCAAAACTGCTTTTGGCTGGGATATTGAAGACTACTAGAAGGAAAGACTTGGTAGTATATGTGAGAATTGCAATCTCCCAGTTTGTGGTGTGTTGCGTGTTATAACAATGTCAGCTGATGGTCCAAATGTTCTGATGACAGTTGATTTTGTTGTAGGCTTGTTTTGTGCAGACATGCTGAAGAAGACTGTATCAGTTTTATCCAAGTTATCTACACCATTAGTTGTCCGTAGTGCTTTTGCAATGTCTGAAGCTTGGCCACCTGCTCTATAGTGATTGACCGAAATGCAATAAAAATTAAATATCTCTTTGTAATGTGAGTACACTAAGCTTTTCTTGCTTCTTATGATCTTCTAGCACTTTATTCTGCCTCCAATTATGTACTATGTTTCTTTTTTGTAATCTTCTTGTACTATATGGTAAATTTGGAGTCCTAGTACTGCTATGGTAATTGCTAATTGATGCAGTGCAAGTATCAACCAGAGAAATGCATATATGAATATATGAGCAGTGTACATAGATTGCACAATCATTTTGGATACTAAACTAAAGGCAATGCAAGTAGTTTGAGTACAAGGTAGTGCACAAAGGGGTTAAATAGCGCAGTATTTCATAGTAAACTAATTTGGCTGTATCATCTCACAGAGCAGTGCATATATGAATTAGGTAAGGCAGTGCATGTGGTTGAGGAAGCGTAGTTCTTCCAACAGAAACCAGTGTACCTGCAGGATTACATAGAGCAATGCAATTTTTGAACTAAGGGAAGTGCAAGTAGTCTGTGTACAGGGCAGTGCACGCAGGATAAACAAGGCAATTCTTCAAAAGTACATAGGTGTATCTATGTACAAAGTAGTTCTCTTTATTACTATAAGGGCAGTGCACTTAGAGTGCAGGGTTGTCCCACATTCTTTAGGGGCTAGTTCAGTGACGCCGGAATTTCTAGGTAAGGCAGTGCATGTGGCTGAGGAAGCGCAGTGCTTCGAACAGAAACCAGTGTACCTGTAGTATTAAATAGAGCAGTGCAATTGTCGAATTAAAGTTAGTGCACATAGGATAAACTGGGTAGTGCACGCAGGATAAATAGGGCAGTTCTTCGAAAGTACATAGGTGTATCTGTGTACAAATCAGTTCTCTTTATTACTATATGGGCAGTGCACTTAGAGTGCAGGGTTGTCCCGCATTCTTTAGGACTAGTTTAATGACGCTGGAATTTCTAGGTAAGGCAGTGCATGTGGCTGAGGAAGCGCAGTGCTTCGAACAGAAACTAGTGTACCTGCAGTATTACATAGAGCAGTGCAATGGTCGAACTAAAGGCAGTGCACATAGGATAAACTAGGCAGTGCACGCAGGATAAATATGGCAGTTCTTCGAAAGTACATAGGTGTATCTATGTACAAAGCAGTTGTCTTTATTACTATACGGGCAGTGCACTTAGAGTGCAGGGTTGTCCCGCATTCTTTAGGGGCTAGTTCAGTGACGCCAGAATTTATAGGTAAGACGGTGCATGTGGCTGAGGAAGCGCAGTGCTACCAGGGTACCTGCAGTATTACATAGAGTAGTGCAATTGTCAAACCCAAGGCAGTGCACATAGGATAAACTGGCTAGTCCACGTAGGATAAATAGGGCAGTTCTTCGAAAATACATAGGTGTATCTGTGTACAAAGCAGTTCTCTTTATTACTATACGGGCAGTGCAGTTAGAGTGCAGGGTTGTCTCGCATTCTTTAGGGGCTAGTTCAGTGACGCCAGAATTTCTAGGTAAGGCAGTGCATGTGGCTGAGGAAGCGCACTGCTTCGAACAGAAACCAGTGTACCTGCATCATTACATAGACCAGTGCAATTGTCGAACTAAAGGCAGTGCACATAGGATAATCTGGGCAGTGCACGTTGGATAAATAGGGCAGTTTTTTGAAAATACGTAGGTGTATCTGTGTACAAAGCAGTTCTCTTTATTACTATACGGGCAGTGCAATTAGAGTGCAGGGTTTTCCCGCATTCTTTAGGGGCTAGTTCAGTGAAGCCAGAATTTCTAGGTAAGGCAGTACATGTGGCTGAGCAAGCGCAGTGCTTCGAACAAAAGCCAGTTTACCTATAGTATTACATACAGCAGTGCAATTGTCGAAGTAAAGGCAGTGCACATAGGATAAACTGGGTAGTGCACGCAGGATAAATAGGGCAGTTATTCGAAAGTACATAGGTGTATCTGTGTACAAAGAAATTCTCTTTATTACTATACGGGTAGTGCACTTAGAGTGTAGGGTTGTCCCACATTCTATAGGGGCTAGTTCAGTGACGTCGGAATTTCTAGGTAAGGCCGTGCATGTGGCTTAGGAAGCGCAGTGCTTCGAACATAAACCAATATACCTGCATCATTACATAGAGCAGTGCAATTGTTGAACTAAAGGCAGTGCACATGGGATAAACTGGGAAGTGCGCGCAGGATAAATAGGCAAGTTCATCGAAAGTATATAGGTGTATCTATGTACAAAGCAGATCTATTTATTACTATACGGGCAGTGCACTTAGAGTGCAGGGTTGTCCCGTATTCTTTAGGGGATAGTTCAGTGACGCCAGAATTTCTAGGTAAGGTAGTGCATGTGGCTGAGGAAGCGCAGTGCTTCGAACAGAAACCAGTGTACCTGCATCATTACATAGAGCAGTGCAATTGTCGAACAAAAGGCAGTGCACATAGGATAAATTGGGCAGTGCACGCAGGATAAATAGGGCAGTTCTTCGAAAGTACATGGGTGTATCTATGTACAAAGCAGTTCTCTTTATTACTATACAGGCAGTGCACTTAGAGTGCAGGGTTGTCCCGCATTCTTTAGGGGCTAGTTCAGTGACGCCGGAATTTCTAGGTAAAGCAGTGCACGTGGCTGAGGAAGCGCAGTGCTTCGAACAGAAACCAGTGTACCTGCGTCATTACATAGAGCAGTGCAATTGTCGAACTAGAAGTAGTGCACATAGGATAACTTGGGCAGTGCACGCAGGATAAATAGGGCAGTCCTTCGAAAGTACATAGGTGTATCTGTGTACAAAGTAGTTCTCTTTATTACTATACGGGCAGCGCACTTAGAGTGCAGGGTTGTCCCGCATTCTTTAGGGGCTAGTTCAGTGATGCCGGAATTTCTAGGTAAGGTAGTGCATGTGGCTAAGGAAGCGCAGTGTTTCGAACAGAAACCAGTGTACCTGCATTATTACATAGAGCTGTGCAATTGTCGAACTAAAGGAAGTGCACATAGGATAAATTGGGCAGTGCATGCAGGATAAATAGGGCAGTTTTCGAAAGTACATAGGTGTATCTGTGTACAAAGCAGTTCTCTTTCTATACGGGAAGTGCACTTAGAGTGCAGGGTTGTCCCGCATTCTTTAGGGGCTAGTTCAGTGATGTCAGAATTTCTAGGTAAGGCAGTGCAGGTGGCTGAGGAAGCGTAGTTCTTCGAACAGAAACCAGTTTACCTACATCATTACATAGAGAAGTGTAATTGTCAAACTAAAGGCAGTGCAAATAGGATAAACTGGGCAATGTGCGCAGGATAAATAGGGCAGTTCTTCGAAAGTAAATAGGTGTATCTGCGTACAAAGCAGATCTCTTTATTACTATACAGGCAATGCACTTAGTGTTCAGGGTTGTCCCGCATTCTTTAGAGGCTACTTCTGTGACGCCAGATTTTCTAGGTAAGGCAGTGCACGTGGCTTAGGAAGCGCAGTGCTTCGAACAAAAACTAGTGTACCTGCATCATTACATAGAGCAGTGCAATTGTCGAACTAAAAGCAGTGCACATAGGATAAATTGGGCAGTGCACACATGATAAATAGGGCAGTTCTTCGAAAGTACATGGATGTATCTGTGTACAAAGCAGTTCTCTTTATTACTATACAGGACTTGCACTTAGAGTGCAGGGTTGTCCCGCATTCTTTAGGGGCTAGTTCAGTGAGGCCGGAATTTCTAGGTAAAGCTGTGCATGTGGCTGAGGAAGCGCAGTGCTTCGAACAGAAACCAGTGTACCTGAATCATTACATAGAGCAGTGCAATTGTCGAACTAGAAGCAGTGCACATAGGATAACTTGGGCAGTGCGCGCAGGATAAATAGGCCAGTTCTTCGAAAGTACATAGGTGTATCTGTGTACAAAGCAGTTCTCTTTATTACTATACGGGCAGCGCACGTAGAGTGCAGGGTTGTCCCACATTCTTTAGGGGCTAGTTCAGTGAGGCCGGAATTTCTAGGTAAGGCAGTGCATGTGGCTGAGGAAGCGCAGTGTTTCGAACAGAAACCAGTTTACCTACATCATTACATAGAGGAGTGTAATTCTCGAACTAAAGGCAGTGCACATAGGATAAACTGGGCAGTGCACGCAGGATAAATAGGCCAATTCTTCGGAAGTACATAGGTGTATCTGTGTACAAAGCAGTTCTCTTTATTACTATACGGGCAGTGCACTTGGAGTGCAGGGTTGTACTACATTCTTTAGGGTCTTGTTCCGTGACGCCGAAATTTCTAGGTAAGGCAGTGCATGTGGCTGAGGAAGCGCAGTTCTTCCAATAGAAACCAGTATACCTGCATCACTACATAGAGCTGTGCAATTGTCGAACTAAAGGCAGTGCACATAGGATAAATTGGGCAGTGCACGCAGGATAAATAGGGCAGTTCTTCGAAAGTACTTAGGTGTATCTGTGTACAAAGTAGTTCTCTTTATTACTATATGGGCAGTGCACTTAGAGTGGAGGGTTGTGCCGCATTCTTTAGGGGCTAGTTCAGTGACGCTAGAATTTCTAGGTAAGGCAGTGCATGTGGCTTAGGAAGCGCAATGCTTCGAATAGAAACCAGTTTACCTGCATCATTACATAGAGCAGTGCAATGGTCGAACTAAAGGCAGTGCACATAGGATAAATTGGGCAGTGCACGCAAGATAAATATGACAGTTCCTCGAAAGTACATAGGTGTATCTCTGTACAAAGCAGTTCTCTTTATTACTATGCGGGCAGTGCACCTAGAGTGCAGGGTTGTCCCACATTCTTTAGGGGCTAGTTCAGTGACGCCGAAATTTCTAGGTAAGGCAGTGCATGTGGCTGAGGAAGCGCAGTGCTTCGAACAGAAACCAGTGTACCTGCATCATTACATACAACAGTGCAATTGTTGAACGCGAAGCAGTGCACGCAATATAAATAGGGCATTTCTTCAAATGTACATCGGTGTATCTGTGTACAAAGTAGATCTGTTTATTACTATACAGGAAGTGCACTTAGAGTGTAGGGTTGTCCCACATTCAATAGGGGCTAGTTCAGTGACGTCGGAATTTCTAGGTAAGGCAATGCATGTGGCTTAGGAAGCGCAGTGCTTCGAACAGAAACCAGTATACCTGCATCATTACATAGAGCAGTGCAATTGTCGAACTAAAGGCAGTGCACATAGGATAAACTAGGCAGTGCGCGCAGGATAAATAGGGAAGTTCTTCGAAAGTAAATAGGTGTATCTGTGTACAAAGCAGATCTCTTTATTACTATACGGGCAGTGCACTTAGAGTGCAGGGTTGTCCCGCATTCTTTAGGGGCTAGTTCAGTGACACCGGAATTGCTAGGTAAGGCAGTGTATGTGGCTTAGGAAGCGCAGTGCTTCGAACAAAAACTAGTGTACCTGCATCATTACATAGAGCAATGCAATTGTCGAAGTAAAGGCAGTGCACATAGGATAAATTGGGCAGTGCACGCAGGATAAATAGGGCAGTTCTTCGAAAGTACATGGGTGTATCTGTGTACAAAGCAGTTCTTTTATTACTATACAGGCAGTGCACTTAGACTGCAGGGTTGTCCCGCATTCTTTAATGGCTAGTTCAGTGACGCCGGAATTTCTAGGTAAGGCAGTGCATGTGGCTGAGGAAGCGCAGTGCTTCAAACAGAAACCAGTGTACCTGCATCATTACATAGAGCAGTGCAATTGTCGAACTAGAAGCAGTGCACATAGGATAACTTGGGCAGTGCACGCAGGATAAATAGGGCAGTTCTTCGAAAGTACATAGGTGTATCTGTGTACAAAGCAGTTCTCTTTATTACTATACGGGCAGCGCAATTAGAGTGCAGGGTTGTCCCGCATTCTTTAGGGGCTAGTTCAGTGATGCCGGAATTTCTAGGTAAGGCAGTGCATGTGGCTGAGGAAGCGCAGTGTTTCGAACAGAAACCAGTGTACCTGCATCATTACATAGAGCTGTGCAATTGTCGAACTAAAGGAAGTGCACATAGGATAATTTGGGCTGTGCACGCAAGATAAATAGGGAAGTTCTTCGAAAGTACTTAGGTGTATCTGTGTACAAAGCAGTTCTCTTTTTCACTGTACGAGCAGTACACTTAGAGTGCAGGGTTGTCCCGCATTCTTTAGGGGCTAGTTCAGTGATGCCGGAATTTCTAGGTAAGGGAGTGCATGTGGCTGAGGAAGCGTAGTTCTTCGAACAGAAACCAGTGTACCTGCATTGTTACATAGAGGAGTGTAATTGTCGAACTAAAGGCAGTGCACATAGGATAAATTGGGCAGTGAACGCATGATAAATATGCCAGTTATTCGAAAGTTCATAGGTGTATCTGTGTACAAAGCAGTTCTCTTTATTACTATACGGGCAGTGCACTTGGAGTGCAGGGTTGTCCTACATTCTTTAGGGGCTAGTTCAGTGACACTAGAATTTCTAGGTAAGGCAGTGCATGTGGCTGAAGAAGCGCAGTTTTTCCAACAGAAACCAGTATACCTGCATCACTACATAGAGCAGTGCAATTGTCGAACTAAAGGCAGTGCACATAGGATAAATTGGGCAGTGCACGCAGGATAAATAGGGCAGTTCTTCGAAAGTACTTAGGTGTATCTGTGTACAAAGCAGTTCTCTTTATTACTATATGGGCAGTGCACTTAGAGTGGAGGGTTGTGCCGCATTCTTTAGGGGCTAGTTCAGTGACGCTAGAATTTCTAGGTAAGGCAGTGCATGTGGCTTAGGAAGCGCAATGCTTCGAATAGAAACCAGTTTACCTGCATCATTACATAGAGCAGTGCAATGGTCGAACTAAAGGCAGTGCACATAGGATAAATTGGGCAGTGCACGCAAGATAAATATGACAGTTCCTCGAAAGTACATAGGTGTATCTCTGTACAAAGCAGTTCTCTTTATTACTATGCGGGCAGTGCACCTAGAGTGCAGGGTTGTCCCACATTCTTTAGGGGCTAGTTCAGTGACGCCGAAATTTCTAGGTAAGGCAGTGCATGTGGCTGAGGAAGCGCAGTGCTTCGAACAGAAACCAGTGTACCTGCATCATTACATACAACAGTGCAATTGTTGAACGCGAAGCAGTGCACGCAATATAAATAGGGCATTTCTTCGAATGTACATCGGTGTATCTGTGTACAAAGTAGATCTGTTTATTACTATACAGGAAGTGCACTTAGAGTGTAGGGTTGTCCCACATTCAATAGGGGCTAGTTCAGTGACGTCGGAATTTCTAGGTAAGGCAGTGCATGTGGCTTAGGAAGCGCAGTGCTTCGAACAGAAACCAGTATACCTGCATCATTACATAGATCAGTGCAATTGTCGAACTAAAGGCAGTGCACATAGGATAAACTAGGCAGTGCGCGCATGATAAATAGGGAAGTTCTTCGAAAGTAAATAGGTGTATCTGTGTACAAAGCAGATCTCTTTATTACTATACGGGCAGTGCACTTAGAGTGCAGGGTTGTCCCGCATTCTTTAGGGGCTAGTTCAGTGACACCGGAATTGCTAGGTAAGGCAGTGTATGTGGATTAGGAAGCGCAGTGCTTCGAACAAAAACTAGTGTACCTGCATCATTACATAGAGCAATGCAATTGTCGAAGTAAAGGCAGTGCACATAGGATAAATTGGGCAGTGCACGCAAGATAAATAGGGCAGTTCTTCGAAAGTACATGGGTGTATCTGTGTACAAAACAGTTCTTTTTATTACTATACAGGCAGTGCACTTAGACTGCAGGGTTGTCCCGCATTCTTTAGGGGCTAGTTCAGTGACGCCGGAATTTCTAGGTAAGGCAGTGCATGTGGCTGAGGAAGCGCAGTGCTTCAAACAGAAACCAGTGTACCTGCATCATTACATAGAGCAGTGCAATTGTCGAACTAGAAGCAGTGCACATAGGATAACTTGGGCAGTGCACGCAGGATAAATAGGGCAGTTCTTCGAAAGTACATAGGTGTATCTGTGTACAAAGCAGTTCTCTTTATTACTATACGGGCAGCGCAATTAGAGTGCAGGCTTGTCCCGCATTCTTTAGGGGCTAGTTCAGTGATGCCGGAATTTCTAGGTAAGGCATTGCATGTGGCTGAGGAAGCGCAGTGTTTCGAACAGAAACCAGTGTACCTGCATCATTACATAGAGCTGTGCAATTGTCGAACTAAAGGAAGTGCACATAGGATAAATTGGGCTGTGCACGCAAGATAAATATGGAAGTTCTTCGAAAGTACTTAGGTGTATCTATGTACAAAGCAGTTCTCTTTATCACTATACGAGCAGTACACTTAGAGTGCAGGGTTGTCCCGCATTCTTTAGGGGCTAGTTCAGTGATGCCGGAATTTCTAGGTAAGGGAGTGCATGTGGCTGAGGAAGCGTAGTTCTTCGAACAGAAACCAGTGTACCTGCATTGTTACATAGAGGAGTGTAATTGTCGAACTAAAGGCAGTGCACATAGGATAAATTGGGCAGTGCACGCAGGATAAATATGCCAGTTATTCGAAAGTTCATAGGTGTATCTGTGCACAAAGCAGTTCTCTTTATTACTATACGGGCAGTGCACTTGGAGTGCAGGGTTGTCCTACATTCTTTAGGGGCTAGTTCAGTGACACTAGAATTTCTAGGTAAGGCAGTGCATGTGGCTGAAGAAGCGCAGTTCTTCCAACAGAAACCAGTATACCTGCATCACTACATAGAGCAGTGCAATTGTCGAACTAAAGGCAGTGCACATAGGATAAACTGGGCAGTGCACGCAGGATAAATAGGACAGTTCTTTGAAAGTACATAGGTGTATCTCTGTACAAAGCAGTTCTCTTTATTAATATACGGGCAGTGCACTTAGAGTGCTGGGTTGTCCCGCATTCTTTAGGGGCTAGTTCAGTGACACTGGAATTTCTAAGTAAGGCAGTGCATGTGGCTTAGGAAGCGTAGTGCTTCGAACAGAAACCAGTTTACCTGCATCATTACATAGAGTAGTGCAATGGTCGAACTAAAGGCAGTGCACATAGGATAAATTGGGCAGTGCACGCAAGATAATTATGACAGTTCCTCGAAAGTACATAGGTGTATCTGTGTACAAAGCAGTTCTCTTTATTACTATGCGGGCAGTGCACTTAGAGTGCAGGGTTATCCCGCATTCTTTAGGGGCTAGTTCAGTGACGCCGAAATTTCTAGGTAAGGCAGTGCATGTGGCTGAGGAAGCATAGTGCTTCGAACAGAAACCAGTGTACCTGCATCATTACATACAGAAGTGCAATTGTCGAACGCGAAGCAGTGCACATAGGATAAATTGTGCAGTGCATGCAAGATAAATAGGGTAGTTCTTCGAATGTACATAGATGTATCTGTGTACAAAGAAGTTCTCTTTATTACTATACGGGCAGTGCACTTAGAGTGCAGGGTTGTCCCGCATTCTTTAGGGGCTAGTTCAGTGACGCTGGAATTTCTAGGTATGACAGTGCATGTGGCTGAGGAAGCAGAGTGTTTTGATCAGAAACCAGTGTACCTGCATCATTACATAGAGCTGTGCAATTGTCGAACTAAAGGAAGTGCACATAGGATAAATTGGCCAGTGCACGCATGATAAATAGGGCAGTTCTTCGAAAGTACTTAGGTGTATCTGTGTACAAAGCAGTTCTCTTTATTACTATATGGGCAGTGCACTTAGAGTGCAGGGTTGTGCCGCATTCTTTAGGGGCTAGTTCAGTGACGCTGGAATTTCTAGGTAAGGCAGTGCATGTGGCTTAGGAAGCGCATTGTTTCGAATAGAAACCAGTTTACCTGCATCATTACATAGAGCAGTGCAATGGTTGAACTAAAGGCAGTGCACATAGGATAAATTGGGCAGTGCACGCAAGATAAATATGACAGTTCGTCGAAAGTATATAGGTGTATCTGTGTACAAAGCAATTCTCTTTATTACTATGCGGGCAGTGCACTTAGAGTCCAGACTTGTCCCGCATTCTTTAGGGGCTAGTTCAGTGACGCCGAAATTTCTAGGTAACGCAGCACATGTGGCTGAGGAAGCGCAGTGCTTCGAACAGAAACCAGTGTACCTGCATCATTACATACAGCAGTGCAATTTTTGAACGCGAAGCAGTGCACATAGGATAAATTGGGCAGTGCACGCAAGATAAATAGGGCAGTTCTTCGAATGTACATAGGTGTATCTGTGTACAAAGAAGTTCTCTTTATTACTATACGGGCAGTGCACTTAGAGTGCAAGGTTGTCCCGCATCCTTTAGGGGCTAGTTCAGTGACGCCGGAATTTCTAGGTAAGGAAGTGCATGTGGTTGAGGAAGCGTAGTGCTTCGAACAGAAACCAGTGTACCTGCATCATTACATAGAGTTGTGCAATTGTCGAACTAAAGAAAGTGCACATAGGATAAATTGGGCCGTGCACACAGGATAAATAGGGCAGCTCTTCGAAAGTACTTAGGTGTATCTGCGTACAAAGCAGTACTCTTTATTACTATACGAGCAGTACACTTAGAGTGCAGGGTTGTCCCGCATTCTTTAGGGGCTAGTTCAGTGATGCCGGAACATCTAGGTAAGGGAGTGCATGTGGCTGAGGAAGCGTAGTTCTTCGAACAGAAACCAGTGTACCTGCATCATTACATAGAGGAGTGTAATTGTCGAACTAAAGGCAGTGCACATAGGATAAATTGGGCAGTGCACGCAGGATAAATAGGCCATTTTTTCGAAAGTACATAGGTGTATCTGTGTACAAAGCAGTTCTCTTTATTACTATACGGGAAGTGCACTTAGAGTGTAGGGTTGTCCTGCATTCTTTAGGGGCTAGTTCAGTGACGCCGTAATTTCTAGGTAAGGCAGTACATGTGGCTGAGGAAGCGCAGTTCTTCCAACAGAAACCAGTGTACCTGCATCATTACATAGAGTAGTGCAATTGTCGAACTAAAGGCAGTGCACATAGGATAAATTGGGTACTGCACGCAGGATAAATAGGCCAGTTCTTCGAAAGTACATAGGTGTATCTCTGTACAAAGCAGTTCTCTTTATTACTATACGGGCGGGGCACTTAGAGTGCAGGGTTGTCCCACATTCCTTAGGGGCTAGTTCAGTGACGCCGGAATTTCTAGGTATGGCAGTGCATGTGGTTTAGGAAGCGTAGTTCTTCCAACAGAAACCATCGTACCTACAGCATTACGTAGATCAGTGCAATTGTCAAACTAAGAGCAATGCACATAGGATAAATTGGGCAGTTCTTCGAAAGTGCATAGGTGTATCTGTGTACATGACTATATGACTATACGGGCAGTGCACTTAGGGGCTAGTACAGTGACAACGGAATTTCTAGGTACGGCAGTGCATGTGGCTTAGGAAGCGCAGTGCTTCGAATAGAAACCAGTGTACCTAGAGCATTACATAGAGCAGTGCAATTGTCGAACTAAAGGCAGTGCACATAGGATAAATTGGGAAGTGCACACAGGATAAATAGGCCAGTTATTCGAAAGTACATAGGTGTATCTGTGTAGAAAGCAGATTTCTATATGACTATACTGGCAGTGCACTTAGAGTGCAGGATTGTCCTGTATTCTCTAAGGGCTAGTTCAATGACGCCTGAATTTCTTGGTAAGGCAGTGCATGTGACCGGGCAAGCTCAGTTCTTCCAACAGAAACCAGTTTACCTGCAGCATTACATAGAGCAGTGCAATTGTCGAACTAAAGGCAGTGCACATAGGATAAATTGGGCTGTGCACGCAGGATAAATAGGGCGGTTTTTCGAAAGTACATATGTGTATCTGTGTACAAAACAGTTCTCTTTATTACTATATGGGCAGTGCACTTAGAGTGCAGGGTTGTCCCGCATTCTTTACGGGCTAGTTCAGTGACGCCGGAATTTCTAGGTAAGGCAGTGCATGTGGCTGAGGAAGCACAGTGTTTCGAACAGAAACCAGTTTACCTGCATCATTACATAGAGCAGTGTAATTCTCGAACTAAAGGCAGTGCACATAGGATAAACTGGGCAGTGTACGCAGGATAAATAGGCCAGTTCTTCGGTAGTACATAGGTGTATCTATGTACAAAGCAGTTCTCTTTATTACTATACGGGCAGAGCACTGAGAGTGCAGGGTTGTCCCGCATTTTTTAGGGGCCAGTTCAGTGATGCCGGAATTTCTAGGTAAGGCAGTGCATGTGGCTGAGGAAGCGCAGTTATTCGAACAGAAACCAGTATACCTACATCATTACATAGAGTAGTGTAATTGTCGAACTAAAGGCAATGCACATAGGATAAATTGGGCAGTGCATGCAGGATAAATAGGCCAGTTCTTCGAAATTACATAGGTGTGTCTGTGTACAAAGCAGTTCTCTTTATTACTATACGGGCAGTAAACTTAGAGTGCAGGGTTGTCCCACATTCTTTAGGGGCTAGTTCAGTGATGCCGGAATTTCTAGGTAAGGCAGTGCATGTGGCTGAGGAAGCGCAGTTCTTCCAATAGAAACCAGTGTACCTGCATCATTACATAGAGCAGTGCAATTGTCGAACTAAAGGCAGTGCACATAGGATAAATTGGGTAGTGCACGCAGGATAAATAGGCCAGTTCTTCGAAAGTACATAGATGTATCTTTGTACAAAGCAGTTCTCTTTATTACTATATGGGCAGTGCACTTAGAGTGCAGGGTTGTCCCGCATTCTTTAGGGGCTAGTTTAGTGACGCCGGAATTTCTTGGTAAGGCAGTGCATGTGGCTGGGCAAACGCAGTTCTTCCAACAGAAACCAGTTTACCTACAGCATTACATAGAGCAGTGCAATTGTCGAACTAAAGGCAGTGCACATAGGATAAATTGGACAGTCCACGCAAGATAAATATGACAATTCCTCGAAAGTACATAGGTGTATCTGTGTACAAAGCAGTTCTCTTTATTACTATACGGGCAGTGCACTTAGAGTGCAGGGTTGTCCCGCATTCTTTAGGGGCTAGTTCAGTGACGCCGGAATTTCTAGGTAAGGCAGTGCATGTGGCTGAGGAAGCGCAGTTCTTCCAACAGAAACAAGTGTACCTGGAGAATTACATAGAGCAGTGCAATTGTCGAACTAAAGGCAGTGCACATAGGATAAATTGGACAGTGCACGCAAGATAAATAGGGCAGTTCTTCGAAAGTACATAGTTGTATCTGTGTACAAAGCAGTTCTCTTTTTTACTATATGGGCAGTGCACTTAGAGTGCAGGGTTGTCACACATTCGTTAGGATAAATAGGGTAGTTCTTCGAAAGTACAGAGCGTATCTGCAGCACAAGCGAAAGCAGTTTTCTATATGACTGCAAGTAATTTCTTTACAAGGTAGTGCATGCAGGCTAACAAGTGTAGTGCTTCAAAATTAAACTATTCTGCGCGCAGTTATAATACACAGTCATAGCTCACTAGTTCGTTGGTTCTATTGTGGTCAATGTATTACAGACTAATATTCTTGATTTGTACATAATATAGTCCAATATTCGTCACCTTCATGTGATATTTTGGCCACACTGTATAAAACACTCTTAATTAAAAATGTATCTTATGTAGTGCACCAAAACATCACAGCAGCAACGAACTGCGGAACAAATTGTGATGTGTTAACAATATGCTGCACCCTGTAGAGACAAAGGTAGAAAACAAATATATTAGTTTAAGCATATGAGTTATATTTTTTGAGTGTTCATTCATTTATTCTTACCAGCTAAAATTCGCACCTCGGTATTCAAGGTCTGGGTTTGCAAGCATGCTGATATCTCTCTCATACAAAGGATTTCTTATACAGTGTGACCGAAATAATATACCTATTTTTAGATATGGTAGCAATGTTAGGTGTTTGAATCATACACCAAGATTAGTAGAAATCTATAGCATATTAACTTTTGTATATCACTACTGTGTAGTAAACTTATAAATAAAGTAGTACCTTGGGTGTGTAAAATGAGTTGGCCATGGCAGATGCACTTGATGATATTGATTTGATCTTGAATTGGTAGATCCCTTCGTATATATAATTATCTGGTTGGCTTCACCTCTAGCTGAACAATTTGATTTGCATCTAATATTTCTTGCACCAATGATTCCATCTACTAGCATGTATTTTTTCATCGACCCGCGTAGCATGCTGCAAAATGGAAGGTGGCGGCTTGTGAGCTGTGTGAGACTTGATGTAGTTGTTGTATGTCTTTATATACAATTCCTTGGTTGTTCTAGGGTTTCCGTCTAGTGTGCCTTATTGGGCTAAATTATTAGTGTAGATGTTGCAGTTCTTGGAAAACTTGGTTTGTACATGTACCGCTCGAGTTTTATATTTTTTCATTGTATGGCTATACACAATTATAGCAGACAATCATTTTTTAATCTAATATTATTTTTTCCATTGTAATTACAATATGTTCATATTTAATATGTATATTATGCAGTAATAAAATATGTAGGAGCACAACGTCTATTGTTATTATTCTGGAAATTTGATTCCATATAGAATTTATAACTATCAGTGCATAGTTAAAGCACCGGTAATAGTATTACGAGATAACAGTAGGACACAAACATTTTGTTTTAGTACATTGCAAATGCTTAACATACATAAGAGATAAACAAGTACATATTCTTAACAGACATAAGAAATAAGCAAATTATCAATCGGAGTTTGATTCCGATGACTCTGCTAATGCCCAGCTACTATGAATAATGATGTTCATGACAAACATCATATCAAGGTTAAGTTGTGAATCTTTTTTCCCTATAATCAGTATTGCTTGTCCAACACTGATATTTGTAGTTTCAATGAAGTTCTTCCATGCATCTTTGATGAACGAGAAGCGACCATCTTTTGTTGTTTTGGACGCCATGATGTTGACATTACCACTTGCTCCTAAGCGTACTCCAACAAGACCTTCTTTAGCAAGTTCAAGTGTAGAAATGAACTTCAATGGTAGTTTTTGAGTGGCAATAGAAGGAAGACGATTTTTAGGAATAACATTATGAAGGTATTTAACCAATGTGAAATCAATAAACGAATAAATAAAGTTAAATTTAGAAACATACCATATTGTGTTGTTTAATGTTTGTTCTTGTCAAACGAGTCACAAATGGCAACCCTACAAATGAATTGGCTGAGGGGAAGATATCGAATAAGTAATTTTCCTCAGAATATGTAAGGTTGCATGTCTTGGAAAAAATTGTAGAATTAAGCACTTGGACATTGCTGTTATCAGCATAACTGCTGATGTTATCTTCTTCAGAATCAAAATATATCACAGTGATCTTTGGATCTAGAGCTCCCAATGAAAAGGATAGGTTTGCCCCTACACCGATCCTGTTCTCTGCGACGAACCTTGTCCAACCTGGACCTATAATGCGAGTAATTGTGTGTTCTTTGTGGACTTCAACATAATATGTTTTCCCAAGTGTTTGGAATTCCACTCCAAGTCCAGTTATGTCATTGAATTGCAACCTTAGATTGCATGGTATAATCTGTGGAATAATATAGTGAAGGAGAGGACTATTATGTTAATAAATATTAAGAAATGGATTTATATATATTCAAACGTAGTGTATACATACTAGTGAATGCTCGAACCGGCCTTGTACGAGACGAACAATGAATTCTGAGCCTGAATGTCCTAAATTTTTACCACAGTGACTAAAACAACCTTGACATCGCGCCAGTTATTCTGCAATAAAAATAGTTGTGTGTTATTAAATGTCTATACATATATCAAATAATTTATGATTTGTGCCTAGAACCTTTATTATATTGTATAATTATGTTGCTTCTAATAATCTGATTCTGTACATATAGTTCAAGCTATTTATGTGCTTAGAAGATGCGATAGTTTTTCGTTTAGACTGGAACTAATAAGTAAGGTTAATCTAGTAATTAAACTACGATTGATGTTTGTCAAATTAAACAAATAAAAATTCTTATCGTACCATTAATAAAATTATAAGATCTTTAGTGTTATTTCAATATCATATATATATCGTGTTCTATCTTTAACTCATACTAATGGACTCAGATTTGGGAAACTCTGGACAGTATAAATCTCAGTACATTGATTTAGATATGGAGGAATATAAGCACGCAAACATTTTTGCTTATGTTTGTACAATGTAAACGATTTGCTAGAAAATTAAAGATGTTGGTTGCTTGCCGAAGACGCTGGAGTGCTGAATCGATGATCTTTCGTTGAAGGCGGCAGCAGAAGTTCGGCTAGGAGTTGATTTGTTGATGGCGGCAGAAACGGGAACGAGCTTTAGAGGAAGATGGAAAATGAGTACTTAAATGGATCTGTTGCGTCGCTTCGTTTTATAGAAAGATACTATAATGCTAATTATTTCAATGAAACCCTTCGTGTACTTTTGTTTTATGCAATTATCGGCAGATAAGATAGGAAGTGCAGAGAGACGGAATGCAGTGTGCCTGGTGCGGTCAGTTCACTGCGGCCGTTCAATATCTTGAACCGTTTGCACAACAGTTTCATGGATGACGTCGATGCAGTGCATACATGATTAACAAGCAGTGCCTGGTACAGCAAATTTTAGGTGCAATTCATTGCACAGTTATTGCTCTGCCTTGGCACCTTATTTTGCACCATACGCACGGTAATTTAACGAACCATAGGAACGCAATCCATACTTATTTTTCAGGTGCAGTGTATTGCAGGTACAGGTGTAGTGCGCTGCAGGTGTAGTGTATTGCACGGTCAGTGTACTGCATATCACCGCAGTACATAGTTATTTTGGAGGCAGTGGGTGTCAGTATTTGTTACAGGTGCAGTGCGTGGTACGGTAAATTTTAGGTGCGGTGCACATTGCACGGTTATTGTTCTGCCTTGGCACCTTATTTTGCACCATACGCACGGTACCTTTACGAATCATAGGAACGCAGTGCATACTTATTTGTTAGGTGCAGTGCATTGCAGGTACGGGTGTAGTGCCCTGCAGGTGAAGTTCATTGCACGGTCAGTGCACTGCCGCAACACCTTATCTTTTACCGTTTGCAAAACAGCTTTAAGAAGCATAGGACCGCAATGCATAGTTATTTTGTAGGCAGTGCGTGTCACTATTTGTTACAGGTGTAGTGCATTGCACGGTTAGTGGTCTGCCGTGGCACCTTATTTTGCACCATAGGAACGCAGTGTACTACCGGCTTCACAGGCTGTGCGTGTACTGTGCATTGTAGTTGGTGTGCACTGCATGATCAATGCATTGCCGTGGCACCTTATGCTGAGCCTTTCTCACAACAACTTTATGAACCATAATAACACAGTGCATACGTGCTGCACAGGCAGTTTCAATTCAATGATCATTGTATGAGCAATGCATTACACGGTCAGTGTACTGCCTCGGTACGTTAACTGGCACTGTCCGCACAGTAATTTTACGGACCATAGTAAGACAGTGCATACCTGCTTCACAGGCAGTTCGTTTCTGTTTGCATTGTAGGTGCAGTGCAATGCAGGGTCAGTGCAGTGTCGTGGCACCTTACCTTGCACCGTGCACACATGTGTTTAATGAAAATAGGAAAGCAGTGCATACGCCATACACACGCAAAGCCTGCCCATGTACATTCACAATGCATATTGATACATACAAACATCTTGACTATAAGAGATATTTTATTTACATACATTTAATGAACAACCTAGTTTATTAATATTATTACAAGTATCAATCTAATGATCATCTTCAGTCGGGGATCTCCTTCTCATTCACAGCAGGTCTGAATGCTCTCAATTCTTCCGGAAGTTCATCAAGTAGATCGTTTTCTATCCCGTATATCATCTTGTAGTTAAATTCTTCTCTCATTGCGGAAGGGGAGTACTGTTTAACAATCAGGAAATGGGTATGTTATGAAGGTATGTTGCTAATAGAAAAAATACAAAGCAGATTATATTGTAACATAAGCAACGCGACTTACCTCTTCTTTGTTGCATTTTATCGTGTCTCCATTGTACCACTGAATACTTCTTAGGATCGAGTAAGCACACTCATTCTCTATCTGATTTGGACACCTAGGGTACTTTGCTTCGTTGAACTTCTCTGCGAATTCTGGAAAATTGTGACTAGGATATGCCGCTTTCAGAAGTTCATCTATTCTTTCAAGCTGTTTTCATGAAATGCAACATTTATTGATCAGTATTCTAAATAGTGCAGTTGGAAGATTAATATGCAAGTAATGTTCTAACCATGATGGGTCCAATGTTGTTGTGATATTCTGCTCTTGTTTTAAACAAGTAATCCTTGGTGTATTTCCTTGAGTCAATTATGTCAAGGCGACCTCCACTGATATACATGTTAAGGGAGTAAACTGTAAAGTGAGAGTTGTAGACAACAGGTATTTCAATCTCCAATAAATACATAACAGTAAGTTCATTAACAGAAAAGTTTATTTCATTAATAGTAAGCTCTCGATATTTATGTATAATCCTCTTCAAAATAGATGTTTTGAAAATTTAGAGAGACTTACCAGTTTTGCCATATCTGGTTTAAAATTTTTCATTAGTGATTTGAATTGCTTCACACGTTCTTCTGTGCAGTTCCAGTTTTCTTTCTCGAATTCTGTCATCATGGAGACTGAAAGGTTGCATATGAATCTTTTGCCTTCGTCCACAAAGCCTCTGCATGATTTGCTTATCATAAATATGTCTATGTAATGCTGAACCAATTGATTGTCAGCCATCCCTCCATGATCAAGATTTTTTTTCAGATCTTGTCCTGTCCATTCTGCTTCAATCATTCCTCCAGATTCTATTTTTCGAATCTCAATTATGGTTTTGCTGTAACAGATCAGAGAAGTTTGTTGTCATTACTCCAAATTATTATGGTAAAGCAAGTACTGATACTTATTTTCCAAAATTGTAATTTGTTTTTAACCTTTTATTATAAAATTGAACAAATCTTCATGCATTTAAGCTTTTATCCTTGGAACATGAAAAGTTAGCATACTATCTATTACTTTTCTATGTGCATGTTTTAAACTAAAACGTTATAAAAAGGGCGCCCTCGTGGGAGTGTTTTAAGTGAAAGATCTGAAATATGTCTTTTATTTTTAAAAAATTATTATGGAAACACAACTCTGTATTATGTCTTACTCAGCATATTTATCTTGAAAACTTTCATCCAAGATAGCCCTTCGAGCAGCGGTTGCGTGCTTCTTGTATTTGAAAGGGACATGCTTGAAAATAGGAAAGGTATTTTGACCTTGCCGAGCCGGCCTTGATGGCAGGCTCGATGTTTCTGGTAGTGCTGTAATAGATTCAAATTGCGACATTTTGACCACAGGTGTTTCATCACTGTTTTTTGTGTTTTTGGTTATTCTTCTGATGTTCTAGCCTTTTCTGAAGACATTGTTGATATTATAGCCAAGGTTTTGGGCTTTCTGCTCTTCTTCCTCTTTTTTCCCATGGTCCTGAATAGGTTCATTTTCAATGTCCTTAGCCAATCTGAGTACTTGCATGTTTGTGAAATGGAGTTGAGCTGCACTCCTTTTGTCAATCAGCAATCTCTTTGTTTCTTTAGTCGCCGACTCAAGAGACTGCATGACAGTGTTTTGTTTTGCATCTGTACTCAAATCAAGTTCAGGAATTCCTACAAAACAAAATCAAAAGCATGTTGTTAGTTTGCATACATCATGATTCTAATTGTATAAATTGAACTTCTAATTGTTATTATATTATTGTTACATTATAATGTATCGTACCTTCGATATTTGTAGTCAATCCACTCAACAGTATATAGGTGTTTTCCATTTGGTTGAACATTCTATAGAACCACACGTTGCGAACATTAGGCATGTCTTCTGCTGTAAATTATGTGTAAGAACCCATTACTGTGGTTTCCATCGCTTGTAGCATCATGAAGGTACCGTCTTCACTAGGAATTGAATAAAATGAAATAATAAATTATCAGTTAATTCTAAAACATAAATTGATATATCTAAATTTAAAAAATAAGGGGAGCAGTTAGTGCTTACACATTGATATGTTTTGGCATATCACCAAACTCAATGTCGAAGCTTAATAATTTTTGATGCTCTTGGCTGAACCCTAGTTGCCATAAATTTTTAACATTGTTTACGACCTTGATAGCTATTTTTTGCAAACTTTCATTTTCTGGATTTCTTTCGGAGTCCAGTATTCTCATCTTCCTTGATATGAAATCAATTATAAATAAGAAGTTTTGATTTTTCAATCGATTCACATATGCATACGTGGCGTCTGGGATAGTAATCATTACCTATAAAAATGATAGAAATCATTACTAATTATGTAGTATGTAAACAATTTAATGTAAAATTTCTGAAATATATTACTTGACTATTATCCACTATTCTTTGAAAAAATTCAACTTACGAAATTATCTGCGGGTAACGTGTCTGCTGCTTGATTCGAAAATAGATTCCTTGTCCTTTGTGGAATTTGTATGATATCAGCAGTCAAAAATACCTGTAACAAGCTTATATTGTTTAGTATCATTGAAACAATTGAAAAAAAGAGTTTTATTTTTATTTTCTGCATGAACATCAAGGTTATGTTGAAAAATGTGTAAACCTATTTATTAAAATTATATGTGATGTACTAGTTTTGTGAGCTTAGCCCTATGTTAGGACCAAAACATTTTGTTCCTTGTTCTGCTTTAGAAATTGCAAGATAATCTACAGCTAAATCGAGAACATTTCTTTCTATAGTTCCTCCATCACGGAATGAATCTGCAACAGTTACTATCTTTCCTCGTTTTCTTTGTATCAAAATGTAAGACCTGCATGAATTATTATGAATAAGTTAGTTTGATAATAAATTTCAGTATATTATAGCAATACTAATATATATTAGATTACTATATGTAACTTTTTCTTTAAAAAAATTGCCTTTGCGATTTTTCTGCAGTGTGAAATCTCAACATCATAGTGTGAAACTTTTGACTAGTAATTCGCTAGTCTTCATGTGCTTCCTCCTCTGCAACTTTATGATAAACTGTACTATTTCGTTTACGTAGGATTATAATTTTATTATTATTATTGTTTTTTGTGTAAAAATCACCTTGGTTGAAAGGCGCCTCATCGCCAACAGGTACTATAGCACCAGGTTGCTCGTACTGCTGTTTGCCTGTTTCATGAGTAGAAACAAATTGATATCATCATGGTTATTTCTAATAACAATCTTGACAACCATTCATAATTTTTTTTAAAAATTGTTTAGTTATTCACAGGCAAATATTTTTTCTGACAAAATATATTTTCACTATAACTATACTTACCTTCTTTGATATTAGAGCCATGTAAATCTGCAGAAGCATTGTCGTTAGTAAACCAACTATCTACTTCGGCATCAAGGTCTGGGTTTGCTATGTTCTTACCGTCGTCTATGCAGCTTTCCTAGTTAAATTATACATTTAAAAGTGATCAGAGAGCATAATATAATGTTTTTAAATATGCATAGAAATAAAAAGAATAAATATCATTGGTAAGATCTAAAAGATAGATAACCTGTTGGTATGGCATGGTTTCATTAAATTGAACTTCTTGCCAATTCAATTGATCCATATTATCAATGGCGTTGAAATCTTTCATGTCATCGATAATTATGATTTCGTCATGTGGTATTGAGTTATTTTTAAAAGAAGATGCTTCTGGATCTATTTGATGTTCACGTGTGGGAGTCTTTTCGTTGTCATACGTCAGTCTGTCATCAGAAATCCTCACAGCTTCATCTTGTATAATAGTATCCATGTTGCATAAGTCATCTTCTTATTCTTCATTGTGTCTTTTCTGCTCAGCCTGATTACCATCCGTGTTATCGCCAATCTTTTGCTCGACATATGTAACAGGTGTTACAACTGCATATGACGAAGTGTTTGTAGGTGCTGGTATTTGCAATGTGTTAATAACAATTTGTGCATGCATCAATTCGTCCAAATCATCACCCTTCGTTGAATACTCATCATCAATTCATGTTTGGTTTTCTCCTTGTTCTTCCGGCTGCTCAGTTTCTGTTTCATCGACTTCAACATCCTGCTTTTGGTCCCGTGTGCTCCCTGAATCAATGTGTACCTCAGTCACGAATTGATGAACTTCATCTTTAGTGCGTTAAAGTTGTCTATCATCATTTTCATCTTCAATCTGAATATCAGTAATCTCCTCTCTTAAATCATTATGACATGCATTTGTATCTGCTTTACCATAACAAACATTGTTTTCCGTCGGAATTTCAGATGTAACTATTGTATCACTGGGATCATTCATTCTCTGGTCGCTGTCTTCCTTTATTCCTTCGTCAACAACTTCTTCTGACTGCTCACTGCTAAGTTCAGGAACTTCTGTGCCAGGTGTACTCGATGATGGCACGGTGGTGTCTTCAGCATGTGAGGTGGAATTATCATCAGTGTATTGCTCGACATACCCAACAGGTGTTGTAACTGCAAACGCCGCAGTGTTTGCAGTTACTGGTATTTGAGTTGTTTCAATAACATTTGATGCATCCAACAGTTCTTCCATGTGATCACTTGTCCTGCCTGCTGCTCTATTCTTGTTTCATCGTGTTCCACATTCTAATCCTGGGTTCCTTGTGGTTGTAACTGAAATTGTGCATAACTGATCAATGCAAACATCAACTTCATCATTACCATATTCAAGTCGTGTCTCATTGTTAACAACCTCCATGATAATATCATTAATGTTGTCTGTTAAATCTGTATCACACACATTTGTATCTGTTGTACCAGAACAAGGCATGTTGTCTGCCGCAATCTCATGTGTAATTTGAGTTTGTCTGGCATCATTCATTCTCTGGTCGCTATATTCTTTTTTTCCATCGTCCACAACTTCTGTAGTTCCTTTACTTAATTCTGTTGTCTGGTCATTGATCAGTTCATTTACGTCTGTGCTAGGTGTACTCAATGATGGTATGGTAGTGCCTTTAGCATGTATGGCGGGCTGCTCCTCACTTGAATCTGCTTCTGGTTTGGATGAAGAGGGTTTAGTAGATTCATTTAGCACCACCTTCTCTGGTCGATCTTCTTGGTCCACTTGGTCCATTTGGTCCATGTTTGCCAGCACTTGTTCATACTCTGCATTGTGTATGATGATGTTTGAAATGGCCATTTCCTTCTCCTTGGCCATAATATTGTTCCTTTCTATGAGGTCAAGCTTGGCAATCCTTAATCTAGCCAGAGATACTTCCAGATCCTCCTTTCTTAACCGAGCTTATCAATCTCCTCTTGGTTAGATGCTTCATCATCTATGTTTTGTATTAATGGAGCGTTGTTACCAATTATATTGATGTTTTTGGTTAAATCGATATTTGCTGTTTCAGAACCTGCGGTAGCATTTGAGCTTTGACAAACCGTTAGGCAAGTAGTGTTGACATATCTAATTAAGTCTGAAAGTTGATAATCACTTCTTGCCTGTAGCATAAAATAAATAAATAAACACAGTCACACGATATGTTCTTTATCGTAGGTGTTTGGTTGCATTAGTTTAGATTGTTTATTAATACTGATTAATTTTGTTTGACTTGAATAATTAACATAGTTTAAATTTATTTTACTCAAAACAAACCGGCAAAATTCTTAGATGAAGATATATACATGATTTTTCTAATAAAGAAAACTTACCCTAAGGCTTCTGTAGCTTCTAGTGTCACTGGTCCAGTCATTTGATCTGATTTCCTCCAAATCTACCAATTTGAGGTGACCAACTCTTGGTGCAAGGTTAGTCAAGTTTTCTTTGATGTGTGCACGAGTGTCCAAATAATATATCAGAAGCAATGCTGCTGGACCCTTAGCTGTGTTTTTATTTCCTTTCTTATCTTGGTATTTTTTCAGCCCCCTTCTTAGCTCATCAAGGATAACTTTATAGAGGTTCTTCTTTTTAATTTTCTTGATATCGAGATCCATGATTATACCTGCCTCTCGTCCTATACGTGCGTTACTCGTTGCGCACGTTGTTTTGATGAAGAACATAAGAAATATGAGCTTGATTGCCAGATCTGATGTTCCACCATTCTTCACATGATCATAAAGCTTACTCGATATTATGTTATCTGACTCACTCAAACTAAGCTGCTGTTTCAGCCACCGCAAAGCTTTTGTATCCCAGTCACTTGAAGGTCGTGGAGCTTCAAACATATCATTGTTTGGGAAACCATAGATTACTTGCACCACATCTTATGTTATTTCAAGCTCTTCCCCTTGTTCAAGAACAATTGTTAGAGTTCCAGGTCTGAATTTACTGTATAACCATAGCATCATTTTCTTGGAAATGTTGCCGTTCAATTTGAAATCAACTATGAAACCATAGTCATGATTACTCAAAAATATCTTCTATTCATCTATTACATAGTTTTCGAGGAAGGTGTGTAATTCTGAAAGTGACCCTCTCACTATGATCTCACCATCCTTCATGTCTGCTAGTTCTTTGTGAACTGTGTCACTTTTTTGCTTCTTAAAACCAGGTTTATCTACCAAAGCTTGAGCAGCATGAAGGTTATCTTGAGTACCAGACCCAGATTCTATGTTTTTATCCACACTGTTGTGTTTCGTCTTGGTTAATCGTTGTTCCATGAGATGAACAATAACTCAACTACAGAAGTTTATGTTGAAAAAATTAAATCATGCATTACAATTTATATTTTACACTATGATGTTATTAAAAAAATTAATAACAGAGCAATAGTTAAACACATGTGATTTAAATTACTAGAATCAAGTGAATAAATAAAAGATGTGTAGTCAGCAAAGAGGTCATGAATCAAGAAGAAGCAACTAGTACGAAAGCAACACGCGTCAACAATTTCCTGGCAGTGCATTTCAGTTACTGAATTGGTGCGGCAAAGGTGCAAACTTTCCCACCAAAATTTGAACTGTTAATCTATGCACTCGGTAGAGGAGCAGTTCATTGAAGTTATAATTGGCAGTTCTTATCTGAAAACTATGTCATTGTTTCGAATTTCAATCCAGTTGTTGAGAAAAATGTTACTTCAATATGGCCATTCAAAATAATAAATCGAAAGAAACCCTAGATTTGTTTGATTGGTGGTTTCTTGCTCGTGGTTTGTTATTCTCAAAATTGTTCCAACCATGTTTGCTGGACATTTTTTAATATATGCTTCACTCTAAACTATGGCCAGAAATAACCAAAACACCTGCATTGAACCTTCGTGACCGTAATTTTCGTCAGCCATGAAATCGATGAATAACTGTGTTGGGGATGAAAATTCCAGGAATCTTCTGTGGGCAATTCTGATCCACGTTATATCTATCCCTTTTCCCCGTGAGAAACCCCTAATAAAACTTCAATTAGTGCTCGTAAAATCGTGTCCCAACTAAACGAAGAACAAGAGGAAAATATTCTGTGGAATTTCAGACAACACCAGGCCGAATCTGGGATGAGAAGGGAGAATTTGTGATACCTGTCTTGTCACCGTACCGCCAGTCAAGAATCTGGAGTAGCAGTAGTCCTTAGCGCTGGTGAAGCTTTTTGCTGCCAAGGCGTTGCCGCCGTTGCCTGCCCCTGTGCAGTTACGGTGGAGGAAGAGAGAGAAAGTGGACCAGTGACGGAGAAGGATACAACGGGAAAAAGAGGAAAAAAGAGTAACAGTCTAATCATAGCCATCCGTTGGGATGTATTGCTATATCCACACGTGTTAACCGTCAGCGGGTTGATGCCACGTAACTTACATTTGAGCCCAACTAAGGAGCACTGCCTCTGGATGTGTAGGTGCACTGCTTGGAGATAGCTAAGTAATAAAATATATTATCACACTTGACAAATGCAACATATAGTTCATCAGGATCTACAGAAATTTTGTGTTGTGTAACAAAGGCACGCATATCAATTTATTTTATCGAGTTTCACCGCAGTGCAATATTAGTACTAGAGGCAGTGCAAACAAACTACAGCGATACAACTGTTTTAGAACGTAATAGGCAGGGTAATTTGTGTCCACGATGCAGTGCACCCATGTTGAATGGTTGAAGAATTACTAGCCACCTGGAAGCTGTATTTCACCGCAGTTGCTTTTTTGTGTTATTATGTGATGTGACGTGTGGTAGGACACCTAAGTTTTGTTATTATCTTTATCAGTTATACAAAAATACCAGGAAACAATACATTTAAAAATGGTCGTGCAATGTTTCTTGATTGCCAGCAATATAGATAGATTCTACGTGATCAAAAACTATCAACATTGAACACTGAGCCTTTGTACTATGAGGACCAGTGCAAACAAAATTAAGCGAACTTTAATCTTATAAATTCCACTGCATTGTTTTGTGTCTGACAGAAATATAATCAGAACTATAACTTTAACATTGAAATTCGTGCTCAGACGGAAGTTCAGTTAACCTAATTGTCGGACAAAACAATATATTGCACATGAATATTGTAGCAATATTCAACGCAGTGCGATATAACGTTCATAAGAAGTGCAACTATACGCTAACAAAGTTAAAGATTATAAATAGAGCAGTGCATTGTGTGTTATCAAGGCAGTAATATGGTGCGGTAGAAAAGAATGCCTTTTAGCAGCTTATCGTACGCAAAATGGACATTGTGCACTCTGTGAGCATAGTTACATTTCTATAGGCAGTTGGATGGAATAACCACACGTAGTGCAAATAAGGATTAGAGAAGAAATCATTAAACAATGCAAAAAACAATACAGTACTCGGTCACAAGGCAGTGCACATCTATAAGAGCAGTGCACTATGTGTTTTGAAAGAAGTAGAATTTTTTAGTCTAGAAATTTATTAATTAGTTCATCCGATGCATTATAGACCCTTTGCACTGCGTCAGCTCATCCGATGCATTATATACCCTTTGCACTATCAATAGTATAGGCAGTCCTATATTTGTTCACAAGGCAGTGCTTAGGTTCGTAGTCAGCTACGTGTATTGGAAGCAAGTTTATGAAAAAAATAAAATAAGTAGTGCAATTATTGGTATGAAGCAGTGCACAAATACAAAAGCAGTGCGCTATGAATTGACAAGGCAGTAATACGTTGCCGTCAAAAAAATGTATTAAGCAGCCCATCCGACGCAATATGGACCCTGTGCACTGCCTGAGGTAAGTCATATATCGCTACGTCCATAGCATAGGCAGTGCAATATACCTTTCGCGGGCAGTGTAAACATCGACTAGAAAACAAAGTATACTACAATGTAAAGAGCAGTGCATTATTTATTCATAGGGCAGTGCACACGCACAAGAGCATACAAGAGCATAATACTATGTGTTAAGAAATCACCCTTTTCCCAGGTTTAGCGCAATCAGCTACATCTATAGTTACGACTATAGTCTCGGCAGTGCGATATAATTGTCACAGACAGTGTAAAGAACGAATAGAGAAGCATCCTTACGTATATGTTTATAAGGAAGTGTATAGGTATAAACTTGAATAGTCTCTTTGTTATCTCAACGATTTCAAGCCACATGATAAACACAAACGTAAGATGAAATTTGTCTGACAGTAATCACTATAAGAAATCTGCTCACTAGTGACCTTTTTTTAATGACCACACATTTTTTGGTCATAGATCTATGACCATTCTGAGCCAATTGGTCGTAAGGCATTTCGAAGGGTCCAAACCTTGAAACATAATGACCAATTTAGTCAAAAAGATCATAGTTTGCTTACACGAAATGGTCGTAAATTAACAACATGGGTGTAGAGCCTTTTATTTGGTAGACTACGACCAATTTAGATGGTCATAACATCTTAACCTAGGTTGAATTAAAATGACTAGGCAACCACCTCAGCATGTGGGTCGCCGAAATTGACACGAGGGATGGATCTAATAGGTGGGTCCCGCTCTTATATAGTTTTTTTAGCATATATCAATGGTATATGTCCTATGGGCTAGAGCCAGTGGCCCATATCAGGCGGGCGGTCCTTCAGATAGGCCCAAATCAGTGGGCCTACATCCTATGGGGTAGAGCCGGTGGCCCAAATCGGGTGGGCGGGGACTCGAATTGTCAAAAAATTGGTGCGTAGGGGGGACTCGATCCCAAGACCACACGCTGGTACGGTATGCGCCGAACCACTGGGACAAGGCAGCGTTGTTGTCTGTGTATGAGAACTACATTTATATATACATTCATTCTTTCTCTAACTTATCAAAGGGCGACTCGAATCTGGGACGGGACTTGGCATAATTTCCTTCCTCCGAGAACGGCGGCAACCAGCTAGGGTTCGAGTCCCCGCCCGCCACGGTCGATCCAGTGTTCTAGCTAGGGTTTGAGTCCCTTCTCGCTCCACAGTGGATATCTTGGAGGGATGACAACCCCGGCAGGAGATACCACAATTGCAGGATACGCTCGGTTAGTTTCTAGCTCCATCTCTGAATTTTGTTCAGTCTGTTCATCTCTAAATTTGGTTTGTGCATCTCTGAATTTGGTTTGTTCATCTCTGAATTTGGTTCATCTCTTAATTTTGTTCATCTCTGAATTTGGTTTGTCAGATTGAGGGCCATGTCGGGTATGACAAATTCAGTTGGGCGGATAGTGAGATGCCCAGATTTCAAAAAGATTTAATCAGGGACCTAAGATTTAATCAGGGCCGTGTCGTGTGTGGGAGAAAACTGAAGCAATGGAAAGGCTTGAAAGCAATACTGAGACAATGGGGATGGTGCATGATGAACTGAAGATGCAGGGAGATGGTGCAAGTGAGAAAGAGAAGTTGAAGATGCAGGGAGATGGAGGAGGCAATTTTTTCATTATTTGGATCATTTATGTAGCTTTTGCTATGGACTGTGGAATGTGTATGTCCAGCAAGTGAAAACTCCCTGTAGCTTTTGTGGAATGTGTATGTCCAGCAAGTGAAAATTTAAGATCATTTGCTATGTCCAGCATTTCTGTACCTTTTGATATGTGCTATAGATTTTGCTATGTCCAGCAAGTGACAAGTTCACCATTTTTCTATGTCCAGCAAGTGACAAGTTCACCATTTTGCTATGTCCAGCAAGTGACAAGTTCACCATTTCTTCTACTATTTATGAGTACTGTGATCTCAAATTTGGTAGCATTTCTCTTGCATATTTAGCGATGAAACCTAGCAGCATTATATGCTTAAAATACTAAATTTGGGAAGCATTTCGACTGTATTTTGTGGACATTTTAGCTGCAATTTCATAGTGGCAAACAAGAGGGGAAGTGCACATAAATTTACAGAAAAATAACTATTTCATACAGTCGTAAACTTCAGTACATAAAACTTGACAGAAACTTAACAATAGTTCACACACATAGGACAGGAACTTGACAGAAATTAACAGTAGTTCACACACATAAAACTCCAGTCATAACCAGTAGGTAACACTACAATTCATAGGAACTTAACAGAAACTACTCGTCATCATCGAATCGATGCCTCCGCCTATTATCTTCACCATCGCTACAATACTGATACATTGTATGATCTATCCTGTTTCGTTCTTCATCCTCGCCATCAACTACCTCCTTCCTCTTTTTCTTCATTTTTTCTACATATGCAGCATCAAGTAACACACGCTCCCTGTCCCTTCGCAACCTGGTTTGCACATTGTCTTCTTTAGCATGCACCAGAACTTCTGGCGTGTCATCATCTTGGTATGTTAGCCCAACACCACCCCAGGGATCCTTTTCCACTTTAGTTTCTGTAACACTCCACAAATGCATATGCTGGAATTTTTGCACAACTCGCCAACTTCCACCCAAGTCGGTATCTGGCACATAGAACACCTTTGTTGCTTGTGTTGTTAGAATATAAGGATCAGTTTTGTACCAAAACCTTGCTGCGTTAATGCTCTTAAAGTGTCCATCGTCTTGGAATCCTGAATTCTTCTTGCCACCAACATTGAACCAATCGCAGCGAAACAAGACAACCGACCGATGGATGCCACCACTACAATTGTACTGTAACTTGATGATGCTTCTGAGCTGACCGTAGAAGTCAATGATTGTATCCTCATGGTCTCCCTCAGCAACAATTCCACAATTCAGCGTGTTTCTATTCTTCTCGCGGTCAACAGTGTGGTTGCGGACACCATCGGCAACACATGCTGAATATATTCTCACCCTCCTATCCGGTTCACATGCCAAAGCAAAAAGATCATCACTCACCTTCTTCTCCTTGTGCAAATTTCCAATCTAAAGAAATAAACCCAAACCAGGGTGAATAACACACACATACACACACAAAGAAATCATGTGTCAATTGATACAAAGGCAAGATATCTCACATGTTCCTTAAACCATTTAGCAAATCCTTTTGCGAGCCATTTATCAACCTCGATCTGGGTATCTTGCTCCATCAACTCTTTCTTGCACAACTTGCAATGCAAACAACAATATATCACATGCAACAAAATGGGTTCGTTCTAAGCCAAGAAAAAAGATATCGAGGGCACATGCAAGAGATGATGTACTCGATATATGGTAGCACCTCGGGGCAACTTCTGAGCACATACCAAACCATCTTATCATAGTCAGCAGCTTCAGCCTCCAAGTATTGTGATGCTCCAAGAAAGTTCACACCATGCTTGAAAACCGAGACATCACCGCTATGCGAATCATCCTTTGTCATATTTCTGCCCGGCCGGTTAAATCTTGTTTCGACATCATCGAAGTACCTCGAGCAGAATGTAAGACACTCATCAACAATATATGCCTCGGCAATCGACCCTTCGGGTCTGGCCGTGTTTCGCACAGAACACTTACATGTAAGCAACCTTCTTTCTACTGGGTACATCCAGCCATACTGAACAGGGCCTCTAAGCATTGCTTCTTTTGGTAAATGTAAGGCCAAATGAACCATCACAGTGAAGAAAGCTGGAGGGAAAATCTTCTCTAGCTTGCAAAGGATAACCAGGATTTCTTTTTCGAGCCTTTCAAGAACATCCAATTTCAGTGTTTTGCAGCACAACTCTCGAAAGAAATTTCCAAGTTCAGCAACAACTTCATATATATCCTTATGCATCATTCCTCGGAGTCCCGCCGGTAAAATCCTTTGGAGCAGAATGTGATAGTAATGTGTTTTCAGACCTTGTAGTTTGCATCCATCAGGAGACACACATTTTGCTAAGTTAGCGGCGTACCCATCAGGAAATCTAACTACTCTAATGAATACACAGAATCTAATATTTTCTTCTTTAGTCATTGTATACCATGCTTCTGGCATTTCAAATGACTCTCCATCTTCAACAGGTTGTAGATGCAAATCTTCTCGTATTCCCATGTCTTCCAAATCGAGCCTAGAGTTGACCGTATCCTTTGTCTTCCCATCAATGTTTAGAAATATGCCAAGCATATTGTCGCATATATTCTTCTCGATGTGCATCACATCAAGATTATGCCTCAGCTTCAAATCAGCCCAGTATGGGAGGTCCCACAAAATGGACCTCCGGCTCCAGCATTACCCATCCTCACGTTTTCTTTTGTTCTCAAGCTTTCCTGGTCTCACATGCTTCACCTTGTCAAGTTGCTCCAGCAGCTCTTCTTTAGTTCATTCAGCCGGCTTGTCGCGAGTTTCAGTCTCGCCTTTAAAGTATTTACTTCTTCGTCAATGATGGTTGCGAGGAAGAAAGCGTCGGCTCCCAATGAAGCATATCTTATTCCTTATTTTCTTCGAGCAAGGCTCCTTGTCACACCTCACGCATGCTTGATAACCCGCCGTGATCCTCCCCGACAAGGTGTGCAGCGCTGGGAAATCGTGGATACACCAGATGATCGCAGCACGTAGATCAAATTTGTCGGGACTTAGGGCATCATAGGTGCGTACACCTTTCCACAGCAGGAGGAGCTCTTCGACGAGGGGCTCCATAAAGACTTCGAAATCCTTTCCTGGAGAATCTGGACCCAGGATCAGCAACGCCATCATGATGTTAAACTTGTCCATGCATGCCTATGGCGGCAGGTTGTACGGCACCACAAACACGGGCCACATGCTATATGAGTTTCTCATGTTTCCAAAAGGATTAAAACCATCTGTGGCGATGCCTAGTCTTATATTCCTTGCATCAGAGGCAAAAAATTTATATTTCCTGTCAAAATCTTTCCATGCCTCTCCGTCAGCTGGATGGCTAAGCTCATTCTCCATGGGTTGCCGCCTTAGCTTGTGCCACTGGACCTCCTCTGATTGTTCTTTCGAAATGAACATTCTTTGCAGCCTTGGAATCAAAGGGAAGTGCCTCAAGACCTTCTGCGGCATCTGCCTCCTCCCATCAGCATCTTTCAACCTAGAAGCACTGCACTTTGGACAGTTGTCAAGTTATACAAACTGCTTCTGAAACAACACACAATTATGGGGGCACACATGTATTGAATCATAGCCAAGCCCTAATCTTCCGATAATGCTCAATGCTTTATCATAATTTTTGGGAATTAAGCTTTTGGGGTACTACAATGTCAAGATCTGGAGTATCGCTTTGAAGGCGGTATTGCTTATCTGGTAGTATGATTTGGCATGAAGCAACTTCACAGTGAAGGTAAATCTAGAAAAGGTACCACCATCACTAGCTGGACGCTTTGCCTCCTCTATGAGCTCTGCAAATATAGTCTTCCCTCCCTCACCACCTTGGGGTTCTGACTTGTACAGATCCCTGAAAAGGTCAGGAATTCTATCATCTTCATACCCGCCCTCTTCCTCAAAACCATCATTGACTAGCGGATCACCTTCCACAAAATCAGTGCCTTGATGATCAACATGATGTGCCTCTCCATCAGGTTGAACATGTTCAGGTTGAGGTGCATGTAAAGGTTCACCGTGATGGATCCATCTATCGTAAGTGCTTGCCATCCCATTCATCAGCAGATGAGCCTCTACATTATCTAGAGTTTGTTGCTCTCGGTTGATACAGCTGCGGCATGGGCAAATAACTTGAGCATCCTTGGCAAAATTTCCGTGAACTAATCGCATGAACTCATCCAGTCCCCTTAGATGCTCATAGGAAAGCCTTCTAACTCCTTTCCTAATCCAGCTTATGTCCATCTGCATGCAAAAGACCAAAAAATTGTTGCAAGTTAGCATTCGCAATCGAAGCACAGACCAAAGTAGCTCGTACATTAACAAAACAACAGTACAATGCTATTAGAATTCTACTATTCTACTAGAAGCACAGACCAAAGTAGCTAGTACATTCACAAAACAATAGTACAATGCTACTATTCTACTAGAAGCACAGACCAAAGTAGGTAGTACATTCACAAAACAATAGTACAATGCTAATAGAATTCTATGCTCCTTCTAAATACAAGTTTACCATCTACTATTCTACTAGAAGCACAGACTAAAGAATTATGCTATTCTATGCTCCTTCTGAATACAAGTTATGAATCAAAGCACAGACCAAAGAATTCTGCTAGAACCTTTACCTTGTCCACACGTGCCCCTTCTGCCGCCGCCCGCTTGCCGCGCAGGTGATGGTCGGTCGTGCCCCTTCTGCCGCCGCCCCAACCCTAGCTGGTCGCCGCTGCCGCCCCAGCCTTAGTGGTCATCACCGACACTACAGCCCTAGCTGGTCGCCGCTGCCCCAGCCTTAGCTGGTCGCTGCCGCCGCAGCCCCAACCCTAACTGGTGGCTGCCGCCGCCCCAGCTCTCTAGGCTCTAGCCGCTCGGGGGAAATTCTGCCAAGTCCCGATCCCGATTCGAGTGGCTCTTTGATAAGTTACAGAAACAATAAACATATATATAGATGTAGTTCCAGTACTCAGACAACAACACGTCCTTGTCCCAGCGGTTCAGTGCATACTATACAAGCGCGTGGTCGTGGGTTCGAGTCCTAGCCCGCGCACCCTTTTTTTGAGAGAAATATACTCTGTAGTTAATTGTTTAATTTGAGAGCAATTGACTCTGTAGTTATTACACAGTAAATAACCATGCATATATTTCACATGAACTGGTATTTTGTGCATATATTTCACAGTAAATATTCTTGGAACAAACAGAAAAATCTCAGTAAATATTTCACAAGATTAGCAAGGGCACCAACTGACCACCAAAAGATTAGCTAAGCAAGGGCACCAACAGACCACCAAAAGATTAGCAAGGTACCCAGCATATAGACCTCCACTTGTGCTCAAACTAGGTAGCAAGTCTGAACAAACTAGGTACCAAGTGACTTAAGCTCAACATGAGCCGACTAGCATAATTACAAGACCACCAAAAGATAATGCATGTTCACAAGTCTGACCATACTAGCTACTAACTTAGAAGCTCAACTAGAGGTGATTACATGACTTCCTCAACAATCAACTCCAGACCACCCTTTTTGGGGCCGCGGCGGAACCAAAACATGAAGATATCACCGACATGCATATTGGTCGCCACCACCACTTCATTCCATCGGGTTGTCATCTGGGCACTATTTTCCTTTGATTTGCTCATGATAATCTGACTCTAGCTTCCATACTATAATTCTTCATAAAGACCTTCAGTTTTGTTGGTAACTTAAGAGCTTGCTGATGTTTGCAAGGGTATACTTCCTTGAGAAGTACTGCATATAAGTTAAATTGGTCAAGATTAGTCAAATTTGAAAGATTATATACTGATTCACCAAAGCAAGGTAACAAAACTGTACAGCTACCATATTTTCAACGATTATGGACTTATTCGTATGTAAAAAAGAACATCATAACAAGAAGTACTACATAGAAGTTAAATTGGTTAAGATTAGTCAAACTGAAAAGAATACAAACTGATTTAACAAAGCAAGGTAAAAAAACTGTACAGCTACCATAACATGGTTACTGAGTTATTAATATGTAAGAAAGCACATCATAACATGGATTACAGAAATTTTTACCATTTTTCCTTTGGTATCATTGGTGTGTGCTTTCTTGATAGTGCATATATAAACAGGTATAGTTGGCCTCTTCCTAGCAACTTCCTTTAGATAGCTCACTTGTGCAGAATTGAGAGCCACATGGTTTCCGTACACGCAGAACTTTTCATAGGAGCAACAACCCGATTTATTTGGACCTACATGTACCACCATGAAAATAAGCTACAGGAAAAATGGAAAAGAGGAAGCTTGTGATGGGCTGCATGGTAAAACATGATTTACATATTACCTCGGGTCGCCACAACACGATTAGCTGCAGCTTCCCTCGCAGCTGCTTCCCTAGCAGCTGCTTTCCTGGCATGTCGCCTAGCAGCAGCGCGCTTCCTAGAGGCAGCTTCCATCGCAAGGACAACTTCATCATCTCAACTGATATAGATGAGCTCGTCATTCGTGTCCATGGTCACCTAATCAAGTGCAAAATAGTTATCAACTCGTTAAATAGCATCAATATTTTATTTTACTACATTTAGCTAACTAGGTGTCCACATAAAGAGAATTCAACCAATATAAAATGCTGCCCCTACTGAACATGTAGGATAAGACATAAAGAGAATTCAACCAATATAAAACAAGGATATACAAACCTATGAAGAGTATTAATGTACAAGATCACAAACATACTAAGAGTCCAGAATTAAACACAAAGCACAAGTTTGAATGTTCATGATCAACCTTAGAGGAGGTTGCATGACAAGGGACCATGACTGTCAAGCACTCATTCAGGAAGTAACTAAGAGTGCTGGAGATGCTCCCAACTGAAACAAACAGTCCCAACTATCAAGCACTCTGAATTAAGGACACAAGGCTCACAACCATATAAAAGGCAGTCATGGTCTTTGTACCAAACCAACCATCTGTATGCAACTACATATTTGGCAACCATCTGTCAGTTTTTTCATCTATGACTACACAAACATCTGTCAGTTTTTTCATCTATGACTACACAAACATCTGTCAGTTTTTTCATCTGTATGCACACAAACATGAGTACATGACTCTCCACACAAACATGCATGAGCGGATCTACATGTTCTCACCATGGTGCAAGTGCACAAGGGTAGAAAATTAGCCTGTGTACCACCCTACACCATGTAAAATGCACCATGGCTAGTCTAGCTCCGCCGCATGACTCGAGCTAACCCTAATCGATCCAAAAATAATTCAATTGAGAGAGGTTAGACCCCGACATCCATGCCCCGATGAACCCCAGAAATAGATCCAACAGGAGTCCAATCGAGAAGGTTGAAGCCTGACATACATGCACCGATTAAACCCCAAAATCAACAGGACCCAATTGAAGAAAGGGAGATGGGGAGGGAGAGGAGCTTACCCGGGAGGACGGAACCTGCGGAAGAAAGGGAGATAGGGAGGGAGAGGGGCTTACCCGGGAGGAGGACGGAACCTGCGGAAGAAAGGGAGATGGGAAGGGAGGGGAGCCACGGATGCAGGGGAGGCAGAGCCGCGGAGGTGCCTGTGTAGGTGAGGGAAGGGAGGGAGGCGGCGGTGTCTGTGCAGGTGAGGGGAGGGAGGCGATGGTGTCTGTGCAGGTGAGGGGAGGGAGGGTGGCTTTTCGATGGAGGAGGGAGGGAGGGAGGCGGAGACGCGGCTTTTCGATGGAGGCGGCGGCAGAGCAGATTTTTATCCCTCCTGCGTGGCGTTTCATATTTTCGTTTCATTTTTTTTCATTTTTTTCGTTTCATTTTCTAGAAGAAAAGTTCTTTTTGAAACATTTGCAATATTTATAATAGTATATATATTTGGATTTTTCTAGATACTAGGGTACATAAAATGACGCAGCGCAAATGTTTCACATCTTTCTGGTAGCCGCTTTACAAAAATGAGTCGGCGGTGCCACTTCACAAGGTAGCCGCTTCACACAAAAATACATTTCATGATACTTATTAAAAAATGATAAATGATAGCCATATAATAAAGTTGGAAATTGCATCTATGTAACTCCCACGACACCTGTACATGTATGATAGAGCCACACACAAGTTTCCTTCACAGTTCGACGCATCAGAGCGCTTCGGAGCATCGGAATACCTCTAAACCTTGCAATGGACCCTAACTAGCATGTGCATTGAAGTGTGGTGGAATGCTGAAATGTGCAAAACATGGTTTCCAAGTGTGACCCCCTTCGCAGACATGCGATGTCACCTAAAAACGAAGGTGTTCTGGAATTTAATTATTATTAGGGGGAACTCCCCGTTTCGGTGAAACCGGGTTGGATCTAGTCACAACATGTGCCCAAACATGGTTTGGAATTATCCTATGACCCAACCAAGCACAAACCAAGAGAAAAATCCACCGGGCTACCCCTGTCAGAAGAACATCTAGGGGGTAGACGATCTGGGGCCCATGGATCAGGGTTTTGTAGGATGAAGTGCTTCAGAGCATCGGAATACCTCAAACCTTGCAACGGACCCTAGCATGTGTATTAAAGTGTGGTAGAATGCTGAAATTTCCAAAACCTGGTGACATGGGTATAACCTACAGGCACTCGAGTTTGGTATATACGGTCCAAATACATACAGGCGCAGGGTGTCGCCATGGCCCGGATGGAAGGACTCGAGTAACCTACAGACTCTCGATTGCTTGAAGAACAAGAAGAAGCTAAAGATAGAAAGATTAAAGGGAAAACCCTAACTTGTAACCGACTTGACCTGCTACCCGAGACCTATCCTATCTATATAAAGGCTAGGAGGGGGTGGCGAGGAGGACACACGCAACCCTAGTTTCCACAACCTTCGCCAGATTACATATGTGCACCATTGTAACTTTCGACTCCTTCAATAATTCCACGAGCAGACAAGCAGGAGTAGGGACCTCTACGAGGCCTAAACCTAGGTAAATCCTTTGTCCCTTGTGTGCTTGTTTGCTAGCCGATAGATGTCTCCAGCGCTCCCTCCTCAAAAACCCAAGTCCATAACAATGGGCATTGATGAGTTAAACCCTCGTCAATTGGCGCCGTCTGTGGGAACTTGGAGTGCTGATGTTGCGGCTTCTTCGGCCCCATCAACCGCGATCTACAACTCCACAACAGCGGAGATTCGCCAGCTCTTTGGCGCCTTCCACTTCACCGTCCACACGCCAGCCACCCGCCTGGCCTTCGAGCCCGTGGGCAACGGAATCAGTCGGGCGATTGGGAGCTTCTGCTTCCAAGTTGGTCAGATGGGCACGCTTTGCATGCCTGACCAGCCGGCAACACCGGCGATTGCCCCGGCATCATGGTTCCCTCCATCGATTGGCACCCTCAGCGAGCTCAATGCTCCGGTCAGCGACAGCAGTCGCGACTCCGGTCTAAGCGACCTGGCCACTGAAGATGGAACCTACGATTCCGGATCTAAAAGTTGTGGAAGCAACAACTTATCTAATCACTTCATGTGCGCCATCATCAACGCGGGCGACACCTCTGCCAATCGCGGTAACGGTGGCAACACCGGCAACAACACCGATCCACCCAATCGCGGCAATGGTGGTAACACCGGCAACGGTACCGACCCACCCAACGCCGGCAATGGTGGCAACGACGGCAACAGTGGTAACGGTGGCAACGGAGGAGCAGTCGAACCTCCTAGCATGATCAACGAGCAAACGACAAACGCGTCGTGATCAGGCTCAACGAGCAAGAGTGGGATCGCTGCCGCGAAGCCCTACGAGGTGCACCTCTACCCTTCGGGTCCCCGCAGGAACTGCTGATGGGCTACCACTGGCTCCTAAAAGAGGAATTCAAGCGCCAAAAACAAGCAATCGTGCAACTTGAGGCGCGTAAAAAGGCAGCGGACGAATCAAGCCTTCGTTGTGCTGGGCTCTCCTCCTACGGACGATCCTCCTCAAGAGGCAACGAGTACCTCGCCAAGAAGAGGCAGTTGCGGATGGCTCACCTCACCGAACAAGAGCACATAGATTCCGCGAAAGTCCTCGACTTCGGTTCTATGACGGTCGACACGAGAGACAACGTGATTCCCAGGACACCGCAGGCCGCGGTGACAGCAGCCACCATGTACCTCCTCAATAACCAGCTGCCAGCTGGAGATCCCTAAATGGCCATGCACCAATCTACGATCGCGAGCCTGGGTCTAATCGAGGCCTCCCTCGACAAGGAACCGGTACCAGACCCAAAAAAGGGCAAAGCGCTAGCAAAGCGCTACTCCTCGCCCTCGTCCAACGATGACATTCACGACTTGTCTTGACGCCGCCGCTCACGGCGACACGATCGCGACTATGATGCACGCGACGAACTCACGCAACGCAAGATCGACAAGTCAAGGGCACGACGTGCTCGGTCGACAGATTTGGAAGAGGAAGATGGGGAGCTCTACGGCGCCAGATGCTTCAGCAGATCCATCAGGCAAAAGCGAATGCCTAAAGGGTTTAAACTCCCATCGGAGAACCCGAAATTTGACGGTCTGCAGGACCCCAAGATCTGGCTGGAGGATCACATCTCCTCCGTCAGGCTACATGGAGGCAGTCGAAGTACTGCCATGCAATGCTTACAGGTACAGCTGCAGGGCGCTGCCCGGGCATGGCTCAATAACCTCCCACGCGGATCCATTCGCAGTTGGGATGAGCTAGTCTACAGCTTCGCGCGCAACTTTAAGGGCACGTATAAACGCCCCGCCTCAATCGAAGAACTGAGATGCTGCCAGCAAAGATCTGGCGAATCGCTGCGCTCTTACATCCAAAGGTGGTCCATCATCAAGAACTCCGCGGAGAACATCTCGGAAGACCGCGTGATTGATGCATTCAACGGCGATGTCCGCCGCATGGAACTTAGGGAGGAGCTAGGCCGCTCAAAGCCCCAGACCGTCGACCACCTGATGGAGATCGCGAATTGGTGGGCCGATGGAGAAGATTCGGTGAAGAATCGCGTTCACTCTGACGAGGAGGCAGAACTCGAACAAAGACGCGACCGCCGGGGTAAGCGTCGCATGCGCATCTACGACGATCGCGATGACGTCAACATGGTCGTAGCTGGCTACGCCGATAGACGCGACGATAACCGCAACAGCGGATACCGTAGCGGCGGATACCGTGACTCCGGGAAAACCACACAAGTGTGGCAATGCCGCACTCGCGATGAAGTACCCGCGACCTCCATCGAGGACAAACTGTCCGGGCCATACACGGTACACTTCTACATCGACAAGCATGATGGCAAGAGAAAGTCCAGCCACCTCCTCAAGGACTGCCGCGAGTTCCTCAAGCTACACGAGGGATTGGTTCGGATGAACCGCAATGCAGTCGAAAGAGGCTATGGAGCTGATCCAGGCGCCGTGGCACATGGCGCACCACCACCACCACCTGGGCCACCCCCGAACGGAGCTGCACCGGACCAGCACCACGGAGGTGAACCGTACCCACGGGCCATGGGTACCATGATGATCCAAAAGGGGCGCCCCTCTAATAGGGTGCAGAAGGCCATCACTCGCCAAGTCAACTTGGCCATGCACTCGCCACCATCCACCACTGAGTACCTTAGTGGCAGTGAGTCGTGCATTACCTTCGACAAACACGACCACCTGCCCCAAATACCTCGCCTAGGTTATTGCCCCCTCCTACTCGAGGCGCAAATTGGAGGCTTTGACATGAGTCGCGTCTTCATGGACGGCGGAAGCGGCATCAACCTCATATTCGTGAGTACCTTGCGAGTAATGAGGATACCTCTAACCTGCTTGGAGGCATCCGACACAATGTTCCACGACATCGTCCCAGGGAAAGGCGTATACCCCCTAGGAAAAATCAACCTGGACGTCATCTTTGGCACGCCGAAGAACTTCCGGCGTGAGCACATCGACTTTGAGGTCGTCGACTGGCCCTCACAATACCATTGCATCCTTGGGCGCGTCGCATTCGCCAAGTTCATGGCAGTACCCCACTACGCCTACCTACAGATGAAAATGCTAGGTCCCAATGGCGTCATATCGATCAACGGGAACTTCGAGAGGTCTGACGCTTGCGACAGGGAATTCAACAGAATCTCCCAGTCCTTCGGCATGCAGGAGGAACTCGCAAGACTGAAAGAGATGACAGACAATAGTCTGCCTCCCCTGAGTAGGCCAAGCTCACCTGATCTCTCTTTCGACTCACCTGTGCACACAAAGAAGGTGCAGGTCCATCCATCAGATCCCGCCAAAACGGCCCTCATCGCCAACAACTTGAGACCCGCATAGGAACTCGCGCTCGTCGAATTCCTCCGTGAGTACTGGGAATTTTTTTCCTAGTGTCCTGCGGACATGCCAGGAGTTCCCAGAGAATTCGCCGAGCACGCACTCAACGTCAACCCCGACGCAAGGCTAGTTAAGCAAACAATCAGGCGACTGTCTGAGCCACGAGCGCAGGCAGTCGGAATGGAGATCAACAGACTCCTCGAGGCCAAATTCATACGCGAGATCAAGGAAAGCACTTGGCTCGCCAATACGGTGTTGGTGCCAAAAAAGGACACGGATATCCTACGGATGTGAGTGGACTTCAGTTCTTTAAACAATCACTGCCCAAAAGATCACTTCCCGCTATGACGGATCGATCAAATCATCGACTCCACCACTAGATGCGAGCGCGTCTGCTTCCTCGATGCCTACTCAGGCTATAACCAAATTTGAATGAAGGAGGAAGACCAGGAGAAGACCGCGTTCACAACGCCCTTCGGTGTGTTTTGCTACAACACAATGCCCTTCGGGCTAAAAAACGCGGGAGCCACCTACCAGCGGTGCATGCAGGCTTGCCTCAAGGAGCAACTGGGTCGCAACATCCAAGTCTATGTCGACGACATAGTAATCAAAACCAAGGAGGAAGCCTCTCTAATCGATGACTTGCGCGAAACCTTTGCCAATCTCGATCGTTACCGGATTAAGCTCAATCCGGACAAATGCTCCTTCGGCATACCATCTGGGCAACTGCTCAGATATCTCATCTCCGTGAGGGGGATTGAGGCAAACCCAAAAAAGATAAAGGCCATACTGGCCATGGAGAAGCCAAAGAACATAAGAGGCGTCCACCAACTAGCCGGATGAATCGCGGCCCTCAGTCGATTTATCAGTCGAATGGGAGAAAAGGCACTGCCCTTCTATCAGCTCCTACGCAAAGCTGACAAATTCGAGTGGACCAATGAAGCGCAAGAAGCATTCGAAGATCTCAAGCGCCTGATATCCACCTCGCCAGTACTGGTGACTCCACGAGAAAGGGAACCACTACTGCTGTACATCTCCGCTACTAACCAAGTGGTTAGTACAGTGCTCGTCGTCGGCCGAGGAAAACAAGGTCCATGGTGTACAACGCCCGGTATACTACCTCAGCGAGGTCCTCACGCCAACAAAACAGCGGTACCCGCACTACCAGAAGCTGGCATACGGCGTCTTCATGACCGCCCGGCAACTGCGCCATTACTTCCAAGAACACCCATCGTGGTAGTCAGCGACGCCCCATGGGACATGTCCTCAACAACCCCGACGCCACCGGGCGAGTCGCGCTTTGGGGAATCGAACTGTCTCCACGAGACATCACATATGAAAAGCGCGACGCAATCAAGGCGCAAGTTCTCCCGGACTTCCTCGTGCATTGGATGGAAAACCAACTCCCGGATAAGCCAGATATGTCCTACCTCTAGACAATGCACTTCGACGGATCCAAGCAGAAAGATGGAGCAAGAGCAGGTGTCATACTGACATCACCTCAAGGAGACAAACTGAAATATATCCTGCGAATGCAGTTCATAGCCTCAAACAACGAGGCTGAATACGAGGCCCTGTTGCACAGGATGAGGATGGCAAAAGCCTGCGGCGCAAAGAGGCTCATCATATATGGTGACTCCAAGCTGGTCGTCAACCAAACAATGCACGAGTGCGACGCACTGAACGACAACATGACCGCGTACCGCGACCTCTACGATACGCTCGAAGGAGACTTCGACAGTTGCGAGTTGCGAGACGTAGGTCGCGAAAGCAATGAGGAGGCGGACGCACTCCCCAACATAGGCTCTACCTGCGCCCCCATACCACCTGGGGTATTTCTCGAGCGCATCTGCGAACGCTCCATCAAGCCAAAGGTCGCGGAGAAGAAAACAAGCGCAGCAACGGACTCGAGCGCTACGCCACCCAATGAGCCAATGGCACTCGATGAATTGGAGCTAGACACAGGACTCATGGGACCAATGAGCGTCATGATGATCCAACAATCCTGGACACAGCCGTACATTACGTACCTCCTCAGCAAGCGCCTACCGGACGACACAACGGCACATCGCGCGATGCTCCAAGGCATTCTCCGTTATCAACGGCAAATTGTATAAACGCAGCATCACAGGCGTGTTACAATGATGTGTCTCCCTTGCCGATGGAAGAGCATTCCTCCTCAACATCCACGAAGGGACCTGCGGGCACCATGCCGGTAGTCGCGCCCTTGTTGCCAAAGCTCTATGAGCTGGATTTTACTGGCCCACGACCATGCACGATGCCAAGGACATAGTTCAAAAGTGCAACGCTTGTCAGTGATTCGCGGACAAGCCACACGCACCAGGTGCAGAACTACGGCCTATTCCATTGGCCTGGCCCTTCGCACAATGGGGGCTCGACATGGTGGGAGAGCTCCCAAGGTCCTCGCAAGGAGGCTACGTCTACCTCTTGGTCGCAGTCGACAAGCTCACCAAGTGGATTAAGGCCATGCCAGTGACCAAACAATCAGGGAACAGCGCGGTCAAGTTCTTTGAGTCTATTGTGTACCGCTTCGGCATGCCGCACAACATCATCACTAACAACGGGACGAACTTCACATCCAAGGAGTGCCAAGAATTCTACGGAAACCTGGGGATCAACATCAGATACGCCTCAGTCGCGCATCCACAAACCAACGGTCAGGTGGAAAAATAAACGGGCTTGTCTGCAGCGGCACCAAGAAGCAACTCCTTCGACCACTCGAACAAGCCGAGGGTTGCTGGACAGATGAGCTCCAATCCGTACTCTGGAGCCTACGTACAACTCCAAACAGCACCACGGGCTACACGCCATTCTTTATGGTGCACGGAGCAGAAGCATTACTACCCGCCGAAGTAAGGTACAAGGCGCCGCGCATAGTCGCTTACAGCGAACAAGAGTCCTCTCTTGCACTCGAAGACTCCGTCGACCTCATCGACGAGGCAAGATAAATCGCCGCAGAAAGATCCACGATCTACCAGCAGAACCTGCACAACTACCACAGTAGAAGGCTTCGCCCTAGATCCTTCGTCGAAGGTGACCTGGTCCTGCGACTGAAGCAGCAGGGGCATCTCAAGCTCGAATCCCCCTGGGAAGGACTGTAAGTGATTACAAAAGTAATCCCAAGTGGCGCCTATCGCCTTCAAGATTTAGAGACAGGAGTCGCATACTTCAACCCTTGGAACGTCGCACAACTGCGACGCTTCTACCCCTAGTTGTTTTACTTTTTACATCACAAATAAGGCTACTCAGCCAAGGCTACTTAGCCACACATTGTACCTCGTACTGCTCTTCAAATAAATAAAAGCTAAGTGCCCCAAAACCCTGTGTTTTTCTTTCACTTTTGTGAATTTTATACTCGGGGGCTACGCCACCCTACCTACATCTGTTCTTCGAACCAATAAACGCGATATCCTGAGTAGCTGGCACATCAATCGAACCCCTTAACGCAAACTCAACCCAGCCGCAACGCGCCTGGTAGGTTGACAAAGGGATGGCCAGGCTAACAAAAAGGACTCACATAGTGCAACGCACCTGACGCTGATAAAGCTGTTTATACACATTCGACAATAAATTATCTACAGCATATATATGAACTTTACAACACAAATACACTTATGTGCAGGATACAAAACTAGCTACTGCTGCAACAGAAGAACATTGGTTTGTTCCTCGAAGAAGTCGACAATCTCCTCTGCTGGACGGTCCACCGCCTAATAGTGCGGCACCATATTCCAAGCAGATCCAGCTGGTGGCGCTGGCGGCCCGAAAGCAATGGCAGCGACATCCATGTTAGGCCTGTGCAATCGCACCATCGAGAGGGCAGCCTTGGCACCAGCCACCAACTGCTGCCTCACGCACTCGCGAACCGCGGACGTATCTTGAAATTTGGCCAGGAGAGCCAGCAGGCTTGATGGAGTGTCATCCAACGGGAACATCGCCCAATAGATGTTCTTCAAACACGACTGCGACTTCTTCAGGAAGAGCAGCACTCACGAAGGGCGATCCTGCAGGGTCGCCAATGCAGTCGCACGATCATGATCTACCCAGAAGTATCCACTCTCTTGAAGTTGCGCCTGGGTGAGATCATGAAGGCAGATGGCAATCCTATTCCTCTCCTCCTGTGGATGGCGTGCGCTAACAACTACACGAAGCAGCACCTGATGGGTTCGTAGCATGGAAAACAAAAAATTTCTACCGCAAGAACGAACAAAACCCAGATCTAATCAAGATAAAAGCCAAGATCTAATCTATTAGACATGTGCAACGAGATAGATCTGTACTAACCCCCGTAGATCCGAAAGCGTTACGAGATTGGATCTCGTGGTTGATGTAGTCGATCACTTGTCGATCTCAAGATCGTGTAGACGATCCTTCCGGCGCCGCGTTCCGACAGCGCTTCCGCAGTCGGTCACACGTGCGGAGTCGAAGTAGACCTTCCTCTCCCCGTTCCAGCGAGCAGCGGAGGTAGTAGATCTTCTCCATGGAATCCCAGCAGCACGACGGTGTGGTGGTGGTGGTGGAGTAGAGAATTCTGCAGGGCAACCCCCTATTTAAAGGAGAGAGGCGGCGGCCAGGGTTTGGAGTGGAGGGGACAAGGGGGTGGCGCCCCCACCCCTCTATTTAAAGGAGGGAGGCGCCATGGGAGGGGGAGTCCTAGTAGGAATCCTCTCCCTTCCTTGGCCGACGGATTGGGAGGGGGGGAGGAGTCCTCCTCCCCCACGACTCCTTGTCTTGCCCCACAAGGACTCCTTGATCCTTTCTTGGTTTTCAAGCAAACTCCAAGAAATCTCCTAGAACCTTCCAGAACATTCCGAAACCTTCTAGAATCCCCATACAAATACTCCGGAACATTTCCTAACTTAGAAAATGATCCCCAATATATGAATCTCATTCTCCGGACAATTCTGGATCTCCTTGTGATGTCCCGGATCCAATCCGAGACTCCGAACAACATTCGGTCTCCAACGCATATTCCATATCTACTTAAAACAACTTCGAACCTTAAGTATGTCACCCTACGGTTCGTGAATATGCAGACATGATGAAGACACCTCTCCGATCAATAACCATCAGCGGGATTTGGAGATCCATAATGGCTCCCACATACTCAACGATGACTTCGTGATCGATAGAACCATTAACATACGAAACCAATTCCCTTTGTCACGCGATATTCTACTTATCCGAGGTTTGATCGTCGGTATCTCCATACCTAGTTCTGCCTCGTTACTGATAAGTACTCTTTACTCGTTCCATGTTATGTCATCCCTTGTGACCTACTCACATGCTTGCAAGCTAACTAGATGACATTCCACCGAGAGGGCCCAGAGCATATCTATCCGTCATATGGATGGAAAAATCCCAATCTTGGTCCATGCGCTTCAACACATACTTTCAGAATACTCAATGACACCTTTATAACCACCCAGTTATGAAGCGGTGTTTGATGTCATCAAAGTACCCATCCGGTGATGGTGATTAACATAACCTCATGGTCGAAGGATTAGGTTACTATGCATTTGAAACCTTATAGCAATACGAACTTAATGACTTGATCTTATGCTACGCTTACTATGGGTGTGTGTCCATCACATCATTCTCCTAATGATATAACCTTGTTATTAATGACATCCAATGTCCATGATCAGGAAACCATGATCATCATTTAATCAACAAGCTAGTTCCACAAGAGGCTTACTAGGGACTCTTTTATGTTTACAAAACACACATGTATCAGTGTTTCCTTATAATACAATTATAGCATGGGATGTAAACATTCATCATAAACACAAAGATATAATAATAACCACTTTTATTATTGCCTCTTGGGCATATCTCCAACAGTGTCCCACTTGCACTAGAGTCAATAATCTAGATTACATGGTAATATACCTAACACCCATGGCGTTCTGGTGTTGGTCATGCTTTGCTCTAGGGAGAGGTTTAGTCAACGGATCTGCCACATTCAGATCAGTGTGTACTTTGCAAATCTTTATGTCACCATCTCGGACATACTCGCGAATAGCATGGAAACGTAGCTTGATGTGCTTCAGCTTGGTATGTGACCTTGGCTCCTATGCATTAGCTATGGCACATGTGTTGTCGCAGTAGATGGCCATCGGGTCCAACGCACTGGGAACCACGCCAAGTTCAGTAATGAACTCCTTCATCCATATGGCTTCTTGTGCAGCCTCCAAAGCAGCTATGTATTCTGATTCAGTTGAAGATTTCGCCACAACGCTTTGCTTGGCACTCCTCCAGCTCACTGCAGCACCATTCAAAATAAATACGTATCCAGACTGTGACTTCGAGTCATCTGGATCGGTGTTCCAACTAGCATCAGTGTAACCGTTTACAACAAGCTGTTCATCACCTCCATAAGAAAGAACCATATCCTTAGTCCTATTCAAGTACTTTAGGATATTCTTGACCGCTGTCCGGTGTTCCATTCTAGGATCACTTTGATATCTGCTAGTCAAACTAACAGCATGTGCTATATCTGGTCTTGTACACAACATGGCATACATGATAGAACCTATGGCCGAGGCATAGGGAATATTATTCATCTTTTCTCTATCTTCTGCCGTAGCCGGACTTTGAGTCTTACTCAAGGTCTTACCTGCCAACATGGGCAGGAACCCTTTCTTGCTCTCTTCCATTATAAACTTCTTTAGAACTTTGTCTAACTATGTACTTTGTGAAAGCGCTATTAGGCGTCTTGATATATCTCTATAAATCTTGATGCCTAGAATATATGCCGCTTCGCCAAGATCCTTCATTAAAAAACTATTATTCAAATAGGTTTTGATGCTATTAAGAAGTTCTATATCATTCCCAATCAACAATATGTCATCTACATATAGTACTAGGAATGCTACAGAGCTCCCACTCACTTTCTTGTAAATACAAGCTTCTCCATAAGTTTGTATAAATCCAATGTTTTTGATTACTTTATTAAAACGTTGATTCCAACTCCGGGATGCTTGCTTCAGTCCATAAATGGAGCGATGAAGTTTGCATACCTTGTCAGCATCACTAGGATCAACAAAACCCTTGGGTTGTACCATATACAACTCTTCCTCAATGTCACCATTAAGGAACGCCGTTTTGACATCCGTCTACCAAATTTCATAATCAAAATATGCGGCAATTGCTAACAAAATCCTTACATACTTTAGCTTCGCTACTGGTGAGAAAGTCTCATCATAGTCAACTCCTTTCGCGACAAGTCGAGCTTTATAGACGGTAACATTACCATCAAAATCTGTTTTTCTTTTGAAAATCCATTTGTTCTCGACAGCCTTACGGCCATCTGGTAAGTCCACCAAAGTCCACACTTGGTTTTCATACATGGATCCCATCTCGGATTTCATGGCTTCTAGCCATTTGTCGGAATCTGGGCTCACCATAGCTTCTTCATATGTCGCAGGGTCATCAGTGTTGTCCACCAACATGACGTTCAAGGTAGAGTCATACCAATCAGGAGTGGTACGAACCCTCGTTGACCTGCGAGGTTCTGCAGTAACTTCGTTCGAAGTTTCATGATCACCATCATTAGCTTCCTCTCCAATTGGTGCAGGCGGCAAAAAAACATCTTCCGGTGCTGCGCTACTCTTAACTCCCAGAGAAGGTTGAATAACCTCGTCGAGTTCTACTTTCCTTCCAGTCACTTCCTTCAAGAGAAACTCCTTCTCAAGAAAGGATCCATTCTTGGCAACGAAAACTTTGCCTTCGGATCTATGATAGAAGGTATACCCAATTGTTTCTTTAGGGTATCCTATGAAGACGCATTTCTCCGCTTTGGGTTCAAGCTTATCAGGTTGTAACTTCTTTACTTACGCTTCGCAACCCCAAACTTTAAGGAACGACAACTTAGGTTTCTTACCAAACCACAATTCGTATGGTGTCATTTCAACAGATTTATATGGTGCCCTATTTAAAGTGAATGCGGCTGTCTCTAATGCATAGCCCCAAAACGATAGCGGTAAATCTGTAAGAGACATCATAGACCGAACCATATCTAAGAGAGTTCGATTACGACGTTCGGACACACCATTACGCTGTGGTCTTCCTGACAGTGTCAACTGCGAAAGTATTCCACATTTCTTTAAATGCATGCCAAACTCATAACTCAGATATTCACCTCCGCGGTCAGAACGCAGAAACTTAATCGTCTTGTTACGATGATTTTCCACTTCACTTTGAAATTCCTTAAACTTCTCAAAAGTTTCGGACTTATGTTTCATAAACTAGACATACCCATATCTACTTAAGTCATCCGTGAAAGTGAGAACATAACGATATCCACCACGCGATGCTACACTCGTTGGACCGCACACATCGGTATGTATTATTTCCAATAAGTCTGTAGCTCGCTCCATAATTCCAGAGAATGGAGTCTTAGTCATTTTTCCCATTAGACATGCTTCGCATCTTTCAAGTGATTCAAAATCAAGTGAATCAAGAAGTCCATCAGAATGGAGTTTCTTCATACGCTTCACTCCAGTGTGACCAAGACGACAGTGCCACATGTATGTAGAATTATCATTCAATTTTATTCGTTTAGCATCTATGTTGTGAACATGTGTATCACTACTATCGAGATTCAATAAGAATAAACCATTCATCTCAGGTGCATTACCATAAAAGATATTACTCATATAAATCGAACAACCTTTATTCTCAGACTTAAAAGAGTAACCGTCTCGCAATAAAAAAGATCCAGATATAATGTTCATGCTTAACACAGGCACCAAATAACAATTATTTAAATTTAAAACTAATCCTGAAGGTAGATGTAGAGGGAGCGTGCTGACGGCGATCACATCAACCTTGAAGCCATTTCCAACGCGCATCGTCACCTCGTCTCTCGCTAGTCTTTGTTTATTCCGCAGCTCCTGTTTCGAGTTACAAATATGAGCAACTGAACCAGTATCAAATACCCAGGCACTACTATGATTACTAGTAATATACAGATCAATAACATGTATATCAAATATACCTTTCTTCTTGATGTTGCCGTTCTTCAGATCCGCCAGGTACTTGGGGCAGTTACGCTTCCAGTGACCAACACCCTTGCAGTAGAAGCATTCAGTTTCAGGCTTAGGACCAACCTTGGGCTACTTAGCAGGTGCGGCAGCTTTCTTGCCATCCTTCTTGAAGTTGCCCGTTATGCCATACCTCGCAATCCCAGGATTACCATTTTTGCGAGACATAACGGATTGGATATCACAGTACATCATCCATTACAAACCATACATAAGGTCTTTACACAAATAAGGATCTCATGATCCAGTCTTTAATACAACAAGCAGCGGAAATAAAAGATAAGCGTAGCGGTGGGGTCCATCTTCAGGGGCACAGGCAATGCTGATGAAGGCAGATAGTCCTAGTTATCATAGCTGTCCTGATGACCATCCTCCTGATAGTCTCCTTTATAGTCTGGCCATGAGAATAGCCAGGGACAAAAGCCATGAGTACTCTTTAAGTACTCGCAAACTACTATTAACAGGTACTATAGTTCTAAGTTAAAGTGCTAAATCTAAATTTAACTCTAAAGTTAAGTTTGAAACCTAAGCTGAGTTCAGAAGCAAAGAAAGATAAAATAAGGTTCTAGAATCACTTAAGCTGGGAAGCTATTATCATAAACACAACCCTGTTGTGGTCAAGTCAAAGTTCATCATTCATTTCAAGTTATTTAGAAAACATCTGACAACGAAACAGTATGGCCATTCCAACTGTCCATAACCGTGGACGCGGCTATTCGAATAGTTTGACACTCTGCAGAGGTGGTACACTTTCACCACAAGATTTGATACATCTGTCAGGGATAACCCTGAATCATCATACTTAGTATGCAGATAATCAAACATAACCTTCCCTTTACACACCCTAGTATAAGCACCTCTCCTATGAGCATGGCCTCCCAACCATGACCATCAGTCATCTTGGGCACTACATAGGTGGACATCATGAGAGGTAGCCTCAGCTCAAACCTCTCCCGTGAGGGAACTAATACTAATGCATATAAATTTCCCGCTAAGCCATACCGAATTCAGGTAGTGTGGTTGTACGGTAAATTTGGAATGGTATCGCATCCGAATCCAACCATCAGTTGTATAAAAGGGTTAAGGCTCATGCCTCATCATTTTCATCATCATAAACCAGTTGCGTTTCTCAACACATGTCAAAACATCTCAATAGAATGACTCATCATTCCAAGGTTTTCACAATTCATTTTCACCACTTGTTCCCATCTAAAGTGACTCAAGTTTTTGATCTACTCTAACTACTAAGTTAAGAGTGTTCACTAAGGTGGAAGGATGGGATCAATCTCATTCCATAGAATGACATCTAAAGGTTTCTATGTAGGTCAAGTTTTATACTTTTTGTGCTACCTTCAAAACAAGTAAAGAACTTTGTGTAAACTAAGGGAGGTAAAACTTGTCAATAAGACTTGAGGTACTAATAGTTAAAGGGGTGTGATCAAAGCATGCTTAACGCATCTTTGCTAAACCATCTAGTTTGTTTCTAGTTTGCTAAGCACTAAACTTGCAAGGGTTAAATTTGGTTATTGCTAGCTTTCTAAGGGTAGCTTGCACTGTTAATGGTGGCTTGCCTTGGTTGGTGAAGTGGTTGAAGTTTTCTTCGTCTTCTTCTTCTTGGTAGAACTCCTCCTCCTCGAAAGCTTGGTCGGTACTAGCGTCTATAAATACATAGGGAGTGCACAATCACCAAACAATACTTCACTAGGCTAAGTAGAATTCTAAGAAACACAATTTATGATCTATTATCATCACAAGCATCACAAGTTCAATTGTTTCACCCTTTTTAATTTAGAAAAGTAATTTCTACTCATTGAAATATTAACTAAAATTTAATATTCACCACCAAAATATGGGATCATGTTGACACATGTCATCACCACATATTCTAACATGTGGGAATGAGATTTAAGGGTTGGACCAATATTACTTTGGTTTAAGTTCATTATTTAATGATTTAAAGTGACTAGAAATGCCTATATAGCATTATTTTGGTACTAGTCCAAATTCACTGCATGTAAACCTTCATGTTATTACATATTTAGATAGATATGATGAAATGTGATTTTTGAGAGTTTGAAACCACTCAAAAGCTAACTTGGTTGATTTTATAAAAATGTTGCAAGTTGCAAATGCTTCTGTTTTGTTATTTTTATTAGGAGAGATCTATAACTCGAATGGAAATAAATCCAACGGGCTTGGATATATCATCTTAATACCTTTCAGAAAAATTTGGTTTCATGCAATTTGGATTTCTAAAACTCTCTGCATTGAATTTTGAAATAGTGGACAGAAACTAGATTTAACTAAAAAGAAAAATCCATATTTGAACGGATGGGCTAGCGCGGGAAAAGAAATGGGCCGGCCCAGTGGCGCTCCACGGCGCGAGGCTCAGCTGACAGGGGGTCCCACTTGTCAGCGGCACTTAAAACGCGAAACGGTACGCGCGCTGTGGGCCGTAGGATTAGAAGGGAAATCTACGGCTGAGGGTCGTCATCAACGACGAATAGGTCGCCGGCGACCTCGAACCCTAGCGGCTCGGTGGGGGTCTGCTAGGGACGTACCAGGGCTCTAGCGGGGTCGGTGAGGAAGGCAAATGAACTGGATGATGATGGCGAGGCGAGGCGCGGTTGCGGTGGAGCTTGGGGTGGTCGCAATCAACGGCGCCCTTCTCCTCCTGCCGCAGCTGCTCCGGCTCCAATTCCGGCGAGGTAGAGCTCACCTTGCTCCGGCTAGAGTTGGGTGAGGTTTAGAGAGGTGAGGGGAGTGGAATGGTGTGGAGAGAAGAGGCTGGGGAGGGCTCCTTTTATAGGCCGACGGTGAGACCGAGCGGGATGGGCAGTCGACGGTGGTGACATGGCTACGGTGGGGTAGAGGCATGGCTGCAGGTGGTGATCGATGTGTGGTTCCCTGGTGGTGCTCTAGAACCTGAATGCGAGCATAGGGGCGGTGGCACGCGGTCTGGGCGAGGTGGCGCTCTGAGAGGCAGAGGCGGCGGTGTCCACAGCGAGCGGTGGCTGTGAGGCGTTGGGTGGCCAGCGGGGGTGTCTGGGGTGTTCTATAGGTCGAGGCGGAGCGGCGGGCACGGGCTGCTGCCAAGGGGCGGTCTGTGCGAGCGGGGACCGAGCGCGCTCTGGGGGCAGCACTGGCATGGTGCGGTGGCACTGGGCGCGGTTTGTGCTCGGTGGTCCACTGCTGCTCTTGGCTCGGGCAAGGGACAGGGGGTGGTGGTGAGCTCCTGGCTACCTCCTATACATGGCGAGGGAAGAGGGAATGGTCTGCTGCAGCGGGGCTAGGGTTGGTCGGCGAGGCATGGCTCGGCATGGCATGGCATGGGGACTAGGGACAAGGGAGAGGGGTGTTAGGGGTTTGGTTAGATCAAGAGGGGACAGAGGAGATAAATGAAGATCATTTGGGGGCAAAACCCTGTAGTAAACAATGAGCTAGGATTAGAGTAGAGATTATGCATGCCAAGTGTTTGATTAAATGGCCGCATGAAAGAAAGTTTTGAATTTTGGTTTCAAAATTTGTGAGTGATCTCCACTAGTGATAGGTAGTCTTTGGTTGCAAAGGGTTTTGAAAGTGGAGCTCAAAGAGATGGTTTTTGAAATAGGGGTGATCTATGCATATGCATTAGATTCAATTTTAAACTGTCATTTAAAATAGTTAACATAATGTTTTTAGCATATCAAAAGGTGGGCCTTTGTACCTCATTATGTGTACTAGCAAGGGGTACCAAGATCAAGAATTGTTCCTGTTAAGTTTTGAGTACTAGGAATAGCCAAAGTAGGCATGAGAGTGAAATTTGCCAAAATGACCATTCCTCCTTTTTAATTCTTTTTGATTTGATTTTCTTTAGGAAAAGTTTGGGAATGATGTAGATGATGTTTAAATCACCTAAGAAACATTTTACAAGCATTGGATCACACAATTATGGCAATTCAAACAACTCCTATTTTAAATGCACACATATATGAATGATTTCATTTTAAATTTGAAAAAGTTTTATTAACCCTATTTTTGGATGATTTGATCTTGATGACCTTGGATTGAAGTTTTGGGATGTTACAACCACCGTGGCCAAGCATATCAAAAGAAACGGTCCAGTGCTTGTCTCCATGGATGAAGCAAGCTCTGCCTACATGGACCTCTGCCCTGTCAACACGGATTAGCAACTCTGCCCAGCTATCATTTCTGAAGAACCCGAAGAACGTGAAGAACCCGAGCAGGCAATGTGTGATCAAGGCAAGCTCGTCACCTCTGTTTTTTCTAGTTCATTTCCTAATTGGAAGCAATGCATCTATGAACCATTCTTTCATTTGTACTTCTTATTAATGAGGTCAATTTCATTTTCAGAGATAATCTCTGTGGCCAGGCGTAACAAAATAAAGGGTGCAGGGCTCGAAAGGATGACCAAGGCGCTGGGTACCAAGGTGAAAATACACATTTCCGAAGGGATGAAGCGTCCACAGGATCCTGTGCAGGTTGCAAAGCTTGCCTCGGAGTGTGGACTTAACGCAAGAACCCATACTCCGGTGCTGCCACATTTCAAGGACTACAAAAAGGACGAGAACCTCATGGAGAACTTCATTGGGAAAGTTGTTGTAAGTTAATTCTCGCATAGCTGGGTGTGTTTCTTTCTCACTGTAACACCTTCCATTTGAGCGCTAACCATGTCCTTGCCTTGTTTGCTGTCTTCGCAGGCACACTTTGTGATGGACACCAACTCGGAGATCATTAAGAGTGCATGCACTTATATGCTGCAGAAGGTATCAAAGAATAGATGCCACAAAATCAAGAAGCTATTCTTTGATGACGTACCAGCAAATCAAGTTAGCATCAAGTCTCCGGTTAATGGCATGTCGGATGATGAATGGCAAGGTCTGGTTGCGTTGTGGTCTACCCCAAGACACAAGGTATGGTTGTGTTTGTTCCCATGGTATTTTCTACATGTATTGGCTATGTTGGGTGCTGTTTCTTGTGGTAGCTGGCTGGGTGCTGTTTCTTGTGCTAGCTGGCTAGGTGCTTATAGTCTTTTTTTTGTAGAAAACTTGTGAGTCGAACAAGGTCAATCGAGAAAAGGTCAAGTTCCAGCAGAAAACTGGATCGAGGTTGTACATCGCGCATATATTTGCCACCGTAAGACTTGATTTTATTTACGCCCACATAACTATTATCTCGAAAGCTTTTGATTTGATTCTGATTCTTGTTGAATAACATTTCAGAGGGAGGAACGCCAGGGTGAAGAGCCGACTTCCACTGATCTGTTCAAGAGCACACACAATAGCAAGAAAAACGGCTTTTCGGAGCAAGTGAAGGAGGCTATTGTAAGTAAATCTGTGAATGCTCCTGTGACTTGTTTCTTGCTCCGATGGTCATTCAATATTACTGCTGGTTCTGTAGTTGTTCACTTGTGCTTTAGATGATTGTGGTCCTAAAAATCTATTTTCCTAATAATGTGCAATCCTCCATGTACCAGGTCGAGATGGAAAATATGAAGGCTGCACCTCTACAAGAAGGTGAGCAACCCAAGTCTGATGTTGAGGTTGTTGCTGCAGTGCTTGCGTCGGCGGATTGCAAGTCAATTACTTTCTTGACTAATGTTGGGCTCAAGTCATCTACAAACAAGGCCGTCAAATCCAATGCTGTTGTAGCTGCACATGTACGTGACCTAGAAGACAAGCTGGATAGATCTCGAGAGGAAGTGGCCATGCTCAAGAAGAGGTCGGAGGACGCTGAAGCTGCACAAGTTGCACGCGACAAACAGTTCGAGCTGTTGCGCAAAAAGATCAAATAAAATGACGCGAGGTATGCTCACTTGATGGCACTGCTTAGTGGTAAAGGATCTGGGAACTATTGATGCAGCTGTGTTGGTAAAGCAACTGTTGATCTAGGAACTAGTAGTTCTAGGAACTAGCTGTGTTGCTGGACTAGTTCTGGGAGCTACTCGTTCTATATCTTTGTGAACCGTGATTGATGTATGGCTGTGAACTTGTGAACCCAACTATGTATCTGTTCGTGAACCTGAACCTATTAGCTACCTGTTTGTGACTTGATGGATCAAGTATGTTTGTGACTTGAAAATTCGTTTGTATATTTGTATTTCTGTGTATCCTTGTTATTGTTGGTCGATTATTTTATTTGCTGTCTATCTATCGTGGGTCATATTTGGTACTTGGGCTATGATGCCATGGGCCGAACATTTCCAAACTGGGCTGAAATTTATGTTGATATTCGGACCTAGTTGGGCTGCAAAATGGCTACGGCCCAAAACAAATATCGGCATTTTTAGGAAACGAAAATTTGAAATCTGATATGAAATTAAACTGTAAAAGGCCAAATGACCCAAAAAGAAACGAATTTCTTAAAGGCCAAGAGCAAAAAGGAAATGAATTGCTAAAGGGCCAAGGTCCAAAAGGAAATGAATTGCGAAAATCCCAAGGCCAGCAAGAAAGTGGAAAGTAAAAAGTCTGAGTCCAAGAAATTAAAAAGGCTAAACTGTTGGGCTTGGCCCATTTAGTGGACCAGAGTTGACAGAAATAAGCATGAAAATATGCTGAATTGTTGGGCTTGGCCCATATAAAACACCTATCGATACTGGGCTAAATCTGATCGACGACCTTTCGAATTGGTCACAGATTTGCCACGTAGGATCTGACATGGACAGGGCAGACAGTCCATGACCAATATAGTTGGTCATAGAATCTGTGACCAACTAGAATCTGTGACCAACTATATTGGTCATAGACATCTATGACCAATTCAGAAGAAAGGTCGTGGTGTTTAACTAGTGACCCTCAACTTTTGACCTTCTGTATTTGGTCACAAAAAGGTCACAAATTAAAAACTATGACCTTTCAGTGACAATATGGAGGGTCATGTATCACCAAATTTCTTGTAGTGAACATTCATATACACACGCATGGAAACAATATTGTATTGCAAATAAGCATGCTAATTAATACATTCCACGAACTTATGCTAAGAAGAGGATACTGTTGATCAACTTTTTTTCCTTGCATTGTTGAATCTATGAGGAAATTGTATGACCCATTTCTGTAGAAATTTCTGGGTCGACACCTTGTTCTTCTCCTGTGGTTGGTTCAACCACACCAGGATCATCATATGAATCTTGATTTTGTGAACGAGTCTCTTCCTGATCCTTTTCCTCATCGTCTTCTTCTTCTTCTTCTACCTGAGGTCCTTGTTGATTATCTGCTATTTCTGCTTTGGGCTCCACTGCTTCTTCAGCGACTCCTTCCTCCTGGATCTACTCCTCAATTTGTTGTACTACTGGTGCGGGCAACTCAGATCTATGCGCGTAGCATCTCTTGGTTCATCGGAAAGGTGTAAAGCTGGTGGACTTTGCTCTGTTTGGGTCTGGCGACAAGGGCAAAGGTGGGTGGCATTGTTGGTGATGGTGAAACATTCTGGATAGGTATAGTTGCAGCTGGCTAATGCTGAGGGCTATAAATAGAAATCCAGCGTTGCTAAATTTCCTGCATGGCGGGATAAATACATGTTAGTGGCGGGAAAGATTGATGAACTAATCGAGAAAGACGGCGGGAAAGATTGATGAACTTATGGAGAAATACGTGATACACTTGCTCTCCGTGACAACCAAGAAAAGGAAGCATACGGTATATCTAATGGTGGTTAATCCAGAAGATTCAAACGGAATATCAAATGTCTTTTACTGTAAACGCTTTCATTTCATAAGCCGTTTAGTAGTTCATGGTCTGAACAACAATCAGTTCTGCATGTCGAACTTAGGTAGGTTAGTTATGTACAAAACTATTATTTTTAAACACGGAAATGCAGATAGTGCATATATATTTGCATCCGGCACGACGGTGCCTATGTAATACACGGGGATAAGTTGTTTTTCTTTACCACAGTGAACTGCACTACTTGGAAAACAACAACTCTACTGCTACATAATAAACAAATTAATTCATCATTTTGTATAACACCACAGTATACACCATCGTTGTTTATTTTCAGCTCGACTTAGGTGCTCAAGCTCTAAGTTCTTCCGGTAGTTCATCTTTTGCTTCATTGGCCTCGGAGAACAGTGCCTAGAACAGATACTCCTCCATGACTGAGCTCGCGTCCGTCTGGTCGAATGGTTCAAACAAATCAAGAAAATATTTTGTTAATGTCAATCAAAAATTTGTATTTGGTAAAACTTTTGATTCAAAACTGGCATTACTTACATCTTTGATGTCATGTACAAGTTGAATGCCGTTGTAGTTCTCAATGCTCTTTAGAATCCAAAAACCATTCATGTCTTCAACTCCTCCTTTGTGTACCTTCACATGTTTTGATCTAGATACAATATTTCCCCACTTTGGAAGCTTGTTCTTCGGGTAGAGTTCGTCAACGAGCTTGTCAAATCTCTTTAGCTGAAAAAGCCAGTATGTAGAGAATAGTTAGTGACATATTTTTTTCAAATTATGCAGATTGTCTTTAGCTGTATTATAAAGTTATAAATGTAAAAAAACCACACCATTTTTTCTCCAATTTGATTGTGGTAAGCTGTTTTAGACAATCCTCTTCTATGTGCTTGATGCGCTTGACGATAGACGTAGAGCTTGTTAGGAACCCCAAGAGGAAGGTATGATGAGCACAACAGCAAGTTTTCTCTCAATTATGAACCCAAGGTTTAATCGAACCAGTAGGAGCAAGGAAACACCCCAAAGGTGTTACAAGCTGAGCTTTGTGTTGGAGATATGCCCAAGAGGCAATAATAAAGTGGTTATTATTATATCTTTATGTTTATGATAAATGTTTTACATCCCATGCTATAATTGTATTAACCGGAAACATTAATACTTGTGTGTTTTGTAAACATAAAAGAGTCCCTAGTAAGCCTCTTGTTAAACTAGCTTGTTGATTAATGGATGATCATGGTTTCCTGATTATGGACATTGGATGTCGTTAATAACAAGATCATATCATTAGGAGAATGATGTGATGGACACACACCCATAGTAAGCGTAGCATAAGATCAAGTCATTAAGTTCGTATTGCTATAAGTTTTCAAATGCATAGTAACCTAATCCTTCGACCATGAGGTTATGTTAATCACCATCACCGGATGGGTACTTTGATGACATCAAACGCCGCTCCGTAACTAGGTGGTTATAAAGGTGACATTGGGTATTCTGAAAGTATGTGTTGAAGCGCATGGACCAATATTGGGATTTGTGCATCCATATGACGGATAGATATGCTCTGGGCCCTCTCGGGGGAATGTCATCTAGTTAGCTTGTAAGCATGTGACTAGGTCACAAGGGATGACATAACATGGAACGAGTAAAGAGTACTTATCAGTAACGAGGAAGAACTAGGTATGAAGATACCGACGATCAAACCTCGGATAAGTAGAATATCGCGAGACAAAGGGAATTGGTTTCGTATGTTAAATGGTTCAATCGATCACGATATCATCGTTGAGTATGTGGGAGCCATTATGGATCTCTAGATCCCGCTGATGGTTATTGATAGGAGAGGTGTCTTCATCATGTCTGCATATTCACGAACCGTAGGGTGACACACTTAAGGTTTGAAGTTGTTTTAAGTAGATATGGAATGTGCGTTGGAGACCGAATGATGTTCGGAGTCTCGGAATGGATCCGGGACATCACGAGGAGATCCGGAATGGTCTGGAGAATGAGATTCATATATTGGGGATCATTTTCTAAGTTAGGAAATGTTCCGGAGTGTTTGTATGGAGATTCTAGAAGGTTTCGAAATGTTCTAGAAGGTTCTAGAAGAGTCCTTGGTGTTTGCTTGAAAACCAAGAAAGGGTCAAAGGAAACCTTGTGGGGCGAGACACGGATTCGTGGGGGAGGAGGACTCCTCTCCCCCTTCCCAACTCGCCGGCCATAGGAGGGGAGTCCTACTAGGACTCCCCCTCCCCAGGCGCGCCTCCCTCCTTTAAATAGAAGGGAGGGGGCGCCCCCTCCTACCCCTCTCTCATAACAAGCTCTAGCCGCCGCGCCTCTCCTCTACCTTCGCTCTGCTCCGGCTTAGGCGAAGCCCTGCAGAATTCTCTACTCCACCACCACCACCACACCGTCGTGCTGCTAGGATTCCGTGGAGAAGATCTACTACCTCCGCTGCTCGCTGGAACAGGGAGAGGAAGGCCTGCTTCGACTCCGCACGTGTGACCGTCCACACGATCTTGAGATCGGCAAGTGATCGACTACATCATCCACGAGATCTAATCTCCTAACGCTTTCGGTTCTACGAGGGTTAGTACCGATCTATCGCGTTGCTCATGTCTAATAGATTAGATCTTGGCTTTTGTCTAGATTAGATCTGGGTTTTGTTCGTTCTTGCGGTAGAAATTTTTTGTTTTCCATGCTATGAACCCTTCAGTGGTATCAGAGCCGTGTCTATGCGTAGATCTGTTGCATGAGTAGAACACAATGGTTTTGTGGGCGTTGGTGCTCGTGCCGTCTTTTGCTTTGTGTACTTTGCATCTTGTGGTATGGTGGGATGACCTTACATGTCATCGCACATGAGACTTGCTCCACAGTTGACGTGCAACTCGTATTGCACAACTGGCTTTGCGGGTGTCTGTCTCTCCCATCATAGTATAGATCAATTTACACTTTGCACTTGATAGCACTTGTATCAATGTTGTGGTTCAGTTTCGTAGGTGAGATCCGTTCTTATTCGAAAGCCCCAAACCACGTAAAACTTGCAAAGAAAATTAGAGGCGTCTAACTTGTTTTTTTCAGGGGTTTTGTGATGTGATATGGCCATCATGTGATTGTGACTATATTTGATGTATGCAATGATCCTTGTTGTAATATGGCAACCGGTAGGAGCCTAATGGTTGTCTTTAATTCTGTTAAGACCTGCGTGTCTATTCATCTTGTAATAGCTTTATTCCAAGTAGTTGTAATAGTTGCTAGTGATGATGGACAACCATGAAGCGGCGCCACTGACCTTGACGCAATGCTGGTGATGATGGAGATCATGTCTGTGCTTTGGAGATGGATATCAAAGGCATAAGAAGAAAGGGCCATATCATATCACACTAATTATGAATTGCCTGTGATGTTAATCCTTTATGCATCTTGTATTGTTTAGATCGCGACGGTAGCATTATAAGATGATCCCTCTCACTAAATATCAAGTTATAAAGTGTTCGTCCTTGGTAGGCACCGTTGCTAAGACTCGTCGTTTCGAAGCATCTAGTGATGATCGGGTGTGATAGACTCTACGTGTGCATACAACGGGTGCAAGCCAGATTTGCACATGTGGATACTAAGGTTAACCTTGACGATCCTAGCATGTACAGACATGGTCTCGGAACACGGAATACCGAAAGGTAAAGCATGAGTCATATGGATGATATGATGAACCTGTTGATTGTTCACCTTTGAAGCTACATCATCTCACGTGATGATCGGACTTGGTGTAGTGGATTTGGTTCGTGTAATCACTAAAACGAATGGAGGGATGTTGTTTTGAGTGGGAGTTCATTTGTAATTTGTATTAGTCAAACTCAATTTATCATAAACACAATAAAAGTGAATTTGCATAGTTTGTTATACTCATTGGCATCCATTCACCACCTTACGCTTAGTTATAGTTGAGATAGTGGAACTATAGAAATTCTGGATATTTGCTTTACGAACTGGTATCGTATTGTTTTGAGTGTCAATCTAAAGTTTAAAAGTCATATTGCAAACTTTCAGCAAACTCCGTTTACTCTTTGAAGTTTAGTAAATAGTATTAAATCAAGAGTAACAATTCCAGTGTTAGTATCTAATGTATCATGTTTGCCTCCATGATTCTTGATACTCAAAAGATTGTTTTTAATATCAAGTTTATCTAAGAGCTGAAAGCAATGTTTCAGAAACCATCATATGTGAAAGGTATTGCGATATCTAAAACAATGTATTGGTTACAACATGATAGAGTATATGTCCTCATATTTGATGAGAATTTGTGAAGGTTGGAGACGCTGGTCGTCCTAATCCTCCAAAAGGTTTTGGAAAAGAAACATTATACTCGCAATTCACCTTTATAAGCTATAGCAGCTTGATCATGAAAGTTGTCATGATAATGATGAATAGAATATGTAAGTAAAATGTTTACTACACTAAAAGATTACTAAAGAATGGAACTTTGAAAGAATGCCAAACATTTGATGAAGGTGATCCACTTCAAAGTGCAAGTCCAAAGGTATTAGTATTTGACTATACACACTTTGTACTATGTGTCATGTGAATGACACCACTATTGATGTTGATAGATTCTTTTAAAAGAAAAGGAATTGTTGAGAGAGAATCTATAAAATATTTGGCAGAAAAGAAAAGATTGGAGATATCCAACTTAGGTATATAGAAGATACATGTTATGGCTGTATTCCTTGGTTGTTAAACAATGTGGTTCTGCGGTATTGGATGCCGAATTGGTTGGTATGAAGTGTCATACAGGACAACACAATTCATGAAATACAATGGCCTAAGTAACTAGCAAGGGAATATGTGATGATGTTCATCGAAAACAAACAAAGGTTGTTGTGTTGCTCGTTAACATCAAAGCCTGCCTTCAAGATTTGTTTCAATAATTGTTATTTTGATCAGGTATTATGACGACAAAAGGTTGTTCAAATAATTAGCGTATTCCATAATAGATGGATGATATACAAGTCTGGTTGGAGAAATAACGACCATAAAACTAATGCTAAAATGTCGCAAGACAAATGATTGAAAGATCACTTGCGATGTGACATCGCCGTTTAAATTATATTGAAAGGGATACATGAAGAAACTCCATGTTGATGGATTTTTGGAGTCTTTGATTTTGATCAAATGACGCTTGTGATACTTTCCTGGAGATAATTAAAACTCCGTTCGTAGGCCAAAAGAGGAACGGATGACTAACTGATTGGTATTTGTACATATTGATGTATATAGTCCATTATGTGTAGTCGTGGGCGATGGATTTCAACTTCATATGCTTTCTCCGAAGATTTGAGTGAGTATATGTATATACTTACTCAATAAGGAATAAGTATGAAACATTTGAAAATGTTCAAAGACTTTCAAGATGAAGTGGAAAATTATTGTAACAAGAAAATAAAAAGTTTATGATGGGATCATAAAGAAAGATGTTTGAGTTACAAGTTTAGCAAAACACCTAAGATTTGAGGAATCGTTCCATGGATTTGCATTTCCAAAAACACCATAGGAGTATGGAGTGTTCAAGATATGTAATGAAACCTTGTTTGACATGGTAAAGATCAAAGGTGTCATTTATAAAACTGCCATTATATTTTAAGGATTAAAGCTTTAGTGACTACCGCTTTTACACTGCAAAGAGCTCCATCGTGATCCGTTGAAATGACACCATATAAGTCATGGTTTGGGATAAAACCCAGGTTGTCCTTTCTTAAATTTTGGGTATGCTAGGCATAAGTAAAATGTTTACAACCAAAGTCGGATGAGCATGTCTTTGTAGGTTATTTCGAATAACCATTGGGTATTCCTCCATAACACCGAAGACAAAATTGTTTGTCGCTTAGAGTGTCGAGTTTCTTGAGAAGGAATTTTTGGTAAAAAATCGAGTAGGAGGACAATAGAACTTTGACAAGGTTGTTGAACCTTGGCTAATATGTGCTGAGTTGCGCAGCGTCGGTAAGTGTCCCGGAGGCGGCAACAATGCTCATGGCTCACATGCCTCAAAGGTTGTGGTCACGGAGATCTAAGTTACTATTGAACCAAGTAGGTCGGGTAAGTAATCAAATGCCAAGATTTGAGAGTTAAATCATTGTTGTTTGACAATGATGAACTGACTACATGCAAAGAAGCAATGATGGGCCCTGACTTCGTTAAGTGGCTTCAAGCCATAAAATCCGTGATAATTCCATACACGAGAAATCAAGCTTTGAATTTGAAAGACCCTCTGGAAAGGTGCAAGACCTTACAGTCGTATATGGATCTATAAAGAAATAGACATGGATGTTTCACATCTATGAAATAGTCGACATGTCGAAAAGAGTCTACGACAATGTTCAAGGAATTGACTATGATAAGATTTGATCTTTCATAGTGATATTTAGTCTGGACGGATTAATGTAGCAACCACTACATATATTTTGGTATATGGTAGTTGAAAAAACAAAACAAGTTCTTCTAATAGAATTGTGGACCTAGGATGTGTCCATAAAATGATCCAAAGGGTTTTGTTAATTCAAAGGATGCTAAAAGAGTATGCAAAACTTCAATGGTTGAAGTGAGCATCGCGGAGTTGGAATCTTCACCGTGATGAAACCGTTAAAAGGTTTAATTTCATCAGAGACGATGAAGATGCTTGCATTTTTGCAAGAAATTAAGTGGGAGCGCTAAGACATATTTCTAATACATTATGTGAAAGACATATTGTTGATTAGAAATGATGTATCTTTTATTGACACAGGTTAAGAATTTCATTTCGATGAAAGACTTAGGCATAACCCAAGAATTAGGCATCAATGCCAAATGTACATAGATAAGATGTTGAATGAGTTCAATATGGAAACAACAAGAAAGGTTCTTGACGCACGGAAAGGACTGAATCAAGATTCAAGTGTGTTGACACGAGATTCAAGTGTTTTGACACTTGGTGAAATCACAAGAATATTTTGATCAATCTTTGAGATGTACACATCCAGATATGTCCTATGCTCTAAATGTTATGAGCATATACCAGAATGACTCATAAGATGATCACTGGACAATAGTAGGGATATTCCTATGATCTTTGGAAGAACTAAGAATATATTACTTATACAGTGCTGACAAATAGTTCATTGTAAATTGTTACATTGATACTAGTTTTGTCACAAATTAAGTTTATCTCAATTTAAACTATGGGTGGCATAATGTAATGGAAAGGAAGTTCCATAATGGATTTGGTTGAGTACCAAAGTTAAAACATTGTGACAGATACTACAACAAAAGGCTAAGTATATGACTGCTATTGTAGCAGCAAATGAGGGCATTTGCGTCAACTAGTTTGTTATCAAACTAGGTGTGGTTCATAGCGGGATAATACTATGAAGATACATTGTACGACAATTGTATCAACATGATTTAATCCCAAGGAACTAAAGGTCTCACCAAAGGACCAAATTTATACAATGCCATCTCATTGGAGAATGATTAATGCGTAGAGACGCAAGGACAAGCAAATACACATAGACCTGGAAGTGTCAGATCCGAAGATTATGTTTACCACTAGCAATAGTGTCTATACAACACCAGAAAGCCATAGGTGTTGAATGCACAAGTTTTTAACTAGATTATTGACTCTAGTGCAAGTGGGAGACTGTTGGAGATATGCCCAAGAGGCAATAATAAAGTGGTTATTATTGTATCTTTATGTTTATGATAAATTTTTTACATCCCATGCTATAATTGTATTAACCGGAAACATTAATACTTGTGTGTTTTGTAAACATAAAAGAGTCCCTAGTAAGCCTCTTGTTAAACTAGCTTGTTGATTAATGGATGATCATGGTTTCCTGATTATGGACATTGGATGTCGTTAATAACAACATCATATCATTAGGAGAATGATGTGATGGACACACACCCATAGTAAGCGTAGCATAAGATAAAGTCATTAAGTTCATATTTCTATAAGTTTTCAAATGCATAGTAACCTAATCCTTCGACCATGAGGTTATGTTAATCACCATCACCGGATGGGTACTTTGATGACATCAAACGCCGCTTCGTAACTGGGTGGTTATAAAGGTGACATTGGGTATTCTGAAAGTATTTGTTGAAGCGCATGGACCAAGATTGGGATTTGTCCATCCATATGACGGATAGATATGCTCTGGGCCCTCTCGGGGGAATGTCATCTAGTTAGCTTGCAAGCATGTGACTAGGTCACAAGGGATGACATAACATGGAACGAGTAAAGAGTACTTATCAGTAACAAGGAAGAACTAGGTATGAAGATACCGACGATCAAACCTCGGATAAGTAGAATATCGCGAGACAAAGGGAATTGGTTTCGTATGTTAAATGGTTCAATCGATCATGATATCATCATTGAGTATGTGGGAGCCATTATGGATCTCCAGATCCCGCTGATGGTTATTGATAGGAGAGGTGTCTTCATCATGTCTGCATATTCACGAACCGTAGGGTGACACACTTAAGGTTCGAAGTTGTATTAAGTAGATATGGAATGTGCGTTGGAGACCGAATGATGATCGGAGTCTCGGAATGGATCCGGGACATCACGAGGAGATCCGGAATGTTCCGGAGAATGAGATTCATATATTGGGGATCATTTTCTAAGTTAGTAAATGTTTCGGAGTGTTTGTATGGAGATTCTAGAAGGTTTCGGAATATTCTGGAAGGATCTAGAAGAGTTCTTGGTGTTTGCTTGAAAACCAAGAAAGGGTCAAAGGAAACCTTGTGGGGCGAGACACGGATTGGTGGGGGAGGAGGACTCCTCCACCCCTTCCCAACCCGCCGGCCATAGGAGGGGAGTCCTACTAGGACTCCCCCTCCCCAGGCGCGGCTCCCTCCTTTAAATAGAAGGGAGGGGGCGCCCCCTCCTACCCCTCTCTCATAACAAGCTCTAGCCGCCGCCTCTCTCCTCTACCTTCGCTCTGCTCCGGCTTAGGCGAAGCCCTGCAGAATTCTCTACTCCACCACCACCACCACACCGTCGTGCTGCTGGGATTCCGTGGAGAAGATCTACTACCTCTGCTACTCGCTGGAACGGGGAGAGGAAGGTCTGCTTCGACTCCGCACGTGTGACCGTCTGCAGAAGCGCTGCCGGAACGCGGCGCCGGAAGGATCGTCCACATGATCTTGAGATCGGCAAGTGATCGACTACATCATCCACGAGATCTAATCTCGTAACACTTTCGGTTCTATGAGGGTTAGTACCGATCTATCTCGTTGCTCATGTCTAATAGATTAGATCTTGGCTTTTGTCTAGATTAGATCTGGGTTTTGTTCGTTCTTGCGGTAGAATTTTTTTGTTTTCCATGCTACGAACCCATAACTTTGGCAGGGCGCACTACCGGTGCTAGTAGCAACGTGGAGACCTGCACAACACAACCACATAACTTTCTCCCCAACTTGCGATGAGGTTGTCAATCTCACCGTGTTTTGCGAAAACAAAGGATTAAACGTATCGAATGGAAAGAAATAAAAGTTTGCAGAAAGTAAACACAAAGCAGAAACAGTTTATAGATTGTATGTAAAGAAAAAGGACCGGGATCCATAGTTCACTAGAGGTCGCGCTCCTTAAGATAGATAACATGCTGGGTAAACAAATTACAGCGGGGCAATTGACAAACGCCGAGAAAGCAATACATGCATATACTAATCATCTTGACTCCTTTGAGACTTGATTGGGCATTACAACATAATACATAGACCGCCATCCAACTGCATCTATGACTAATAATCCACCTTCAGGTTATCATCCGAACCCCCTCCAGTATTAAGTTGCAAGCAACACATTATTGCTTTACAAACTGCGTGTAAAGTAAACAATACGATTGTTCTATGAACAAAGGATTGTTGTTTTCTCCCTAGTAGCAACAACACATCTAATACCTTAGAGATTTCTATCACTTCCCCAGATTACCAGAGGCATGAACCCACTATCGAGCATAAATACTAACTCTTGGAGTTGCTAGCATCTACTTGGCCAAGATAGCTACAAACAACGGAAAGCATGCAAGATCACAAATAACAAAGACATGATAGAATCAATAATCAATCTGAAATAGCATCTCAATATCCATCGGATCCCCGCAAACACATGTATGGATTACAAATAGATGATCTTGATCATGAACGGAGCTCACAAGATCTAAACATGAAAGCACAAAGGAGGAGAAACCAGCCATCTAGCTACTACATGGATCCGTAGTCCAAGGATGAACTATTCACGCATCACACCGGAGGCTTGCATGGTGATGAAGAAGGCCTCCAGGGTGAATTCCCCTCTCCGGCAGGGTGCCGGGAAGAGCTTCAGATCCCTCCCGATCTAGGGATGGTGATGACGGTGGCTACAGAATCTTTTGTGGATTTTTGATCGGGTACTTAGGGTTTTCGTCCCGAGGGCAATATATAGGCGGAAGGAGAGGCCGAGGGGGTGCAGGGAGCGGCCACACCACCCCCTGGCACGGGCCAGTCCTAGCCGCACGGCCAGGTGGTGTGGTGGCTCCATGGCCCTTCTCCGTCTCGTATTCTGGCACTTGATCCCTTCCGGAAAAATAGGCACTTTGGCTTTTCTCCCGTCCAATTCCGAGAATATTCATTTTCTGACTTTCCTCGAACCAAAAACAGCAGAAAACAGGCAGCTGGCACTGTGGCTCTTGTTAATAGGTTAGTCCAAGAAATCATATGAAAATTACTCCAAAGTTGGAACAAAACACAAGAAAGTGGATAAAACCAAGCATGGAACATCAAAAATTATGGATACATTTGCAATGTATCAACATCCCCAAGCTTAACTCATGCTCGTCCTCGAGTAGGTAAGTGATAAAAAGAAATAATTTTTGAGGTGACATGCACCATCAAAGACTTGATCAAAGTATTTGAAAAACACTCAAAGCTGGGATCATTGTACTTCAATCGTAACATGAAAGACAAAGTTCTAGCAATAAGCAAAGAAACTATGATGCAACATGAAAAGGCACAAACAAAAGATTCATGAATAACAATGCTTTGCAAGACATTTGTTTGTTTCACATAAAGGAAACATAGCATTATAGTATTCAGCTTGTCCCTCAATAGAGTAGCAAATATAAATGCATAGGACACCTTCAAAGTTCATAAGAGTGACTAGATACAATAGTTTCAAACAAGCAATAACAAGTTATGCATCAATCAACTAGTCTTAGGACAATGCATATAGAACTAAGAATGGCCACTATGCTCTATAAGTAGGTGCATAAAGATAGAAGGTGGAGACTCAATATAAAGGTGGAAGAAAGGCCTTTGTAAAAGGAAGTAAGGATTCAAGTCTCATAAAGAGCTTCCAAAAATTATGGTACTTATAGCTTTCAGCTCTCAATGCCCCTATCATAAGCATCTTGAAGGTGATTAAGGTTAAAGTGACACAACTAAGAGGATATGCTTGACAAGTTATAAACCGAAATCTCATGCCCCTTACTTACGAAGACCGATCCTCATGCTACTACACTTCAGTCACGAGTAAGCTCTTGTTATTGTAAATATATGTGTATCATTAAGAACCGCCAATGGGGTACCCCTTGCACATGATACGGGAGCTTTCCCATAATCAAAATGACAAGGCAAGCAGACAATGAGCATCTCAACGATCTTTTTATTTGCTATTTGCATAGGTTTTTATTGAGGATGCTTCATAGACTGCTCATTATGGTGATGCTGCAAGTTTCCACCATGATTAGGCATGGCTTAGGCTAGCGGCCCAGGCGTTTCTCTAGCACACATACAAACTCCATGATCTTACAAGTTCCACTTTTATTTCACACCACCGGGATCCGTAAGCAAAAGAACATGATATCAACGGGTTACAAAGTACACGTGCAATGTTGAAAGCGTTCCCCATGAAACATGGTTCTGCTAACTTCAACTTATAAAGCGCAAGCATATACGCAACAAAGAAGGACATGATAGTTCCAGTTTATTAGAGGCAATAAAGCAAAGTGTGCCATCAAGTTCGTGAGAGCTTTAATCACTAGTTTTCTCATAACTAGTGAAAGGTATACAAAAGCATGAATATACTTGGAATAGCATAAGCTAGTAGGTAGGTATGGTGGACTCTTTGGAAAAACTTGGTTTAGGGAGTTGGATGCATGAGTGGAACTCATACTTGGTTGTGGAGGCTAGCAAAAGACTAGGAGCGACAAACTAAGAGAGCAATAATGGCCATAATCATGCAGAGCGACAAAAAATCATTGATCAAAGCATAAAGTGATACTACAAGTTGAAAACTAAAGGATAATAATGGCTATGGTGTCTTCTGACAGTCATAACATGGTGTGAGCATGTGCCAAGTCAACCCAAATAAAGCATCAAAGGAGAATACCACTATACTATGCTTTAATATGCTAAAACAACGCATGATTCATCCAAGGCACATTAAGCAATCTCAATTGTTTATAACAAGTCATGCTACAGCAAAGAATACTAAGCATAAATCCAAAACAATATCAAGCATGGCATGACAAAGCATAGCCATAGTCAAAAACAATCTCTTTTTACCACAAAAGCATGAACTTTCCTACTCTTTTCCAAACCGAACCAAATTAAATGCAAACCAATGTATGAAAGAGGGGGTCCAACAAACTTATTCAGAAAAATAAGCAAACCTAGCAAACTAAAAACATAAATGAAAACGAAAAAGAAGACGCTCCAAGAAAAACACAACTGTGCATGAAACAATAAAAATGAAGTGTTTGGAAGAAACCTGGGATTTTTATTGATGAAGAAGGGGATGCCTTGGGCATCCCCAAGCTTTGACGCTTGTACTTATTGGATATTTCTTGGGGTGACACGCGTGGCATCCCCAAGCTTGAGCTTTAGTCCATCCTTCATCTCATTACTCATTCCTTCCATACACCTGAAAATTTTCCTTCATACAAAACTTCACACAATCTTTATTAGCACCATTAGTGCAATCAAGATAAATAAGTCTCAAGGTTAAGTTATAACACCAAATAAACTTCCATTAGAACACTATCTACTGTAGCAGTTCCCTAAAAAGGCTCAATTCCCCAAAAGAACTCAAGAAGGAACCAACAAGAAGCAAATGCAGAAAATGGCAGAAATCTGTCAAAACAGACCAGCAGGTAAAGACGAATTTTCTCGAAGACCTTCTCTTGCTCAAATAAAAAAGTGTTGAACTAACGAAAGTTAGATAACAACCTGGGGCAGAAGAATAAAAAATTACAGCTCCATCCGACGTACAGAGCTCTCTCAGAAATTTTTATGGTGAAGGACAGAAGTCTGTTTCAGGACAGCAACTTTCCCAATCATTACTTCACTCCCAATAGAGGTTACTCTTGGCACAAAAAGCAAATAAAAAGGATAAGGAGCGGTTATTACAGAGATAATAACTTCTAAGACTCATCTAAAACTCTTGGGTTATCTCCCAACAATTACTTTTCTTTAACGCCTTTAAGTTAGGCATGAAAATTTGAGAAGATGCTCTCATAGGAAATATGAATTGAAGTAAAAGAGAGCATCAAGAAGCAAATTCAAAACACATTGAAGTCTAACCCACTTCCTATGCATAGGAATCTTGTATGCAAATAAATGCACAAAGAACAAAGTGACAGGCATAGGAAGATAAAACAAAAGTAACTTCAAAACTTTCAGCACATAGAGAGGTGTTTCATTACCATAAAAACTTCTACAACCATATTTTCCTCTCTCATAATAATTTTCAGTAGCCTCATGAATAAACTCAACAATATAACTATCACATAAGGCATGCTTTTCATGATCTACAAGCACTAGAGCTTTATTATAAACATTTTCAAAAGAATCCTCGGGAACATAACATTCACCCTCCTTTGATAAGCATGGGGGTCAATCAAATAATATAAGGGATAAAGAGTTACTGTCATTAGAAGGTAGGCATGGGTAGATCCATTCTTCCTCCTTTTTTCTATCACTCTCCTCCTCTTTTTCATATAATAAGTTTTCAGGTTCAGCAATTTCTTCTTCCATGGAGGTTCTAGCAGGCGGTGGTTCATCTATTACCTTAGCAGCCATAATACTGTTCCCAAATAGGAAACTGAGTGAGCTATCCATAACGAAATAGTGATTGGAGCAGAGCTAGTCATAAAGGCAACTTAAGAAAAGAACTAATTTTTTTGTGTTTTTCCAATAACAAAGCAAACTAGTAAAACTAATTTTTTTTTGTGTTTTTGAAGAACAAAACTAGCAAATAAAGCAAAAATAAACTAAGCAAAACAAAAACAACAAAGTAAAGAGATTGGTTATGAGGGACTCCCCTTGTGAAGATATCCTTCACTCCCCGCCGATGGTGCCAGAAAATGTCTTGATGCGCTCGACGATCGACGTAGAGCTCGTTGGGAACCCTAAGAGAAAGGTATGATGAGCACAGCAGTCAGTTTTCCCTTAGTTATGAGACCAAGGTTGAATCGAACCAGTAGGAGCAAGGAAACACCTCAAAGGTGTTACTAGATAAGCTTTGGCAGGGCGCACTACCGGTGCTAGTAGCAACGTGGAGACCTGCACAACACAACCACAGAACTTTGTCCTCAACTTGCGATGAGGTTGTCAATCTCACCGTGTTTTGCGGAAAACAAAGGATTAAACGTATCGAATGGAAATAAATAAAAGTTTGTAGAAAGTAAACACAAAGCAGAAACAGTTTATAGATTGTATGTAAAGAAAAAGGACCGGGATCCATAGTTCACTAGAGGTAGCTCTCCTTAAGATAGATAACATGCTGGGTAAACAAATTACAGCGGGGCAATTGACAAACGCCGAGAAAGCAATACATGCATATACTAATCATCTTGACTCCTTTGAGACTTGATTGGGCATTACAACATAATACATAGACCGCCATGCAACTGCATCTAGGACTAATAATCCACCTTCAGGTTATCATCCGAACCCCCTCCAGTATTAAGTTGCAAGCAACAGATTATTGCTTTACAAACTGCATGTAAAGTAAACAATACGATTGTTCTATGAACAAAGGATTGTTGTTTTCTCCCTAGTAGCAACAGCACATCTAGTACCTTAAAGATTTCTATCACTTCCCCAGATTACCAGAGGCATGAACCCACTATCGAGCATAAATACTAACTCTTGGAGTTGCTAGCATCTACTTGGCCAACATAGCTACTAACAACGGAAAGCATGCAAGATCACAAATAATAAAGACATGATAGACATGATCAATAATCAATCTGAAATAGCATCTCAATATCCATCGGATCCTCGCAAACACAACATGTATGGATTACAAATAGATGATCTTGATCATGAACGGAGCTCACAGGATCTAAACATGAAAGCACAAAGGAGGAGAAACCAGCCATCTAGCTACTACATGGATCCGTAGTCCAAGGATGAACTACTCACGCATCACACCGGAGGCTTGCATGGTGATGAAGAATGCCTCTAGGGTGAATTCCGCTCTCTGGCAGGGTGCCAGGAAGAGCTTCAGATCCCTCCCGATCTAGGGATGGAGATGACGGCGGCTACAGACTCTTTCATGGATTTTTGATCGGGTACTTAGGGTTTTAATCCCGAGGGCAATATATAGGCAGAAGGAGAGGCCGAGGGGGTGCCGGGAGCGGCCACAACACCCCCTGGCGCGGGCCAGGCCTGGTCGCGCGGCCAGGTGGTGTGGTGGCTCCATGGCCCTTCTCCGTCTCGTATTCTGGCACTTGATCGCTTCCGGAAAAATAGGCACTTTGGCTTTTGTCCCGTCCAATTCCAAGAATATTCATTTTCTGACTTTCCTGGAACGAAAAAACAGCAGAAAACAGGCAGCTGACACTGTGGCTCTTATTAATAGGTTAGTCCAAGAAATCATATGAAAAGTACTCCAAAGTTGGAACGAAACACAAGAAAGTGGATAAAACCAAGCATGGATCATCAAAAATTATTATTACATTTGCAATGTATAAGTGTTCTGTAATCCCATGTGTCAATAACTTCAACGCGACCACCTTGGGGGTAATTGTTTAGTATGTAAGCAGACACATGATTGTCAAATGACACAGGAACAAATATCTGTGATGGGCAAGGAAAATAGTAACATTGATTATATGTTATAAATGAAAATACGGAATATTTCTGTATGTTATTAATGAGTTATGTATTAAAAAACGTACCATCTTAGCTTTGCTCAAATCTACATTTCCAATTAGAAGCTTGAACTGTTCAATCTTGGAGATGGCTTCAAACTGATAAATTTCATCTTGTCCTCCAGCATTTGTGAAATTCTCCTTTTTCCCAATATCACATAAATGAGCAACCCCTAGTGGCAGTACTATCCTTTGATTCCTGAACAGACATTTGTAGTCTGGGATACTACGCCAGCTTGAAATTATGTAGTCCATCATGTCATCATCTAGCTTGCTTTTTCCATTGAAACATGCTGCAAGCCTTGCGGCAGTCCAATATTTTGGTATTTCCAGCCCTTGATCCAGAGTTGACGAATATTTCACCATAACCAGCCTGAGATTTTCCACAGACAAACAAAAAAGGATTAAATATAAAAACTGGGATCCATGCTTGTGTGACAACATACACATATATTTTACTAAAGGAATCCACAAAGCATAGTTTGGTGCTTAGTCTTCATTCTTCTCTAGAAAATCCTTTCTTAGTACCAATCTACGAGCAACTGCGGTATCTCCCTTGTATTTAAACATGGGGGGAACATACACAGGCAACTTAAGTTATAAGATTTTTTGTAGAGGCCTCTTGTAAGATTTGATATTATCTGGGGAATTGTGACCAAGAGCCTTGCTCCTTGTAACAGGTGTTCTTAATCCTTGCTCTGGCAACGAAAATGTTTTAGTTGCATCTTCTCCCTGGTGTTGTGATCCGATACACGAGGTGTCTGCATTGTCAATCTATGTTCTAACATTAGCTGTGTCATGCGGATGTCCTTTCTGAATTGCTTTTTCAACAACAGCGACCTCATGGTTAGAGGAACCTTTTTTGTGAGCAATTTCTAGTAACAACATGGTCACACCTGCAGCAATATTTGTAAAAACTGTGTTATTTCTTCTGTACCTGTTATTAATGTAAAAAACATCGTCTAATGTAACAACCAAGCATCTTGACATAATATGACAGTACCATTGTTGAACTGAGTGGGTAACCTGTCTTCCTCGGCTCCTACTGCGTCTTTGTTCCATCCTTGTGCTTGTTTAGACGAGTTTCCTCCTGCATCATTATTACAAGTAGTTTTCCTGTCAAGCCCACTAGTAATTTTTCCATTAACAGCATATCTACAGAATATAGCAATACCATTGCTTAGCTGTGCCATTGATGGCTGTTGTCAGTGTCAAATTGCTTATAATCGTCTACTCCTTCTCCTGTAGTATGTGTCGTAACTGGTGTCGGTGTCGCCATGCACGTAGAACAACTCTAAATAACACATTAAATATATCAATAAAAAATATTAAAAAATGGACAAATTGTTACATTACACTTCTATTTCATAGATTCTTATTTGTATGTGCTCATGTGATGGAAGTTGCTAAATACACGTCTAAAATATACGAACCTGTTCATCCAAGGCTCTTGCGGTGACAATGTCGTGCTCCTCTTCTGGTGCTGCTATATTTTTTATTCTGTCCATGTACATGATTCCTCTATTGTCAAAATTCCAGGGTGTGTTATTATCAGCTGAATCCATTTTATCCACTATTATCGCTACTGATTTGCCTGAAGCAGACAATTCGTTTCCAACATTTTTCTCATGAGTTGCTGCCTCGGCTGTATGCTTCGATTGATTGATTCGACTGGTGCCTGAAATGTTTGCAACGTTGGTGAGGTCATTCTCGTATCTGTCAAAACATCTCAGCACTTTAGTTGCACACTGATGGGATGCTCGAAAGCAGTTAGCCATTGCTTCCAGTTTACTTCTTTTCATGTCCCTGTGCTTCCTGGTAATTTCTTCATATATCGTTGCAGCATTTGTATCATCAGTGATGATTTCATCACCTGGTTCTTCCTCTATCAGTATATCTATATACTGGTCCATGCATTGATCTAGCCTCTGGGACTTTTTTACTGAACCCTGTAATTCTCTGTTCGAAGTTGAGGTTATCTTGTTACAATTAGTTTCTGCCACAGGAGGTTTCAAATAATAGCTCCTTTCGTCACAGCTTTTCCACTGCAAACAGTAAACAAAATATTCATGGATCGTGAATAACTGTCAGAAGGGATAATTTTAAAATATTTGATTTGCTACAGTAATTCTTTAAATGAAGCAAGATGAGGTCAAGTAGAATACTTACATTCAGTCGTCCCCATCTCTCTTTGTCAATGACATCCGCTTTCAATACAGCAACCATATCTGATTTGTCCAGGTACTTAACTCTAGGTGTTTCTTTTGTCATAAGTGATTTTCTGCACTTGACTAAATCCAGGTATATTATTAGAGGAGGGACTGAGCAACCTTCGGCAACACTTTGATTCATATAATCAACATGAAACTTTAGTGCCGCTCTATTGATCTCGTCAATTACATGCTGGCAAAAGTCCATTTTTCCAGAGGTCTCAATATCAAGGCTTTTCACTAGCCCAACTTCTCGGCTGATGTGGTTGTTTAAACCTGGACATATCAGCTTTGTGCAGATTACAAGTATTATGCATTTCATAGTAAACTTGTCTGTTGCACCCTTTTTGATATGACTGATCAGGTGTTGCACCGTTGCAGTGTCCGTATCTCCCAAACCAAGTTTCTTCTTAAGCCACCGTACAACAAAGGTATCGCTAGCTTCTGAAGGCCGAGGTGCCTTTATACCGCCGTTGGGTAGACCAAGGACAGAATGCGCTGCATCAGCTGTCCGGGCTATCGTCCTACCACCGGCAAACTCCATTTTTGGAGTTTCTACATCAATCTTCTTGTATAGCTTAATGATCATGGGCCTACTAATGTTTGAATCCAGCTTGTATTCCAGGATGAAACCCCAGCCAATCTTCACCAGCTCTACTTTTTGAAGATCGTTCAGATCATGTTTAATCAATCTGTTGAGCTCTTTGAGAGAGCACCTGACTGTGTAATTTGATCCAGTCTTACTACAGGGCTTCTTCTTGTCCCTCGTATATTTTTCAATTGCCATCACTTGATTATTAGATATATCCTGGTATTTTACGGAAAAAAATGTATCAATATTTGTAACTTATTTATAAATTTCTTAGTGCGGACTGTAGTCTCGATTAAGGAATATGACATGCATTAACACTACGTAAGCTTACCATGACACAATTATTCTGGACATTCGGACTGCCATGTTGTTCTCCACCAATCTTTCGTTTCTTCGTACCTATACTACCTTTAACGTTTAAATCTATTTTGCGTTTCTTTTTCAGCTCCAGCTTTATTTTGGAATTCTCAATCTTCCTGTTAAGTTCATTTTCTGACACATCAAACTCATCGTCAGTCTGTGCCATACCGTTGGAAGATTCTCCATCGCTAGCACAGCAAGAGCTTATTTTTTCCTTGATGGAAAAACGTACCAATCTTATTACACGTTTTAATTTTTGAACCGAGTACCTGAAGCACTTCAATTCAATATTCTTAATTTAAATTTTAAATTGTAACTACACCTAACTGTACAATGTAACATCATGTTGCAGAATAGGACACATGCAGGTTCAAGTAGTTATAAAATTGTCAATGCAATAAAAACTGAGAAAAAAATTATACTAACCATAACGTGTCATTCATTGAATATCGGAATTGACTTGAAGTAACAGTAAAGTATAATTTATTGAAGCTGATCCTACTTGTGAACAATATTGTATATGTTGTCCGAGTGCATAGTAAATATATTTTCTATTTACCGGATGATTTATACAACATGATTTCTCATAGAAAAAATATAATGTAGTAATGAAATATTAGATATAGAAAGCTAGGGTTCCGATATTTAAATTTTACTAATCTATTCTCGCCGTCCTAAAAAGGATGTCACAAGTTATTTTGAATTTGGATGTATCTATACTACTAAATAGTGTCTATAATTGTATTTCGCTGAAACAAGATTGAAAAACTAATTTAGACTATACTAGTCTTTCCTTTTATCGAGGACTTGATCTAGTATGGACGACGAATCAATGATTCTACAAGTAAATCTTGGCTATCAAGTAAGAGTGGTAAGATCTTCGCAATTGAGTAGTAGCAGGGATGATATGGAATCCTTATCAATGGGGATGTTTTGTTAAGTTTCTATAGAGAATCCTTACCTCGGAAATAGGACGGTGCCGCCTGTTCGTTCTGCTGCAGATTTTCCGCAATCTGGGAAGAGTTGCTTCTATTCTAGGGATGGGATCAAGTAAGAGCGGTAAGTTCTTCGCAATTGAGTAGTAGCAAGGATGATCTCGAATCCTTGTCAACGGGGATGTTTTGTTAAGTTGCTATACAGAATCCTTACCTCGGAAAGATGACGGCACCGCCTGTTCGTTCTGCTGCTGATTTTGTGTAATCTGCGGAAGAGTTGTTTCTCTTCTACGGATGCATAGTAGAGGAAGCAGATGAAGGATAATTAGATACAATAACAAAGAACCGTGTTTCCCGTCGTCCATAATAACTGTTGTAATGCCCGATTTTATTAACGATCCGCAGTGCATACTATGTACATGGGCAGTATACCACCCTGTGCATAGCAGGTGGGTGAATTGCACGGTCATTGAACTGCCATTGAATCTTGTCTTGCACCGTGCGTACAGCACCTTATGAACCATTTAGCAGGCAGTTTATAAGTATTTGAATGGCAGTGCATACCTGTTTTTAACCGCATTATAGTAGTAGTATCCTAAATCACTCCGTAGGCAGTGCATACTTTGTTTACCTACAGTGCATACAACTGTGCGTAGCGTACGGGGTGCATTGTACGGTAAATGCACTGGCATCGCATGTTAACTTAGACCTTTGCGTACAGCAGTTTACAAAGCATTTCTAAGACAGTTCATCTACAGCTTTATGACAGTGCATCTCGTATGCATGGCACTATAATGACAGCATCACGAAGTACTCAACGAGCAGTGCATGATTTGTATTCGAGCAGTGCATCTCAGTGTGCATAGCAACTGGGAATGCCATTTCATATTATCTTGAACCGAGAAGTGCACAGTAGGTGAGAAATAAAAAGGTGATCATTAACGAAAAAACATACTAATGCACGCACTGCCTATACTACAAGTATAGCACTGCCATCTATACTGCACAACACTTCTCTCAGACGAATAAGCAACTGGTATTCAGTACAATGCAACAATTATGGACTGCATGATTGTGTATACCATGCAATCCTCTAATATTTGTCGTGCAAAACCTTTGTTGAACTGTTCAAATTCATCGCCAGCGTAAATCATTAATGGAAATTCGTTATTTTCAAATAAAATGAATATACAATCACATAGTAAACAAGCAAATTCATTGTCAAAACAAATTTATAAATTTAATGATCCGACAATGGTCTAAAATTTGAAATGTTAATAATCCCTATTACAATTAATTCAGACAATTCTTTGGAGTGCTAATAATTCCATCTATAAATTTCTAGTCATGCCGGAAACACATCTCGGGAATTTTTTTCTGTATGAAGCAACATTATTCATCATATTCATCACTCCTGCGAATAAAACAAAAAACAAATAAAACTTCGCTGAATGGTTACCGACACTGAATAAATAGTTTTTATTTTGGTACAATTATAAAAGTACATACATCTGTATTGATTGACAAGTTCCTTAATCTTTCTTGTGTACTTTTCATTGAACTTTGACATAACCATGTCAAACGTCAGCTGTTCCCGCAAGGCTTTAGTATCAGTCTATACAAATAAAAGTTCATATCAAATAAATTATAATTTAATGCTGTTTAATACTAGTGCAAGTACAAAATTAAGTCTGCCTCGATATTATACTTACTGACTGGAACCAATGGTCAACAACACCATCGTAAGATTTGAGCAACCTCAGCAAACCTACTTCGCTGTCTTTCCTGCTCATTTAATAGACATACCTATATTTTAGTTACTTGTTTGATATATGAATTTTAATAGGGCAAGGATCACGCAGTGTTAACGATACTTAACTGGTTTTCATTGTCAGATATCCACTGAACAGGTGTGGTTCTCATATTTTGAAATTCAACCCTGTACAGAAAACTGTATACTTCTTCAAACACAAGCTTGAAGTTGTTTATCATAATGGATGCTTTCTCTTCAATAGTCTCGTTCATGGCGTTCGAACAAACAGTATCATATTTCCGACCTTGAAGGTCAGCAATCACGGCGTACCACACATCATTTGGCCATAGAGGTATGATGATCTAAACAAACAAAGAGCCCAAACAATTGAGTTGCAGATCTAAAAACAATGTCACCAGAAAATAACGTAGACACTAAAATTTAAAAATTACCATTGATACATTCGCTAGGTTCCATCCAATGTGATTCTCTGATAAGTATCGTTTCAACGATCTTGGATTAAATTCTGGCCTTGTGAGCAGAACCTAATAACATAATTTTTTAGAAAAAAACAAACCAGTTAATAGAAATCATAATTTTTGGGTTCATGGATCGATGGATGCATGTTTAGTCGCACGTGAAAACATGTATAGATAGAATGGGTGTTACTAAAAAAACTTTGTACGTTTACTTACCGCATCTTCGTGCATCATGATGTACCTGGTTGGGAACAACTCATGATTGTGTTGATTATTATCTAGGTTGTGTTTCTGTTCTGTCATGACCAGCATTGCCATATAGTTCATTACGTGTGAATTCACACTTCCATAAACCTGCATTGATAAACTAACACTCTCTGGCATGCCCATTTCTTCCAGCACAGAACCACCTTGTCGCTGGTAGAATACAGAAAAATGGAATCAAAATATTCCATTATTACAATGCGATGAAAACAATTAAATATATTGTCATAGTAAAGTATGCGAGACAAAACTTTACCTTCTCGCCTTTTGATTCGGAGTGGTCTCTACAATGTATTCAAATAGAGCTACTTCAACATCTTTTGATCGTTTCACAGCAGGATAAGGAATTCGGCGGCGATTAATGCTTGTTCTTGTTTCAGCATTGTCATCACTGTTTGTTTGCATAGCTGACTCAATGCTTGGTATAGATGCAGATGCAAAAGAGACATGTCTTCTGCAAGCTTCCTGCTCAAATGATCCTCCAACAGTGCGGAATGATACATTATTATGCTGCAGTCTAGGGTCTCGAGAGCTTTCTCGTTTAGGACAGCTTCTTGTGTAGCTGGGTTGTTGGTTTACAGTATTTCTCAAAATTGACCTCGGCATACTCGAGGATCTTGTATTGTCGCTGTATATTTGACTGCTAGCAATGTTACACCGAGGACTATAAGCTTGGTGCATTTGTCTGACAGAGTAACTACTTCCTGGTAGTTGGCTCTGAGATACTGCCATCCCAGTATTAGCATGTGTTGCCTCGAACTGTTGTTGCATTTGTATGCGCGAACACGAATTTGAATACTAACTTGATGTATGAAAATCACTGTGATGTGTATTTCCTAGATATTCAGAGTCATGGTGTTGCAATGTTGTTCTTAAGTTTGTTCTGCTTCCTCCGTCCTGGCCTATGAAGCCACATCCATCCATTGATTTGTTCTGTTCCACAATCTTATCCGATCTTGCTGTCTCTGTATACCTTCTGTTGTTCAACAAATTAGGACCCTGTGTGGATGTCTGCTGCAGAACGTGCTGCGGTTGGACATATTTTTCTCCTGATCCAGCATTCGAATATAAAGTTGGATGGGAGGTTGCGCTACTATTTGACTTGTTAATTGAATCGACCAAACATTGCACGTGATTAGCATAGATGTTTTCACTGTGAGTGCTGCTGTTGACTCTTGGTATCTGAGTTGCAAAATTAGGAGTTGTCGTACCGTTATACCTTTTCCTATTATCTGTGGTTTCATTTGTAAGTGAATCTCTTATGATGGAATTGATTCCTCCAGATAAATTATCGGTACTTGAACCTATTATGCTGGAATTGGTTTCTCTAGAGACAATTTTCATGGCAGAAGCTCCATTAATTGGTGTATAACTTTTGGCAGATTGCTAAGGCTACACAGAATTGGAGAATGTTCTCGCGTCGCCATTGTCATTGCCTAAGTTTATATTTTTCAGTGTCATAGACATGTCTGCCACTGATGTGCTGCCACTTATTGATATAGAACCATATGAATCATAGTTATCAGAGACTTATCCATCGTGCTGAATACCAGATGAATGCACATTTGCAGATACTAGTTCGTACATTTCACTTGACAGACAATTAACTTGTGTTGGATTAACTTCTATTTCAGGTCGCACTCTTAAAGTGATAACAGGTTTTTCTTTCGCTCTCTGCGTAAGGTCAGGCAGATCTGAAACTTCTGTCCAAAATTCATCATTTCCATCCCAGAAAGAAAACGAATCATAAATGTTATCTTCTGTCTTCTATTTCTTTGAAATGCGATCATAAAAAACAAGATCAAACTCAAATTACAGTGATCTCGCAACCACCCGTTTTTCACCGAGACAGTGGGAGTTCTGTAAGAGCTGAAATGTATCTGTACCATTTGCAGCAGGCTGCCTCTCTTCTTCTTGATCACTTGCATGATGACTTGGTCCTGCTTCCGCACATGGAATGCAAAGGCTTGCATTCAAGCGGTTGAAAACATCCGGACCAAGCATAGGAACATGTTGTGGGTTGGAAATTTGTAGCTGTCTTTCGTAATTTTCAATGTCCAGTTTTTGCACAGGAACCATAACTGGATAAGTATTGTCAGACGATGTAGCATGCACCGAACCAACAACTTCTGCACCGACATGTACCTTAAGGTAGTTCAAGCCCATAATTTGAGCATCAAGTAACGTATGTTCAGAACCAGGCAGTCTCTCACCAAAAGTATCTTGTGCGGAATGAGTTGCTGACTGAATTCTTGATCTTTCTTCATTATCAAATGTATTTGACACACCATTGGAGACAGTCTACACAGCAATCTGTGCATTAGTTCTGTTCCATTGAGATGTTGCTTCTGACACATGAACTATATCTGCAGTGTCCATCTTGTTCATTGTATGATCTATACACCTTGTTCCTAACGAAAGCTCTGCCCGGGATTCATTTTCAGTACATGTAATGGAAGTCGCTGCACATACTGTACTAGTGTTGCCCTGAACAATAACTGTATGAACTTGCTGATTTTCAACTGAAGTTTCACTTGTTGCTACACAATTTGTAGCTGTAGCGGGCTTAGCCATCATCGCGTTACCAGAACCCTGACCTGCATATTCTGTGACAGATTGCATGAATTGCGTTGAACTTGGGACAGGAATTATCACTTCATATGACCGCAGGACGTCAGTAGTAGAACTACAATCGGTTGGTTCACAGTTCATCTTTGGTAGTTGTTCAATTCTGCACAAATTATCATGTGTCGGTAACATATGTACCAGGGCCTCGCAACAAGATTCCAACTCCTGCATATATTTCATATTTTCAGGGGATCCATAACTTTGGTCTGCAGAAGTTAACTTCACAAGCAGCTCACAGTCTTCTGCTAGCCTTCTACATACAGATGTTAGCCTATATGTTGATTTATCCAGCACACTGCCTTTGTCTTCAACATCGCGCTCATTATCTTCTCTTACGTATAGGGACCCTTGAGGTGTAGAGTACATACCCCTATTCTCATGATTGAGCATAGATATTCTAGAAATCTTTCTAATGTTGCTCTTCATATTGAGATTCATCGCAGACAACATGTCAGCATACATGTCTATTACTATGTCCTGTATTTCTCTGGTAGCCTAGAAGTTTTGACATTATAAGCATTATCGCTATCGCCTATTTTTAATATCATAAATATAACAGTGCACTGCTGAGATAACTAAATAAGTAATACTTTGATCAAACACCAGTAGTATGGTTACCTAATTAAACCTAGTATAACATGTAGCTGTAGAAAGAATGTTCATCCTGTTAGGAAGTAGCTAAAGCAGGCAGAAAAATCGCACAATGTAACAATGAGAGAATTTAATACTCTACTAGAACATGGTCGAGAAATAAAAAACATGAATGCTTAAGGTCAAGTAGGCAATGTATATGTAGAACACAAACACAAGAAGATTCGTCATGATCACGAATGAAATAATTGTGAAGATTATAATTTTTTTTACCTCCGCATGCATAAGTGGGTCTGTTACAAACTTTTCAATGAAAGTTGTAACATTCTGAACTATCTCTTCGTTCATCTCGGCATTAGAAAACATAGTTTCGTTTATATCCTTCAACTGCATATTCAACATGGACAAAACAGAAAATACGACACAATAATATGAGTAAGATGCAACAAGACCGTAGTAATAATTGCACATAATATGAATAACTATGGGATTCTTTCCTTGTTAACACCATAAACATTTTGTTGATGAGGCATCTGGTCAAGACTCTCATATAACGCCATATTTTCAATTGTCCAAAAAGATATTCTAGGCAGTGCATGTCCTAGAAGCAGAGCATTTGTGTCCAGTAGTTCAAAGTACATTACCTGCATTGAAAGTGTTACAACCATATTTAACAACAAATCCACAGAAACTACTGTCAACTAATATTATAGAAAATAAGTATCACGGTGGTTAACTAACCGGGATAATTGGAAGGAAACCACCAAGTGGACCTTTCAAACCATTTTTCTGGAAAGTGTCAATATAGCTAATGACCTTGTTGAATGCAGCAAGACACCAGTCATAGGAGTCAATCTCATCAGACACTCCAATTGTAGAGTAGTAGTCCGGGCTGGCTCCATCATATGTGATCGGACAAAGCATAACAGTGTTTGCAACTAGAACAAAACATGTTTTGAATTGAGATCCTACCAGGTTAGGAGTAATCATCTTTTCGAGCTCACTGATAGTTGGTGTTGGCCTGCACAATGAGTTAATTCTCTGACCATATCGCGTATCCATTGCGGACACGCCTTATTTATGGTTCTACCCCCAAAGGGGATGCCATGTATCTTGTTGAAGTGAAAGGGCTTCAGTTCAAAGCCTCATCCGTTGGGAAGTTCAAAACTTCTTGTAGTAACGTTAAATTTAGCAACAAGCCACAAAACTAGTGACCTTGGCAACTCTTCACAGCACATACCAAGAATACCATCAAATTGTATGCTCCTTAGCAAAACCTTCTGGTCATTAGTTAGCCTTTTCACCAGTTTTATAAACTTTAGAAGAGATAACTGAGTGGTGAAAACATGACCAGCCATTTCTGTATGAGAAATTTTTTTTTCTGTCGACAGGGTAAAAAACAAGTTATGAGTTAACAAGCTATGGATTTTTTTAGTAAGTCATATATGTCAGAATTCAAAGTTATACATTCGATGCAGCACACAGGATAGAACCAGTACAAAAAATAATAATTTGAAATTCAAAACAAAATTCACCTCGCAAACACTATACAATGAGCATAAATGAAATAATAAACAGAAACTAAAGCATGCTTAATCAACACTCGTCCTATATCGTTCTTAATTAGGGATGTGCAAGTAATATATCGCTAGCAACAAACACGTCCGTCGTGAGCGCGGAAAGATTTATATGATGTAGCTAAATATATGCATAATACAGAGATATACACATGAGCTAGACGGAAAATCAACCTCCTGGGATACGACAAATCACATAGACATGGCAGGATGCGAGATGAATAGATGAACTTCGCCAGTTGAAGTAGATTTTAAAATGTGGAAGAACAACCCTGAAAGAAGAATGAGGAGAGAGCAATGTTCGTTGAACGCTATATCTGCCTGCCGCAACCCGTGATTCTTGAGAAACAAGAAGGTCCTTATTAATGAACCAAGACCGCATGTGTCAGAGCTCTACTTTGTTTACCAGCATTATATTAGTAGTATCCTGAAGCACTCCGTAGGCCATGCAATCTCTGTTTACAAGCAGTACACTGCCATTTCATATTATCTTTCACCGAGAAGTGCACAGTAGGTGAAAAACGAAAAGATCCTCATTATTGAAACAAGACCCCACACATCAGAAGTCTACATCGATACAGATAACATTTCGCAGTGCATACTACGTACACAGGCAGTGCACCTCGCTGTGCATAGCAGGTGGGTGCATTGCACGGTCATTGAACTGCCATTGAATCTTGTCATGCACCGTGCGTACATCATCTTATGAACCATTTAGCAGGCAGTTCATACGTATTTGAATGGCACTGCAGACCTCATTTTAACCGTATTATTGTAGTAGTATCCTGAAGCGCTCCGTAGACAGTGCATAATTTGTTTACCTGCAGTGCATATAAGTGTGTGTAGCATGCGGGGTGCATTGTACGGTAAGTGCACTGCCATCGCATGCTATCTTGGACCTTTGCGCACATCAGTTTACAAAGCATTTCTAAAGCAGTTCATACAGAGCTTCAGCGCAGTGCATCTCGTGTGCATGGAATTATAATGACAGTATGACGATGCACTCAACAAGAACTACATGATTGATATTCAATCTGTGCATGTCGGTGTGCATAACAGGTGGGATAGCATTGCACGGATAGTGCACTGCCATTTCATATTATCTTTCTTCGAGCAGTGCACAGTAGGTCAGAAACAAAAATGTCCTAGTTATTGAACCAAGAACCAACATGTCAGAACTCTACTTGGGTACGGATAACTCTAGGCATTATAATGACATTATCAAGAAGCACTTAACGAGCAGTGCATCTCAGTGTATATAGCAGGTGGGATTGAATTGCACGGCTAGTACACTGCCATCTTAAATTATCTTTTACCAAGCAGTGCACAGTAGGTGAAAACAAAAATGTACTAATTATTGAACCAAGACCCAATATGTCAGAAGTCTACATTGACACAGATAACGTTCAGCAGTGCATACTACGTACGCGGGCAGTGCACCTCGCTTCGCATAGCAGGTGGGGTGTATTGCACGGTCATTGAACTGCCATAGAATCTTGTCTTGCACCATGCGTACAGCAGTTTATGAAGCATTTAGAAAGCAGTTCATATGTACTTCAATGACAGTGCATACCTGTTTTTTAACCGCATTATATTAATAGTATCTTAAAGCGCTCCGTAGGCAGTGCATACTTCGTTTACATGCAGTGCATATAAGTGTGCGTAGCATGCGGGATGCATTGTACGGTAAGTGCAGTGCTATCGCATGTTATCTTGGAGCTTTGCGCACAGCAGTTTACAAAGCATTTCGTAGTCAGTTCATCTAGTTCATGGGCACTGCATCTCGTTGTGCATGGCATTATAAAAGCAGTATCAGAAAGCACTCACGGTCAGTGCATCCGTTGTATACGAGTACTGCATCTAGGTGCACATTGTTGGTTGTATATGAGCAGTGCAAAACGCATAAACAAAGCCACGAAATCCAGTACAAATCTACTGCCTCTCCCTTGGTGAAGAACTGGTACGACAGTAGACCCCGCATATATGTCGCTATGAATATTGAAGTGTTCTTCTTGGGAAAGGGGTAATGCATTTTCGTACTTAATTATGACCCACCTGTCAGACAACTTGTTTTCTAGAGATAAACCTTTCCACCCGTTATTGGTGTTTAAAGAAGGAAGGGAAGGTAGGAAACGTATCTTCTTCAAACTATTATAACCAGCTAATGCTGGAACAACCCATAACTTTCTCAGCTGCCGCCTCCCGCATATCGATCTAGGGAAAGTTTGAACCACACTTCAAAACAAGCAGTAAGATATTTCCATCTCAGAAAGGCAAGGCAATGTAGAGAGACGTCGTCATCATTGGCGCCACAAATCAGGTAACCAGATATCTAACCTGATCAAATGATTGGAATTCTAGGGATATATGTGATGAGGCGATTCAGCTTGTACTTCGTCTCTACATGGTAGACATGGTAGACATGGCCGGTAGCTACATTATAGCGACAACGCAACAATTTTATTAATTTTTTTGTTTGCTAACAACCTAGCTGATTTTTATCTAGAGATTCAACGAAGATATAACTTCCTAGTTTTAAAGCATGGAGCATAGTTTCTACAATCATTGGAACCGTTTAATAATCATCATAGTATATAGTACAATTGATATATCGGAAATAGTTATATATGAAACTACATGACCATTTGCTACGCATGTAGTTTGAGCAGCAGATAGCGCTATGTGTAATCACAAAAACTTTTTCACAGTGGATCACATCAATTGTATGCTACACAGATTCTTTCATTTTCTATCAAAGTAATGTATTACTTTGTGTACTTAATAGCAAGATATTATACAATACAATGAGAAGTTCAATTGATGTACAATAAAACTATGCTCTAAATATAATTCAGCTATTCCTAACAAATACTATTTATTATTATGTATATAATCAGCAAGGTTGTTGGTGGATGTTGCAAAAAAAGGTAAAAGGAGGAAATAATACCACAGTAAATTTAAAAATATATCGGCATACATATTTCAACTTATTGTTTTTGCATCGAAACGTACTTATATCAGTTATATAGAAGATAAATTATAACTGTTGATGTTACAGATACGCAAGCAGAGTGCTGCTTTTTTCTCTATGTGTTATTTTTTTCACTAAATCTAGAGAATGCGATATATGATGCATTACACCAAATTGGAAAATTCAGCAGGGACCCAGATTATCTCATTTGAATGATCGTACATTGGCTGAAATAGAGATGATGAAAGGTGCAAAATTCCAAGCTCCAGGTGTAACAGAACATGTTGCACGTGAATTCAGGATGGTATATACATACTTTTAAGAATAATATCCCAATTTTTTTTATTTAAATGCTTTAAATATAAAAAGATTGACCGTGAATAATTATGGTGCTACTATGTTCATTATATCATGGCAGAGACGTCTTAGAGCACTACATGATAAGTGGGATAAAGAGCGTGAGCAGAAACTGAAAGCTTTCGCGGCATCAACAGAAACTGTACGAAGATGTAACGCAGCATGCGCAAACTTCAAGCCAAAGATGGAAAAAATTAACATCACAATGTATTCTTCACAAGTAATTTCTAGAAACCCTAGTGGAGGAACAAAGCTACGATGCCAAGATCAATCAGGTGGATCAGTGAAAGGCAACAGCGCAGTCAAGACTGGTTGTAAATTGAAAGATACAAAGTGTAATGAGAAAAGTTTGGTGAGTTTCCTCTTGCAATTAGTAAAAAAATTAAAAATGCAAATAATTTTGCATGACTATTGCTAACATTCATTTTATTGTATTTTTGTTTTGTCAGGAGCAAGTTGATGTGATGCTGTCAATGCAACAAAACCATGGTACTACTGCAGCATCTTCTGCATAGACAAGGACATCAAAGGACACAGATGCAGTAACCAACATTCAGTTTAGGTACAACGAGAGAAAATCAGATAAAGTGCAAGTAGCTCCTACAAGCTAGAGAATCCTCGTGAATGCTTCAACACAGAATCGTCTTACACATGCAGACATCGACCTAATAGCTGTCGGAATGCCAGTGAGTGGCACATAAGGAGAAGCTTTAGTAAGATATGCTGGTAGCTCTGAAGAAGACAAAACAAAAACAATCATCACAACCAACGTACCCAAATCAAGCATGATTGTTCAAAATTGCTATGCTAGGAGAGCGCTGAGCAATGATGAGAAACAAATCGAAAGCAAGACAATATATCCAGGATACGAGAGTAGCATAACAAATTTAGGAGAGAAGATCACACATGAGCAGATTACACATGAGCAGAGTGTTGCAAGTGAACCAGTCAGCAACATTTTTTTCCAGTGCAGCCAGCAACTATCGCTACAAGTACAGTAGAGTCACAAGTTGGAAGCATTGATAGAGATAATTGTTCTGATGCAGGCAAGAGAGATTCAACCAGCACGATTTACCCATAGAGAGAAGAGAATACAAGTCATCATAATGTCAATTATTCAGAGGAACCGGCAGAAACTGTATGCACTAACACCAACTCAGAAGCAATGAGCAATTTGTAGACTGTGCCCTAGTGCGATGACACTATTCCTGAAAAATAGATTAATCCAGGAGAACCTACGGAAGAAGAGTTAGATATGTATAGAATGTTTAAGAATGAGTACCCAGCGGTGGATGAAATTGGTGATGCCACGACACCGGAAGAAGGAATGGAATTTCAGTCAAAGATGCTTTCCAGTTCTTTGCATTGTATGCAAGGAAAACCGGTTTCTCTGTAAGAAAGCACATCATCCTTAACTCCAAGAAAACAAGCGAAATGATTAAACAGGCATTTGTTTGCACAAAAAAAGGTCAGACTCAAATAAGTCAGAAAGTTGTAAAAGAAAGGAAAACAAGTTCTACTATCAGGTGCTCTTGCCCCGTATCCATTGTGGTAAAGAAAATAGAAAAAGGATGGATGTACAAAACAGTAAAACTAGACTACAATCACCCTTTGCACCCAACAGATTAGCTCATCAGGTTTTCAAAATGACACAAGTCAACGACACAGCAAGACAAGGAGTTTATATGTATACTACACCTTGGAAAGATTCCACCGAGGAGAGTGATGCAGATATATAGTGGAATGAAACTTTTAAATAGAGGAGTTGGTTTTGACGGCAAAGACATGTCAAACCTTAAGTATGCTGACAAGAAAGACAGCAGAAATAAAGATATAGAGGAATGCTTGAAGAGGTTTACCGTCTTCAATCAAAGGTTCCTGGATTCTCATATAAATTCGACACTCACCACACAAACGCTATTCGTAGCATCTTCTGGACAGACGCAATGTGCAGGATGAACTACGAACTATATGATGAATACGTGTCATTCGACACAATGTTCCAGACCAACGTATACAACATGCCTCTTGCACCAATCATTGGCGTGAACAACCATGGGAACACAGTTCTGTTTGGGATCGGTCTCCTGTAGGACGGGTCAGCTGAAAAGTTCAAGTGGTTGTTCAAAACTTTTTTCTTGGAAATGGGTGGTTGTAACATCCCAAAACTTTAATCCAAGCTTATCAAGATCCAAATCATCAAAATTAGGGTTAACAAAAACTTTCCCAAATTAAAAATGAATGCATTCATGTGTATGAGCATTTAAAATAGGAATTGATTTGAATTGCCATGGTTCTGTGATTCTTTGCTTGTAAAATGTTTCTTAGGTGAAATAAACATCATCTACATCATTCCCAAACTTTTCCCAAAGAAGAACAACTCAAAATGAATAATTAAAGTGAATGGTCATTTTGGCCAAATTAAGTATCATGCATATTTGGCTATTCCTAGAAACATGTGTGGATATTTATACCCCTTGATAGTACACATAATGAGGTACCAAGGCCCACTTTGTGATCTTTAAAAATCTTTCAAATGCTAATTTTAAATGACAGTTTAAAATTGAATCTATTTCATATGGGAAGATCCCACTATTTCAAAAACCACTCAAACAAGCTCAATTTTCAAAACCCAAGAACCCACAGAGTCTCAAGCTTATTCCTAGCAAACCCACCATTTTTTTTTTCAAAATTCAAAAGTTTATTTCATGCGGCCATTTCATCAAACACTTGGCAGCCATAATTTACACCCTAATCCTAGATCACTGTTTTGAACAGGGTTTTGCCCCCAAATGATCTTCATTTAATCCCTTTGTCCCCCTAGGGTCTAACCATGCCATTAGCACCCATCCCCTACCACCCTACTGGCAAAGCCATGCCATGCCGAGCCACCGCTCGCTGGCCGACCATGCACTTGCCCCAGCAGACCACTTCCCTCTCTCTCACCATGTCTAGGAGGTAGCCAGGACCTCACCGCCACCCTCTATCCCCTGCCCGAGCGAAGCCCCGCCGTGGACCACCGAGGAGAGCCTGCGCCCAGTGCCACCGAGCCATGCCAAGCATGCGCCAGAGCGCCGCACCCGGCACGCGTGCACAAGCCGCCGCTCGACTGCAGCCCACGCCCACCGCTCCGCCATGACCGAGGGAACATGACGGACACGCTCGTTCGCTGCCCAATGCACCACAACCACCGCTCGCCGTGGATACCGCCGCCTCTGCCGCTCAGAACGTCAGCTCGCCCCGACCGCATACCACCGCCCCTATGCCCGCATTGACTTCCTAGAGCACCGCCAGGAGACTGCCTGTCGATCGCCACCCTCAGCCATGCCTCTAGCCGGCCGTAGCCATGTCGCCACCGTCGCCTGCCCATCCCACTCGGTCTCACCGTCGGGCCTACAAAAGGAGGGCACCCCCAGCCTTTCGAAGCACACCACTCCACTCCCCTCACCTCACTGACCGTTCTCCACCTCTAGCCGGAGCAGCGCGAGCACTTTCTCACCGGAATTTGGCCAGAGTAGCCCACAGCAGAGGAGGAAGGGGCGCTGTTGATTGCGACCACCCCCGGAGCTGCCTCGACCATCCCTGAGCTCGCCGTCGACCACCAGTCCATTTGCCCGCCTCGCCGACCTTGCTGGAGCCCTGGTACGCCAACTATGCACCCCCACCGAGCCGTTAGGGTTCGAGCTCGGCGGCGACAAGTCCGTCGTCGATGACAAGCCACAACCGTTGATCCTCAGTCTAATCTAACGGCCCACATCGCCTTGTACCACTTCACGCGTTATGAGACGCTAACCGGTGGACCCCTCCTGTCAGTTGAGCCCCGCGCCGAGGAGTGACACTGGGCCGGCCCGTTAGAGTTTCCGGCACGACCCAGTTAGTTTGAATTAGATTTTTCCTATTTAGTTTAAACTTAGTTCTGGCTCTGAGTTTGAAAATCAATTCAGAGAGTTTGACAAATCCAAATTGCATGAAACCAATTTTGCCTAAAAGGTATTGAAATGATCTATCCAAGCCCGTTGGATTTAATTCAATTAGAGTTATAGATCTCTCCTAGTAAAAATAATAAAACAGAAGCATTTGCACCTTGTAACATTTTTATAAAATCAACCAAGATAGGTTTTGAGTTGATTCCAAATCTGAAAAATCACATTTCATCATATATATATAAATATGTAATAATATTAAGGTTTACATGTAGTGACTTTGGACTAGTACCAAAATAGTGCTATATAGGCATTTCTAGTCACTTTAAATCATTAAATAATGAACTTAAACCAAAGTAATTATGATCCAACCTTTAAATATCATTCCCACATGTTAGAATATGTGGTGATGACATGTGTCAACATGATCCCATATTTTAAGTGGTGAATATTAAATCTTAGTTAATTTTTCAATGAGTAGAAATTACTTTTCTAATTTAAAAAGAATGAAACTAGTGAATTAAACTTGTGATGCGTGTGATGATAATAGATCATCAAATGTGTGTCTTAGAATGCTAATTAGATTAGTTAAGTATTGTTTGGTGATTGTGTACTCCGTATGTATTTAAAGAAGATAGTACCGACCAAGCTTACGAGGAGGAGGAGTGCTACCAAGAAGAAGAAGAAGAAAACTTCAACCATTGCACCAACCAAGGAATAGCACTATCCAAGTTAACCCTTGCAAGTGGTACTTGCAAGCCACCATTAAAAGTGCAAGCTATTGTTAGCAAGCTAGAATGAAGAGAGATGAATGAGCAAAGATACTTTAGGCATGCTTTGGTCACCCCACCTTGACTATTACTACCCCAAGTATTACCTTACCAGCTTTAATTCCTTTAGTTTACACAAAGTCCCTTACTTGTTTTGAAGGTAGCATAAAAAGTATAAAACTTGACCTATTTAGCTAAGCTTTACATGTCATTCTATGACATGAGATTGAACCCATCATCCTTTCACCTTAGTGAACACCCTTAACTTAGTAGTTTAGAGTAGATAAAACTTGAGTCACCTTAGATGGGAACAATCAGTGAAAATGAATTGTGAAAACCTTGGAATGATGAGTCATTTTATTGAGATGTTTTGACATGTGTTGAGAAACACAAATGGTTTATGATGATGAAAATGTTGAGGCATGAGCCTTAGCCCTTTTATAAAACTGATGGTTGGATTCAGATGCGATACCATTCCAAATTTACCGTACAACCACACTACCTGAATTGGGTAAGGCTTAGCTGGAAATTTATGTGCATTAGTATTAGTTCCCTCGTGGCAGAGGTTTGAGCTAAGGCTACCTCTCAATGTTGTCCACCTATGCAGTGCCCAAGATGACTGATGGTCATGGTTGGGAGGCCATGCTCATAGGAGAGGTGCTTATACTAGGGTGTGTAAAGGAAAGGTTATGTTTGATTATCTCCATACTAAGTATGATGATTCAGGGTTATACCTGACAGATGTATCGAATCTTGTGGTGAAAGTGTACCACCTCTGCAGACTGTCAAACTATTCGAATAGCCGCGTCCGTGATTATGGACAGTTGTAATGCCTATACTGTTTCATTGCCAGATGTTTTCTAAATAACTTGAAGTGAATGATGAATCTTGACTTGACCATAATACGGTTGTGTTTATGATACTAGCTTCCCAACTTAAGTGATTGTAGAACTTTATTTTATCTTTCTTTGCTTCAGAACTCAACTTAGGTTTCAAACTTAACCTTATAGTTAAACATAGAGTTTAGCACTTGACTTAGAACTATATTACTTGTTAGTGGTAGTTTGCAAGTACTTAAAGAGTAATCATGGCTTTTGTCCCTAGCTATTCTCGTGGCCAGACTATGAAGGAGACTATCAAGATGATGGCCAACAGGACGGCTATGATAACTAGGACTATCTACCTTCGTCAGCATTGCCTGTGCCCCTTAAGATGGACCCCACCGCTACGCTTATCTTTTATTTCCGCTGCTTGTTGTATTCAGACTGGATCATGAGATCCTTATTTGTCTAAGACCTTATGTATGGTTTGTAATGGATGATGTACTGTGATATCCATTCCGTTATGTCTCGCAAAAATGGTAATCCTAGGATTACGAGGTATGGCATAAAGGGCATCTGGGATTAAAAATCTGGGTGTTGACAAGTTGGTATCAGAGCCATCCTGACCATTGGTGAACCTAGTTAGAATGGACGTCCGAACAAAAACTTAGTTTCAAAACCAAAGTGAGTATTTATGAAAAACTATCTCCTCTCTTATCCTTGGGAATTCTTTCTTTCTCAAAAAAATTCATGTTCCTCAAAATTCTTACATTACTACTTAAAAATTTGACACACTGGATCACTTCACTAATTTCCTCATCCTTAATTCTTGTAGATGGAGACTCAGTTTAGCAAGTTTTACCAGTTGGGAAACAGAGGTCAGCTGATCTTCGAGAGGGATCTGGATTCACTGTCAGAGTTCTTGGGACGCCCACATCTGGAGTTTCTTGGAGCTCAACTTCCAGGACCCCCAGGAGGAGACCTACAGTGCCTATTCACCGTGGATCTTAGACGAAGCATTGAAGCGCCAACTTCTGGGAGAATTCAGTTCTCCGTGAGAGAGACAACTGGCTAGATGGATTAGCCAGGGAAATGCATGAAGCTCTCGCACTTCTATGTGCTCTCAGTGTCAACAAGATCCAAGGAACCCGTTTTGCCCACTATGCAAGACGTGACTTCATGGGAATGCCGATGGAGATGCCAAGTCACCCAGAGTTGAGGCGTCAAGTGGAGAATCTTGACTTCTTGCTACATGACAGACATCAGGAACTGGACAATGCCCGAGAGTTAGCCAACCAGAACCGTGCCATTGCCGACCAGAAGGCCCAGACTTTCGCACTGCTCGTCCAGGATCGCCAGTCTCTTCCCCGCTAGCGTGCCAAGAAGGATCGCACCATCACCCGTCTTCGCAAGAAGGTGGCCGACCTCGACAAGACCGTCAAGGAGCAGGAAGCTCAGCTTGCCGCCAAGGAAGAAGAAGATGAGGGTGAAGACATCCAGGGAGACGTGGATTCTTACCTCCGCAACAATGATGACTTTCTGGAGGAGGATGTCGTGGACTTCTACACTGACGATGAGGACTCCGACTTCATCAACAATGAGTAGATGCATTAGAGCACTATCGTAGCATGAGATATATTGGTCCCATTGTATCGTAGCTTGCAGAATGGTTCTTCAAACCATCTGTTTTCCTTTGTTTGTCATGGTGTGTGTTGTATCGTGTGTTTTTCTGCATGAATGAAACGGAGTTAGTTGAAAAACCTGAGTCTAACTCAAATTTTTAGCTTTGAAAAACAAAAACCATGAAACTTAGAATTTCCCTCTTACCCCTATATCTATCTCAATCTTCAGATGACTCGTGGAAACCAAGGAGGGAGCAGCTCGTCGCAAGACCCAATGCTGCAGATATTGCAGAATCTCATCGCCGACCATGAAGCAAGCAGGGCAAAACGTCAAGCCAAGTTAGCAGCACTACATCAGATAGCCGAGATGGCTCTCAACAACCAAGGGCATGGAAATCAGGATCACCATGCATCCAAACTAAAAAAATTCAGAATACCAATCCCCCAATCTTCAACCAATCTGAAAACCCATTAGATGCTGATGACTGGTTGCAGACGATGGAAAACAACCTAGAAGTTGCAGGAGTTGATGAAAACGAGAAAGTTCTCTTCGCCACCCACTATCTGGCGGGAGATGCAAGAGCTTGGTGGAATAACATCCGCTATATGAACCATGGTAAAGTGATGACATGGGAAGCATTCAAAGTCAAGTTCCGTGAATTGAAGCAAGGAAGAATGACAGTAGTAGAATACCGTGACAGATTCTTGTCACTTGCCAGATATGCACCGGATGAAATCAACACGGAGGCTAAGAAGAAGGAAAGATTCTTGAACGGACTGCATGATGAGATGCAGACTGTCCTCGTCAACATCCGTTTTCAGGATCTCAAAGAGCTAGTCGACACTGCCATTCAGATGGAAGGGAATATTAACCAGGCAAACGACAATCACAAACATCATATGATGCAGCAATCAGGATCTAGCAGTCACCAGAAGTACCATCCCAACCCCTCACCAGGATATGCACCCAGGAACAACCGCCCCCCATTGTCTCGCCCAAGCTACCCCAACCGTAGCAGAGGCAATGTGAAGTCCAGAGGAAACCATCCTAACTCCAGCAACACCAACACTTTCACCCGTGCCCCTCCCAAGAGCAAAAACAACAACAACACTGCACCCAGAACTGGCAGCAATGCTGTGCCTGTCGCAGCCAAGGACAAGTCCCAGATCACATGTTTTGAGTGTGGAGTGAAGGGTCACTACTCCAATCAGTGTCCCAAGAAGACTGTAGCCAATCCCACTGTGAATGCCCCAGCTCAGCAGCATCGTCGTGTTCAACCAGGAAGAAGGTTTGCCCTAGGGAACCCTCACAACCGCAACAGTCGTCTTTTCCACATGAACGCGGAAGAAGACTAGGAAGCGCCAGATGTAGTGCTGGGTATGTTTTCTGTCAACTCAGTTTTAGCAAGAGCATTGTTTGATTCGAGAGCATCGCATTCATTTGTCACCGAAGAATTTGCATGAACTAGTGAGATTCGCCCAACCAACTTGAAGCATGTCATGATAGTTCAAATCACCGGTTCAACTACAAAAGCTAGAAAAATTTGCAAAGTTGTGCCTATCAGAATACATGAGATAGATTTTTATGCCAACCTAATTGTACTTGGAACCAAAGGATTGGAAGTAGTACTAGGTATGGACTGGATGTCAAGGCATAAAGGACCGATAGGCTGTGCTAAGAAAGCCATCACCATGACCAGTAGTTCGGGAGTAACAGTAGAGCATATCTCTGAAACCTTACCCCGTCAATTCAAGTGCAACAAGAGTCTAGCCCTACCCACCATAGACCAAGTCAGAGTAGTCTGTGAATACCCCAACGTATTCCTAGATGAATTGCCAGGTATGCCCCCGGATAGGGATATTGAGTTCATCATCGAACTAATCCCCGGAACAGGACCCATAGCCCAGAGACCCTATAGCATGAACCCCTCAGAGTTAGTGGAAATGAAGAAGCAGTTAGATGCCAAGTTAGCAACAGGCTTGATTCAACCAAGCGCATCGCCATGGAGATCACTAGTGTTATTCGTCGACAAGAAAGATGGAGGCAATCGTCTGTGTACAGATTACAGAAAGTTGAATGACGTCACCATAAAAAACAAGTACCCTTTGCCAAAGATAGAGGATCTATTTGATCAGTTGACTAGAGCCCAGGTATTCTCAAAGATTGATCTTAGGACTGGTTATCACCAACTTAAGATTCGTGCAACGGATATTACGAAGACCGCCTTTACTACTCGCTATGGTTTATACGAGTATACGGTTATGTCTTTTGGATTAACCAATGCCCCTGCTTATTTCATGAATCTCATGAATAAGATCTTTATGAATTTCCTAGATAAGTTTGTAGTTCTGTTTATCGACGACTTCCTTATCTACTCCAAGTCAGAAGAAGAGCATGAGCAACATCTGAGAATCATCCTAGAAACCCAGAGAGAGCATCAGTTATATGCCAAGTTCAGCAAGTGTGAGTTTTGGCTGAAAGAAGTAGGATTCCTAGGACATATTGTGTCTGCCGGAGGAGTCTCTATTGATCCCGCCAAGATCAAAGATGTCGAAGAATGGGAAGCCCCAACCACTCAAACCCAAGTCCGTGCATTTCTCGGATTATCGGGATACTACCGCAAGTTTGTAGAAGGATTCTCGAGCATCGCCTGACCCATGACCCAATTATTGAAGAAGGACAAGAAGTTTGAATGGACTGACAAGTGTGAAGCCAGTTTTCAAGAGTTGAAGAAGAGATTGATATCAGCCCCAATTTTGATCATGCCAGACATCAAGAAGCCGATTGATGTATATTGTGATGCATCCAAGATTGGTCTAGGATGTATATTGATGCAATAAGGCAAAGTCATCGCGTATCTGTCATGACAACTGAAGCAGCATGAGCAGAACTATCCGACCCATGATCTTGAGCTAGCAGTTGTGGTTCTAGCATTGAAGACATGGCGTCATTATTTGATGGGAAATCGCTGTGAGATTTACTCAGATCACAAGAGCTTAAAGTATATTTTCACTCAGAAGGAGCTAAATATGAGGCAAAGGAGATGGATAGAGTTAATCAAGGATTATGACCTTGACATTCACTATCACCCCGGCAAAGCCAATGTGGTAGCGGATGCTCTTAGCAGATTGACGTGTAGGCTAAATACCATGATCAAGGAGAAGCAACCAAGTTTGTATGAGGAGTTGGAGCAGTTCAGGACTGAATTAGTTAGCAAAAGATTCTTAGCTAGCATTGAACTTCAACCCACTTTGATTAGCCAAATCAAGGAAGCCTAGAAAGGGAATGAAAGTATCCACCGAATCAAACGTCGTATTGGTACAGGAAAGGTACCTGGATTCACTGAAGACGAAGAAGGAGTATTGTGGTACAAAGGACATTTCTGTGTGCCAGCAGATTCAGAGCTCAAGGAAATTATCATGAAGGAAGATCATGATACTCTTTATTCTATCCACCCCGGAGGAACAAAGATATATCAAGATTTGAAAGAGCAATTTTGGTGGCACAAGATGAAGAGAGAAATCGGAAGCTACTTCGCCAAGTGTGACATCTGTCAAAGAGTCAAAGCAGAGCATCAGAGACCTGCAGGATTGTGGCAACCATTGCAGATTCTGGAATGGAAATTGGATTCCGTAGGAATGGACTTTATCACTGGTTTGCCTACTTCTAGTAGGGGAAATGACTCAATCTAGGTCATAGTTGATAGACTGTCCAAGGTAGCCCACTTCATATCTGTCAAGAGAACCTACCAGAGTGCAAAGTTAGCAAAACTGTACATTGCTAGAATTGTTAGTCTGCATGGGACCCCCAAGACCATCGTATCAGATCGAGGAACCCAGTTTACCTCGAGATTTTGGCAGAAAGTTCAGGAAGGATTAGGAACCAAGTTGAACTTCAGTATCGTTATCACCCGCAAACTGATGGACAGACTGACAGAGTCAACCAGATCCTAGAGGATATGCTTAGAGCTTGTGTGTTGGAATACGGATCAAAATGGGAAGACTGCCTGCCTTTCACAGAATTCTCATATAACAACAGTTATCAAGCTACTTTGCAGATGGCACCATTGGAATTCCTATACGGAAGAAAGTGTCGTACCCCTTTGAATTGGTCGCAAATAGGAGAGAGTCAGATCTTTGGACCCGACATTCTCCGAGAAGCCGAAGAGAAGGTTCACCAAGTCCGTGAGCACCTCAAGACCTCTCAATCCAGACAGAAGAGTTATGCTGACAAGAGAAGGAGAGACCTGACTTTCAATGTCGGAGATTTTGTATATCTCAAAGTTTCACCATTGAAGGAACTCAACGCTTTAATCTGAAGGGAAAGTTAGCCCCCAGATATATCGGAACTTTCAAGATTCTGAACTGTCGAGGAGAAGTATCGTATCAGCTGGAAATGCCGGAAGAGATGTCAGCCATCCACAATGTGTTCCATATCTCGTTACTTCGCAAATGCTTGGAAGTGCCCAAGAAGACTGAAGTTTTCAAGAACATCGATCATAGAGCCGTAGAAATCAATAATGACTTGACCTATCGGGAAGTGCCCATCCGTATCTTAGAAGAAGCCTACAGAACCACCAGGACCAGGAGTATCAAATTTCTCAAGATTCAGTGGAGCAACCATACCGAGGACGGAGTTCCCAGATCTCTTTAGTTCCTAGTTTTCTTCGAAAATCTCGGGACAAGATTTTGTTTAAGGGGGAAGGTTTGTAACATCCCAAAACTTTAATCCAAGCTTTTCAAGATCCAAATCATCAAAATTAGGGTTAACAAAAACTTTCCCAAATTAAAAATGAAAGCATTCATGTGTATGAGCATTTAAAATAGGAAATTATTTGAATTGCCATGGTTCTGTGATTCTTTGCTTGTAAAATGTTTCT